>CAMTDV010000025.1:13465608-14772575 GCA_947069175.1 Scalesia atractyloides | reverse complement strand
CACACAACTGCGCGGCTTCTTAGGATTAACGGGCTATTATCGTCGGTTTGTTTGAAATTATGGTCAAACGCTGCACCGTTAACATATATTCTTAAACTGCCATCTTTCAAGTGGTCGACGCAAAGCCAAGCAGCCTTTAAGGCTTTAAAATCAGCAATGGTTTCACTGGTAACTCTCACGATTCCTGATTTTTCTAAACCGTTTGATTTAACAGCTGATGCTTCAACAATAGCTATTGGTGCGGTTTGTCTCAAGGGAACCATCCTATTGCTTTCTTTAGTAAATAGAAGTGCCCTCAGATGCAAGTCGCCTCCGCTTATGTTCGTGAAGTATATGCGGTTACAGAAGCCATAAAAACGGCGACAATATTTAGTTGGCGAAAGTTTCACATTTTTACGGATCAAAAGAATTTGAAACACTTGTTGTCACAAGTTGTACAGACATCAGAGCAATACAATGGGCAACAAAGCTAATTGGGTATGATTTTGAAATTCATTACAAACTGGGTTACGGAATTGATGGCTATCTCCTTAACTCATCCTACATGGGTTACGGAATTAAGAAAGTTTTATGAGTCGACTGAAGGAAAAGCTTTGATAGAAAAGTGCAAGTCAAAACTTACTGATTCTACATTTTCGGTCAAAGAAGGTCTACTTTATCACCACAACAAGCTTTTTATACATTTTTGTCATTTAGTAAGGTCCTTGTTGTTGCATGAATTCCATGCATCTCATGTAGGGGGTCACTCGGGATATGGGTTACCATTAGGCGGTTAGCCGCAACCTTTGCATGGCCAAAATAAAAAGGCTAAGGTCGTGTATTTTGTTAACCGTTGTCAAACTTGCCAACTAATAAAATACCCGACCCACAAACGTTATGGGCTTTTACAACCCTTACCGATTCTGGCCAACATATGGCAAGACGTTTCGATGGATTTCATTACTAACTTACCTCTTTCGCATGGTTAAACCGCAGTGTGGGTCATTGTATATCGGTTCTCTAAATTCGCCCATTCCATTTCTCTTCCACCCATTATGGGGCCGCCATGCTAGCTACACTTTTCCTTCAAAAAGTTTATCGCTTGCATGGTTTACCAAGAAGCATCGTTACCGATCCACATCCGATTTTCCTCAGCAAACTTTGGAAAGAACTTTTCAAGAAAATTGGAACGAAACACAAATTCTCCACCGCCTATCACCATCAATCCGACAGCCAAACCAAATTAGTTAATCTATGTTTGCAAATATTTGTGTTCTTTTGCAGGTGAGGAGCCGACTGGAGTAAATACTTATACTTGGCAGAATATTGATACAACATATCGCATCATTCCGCCATCAACATGAGCCCGTTTCAAGCATTATATGGTCAACCTATTCCGGATGCAGTCCATTACAAGTCAGGGTCAACTGAACTTCCTTCCATTAATGCAACTCTAACCGAGCTTCATCAACTCCAGTCCGTCTTGAAAGAAAATTTAAGGAGGGCACAACAACGGATGAAAACTATGGCAAATGAACATCATCAAGATAAAGAGTTTCAAGAAGGCGACATGGTTTTTTGCGACTACAAGATTATTAGCAGAAGTCAGTGCAATTTAGAGGACCCAAGAAGTTTTCTAAGAAGTTTTTTGGTCCGTTAAAAGTTATCGAAACGAATTGGAGAAGTAGCATATCGCTTACAATTGGAGAAGTAGCATATCGCTTACAACGCGGTAGTAAAAACAAAGCGGGTCGGAACGTTAAGTCAGTGGGCCCTGTGCAGGGCTCTGCTAGTGGTTTAAGGACCTGCCCTTTCAAAATTTTCCACGAATGTAAAGATGGCAAACCGGGGTCTGTGGGTTTTTTTCCGCCTACTTGAACACATGCAAAGCACACACCTCAAGACAGAAAACCGAAAGCTATCTTTGAAGGAGACTATCTCCAAGGACTTGGACCTTTTTTTGGATGTTGCGGAAGTTCTTAGGGAAGGGGATAAATGGTTATGTGGAAAGTGCATGGTGATGGATGCACTCAGTAGGGGATGCAAGCATGATAATGAGGTCGTGTCGTTTGCCATGATCTCGGGGGATGTTGAAGATTTCATTGTTGGGACCGGAAACCATGTCAAGTGGTGGTTGACACAAACCCACGTCACCCAGCAGGGCTCGGGGGGTGATGTTAACCTACTCGAGCGTGTTTTCTCCCTCCCTATTCAGACTGTTAAAAGCATTCCCCCCAGTTGCCGGCTGATGTTTGCTCAGGTTCTAACAGGTGCTTTGCGCAAAGTGGTAGCGTCGCCAGGATCGGTTGACAATTGGGTCCATTTGTTTTTACTACCGCGTTGCACCTTGCGGGTGGTTAGACCATCCTCCAGACAAGAGCGAAGTTCAGGGAACAGGAAATCTCTACAGTGTAGTAACATCTTACACGCGCTTACAATTTGGAAAGATGGGTCTGGGTTTGATGATTTGGTCTCTTCCCTATTGGATAGCGTGGGGGAGACAGGGGCTTCAAGGGGAGAATACAGGAGAGAGGAAGACAAAGAAAGGAACCCTAATATTAAGCAATGTCTTCCGAAAGTCAGGGATGGACATTTCACAGCTGCGGTTAAGGTCCTATGCTCTAGTGGAGTTGCCCCTCTAGGTGATTCGACATTGAAAGCTCTTATTGATAAACACCCAGTGGTGCCGCCCCCGTCCTTGCCTTCCAACCCTTTGGCCCAACCCACTCTTGTTGTTGATGAGGAGTGTGTACTCAAATGTATTCGATCCTTTCCTAAAGGGACGTCATGTGGCAGAGACGGGATACGGGCCCAACACCTGCTAGATGCTATTGGTGGCGAGGGCTCGGTGACTTCCTCAGGTTTTCTTACGAGCATTACTGAAGTTGTTAACTTATGGCTTGGGAGATCCTGCCCTAAGGTGCTTGCTGAGTTTGTTGCCTCGGCCCCCCTCACCCCCTTATTGAAGCCTGATAAAGGAATTCGACCTATTGCTGTGGGGGGTATTTGGCGAAGGTTGGTTTCAAAGGTGGCGATGAAGAAGGTCGGGAAAGAAATGACCCAGTACTTGGGTGACTATCAATTTGGGGTGGGGGTGCCAAATGGGGCAGAGGCAGTGCTTCACAGTGCAAACAGGTTTCTCAACTCATTTCATGCAGATGGTTCCTTAGCCTTGCTTACTGTAGATTCCTCCAATGCTTTCAACACGGTCGACCGCACAACTTTTCTGCACGAGGTTCATCAGCATTGCCCGTCAATCTATCGGTGGGTCCAATTTCTTTACGCCCAGCCTGCTAGGTTGTATGTTGGTAACAAGTGTATTGGGGCTACTACCGGAGTTCAACAAGGAGATCCCTTGGGGCCCCTTCTCTTTGCCCTTGCCTTACATCCCCTTATTCTCCGGGTTCAGGACCGCTGTAAACTCCCGTTTCATGCTTGGTACTTGGATGATGGGACGATTATCGGCAACGCCTCTGAGGTTGCTAAGGCCTTAGACATCATTAACGAGGAGGGGCCATCTCTAGGGCTTTATCTCAACATTAAGAAAACAGAGGTTTTTTGGCCGACATGCGACGGGCGGAAAGTTCAAGATGGGCTTTCCCCGAGAGGGATCGGTAGACTAGAGAAGGGGATTAAGCTCCTTGGTGGAGCTGTTAGTCGGGATCCTAGCTTTATTGAGGAGTTGGCAGGGCGGCGAGCCTCGGGGGTGGTTGACCTCATGAAACTCTTACCCTGCCTGAGAGATCCCCATGTGAACTCCTTCTGCTAAGGTCGTGCATGGGGTCGCTAAGTTACTTTTTGGGTTGCGGACTTGTCAACCGCATTTTATGGAGGATGCGGTATCTCGGTTTGATGATGGCCTTAGAGAGGCTATAGAAGACATAGTAGTGGGTGGCGGCCCCTTCTTTGGTGACCTCCAGTGGCGTCTGGCATCTTTGCCAATGCGTCTAGGTGGTTTGGGCCTCTTCTCAGCTCGAGATGTTGGGGCTTATGCCTTTGTGGCGTCTAGAGCTCAGTCTTGGGAACTACAGGATCATATCCTTAGAAACTGTGAGGTCGTCGGGCTTGACCCGGACTATCAGCAGGCGCTTGAACGCTTAAATGTCTCTCTTCCAGACTTGGATATTGGCGGTTTTTCTAATAAGGACACCGCCCCCTCGAAGCCACAAAAAACATTGGCGAATGCTCTGTTTAGCAAAATCGCTCAAAGCCTGGGAGAAGCTTTTAATTTGTCATCCCGCCAGAAGGCAGTGTTTGAGTGCCTGAAAGGTCCCCATGCTCAGGAATTTTTGACCGTTATACCAATTGAGGGGTTGGGACAATGTATGTCTGCAGTAGAATATAGAGCCATTCTCAAATACCGGTTGATGATCCATATGTGCCCGGAAGATGAAACTTGCCCGATATGTCGTAAAGCTTGTATGGATAAATACGGGGAGCATGCAGTTCACTGTAAAGAGCTCCCTGGGTTCAAATATCGGCACGACTGGGTGCGTGATGCTTTGTGGGACATCTTAAGAAGAGCTGGGATTTCGGCTAAGAAAGAGGCCCCTGTGAATTTCCTCACGGACCCTATGGAAGGGAGATCTACTCTGCGACCAGCGGATCTGCTCGTCTTTGGCTGGGCTGGGGGAAACATGCTTGTGTAGACCTCACGGGGGTTTCCCCTTTGGTTGGTTTAAGGGAAAACGAGTTTGTAGCTGGACAAGCGGCAAGAAAGGCAGAATCAAAGAAAGTAGATAAGCACGCTAAAGCTTGTGCAAAGAACCAACATGTCTTTGTCCCTTTTGCCTTTGATACTTTTGGCTCCCTAGCGCCAGAAGCTATCCACTTCTTGACGAGGGTGCAACGGGTCGTCTACAGCAATTGTTCAACCCCAAGGGGGCAAGGGTTTGTATTTGGAAGGTTAGGGTTTGCAATTCAGAAAGGATTGGCGGCGCAGCTTGTTGCCCGGTTACCTTCTGTTTTGTTGTAACTTGGCAAGTTTTCTAGAATTTAAAATAATATTATTTACTAAAAAAAATCCCCTAAAAAAAAAATTTGTTACGAGAGGCTAAAGGAAACCCGAAACCCATTCTGTTAACAGAGATTGTAGGTTCAGACGAAAAAGAGTTGCAGCCAAGTCATGTACTTGATCAACGCTTCAAGCTGGGTCGGATAGAAATTTTGGTGGTGTGGAAAGATCGTGACGTTGCGGAAGCCACGTGGAAAGAATTTGAAGATTTTCGAGTTCGTTTTCCAAAATTCCATGTCGAGCTCGAAGACGAGCTGTTACTGAAGGGGAAGGCAGTTGTTGCTGGTCCAGTTGCAGAAGGCCCAACTTCCAGTCCCAGGAGGGTTATCAAGAAGCCTGCTAGGCTGTTGGGCTAGTCCATTGAGTCACTAAAGTCAATTTCACATAATTCTGTTAGTGCACGTTTCTTATTATTGTTGCATTGCATTGTTTGAATTAGTTTCAGGATCACATAGCATTTAGAAGGTAGTGGAAATCATGGCTATAAATAAGGCATGTGACATGGTGTACATGCTATCATGGGGATGGTGGACATGTAATCTCATGCATGTTTAAATTCTTGTATCTTGCATTTGGGAAAATATAAAATCGTTCTAAAACTTGATCTTGTTCTATTCTCTAATTTCTTGGAGTGTAGCCTACTTACAGGCCTAACAGCTGGTGTTGTATCGGGTTCTCAGACAAATAAAAACAACAGATACATTATCACAATAAATGATAGTAGCTTTACTGTAGGAACGTGAAGCTTGAGTTAAAGATTGCGAAGCCATCTCGTTTCGGTAGTAGTGTTTGCAACTCCCCCGTATACTGCCCCTGCACTGGATCGCGAGACTATATGTTGACATTTAGATGACCATGAAACCAGGTTGTCACCCAAAAAGACGCAATAACCCAAGGTAGAGCGTCTTGAATCTGGATCCCCCACTAATCGACATTTGAATAAGCAGCAAGTATGGTAGATGAGGATGGTCGTATGTGAAGAGTATGATTGGGGATGTTCCTTTTAGGTAGCGTAAGATTCTCTTCAAGTAATTAGAATGGGGTTCCCTTGGAGCGTGCATAAATAAGCATACTTGTTGGACGACGTAGGCGATATCGGGTCTTGTAAAAGTGAGATATTGTAGCGCACCCGCAAGACTCCTATATAATGAACCATCCGATAAAAGAGCGCTGACCTCGGCACTAAGTTTGGATTCGGTCTCACATGGGGTGTTGCACGGTTTACAATTGGACATGTTTGCTCGGGGGAGAAAATCATTAACACAAGATTCTTGAGAAATTTGTAAGCTGGTACCGTCGCGAGTGACTTGAATCCCCAAAAAATAATTGAGATGCCTTAAGTAAATTCGACAGACAAACTTTTGAAAATGCTTTGAACAAAATTGTTGACAGAAGCTGTGAGATGTCATCCACGTATAACAAGAAGTGGGCAATATGGGAGCCTTGACAAAGAAAGAAGTGTCACAAGACACGCCATGAAAGTTGCAAATCAATGATACCATGCCCGGGGGGATTATTTTAACCTATACAGTGATTTGCGTAACCGACACACAAATGAGGGGTGTTGTTTGTCAACAAATCCTGGGGATTGGAACATGTATACGGTTTCATTTAAATCCCCATGCAAAAATGCATTTTTTGACATTAAGTTGGTGTGTTGGCCAATCAGGCGAGACTACAGGACTAAGAACGGTACGAGTCGTGGTAGGTTTAACCACGGGGCTGAAAGTATCAAAACAACCAATACCAAGTTGTTGTGATGTCACACCCCGACCCGCAGCGGAATAAGAGTCGGGGCATAATTGGGTTATCACCAAAGCTCATGATGTTTACTAAAATGTTTCATATTTATTAAATTCGAATTACAACTTCAATATTTCAAACAAGTCCATACAATTACAAAGAAAAAGTAACTAAATAAACAATCCAAAGCCTAAACTGATTTATTCTTCTAGGCCGTCCTATATGTTTCTTGCTGCAACTGGATCACCTGTATCATGTGTAAAAATGGGGGTTTTTGGGTCAACAAAAGTTGGCGAGTGAACCTTGTTAGCAAACATTTATTATTGATTTCTTGTTGTATTTAATATGGAAAAATTGTGCAATAATCATATGTGAGCAAACGTAAATAAACATACAATAACAAACCACCTTGCATGAGTATATGACATGAATGATAATGTATATGTTGGCAACGTCACGTTCCGCTCATAGGTAATGGGGAACGGACGGCCTATGATGATGTATGTGCGATCAAGGCTCAATCAAACGGAGCCGATCGTATGTTGGCAACGCCACGTTCCGCTCATAGGTAATGGGGAACGGTTCCGCTCATAGGTAATGGGGAACAGACGAGCTTATGATGATGTATGTACTGAAATGATAAATTTAATCTAAACATTAACCACACAAACAATTAATACATATTGGATACACATTTGATCATGGATATGATGGACGCACAAGTGTTTAAATGTAATAAAAATAAGACACATGATACACCCCACAATGTGATTAAAACGGGGAATTTGTAGAGATTCACTCACACTGGGTGCGTTCATTTGATGATGTTGAATGCGCACGAGTTTAGAGAGTTGATCGACGAGGAATAACTAACCTAAATAATAACGAAAAGGTACGGTAAATAAGTGGATTTTATTAACAATTTTAATAGGATTTTTAGATTTATTTTTGTGAGTTTAAGGTCATTTTCTAACTTTAAAAATATTATTTTTAAGTATTTTTAATTGATTTTTAACTTAAATAAATAAATAAAAATATAAAAAATGTTGACTTTTTGGGTTGACCGTTGACCGTTGACCGGTCGGACTGTGGTGTAAGTGCACTGAGTGAGGCTCGAACTTGTGACCTCCCGTACGCGTGCACACAGCTCTACCAACTGAGCTACGTGTCTAACCCGAAATATTCTATGTTTTAATTATATATATATACTAATTAAATGTTTAATTTATTCAGTTTATATTAAAAGAATTTAAATGGTTGAACCGGTTTGCAGGGAGCCGGATCGAACTCGGGTCCTCTGGTTTGTAAGCGCACAGACCAACCAGTTGGGCTGTGTGTCTTATCTGTTAAACTTACAATTTATATTAATCTTAAAAACATCATGGGTCCTACTCTGATTCAGTAACAAAAAAATTGATTTTAATTCGGAAAGCCGGTGCGTTTGTAAGATTCGAACTCGTGACGTGCGCTATGTGTTTGCACACAGCCCACCGCTGGACTGTGTGTCTAACCCGGTTTAATATCTTGTTTTAATTAAACTTATACATAAGGTTCGACTTCATCTTCTTCGTTCAAAGACACAGACAACCGATATTCGACAGTTCTGGTTTAATTCGATTAACGAACATATAAATGATTGAAATGTAATGGATAAAGAAAGGTTTTGGAAATGAATGTACCGGAAAGATTTTTTCTCAGAACTCCGGCAAAGGTCGTCGGCTCTGTTTTCTGAATTCCGTCTGATCGGATCAATTATCAGTTTTGATCAATTAGTTGTGAAATTAAGTTACGAAACAATGATTAACAGAGGTTTTAGATGTTTGTACCGATACACAGCGTGTTTTCGGAAATGTCCAGAGATTTTCCGGCGAGTGCTGAATATCCGGTAACGTCGTCTGGGACCGATTCTGGTTGAAGGATTTGAGTTAGTATAAGTCTAACAATAGATTGAAAACGAAAGAGTCGAGAATTTACCGATTTTGTGTAAGTCACGGTTTTCCGGCGAAAGTCCGGCGATAGCAGATATCGTTTCCGACGAACAGAAATTAGAGCGCAAATGAAATTGAAGGTTCTGCGAGTGTTTCCAAGTTATGAGACGATGAAATTGTCAGTGTATATTGAAAATGAATTTCATTTCGGTTTTAACTCCCGAAAATCATATGAGTTGAAACAATTTAAGACTGAATTGATTAGAATGTGGGCAGCAATTGATTTATCGGTTATAATCAGTAATTAGCGATCACTCAAAAGTCTGGATAGTTGAAAGCCGATGAGCGGTTTCAGTTTTGGCGCAAACAGATGAGTTCACGGGTAGAAGTTAAGTTTTATTTGTTTCATTGATTACACATAAGAACCAAGTGGCGGAGTGGTTAAGTGTTTGTGTGTTAAACGAGCCGGCTGACCCGGGTTCGAAACCCGGCAGCGGCATTTATTTTTTTCTTCAACCGTTTTTGTTGTTTATTAACTATAGTTTATAAATTCTAATATATTTATTAATTATGTATTGTTTAAAATTAAAAAGAGCATTAAATAAGCAACGAAAATTTGAAACTGACTATTCGATTAATAAACGAACCGGGTTTTGAAAACCCGTTTTTCGACGGATGTTACATGTGATTTTTTGTTGATGACAAGACGGGCCTTGTAGCTCTGTAAGGAGCCATTAGCATGGAATTTATGTCTATATAACCATATGCAGCGAATTATATGAGCACCATCAGCTGGTGGAACTAGCTCCCACGTATTATTATCCATTAAAGCTCTATACTCGTCGATCATGGCACCGAGCCAGTTTGGATCAGATTGGGTGGCTATGTGAGAGGTGGGAATGGATGATATTGAGGCGGGGCTGGAAGTGTGTATGTTGAAGTGGGTTGTGGGTTTAGTAATGCCATTGTTTAGACGAGTCGTCATTGGATCATTTTGCTAGGAGGCAGTGGAGGATGGGTGTTGGCGGACTGAAGTGGGGAGTGGGCTGAAGTTGGGCCAGGTGCTGGGTGGTGGACTGAAATAGGGTGTGGGCTGGGGTTGGGCCAGGTAGCGGCGAGTGTAGGTGGACCGAGGTGGCATGATGAGCAGGTTGAGAATGGACTGAGTGGTTTGTTAGGTGTAGGGTCGAAGGGGGTCGTAGATTGTAGATGGGTTGGACTAATGGAGTGGTTGGTAGTGGGTTGTAAGATGTGCGGGGACGTCACGGTTTCGGAGGTGGTTTGGACAGTGTGTTCTGGAGAAGGGTGTGTGAAGAGTGGAGATAATAAATCATTCTCCAAAGGAGTGTAGTCGCAAGGGGTATGGGCGGATGAGAATGGGAAGGATACTTCATCCAACATAACGTGACGAGAAAAAATGTTTTTCCAGTGGATAGGTTAAGGTGCAGGTAACCACGGTAATGCGCGGGATAACCGAGGAAGACGTACTAGGAGGACCGAGGGTGTAGTTTGTTAGGTCGAGTGGAGGATTGATTTGGAAAACAAGCTCACTTGAAAACCCGTAGGTGATGGTATGTTGGGTGGCGAAGGTATAGGGCAACGATAGGAGTGTAGTTATTGAGGAGTTTGGTGGGTAGTATATCGTGAAGGTAGAAGGCAGTGTGAAGAGCTTCCACCTAATATGTGGTTGGAATGAAAGCATGGGTAAGGATGGAAAGCAAGATCTCGTTAATTCGTCGGGTCATGCGTTTGACCTTCCCATTTTGTTGGGAGGTGTGTGGGCATGAGAAGTGGAATTGGATGCCATGTGAAGAGGCAAACTGTTTAAAAATATCGTTATCAAATTTACCACCGTTATCGCATTGGGAAGATTTAATGGGTAAATGGAATTGGGTTTTAATGTAGGTGTAAAACTTAATAAATTGTGACTGTTTCAGATTTATATCTACGGGGGTATACCCATGTATAATGTGTGTAATCATCAATAAAAAACATATAATAACGATTGGTGATGTCCACAAGTCACAGTGCACAATATCAAATGGTAAAGATATTAGTAGAATTTGATAATGAAAAAGGTAAACATTTATGTTTGGCAAGTTGGCAAGAATTTCAAAACTGAGTTCGACTAGATTTATTACGTGCAACAAATTTATTTGAAATAAGAGAATTAATAACAAGAATTCCCCGGGTAGCCTAGTCGATTATGCCACGAATCAGGAGTGGAATCAACAAGTAAACATGAGGTTGAAGTTGGAGTAGGAGTAGCGACATGATAAAGGTGACCTTCACTGTTGTGATGGGTCAACATCTTCCAGTAATCCTTCACAGAAAATCCAAGCGGGTTAAATTCAACAGAAACCCAAGTATCTTTGGTAAATTGTCTAACCGAGATCAGGTTTTAAGCAAGTTTAGGGGCATAATGTACATTATTTAATAGAATGTTATCTGGGGTGGGAAAGGTTGTGTTTCCTGTTCCAAGAATAGGCATGCGTTGCCCATTTCCGATTAATATATATTTAATGGAACCAATACGAGAAGAGTTAGAACATATACCTCAATTGGCCTAGAGATGGTTGGATGTGCCCATGTCCATTATCCAGTTCGGGTGACCCAAGTCCATGTGAGTGCATTAAACGCCTCACCAATGTCAGTAGGCTGCAAGGGGTCGAACTCGGTTGGTTGGGTTATGGGTACTGCTTGAAATGCTTCACCAATATCTGTGGGCTGGAGAGGATCATAACGTGTGATATGGGCCTAAGGTGAGGTACGTGAAGTTGAGCCAGTAGCGGGCCAGTTCCCATTGGGCTTGGGTGATAGTTGGTGAAAGCCTGGTTGCCAAGGAGAGGCTCAACCTGCTTGGGTTGGGTATGGGCAGGGAGGCGGAGCCCAACCAGCAGGTGGTCTAGTTGGGCATGCCCACCAAGGAGCGTACGGAGGCCACTGTTGAGGATAGGAAGTCCACGGCCCATTACATGGTTAGGGACGCTGCTGGGCAATTTGTGAGGTTGGGCTTGATTGGGCCTTGGCCCATTGTTGCAATGTTGTTGACAAGATCTGGTCTGGCCTCGGTAGGTGTTATCATGGTGAGGAGCATGCAATTTAGATGTGTTAGATGGCATGGTGTGTGTGGCAGCCGTAACAAATGAAGGGTTTACCCACGCCTTTTGGCGTCTCTCTTAAGAGTCAAGGAGGTGGACTGCATCCTCCCACAAAGGTAACGACTGATTCAATTGAGCAGCAACCACATAATACTCTGGAGGAAGGCCACGTACCCGCTTCAAGACAAGACGTTTCTCATTGACAGGGCAGTCAACATCAACCAATTGACCGGCAAGTTCTCATAATTTTTGACAATAGGCTTGGAGTGAGGGCATGGATTTGAGGGTTAGATTGGTGAAGGCATCTTCAAGAGTAGCAGCGCGGGATCCTTTGTTATTTAGAAAAATGTTCTTGAGACGAACCCAAGCCTCAAGCGCGGTGGATTCTTGTTCAAGAACACGAACCAACAGTTCATCTAGTGTGGCATAAATCCACTGCAGAACTATTGCATCAATCTCCATCCACGAGTCATAGTTTGTGTCATCTTTAGCCGGCGGTTCCATGCCATCGATGTAGGCGAGCACCTTGTACCCACGGGCATTTAATTGGAATAACTTCACCCTGGACGAGTAAGTAACTTCCGTGCCGTCCAATATCCGAGCCTTGTTCTGGATGTTAGTGATGGTATACACTGGGTGCAATGCATGTGGGGTTAGGGTGTTGCCGGAGCCGGAAGATTTAATGGCGTCTGGCATGATTGAACGGGTGAAGAAGTATAGTGAAACAAAAAAGAAGATCAAGACCGTAGCCTCAAGAGAGAAGAGACCGTAGCCTCAATATGAAAGCGAATGGGTTAGAATTCAGAGCAATGGATGCTCTGATACCATGTGAAATATTGAAAATGCCTGCTTGATTAACATTTAACTAAAGGAACACGATATATACAATGAGAATCCTAACTAACCAATCACTTAATATGGAATATAAAATCTCTACAAATATCCAAATGATATTATATTAAGTGTAGAATGTCCTTTGTGAATATACGTCGACTAATATCAAGACCTCAATTTCTGTATATAATTTTCTTTTAATGTTACAGTAGTATAGATATCAAATCTTACTAAGAAAAATGTACAAAGGTGACTCAAAAATAACAACTAGATAACACAGGAAGAATAATAAGAGAATGGATCCTGCACATCAGAGAAGATTCGTTCGAAGCATAAGAGAATGGATCGTGCACATCAGAGAAGATTCGTACGAAGTATACATGAGGTTGAGAGGAGGACAAGTGTCCTTGTCTTGAAGGGTAATTTAGTCCTTTCTCATTTAAACAACTACCACCCTTTGATTTTCAAACGACTATAACTTTTTCATACGATAATATTTTTTTAAAAAGATTACGCTGTATTGCATTCTCTTTAATTCGAGCAGCATATTGCTATAGTTTTCTTAAAAAAATACAGGATTTTGAATACCCATTAGTTCATTACGTGATTTTGAATACAACACATGATTACGTGATTTTGAATATCCATTACGTGATTACGCTTTCAGTATAAATCCATTACTTGATTACACATTTAATATGATTTGTTATAACTGATGTTATTATGATTATACTATTACGTGATTACACATTCAATAATAAGAATTTAATTGTTTTATGCTTTATTACGTGATTAATTATATCTAATTTACCACAGTAAGTGGTTATTATAGGTTTTGGCTAATGTTTTGTATAAAATTTATCTTCACTACATGATTAGAACTGAAATATTAGGTATTTCATACGAAATATTATATATTACATATTTTTGTTTTTTCCTTAATCATGTAATCACGAAGTGAGTATTCAAAATCACGTAGTCACGTAATAATACACAGTCATCTATTTTTATGTAATTACATCACTTAGTAGGGTTTCACAAACTATAATGAAATCAAGTAATTACGTAATAGGTATTCAAATCACATAGTTATGTTGGTTTTTCAAAATCACGTAATGGGTATTCAAAATTCATGTAATTTTTTTAAGAAAACTATAACAATAGACTGCTCGAATTAAAGATGATGAAATACTCGTTAATACGGTGTAATTTAAAAAAAAACATTAATGTATGAAAAAGTTATAGCTGTTTGAAAATCAAAGGAAAATGAGTTCAAGTGGAGAAGGACCAGAATACCATTTCTCTATTTTTTTTCTTCAATGGTTTGAATCGTAAGTACGAAAATGCCATCCCTAGTTTTGAACCACTGATCTTATGAGATCAATGGTTGGGATTCTCACCTATCCTACGTACAAGAGAAGGCTCTTGTACAAGATCTGGATATAGAATAATAATGATACATAAACTTATGGCACAAATAACAAGTAACAAAGATATTTGTAGGGCATGAGAGATAGTGGATATAGGCAAACTTTACCTTTATTTACGTGGATAGAGACTGCTTCCAAATAGACACCAAAGAAGTAGTTAATAGTCCTTAAATTAGTGATGAAAGGAGGAGGGATGTACCTGTAACTTTGAGGCCATGAAGGGTCCAAAGAATCAGGTTTAGGGTCATCAGCATATGTCAAAGATTCACAATCCTTCCGATCATCGATCTTAGTATCCGCTATTCCATCAGCATCGAAAAAGTTTTCTTCATTCCCATCTCCATTAACACCCGCATCATCATCATCAGCAAGAAATATGTAATCAGGTTGCTCATCATTCTTCATTCCAAACCTATATAATATCAAAACATATCTTCGTCTCTTAGGATAATCCAAACTAAATCAGATTATTCAGATGATACCTTATAGTTATGTCTTGAAAACTAGATCAGTACCTTATAGTTATGTCTTAAAAACTAGATCAGTCATGTAAAGTCTACAACTAAATTAACTAGATTTAAACACGTCCGCTATCCCGGTATTTCAATGTAATGAAATGAAGACTAATTAACACAAGGGAATCAATAAGTTTACAAAGTAAGAAAAAAAATAAACAAATCAGATTGAGAACACACATATGCATGGTTTCACAAGGTTTTAACGAAAATCACATGATTCAAATCAGAATGTCGATATTAACACTGTTAAGAATAAGTCGTTGTTTGCATGTTTCATGCAGAGATACATACCTAGTTGTTATAGTCTTACAATATAATTAAACTCTTACAGCTTCACCGTTTTTTAGAGAGAAAATCTTCCGATAGATGAAACACTGAGCGCTTCTATTCTATAATCTATGCACAACTTATATATTGTTCCAGAAAAAAAAGACATAAAAAATCTAAATCATCCTATATATTCACAATTTCAGTTATGCAGATAATTCTAGAACCTAAATTTTAAAAATATGATAAAATTACCGATTTTTACCTATCAAACTAAATTTTAGATTTTACTTTATATCATGTTGCTAATTTTTATTTCACCAGGGAGGGAGTGATTGCATCACACCCCTCTCTCGTACATCAGCTTCCCCCCCTCCCCCCGATACTTGCATTTTACTTGCCACAACTTGTCAATTCATAGAATTTCACTTCTCATGCCACAATTGATTTTTTAAATTTAAACCTAAAGTAATTATTTAATAAGATTATATTAATTTAAAAGAAAATAGTATTTGTTATTTAAGTAAAAAAAATTACTTATTTTAATAATAATAATAATAAAAATAATAATAAATATATGATTCAAACTAATGCCATGTATTATTCACTCATTCAACCTCAAATATTTTATTTTATTTTTTTAATAATTAATATATGAAAATCATTTATCTTTATTCTTATTTTACTTCTAATAAATAATTTTAAAAAAATAGTATGTGTCAACAACATATATATTGATTATAAAATTCTAGATTTAGTACTGATTTTGTATATTTAAAATTTTGGTTGTGCGTAGAGGATTTGATAAGCATCCATGTATTAGGCTGGTGGGTGTGGTGATGAGCCTACCTTGGAGGATGATCCGCCACGTAAGCACCACGTAGATCAGGTGTGAGGATGGGACAAAGAGGATGGAGATATGGAAATGGGTGATGGGCCTAATATATATATGTATATGTTGTGTGTGTGAGGGGGTTTTGTCATTTTGTGACCGGCAAGATCGGCGTAGACATGCCGGCCATGCTGCGGCAGGGGGGGGGGGGTAAAATGGTGTAGGGCCGGCGCCGGGCCATGCCGAGCCCCACACCGCCCAGCCTTATCTGAAATAAATTGTTAACAGTTATATATTAAATTTGAGTTAACAATTATATGAAACTTTTTGGTTGTGCTTAGAGGATTTGATAAGCATCCATGCATTATCTGAAATAAATTGTTAACAGTTATATTTTAAATTTGAGTTAACAATTATATGAAAATAAATTGTAAAAAAACTTCATAGAAATGATATCATGATAAAAGATATAATTGCATAATAAACACCTAAATAAATATATAATGGATTAGATATGATACGGTTTTAACGATTATACAAAGTAAATTTATAAAAAGGTATTTACGAAGTACATATATATGGTATGGTTTTAACGATTATACAAAGTAAATTTATAAAAAGGTATTTACGAAGTACATATAAAAGAATTTTAACACCCTTATTTGTTATTCCTAAGGTTTCGTTGCCATTATTTTGGTATCTTAATCCATCCTCCTCCGGCCTCTTTAGTGTAACCTCGGCCAATAGTTTAGGTGTTCCAAGCCACCAAAACACCACCATTGCTTGAATTGTTGTTAACAACCCGTTGATCTAACTTGAAAGACGTAAGTGTTACTCAAGTTCGAATCTACGCTCTAAGACTATTACATACTACCAGAAGGGTAGTTTCCTAACTAACAATAGACGACCTTTTGACTCTTAGACTTTGGTGTTAAAGGAGAGCGAACGTGTTACAATTTCACATGTTATATTTTTTACTTCACATGTTACACTTTTTGTGGGTGTTGATTTTGGATTATTAGAATTTATGAAATATTTAGAATTTACGAAGTGTTTAATTATAGTGCACGTAAAAACCATGTTACATTTTTTAGTAGGAAGATGACCTTTTTAACAATTGGAGAACTTGTTACACTTTTGTGTCAGAGGAGAGAAAATGTGTTACAGTGTCTGAAAATACTCTGTTTGTACCGGGTAACTATCTTTTAATTAAAAGGTAAAAGTGCTTTAATCTCCACCGTAGATTGAATAGATGGTGGAGATGAGGTTTGCTTGGTTTTCTCAACTAGCAGGTCCATCCCGTGGCATGTATGTATGTATGTATGCATGTGTGTGTGTGTATATATATCAGTAAAATGCAATTTACGTCCCTATGGTGCAGAGGCGGAGTCACCTTGCGTCCCTAAAGAAAATTTTTGGATGCCTAAGTCTCTGACTTTTAAAAAGCACTACCTTCTAAGTCCTTCAAGTCAACTCTTTTAACCTTTTCAGTTGGGGTAAAAGCGTCTTTTTTACAATATGTTAAGACCTTTAACAACCACGTACCCTCATAAATACTTATCCATTTGCCCACCTTCCCACCTCCCACCTCTTCTACATACCTTTCGGCCGGTCTTTTCTCCATCAAACCTTTCGACGACTAGAAAGCGTCTCACCATACCAACGTCACCACACCATCGCACCACTATAGCCAAACCGAACTCTAGCGACGCAAAACAAAACCAAAACCCAAAACCAAAACCAAAACCAATCGATCGAAACCCAAACCCAAATCTAATCGGTCGATCGATCACCATTCACCAAACCCAAACCCGATCCTCCATACAGTCAAACCCAAATCCGGTCCACCACCGAATAGCCGATCCATCCAAACCCAGCCGTCTCCCGTCGATCAAGACCCAATCCTATCTGACCTACCCCCGTACAGCACCACCTCCACCGTACGCCCACTGCCAGCACCACAGCCCGTCGCAACCATGCTACTCCAAGCTCATGGAACAATGGATAACAACCAGTTGGAAGGCACAGAACTTTATTCCTGCTATCTTGGTAATTGGTTGTTGATTAGTGTTGCGTTTGATGAGTAGTGTAATTCTTTTGGTTATTGGAGCTATTTTGGTTATGTTTGATGAGTAGTGTAATTATTTTGGTTATTGGGTCTATTTTAGTTAATATCGTTTATTAGTGAGAATATTTTGAACAATTTAACTGATATATCTAATTTGAACATTTGTAGCTGGGATCAGGGTGACGGATATCCTGAATCACCTGATTATGCATGTTCGGATACTTCTAAGGTTTTGGAACAACTTGAAATTGGACTAGACATACGTGTAGGAATCCCTTCTCAATCAATGTTAATGTTATGACTTATGGTGTATATGTGTTAATGTTAATGTAGTGACTTTTGGTAGTTGTTCCTGTTGATTAATGTTAATATATTATGATGTAACCTTGTTGATTAATGTTAATATATTATGATGTAATATAACCTTATTAATGTTAATATTATGATGTAATATGCTTTAAATCATAGGGACCCTGGTTAACATGAGTAAAAGGGTATATGGCCATTTCTCTTATGAAATAGGTTTTTGTTGTATATCATACATAATGACATATCTGTGTTTATATCTTTATATAAAATATTTGTGTGACAAAATATATTTTTCTAAATTTACTAGGACCCTGCTTGATATTTATGTGTGGGACTAGGTTTAAACCCCGTGTATTACACGGGTTGAATAAATATAATTTTATATATTAAGTAATAAAAATGTACATCTTTAAAAACACGTACATTACACGGATTAAATAAACACATGTATAACATAGCCTGAATACATATAATGCAATTGAAAAAATAAAGTTTGATATACTTTTTGCAACATTTTACTTTGTTTTTCCTTTTATTTATTATTAGGGTTAGAAACTTGTGTATTATATGTTCTTGAATCAATCTAATCTAACTTTTAATAAAAGATTTCAATTAATGCCTCATGTCATTTAATTCTTTAATATATACATATATATATGTGCGCGCGCGCTGCTAGATGCCTTGTCCGGTGATTGCTTTACCTTTGTTAGTACCACATTTTATATTCATCGAACTTTTTGATTAACGGATTAACGAATTTTGATTAACATGTGTGATTATTAGGTGACAGGACCAAAAGATGAACACATTCAAGATTTTCGTGACAAATGTTGTAAACTT
The DNA here is from genome assembly GCA_947069175.1 of Scalesia atractyloides. Classification (NCBI taxonomy): domain Eukaryota; kingdom Viridiplantae; phylum Streptophyta; class Magnoliopsida; order Asterales; family Asteraceae; genus Scalesia; species Scalesia atractyloides. The sequence goes on along the minus strand of CAMTDV010000025.1, from coordinate 14,753,712 downwards.
TGAAGGCGTTTATAAATTTTGCTTCGTGAAGAAATTGCTATGTTCTTATCATTTAAAGATGAATTTAATATATTATCTGATAATTACACACATGTTCCTTTCAACCATAACTATATCGGGCTTGTTATATTCTTTTCATTTTTATCAATATATATCTATATATAATGATTATTTTTAATTATAAAAAAATAATTATTTATAATTTAGTAAGCGAGAGAGAGGCGGGAAAATAAAATAATAGATAGCTCTGTTGAATGACACGTGTTCCCCCTAAGTTTACTTTATTATATAGTGTAGATTTGATGGAAATGTTTAACATTGCGAAGAAAGACTTATTTGAAAGTAATAAATAATCATACATTGGGAAGTTTATAGAGATATATGTTTATGTTTAAACATAGAGTAACAAATATTTGTATATAAAATATACTTATGTTAACACATAAACTATATATAATTGCTTATAAGTGTTGAAAATTTTTCAGTTCTTAAAGTTTTACTATAACTCGTTTTATACTCTTCATACGCTGTATTTTATATGCTATATATTTGTATTGCTGGTATTCAATAGAATAATTGAACCAAAGATGTGATTTATTATCACTTTCAACAAAGTGTATAATAAATCTTATTATCCGTTTGTAGCAGGTCATAAGATTTTAGACGAATGATTCTTACATCACTCGATCATGTAAAAATATATCTCAGTGTACGAAAACTATCACACTAAAGATATGCTCATGAAGTAGCAATGTTATTAAGTGAGTATGAATAGTTTGAAATGATTTCATTTATGTATAATTGAGTAAAGAATGAAAATCCATGACAAATTAGTTTCCTTTTCATTCCCTAAGGTAAATGTGATTACATATTGATCATTTTAAAGCTAATCATTGTGGACATAACTGAGAAGCTGTAATGATGAGATCGACCATATAAAATTGTATTACTGGTCATAGTAACAATGAGATGGACCATTAAAAGTGGACAACTAAAGAATTATTATATAACATGATGATTTGAATTTTGAAGTTACAAGACATTCTCTCGTATCTAACATTATGTATTACATATGTGCAAGTAATGCATATAAGATCATAAACAAGAAGTTTATGGATCATAATCATTTAATTAGTTGGCATGACCGGTTAGACCACACCGAGTCAATGATGATGTGAAACTTAATGAAGAACCAGAAGATTCTTCCATGATAAATAAACATGTCATGTTTGCTCTCGAAGAAAATTAATTATTTACCAACCAAAGTAGGGTGGAAATCCCTAAATATTCCAGAAGTGATTAAAAAATATGCATATTCCAACATGATACCATTTAGTGTTTTAAATCGATGCATCGTCTAAATGGTTATCAAATCCACAACCTGAAGTTTGTGTGATTGTGGCTTAGTTAATGTGTTAACAAGCATATTATTCCAGATTGGTATATTTATTCCAGTGATAATAGTGAGTTTAGTCCCAAGTTATTAATGATTATTAGAATAACTGTTGAACTTTATATAGCTTATGTTTATACAAGAATTGCTTTATTGAGACGATCACGAAACGTTCACAATTTTTGCAAAGCCAATGATCATCAGAGCAACAATTCATATTTGTATTTCGGTACATGTGATTTTACATGTACAACGTTAATTTTCACACCAAGCCAACATATCATCACACTTTCACCCGTAATAACTGATTTTTGGTCAGGAACCAAATAAGTCTCTTCTAAGATTTTGGTTGTGCGGTATATATTAATTTTGATCCACCATAATGCACAAAGCTGGGACTTCTAAAATGGTAAAGAATATGTTGGGATAAATAATTGCGTATGATTAAATACTTATACCAATTAGTTAGAGATTTGTTTACGATTCATTGGTTTTGCACTTTAGTGAATGAACGTTCCGAATATTAGGGGGGATAAAAAGCAGATGGAAAGCAAAAAGGTGGAACGAATTATCATGTCATCTTGATTCTCAGACTATAAAGTGTGAACCAATAGTTGAAAGGATAATTCATTTACCAATATTAAAGAATAAATTATCTAATGTATGAAACTAAAATTGACAATCTGGCGTGATGGTCTAGCGGGCTTAAACTTATGCAGCTCATCAGAAGTTCGAACCATGTTCTTTGTTTTTTTTCTTTCTTTTGGTAAATGCCTTTTGTAGGCCCTTAATTCAAGGCTATGTGATAATATACACTTAAGGTGTAAGGGCTGATCCACTCGGGTGGAATAGTCCTCACTTCACCTCAGCTCAGCCAATCCTATTTTGCCATGTCAACTTCCCTTTTCACTCCTCATTTTATACTCAAACATTGATACTACTCCACTTAAACTCTCTCTTTCCTTTTCTCCATAAAAAAATAAAGAAAAAAATGTGATACTCCCCTTTGAGTTTACCGCGTGATGAAGGGGCTGGTGGCGGTGTTCCCGAAGTAGTCCCCTCTTCCCCTTCACCGCATAAATCCCTTACACTCTTAAAACAAAAGGTTGATGGTTGTCACCCATCGCTTTTTTTTACATATGAGATTATTTGGTGTATGAAAACTAAAAATTGGCAATCTGACGTGATCGTCTAGGGCACTTATATTTAAAATCTCATCAGGGGTTCGATCCATATTCTTCGTTTTTTTTTCTTTTTGTAACTGTCCTTAATTTAAGGTATGTGATAATAACTCACGTATGGGTCCGTAATGATAATAATCAAATCATTATATCACTTAACATACTAACTTAATTATTTTGTTTATTCTAGGTTTTTATGTAAATTATTTTTTCTTATTATATAACTATAATGTTTATCGAAACAAAATTTATCTGACTTTACACTTACAAGTTGCAATTATCTGAACTCACATCGCTTTTTGTGAAACATTACAGTCGCCTTTTGCGAAACATTATAGTTATCTTTATTTCCACGTTAATGTAATGTGTGTGACAAAGTAAAAAAGAAGTTATTCATGCTCGGGCATCATACGTTAATGTCTTCATCGTAACGCGTGTAACGAAGACGCAAACGTTATGTTGCCGCCATAACGCGCAACACTCGTCAATAATCCAGTTCACATAAAGTAAAAAAGTACCCGTTCAAATAAAAATAAATATTGCAGGATTGATTCCGTGACAAACCAACATCTAAAGTACGTTCTTGAAGAATTAACTTTTGATCTAGTCTTGTACAGTTGTACATAAAAAAATAATAACAAAACAATTAAAATCAATTTTTTTGAGTTGTTAATGCCCAAATAATAACAAACTTGAAGAAGCAAGAGAAAGCGAAATCTCACGTTTCATTATTAGAGGACCCGAGGTGGACGCGTGATGTCCGCTGGTCACGCGTTTTGCACACCGTCGCCACCAACATATAACGCGTGATATATGTTTGACGCGTGATATTTATAACGTTGAACTTTCAAAAATCGAACGTTGTGAACATGACCGTTGATATTGTACCCTTTTTTTAATTAAAAAAAACCTAAAACAATCTATATATACTTTACAATTTTTAACCATTTCACCCACATCAAAACACAAACAAATATCACACATTTTACAATTTTTAACCATTTCACAAATGGATTTTCCTACGGTTTCGACGTTTCCGATGGACAGCGATAGTGTAGCCAATCTCTTCCGACAGTGAGACGCTTAAATTTTTCGTGTCGGTCTATAACGATCTTGAAGGAAGTTCGAACCGCCCAAAGAAGAAAATGGTGGATCGTGATCGTATACATGCCAACGAAGTCTTAATGAACTATTAATCAAACATAACGGACATGCAATATCTCCAGATTGGGTGTCGGATCCTCCTACACAAGTTCACGTTCCCGGAAATATCCAACAGCAGTTGCGTGATGGAGAAACTCACTTTCGGTTGAGATACAATTTAATCGAACTAGTAGGTTTTTTAGGTATGGAATTTCCTAATTCGGACGAGGAGTAGAGTTTCTCTATGTATTTTTTTTAATTGTAGTCTAAAATATTGAACTAGTATGTTTTAATTTTAATGAAATTTTAAATGAATTTTATAATTTATAATTTTAGTGTTTTATTGTTAATTTATAATTAAAAAATAAAAATAAAAAAGTTACAAGTGATGGAATTTCAACAAGTGATGACCATTTCCACTAAAAAAGGTTGTGAGTGATGAAATAATGGTTGATGACATGACAGAACTTGATTTGAAATTGTGAGTGAATGATGAGTGATGGGTGATAACCACCCCTACCCCCTTACAGTTTATAAACAATTGGATTGTAATAGATGATCACTTTCTAGCGAAATCTCTCGTGGCTCGTCTATTTTGTCACACATCAAATATCAAGTTTGTTCGACCGAAATCATGACATGATTCTTTTAAAAGTTATTGAGCGATAATGTCTTCTCCCAAAGTAATTATTCTAACGTGGTACACAACATTGCCATACATCTACACTACACAAATAGCGAGACCCCCACCTTATTTGGTAGGTAACAGGTGGACCACAAACAATACTCCCTCATCTATTCACACCACTCAAATAACAATACTCACAAGCTTTGGAATTGATAATCTACAAGCACCATTCATCAATATCTCCTCCGGTGAAGCTACACTTTTTACTAGTAGAACTTACTTATGCGTCAATATGGAGACCCAATGATATTCTATAGGTGTCGGAAATTTTTTGTTGCGAACACTTTCTAGATTTTAAATTATTTGGTTTGAGTCGGGTCGAGTCAGGTCAAGTAACATAATCAAATGATAAAACCAAATCAAATTTTAAGTGCACTAGCTGAGTGCCCGCACGATGCGCCGGGGTGATACTTTGCATTGCGGTACTCGTTTCTGGTAATTTTCTTATTCGTATAAGATTTATTATAGCATTAAAATAAGCTCGGCTCGGCTTGTTTGTTAGACAACTTAAAATAAGGGGTAAATGTTATTAAATATCAATAAAAGCTAATGTTACACTAAGGCTTAATAGGGCTTGAAGAGCCTGACGAGCTTCACATGCTAGGCTCGAGCTCAGCTCATTTCGAGCTTTTTATCAAGCCGATCTCTGGCAGCTTACGAGCCGCTCGGCTCGTTTGCACCCCTAGCATAAGTTAAGTGATGGTTAGTCAATTTCGTTGTGGTCTGTATAGTTCGATCGATAATGAACCACAGTCATCGGTTAGTCTATTTTATTAACCATCGATTTTCGGCTAATCAATTAGCTTTATTTGGTTAGATTTACAATTTTTTATTCTGTTCAATAATTTCGGTTAATAGCCAAAACTTAGTTTGAGATAAAACTTTTGTTAAAAAACTAAAATTGAGGAGTAAATACATGAAATGGATGTATAAATACATAAAATGAAAATATAAATACATAAAATGAAGGTATAAAATATTAAATACATGAATTGAAGATTAATAGCTAGAAATATATAAATATATGAATAATCGGTTCATGTTAATTTTGGTTAAACGAGGCTACCAAAAACTTATAAGTGTTTTTGGTCAATTGGTTTTTTGACTAATCGGTTCCAGCTAATCAATTTTCATTTAATTCAGTTTTTCATTTATTTCAATTTGGTATCATACGTTTTTCGGTTAACGTTTCAGTTATTCCTCATTTCTAAACCTTGTTAATCTCGTAACATATAAGGTTTTTTTTAGTTAAAGAAATTATAGTTGTACTATACTTAAATTAAAGAGAATAAAATGTTTTTTTTGGAATTTTTTTCTAAATGATATTAACGTACGAAGAAGTTATGACCTTTTAAAAATCATTGGGATAGTTAGTTTTTTAAAAGAGGATAAAATATAAATACTAACTAATTACCTATAATTTGGTTAAAGAAGAGGGAATTATAGTGTAAGTAAATGAGGGGATTAAAGTGTAATTAGTGTTTGGAAGACTAATTTATCCTCAATTTTGTGTTGTACGTTTATGCATTAAACTAAAAAGATTCTTAACTTTTAGGTATCTTAAAATGTAATTCCTTTATGTATTATAATATAGTATTGATAATAAAAATACGGCAATCGTTATTACCAAAATGACTAATAAATAAATCAATCAAATATAAAAATATCAAAATAATCTAATTAATAATCTAATTTTGATGAGAGGGCAAGGAGAGAGGGGGAAAGGCCCATGAGTTTTTTTAGAAATGTAAGATGTGAAGGTTTGTGTCCCTTCACGAGTTCACGGGTTGCCAATGCTCTAAGAACTTGAATTATCTAGGCAAGAAACAAACACAACGAATCGTCGCAACCCTTCATGAAATATCTTGTTGAATCGTCGCAACCCTTCAAGAAATATCTTGATGTTTGGCGGTTATAACTATTAAGAGTTGATAGTTTTATCAATAGGAGGATCTTATTAGGCACAATGTATATAGATGATTCTAGACGGTATAATTTGTAAAAACATAGTGGGTATAAGTACCCCTATGAAAACCCTATCATATACAACATTTTCACTAGTTTTGCTGTTTGTAGCTAATTTATTTGTTGAAAAAATACTTACTAAAATGATGTTTTTAAAGTTTTTTTTTCTCACTCCTAATCTCATTGGATAAATCCAATTCATTAAGGAAATAGTAATTTATTGATGTTATTTGTATGAATTTTAAAAAACTATTTTTTTATAAAACCTACTTTGAAAGAAAAAAATAATAATTTAAGTAACTAAAAAAACGGTATTTGATAAAAGAAACACAAAGATACGTGTAATTCTATTAACTTTTATTATACCCTCATATATTTATGTTATATATAAAAAATGGAATATTTACTCAAATCTTCCTTTGACCTATGTTTTTTTCTACATAAATAACACAATTTAGTAAAAAAAAATTTAAAGTAACAACTAAATATATTTTAACATGTTAAGAATGTACCTTATAATTATTTGATGTATTTTTATATTAATTTAAAAGGTAAGATATTAAAATGTACCTTATAATTATTTGATGTATTTTTATATTAATTTAAAACGTAAGATATTAAATAAACATGTAAAAATAAGGTTCAGATTTTTTTTTAATCAGTCGTTCCATTTGTTATTTTTTTTTAAATCAAGTTCTCAAGGTTTGAGTTAGACGAATTTAAATCCCTGTTAGTAAATCAAGAAAAATAAAATTAAGGTAACTGGTAATTAAACAAAGGCTTTTATTTATAATTAATTTTTTTGTACAAAAAAAGAGTACGGATTTAACTGCAAAAAATAAAAACTTAAAAGTCTAAGTCGTATAAAATAAGTTAACAATATAAATCTGAACTATAAAATAAGTTAATAACAGAATAGGTGACTAAAAAGATCTAAACTATAAAATGTTTTTATATGTTTTTTTAATGCATTATTTTTAAATTTAAATAGAGCAAGATATAGATAATTATGGGTCCATTCTCAAAGTTTTGAATATATATACTTTTATTAGTTATATATATATATTATTAGTAAAACAATATATATATATATATATATATATGTATATATATATATATATAGGGAGGTTTATTTGAGAAGAATATTCTTCTAAGAAGAAAAATAAATTAATCTAGACCCTATATTTTTTTTATCAATAGTTATAAATCAAAAAATAATTGTTATCTACTTTTAATTAATGCTTTAATTAATAAGGGTAGGATAGACATTTTGATGTAGAATATTAATAAATTTTATAAATGAATACACAAGTCTTATTAATGTCATCATAATTTCCTCTTTCATCGCCATTAATACACCAATTTTATTAGAATTGACAAAAATGTTTAAAAGTGTTGTGTTCTACACATATTTTATTATTAGTCACAAAATTATTTAAAAATGTTAGGGTCCTACACATTTTGTACCTTAAACCAAAAGATTATCTTTATGGTGTAGGACACGTTGTTTATATGGTGTAGAAAATGTTGAATATGTAGGTTCATATGGATGATTGTTTTTATTATGTAAGTTGCAAAATTATTTTATAGGATGACTCATTAACTAATGAGGGTTCATTAATTTGAATAACATAAATAAAGGATAGAATCATTAAGTGGTTTGTTCAAATTACCTTTGTATCATTTATCTTTTTATTCTTAATTTGTAATTTCTTCTCATTTGAACTTTCCGATATATATCTATATATATATATATATATATATATATATATATATATATATAGGGTTAGGATCATGTGAGAAGCACTAGGTTAATTGAGAAACCTGAGATTGATTCTGGACCACACATGTTCTCTAAGTTTTTTGTAATATACACATATGTATAGTTTAAAATTGACTATATACATATATGTATATTGGATTATACACATATGTATATAGGGAATGTTCAGTTGAGAAGAAAAATAATTTGAGAAGAAAAAGAACAAAGGGTACAATTGTAAAACATTAAATAGTTTTTCTCTAATCTCAATAATTATAATCATTGACTAATTAATTAGTCATAAAGACTATCATCCTCCACACAAAATTTTTTACCTACACAAATCAAATTTTATCATACACATTTTGAAATTTATCATACACGTATTGAAATTTATCCTACACAGTTCGTAATTCATCCTACACACCTCGTAATGTATCCTACACTTTAAATTGATATTTTTTTTATTTTTAATTTTTTTAAAATAAGTTACAAATTTAATGTAGCTAGCTATTTAAAAGGAAGACTATCAATTAATGATCTATCTAAGTTTACCAATATACCCTTACACTAATATAAATTACAAAAATTAAATGAAGTAAAATGAAGCATTCTTATTGGTTGAAAGTTCTTCTTTTTATTCTTACAAAAAAATTCTTTTCATTTGAACCCTCCACTATGTATATATTCAATTTACATATATGTATATTACGAAAATGTTAGAGAAAATGTGTGGTCCAGAATAATTCTCAAGTTTTCCAAATAGGGTGGACTTCTTTTAGGATCCCTATCCTATATATATAGAGGATCAAGATCAAGGGAAAACCCCTCCGAGTTGTGAAGACTTAGAGAACTCGACCTTCCCGTACGAGTTTTGCCCCTTTTTTTTTCAAACCCCTAGATTAAAATGTTAGATACATATAATATTACATATTACCTATAACTACAAAAACAAGTTTGGGGGAATGGTGCCACGCAGCTGGCCTGGCACTCCTCCACTGGACCAAACCGTTTATCATTTTTACAAGCTTTAAAATTACAGTTTTACCCCCAATTTAAAATTACGTCTTTGCCCCCTACTCAAAATAAAATTACGCTTTTGTCCCCAGCCCAAAAATACGATTTTGCCCTCGATTCAAAATTACGATTTCTCCCTTAGCTCAAAATTACGTTTTCGCCCCAGTTCAAAAGTTTGGGGGAATAGTGCTAGGCAGCTGGCCGGGCACTCCCCTATTGGCCCAAACCGTTTATTATTTTTTATATACTTTAAAATTACGGTTTTACCCCCATTTTAAAATTACGTTTTTGCGTCCTGCTCAAAATAAAATTACGCTTTTGTCCCCAGTCCAAAATTACGATTTTGCCCTCGATTCAAAATTACGATCGGCCCTCAGCTCAAAATTACGTTTTCGCCCCAGTTCAAAAGAAAAAAAAATGTTTTTGGCCCAGCTTAAAATTACTATTTTGCCATATCTTCAAAAATAGATTTTTCCCCGTTTAAAAAATTATGTTCAAAATTACATTTTTGCCACTGCTCAAAATAAACTAACGCTTTTGGCTCCAACTCAAAATTACGAATTTGCCATTGATTCAAAATAAAATTATGGTTTTGCCTCCAACCTAAAACTACGATTGTGCCTTTCGTTTAAATTTATATTACTGTGTTGCCCTAAGTTTAAAATTACGAATTTACCCCTGCGCAAATTTACAGTTTTGCTCGTGGTTCCAATTTACAGTACTTTCGTCACTTTAGCTTTTGGCAAATTACGTTTTTACCCCATAAAAAAATAAAACTTTCCCTCAGTATTGCCATTGTTTTAATTTTTTTAGCAAAACTATAAACGTGTTTTGTTTTAATTGGTTGACTCGATTTAATTGTATTCCGTGTATTGCCTAACACTCGCACATTATTCGGCCATCGCCCCGCAACGCGGGCGGGGCATCAACTATTACATATTACATATTACATATTAACTGACTATGAATAGTGAATTGTAATTTGTTTTTTTTTAATTTTTAATATATTTTATACATTATTAAATTTGATTTTTAGTAATAAATAGTAATTTATGATTTTTAAGTATTTCGATTTTATTACTTATTAATTAAGAGTAGTTTATTTATTATTCAATATAATATTTTAGTAATAACTTACTTTTGCTAATTTTTTTTAGTTCACTTCTGTGTTTATGTTATTTTTATTGTTTAAATTATGCGGGCGTCAGATCGATATCGATACGGGTCGTTACAGTAGGGGTACAATAACAACTTGTGTTTGTTAACTTAAAAAAATTAATCCGTGTCTATGTTTATATATTTTTTTTAACATTCGGCGGGCATTAGATCGGTATAGATATTGTTCATTACAGTAGCTGTACAATACATGCACTGGGTATGAAATCAACACGTGTTTTACATCGGTCGAATGTATAAAAACAAACACCAGTAGCGGCAGCGATGTTATTTGAACAATATCGATTGGTTCAAATTGCCCGGTATACGTACCGATATTCATATATCATCACATATGGAGTTGTTTAAACGAACTATTTTCAAAACCGGAAATCATAAAAATGAATATAGGTGTTGATATTGATGTTATACGGTACAGTAAGATAGTAATACGGTGTCAGTTTATTGAAAGAAAAAATTGTATAAACATATATCGATTCCGAACCAATATTGTTCGTTTGGTTTCTGTCTGGTCCATTGCGGTAACGATACAATATTCGTTTTCAAACAAGAAACATACCGGTACCGATGTTGTTCGGCTTAACAAGGTATGGTATCGATACGGGTCAGCTTATTGAAAGCAAAAACAATAAAAATAAATACCGGCACATGTTGTTCAGTCGGTTTCAGTTTGGTTTGGTATGATAGTGGCACAATATTCATTTGCAATTAAATTTATATCATAATGTTGACAAAAATAAACATAGAACCCAAAACAACCGAACCAATACCAACTAAACAACATCATATTCATTTTTATTATTTTCGATTCATGTCAGGTTTTCTCTTTTGATTACTATATTATTATTTTCGATTCATGTAAGGTTTTCTCTTTTGATTACTATAGCGAGTGCCACTAGCGTACCGTATCGAACAGAACAAATTACGACCAAATTCCTGTCGCGAAGCGCGAGAAAAAAACTCACTAGTTATATATAAAAACAAGTATAAGGAATAATAACAACAAACCGTATACACATTTGAGTAAACTTTTCAGTTTTTTTTAATTAAATACATTCTTATAGAGGGTATAAAATCACATGTAGGTTTTTCTTTTTATCAAAATAGGTTTTACAAAAAAAAAAAGATTATATTTAAGATTCTTTAAAAAAATAAGTTAGGTGAGGGACATAATACCATGAGTTAATCAATAGTTATTTAATAAATTAGATTTATCCAATAAGGTTAGGAGTGAGAAACAAATAAATTTTTAAAAACAACATTTTGATAAAGACTTTTCCAAAACACTATTTTGGTAAATATTTTTTCCACCAACAACATTATAGAAATAAATCAACACAATTTACCATTTTGAGCTTTCTTTGATCCAAATGATGCATTCCACTACTCCAATATGCCAATGTTGCAACTGATACACAATGCCACTAATCTTAGTTAAAACTACTTAGTGTTACGGGTTACCACTGATGACTGTTTGCCATTGACAATCATTTTGCTACTTATGCTCATTTGGTGCTGCGAGACTAAGTTAACACTAATATTCAGTAATCACTAATGATCAGAAGCAACCCATGCAACTTTTATCCATCCATGTACATCACATTTCTAATGATGCATGCATCTTTAATACAAAATAGTCTTTTTTTATTTTTTATTTTATTTTTATTTCACACGAGCTTGAAACCACCTACGGTTTAGGGGGTTCTTCTCTAAGAACCATTAAGATTTCTTTGTGCTTGAAATTACAATAGTATTAAATTGAGCATGTACTCCGTGTCTCCTATGAATGTTTATTATGATTTCTTGTTTGGTCTTTAGTATATCCTAACTGCCCAAATAATTTAATAACACTAAAATAACCAACAACAATTACGTAACCTTGATTTTGTGATGCTAATGGAGGTGGTCAGTTTCATCGTCTTAGTTAAGAACGCTTTTTGCAAAGATTAGTCCTTGTTGCTTTTGTTCCCTAATAGGCCATCCCATGAGCCTTGACATTAATCAATTCTTCAACCTGATTATGCATTTTTCTTTTCAATGTTTACAAACTTCCATCTGATAAGGTGAGAAGTAAGTATACTCAATTTTCCACATCAAGCTATTACTTTCTCTTGAGTTTAGTGCATAGTTATGCAAAACGATATAAAAAGTTAAATGTTCATTTTAAATAAGTGAACATACTCTCCTACTTACCCTCATACTATTCAATTTTGTGGCACTCTATTGATCCAAATCTCTATCATTTGTCTTTTTTGGGTGAGTATATCATTTTACAACGTTGATATTATCATTTTCCATCCATATTAAATAGTCAATATTAGTAACCTTTTCTTTTTAGGTTTTACTCTTCCTAAAAAGTCTATTTTTATTAATAGTTAAAATAGTGGTTAATAATTTGACTATTTCTATAATATTTTACTACATGGATGGTTCATGTGGTTACCTAAACTACATTTCGGACCTGTCGCAATACACAAGTCCTTGACATATGTATAGAGTTAATTGGTTTTTACGTTTCGGTCTAATTTTTGCGAGTCACACGCAGCAACGACATGCGTGGTTCAACGTTTTTATCTATACTCTTTGTTTGGTTTAATGGTCCCACCCCAAAGCGTGGGTCTCAAATACTAGTTAGTTTCAATTCGCACCACACATCAATATATATATAGGATTGATAAAGGTATACTAAATGCATGTGAACACACATACTGTGTTCGCCCCTTCCCCCGCCCCTAATAACGCTGCTACATTGACCCCCTCTTGTGAAACCCCCCATTTTTACGATGTTCGTGGTTTAAATCATGGGTGAAAATTGTGCGGATCGATAAAGGGTGAAAATTGGGTTGTTTAAGTCACGATGAAATAAATCTTGGTGAAACAACACAAAGCAATATCCAGAACTCTTTAGTCTTTAAATAAAAACCATTGAAGTTGGTAGATATACTGAGGTTGGTTCGAAAGAAGATTTAGTAGACGAACCTGCTATGCCAACCAAAAATGAGGTGAATAAATATCAAGAAACCCAACCACAATAAAAAAATACAATAACCGACTCAATGTTGCATGCATTATAAACAATAAACCCTAGGGTCTATGCTACAAGAGTAACAGATAAAGATGAGATTAACAAAGAACCAGAAGTGACGTCCGAAGAAATGCAGTCTATTGAATCACTTTTGATACTAGCTCCAATTCTACAATCATCTATTGCGCCAAAATCCAGTCCCTGGGTAAAGGACAAGGTAAAAAAGAAACCACCTGCTAAAACCAAACCCACAGTCGCGGACGTAAAGCACAAGGAAAAGGCAATTCGAGCTGCAAAACCAAAACCCACTGATCTGTTGCTTAGGGGCAGAGGTAAAGCAAAAAAGGTTCAACCAGAACCCATTCAGCCTCAAGTAGTTCAACCAAACCCCAAACAAGGTAAAGGAAAAGAGGAATGCAGAAGTAGGTAATGCATTTAGATCACCTTACTACAACAGAGTGGTGGATTTGTTTGTACCGCTTGTAGATAGTGAAAAAATGATTATTGCATACATGTTTGCTCTGATCCCAAAATTTGAGTAAGTATATCCTTTTTGACAAAATTACTACTGTAAAGATACTAAAAACTGATATGAAATGCACTTTGATAAATAACAAGAGAATGTGTACACATCAATCAGTGGATTGGATTGTATCAAAGGTGTCTTTGAAAGCTTCCATCCAACTCTACATATAGCATCAAATGGTATAGATGTGTTTGTAGATGTACTGAACTTTGAAGAATAAAAAAGAGAAGTCATTACCATACAGGCTCCTCTGTACCAGCACAATGCTAATAATCGCACATGTTATTTACTAATTTTTTAGTTTAATTACGTATTGCCTTATAAATGACTTGCAGCCAAATAACCACTATGGGCCTATATTTACTAATAAGGAACGGCTAAAAAGTTTTGGTTCAAATCTTGAAGATATCATGAAAAAGTATGAAGTTAAGAAACTGGAACTAATTGACCTTTTGTTTATTACAATCCTTCCTTCATGGGGCACATTTCTTCTGCATGTGTTTCAATTTAAGAACCACCAGTTTCGAGCTACTTGACAATTCAACTATCAAACAAGATTTTGGTGAAAGGTACAAAGGACTTCCAAAAACACAGTAAGCACAACCACATATAAAAACATTTTTGATAATCATGAACGTTATATGAAAAAAAACACACACGTTATGTAATAATGTATATTTTATAATATCATAATGACACATGTTGGCTGTATAAATCACACACGTTTTACTATTAGGCATATAATCTAAAAATATTATGACGCATATCAAAGGTATATAATGACGCATGTTTTGTTATATGATTGTAGCTAAGGGTATTGGTATTATACATGGGAAGCCACTAACAAGCTACATAACAACAATGGAATATGCCCAAACAGAAAGAAAAGAGATGGAGTGGAGAACACTTAGCAATGAGGTGGACTATGGGGTGTTTACAATCAGGCACATGAAAACCTACAGGACATTGCCTTTGGCTTGTGGGTTTGTTAAAGAGTCTGAACCACAGCAAAATTAACAAAGGCAACTTCGATTCATGAGATACAATTAACTTAGTAAGATTGTCATATCCGAATACAATGTGGAAAAAAAAGAAAGATTTATGATGAGGCAAAAAAAAATTACAAGAGAGAAGACAATGAAACAATGTTGACGGATGTGGAAATTTTTTTTCTAAAAGGTTAAAGGATTTGCTTGGTTAGAGATTGTGAAGTTGTTTAAAATATGTTTTTGGTTTTCTATGAGTTATTGAAGGTATGTTACTATTCAAATCCTGGAATTTTATATTGTATCGGATGGGTAAACCATAATCACATACGTTATAATGCTTAAATAACCCATGTTTTTGATTGACATGATATTGTGTTGCTTCAAAATATTGTCACATAAAATTTCAAAAGTTTTATTACAAAACAAACCTACCACACAAAAAACAAACACATCGCTCATCGACTCATTCAAAAGACTTAAGAAACTTAATCTTCATATCCATGGAGCATCTTAACACTGTTATTGCATTCGCAAGCTCCTTCAACGGATTCTCGTACCTCTCTCCAAGGTCAACCATGAACATCATAACGACTTCTCGAACACTTCATTCTTGCAATTCAGAAAGCAAGTTGATTACATGTTCTCTCCTCTTCTGTAACACCATGTGTTTTTACGTCCAATAAAGTTCTGACACGTGTCCCGAATATCCTCGTGTGTCGTATGATAAAACGAGAAGGACTAAAGTCATTGAAATGATAAATTACAATCACAATTTATAGATAATAAAAGTTGAGGGGCTAAAGTGACAAAATGCCAAAATTTTCATTTCTGGAAGGCGGTTACGGACGGCAACCATTATTGGTTACGGTCCGTAAGCCATTTGAAATCAGTGGGCGCTTAAGGTCCTTGCGGACCGCAAGGCTATACCCATACGTGTAACATCCGTAAAAAACCGGATTTACCAAACCCGCTTCGTTTATTAACCGAACAACCAGTTAAAAATTTCGTTGCATATTTAATGCTCAAATTAATTTTAAGCGATACATAATTAATAAGTATATTAGAATATAAAATTTATAATTGAAAATCTATTAAAAATAATGAAAAAAAAAAAATACTAATGCCGGGACTCGAACCCGGGTCAGCCGGGTTAAGCTCAAAGACTTATCACACACACATATAACCACTCCGCCATTTGTTGTTTTCTGTAAATTCTAGGAAACAATTAAACTTTATGGTCAATCATGAAGCGATCTGGGTACGCTAACTGTAACCGAAATCGGTCACCAAATGTCCAAAAACGTTTGATTGTTCGCGGTTTACCGATTATAACCGCTACACCGACACCTCCAATCAATTGAGCTTTGAATGGACTTGAATTCAAGAGTGGTTCGGTTTTAATAACCGAAAACTTTCATTTTCTGAATTACTTCAATCATAGACCCCTCTCGCGACTCAAACACATCTGCAGACCTTCGAATTTCACTTTCGCAATACTTTCAGTTCGCCGGAGAAGCTAATTGAACTCGCCGGACTTTCGCCGGAAAACCGTGTGTTCCATCAAATCAGTGAGTCTCTAAATTCTTTCGTTGTCTATCAATTGTTAAGCTATTGCTAACTCAAACCCTTCAATCGAAATCAATTTCAGACGTCGATATCGGATAATTCCCTCTCGCCGGAAAACTTCTGAAAATTCTTATCTTCCGCTGTAAAACGGTATAGACATTCAAACCTTCTGTTAACTCTTGTTTAGTACTTCAATTCCACAATTAGCTAATCAAAACTGTTAATTTGTTCGCTCAGTTGAAGTTCATAAAAACAGAGCCGACGCCTTGCCGGAATTCTGAGATAAATCATTCCTCCGGTATGTTTACTTCCAACACCGTCTCTGCCATTTCATTTTAGTCTTATGAATGTTTGTTAATCGTTTTAAAGCAAGAAACAGTTGAGTAAATAGTTGTCTGTAAATTTAGCGAAGAAGATGAAGTGTGTTAACATTATAAGATTAATTAAAATCGGTATTATAAACGGGTTAGACACACAGTCCAGCGGTGGACTGTGTGCAAACAATACGCACACGCCGCGAGTTCGATCCTTGATACACACACCCTCTCTGTAATAAAGATGTTTTATTTTTCTAACTGAACCGGATTAACTTACGTTAGATGTTAAGTATAATAAAAATCTGTATATTAACCAAGTTAGACACACAGTCCAGCGGTGGACTGTGTGTAACATTAAGTCACAGGTCCCGGGTTCGAGACCTGTTGACGGCACCGGTTTGACAATTAAAATCCTTTTTAAAGATAAATGAATTTTGAATAAATTAAAACAGTATATAAATATAATTAAAAACAGAAATATTTCAGGTTAGACACGTAGCTCAGTTGGTAGAGCTGTGTGCACGCGTACGGAGGTCTCGGGTTCGAGCCTCACCCGGCACATACATTTACACAATGAAATCGGTCAAACAGTCAAACAGTCAACGGTCAACGGTCAACGCAAAAGTAAACATATTTTTATATTTTTATTTATTTAATTTAATTTAAAAGTCAATTAAAAATACTTAAAAATAATGTTTTTAAAGATAGGAAATAGCCTTAAACTCACAAAAATATATCTAAAAATCCTATTAAAATTATTAATAAAATCCACACATTTACTATATCTTCCGTTATTATTTAGGTTAGTCAATTCTCGTTGTTCAATTCTTCAAACTCGTGCGCATCTCATCATCTCCAACCGAACGCACCCAATGTGAGTGAATCTCTACAAAATTCCCCGTTTTAATCACGTTTTTGGGGTGTATCATGTGTCTTACCATTTATTATATTTAAATCATTGTGCATACATCATATCGTGAACAAATGTGTATTCAGCTTGTATCAACTGTTGTGTGGTTATTGTTTAGATTTAATTTATTATTTTCAGTACATGCAATTACATAGGCCGCCGCTCCCCATTACATTATGAGCGTTGAGCAGTTCCCCATTACATTATGAGCGTGAACCTAGCGTGCCAACATACGATCGGCTCCGTTTGATTGAGCCTTGATCGCACAGACATTTCATCATAGGCCGTCCGTTCCCCATTATATTATGAGCGTGAACGTGACGTTGCCAACATATACAGTTTCATTCATGTTATACATTCATGCAAGTTCATATGTTATTGTATGTTATAGTTTGTGGTTGTTATTGCTACTGTTTGATTATTTACATTTGCTCACTTATGACCATTGCACAATTTTTCCTGGATAAAAATAACAAGAAATCAATAATAAATGTTTATCTAATAAGGTTCACTCGCCAACTTATGTTGACCCAAAAACCCCCATTTTTACACATGATACAGGTGAACCAGCTGCAGCAAGAAACACATAGGATTGGATTAGAAGAATAAACTGGTTTAGAGCTTGGATTGTTTAGTTGGTTATTTTTTTTGTATTTGTATGGACATGTTCGGATTATTGAGAATGTAATTTTGACTTTAATAATTATGAAACATATTAGTAAATATCATGAGCTTTGGTGATAACCCAATTATGCCCCGACTCTTATTCCGCTGCGGGTCGGGGTGTGACAGATTGGTATCAGAGCCATGACTATAGGGATATAGGATATGTTATTAGACCCTTAGAGCCTATACTATAGTTGATTAGAAATTTTTAAGATTTTTGTGTGTTACATGCCAAATTTCATGATGTTTATATGTTTTATGTTAAATGTTACATTCAATGTTATGCAAGCATGTTCATAAGTATATATTATCATATAATGCCTATCATGAATCATATTCTCATAACATATCATATCCATGAAATCACACATCACATCATTTTCATGATTGTTTTTACAATGATTTTTGTATTTTCAAATCTCATCAAAGTGAGTTCTCATGACGGGCATGTAGTAACTGGAAGGGTACAAGTACCGGTAGTCGGAACGTCCTGTCTAGGCTTGGCATTCGTATAAATCCAAAATAAAGGACCAGTTTGCCTACCTGGGGACTAACGATGAGAGTACGAAGTACCTATTAGGCCAAAGCATGCTATACCAAACGTCGTGTGAGCTAACCCCACTTTGAGTTGTCATTGTGTCTACACCTGGACACATTCCGACCATACATCTTGTAAACATATTTTGTGGTTTTCATTCGGGTGATGCGAGTGTTAAATCGCCAATACTAATGTGAATCCTACCAAGCCAATAGTCATGGGGGCCCACATGACTATACAGGTGAAGGTATGGGGGACATTTGAGGCCCAACATGAGCAAACCCAAGACATCCTATGGATGTAGTTGCATTATTGATATTTATGTTATTTTCATTTTCGTTAAGACACATGACACCTAAAAAGACTCCATAAACTCACAATCTTCTTATGTACGTTCCTGTAGATGTCGGCTAGACAACAACGAGGGGGTAGAAAATCAGGAAGGTCACACGAACGCTTGGCCACTCAAATCGCAAAACAAATGGCCGCGGTACTTCCTGACATTGTGGTTCAAGTACAACAAGCTATCGCCACAAATCCCACCAATCCTCCCCAGCAAGAAGACCAGAACACCGGCAACCCTCCTACCAACAAGTGCTCATATAAACATTTCAAGTCTTGCGATCATCCGAAATTTGAAGGGACCGAAGGTGTCACTGCTCTCCTCCACTGGTTTGAGGAGATGGAAAACACTTTCCTCAATTGTGATTGTCCCGAGGATCGCAAGGTACGTTACTCAACCGTGAGACTATTTGGGGTAGCCCTGACCTGGTGGATGTAACATCCGTCAAAAACGGATTTTACCAAACCTGCTCCGTTTTTTAACCGAACAATCAGTTTAAAATTTCGTGGCGTATTTAATGCCCAAATTAATTTTAAACGATACATAATTAAATTATTATATTGGAATATATAGTTTGTTTTTGAAAAACTGTTAAAAATAAGAAAATAAAAATAATATGGCCCTGCCGGGTTTCGAACCCGGGTCAGTCAGCCGGGTCAACATAACCTAACACTCAACCCTTTAACCACTGCGCCACTAGTGTTTCTTGTTAATTATTAGAATCAATTAATTCATAACATGTTATTCCGAATTCAAAACCGGCGCCCAAAATTCAGTCGTCGGAAATCCCGACTAACTCGCCAATAATTTACGACTTCTTCAGTTATAACGTAAACGTTTAAACCTACATCGGTTATAACCGACGCCTGAGTCCGCGACACAAGTTATAACCGCCGGAGGATTCCTAACCGACGAATCAAGTCGGAAATTGGACCAAATTCATCGATAACCTGCCTTATAAATACCCCCTCTCTGCAAGCTTTTTCGCTCAAAACCGCACCTTTACCCGACGTAATTCCATTCGCCAGAAAATTTCTGTACCTCACCGGGAAACCGAACCCTTCACTTCTGAGCCTTACTGAACCCCCTGAGCTTATACCGAAGTCACCCACATCCTTTTCAAGCTTTCTGAAGACTCTCTGCTGCAAGACACACGTCGCCGGAAGTGTTTGCTGTCGCCGGAGTTCTGCCGGAGAAACAGAGGAGTCCAGTCGATATACCTTACGCTTAATTTCTCTTTCTTTTTATTTATATCTCACCTGTAATTAACTGAAAAACGCTAACGAACATGATTAAAAACTTCGAACCGGTCAGTCATCGTTTCTGGTTAAAATCAACGAAGAAGACGAAGTTTCTGTAGTGTTTAAGTATAATTAAAATCAAGTTATAACTCGGGTTAGACACACAGTCCAGCGGTGGACTGTGTGCACAATAAACACGTAAACGTCTCGAGTTCGAATCTTGTCCCACGCACGTTGCCTTAATAAAAATGTCTTTTTTTGTTAACCGAACCGGAGTCACCGCGGTACATGTTAAGTTTATTAATAACCGGAATAATAACCAAGTTAGACACACAGTCCACTGGTTGACTGTGTGTATGTTCAATCACACGACACGAGTTCGAGTCCGGTCTACTGCATCGATCCGGACAATTATCTAACTTTTTAAATAAGACAGAAATGGAAATGTTCAGTTTGTATATAAGTATAATAAAAATCGGTTTATATAACAAGTTAAACACACAGTCCAGCGGTGGACTGTGTGTTAACCTAAACCACAGGTCCCGGGTTCGAGACCTGTGGAGCTCACACGGTCCGATTCAGTTAAATCGTTTTTAAAAATAAATGATTTTCGGTTTAATCTAATTAGTATATAAATATAATTAAAAACAGAAATATTTCGGGTTAGACACGTAGCTCATTTGGTAGAGCTGCGTGCACGCGTACGGGAGGCCTCGGGTTCGAGCCTCACTCAGCGCACATATACACGCATACGAACCGGTCAAAGTCAAACAGTCAAGGTCAACGGTCAACTGTAGCAAAAAAAATCAATTTTTTTTATTATTTTTATTTATTTATTTTATTTAAAAATCAATTAAAAATACTTAAAAATAACATTTTTAAGGTTAGAAAATAGCCTTAAACTCAAAAAAATACACCCAACAATCCTACTAAAATGGATTAATAAAATCCGTTTACTTACCGAACATAATGCTATTTATCTAGGTTAATTTCACTCGTGGTTAAAACGACTTCGCGTGCATTCAACATCATCAATCGAACGCACCCACTGTGAGTGAATCTTACAACTCCCCATTTTTAATTACACGTTTTGGGGTGTGTCATGTGTCACAAAATAATTAACTCGTTTATCTAAACTTGTGCCATACCATATCGTGATCTAAACTTAGATTGTTTATATTGTTGTGATTATGTATTTCATTTTGTCAACTTATATGAAATTCATTCATTAAGCCCATCAGTTCCTCGTGGGAGACGAGTGAGCAATGCGTGCCTCAAAACCAATCCATTATTGTTCATGTGTGTATTATTGAGTTGATATTGTTGGTAGTTATGTCTTTCATATTATCATGGTTATGCAATTCATTCATTAAGCCCATCAGTTCCTCGTGGGAGACGAGTGAGCAACGCGTGCCTCAAAACCAATCCATTATTGTTCATGTGTGTATTATTGAGTTGATATTGTTGGTAGTTATGTCTTTCATATTATCATGGTTATGCAATTCATTCATTAGGCCCATCAGTTCCTCGTGAGAGACGAGTTGAGCAACGCGTGCCTCTAAACGATCCTTTATTGTTCATGTGTGTATTGTTTAATATTAAATTGATTTATAAATAAGTTTACATCTATTTTTACTCATGTGTGGTTGTGCACTCATTTTATAATCAATTAAATAAACTTGTTCAAATGTTTTCCATAGGATTCACTCGCCAACTTTTTGTTGATCCAAAAACCCTTTTACACATGATACAGGTGAACAGGATGAAGCAAGGAAAACATAGAAAATGCCTTAGAAGAAAACAATGAAGCCTAGATTGATATTTAGGACATGTTGTAATATTGATTGTAATTTTCCATTAAAGTGTATTAATGAATATGAAACGTTAAAATAAATGTCATGAGCTTTGATGATAACCCAATCATGCCCCGATCACCTTTTCCGCTGCGGGTCGGGGTGTGACAGATTGGTATCAGAGCCAGGTTATAGGGATATAGGATAGGTTATTAGACCCTTAGAGCCTATACTATAGTCTGCCTAAATTTTAATTGATTAGGTGGTTACATACAAACTTATGATATTTATTTGTTTCATATTTGTTTATATTTACAGTCAAACATACATACTTACATACACATTCATTATACATATATCAATGATTCATATATTCGATTCATCTTCATACTGTTGTTATTCAAAGATTTTGTTGCAATTTTCAAATCTCATCAAAGTAAGTTCTGCGACGGGCATGTAGTAACTGGAAGGGTACAAGTACCGGTAGTCGGAACGTCCTGTCTAGGTTGGCATTCGTATAAATCCAATATAACGGACCAGTTTGCCTACCTGGGGACTAACGATGAGAGTACGAAGGACTTATTAGGCCAAAGCATGCCACACCAAACGTCGTTCGAACTAACCCACTTTGAGGTGTCACCGTGTCTACACCTGGACACATTCCGAATATCACACGTTGTATATATATTTCTCGATTTTCTCTCCGGGTTTTAGTGTACGCAACCAGGCAAACCCATGCGAAGCATATGAAAAACCCGGTATTCATGGGGGCCCACATGATTACGAAGGTGAAGTATGACGGCATGTAGGCCTAATGGCGAGCAAAGCCCAAGACATCCTATGGATGTAGTAGATTTATTTTTCTATAATTATTTTATGAATATTCATTCCTAGTGCGACCCATGAACCCAAAAACATCCAACTCATACTCTTGACATGTATTCCTTGTAGATGTCTTCTAACCTTGCCCGTAGGAAGATGAGAGCAGGAAAAGCCCGCGAGCGCATGGCTGCCCTAATCGCTCAACAAATGGCTGCCGTAATACCCAACATTGTAATCCAAGTTCAACAAGCACTTACCGCTAATCCTGTCAATCAAGAAGATCAACACGTTATCAACCCTTCCCCAAATACCACTAAATGCACCTACAAGCATTTCAAATCATGCGACCCTCCGAAATACAAAGGGACTAAAGGTGTCACTGCTCTCCTCCATTGGTTTGTAGAAATGGAGAACACTTTTCTAAATTGCGATTGCCCCGATTATCGCAAAGTGCGTTATGCTACTGGTCGTTTATATGGAATAGCACTTACTTGGTGGAATACAGAGAAGGCCAAACGAGGTGTGGAAGATGCTATGACCTTAACTTGGAACGAATTGAAGGAAATCATGACCAGACGATTTTGCCCAAGGAGCGAAATCAAGAAATTAGAAGATGAGTTCTATTCGTTGAAGCAAAAGGAAGGCGACCACATCACGTACAACAAAAGATTCCTCGAGTTACATCAAATGGTTCCCAACATGTTCACTCCCCTCTACCGTTTGATCGAGCACTACATTCGTGGTCTTCCGTCAAAGATTCAAGACCCTGTAATAAGTACCACGCCTGCAACCTTGGAAGCGGCAATGAAGTTAGCAACAGAGCTCACCGAGAACCGAATCCGAAACAAAGCCTTCAAGGAGGAGAAGAAGAAGGATAAAGAATCGACTGAAACCTCCGACTCCACCCAAACCGAATCCCCTTCTCAACCCAATCCTAAGAGAAAAAGAGACGGGCAACTTTTCGCTGCTATCCAACGGAATCAACCAATTTCACACGCCATACCCATACAAGCTATCCCAATCACCCAAGTGGCACCCAACTCAACCTACCCAAATAAGAAACCATATCTTGGACCTCACCCTCGATGCAACAACTGTTTTTATCACCATCCCCTTACCTTACCTTACCTTGTCGACTATGTGCAACTTGTGGACGCTATGGTCATTCGAGCAAGGTTTGCCGCACCTTTCAAAACCAAATCTCTTCCCCTACTCAAAACATGGCCCAAACCTATCAACAACCCCAATACCCCATGTTCCCATATGTTCGAGCTTGTTTCAATTGTGGCGACCCTACCCACTTTAGAAACACATGCCCTCGATTAGTTAACATCATAAACGCTCAAGCCCAATCAAACCCAGTTAACCAAGTAAACCAAGAAAACCCAACCATTAGGCCACCAGCAAGAGGAAGAGTCTTCAACATCAACGCCAATCCTGTCGAAGATAATGACGGCCCAAACGAAGGTACCCAACTAGTCCTCTTCACCGAAAATCAAGATTTAACTCCAATCGTTTAGTTTTATGTTTTTCTTTATGTTTTAGAATCACATCGAACCAATCATAACTTAAGGATAAAGCCAATGAAATTTTGACAAGAATATGGTGGATACGCCGCTGATACTTCCTATATATAAGTATTCTTGTCAAAGGATCAGAAGCATTATCTGGCGGTTATGAGAGGTTCCATGTGTAAACTGTTTGAGTAATTATTGTTTATTATTTTCAGTACATGTAATTTCATAGGCCGCCGCTCCCCATTACATTATGAGCGTTGAGCATGTTCCCCATTTCATTATGAGGTTGAACCTGGCGTGCCCACATACGATCGGCTCCGTTTGATTGAGCCTTGATCGCACAGACATTTTTCATTTTCAGTACATGCAATACGATCGGCTCCGTTTGATTGAGCCTTGATCGCACAGACATTTTCATTATCAGTATCTTGTGGTTGTTGTGTTTGTTGTAGAGTCGCATAGAACTAATCATAACTTGCGGATAAAGTCAATGAGAATTTGACAAGAATATGGTGGATACGCCGTTGGTACTTCCTATATATAAGTATTCTTGTCAAATGATCGGAGGCATTATTAGGCGGTTATGAGAGGTTCCATGTATAGGCTGTTTGTGTGATTGTTGTTTAGATTAAGTTTATTATTTTCAGTACATGCAATACGATCGGCTCCGCTTGATTGAGCCTTGATCGCACAAACATTTTCATTTTCAGTACATGCAATACGATCGGCTCCGTTTGATTGAGCCTTGATCGCACAGACATTTTCATTATCAGTATTTTGTGGTGGTTGTATTGGTTGTAGAGTCACATAGGACTAATCATAATTCACTGATAAAACCAATGAAAATTTGACGAGAATATGGTGGATACGCCGCTGGTACTTCCTATATATAAGTATTCTTGTCAAAGGATCAGAGGCATTGTCAGACGGTTATGAGAAGTTCTATGTAGGATTTAGTAGTTTCTTGGTAACTAATCATAACTTGTGGATAAAACCAATGGAAATTTGGCAAGAATATGGTGGATACGCCGCTGGTACTTCCTATATATAATTATTCTTGCCAAAGGATCAGAGGCATTATCAGGCGGTTATGAGAAGTTCCATGTAGGATTTAGTATTGCCCTGGGTTGAAAATTTGTGTTACATTTATATCATCTCGCTATTTAAAGAAATTGGATTGTGTTCCATTTCTAAACTAACCTCTCCATCATAACAAACGAGAGAGGAACTGTCACCATTCAAACATATATGCTATCAGAATGTGGATTCAAATATTAGCTGTTGTGTTTATTTATGTTCTCTAGTCATAGAACCAATCATAACTTACTGATAAAACCAATGAAAATTTGACAAGAATATGGTGGATACGCCGCTGGTACTTCCTATATATAAGTATTCTTGTCAAAGGATCAGAGGTTTTGTTAGATGGTTATGAGAAGTTCCATGTAGGTTGTAGTAATAGAAGTTTTGCCTTAGGATATAACCATATCCTTCCAAACATATCCAAACTCTTATGCATGATATCATATTTAGCGAATCAATTCTGCTTATCAATACTTTTACAGTAGGCAACAAAAAGCGATTCCTGTAATAGGGTACTTAACCCTTACAAGGGACGTTACCCGCTCAAACAAAAATTTAAACTCTTACATTTCTTCTAAGTATGTAACTGTCAAACTAAACACCATCATTCTTTTAGTCAAATATATCACTACTTAAATTTCGGGACGAAATTTCTAAAAAGCAGGGATACTGTAACATCCGTCAAAAACGGATTTTACCAAACCCGCTCCGTTTTTTAACCGAACAATCAGTTTAAAATTTCGTGGCGTATTTAATGCCCAAATTAATTTTAAACGATACATAATTAATTATTATATTGGAATATATAGTTTGTTTTTGAAAAACTGTCAAAAATAAGAAAATAAAAATAATATGGCCCTGCCGGGTTTCGAACCCGGGTCAACACAACCTAACACTCAACCCTTTAACCACTGCGCCACTAGTGTTTCTTGTTAATTATTAGAATCAATTAATTCATAACATGTTATTCCGAATTCAAAACCGGCGCCCAAAATTCAGTCGTCGGAAATCCCGACTAACTCGCCAATAATTTACGACTTCTTCAGTTATAACGTAAACGTTTAAACCTACATCGGTTATAACCGACGCCTGAGTCCGCGACACAAGTTATAACCGCCGGAGGATTTCTAACCGACGAATCAAGTCGGAAATTGGACCAAATTCATCGATAACCTGTCTTATAAATACCCCCTCTCTGCAAGCCTTTTCGCTCAAAACCGCACCTTTACCCGACGTAATTCCATTCGCCGGAAAATTTCTGTACCTCACCGGAAAACCGAACCCTTCACTTCTGAGCCTTACTGAACCCCCTGAGCTTATACCGAAGTCACCCACATCCTTTCCAAGCTTTCTGAAGACTCTCTACTGCAAGACACACGTCGCCGGAAGTGTTTGCTGTCGCCGGAGTTCTGCCGGAGAAACAGAGGAGTCCAGTCGGTATACCTTACGCCTAATTTCTCTTTCTTTTTATTTATATCTCACCTGTAATTAACTGAAAAACGCTAACGAACATGATTAAAAACTTCGAACCGGTCAGTCATCGTTTCTGGTTAAAATCAACGAAGAAGACGAAGTTTCTGTAGTGTTTAAGTATAATTAAAATCAAGTTATAACTCGGGTTAGACACACAGTCCAGCGGTGGACTGTGTGCACAATAAACACGTAAACGTCTCGAGTTCGAATCTTGTCCCACGCACGTTGCCTTAATAAAAATGTCTTTTTTTGTTAACCGAACCGGAGTCACCGCGGTACATGTTAAGTTTATTAATAACCGGAATAATAACCAAGTTAGACACACAGTCCAGTGGTAGACTGTGTGTATGTTCAATCACACGACACGTGTTCGAGTCCGGTCTACTGCATCGATCCGGACAATTATCTAACTTTTTAAATAAGACAGAAATGGAAATGTTCAGTTTGTATATAAGTATAATAAAAACCGGTTTATATAACAAGTTAAACACACAGTCCAGCGGTGGACTGTGTGTTAACCTAAACCACAGGTCCCGGGTTCGAGACCTGTGGAGCGCACCGGTCCGATTCAGTTAAATCGTTTTTAAAAATAATTGATTTTCGGTTTAATATAATTAGTATATAAATATAATTAAAAACAGAAATATTTCGGGTTAGACACGTAGCTCAGTTGGTAGAGCTGCGTGCACGCGTACGGGAGGTCTCGGGTTCGAGCCTCACTCAGCGCACATATATACGCATACGAACCGGTCAAAGTCAAACGGTCAAGGTCAACGGTCAACTGTAGCAACAAAAATCAATTTTTTTTATTATTTTTATTTATTTATTTTATTTAAAAATCAATTAAAAATACTTAAAAATAACATTTTTAAGGTTAGAAAATAGCCTTAAACTCACAAAAATACACCCAACAATCCTACTAAAATGGATTAATAAAATCCGTTTACTTACCGAACCATAATGCTATTTATCTAGGTTAATTTCACTCGTGATTAAAACCACTTCGCGTGCATTCAACATCATCAACCGAACGCACCCACTGTGAGTGAATCGTACAACTCCCCCTTTTTAATTACACGTTTTGGGGTGTGTCATGTGTCACAAAATAATTAACTCGTTTTTTTAAACTTGTGCCATACCATATCGTGATCTAAACTTAGATTGTTTATATTGTTGTGATTATGTATTTCATTTTGTCAACTTATATGAAATTCATTCATTAAGCCCATCAGTTCCTCGTGGGAGACGAGTGAGCAACGCGTGCCTCAAAACCAATCCATTATTGTTCATGTGTGTATTATTGAGTTGATATTGTTGGTAGTTATGTCTTTCATATTATCATGGTTATGCAATTCATTCATTAAGCCCATCAGCTCCTCGTGGGAGACGAGTGAGCAACGCGTGCCTCAAAACCAATCCATTATTGTTCATGCGTGTATTATTGAGTTGATATTGTTGGTAGTTATGTCTTTCATATTATCATGGTTATGCAATTCATTCATTAGGCCCATCAGTTCCTCGTGAGAGACGAGTTGAGCAACGCGTGCCTCTAAACGATCCTTTATTGTTCATGTGTGTATTGCTTAATATTAAATTGATTTATGAATAAGTTTACATCTATTTTTACTCATGTGTGGTTGTGCACTCATTTTATAATCAATTAAATAAACTTGTTCAAATGTTTTCCATAGGATTCACTCGCCAACTTTTTGTTGATCCAAAAACCCTTTTACACATGATACAGGTGAACAGGATGAAGCGAGGAAAACATAGGAAATGCCTTAGAAGAAAACAATGAAGCCTAGATTGATATTTAGGACATGTTGTAATATTGATTGTAATTTTCCATTAAAGTGTATTAATGAATATGAAACATTAAAATAAATGTCATGAGCTTTGATGATAACCCAATCATGCCCCGATCACCTTTTCCGCTGCGGGTCGGGGTGTGACAGTGGAACACAGAGAAGGGTAAGAGAGGAGTCGAAGATGCTATGGCCTTAACATGGGAAGAGTTAAGGGAAAGAATGACAAGACGTTTCTGTCCAAGAAGCGAAATCAAGAAGTTGGAAGATGAATTCCATTCGTTAAAACAAAAGGAAGGAGATCATACTTCGTACAACAAAAGGTTTCTAGAGTCGAATCAAATGATCCCCAACTTGTTCACCCCAGTGTACCGCTTGGTTGAACACTATATTCGAGGCCTCCCCTCAAAAATTCAAGACTCAGTTCTAAGCACTTCGCCTGCAACACTTGAAGCCGCGATGGAACTAGCTACCGAACTCACCGAAAATCGCATTCAAAACGGTAAATTCAAAGAGGAGAAAAAGAAAGCCCCCATTGAGGCTCAAACTTCAAACCATTCTGGTTCCTCTTCGAAGTTTACTGGTAAAAGGAATCGAAACACCAGAAACTTTGCTGTCACACAAACAAATTTCCCTATCCCTGCTGTACCCATCACTCAAGTTGCCCCCTCACCTGCACCATATAAAAAGCCAGGTCTAGGTCTAGGGTAAACATGTTCGGCCCATTAAGTCCAGGTCTAGGGTCGGTTCGCAAACGAAAGTCGCGAAGTTTGACTTCTGCATTGACTTTCAGTTCTGACCCGATTTTGCTAGCTAGGCTACTGACTTTAAGTCATATTAGGACCATGTTTTAGTATAGTATAACCTCCAAGGTTATACTACATGGTTCAATAGTAATCTGAGTTTTATGTACAAGTTCCGTAATTATACCTTAACTTTGCAAAAAAAGGCCCTTTTTATGTAAAATAAGGTTTAAACCATTAACAAACATACACATGAGTTACCTACTGATTTTTAAACCTAATTAACTTATTTTAAGGTCATGATTCTGATCATTTGCTGCGTTTTGATTAAATATCGTTAATAAAGCTTTAAAAGGACTAAAATGCCCTTTTTGGCATTTTAGAAGGATTAAACATAATTTCTTTGTTCAAACTTCATACCTACTGATGTAATATCATAAGTAGGACATAATGGGATATTAATTCAGAATATAACCTGAGTGGATGCTAAAGTTTCGCATAATGCCGATAAATGACTAAATTACCCCTGTTCGCATAAAAATGGTTTTAATGAACTTTTCATAACCAAAACTTTTACCTACTGTTATAATATGGTAAATAACATATTTTGGTTATATGAAACAGGCCATAACGTCAGTTTACCTTAAAGATCGAAATAAACGGCATTTAGCGACTTTTAACGCCTTTTGGCGCATAGTATGGTTTAAAACCATATCTATGACCCAAGACTTGTTACCTACTGATTTGTAAACTTATTTTAAATATTTTTACAGTAAGTACAAGTCTCAAACTCAGAATCCCAAATATGACTTCAAGACTATGTGTGAAATGACCAAAATGCCCCTACGGGAAGCGCACATATACTTGATATCCTGCTAATATAACATCATAAAATTTATCTTTTTACAGAATGATTATGACCTTGACAACAGTTTTGTATAAATCTCTTTTATAAATTATAAAATGACCAAAATGCCCTTATAAGACATAATTCGGTTTTAAAAGCATTACGGGCATTTATATTGATATCCTACTGATATCATAACATATTTTGAACATATTAACTTATGGAACTTGTATATGACTCCTTCAGTTACCCGGTTTCGCTTATTCGCCTATGGTTAAGCATACGTAACTAGTTTACGTAATCTAACCGAAACAGTTTTAACCTTTTCGTATCTTTATCAAAATCCAGAATGTTGTTGGTATGCCCATATATACAAGTCTAGATACTTGTTGGGTCCAAATAACATTCTATTCCGGTCACCGCTTAATCTAGTGTATTGTACCATATTTGTTTTAACGTAAGACTAGCCGGTTCAAGTCTAAGACTTAACTAAGGACCAGTTAGCATTTCAATTGGTTAATATTACCATCATTCCAAACTAGGCGCCTTCCGGTAGATTATGCTTGTACTTATTTTCTTGATTTGCGGCTGAGTTACGATTTTTCTGAAGACTTAGCTCAGGTAAATACTCTTAACCTATTTTCCCTATACGGGCTTGGGATACGGTAAATTATTACCGCTTGGTCGGATATGGGATCATGTTTTGTCCAGTTGTGATAATTAACTAAATCACATAACCCGTTTTAATCTGTTTTGCCTGATAACTTAAACATTAGGGGTGGGCTTGGCCGTGTCTGGGATATCCTTGGCTCACTAAAGTGCTAGTGGCCACAACTTATCGCATAGGGTGTGGGCAGACACCGGCCAAGTGCATTATTATTATTATCTACTTTCTTTGTGAAAGTTCAGAAGTGGTGTGTCAGTCGATCATGTCTCGGTTTTCATACTGGGCCCCATATGTATTGACAGGCTTGTAAATCTGTATACAAGGTCACTTGTGCTGTCCCAAGTTATTTATGAAAATGTGCCTAGTGCACCTAAAATCATTTTCTAAAAGATGTTCAAAATGTGTCGGTTGATTGTATTTACAAGTGAAAACTCACGTATTTTCAAAAAGATTAAGTTACAGGTACAACGTGTAATAGGCCGGAAGCTGTGTGGCATTGATACTAAGGAGTTGCGACCCTGTAGTTGTGCCTTTAAGAGTCTGTTATCATTTCATGTACTTTATATTTCATATCCGCCTGTGGATCTTATTACAAGCCTTGTATATTTATATTTTGAATTTTGGACACTATGGTTTGTAATAGTTTATTTTAAACTCCAAGACTTCCACTGTGTTGCTCTGTGAATTATTGGTTATGATGATATCAACTATACGTCATGATACTCCCCACCGAGATACACGTGGAAACCATGGTGTGACATCTTCATATTCTCTCTAACCATGTTAACATTAGTTTCCAACATTTCTTTACAGGACCGATCTTCTACAATTTGTTCCTCAATCCTCTTCTGCCACACCCTAATTTCCTGGTGGGCACGGACTTGGGGTTTATGCGTGACGACTGATATAAGTAATTCACAATACACAACAGAAATTGGGAATTTAAAGTAAATAAATAAAGTACAAACTTTAAAAGTCCAAAGTTCAAAATAATTATACAAATTGTTCATACTAAAGATCCACAGGCGGATCAAATATAAGAAATATGAGTTGAGACTAATAGGGTCTTTTCGTGGAGTTGCAAATTCCAAAACACCTACGTCAAGCAGCTCCTGCCTATTCCGTATTTGCTATATAACATGCGCTTAGTCTTTTGAAAATACGCCAGTTTTCACCGGTAAATACAATCAACCAACTCTTTTTTTAGATATTTTCAAAAGGTATTTAATACCATTTGTATATCATTTTTAAATAAATTGGGACAAACTATATATCTTGTTACCAGTTTTACATGCTTGTAAATACATTTGGGACCGAAAACTAAACGCCAGTACATGATTAATCAACACACCACATGTTTAGTATATATATATATATAGCATTAGCGTCTGTTAGGTGTATGCCTACACCCAGCGCATAGGTCGTGGCCATTTACAATTAAATGAGTCGGGATATATAGGACACGGTTGTACTAACCCCCAATGTAAGTTATCAAGCAAAACGAATTAAAAACGGGTTATTTGAATTTCTTGATATCATCGCCCTTTATTCAATACCCAACCAAGTGGCTAATGCCATATCCCAAGCCTTTATAAAAGAAAATAGACTAAGAGTATGTACCTGTGCTAGCCTTTATAAATCAAAGATGTTTAGCACAACCGTATTTCAAAGACAACCTAACTTAGGTGCATTTAACTGGAGGCTTCTAGTCTGGAATAAATGGAAATATCATACGTTAGAATGTTAGCGGGTCATTTAAAAGTCATTGACTTTGACCGGTTAACTTAATAGATACGTACGGTTCGCTAGATTAAGCATTGACCGGAAAGAATATGGTTTATACGATTCCGAGTGCAAAGACTTGTGTAATATGGGTTTTATAACCATACATTCTGATTAGAGTTGAATTGGAAAGGTTTTGACCCGATTCAACTAGTTTAGCTATTTTTTATGCTATTTAAACTAGTCGTACGCGCATATGCAGTATCGGACTATCGGGTGGTTGAATAGGTCTATGACAAGTCCATAATGCTAAAAAATATTTCATTTTGTTATAACTTCGGTTTCAAACTCAGATTATATGTCCATTTGGTTTTAAAACCCATTTTATGCTATTAGGATATTTTCGGTATTTAGGAAGTATATTATGCGGACTTTATCAAATAACCTATCAAACAATTTTATCAAATGAAGGTTATTCCATACAATAATATGATCATATAACAACCTTAATACATGTTCTAAACTTGACCAAACAAGTCATAATCGAAAGTCAAAGCGGAAGTCAAATTGTTTGACTTTTGGTTGCAAAATGAGTTCTAAGCAGGAAATAACGATTTGGACATGATTAGACATGTCCTAGTATGTTACATAAATTTTATAATGACAAAAATCAAGGTTTCGATACTTAGAAACTCATTTAGCAGAATTTACAAAAATCTGCGTTTTGACTTTTATTTAATATAACTTTGACTCGTCATTTCGTCTACTTAACGTGATCTTCAGAGGGTGCCATCACAAGGGATTACACAGCTTGATTATTGCAATCACATTGCAAAGTTCGATTCGAACTTTAACTTGACCTAAATGGTCATAACCGAAAGTCAAAGCAAAAGTCAATTTGCTGACTTTCGGCTAATAACTAGCCTAGGAATGGAAAGAGAACTAGGAAGAACACTTAAAAGTGTCCAGGGAAGACTTATAACTCCAAGTAGGAGGCCTCTATAGATCAAAAGCTTCTCTAAGATAAGTAAGAGTGAGAATTTGAAGGTGCAAGAATGAGGCCGATTTATACTTGTTCAAGCCTTATGTGATGATGCCAAGTGTTAGCAAGGATTCTCTGATGTTGATTAGTGTCCACATAGGTGGAGGAAGTAGGAAGAAGGTGGCAATTCACGAGAAACGTGGCAAGAACAGCAGGCTACAATTGCTAGCAAAACATTCTGCCCGCGACACCCCTTACGGACCGTAAGGGGTTGGTTAAGGTCCCTAAGGGACCTTTGTCACCCACAGTTTGTTTAAATGCCTTACGGAACGTAATGCTATAGCTTGTGGTCCGTAAGGGACCGTCTGAGGCCAAGAATTTGGCATTTGTTCATGTTTGATCCCTCCATTCAACATCTTTCGTATTATTACCAATTTAGTCCCTCTCATCTAACATAACATATCTGAAATATTTAATAGTTTACACGTGTTGCCATATTATTCTTCGATATAAAGTTTCGAGGTGTCACATCTTCTTCAAAGCCACATTGATGTTTGATGATGAAGTTGATGCAGAAGAGGAAGTTGAAAAATTAGCCATCTTTCAAGATAAGAATTTAGTGGTCTTAGTGCCACTATTAAAAGGAATCAGCATCCAAGAAAAGTCACTGGACATTATTGAGCTATACATTATTGAAGATGTGTTAATGTTCAAGTTTTGGAATTTTTTATACTGTATCTTGGTGGGTAAGCCATAATCACGCACATTATATTGCTTACTCATGCACATTAGAATTCTTAATCACGCACGTTAAATATACTTAACCAAGCACGTTAGTCAAATTTGATTTTTTTACTAACATGTTTTACGCATGTTATATAGTTAATCACGTACATTGTTTTTTAATACTATAGTGAATCTGTAATGTATTCTAAATACGTGATTATTATAGTTCCTTGTTCGACATTATTCATGTTCGGATTACGAATTTCTTCAACTGAATGATCTTCGTCTTCAAATTTGACATCTTCTGCATTTCTTCGCCAAAATTGAAACAACTATGGGAGTTTTAAAAACTCTGAAATATTCGAACATAGGATCATGGTGTAACGAACTCATTATTTGATGTTCGAAGCGAAATGCCTGATTTGCCCTTGGGTGTGAAAAAAAGAATGGCACGTATCTTAGTCTCCTGCTCGCGTACGCAGCACAAAATAACCACTCTTGTATTTTACAATTCCTCATTATATATAAATATATATCGTCTTATATGTATAAATATATAATTATTCTTATAATTATCACCCTATTGAATATTGTAATCGTATATGGATTTAGCCCAAACTAACAATATCCCAACAGCAAGTTTAAGTCCCTAAACCTAAATTCTTTTGGTTTTAACTTCACAAACATATATCAAACTGAGTTGTCCCAGTTTGCTCAGATTACCTCACATCTTCACACTTTAGGGTTCAATGCTTCATGCAATCACACTTCACTCATCGGCCATATCCAGCACCATTCCTGGCCATCACAATTCGCAACGACACTGTCTGACTAGTCAACAAGGCTCACGTATCACTCTTCAGTCGATTTGAATCTGGATTCAAGGTAAGGCTTTTAGTGTCTCTTGGATCTATTTTGATAGTGATGAATTTACTTTGAAGATTTGCAAGTTTGTGTTATAGTCATGACACGTTATACAATACCATTATACCCCTAAATATAAAAAGGTGCATTAAACATATAAAAAGGGTCATTTTTTTATTTTTGAGTGAACGATAATTGATCGAAAACGAGCAAAATTTTGAGTGAAACAATGGTGACATTTAAATTTGAAGTCTTTGTATTAAAATTTAATTTCAAATTAAAACTGAGCAAAAAAGAGAAAAACCGAGCTGCTAGGTTGTAAACCAAGCGAGTTCGAGCAACATTTTGTGACCTTTTACTTTAATTCGAACAAAGCCGAGTCGCTCAGTTATACAATACCATTATACCCCTAAATATAAAAAGGTGCATTAAACATATAAAAAGGGTCATTCTTTTATTTTTGAGTGAACGATAATTGATCGAAAACGAGCAAAATTTTGATGAAACAATGGTGACATTTAAATTTGAAGTCTTTGTATTAAAATTTAATTTCAAATTGAAACTGAGCAAAAAAGAGAAAAACTGAGCTGCTAGGTTGTAAACCAAGCGAGTTCGAGCAACATTTTGTGACCTTTTACTTTAATTCGAACAAAGCCGAGTCGCTCAGTTTCCTTTCAAGTAGAGTACGAAAAGACGCTTGTACGATTTGGCTCAGCTCATGAACAACCCTACTTAAATGAAACTTATATGTACAATTTTTTATAGTTTGTGAATACGTGTAATTTGTAACAAAAGGAAATGGTTCGTTGACGTATACATTATCACTATGAATTATGAACTGGTTGAGATTTTTAATATAAAAATAATCTTAACTCGACTATGTATACTTGGAAGATACATTTGATAGTACTATACATGTGACTTATACTAGCAACCATACCATATACATCTCACAAATATCAAGCTATTAGGGTTTAGGAAGGGTGAGATGTAGAAAAACCATTTCCTTTATCCCTGTGATAGAGAGACTATTTTTAAAGAGACATTCGACACTAGATCAAGCAGTAGATGAATAAACATACTAAAGATATACAAATAGAAATCTACCCTTAACAAAGAAGTGGTGAAAGAGTAGCATGGTAAAAAGTTGTCAAAGAATAACATATAGTCATAAATACAAGAAGACAATCAATCACAAGTAAAGTCCATCTATGGTGTAAAAAACAAAGCACCTAATACAAAGCTAAGACACATCTACACCCTCCCAAAAAATCCTAAACCTTAATCCTACTTCTCCACGAATTCCCTTCATGTACCATATCCTTAGAGAGGTACAACTCTAGCAAATCCTGCCTTATTCGTTCATCCCAAGTCATTTTGAGCCAACCTCTACTCCTCCTCCCTTCACATTGATTGTTTCTGGTGCTCTATCGAGCTTGTAACATTCCGTATTTGTACTTTTCATTTTTAGAAACTTGTATTTGTATCCAGTTTCAATTTTTGTAATCCAAGATGTTTGATAAATGGAAATCACATTTTATTCATACATACACAATACATGATCAATAATGAAATACACGTTTTATACAAAACCGAGACATACATGGAGATTATATTTTCTCAGAATCACATTCATACGTGTTTCATACCTATAACATACTTGCATACACCTTTATAGCATAAAATAACCAACAATACAAGTGCAAGGACTAAAAACAAAAATTTCCATCTCCCCAACCACTTTCTTTAATGTTTAACTCCCAACCACCTTCATTAACTCCCGAACCCTAATCCCCACTTATAAATATAAGCCTCCATCACCTCCTAAACACTTTCCACACTCTTTAATCACTCCCAAACTCTCTCAAATCATCAAGAAATCTTCCACTTTTGGGCAGAAAATTCTAAGTCCAAAAAGTGAGTTTGAGCTTGTTTCTTCTTGTTTCTTGCTTTCCTCCTAATTGGATAACCTCTAGGAGTGTTACCACATCTTTACCAAGGTAAATAAAGTTGGTACATCACCATTTTGAGGTCCAAAGTTAGGATTATTTTTCTAAGTTTTGTTAAAACTTTCATACTTATTCTTTCTACTTTGTTTTCGATATTATATACCAAACTGAGTTCCCAACTAATCTTCATGTTGAGGGACTTGAGTTAAGATTTGCCACCTTCTTAATGCTTCAAGGACCCTAATTAATCTCTGCAATATAACAAAGTGGGAGGAAACGAATTAAGTCTTCAACTTGCAAGTGTTGAAATATTTGAGTTATGGTAATGGTGTGAACAATGGAAGCTTGGTTCTACAACTTGGATTCCACCTACCTCACTAGATTAATTAGTTAATTAGCTTACTTTCATACCATTTAAGTCACCAAACAATTCCAAGGAAACAAAGTAAACAAACTACACCAAGTCTTCGGTCATTATCAATATTTGAATGCACTCGTCTAGTTTACTCATTTGGTTGTCTTGGTGAATTAGGAGATTTTATGTTCATGACCAACTGAAATCATCAATTAAATTGATGATTTTGTGCTTGGTGATGGATGGAATTCATCCTACCTCCATACATGACTAATTAAACTAACGTATACATGTAATATACTTATAAAACCGAACCCTACTTCAACCAATTCATGATTGAAAGTTATGAGTTATGGTGTTCATCATCCTTGTCCTTGATTCCTCACTTCGGATTCCTCACTTCGGATTCAAATGGGTGATTTGGTACCTATAAAAAACTTACTAAAACCTAGTGTCCAAATGAGTGTCTAGACAAGATGTATTTTATACAATATCATACTTTCCTGTTATAATTCTTAAATTCCGAATCTAACTCATAATCATACTCCATTGACTCATACACCTTCGTTTCCCATTGTAGAGTAACTTTGGTGTTCCAATCCCCCCATTCATATCAACTCACATTTGGAAGCTTAGCAAACCGTGAGTATGCATGACCCTTTTTACGCTTTTAATGCACTTTTGGGTGTAACATGTATAAACTATCAAAATTCACAATACACACAACCAAACATATTCAATCACTCAATCCACCAAACATGCCATTTGTTATGCTTAGGTTGTTTATGATAGAATACTTTCATGCACTCTATTTGTCATTAACTTAGCTAGCTCACCTTAAAAATTATAGTGCTATTGGAGTAGCACACCGCCCGTCGAGGTATTGTTAAGTTAATATACTTTACAGTGTCGAGGGATGCACATTATACTTTACAGTCTCGTTCACTTTGGTGACGAGTGATGCCTGTCGTTAGTGTCATGCAAAAACTGAAATAAACTAGTAGCTAGAGTAAGTCGGGTATCGAACCAGAGGAGGATTGTGGAAAGTTTTATAATGAAAAGTATTAATTAACTACTACTAATTTAGAAAACTGTTTGTTTGGAAGTTTTAGAACATCTAACTGAATACTTTAAAATCGATGTTTTTATCAATGGGAGGAAGAATGGTTCCTCCGGAATTCAGGTTTTGCAGTTAACTTCAATTATGTGTTTAATCGAACTCTTCATAAATGGACTAACCTAATTAACAAATTGTGATAACCAAAGACTAAGTACTCCGGTCAATACATAACGGGAGGTTATCTAATGGTTACCAATTACAATTACCAACCCTAATCCCATAACAAATATATCCCAATTACTAGAACTCTCGGGAATTGAATGATCAAGAAATAAAGTTAAGTAAATGCAATTGTTTACAATCAATCAATTAAATCATAAGTGAAAAGCATCGAATGCTTAGATCACTGAGTCAAACGATTGTCACAAAACACATAAAATCCATTAACTTACAAAAACCTCCAACCGGAGGAAACTATAAAGAGTTTAGCCACTCATCTCGCACACAAAGTCAACAAAAGCTTGGAAGAAAGACGAATTCATGATCGGCTTGATGATTTGATGAAGAATTGTGATATATCCGGTGAAAAAGCCTTGAACTTTGGAACCTTGGAAGTGCCTTGATCGTTCTGGGAAGTCAAGATGTGATAAGATGCTTCCTAAAACCCTAATATACCTCCAAAGGCCCTAATTTGCGTTTTTCCGGAAATACGACCGTCACCGACGGTCCTGGACCGTCAGTGACGGTCCAGACCTGCTGTTCTAATTGACATATTTGTTCAAAAACTGTTTTCTTCATAACTTTTTCGTTATAGCCCCGTTTTGCGCACCGTTTTCGCCTACGCATTCGTAATTCAACCCTCTATCATTCTATCTCTTAAGATCTTTAATTCCACTCCATTCGTTTTCCTCAAAACATGTCCAATCTTCGTATTTAACCACCATAACTTCTCCAAATTACGTGCTTTACCTGCAAAACAACTATTTCTCGTAGTTAACTCATTCACGGCAAGTAAACACCTCAAACACACATAAAATGTAACATCCGTCGAAAAATGGGTTTTCAAAACCCGCTTCGTTTATTAATCGAATAATCAGTTTCAAATTTCCGTTGCTCATTTAATACTTATTTTAATTTTAGACAATACATAACTAATAAACATTTTAGAATATGGAAATTAAAATTGTTAGAAAATAAAAATAAAGCAATTGAAAATGAAAAGGGGCTGCCGGGTTTCGAACCCGGGTCAGCCGGAAGACTCAATTATCAAACACTTAACCACTCCGCCACTTGTTGTTTTTGTGTAATCAAGAAACAAATAAAACCTTAAGATCACCCGTGAATCTACCTGTTTGCGCCAAAAACCGAAACCGATAATCGGCTTTCAAACATCCAGACGACTGAGTGATCGTGAGTTACTGGTTATAACCGATGAAATCATTACGACCGACGTTCTTAATCAATTCAGCCTTTATTGGACCCGATTCTTATGATGTTCGAGTTTGATAACCGAAATCATTCAACTCCAAATTTACACCGGTATTATCATTGTCTCGCAACTCAGAAACACCCACAGAACTCTCAATTTCACTTTTGCTCTAATTTCTGATCATCAGAATCGCTATCTGATATCACCGGACTTTCCCAGAAAACCGTGTCATTCATCAAAACGGTAAATTTCTCAATTCTTTCATCTTCTATCTATTGTTAGACTTTTACTAACTCAAACCCTTCAATCAGAATCGGTCCCAGACGACGATACCGGATAATCTGCAATCGCCGGAAATTTTCTGAAAATTCCGAAATCACACTGTGAATCGGTACGAGCATCTAAACTCTTTGATAATCCTTGTTTAGTCACTTAATTTCACAATTAGTTAATCAAAACTGTTAATTGGTCCGCTCAGACGGAATTCATAAACAGAGCCGACGACCTTTGCCGGAATTCTGAGAAAAACCTCTTTCTGGTACATTCGTTTCCAAAACCTTCTTTATCCATTTCATTTTAATCATTTATATGTCCGTTAATCGAATTAAACAAGAACAGTCGAATAATTGTTGTTCTGGGTTGTTTTAACGAAGAAGATGAAGTTTAGTTTGTGTATAAATTTAATATAAATCGGATTATATCTCGGGTTAGACACACAGTCCAGCGGTGGACTGTGTGCATTTGAATCATAGAGATACCGGGTTCGAGTCTGTCCTTATTCCGATTCGTCACAATATTCAGACTTTTTATAAAACCCAAATACGGAAACTTCCAGTTAGTA
This sequence comes from Scalesia atractyloides, assembly GCA_947069175.1. Taxonomy (NCBI): domain Eukaryota; kingdom Viridiplantae; phylum Streptophyta; class Magnoliopsida; order Asterales; family Asteraceae; genus Scalesia; species Scalesia atractyloides. The sequence continues at coordinate 14,712,588 of CAMTDV010000025.1, read as the reverse complement.
TATAAGTGAAATAAAAACAAGTATTTTAACCAGGTTAGACACACAGTCCAGCGGTGGACTGTCTGCAACGTTAAACAACAGGTCCCGGGTTCGAGACCTGTTATGCACACCGGTTCGATATAATTAAAATCCTTTTTAAAATAAATGAATTTTGAATAAATTAAATAGTATATAAATATAATTAAAAACAGAAATATTTCGGGTTAGACACGTAGATCAGTTGGTAGAGCTGCGTGCACGCGTACGGGAGGTCACAAGTTCGAACCTCACTCAGTGCAAACAAATACAAGACTGAACCGGTCAACAGTCAATGGTCAACGGTCAACGGTCAACCCAAAAAGTCAACATTTATTTTTATTTTTATTTATTTATTTAATTTAAAAATCAATTAAAAATACTTAAAAATAATATTTTAAAGTTAGAAAATGACCTTAAACTCACAAAAAAATATATCTAAAAATCCTATTAAAATTGTTAATAAAATCCACTTATTTACCGTACCTTTTCGTTATTATTTAGGTTAGTTATTCCTCCTCGATCAACCCTCTAAACTCGTGTGCAATCAACATCATCAAACGAACGCACCCAATGTGAGTGAATCTCTACAAATTCCCCGTTTTAATCACATTTTGGGGTGTATCATGTGTCTTATTATTTATTACATTTAAACACTTGTGCATCCATCATATCCATGATCAAATGTGTATTCAATATGTATCAACTGTTTGTGTGGTTAATGTTTAGATTAAATTTATCATTTTCAGTACATACATCATCATAGGCCGCCGTTCCCCATTACCTATGAGCGTGAACCGTTCCCCATTACCTATGAGCGTGAACGAGGCGTTGCCAACATACGATCGGCTCCGTTTGATTGAGCCTTGATCGCACATACATCATCATAGGCCGTCCGTTCCCCATTACCTATGAGCGGAACATGACGTTGCCAACATATACATTATCATTCATGTTATATACTCATGCAAGGTGGTTTGTTATTGTTATTGTTATTGTTATTGTTATTGTTATTGTATGTTTATTTACGTTTGCTCACATATGATTATTGCACAATTTTTCCATATTAATTATAACAAGAAATCAATAATAAATGTTTTCTAACAAGGTTCACTCGCCAACTTTTGTTGACCTAAAACCCCCCATTTTTACACATGATACAGGTGATCCAGTTGCAGCAAGAAACATATAGGATGGCTTAGAAGAATAAATCGGTTTAGACTTTGGATTGTTTATTTAGTTACTTTTCTTTTTAATTGTATGAACTTGTTTGGAATATTGAGGATGTAATTTTGAATTTAATAAATATGAAACATATTAGTAAACATCATGAGCTTTGGTGATAACCCAATTATGCCCCGACTCTTATTCCGCTGCGGGTCGGGGTGTGACAGATTGGTATCAGAGCCATGACTATAGGGATATAGGATAGGTTATTAGACCCTTAGAGCCTATACTATAGTTTATTAGAATTTTTTAATTGTTTGTGTGTTACATGCAAAATTCATGATGTTTATATGCTTTATGTTTATTGTTACATTCAATGTTATGCAAGCATGTTCATAAGTACATATTATTATACAATGCCTATCATGAATCATATTCTCATAACATATCATATCCATGAGAGCACACACCACACAATTTCCATGACTTTTGCAACGATTTTTGTATTTTCAAATCACATCAAAGTGAGTTCTCATGACGGGCATGTAGTAACTGGAAGGGTACAAGTACCGGTAGTCGGAACGTCCTGTCTAGGCTTGGCATTCGTATAAATCCAAAATAAAGGACCAGTTTGCCTACCTGGGGACTAACGATGAGAGTACGAAGGACCTATTAGGCCAAAGCATGCGATACCAAACGTCGTGTGACCTAACCCCACTTTGAGTTGTCATTGTGTCTACACCTGGATACCCTCCGACCATACATCTCGCAAACATATTTCATGGTTCGGGTGATGCGAGTGTTAAACCGCCAATACCAATGTGAATCCTACTAAGCCAATAGTCATGGAGGCCCACATGACTATACATGCGATGGTATGGGGGACATTGGAGGCCCAAACATGAGCAAACCCAAGACATCCGATGGATGTAGTTGCATTATTGATGTTTATGTTATTTTTATTTTTTTAAGACACATGACACCTAAAAAGACTCCTTAAACTCACAATCTTCTTATGTATGTTCCTGTAGATGTCGGCTAGGCAGCAACGTGGGGGTAGAAGGTCAGGAAGGTCAAACGAACGCTTTGTGACACCCCGACCCGCAGCGGAATAAGAGTCGGGGCATAATTGGGTTATCACCAAAGCTCATGATATTTACTAATATGTTTCATATTTATTAAAGTCAAAATTACATTCCCAATAATCCAAACATGTCCATACAAATACAAAGAAAAATAACCAACTAAACAATTCCAAGCTCTAAATCATTTTGTTCTTCTAGGCCAATCCTATGTGTTTCTTGCTGCAGCTGGTTCACCTGTATCATGTGTAAAAATGGGGTTTTTGGGTCAACATAAGTTGGAGAGTGAACCTTGTTAGATAAACATTTATTATTGATTTTCTTGTTGTTTTATCAAGGAAAAATTGTGCATAATCATAAGTGAGCAAATGTAAATAATCAATCAGTAACAATGTCAACCACAAACTATAACATACAATAACATACAATGACATATAATAACTTGCATAAATATATAACATGAATGAAACTGTGCGATCAAGGCTCAATCAAACGGAGCCGATCGTATTGCATGTACTGAAAATGATAAATGTCTGTGCGATCAAGGCTCAATCAAACGGAGCCGATTGTATGTTGGCACGCCAGGTTCACGCTCATAATGTAATGGGGAACATGCTCAACGCTCATAATGTAATGGGGAGCGGCGGCCTATGAACTTGCATGTACTGGAAATAATAAATTAAATCTAATAATAACCACACAAACAGTTGAAACAAGCTGAATACACATTTGTTCATGATATGACGTATGCACAATGATTTAAATATAATAAATGGCAAGACACATGATACACCTAAAAAACGTGATTAAAACGGGGAATTTGTAAAGATTCACTCACATTGGGTGCGTTTGGTTGTAGATGATGAGATGCGCACGAGTTGGAAGGATTGAACAACGAGATTTAACTAACCTAAATAATAACGGAAAATATAGTAAATGAGTGGATTTTATTAATAATTTTAATAAGATTTTTAGATATATTTTTGTGAGTTTAAGGCTATTTCCTATCTTTAAAAACATTATTTTTAAGTATTTTTAATTGATTTTTAAATTAAATTAAATAAATAAAAATATAAAAACATGTTGACTTTTGTGACCGTTGACCGTTGACCGTTTGACTTGTTGACCGTTTTATTGTGTAATCGTATGCGCTGGGTGAGGCTTGAACCCGAGACCTCCCGTTCGCGTGCACGCAGCTCTACTAACTGAGCTATGTGTCTAACCTGAAATAATTCTGTTTTTAATTATACTTATATACTAACTCAGTTTATTCAAAATTCTTTTATTTTCAAAAACATTTTAAATCATCGAACCGGTGTCACCAACAGGTCTCGAACCCGGGACCTGTGCTTTATCGTTACACACAGTCCACCGCTGGACTGTGTGTCTAACTTGTTTAATATACATATTTTTATTATACTTAACATCTAATTGCGAAAAGAATCCGGTTCATTTAGGAAAAAAAAAGAACATTTTAATTACGAGGTATACGTGTGCCAAGGATCGAACTCGCGGCGTGTGATTTGTATGTGCACACAGTCCACCACTGGACTGTGTGTCTAACCCGAGATAATATCCGTTTTTAATTAATCTTAACAACACTCACTACTTCGTCATCTTCGTCTATAACACGGACAACGGTTATCTAACTATTATTTGTTTAATTCGATTAGCGAATAATATGAACAAGTTGAAAGGTGATGAACGGAGAAAGTTTGGGGAAAGAAAGTACCAGAACAGGTCGTCGCTCACAAAACTCCGGCAAGGATCGTCGGCTCTGTTTATGAGTTTCCTCTGTTCGGGTCAATTACCAAATTTGATTGATTAGATATGAAAGTAGAGTACTAAGCAAGGATTAACAGAAGTTTTGGATGTTCATACCGATTCACCGCGTGAGATTGAAAATTTCAGAAGTTTTCCGGCGAACTGGAATTATCTGATATTGACGTCTGAAATTGATTCCGATTGAAAAGTCTGAGTTAGCAATAGCTTAACAATTGATAGACCACGAAGGAATTGAAAGACTTACTGTTTTGATGGAGAATACGGTTTTCCGGCGAAAGTCCGGTAAGTCCAATTAGATTCTCCGACGAACTGAAAATTGTGCGAAAATGTAATTGAGAGTTTGTAGAGTGTGTTTGCGTCGCGATAGAGGACAAAGATTGAAGTAATCCTGGAATTGAAAGTTTTCGGTTATAAAAACCGATTCACTCCAAAATTCAAGTTCATTCAAAGCAAACTTGATTGAAAACGTCGGTGCATCGGTTAAACTCAGTAAACCGCGATCAACCAAACGTCTTTGGACGTTTGATGCCCCGATTTCGGTTACAGTTGGCGTAACCGGTTGATTCATGGTAGCCCATAAAATTTAATTGTTTCTTAACATTTACAGAAAACAACAAGTGGCGGAGTGGTGATGTGTGTGTGTGATAAGTCGTTGGGCTTAAGCCCGACTGACCCGGGTTCGAGTCCCGGCAGCCTCATTTTATTTTTAGTTATTTTATTTTTACCTTTTATCAATTATAACTTTTATAGTTTAGTTTGTTTATTAATTATGTATCATTAAAAATCAAAATAGACATAAATACGAAATGAAACATTTATAACTTGATATTTGATTACAAACGGAGCGGGTTTGGAAAACCCGTTTTTGACAAATGTTACAGTATCCCCTACTTTTAGGAATTTCGTCCCGAAATTTTAGTAGTAGGAAAAAGATATGGGTATTTTTCGCGCATTGAGTCTTCACGTTCCCAAGTAAACTCAGGTCCCCGTTTCGACTCCCAACGTACCCTAACAATTGGAATGCGACTTCGTCGAAGACGTTTTTCTCCGAAATCCATGATTTCTACAGGTCTTTCAATAAAATGCATAGATTCATCAATCTGGATATCTTCCAGAGGAATGTGGAGGTTTTCATCAGCGAGGCACTTCTTCAAGTTTGATACGTGGAATGTGGGATGAATCCTGTTGAGTTCTTCTGGTAGATCAAGCTTGTATGCTACAGGTCCTACTCTTTCGAGTATCTTGAAAGGTCCTACGTAGCGTGGTGCTAGCTTGCCTTTTTGACCAAAATGAACTACTCCCTTCCACGGTGATACTTTTAAAAGTACATGATCACCAATGTTAAACTCCAAAGGCCTCCGTCGTTTATCTGCATAACTCTTTTGACGACTTTGAGCCGCTAGAAGATTGTTTCGAATTTGATGGATCTTGTCTGTGGTTTCTTGAATCAATTCCGGACCAGTGATTTGAGCTTCCCCAATTTCGTGCCAACATACTGGAGATCGGCACTTACGAAGCTTCAAAAGGTGCCATGCCGATACTTGAATGATAGCTGTTGTTGTACGAAAATTCAACTAATGGTAGATGAGCGTCCCAATTTCCCTTGAAGTCTATGACACATGCTCGAAGCATATCTTCAAGAGTTTGAATGGTGCGTTCAGATTGTCCATCAGTTTGAGGATGATAGGCGGTACTGAGATCTAATCGCGTACCCAAAGCGGCTTGTACTGCTTGCCATGTTCGTGAAGTGAAACGACCATCACGATCTGAAATAATGCTTAACGGTACACCATGTCGGCTTACGATATCGCTGATATAAATACGAGCTAGCTTTTCGTTCTTGAAATCTTCGCGGATAGGAATAAAGTGAGCTGATTTTGTAAGTCGATCAATGATTACCCATATAGTGTCATACCCACCAGAAGTGCGAGGTAACCCGGTAATGAAGTCCATGGTTATGTTTTCCCACTTCCATACAGGTATTTCGGGTTGGGCCAGAAGTCCTGAGGGTCTTTGGTGTTCAGCTTTCACCTTGGAACATGTAAGGCAGTTAGAAACAAAAACAACAATATCCTTTTTCATTCCAGGCCACCAATAGGTGTATCGAAGGTCTTGATACATCTTATCGGCTCCTGGGTGTATAGAGTATCGTGTTTATGAGCCTCATTCATAAGAATTTCACGAAGATTGTTGTGGTCAGGAATCCATATGTGATCTAGATAGTACAGAATACCGTCAGATTTAGTTTCAATTTTAAATTCAGCTCCACAGGACATCTCCTTTCGTACATCATCTTCCGTTACTGAAACATGTTGGGCTTCTCGAATTTGATCTTTAATGTCAGTTATGATTTGCGAACATAGAAGACGAATGGAGTTCGCATAACCCTTTCGACTGAGTGCATCAGCCACCACATTTGCTTTGCCAGGGTGGTACCAAATTTCACAGTCGTAGTCATTTAGAACTTCGACCCATCTTCGTTGCCTCATGTTTAACTCCTTTTGATTGAAGATATGTTGAAGACTCTTGTGGTCGGTGTATATTTCACACTTAGTACCGTAGAGATAATGTCTCCATATCTTAAGAGCGAACACAACGGCTCCAAGTTCTAGGTCATGGGTGGTGTAGTTCTTCTCATGAATCTTGAGTTGTCTCGAAGCATAAGCTATAACCTTTCCTCTTTGCATTAGGACACAGCCTAAACCTTGCCCTGACGCGTCGCAATAAACCACGAAATCATCACGACCTTCAGGCAGTGTGAGGATTGGTGCATCACAGAGTTTTTGTTTAAGGGTTTGGAAGGCTTCTTCTTGCTTGGGTCCCCATATGAAAGGTTTTCCCTTATGAGTTAAAGCCGTTAGTGGTACAGCAATGCGTGAGAAGTTTGAAATGAAACGACGATAATAACCAGCCAAACCAAGAAAAGATCTTACTTCAGTTGGTGTACGTGGCGCTTGCCATTCTTGTACTGTAACATCCGTAAAAAACCGGATTTACCAAACCCGCTCCGTTTATTAACCGAACAATCAGTTAAAAATTTCGTTGCGTATTTAATGCCCAAATTAATTTTAAACGATACATAATTAATAAGTATATTGAAATATATAAGTTATATTTGAAAAAGTATTTTAAATAATGAAATAAAAATAAAAGGGCGTAGCCGGGTTTCGAACCCGGGTCAACCGGATTCAGCAAAGACTTAACTTCCAACCATCCAACCACTCTTGTTTCTTGTTCATTAATGGAAACAATTAATACATATCATAAGTCTCGAATTCAAAACCGACGCGCCTAATTGCAGTCGTCGGAAATCCCGACGATCTCGCCAAGATTGGACGGTTTCTTCAGTTTTAACCGAAGCCTTAACTACTACATCGGTTATAACCGACGTCTGAACCCGCGACGCAAGTCATAACCGCCGGAAAACTTATTGACCAACGAATCAAGACGGAAAACGGACTAAATACGTCGATGTTCTGCCTTATAAATACCCCCTCTAACCTCTGTTAGCTTTTTCGCTCACAATCACACTCTTTCCCGACATAATTTCACTCGCCGGAGAACTTCTGCAACTCGCCGGAAAATCCGAGTATTTCACCTCTGTGCCTTACTGAACCCCCAGAGCTCATACCGAAGCCACCCACATTCATCTCAAGCTCGTTGAAGACCCTCTGCCGCAAGACACACGTCGCCGGAATCATCTGCTGTCATCGAGTTTCGCCGGTGAAACAGAGGAGCCACTGTTCGGTATACCTTACACTTACTCTCTCATTCTTTTTATTAATCTTACATGTAATTAATCACAACACCCAAAAGAAACTTGATTAAATCGTCGAACCAGCCGGACTCCGATTCTGGTTAAGATTAACGAAGAAGATGAAGTTTCAGTAGTATATATGTTTAATTTAAATCAAGATATAACTCGGGTTAGACACACAGTCCAGCGGTGGACTGTGTGCAAATAAACACGCTTACGTTCCGAGTTCGATTCTTGTCCCACGCATACTCGCCTTAATAAAAATGTTCCTTTTTTTAACCGAACCAGATTCACTGCAATAGATGTTAAGTTTAATAAAAACCGGAATAATAACCAAGATAGACACACAGTCCAGTGGTGGACTGTGTGAACGTTTAATCACACGTCACGAGTTCGAGTCCGGACTACCGCAACGGTCCTGATAATTATCAAACTTTTTATATAAGACAGAAATGAAATTATTTAGTTTGTATATAAGTATAATAAAAATCAGATTATTTAACAAGTTAGACACACAGTCCAGCGGTGGACTGTGTGTTAACCCAAACCACAGGTCCCAGGTTCGAGACCTGTGGAGAGCACCGAGCGAGTCATTTAAATCGTTTTTGAAATAAATGATTTTCGGTTTAATTCAATTAGTATATAAATATAATTAAAAACAGAAATATTTCAGGTTTGAAACGTAGCTCAGTTGGTAGAGCTGCGTGCACGCGAACGGGAGGTCTCGGGTTCGAGCCTCACCCGGCGCACACAAATACAGAGTCTGACCGGTCAACAAGTCAACGGTCAACGGTAGCAAAAAGTCAACATTTTTATTATTTTTATTTATTTATTTTATTTAAAAATCAATTAAAAATACTTAAAAATAACATTTTTAAGGTTAGAAAATAGCCTTAAACTCACAAAAATATATCCAATCATCCTACTAAAATTGATTAATAAAATCCGCTTATTTACCAAACCATTATGTTATTATCTAGGTTAGTTTCACTCGTGGTTAAATCCAACTTCGTGCGTATTCAACATCATCAACCGAACGCACCCAATGTGAGTGAATCTTACAACTCCCCTTTTTAATTACACGTTTTGGGGTGTGTCATGTGTCACAAAAATTAACTCGTTTATTTAAACTTGTGCCATACCATATTGTGATCTAAACTTAGAATGTATATATTGTTTGTAGTTATGTATTTCATATTGTCAAGTTGTATGCAACTCATTCATTAGGCCCATCAGTTCGTAGAACAACGCGTGCCTCAAAACTCATTCATTAGGCCCATCAGTTCCTCGTGGGAGACGAGTTGAGCAACGTGTGCCTCAAAACAATCTATTATTGTATGTGTGTGCATTATTTAATATTAAGTGATTTGTGAATAAGTTTACATCTATATTTACTCAACGTTTGGGCCGTCATTATCTTCGACAGGATTGGCGTTGATATTGAAGACTCTTCCTCTTGCTGGTGGCATAGTGGTTGGGTTTTCTTGGTTTACTTGGTTAACTGGGTTTGATTGGGCTTGAGTGTTGATAACATTAACCAATTGGGGGCAGGTGTTTCTAAAGTGGGTAGGGTCGCCACAATTGAAACAAGCTCGAGCATATGGGAACATGGGGTATTGGGGTTGGTGATAAGTTTGGGCCGTGTTTTGAGTAGGGGAAAAGGTTTGGTTTTGAAAGGTGCGACAAACATTGCTCAAATGACCATAGCGTCCACAAGTTGCACATAGACGACAAGGTAGGGTATGGGGATGGTGATAAAAACAGTTGTTGCATCGAGGGTGAGGTCCAAGATATGGTTTCTTATCTGGGTAAGCTGAGTTGGGTGCCACTTGGGTGATTGGGATAGCTCGGATGGGTATGGCGTGTAAAACTGGTTGATTTCGTTGGGTCGTAGCGAAAAGTCGCCCGACTCTTCTTCTCTTAGGATTGGGTTGAGAAGGGGATTCAGTTTGGGTGGAGTCGGAGGTTTCAGTCGATTCTTTATACTTCTTCTTCTCCTCCTTGAAGTCTTTGTTTCGGATTCGGTTCTCGGTGAGCTCTGTTGCTAGCTCCATTGCTGCTTCCAAAGTTGCAGGCTTGGCACTTATTACAGGGTCTTGAATCTTTGACGGAAGACCACGAATGTAGTGCTCGATCAAACGGTAGAGGGGAGTGAACATGTTGGGAACCATTTGATGTAACTCGAGGAATCTTTTGTTGTAGGTGATGTGGTCTCCTTCCACTTGCTTCAATGAGTAGAATTCATCTTCTAACTTCTTGATTTCGCTCCTTGGGCAAAATCGTCTGGTCATGATTTCCTTCAATTCATTCCAAGTTAAGGACATAGCATCTTCAACACCTCGTTTGGCCTTCTCTGTGTTCCACCAAGTAAGTGCTATCCCATATAATCGACCGGTAGCATATCGCACTTTGCGATCGTCAGGGCAATCGCAATTTAGAAATGTGTTCTCCATTTCTTCAAACCAATGGAGGAGAGCGGTGACGCCTTCAGTCCCTTTGTATTTCGGAGGGTCGCATGATTTGAAGTGCTTGTAGGTGCATTTAGTGATATTTGGGGGAGAGTTGATAATGTTTTGATTCACTTGATGGACAGGATTTGCGGTGAGTGCTTGCTGAACTTGGATTACAATATTGGGTATTACGGCTGCCATTTGTTGAGCGATTAAGGCAGCCATGCGTTCGCGGGCTTTTCTTGCTCTCGTCTTCCTACGGGCGAGGTTAGAAGACATCTACAAGGAATACATAACAAGAGTATGAGTTGGATGCTTTTGGGTTCATGGGTCGCATTAGGAATGAACATTCATAAAATAATTATAGATAATTAAATTACTACATCCATTGGATGTCTTGGGTTTTGCTCGCTGTTAGGCCCTTCATGCCGCCATACTTTACCTGTGTAATCATGTGGGCCCCCATGAATACCGGTTTTTCATATGGTTCGCACGGTTTCTGCCAGGTTGCGTACACAAAAACCCGGAGAAAATCGAGAAATATGTATACAACGTGTAATATTCGGAATGTGTCCAGGTGTAGACACGGTGACAACTCAAAGTAGGGTTAGTTCGAACGACGTTTGGTGTGGCATGCTTTGGCCTAATAGGTCCTTCGTACTCTCATCGTTGGTCCCCAGGTAGGTAAACTGGTCCGTTATATTGGATTTATACGAATGCCAGCCTAGACAGGACGTTCCGACTACCGGTACTTGTACCCTTCCAGTTACTACATGCCCGTCGCAGAAACTTACTTTGATGAGATTTGAAAATTGCACAAAATCTTTGGATAATGAGAGTATGAAAATAAATTGAATACATGAACATCGATCTATGTATAATGAATATGTATATATGTATGATGAATATGTATATAAGCATGTATGTTTGACTGAAATGTAAACAAATATGAAACAATTAAATATCACAAGTTTGTATGTAACCACCTAATCAATTAAAATTTAGGCAGACTATAGTATAGGCTCTAAGGGTCTAATAACCTATCCTATATCCCTATAGTCATGGCTCTGATACCAATCTGTCACACCCCGACCCGCAGCGGAAAAGGTGATCGGGGCATGATTGGGTTATCATCAAAGCTCATGACATTTATTAAGCGTTTCATATTCATTAATACAAATTAAATGGAAATCTACAATAAATGTTACAACATGATCTATCTAACAATCTAAACTTCTTTGTTCTCTTCTAAGGCATATCCTATGTTTTCCTTGCTTCAACCTGTTCACCTGTATCATGTGTAAAAAGGTTTTTGGATCAACATAATGTTGGCGAGTGAATCCTATGGAAAACATTTGAACAAATTTATTTAAATTGATTATGAAATATGTGCACAACCAAACATGAGTAAAATTAGATGTAACTTAATCAACAATCATAAGATATTAAATGAAACACTCATGAACAATAATGGAATAATTAGAGGCACGCGATGCTCAACTCGTCTCTCACGAGGAACTGAGGGGCCTGATGAATGAATTGCATAAACATGATAATATGAATGACACAACTACAAACAATATAAACTCAATGATACACACATGAACAATAATGAATTTGAATTAAAGCACGCGATGTTCTACTCGTCTCCCACGAGGAACTGATGGGCTTAATATATGAGTTTCATATAATTTGACAAAAGGAATATAAGTAAATCACAACAATAAAACAATCTAAGTTTAAGTCATGATGTGGTATGGCACAAGTTTAAATAAATAAATTAATTATTTTCATAACACATGACACACCCCAAAACGTGTAATTTAAAAGGGGGAATTGTAAGATTCACTCACAGTGGGTGCGTTCGGTTGTTGATGTTGAATGTACGCGAAGTGGTTTTAACCACGAGTGAGATTAACCTAGATAAATCGCATTATGGTTTGGTAAGTAAACGGATTTTATTAATCTATTTTAGTAGGATTGTTGGGTGTATTTTCGTGAGTTTGAGGCTATTTTCTAACCTTAAAAAATGTTATTTTTAAGTATTTTTAATTGATTTTTAATTAAAATAATTAAATAAAAAATAACAAAAAAATTGATTTTTTTTCTGACCGTTGAACCGTTGACTGACCGTTGACCTGACCGTATGACCGGTTCAATTCGGAATACAAGTGCGCTGAGTGAGGCTCGAACCCGAGACCTCCCGTACGCGTGCACGCAGCTCTACCAACTGAGCTACGTGTCTAACCCGTTATAAATCTGATTTTAATTAATATATATATTAATTAGTTTAAACCGAAATCATTTTATTTCAAAAATAGTTTAAGTCAATTCGGCGGTGCGCTCCACAGGTCTCGAACCCGGGACCTGTGGTTTAATCTAACACACAGTCCACCGCTGGACTGTGTGTTAAACATGTTATATAATTCGATTTTTATTATACTTAAATACAATTTAGTTATTTCCTTTTCTGCCTTATTTAAAAAGAAGAGATAATTGTCCGAGTCGGTGCAGAAGACCGGACTCGAACTCGTGACCGGTGATATAAACAAACACACAGTCCACCGCTGGACTGTGTGTCTAACTTGGTTATTATTCCGATTATTAATATACTTAACATATAACTGTGACGACTCCGGTTCAGTTTAACAAAAAAATGATTTTTATTAAGGCAGCGTGTGTGAGACGGGATTCGAACTCGAGACCTTTGCTTTATATGTGCACACAGTCCACCGCTGGACTGTGTGTCTAACCCGATTAATATCCAGATTTATATTATACTTATAACATACTGAAATACATCGTCTTCTTCACTGAAATATAACCAGAGTTCGGAAAATCGACTGGTTCAAAGTTTTATCGGTTTATTAGCGTTTTTCAGTTCGTTACGGTGAGATAAATGTGAAAAGGAAAAGAAATTGGGCGGAGAAGTATACCGACTGGACTCTCTGTTTTCCGGCAGAAACTCCGGCGACAGAATTCAACTCCGGCGTCAGGTGTCTTGCAGCAGCAAGTCTCCGGAAAGCTTGGAAAGAGTATGGGTATCTCCGGTATAAGCTTCAGAGGCTCAGCAAGGCTCGGGAATGGGGAAATCGGTTTTCCGGCGACGAACAGAAAAGTTCCGGCGAGTGGAATTACGCCGAGGAAAAGTGTGGTTTTGAGCGAAAAGGTTTGCAATGGGTTTAGGGTGAATTTATAGGGAAAACGTCGAAGCACTTGGTCTTATTCCCGACTGGGTTCATTGATTTAAATTTTCCGGCGGTTATAATTTTGGTCGCGGACTTCAAACATCGGTTATAACCGATGTCTGGTTAATGGTTTACGTTATAAACGTAAATTGGTGTTAAAAGTTCGCGAGATTACCGGGATTCCGACGACTGAACTATTGGGCGCCGGTTTTTTTGAATTCGTAACGTCATTATATTAATTAAATGATTTCAATATATAACAAACAAAATCCGTGGCGCAGTGGTTTGTGTGTGTGAGATAAGACTTGTTTCCGGATCGGTACAGACCCGGGTTCGAAACCCGGCAGAAGCAAATCATTTTTATTTTGCGATTTTTGACAGTTTTTCTAAAACTAAATATATATTCCCGTATAATAATTGATTACGGATCGTTTAAAAATATTTTGGGCATTTAATTCGCAAGGAAATTTTTGACTGACTGTTCGGTTGATCAAAACGGAGAGGGTTTGGTAAATCCATTTTGACGGATGTTACAGTATCCCCTGCTTTTTAGAAATTTCGTCCCGAAATTTAAATAATGATATATTTTGACTAAATGTATGATGATGTTTAGTTTGACAGTTATATACTTAGAAAAAAAATAAGGGTTTAAGTTTTTTGTTCGAGGCGGTAACGTTCCTTGTAAGGGTTAAGTACCCTATTCAGGAATCGCTTTTTGTTGCCTACTGTATAAGTATTGATAAGTAGAAATGATTTGCTAAAAATGATATCATGCATAAGAGTTTAGATACGTTTGGGAAAGTATGGTTATATCCTAAGGCAAAACTTCTAACACTACAATCTTCTTGGAAACATAAATAAAACACAACAGCTGATATTTGAACGTAAATAAACACAACAGCTAATATTCAAACATGAATAAACACATCAGCAAATATTTGAACATGAATAAACACATCAGCAAATATTTGAACATGAATAAACACAACAGCAAATATTTGAATCCACATTCTGATAGCATATATGTTTGAATGATGGAAGTTCCTCTCTCGTTTGTTATGACGGAGAGGTTAGTTTATGTAGAAATGGATCACAATCCAATCTCTTTAAATAACATGATGATATAAATGTAACACAAATTCCAACCAAGGCAATACTAAATCCTACATGGAACTTCTCATAACCGCCTGATAATGCCTCTGATCCTTTGGCAAGAATACTTATATATAGGAAGTACCAGCGGCGTATCCACCATATTCTTGCCAAATTTTCATTAGTTTTATCCACAAGTTATGATTGGTTACCAAGAAACTAATAAATCCTACATAGAACTTCTCATAACCGTCCAATAATGCCTCTGATCCTTTGACAAGAATACTTATATATAGGAAGTACCAGCGGCGTATCCACCATATTCTTGTCAAATTTTCATTGGTTTTATCAGTGAATTATGATTAGTCCTATAACTCTACAACCAATACAACAAACATAAAATACTGAAATGAAATATATCTGTGCGATCAAGGCTCAATCGAACGGAGCCGATCGTATTGCATGTACTGAAAATGAAATGGATGTGCGCTCAAGGCTCAATCAAACGGAGCCGAACGTATTGAATGTACTGAAATTGAAATTGTGTGCTCAAGGCTCAATCAAACGGAGCCGAGAGTATTGCATGTACTGAAAATGAATAACTTAACCACACAAACAGCCTATGCATGGAACCTCTCATAACCGCCTGATAATGCCTCCGATCATTTGACAAGAATACTTATATATAGGAAGTACCATCGGCGTATCCACCATATCCTTGTCAAATTTTCATTGACTTTATCCGCAAGTTATGGTTAGTTCGATGCGACTCTACTACAAACACCACAGCCACAAGATATTGATAATGAAATTGTCTGTGCGCTCAAGGCTCAATCAAACGGAGCCGAACGTATTGAATGAAATTGTATGTGCGCTCAAGGCTCAATCAAACGGAGCCGAACGTATTGAATGTACTGAAATTGAACAACTTAATCTAAACAATCATTACACAATCATCCTATGCATGGAACCCCTCATAACCGCCTGATAATGCCTCCGATCATTTGACAAGAATACTTATATATAGGAAGTACCATCGGCGTATCCACCATATCCTTGTCAAATTTTCATTGACTTTATCCGCAAGTTATGGTTAGTTCGATGCGACTCTACTACAAACACCACAACCACAAGATACTGATAATGAAATTGTATGTGCGCTCAAGGCTCAATCAAACGGAGCCGAACGTATTGCATGAACTAGAAATGTAAATTGAAATGTGCGCTCAAGGCTCAATCAAACGGAGCCGAACGTATTGGATGAACTGGAAATGTAAATTGAAATATGCGCTCAAGGCTCAATCAAACGGAGCCGAGCGTATTGCATGTATTGAAATGTAAAATGAAATAACCGATCAAGGCTCAAACAAACGGAGCCGATCGTGCGGGCACGCCAAGATCAACCACATAATAAAATGGGGATCCAACTCAACCTCTATGGATGGGGAGCCACGGCCTCGGCAAAAGCATATACTGAAAACAATATATAATATATCATATCCAATAATTTCTCTAACAGTCTACACATGGAAAAACATCAAACTAAACGATAGGGGTTGAATCTGGATCTTCGGTGAAGAGGACTAGCTGAGTATCTTCGTTTGGGCCGTCATTATCTTCGACAGGATTGGCGTTGATATTGAAGACTCTTCCTCTTGCTGGTGGCATAGTGGTTGGGTTTTCTTGGTTTACTTGGTTAACTGGGTTTGATTGGGCTTGAGTGTTGATAACATTAACCAATTGGGGGCAGGTGTTTCTAAAGTGGGTAGGGTCGCCACAATTGAAACAAGCTCGAGCATATGGGAACATGGGGTATTGGGGTTGGTGATAAGTTTGGGCCGTGTTTTGAGTAGGGGAAAAGGTTTGGTTTTGAAAGGTGCGACAAACATTGCTCAAATGACCATAGCGTCCACAAGTTGCACATAGACGACAAGGTAGGGTATGGGGATGGTGATAAAAACAGTTGTTGCATCGAGGGTGAGGTCCAAGATATGGTTTCTTATCTGGGTAAGCTGAGTTGGGTGCCACTTGGGTGATTGGGATAGCTCGGATGGGTATGGCGTGTAAAACTGGTTGATTTCGTTGGGTCGTAGCGAAAAGTCGCCCGACTCTTCTTCTCTTAGGATTGGGTTGAGAAGGGGATTCAGTTTGGGTGGAGTCGGAGGTTTCAGTCGATTCTTTATACTTCTCTTCTCCTCCTTGAAGTCTTTGTTTCGGATTCGGTTCTCGGTGAGCTCTGTTGCTAGCTCCATTGCTGCTTCCAAAGTTGCAGGCTTGGCACTTATTACAGGGTCTTGAATCTTTGACGGAAGACCACGAATGTAGTGCTCGATCAAACGGTAGAGGGGAGTGAACATGTTGGGAACCATTTGATGTAACTCGAGGAATCTTTTGTTGTAGGTGATGTGGTCTCCTTCCACTTGCTTCAATGAGTAGAATTCATCTTCTAACTTCTTGATTTCGCTCCTTGGGCAAAATCGTCTGGTCATGATTTCCTTCAATTCATTCCAAGTTAAGGACATAGCATCTTCAACACCTCGTTTGGCCTTCTCTGTGTTCCACCAAGTAAGTGCTATCCCATATAATCGACCGGTAGCATATCGCACTTTGCGATCGTCAGGGCAATCGCAATTTAGAAATGTGTTCTCCATTTCTTCAAACCAATGGAGGAGAGCGGTGACGCCTTCAGTCCCTTTGTATTTCGGAGGGTCGCATGATTTGAAGTGCTTGTAGGTGCATTTAGTGATATTTGGGGAGAGTTGATAATGTTTTGATTCACTTGATGGACAGGATTTGCGGTGAGTGCTTGCTGAACTTGGATTACAATATTGGGTATTACGGCTGCCATTTGTTGAGCGATTAAGGCAGCCATGCGTTCGCGGGCTTTTCTTGCTCTCGTCTTCCTACGGGCGAGGTTAGAAGACATCTACAAGGAATACATAACAAGAGTATGAGTTGGATGCTTTTGGGTTCATGGGTCGCATTAGGAATGAACATTCATAAAATAATTATAGATAATTAAATTACTACATCCATTGGATGTCTTGGGTTTTGCTCGCTGTTAGGCCCTTCATGCCGCCATACTTTACCTGTGTAATCATGTGGGCCCCCATGAATACCGGTTTTTCATATGGTTCGCACGGTTTCTGCCAGGTTGCGTACACAAAAACCCGGAGAAAATCGAGAAATATGTATACAACGTGTAATATTCGGAATGTGTCCAGGTGTAGACACGGTGACAACTCAAAGTAGGGTTAGTTCGAACGACGTTTGGTGTGGCATGCTTTGGCCTAATAGGTCCTTCGTACTCTCATCGTTGGTCCCCAGGTAGGTAAACTGGTCCGTTATATTGGATTTATACGAATGCCAGCCTAGACAGGACGTTCCGACTACCGGTACTTGTACCCTTCCAGTTACTACATGCCCGTCGCAGAAACTTACTTTGATGAGATTTGAAAATTGCACAAAATCTTTGGATAATGAGAGTATGAAAATAAATTGAATACATGAACATCGATCTATGTATAATGAATATGTATATATGTATGATGAATATGTATATAAGCATGTATGTTTGACTGAAATGTAAACAAATATGAAACAATTAAATATCACAAGTTTGTATGTAACCACCTAATCAATTAAAATTTAGGCAGACTATAGTATAGGCTCTAAGGGTCTAATAACCTATCCTATATCCCTATAGTCATGGCTCTGATACCAATCTGTCACACCCCGACCCGCAGCGGAAAAGGTGATCGGGGCATGATTGGGTTATCATCAAAGCTCATGACATTTATTAAGCGTTTCATATTCATTAATACAAATTAAATGGAAATCTACAATAAATGTTACAACATGATCTATCTAACAATCTAAACTTCTTTGTTCTCTTCTAAGGCATATCCTATGTTTTCCTTGCTTCAACCTGTTCACCTGTATCATGTGTAAAAAGGTTTTTGGATCAACATAATGTTGGCGAGTGAATCCTATGGAAAACATTTGAACAAATTTATTTAAATTGATTATGAAATATGTGCACAACCAAACATGAGTAAAATTAGATGTAACTTAATCAACAATCATAAGATATTAAATGAAACACTCATGAACAATAATGGAATAATTAGAGGCACGCGATGCTCAACTCGTCTCTCACGAGGAACTGAGGGGCCTGATGAATGAATTGCATAAACATGATAATATGAATGACACAACTACAAACAATATAAACTCAATGATACACACATGAACAATAATGAATTTGAATTAAAGCACGCGATGTTCTACTCGTCTCCCACGAGGAACTGATGGGCTTAATATATGAGTTTCATATAATTTGACAAAAGGAATATAAGTAAATCACAACAATAAAACAATCTAAGTTTAAGTCATGATGTGGTATGGCACAAGTTTAAATAAATAAATTAATTATTTTCATAACACATGACACACCCCAAAACGTGTAATTTAAAAGGGGGAATTGTAAGATTCACTCACAGTGGGTGCGTTCGGTTGTTGATGTTGAATGTACGCGAAGTGGTTTTAACCACGAGTGAGATTAACCTAGATAAATCGCATTATGGTTTGGTAAGTAAACGGATTTTATTAATCTATTTTAGTAGGATTGTTGGGTGTATTTTCGTGAGTTTGAGGCTATTTTCTAACCTTAAAAAATGTTATTTTTAAGTATTTTTAATTGATTTTTAATTAAAATAATTAAATAAAAAATAACAAAAAAATTGATTTTTTTCTGACCGTTGACCGTTTGACTGACCGTTGACCTGACCGTTGACCGGTTCAATTCGGAATACAAGTGCGCTGAGTGAGGCTCGAACCCGAGACCTCCCGTACGCGTGCACGCAGCTCTACCAACTGAGCTACGTGTCTAACCCGTTATAAATCTGATTTTAATTATATATATATATTAATTAGTTTAAACCGAAAATCATTTTATTTCAAAAATAGTTTTAAGTCAATTCGGCGGTGCGCTCCACAGGTCTTGAACCCGGGACCTGTGGTTTAATCTAACACACAGTCCACCGCTGGACTGTGTGTTAAACATGTTATATAATTCGATTTTTATTATACTTAAATACAATTTAGTTATTTCCTTTTCTGCCTTATTTAAAAAGAAGAGATAATTGTCCGAGTCGGTGCAGAAGACCGGACTCGAACTCGTGACCGGTGATATAAACAAACACACAGTCCACCGCTGGACTGTGTGTCTAACTTGGTTATTATTCCGATTATTAATATACTTAACATATAACTGTGACGACTCCGGTTCAGTTTAACAAAAAAATGATTTTTATTAAGGCAGCGTGTGTGAGACGGGATTCGAACTCGAGACCTTTGCTTTATATGTGCACACAGTCCACCGCTGGACTGTGTGTCTAACCCGATTAATATCCAGATTTATATTATACTTATAACATACTGAAATACATCGTCTTCTTCACTGAAATATAACCAGAGTTCGGAAAATCGACTGGTTCAAAGTTTTATCGGTTTATTAGCGTTTTTCAGTTCGTTACGGTGAGATAAATGTGAAAAGGAAAAGAAATTGGGGGAGAAGTATACCGACTGGACTCTCTGTTTTCCGGCAGAAACTCCGGCGACAGAATTCAACTCCGGCGTCAGGTGTCTTGCAGCAGCAAGTCTCCGGAAAGCTTGGAAAGAGTATGGGTATCTCCGGTATAAGCTTCAGAGGCTCAGCAAGGCTCGGCAATGGGGAAATCGGTTTTCCGGCGACGAACAGAAAAGTTCCGGCGAGTGGAATTACGCCGAGGAAAAGTGTGGTTTTGAGCGAAAAGGTTTGCAATGGGTTTAGGGTGAATTTATAGGGGAAAACGTCGAAGCACTTGGTCTGATTCCCGACTGGGTTCATTGATTTAAATTTTCCGGCGGTTATAATTTTGGTCGCGGACTTCAAACATCGGTTATAACCGATGTCTGGTTAATGGTTTACGTTATAACGTAAATTGGTGTTAAAAGTTCGCGAGATTACCGGGATTCCGACGACTGAACTATTGGGCGCCGGTTTTTTTGAATTCGTAACGTCATTATATTAATTAAATGATTTCAATATATAACAAACAAAATCCGTGGCGCAGTGGTTTGTGTGTGTGAGATAAGACTTGTTTCCGGATCGGTACAGACCCGGGTTCGAAACCCGGCAGAAGCAAATCATTTTTATTTTGCGATTTTTGACAGTTTTTCAAAAACTAAATATATATTCCCGTATAATAATTGATTACGGATCGTTTAAAAATATTTTGGGCATTTAATTCGCAAGGAAATTTTTGACTGACTGTTCGGTTGATAAACGAAGCGGGTTTGGTAAATCCGTTTTTGACGGATGTTACAGACTACATGTCCGAGGAATTGCACCTCTTTTAACCAGAATTCGCATTTAGAGAATTTGGCGTAAAGCTTTTCATTCTCTAGAAGTGTAAGGATGAGTCGAAGATGTCGCTCATGATCAGACTTAGACTTTGAATAAATGAGGATGTCGTCGATGAAGACTATAACAAAACGATCGAGATAAGGTTTGCAGACTCTGTTCATTAGATCCATGAAGACAGCTGGAGCATTGGTTAAACCAAATGGCATGACCATGAATTCATAATGACCATAACGAGTTCGGAAAGCAGTCTTTGGGACGTCTTCTTCATGTACTCTAAATTGATGATAACCAGATCGAAGGTCGATTCTTGAAAAGCAGCTGGCACCTTGAAGTTGGTCAAGAAGATCATCAATGCGAGGTAATGGATAGCGATTCTTGATTGTTAACTTGTTGAGTTCTCTGTAATCGATGCACATGCGAAACGATCCATCTTTCTTCTTCACAAAAAGGACAGGTGCACCCCAAGGCGAGGAGCTAGGACGTACGAATCCCTTGTCAGTCAACTCTTGCAATTGACTGGCTAGCTCTTGCATTTCAGAGGGGGCTAACCTATAAGGAGACTTTGCAACTGGTGTAGCACCAGGTATAAGATCAATACGGAATTCGACTTCTCTAACTGGAGGAAGTCCTGAAATATCGTCAGGAAAAACTTGCGGGAAATCTTTTACTACTGGGATGTCTTCAAGTTTCTTCTCCATGGTTCCCTTTTTGATGATATGAGCTAAAAACGCGACATAATTCTTGCGAAGATATTTTTGAGCTTGAAGACAGGACATTAAGCTGAGCCTTTCGACGAGGTTTCTCCAAAGATTCGTAGAGTCTGACCGTTTGAAAGAGGAATGCGTATAAACTTTTCGCGGCATACAACTTTTGCCTGATGTTGACTGAGCCAGTCCATACCAATTATGATATCAAAACTTCCCAACTTCATAGGAATAAGGTCAACTGAAAAGTCGTGGTCGTTTAAGGTGAGTGTACAGTTGCGTATAATAGAGTTTAATGAGACTGGTTTCCCGTCAGCAACTTCTACTGTTATGGATTCCATGAGCTTATCACGATTTTGGTTTAGGATAGGTCAAACTCTAAGGACACAAAACTTTTATTCGCGCCAGTATCAAACAACATGGATGCATATCTACCATTGATAAGGAACGTACCGTTAACCACATTGCCGTCAGCTCTAGCCTGATTAGCGTTGATGTTGAAAGCTCTTCCTCTTGCAGGTGGAGGAGCTTGGTTCGCTTGATTCACCGGATTGGCTTGGGCCTGAGCATGAATAATGTTCACCAGCCTTGGACAAGTGTTTCTAAAATGGCTTGGATCTCCACAATTGTAGCAAGCCTGCATAGGTTGTACCATGGGATAGTTGGGTTGGTAGTATGTTTGGGCTAAATGTTGGGTAGGTGGTAATAGTAGGGGTTGTTGGGCTTGACCCATTATTTGTTGGTGGGTTTGGGTTGAAGGCTGGTGGCGGTTCGTTCGCTGAGGCATGCGGCAGGTTTGAACAGTATGACCTGCGCGACCACAGCCGGTGCAATGTTGGCAGGGGTGATCAGGAAAATGGTGGTATTGGCAACGGTTGCATTTTGGTAACGGGCCAGAGTATGGTCTTTTGTATGGTGCAGGTGAAGGGGTGACTTGGGTAATGGGTGCAGCAGGAATAGGGAAATTGGTTTGTGTAACAGCAAAGTTTCTGGTGTTACGCTTCCTCTTGTTAGCAAATTTAGAGGAGGAGGTGGAATGGTTTGATGTTTGGCCCTCAACAGGGGCTTTCTTCTTTTCCTCCTTAAACTTACCGTTGCGAATTCGATTCTCGGTCAGTTCAGTCGCTAGTTCCATAGCAGCTTCAAGTGTTGCTGGTGAAGTGCTGAGAACTGAATCTTGAATTTTCGAGGGAAGACCTCGAATATAATGCTCAATTAAGCGATAAACTGGGGTAAACAGGTTAGGGACCATTTGGTTCAACTCTAAGAACCTCTTGTTGTAGGAAGTATGATCTCCCTCCTTTTGCTTCAAAGAATGAAATTCGTACTCTAGCTTCTTAATCTCACTTCTAGGACAGAATCGCCTCGTCATGATTTCCCTTAACTCCTCCCACGTTAAGGCCATTGCATCATCAATTCCCCTCTTCCCCTTTTCAGTATTCCACCAGGTGAGAGCTACCCCAAATAGTCTCCCGGTTGCGTATCGTACCTTGCGATCCTCAGGACAATCGCAGTTGAGGAAGGTGTTTTCCATTTCCTCAAACCAGTGGAGGAGAGCAGTGACACCTTCGGTCCCTTCAAATTTAGGTGGATCGCAAGACTTGAAATGTTTATATGAGCACTTGCTGGTAGGAGGGTTGCCGATGTTCTGGTCATCTTGCTGGGTAGGATTAGTGGGATTTGTGGCGAGAGCTTGTTGTACTTGAACCACAATGTCAGGAAGCACTGCGGCCATTTGTTTCGCGATTTGTGCGGCCAAGCGTTGGTGAGATCTTCCTGATCTTTTACCCCCTCGTTGTTGTCTAGCCGACATCTACAGGAACATACATAAGAAGATTGTGAGTTTATGGAGTCTTTTTAGGTGTCATGTGTCTTAAAGAATATGAAAATAACATAAATATCAATAATGCAACTACATCCGTAGGATGTCTTGGGTTTGCTCATGTTGGGCCTCAAATGTCCCCCATACCTTCACTTGTATAGTCATGTGGGCCGCCATGACTATTGGCTTGGTAGGATTCACATTAGTATTGGCGATTTAACACTCGCATCACCCGAATGCAAACCACAAAATATGTTTACAAGATGTATGGTCGGAATGTGTCCAGGTGTAGACACAGTGACAACTCAAAGTGGGGTTAGCTCACACGACGTTTGGTATAGCATGCTTTGGCCTAATAGGTACTTCGTACTCTCATCGTTAGTCTCCAGGTAGGCAAACTGGTCCTTTATTTTGGATTTATACGAATTCCAACCTAGACAGGACGTTCCGACTACCGGTACTTGTACCCTTCCAGTTACTACATGCCCGTCATGAGAACTCACTTTGATGAGATTTGAAAATACAAAATCATTGTAAAAACAATCATGAAAATGATGTGATGTGTGCTTTCATGGATATGATATGTTATGAGAATATGATTCATGATAGGCATTATATGAATATATGTACTTATGAACATGCTTGCATAATATTGAATGTAACATTAAACATAAAACAATATAAGCATCATGAAATTTGGCATGTAACACACAAAAATCTTAAAAATTTCTAATCGACTATAGTATAGGCTCTAAGGGTCTAATAACCTATCCTATATCCCTATAGTCATGGCTCTGATACCAATCTGTCACACCCCGACCCGCTGCGGAATAAGAGTCGGGGCATAATTGGGTTATCACCAAAGCTCATGATATTTACTAATATGTTTCA
Source organism: Scalesia atractyloides (assembly GCA_947069175.1). Classification (NCBI taxonomy): domain Eukaryota; kingdom Viridiplantae; phylum Streptophyta; class Magnoliopsida; order Asterales; family Asteraceae; genus Scalesia; species Scalesia atractyloides. The sequence continues at coordinate 14,688,226 of CAMTDV010000025.1, read as the reverse complement.
TATTTATTAAAGTCAAAATTACATTCCCAATAATCCAAACATGTCTATACAAATACAAAGAAAAATAACCAACTAAACAATTCCAAGCTCTAAATCATTTTATTCTTCTAGGCCAATCCTATGTGTTTCTTGCTGCAGCTGGTTCACCTGTATCATGTGTAAAAATGGGGTTTTTGGGTCAACATAAGTTGGCGAGTGAACCTTGTTAGATAAACATTTATTATTGATTTTCTTGTTATTTTATCAAGGAAAAATTGTGCATAATCATAAGTGAGCAAATGTAAATAATCAATCAGTAACAATGTCAACCACAAACTATAACGTACAATAACATACAATGACATATAATAACTTGCATAAATATATAACATGAATGAAACTGTGCGATCAAGGCTCAATCAAACGGAGCCGATCGTATTGCATGTACTGAAAATGATAAATGTCTGTGCGATCAAGGCTCAATCAAACGGAGCCGATCGTATGTTGGCACGCCAGGTTCACGCTCATAATGTAATGGGGAACATGCTCAACGCTCATAAAGTAATGGGGAGCGGCGGCCTATGAACTTGCATGTACTGGAAATAATAAATTAAATCTAACAATAACCACACAAACAGTTGAAACAAGCTGAATACACATTTGTTCATGATATGACGTATGTACAATGATTTAAATATAATAAATGGCAAGACACATGATACACCCAAAAAACGTGATTAAAACGGGGAATTTGTAAAGATTCACTCACATTGGGTACGTTTGGTTGGAGATGATGAGATGCGCACGAGTTGGAAGGATTGAACAACGAGATTTAACTAACCTAAATAATAATGGAAAATATAGTAAATGAGTGGATTTTATTAATAATTTTAATAAGATTTTTAGATATATTTTTGTGAGTTTAAGGCTATTTCCTATCTTTAAAAACATTATTTTTAAGTATTTTTAATTGATTTTTAAATTAAATTAAATAAATAAAAATATAAAAACATGTTGACTTTTGTGACCGTTGACCGTTTGACTTGTTGACCGTTTTATTGTGTAATCGTATGCGCCGGGTGAGGCTCGAACCCGAGACCTCCCGCTCGCGTGCACGCAGCTCTACCAACTGAGCTACGTGTCTAACCTGAAATAATTCTGTTTTTAATTATACTTATATACTAACTCAGTTTATTCAAAATTCTTTTATTTTCAAAAACATTTTAAATCATTGGACCGGTGTCACCAACAGGTCTCGAACCCGGGACCTGTGCTTTATCGTTACACACAGTCCACCGCTGGACTGTGTGTCTAACTTGTTTAATATACATATTTTTATTATACTTAACATCTAATTGCGAAAAGAATCCGGTTCATTTAGAAAAAAAAGAACATTTTAATTACGAGGTATACGTGTGCCAAGGATCGAACTCGCGGCGTGTGATTTGTATGTGCACACAGTCCACCACTGGACTGTGTGTCTAACCCGAGATAATATCCGTTTTTAATTAATCTTAACAACACTCACTACTTCGTCTTCTTCGTCTATAACACGGACAACGGTTATCTAACTGTTATTTGTTTAATTCGATTAGCGAATAATATGAACAAGTTGAAAGGTGATGAACGGAGAAAGTTTGGGGAAAGAAAGTACCGGAACAGGTCGTCGCTCACAAAACTCCGGCAAGGATCGTCGGCTCTGTTTATGAGTTTCCTCTGTTCGGGTCAATTACCAAATTTGATTGATTAGATATGAAAGTAGAGTACTAAGCAAGGATTGACAGAAGTTTTGGATGTTCATACCGATTCACCGCGTGAGATTGAAAATTTCAGAAGTTTTCCGGCGAACTGGAATTATCTAATATTGACGTCTGAAATTGATTCCGATTGAAGAGTCTGAGTTAGCAATAGTTTAACAATTGATAGACCATGAAGGAATTGAAAGACTTACTGTTTTGATGGAGAATACGGTTTTCCGGCGAAAGTCCGGCAAGTCCAATTAGATTCTCCGACGAACTGAAAATTGTGCGAAAATGTAATTGAGAGTTTGTAGAGTGTGTTTGCGTTGCGAGAGAGGACAAAGATTGAAGTAATCCTAGAATTGAAAGTTTTCGGTTATAAAAACCGATTCACTCCAAAATTCAAGTTCATTCAAAGCAAACTTGATTGAAAACGTCGGTGCATCGGTTAAACTCAGTAAACCGCGATCATCCAAACGTCTTTGGACGTTTGATGACCGATTTCGGTTACAGTTGGCGTAACCGGTTGATTCATGGTAGCCCATAAAATTTAATTGTTTCTTAACATTTAAAGAAAACAACAAGTGGCGGAGTGGTGATGTGTGTGTGTGATAAGTCGTTGGGCTTAAGCCCGGCTGACCTGGGTTCGAGTCCCGGCAGCCTCATTTTATTTTTAATTATTTTATTTTTACCTTTTATCAATTATAACTTTTATAGTTTAGTTTGTTTATTAATGATGTATCATTAAAAATCAAAATAGACATAAATACGAAATGAAACATTTATAACTTGATATTTGATTACAAACGGAGCGGGTTTGGAAAACCCGTTTTTGACAAATGTTACACGCTTGGCCACCCAAATCGCAAAACAAATGGCCGCGGTGCTTCCTGACATCGTAATTCAAGTCCAACAAGCTCTCGCCACCAATCCCATCAATCCTCCCTATCAAGAAGACCAGAACGTCGACAACCCTCCCTCCAAAAAGTGCTCTTACAAACACTTCAAGTCTTACGATCCCCCGAAATTTGAAGGGACCGAAGGTGTCACTGCTCTCCTCCACTGGTTTGAGGAAATGGAAAGCACCTTCCTCAATTGCGATTGTCCCAAGGATCGCAAGGTACGTTACGCAACCGGGAGACTATTTGGAGTAGTTCTTACCTGGTGGAATACAGAAAAAGGTAAGAGGGGAATCGAAGATGCAATGGCCTTAACATGGGAGGAGTTAAGGGAAATCATGACGAGACGCTTCTGTCCAAGAAGCGAGATCAAAAAGTTAGAGGATGAATTTCACTCGTTGAAGCAAAAGGAGGGAGATCATACTTCCTACAACAAAAGGTTTCTAGAGTTGAACCAAATGATTCCCAACCTGTTCACCCCAGTATACCGCTTAGTCGAACACTATATTCGAGGCCTCCCCTCGAAAATTCAAGACTCAATTCTAAGCACTTCGCCTGCAACACTTGAAGCTGCTATGGAACTAGCTACCGAGCTTACCGAGAATCGTATTCGTAACGGAAAATTTAAGGACGAGAAAAAGAAAGCCCCCGTTGAGGGTCAAACTTCAAACCATTCCACCTCCTCCTCAAAGTTCGCTAATAAGAGGAAACGAAACACCGGAAACTTTGCTGTCACACAAACAAATTTCCCTATCCCTGCTGCACCCATTACTCAAGTTGCCCCCTCACCTACACCCTATAAAAAGCCATACTCCGGCCCATACCCAAAATGCAACCGTTGCCAATACCATCACTTTCCTGATCATCCCTGCCAGCATTGCACCGGCTGTGGCCGCGCAGGTCACACCATTCAAACCTGTCGCGTACTTCAGTTAACGAACCGCCATCAGCCCTCAACCCAAACCCACCATCAGATAGTGGGTCAAGCCCAACAACCTTTACTCCTACCACCTGCCCAACATGTAGCCCAATCCTACTACCAACCCAACTATCCCATGGTGCAACCTATGCGGGCTTGTTACAACTGTGGAGACCTGAACCATTTCAGGAACACCTGTCCACGCTTGGTGAACATCATCCATGCCCAAGCTCAAGCTAATCCAGTAAACCAGGCTAACCAAGCTCCTCCACCTGCAAGAGGAAGAGCTTTCAACATCAACGCTAATCAAGCTAGGGCTGACAACAATGTGGTTAACGGTACGTTTCTCATCAATGGTAGTTATGCATCCATGTTATTTGATACTGGCGCGGATAAGAGTTTTGTGTCCTTAGAATTTGAACCCATCCTCAACCAAACTCGAGATAAACTCATGGAATCCATAACGGTAGAAGTTGCTGACGAAAAACCCGTCTCATTAAACTCTATTATACGCAATTGTACTCTCACTCTAAACGATCATGATTTTCCAGTTGACCTCATACCTATGAAGTTGGGATGTTTCGACATTATAATTGGTATGGACTGGCTCAGCCAACATCATGCTGAAGTTGTATGCCGCGAAAAGTTTATTCGCATTCCTCTTACAAACGGTCAGACTCTACGAATCTTTGGAGAAACCTCTTCGAAAGGACTCAAATTAATGTCCTGTCTTCAAGCCCGAAAATATCACCGCAAGAATTATGTCGCATTCCTAACTCATGTCTTCAAAAAGGGAACCAAGGAGAAGAAACTCGAAGACATCCCAGTAGTAAAAGATTTTCCACAAGTTTTTCCTGACGACATTTCAGGACTTCCTCCTGTGAGAGAAGTCGAATTCCGCATTGATCTTATACCTGGAGCTACACCAGTTGCAAAATCTCCTTATAGGTTATCCCCATCCGAGATGCAAGAGCTGGCCAGTCAATTACAAGAGCTGACTGACAAAGGATTCATACGTCCTAGCTCATCGCCTTGGGGTGCACCTGTCCTTTTTGTGAAGAAGAAAGATGGAACGTTTCGCATGTGTATCGACTACAGAGAACTCAACAAGTTAACGGTTAAGAACCGCTACCCATTACCTCGCATCGATGATCTTCTTGACCAACTTCAAGGCGCCAGCTGTTTTTCAAAAATCGGCCTTCGTTCTGATTATCATCAACTCAGAGTACATGAAGAAGACGTCCTAAAGACCGCCTTCCGAACTCGTTATGGTCATTATGAATTCATGGTCATGCCATTTGGTTTAACCAACGCCCCAGCTGTCTTCATGGATCTAATGAACAGAGTCTGCAAACCTTATCTCGACCGTTTTGTTATAGTCTTCATCGATGACATCCTCATCTACTCAAAGAATAAGTCTGATCATGAACGAGACCTTCAACTCATCCTTACACTCTTAAGGACAGAAAAGCTGTACGCTAAGTTTTCGAAATGTGAATTCTGGTTAAGGGAAGTACAATTCCTTGGACACGTCGTCAATGACAAGGGAATTCATGTTGATCCCTCAAAAATCAAGGCGGTACAGGAATGGCAAGCGCCACGTACACCTACCGAAGTAAGATCATTTCTTGGTTTGGCTGGTTATTATCGCCGTTTCATTGCAAATTTCTCCCGCATTGCTGTACCACTCACGGCTTTAACACATAAAGGAAAACCCTTCATATGGGGACCCAAACAAGAAGAAGCCTTCCAAACCCTTAAACAAAAACTCTGTGACGCACCTATCCTCACACTTCCTGAAGGTTGTGATGACTTCGTGGTTTATTGCGACGCGTCAGGGCAAGGACTAGGCTGTGTTCTAATGCAAAGAGGAAAGGTGATAGCTTATGCTTCTAGACAACTCAAAACTCATGAGAAGAACTACACCACCCACGACCTAGAACTTGGAGCCGTTGTGTTCGCTCTTAAGATAGGGAGACATTACCTCTACGGTACCAAGTGTGAAATATACACTGACCACAAGAGCCTCCAACATATCTTCAACCAAAAGGAGTTAAACATGAGGCAACGGAGATGGGTCGAACTTCTTAATGACTATGACTGTGAAATTCGGTATCATCCTGGCAAGGCAAATGTGGTGGCCGATGCACTCAGTCGAAAGGGTTATGCGAACTCCATTCGTCTTCTATGTTCGCAAATCATAACAGACATCAAAGATCAAATCCGAGAAGCCCAACATGTTTCAGTAACGGAAAACGACGTACGCAAGGAGCTGTCTTGTGGAGCTGAACTTAAAATCGAAACTAAATCTGACGGTATTCTGTATTATCTAGATCGCATATGGATTCCCGATCACAATAACCTTCGTGATTTCCTTATGAATGAGGCGCACAAAACACGGTACTCTGTACACCCAGGAGCCGACAAGATGTATCAAGACCTTCGATACACCTACTGGTGGCCTGGCATGAAGAAGGATATCGCTGTTTTCGTTTCCAAGTGCCTTACATGTTCCAAAGTAAAAGCTGAACATCAAAGAACCTCAGGACTTCTGGTCCAACCTGAAATACCTGTATGGAAGTGGGAAAACATAACCATGGACTTTATTGCCGGGTTACCTCGCACCTCCAATGGGTATGACACTATATGGGTAATCATTGATCGTCTTACAAAATCAGCTCATTTCATCCCGATTCGCGAGGACTTCAAGAACGAGAAGTTAGCTCGTATCTACATCAGCGAGATCGTAAGCCGTCATGGTGTACCGTTAAGCATTATTTCAGATCGTGATGGTCGTTTCACTTCACGAACATGGCAAGCCGTACAAGCCGCTTTGGGTACACGATTAGACCTCAGTACCGCTTATCATCCTCAAACTGATGGACAATCTGAACGCACCATCCAAACGCTTGAAGATATGCTTCGAGCATGTGTCATAGACTTCAAGGGAAATTGGGACGCTCATCTACCATTAGTTGAATTTTCGTACAACAACAGCTACCATTCAAGTATCGGCATGGCACCTTTCGAAGCTTTATATGGTCGTAAGTGCCGATCTCCAGTATGTTGGCACAAAATTGGAGAAGCTCAAATCACCGGTCCAGAACTAATTCAAGAAACAACAGACAAGATCCATCAAATTCGAAACAATCTTCTAGCGGCACAAAGTCGTCAAAAGAGTTATGCAGACAAACGACGAAAGCCTTTGGAGTTTAACATTGGTGATCATGTACTTTTAAAAGTATCACCGTGGAAGGGAGTAGTTCGTTTTGGCCAGAAGGGCAAGCTAGCACCACGCTACGTAGGACCTTTCAAGATACTCGAAAGAGTAGGACCTGTAGCATACAAGCTTGACCTACCAGAAGAACTCAACAGAATTCACCCTACGTTCCACGTATCAAACTTAAAGAAGTGCCTCGCCGATGAAGACCTCCACATTCCCTTAGAAGATATGGAGTATCTTGAAAGGTCCTATGCACTTCATTGAAAGACCAGTAGAGATCATGGACTTCGGAGAAAAACGTTTAAGACGGAGTCATATTCCAATTGTTAGGGTACGCTAGGAGTCGAAACGAGGACCTGAGTTTACTTGGGAACGTGAAGACTCAATGCACGAAAAATACCCGCATCTTTTTCCTGTTACCACTACTACTTAAATTTCGGGACGAAATTTCTAAAAGTAGGGGATACTGTAACATCCGTCGAAAAACGGGTTTTCAAAACCCGCTTCGTTTATTAATCGAATAATCAGTTTCAAATTTCCGTTGCTCATTTAATGCTTATTTTAATTTTAACCAATACATAACTAATAAACATTTTAGAATATGGAAATTAAAATTGTTAGAAAATAAAAAAAAAGCAATTAAAAATGAAAAGGGGCTGCCGGGTTTCGAACCCGGGTCAGCCGGAAAACTCAATTATCAAACACTTAACCACTCCGCCACTTGTTGTTTTTGTGTAATCAAGAAAAAAATAAAACCTTAAGATCACCCGTGAATCTACCTGTTTGCGCCAAAAACCGAAACCGATAATCGGCTTTCAAACATCCAGACGATTGACTGATCGTGAGTTACTGGTTATAACCGATGAAATCATTACGACCGACGTTCTTAATCAATTCAGCCTTTATTGGACCCGATTCATATGATGTTCGAGTTTGATAACCGAAATCATTCAACTCCAAATTTACACCGGTATTATCATTGTCTCGCAACTCAGAAACACCCACAGAACTCTCAATTTCACTTTTGCTCTAATTTCTGATCGTCGGAATCGATATCTGATATCACCGGACTTTCGCCGGAAAACCGTGCCATTCATCAAACCGGTAAATTTCTCAATTCTTTCATCTTCTATCTATTGTTAGACTTTTACTAACTCAAACCCTTCAATCAGAATCGGTCCCAGACGACGATACCGGATAATCTGCAATCGCCGGAAAATTTCTGAAAATTCCGAAATCACGCTGTGAATCGGTACGAGCATCTAAACTCTTTGATAATCCTTGTTTAGTCACTTAATTTCACAATTAGTTAATCAAAACTGTTAATTGGTCCGCTCAGACGGAATTCATAAACAGAGCCGACGACCTTTGCCGGAATTCTGAGAAAAACCTCTTTCTGGTACATTCGTTTCCAAAACCTTCTTTATCCATTTCCTTTTAATCATTTATGTGTCCGTTAATCGAATTAAGCAAGAACAGTCGAATAATTGTTGTTCTGGGTTGTTTTAACGAAGAAGATGAAGTTTAGTTTGTGTATAAATTTAATATAAATCGGATTATATCTCGGGTTAGACACACAGTCCAGCGGTGGACTGTGTGCATTTGAATCATAGAGATACCGGGTTCGAGTCTGTCCTTGTTCCGATTCGTCACAATATTCAGACTTTTTATAAAACCCAAATACGGAAACTTCCAATTAGTATATAAGTGAAATAAAAACAAGTATTTTAACCAGGTTAGACACACAGTCCAGCGGTGGACTGTGTGCAACGTTAAACAACAGGTCCCGGGTTCGAGACCTGTTATGCACACCGGTTCGATATAATTAAAATCATTTTTAAAATAAATGAATTTTGAATAAATTAAATAGTATATAAATATAATTAAAAACAGAAATATTTCGGGTTAGACACGTAGCTCGGTTGGTAGAGCTGCGTGCACGCGTACGGGAGGTCACAAGTTCGAACCTCACTCAGTGCAAACAAATACAAGACCGAACCGGTCAACAGTCAATGGTCAACGGTCAACCCAAAAAGTCAACATTTATTTTTATTTTTATTTATTTATTTAATTTAAAAATCAATTAAAAATACTTAAAAATAATATTTTAAAGTTAGAAAATGACCTTAAACTCACAAAAAAATATATCTAAAAATCCTATTAAAATTGTTAATAAAATCCACTTATTTACCGTACCTTTTCGTTATTATTTAGGTTAGTTATTCCTCGTCGATCAACCCTCTAAACTCGTGCGCAATCAACATCATCAAACGAACGCACCCAATGTGAGTGAATCTCTACAAATTCCCCGTTTTAATCACATTTTGGAGTGTATCATGTGTCTTATTATTTATTACATTTAAACACTTGTGCATCCATCATATCCATGATCAAATGTGTATTCAATATGTATCAACTGTTTGTGTGGTTAATGTTTAGATTAAATTTATCATTTTCAGTACATACATCATCATAGGCCGCCGTTCCCCATTACCTATGAGCGTGAACCGTTCCCCATTACCTATGAGCGTGAACGAGGCGTTGCCAACATACGATCGGCTCCGTTTGATTGAGCCTTGATCGCACATACATCATCATAGGCCATCCGTTCCCCATTACCTATGAGTGGAACGTGACGTTGCCAACATATACATTATCATTCATGTTATATACTCATGCAAGGTGGTTTGTTATTGTTATTGTTATTCTTATTGTTATTGTATGTTTATTTACGTTTGCTCACATATGATTATTGCACAATTTTTCCATATTAATTATAACAAGAAATCAATAATAAATGTTTTCTAACAAGGTTCACTCGCCAACTTTTGTTGACCCAAAACCCCCCATTTTTACACATGATACAGGTGATCCAGTTGCAGCAAGAAACATATAGGATGGCTTAGAAGAATAAATCGGTTTAGACTTTGGATTGTTTATTTAGTTACTTTTCTTTGTAATTGTATGAACTTGTTTGGAATATTGAGGATGTAATTTTGAATTTAATAAATATGAAACATATTAGTAAACATCATGAGCTTTGGTGATAACCCAATTATGCCCTGACTCTTATTCTGCTGCGGGTCGGGGTGTGACATAAAATACATATTTAAACACTCTAAGGCTCGGGTTATACCCTCTCCATCAACGAGGGATGCACATATTCAAGTGGACACAAGGGTTTGGCCTATAGTTATGCATGCTAGCTTCAACTTAGTATATAAATTGCCTTGTTGGATTTGAGACAATCTTTTATATGTATGCTATTTAATCAAACTTGTATACTCGCCAACTTTGTGTCAGTTTTATTTTAATACATGTTGCAGGAAACGTATGTCGACGCTTGAAGAAAATCTATTTAGAATGGATTTAGAAACGCACGTGAGTTCTTTATTTGTAATTCTAATGTTGTATTTGTTTAAGTTGCAATTGTTGTACTTTTCTATTTCAAGACAATGTACTCATCTTTTAGTATGGAATGAAACATGATTATTTAAATACTGTCACATTAGCACGTTATGAAGTCTTGAGCAATCTCGTTTTTCTCTCACTCTAATGTTTCCGTCATCGATTGAGGTGTGACAAAGCTCCTCCATTGTATGCCTCTTTTTCACATGCCCATACCATCTCACTCTCCCCTCCTTTATCTTACCAAATATACTAGCTATCCCTAAAAACCTCATTTTATATCCAATCTAATCTTGTATGTTAACACATCCACCTCAACATCCTCATCTCTGATACCTCCATATTGCATGCTTGTGTCTTCTTAATAACCCATCAATCTATCCTATATAACAAAACAGGTCTAATAACAACTCTATAAATTTTCCCCTTTAATTTAGTTGAAAACTTTCTATGACACAAAACCTCAATAGCTACTCTCCACCCCTAGCCAACCTAGATACATGTGGCTTATTAATTACACATAAAATACCAATACTTGTAGACTAATTGCGAAATTATTATAAATAACAATTCCCAAACGCTAAACTATTGTAGCAAATGTAAATCAAATTTTTTTGTTTGTTTTTTGTCTTTTAATTATGTTTCTTTTAAGTTTGCTTTTTGCTTTTTTACCTTAAATTTTAACATACAAATTTACACTCTTAACATTTTTTAAACTTTGCAAATGTGATTTTGACCCTAAAGTATTAACTATGTATATGATAGAATATTATAGTTTTCATGCTTATTATTATGTAAGGTTTCGATTGGTCTATGTTTCAAATAGACGGTAAAAGTTTGTGTTACTTTACATTTCGACATTGCTGTAATGCGCGGTACCATTTGTTTAACTTATAAAATACTATTTTCTTACTTATTTTTAAGTAAGCGTCGATATAAATCAAAGTTTAACGTTTCAACGGGATACTTTTTTCGTTAATGAGTCAGATTAAATATTATAAGTTTTCTTGCTTATTTTTTTGTGTGTTTTCAGTTGGTATACGTTTTGACGTAAACTTTGTTCGAAAAGGAGTCGAGTCCAAAATTTAAAAGTATAAATATGAATTACTTTAAGTTGTGATACCGTCGTCGCATTGCGCGATGGGTTACAATACTGGTTAGTTATATGTTTCAAGGATAAAATATGTTTTCTCTTCTATGCATATGATTAGACCTATTAGGTAGACCTCATTTAAGAGACACCTTCCTTTGGGTTAGTAATAAAACGAATATGTCATCTCGAAAGTGTCGTTTTTGATATTGTAGACTTTGGTCCGTTTGCGAGGTCTGTTTTTATCATTTCCATTTGGGGTCTTTTATTATGTCATCTGGTCTCTCTCTCACACACACACACTCTCTCTCTCTATATATATATAAAGCGATTTTGTCGTTAAAAAGAGATGTCGGCAATATACAACTTTTCTACAATTATTTATATATTTCTGTGAGTAAATTGTCATTTTAGTCCAAATAGTTTTTTTTCTTCATGAGTCCTGACGTTTTCATTTTTTTGCCACTTTGGTCCAACCCCTAACTCTGTTCAAAAGATCAAGTAACTTGGGGGCATTTTAGTCAGATTACATATATGTTTTTTTTGTCATTTTCATCCAAAATTTCTATTTTTAAATCATTTATATAATAATAACATTATTATTATTATTATTATTATTATTATATCATCATCCTCATTATTATTATTATTAAGCAATAAACAATAATATATATATATATATATATATATATATATATATATATATAAACCAGCTACTCACCCCGCCCTTACGCCCTCGTTTTGTCTCTCTCTCTCTCCCTGCCAAACGAACCGATTCACTCCGGTTACCCTTATTCTCACCTGCCTCCGCCACAATCAATCACCACTACTTAAAACTTCGTCAATAACTGAAATCAGATCTGAAATACATAATGGGATATTATATACCGTGAAGCGGATCTTAAATGGTGGTGCTTGTCGGCTAGATATGGTGTTGCAGGTTTAATGGTGGTGTAGTAGTGAATCTTCGGCCGAAGTTCGAGGGTTTGGTATTGTGGGTGATCGTTGAGTGAGGTCCGTCGGGCGCTTAGATTGGAGCGGAGACGATGAATCATTGTTGATGAATGTGATGGTGGTGTGTCACAGGTTAGGTGGTGGATAGTAGTATAGTGATGGAGTGGCAGACGTGGAGTGGTTATGGTGATGATGGTGGTTGGTTGGTGTTGGTTGTAGGTTTAGGTGGTGATTGCAATGGTGGTGTAGGTGACGGTGGTGGAGGTAGGGAATGGGAGGTAGGTGGCGGTGTTGGTTGTGGTGGGGGTGGTTGTCACGGTGGTGACTGTTGCTAATGGCGGCGGTGGAGATGATGTGGTGGTGTTAAGGTTTTCTAGAGAGAGAAAGATATAGAGAGAGTGTATGTGTAATTGTATTCTATAAGTGTGTACATATATATTAATATATATTAAAAGAAAAAGATATTTAAAAAGAGATTTGATGAAAATAGCAAAAAGAAAAATATAGATTGACTAAAATATCTCTGAGTTAACTGACCTTTTTGAACGGTGTTAGGGGGATGGACCAAAGTGGCAAAAAATGGAAACGTCAGGGACTCGGTGAAAAAAACTATTTTGACTAAAGTGACATTTTGTATCAAACCTGATGGATGACAATTTACTCATGTTTCTATGCTAGTTCTTTGTACTTTATCCAAATGAATGATTGATAACGCTTTCATCTTGGAAGGGCATACTCATATGTTTTCCTCTTTTCATCGGATCATAAATAGCTTAACGATAAACAACTTTAACGTTTGATTGCAATTTATTTCTCCCTTATAAATCTGATCTCACATCGGTGAAATACATATTTTAGTCCAGCATATAAGCTGTGTGAGCTACCCCGAAATGAAACCAAATTTGAGATATGTGTTGGGCTTGATGGGGTAATTAGATTCATGTTAGTGTACCACAGTTAGAGCAAGTAGATTATGTTAGTAAAAATCAGTGGAAAAGTGTTTTTTCTTCACTAAACTTGGACATCAATATTTATATGTAACTATTATATATTTGCAATGATTAAAGAGGAACTTGTCCCACATAAAATCACACCTCAATATTTCGACGAAGAGTCACAAACTTAGCTTTGAACTTACATATTCGTGACCAACTTTGTTGCCGCAAACAAACAAGAAAAAACAAAACACGTTTTTATTCTACACTTACGTACAAAAAGAGGGGGGCCATTTATGATTCTAAATCCACCCTACATTAATAAGATCAAGAGACAATTTTGTAGACAATTTAATCATTTTAACTTTTTAAAAAGGTATTTTATAAATTTGATGTAAAAGTTTTAAATCTAATCATTAATTCAAAACGCACGTTTTTATTCTACACTTACGTACAAAAAGAGGAGGGGGGGGGGGGGGGGGGGTGTTCATTTATAATTCTAAGTCCACCCTACATTAATAAATCAAGGTGACAATTTTGTAGATAATTTATATATACTATAATTTGTATCATAAATTGGCAATAGGTTAGTTGTAAGTTATACCTAAAAGGTATTATCTGCTTTGTGTACGTGGTTGTACAAAGGTTTTTGTACAACAATTCATTAAAGCATGTACGTGGTGATTGTTGTATAATAAAAGGAATTGCTAAAGATTCATATGCCATACTTAATCTTGGTTGTTGTTGTATAATAAAAGGAATCACTATCAAATTACTTAATTAGTTGTTGTATGATGAAACGAATCGCTGTCGAATTACTTAAGTTTCTGCGCTCACTATTGAATTACTTTTAGGCCGCCACAAATAAATTGCTATCACACTACTAAGTTTTTACACCGCCGCAACGCGCGGCGAATATAATTCTAATTTTGTAGATAATTTAATCATTTTAACTTTTCAAAAAGGTATTTTATGAATTTGGAAGTTCTAAATCTAACCATTAATTGCGAGAATGATCCGTTAGGAACTACCCTTTATTGCGAGAACCAATAACCAATGTGAACAGAACCATAAATACCTAAAAAATCTAAAAACATACCATTTTTTTTTACATTTTTTAGGTTTTTGGGTAGGTTTAGCTTTATGATTTAGTTTTTATCATTTAGCTTGAGTAGGGGGGGGGGGGGGGGGGTTAGTTTTTTTTTAGGTTTTTGAGGGGTTTAGCTTTATGATTTAGTTTTTTTTTTTTTTGGGAGGGGGGGGGGGGGGGGGTTTAGGTTTTTGGAGGGTCCAGGGTTAGGTTTTCTTTTTAGGATTTTTTTAGGTTTTGGGTGGTGGTGTAGCGGGTTTATTTTGTTGTGTTCACATTGGTTCTCACGGTTCTCGCATGAACCCTATATATATACATATATATATATACATATATATATATATATATTCGGTTTGTAAGTCCCAAATCCTTAGATCTAACAATGATATCAAGCAATCACTAAGGATGGGCGGAATCCAAACTTCGTGATATTCAAGAAAAACGATAACAACAAGAACAATACCGAATCACTTTCAATACTTGAACAAGTTCTATTACTATTAAAGCAAAACGTCTGTTACAAGTATCCTAAACCACCAAAAACGCATCTCCCTCTCTCTGACTAGAAATTGTGTAACTTGGAGGCTTAACCCTAGTTTGTGAAACAAACTAGTTTATATACCTGGGAAAGCCCATACCCCCACATGGGCTCCCCTTAGTCCTGGCTGGCCCACATGGCCTTAGACAAAAATCATTTAATTAGCCTACATGGCTTAACCCAATGCTATCTAACCCACTAGAAAACTAAACCCAATAACTTATAATTGTGTTTGATAAATATAAACGTAAACCTACTAAATTATATGGCCTTACAATATCCCCCTAGGTTTATGTTGTCTTTATCAAATGTTGTCTTCATCAGGTTTCTGTGGAAAGATACTTCATGTCTTCATTCTAAAACTTGGTTCTTCTGTTCTTCTTGATCACGATCAGCTTTACTTGAAAATCTTTGTTGAAAAGAATACAAGAGGAGGATTCTCGGCAACTCTTCTATTCTTCAATCTTTCTCATTCAAGCAGGTTCACTGGTACTTCTTAACATGTACTTTCACTGTCAACGATAACTCGTACTGGTTCTTCTGACTTTTGTACACTTTGTCACGATGTTTCATGCTTGACAGCAACTAACAACATCTCATTCTTCGTCAACCCCAGTTACTTAATTGAAATCAAGATCTACACATGCTCAAAAATTCATAAGCAAACATTTCTACGCAACAGGGAGAGTGCCATATGAACACTTGGTACATCCAAGTACTTGTACTCGGACTTCACAATTCAAATTTCTCTCAACATTCGATGATCAGTCAAATCTTCAAGAACGGTTAAAAATTTTTAATTAAATAAATAACCAAGACACTATTTTTGGATTTTTGAATTTTCTAATTTTTATAATTTTTAAATATAAGAATATAAACAGAAACACAGAAACTAACTCAAACAATTACAATATACAATTACAATTGCAATGGGATCAAAATCGTTTTCAGGTAGACCAAAGAACACTTTTCAGCGCGAACTTATTTAGACTGGTCTAAGTGATTGTCAATATGTTTATCCTCTTAAACCTAACGCTTAACTTTCAATTTTTAACTTCGTGATATGCTTAAGGTAATATTATACTATAATACTCGTGTGTCCCATACCTTGACATACCCCGCGATCAAGGTAAGCACAACGATTCATCGAAACAGGTGAGTATACTGAGTTCATCATTTTGATTTACAATGACGGACTAATGGTGAACAGGTCAGTACTTTCGTACAACAGAGTGACCAATAGAATGTCCAACGAGGGTTAGGCAAATACCTTTCCGGTACGAATATAGCTATTTTAGCTCAATGGAATTCCCTCAATATGAGTTTATCTTCATTTAAGGTTTTTGGCCTCTTTGGCTCTTTTAAGATATCCTGACTGTGCCTAGGTTTGCATATAATCTGGATGCAACAGAAGGACAACCAAGATATCCCCGAATGACTCAACAGCATAAAGACCTGAAACCTCTGACGTTGGCTATCTATCAACATAAGATTTAAGATTATATAATCATACATTGATGGTATGTTACCCACATGATACATAGTTCGTTATGTTTGTATCACTTAGTATCTTTTATCCTTTTGAGCGTCAAGCCTATCGACATATCACATTAGAACCTAATTTTTCAGCTATAGCACTTTACATGTGTTGGTCAAAACCCTTTATAATTTTTTCATCTACGTTTGTGCAACAAATTTTTGACTCAACTCACGTCGGATCAAAAAGTTCTCGCGGTTCTCGCAACTCAAGGTGGTTCTCATTTTACCCTTTTCCTATATATATATATATATATATATATATATATATATATATATATGATTTTGTTTTAAATTTAACCCTAATGAAATGTGTAATAGCCGGAGGTCCTCCCCACCCACTACTACACATATCGAACTTTATACTTCTACACCTTATTTTACATATCACGTGAATGTTAATGTATGATGACATGGCTTAAAGAGTTTGTATCTGAGTTGGAGTTGACATTGTTGATGCAACAGTTGCGTGTGATAATCAAGGAGCATTGCAGTTGTCAAAGAATTAAGAGTTTTATGAGATAACTAAACATAATGTCAAAATGCATTTTATTAGAGGTCGTTAACTAAGGAAGTTAATGTGGAGTGTGTTCATAGACGACCCTGTAGTGGGTGTGGAGGACCTCCGGCTATGACACATTTTATATAAGGTTAGGTTCATTTGTGAACAACATCCTTGATTGTGAACACTAATGAACTAATCCTAGCCCTTAATTATCAATACACAAGTGTATACACAAGTCTAAATCAATGGCCAGGACTTGATGATGAAAATACACTAGTGTATTTTACGATCTGATGATGTAAATTAATGGCCAGGTTTTGTACACAAATACACCAGTGTTTACTGGAGAACCCCACCATATATAGAGGTTGATTATCGTACAATATGGCTTAACGTACGATGGGCGACTGCCTTTTCAATGTACGACTTTGTTTTTAACATGCGATTTGTGATGAAAAACAACATGCGAAATTCTTTATATATACCAACGTTTGATTTCATCAAATTATTAACATGCGATTCATCATGTTTACCAACATTCTTTTTTATAACGTGCGATTTCGAAATCGCATACGATCGTACGATAAGGCCTATTATACGTTACACTTATATATATATATATATAGAAAACACATATAAAACATAAACTTAGATCTTAGGCCCAGTTAAAACTAGGGTGAGGTTTGGCTACAAAGTCCAAATTTCCTAGAAAGTGTAGAAAGTCATAAAACACACCTAAAACCTATAAATAACAAAGTGGATATTACTAAAACACCATATTCAAACCCTAATAATCCAAAAAAACTGTAGAATTATGAATATAAAACACAATATGCTAATCAACATAAAACACAATAATGTTTGTCACTCCATAATCAGAGTCTTATCATCCAAAACACAACACAAAACTCACATATATGATGTTTTAGTAATCTTTATTATGTTATTATGGGTTTTTCGTGTGTTTTATGGTTGATATTATGGTATTTTATGACTTTTTACACTTTTAGGAAATTTTGACTTTGTAGCTAACTCCTAGCAATAATAGTAATGGTGGTGGTGGTGGTAGGTGGTGGGGGTGGTAGTAGTCGAGTCGTAGTAGTAGTAGTCGTAGTGGTGGTGGAGGTGGTGTTAGTGGTACTAATAATAATGAGAGGAAAAAAGCCCAACCATTCGATAAACATCGATCATTCGATAAAACGGCGACATAAGGCATTACACGTCAACGAATGCGATTAGTGAAGATCAAAAGACGCAATCCTCTAATTGATAGTAACCACCGTCGTCCGCTAGTGGCACATTTTCAGGCTTGGACATGACACCTAAATTCTTAGGATCGGCCCTAAGTAAGTTGATACTAAAGATAATGTTGTAGCCTGCATATATGCTCACCAAAGTTGTTTCTAGTTCAAAATTGAAGAACTGTTTGGAGTTGTTACATGTTAATGAAGAATTTACTTAGGCAGATTTATACCTAAAGTTAATAAAAGTAATTGAAAGAAGTAAAATGATAGATACTGAGTTTTAAGGAAGTTCTGATTACAACTAGCAATATCTTAGACGTTCAAGGGGCATTTGTGTAAAGCAGATAATGGTTTCTTAATTAGCCGTTAACTAGCTGATATAGGGGTTAAGCAGCGAAAAATTCAGCTAGCCTATCTTCTTTTTGTTGAATTGATCCTTGTAATTCCCGTTTTGTATTCGTGCCTGATTCATTGAATAAAGTTCTAATTCAGGGCCAGCACATAGGGTGTACGGGGTGGGCACCGCACAGGGCCCAAACCTTTAAGGGCCCAAAAAATTCTCCATTAATAATTATATAATAGAAATATAAACCTGAAGAATATAATGTTAAACGTTAGGATACAATCGAAAGTTTCTATCACTAGGAAGGATAGGAAAGTAATCTTGTCCATCCATTTAGTAATCAAGGGTTAAGATTAAATGAATTAAATTGAATCAAAAAGAGGAGGCGCGTGGGTTTTTGTAGGGGCATTCTAGTCAATCCAAGGTAATAGTTTCTCTCTCCTCCAATTCCCCGTTACTTTTTTAAACGTTAATAACTCTTTCATACGACATTATTTTTTTTTATAAAAACTGCACCAAAAAATGAGCGTTTTTTATCTTTAAAACGAGTATGCTATTGCTATATTTCGAAAAAAATAATTTTCGAAAACCCAGTTGCGTAAACGCAATGAAAAAAGCCTAAAAAAGATAGTTAAAAAACGCAGCGAACCAAAACAGTCTACAACCAAACCAGCGATCTGTAAAACGCAAAAGCAAAAAAAAAAAACAGCAATGATCTGTAGGTCGCAACAGTTAAAAAACGCAGCGCAAAAGACAGTAAAAAACGCAGCGATCTGTAAACATTTAAAAACGCAGCGAACCAACATCTGCAGCACCAGTTTTTCATGTAAAACGTAAGGCTGCAGCAAAACAATAGCATCAGTCCGAGCGCAAAAAACCAGCCACACGCGGGCCCGTTTTTTCGGAACTGCATTCTGTGCGCATGACGTGCGGGTGCACACGAGTTCGACTAAATTCCGGTTCAAATTTGCACCCCCCCTGCGCACCCGCGCGTAGGACTTATGGTAAAACATGTCATAAAGTTATGTTGGTTATGCAAATGTTTCACCTTATAAATAACCTTATACTTTGTCTCCACATCAATGTGGGACAAGTGGTTTACCATTTTGAACATCTATTCAAACACACTTAATTTATAACATTATTATCATATAGTTTCATTTCAAGTTCAAAAACCAAAATAAAACACAATGGACTAAAAAACATAAAATAAAGTGTTTTTTTCTAAAACGCAATGGACAAAAAGAACATTTAAATAATTTATATAATAGAAATAAACCTGAAGATACTAATAATGTTAACGTTAGGAATAAAAAGGAGTTTCTATCATAAGAAGGATAGGAAGTAATCTTTGTCCATCATTAGTAATAATGTGTTAGATTAATTGAATTAAATTGAATAAAAAAAGGAGCGCGTGGGTGTTTTGTAGGGGATTTCTAGTCAATCCAAGGTAAATAAATCTCTGTTTTCATTCCGTATTTTTAAACGTTAAATAACTCTCATACGAATTATTTTTTTTATAAAAACTGCACAAAAAAATGAGGTTTTTATCTTTTAAAACGAGTTTTGTTATTGTATATTTCGAAAAAATAATTTCAAAAACCCAAGTTGCGTAAAATGCAATGAAAAAAGCTAAAAAATAGATTTTTAAAAAACACGCTGGTGAACAAAACAGTCTACAACTCAAACACGATCTGTTAAAACGCAAAAGCAAAAAAAAAAACAGCAGTATTACTGTAAGTCGCAACAGTTAAAAATTTGAGCGCAAAAGACAGTAAAAAACCCGCCATCGATCTGTTAAATTTAAAAAACGCAGCGAACCAACATTCTGACAGCACCAGTTTTTCATGTTAAACCGTAAGGATGCAGCAAAACAATAAATCAGTACGGAGTAGGCAATAAACCTGCACAGTGGTGCCGTTTTTGAACATCTGGTTTGCGCAGAACGTGTGAGTGCACACGAGTTGACTAAAACTTCCGGTTTCAAATTTGCACCCCCCCTACCACACATTCGTATGGACTTATGGTAAACATGTCATAAAGTTATGTTGTTTAATGCAATGTTTCAACTTATAATAACCTTATACTTTGTCTCCAATCATGTGGGACAAGTTGTTATACCATTTTGAAGATCTATTCAAATAACACTTAATTTTAACATTATTATCAATAGTTTCATTTCAAGTTCAAAAACCAAAATTAAATTCACAATGGACTAAAAAACTAAATAAAGTGTTTTTTTCTAAAACACAATGGACAAAAAATAAAAAAAAAAAGACAATGCTTTTTTATCTAAAATCCTATGATTAAAACACAAACAAACTTTATTTCTAAACGTAATTGACTAAAAATATAAAAGAAAGTGTAGTTTCTAAAACGTAATGGACTAAAATCACAAAAAAATTTCTTTTATAAAACGCAATGGACAAAAAACTGTGTTTTTTTCATTATTTTGTAAAACGCAATAGACAAAAAAACACCCAAAAAGTGTGTTTTTCATTTTTTTGTAAAACGCAATGGATAAAACACTCTGTTTTTCATGATTTTGTAAAACGCAATGGACCAAAAAAAACACCCAAAAGTGTGTTTTTTCATTCTTTTGTAAAACGCAATGGATAAAAACTGTGATTTTTCATAATTTTGTAAAACGCAATGGGTAAAAAACTATGTTTTTTCTATATTTTGTAAAACGCAATGGACAAAAAACACCAAAAATATGTGTTTTTTTTCATTCTTTTGTAAAACACAATTTTAAATGAAAGTCTAAACTGAAAGGTATTTTGCAATTTTTCTTTGAGCCATTTTGTCAAACACCTGGTGTACAACTTTTTATTAATGATTTCTCAATGAAATTGAAAACTAATTATGTTGCCCAAACGCATGAATACATCAAGAGAAAGAGTAGAATCAGAGATATCTTCACTTTGAATTCAAAAATGTTAGAGAAATTTGAGAAGAGGAGTACATGTTTTAACATAAATCTCATGTTCCATCGCATCATGTTAATTTGAAAAAAACGAGAATTTATAGAAACATAATCTGGGTTTTCTTCAAAGAAACCGAAGAACACGTTGATTGAGTGTTCGAACCATTCATTGATGAAAGAAAAATTGCACCGTGATGTAGTAATTCTAGAGAGAGTAAAGGGATGAAATGTTGAAGATGGTGAGTTTTGAACATCTGGGTTTTGAAGATACAAAGAATGAAAATAGAAAGAATAGATAAAAGAAGATTGACTAAAATACCCTTCCCACTTGTATTTCTACTTTTTCAGATGGACGGCTAAGATTACTTCCTATCCTTCCTACCCAAAACATATTTCCTATTTGATCCTTTCCCATAATGTTAATGTAGTAGAGATGGTTTGTTCCTTCAGTAATTATACTTGGGTTTCAAGTTCGAATTCTATTACTTTTATACTGTTTTGGGTCTGATGCATTTAAAGTTTTTTTTCCTGTTTGCGATGTATTTAAGATTAAGAGTTAAATGCTTGGTTGATCCCTGTGGTTTGCGAAAATTTCAGACTTGGTCCCAGTGGTTCACTAATTACACGCTTGGTCCTAATAGTTGTAATTTTTGCACTCGAGTGGTCCTTATCACTAACCTATGTTAAGTTTTTCAGTTAAATACGTGCAAAATTACTAACTTGCCCCTAAACAAATAAAAAAAAGAAAAAGAACTGAACCCTCTTTATCTTCTTCATCCTCTCCCCCCCTCTCTCTCTCTCTAAAACCCACCACTCACCTCCACCGTCATCCCATCACCATCACCACCGCCACCTTCAACCCACCACCACCTCCTCCACCGCCTCCTTCAACCCATCACCACCACCGGACCCTCAATCGAATGCAAACTTTTACAAGTTCTTGTTGGACTCACGAGCTCTCCGGTTACGTTAATCAGTGTCGTTTCTGCTATCAAAAGCTCAGGTGCGATTACCAGTTTGGTTCAGTTCATCGAAGCCCCGCAACAAGATCTCCGTTTGGTTGCGATTAAACTGTTGCAAAAACTTTCACCGAACATGGGTCAAGAACTCGCGAGTTCGTTGCGCGTGTCAGCGGGTCAACTCGAAGGGTTAATAAAAGTAATTGCGGAAAACATTGTGAGTTCGAAAAACAAACGGTAGCTGTTGGGCTTCTTGCGGATCTCCCGGAACGAGATATGGGCCTCACGCGTCAAATGCTCGATGAAGGTGCGTTTGAAATGGTGATTGCGAGAATCAAAATGATTCGGCAAGGAGAACCGAGACAAAGCCGGTTCGTCACACCATATCTAGAAGGGCTCGTCCGGGTACTTTTGAGGATCACGTTAGAGGTGGTGGTGATGGGTTGAAGGAGGCGGTGGAGGAGGTGGTGGTGGGTTGAAGGTGGCGGTGGTGGTGATGGGCTGACGGTGGAGGTGGGTGGTGGGTTTTAGAGGAGAGGGGGGGGGGGGAGGATGAAGAAGATAAAGGGGGTTCAGTTCTTTTTATTTTTTTATTTGTTTAGTGGCAAGTTAGTAATTTTGCACGTATTTAACTGAAAAACTTAACATAGGTTAGTGATAAGGACCACCCGAGTGCAAAAATTACAACTATTAGGACCAAGCGTGTAATTAGTGAACCACTAGGACCAAGTCTGAAATTTTCGCAAACCACAGGAACCAACCAAGCATTTAACTCTAAGATTAATTAATATAGTGGATTCGAATGATCAAAAGAGACCAGGGGAAGAGGAATAGACTTTTGCTCTTTCTTATTGATCACAAGACACAAAAAAATATATTTGTTTACATAAAGGTAAAATACTTTTGCTCTTTTTGTTAATTATACTTGAATATTATTTTCAAAGTATACCAATAAGGTATAAAAAGGTGGGGAACATGGGGGAACCGACTCAAACGAACTCTGATTAGACTCATTCCAGCGGCGTTGGAACCGGCTCGTAGAACCCTAACTAGGATCTCTTAACCCTAAACCCTAAATCCTAACCACCCTAAACCCTAAAGCTAAAAAATAAGGCTAAAGCCTAAGCTAAATCGTAAAATCTAAGCTATATAACCCTAAAAGCTAAACCCTAAAACCCTAAAACACTAAAGCTAAACCCTAAATACTAATGATTAACCCTAAAACTAAACCCTAAAGCTAAACCCTAAGGCTATACCCTAATATAAGACCCTAAATCCAAACCCTAATATATTTAGGGTTTAGGGGTTATGATTTAGGGTTTAGAGTTAAGAGATCCTAGTTAGGGTTCGACGAGCCGGTTCCAACACGGCTGGAATGAGTCCAATCGGAGTTCGTTTGAGTCGGTTTCCCACTGTTCCTCACTTTTTTAGTGTTCTCCAATGAACCTCACACACTATATTATATATATATATATATATCATTTTTTAATCTAATCATATAGATTAAAAATGATTATATATATATTTGGTGCATTTTTTAATTTATCTAATACATTAAGAAATTATATATATTTTGGGTACGAGTTTCACTTTCAATCCATTGAGAAAAAATTTTAGAATATCCTCAAAAGAACAGGGCCCTGCTCTAATTCATGTGTCCATTGATTCATTCTATGTTGATGTTTTGAGTCACTTGTTCTTTGGTGTTGTTGATTTGATTCCTCAATAATCTTCAACAAAAGGGAAGTCAAAAATAGATTTCTTCGTTCATAATTGAAGTAGTACAGAAGATGATCCTTCCTAAAGAATACTAAAAAGACCGGCAAAAAAAAGCTTACAACGCTAATAAATATTCTTGAAGATAACTCAATTCACTGCCTAATTGGAAAAACTTGGCAAGAGAATGTTGTAGTTCGTTAAAAGCATGTAATCATAGCAGTTGAATGATTTCAGACAAGGCGGTGTAGGTTCCAAACACTGATGAGACGATGCCGATTGCAATAGTTAACACGCAAAGTGATCCCTAACAACAAAACAGGTAAATGAAAGGGTAAGATAAGAATAAGATAAGAAACATAGATTCGCTATAATAATTTCTCAGGGTGTGAAAGGTTAGCAGTAGATTGCTCTCTTGCCAAAATTTCCTTGCAAAAATGTTATTTCACAATGTGTGAATTAACATTTAACCGGGTTACTATACTGACTACTTTATGGGTTCCTCAACTAAAAAAGTGGCCAGAATTTAAGACAACATGATAGCAAATTCGTGAGTACGATGATGCTGATAGTACATTCGTGATATATTGGGCTAAACAAAGGAGAGTTATATGTGATACCTGAAAGCGAGTTATCTTGCCCTTTAGGAGACGTAAAAAGCAAGCACAGGGAAATATCAATGACTGGAATCAGAAAAGATGCATTAGTTTCTGTTAACAAATGTGAAAATACTAAAATATTGTTGAGTCATGTTTGTACAAATGGTTGGGACTTGATCAGGTCATAAAGAACAAAATAAACATATATATTACCCTCTAAAGTGTGGTTTATGTGTGTTTCTTAAAGCAATAACAAACAAAAAAAGAGATCCCAAAATTATATATCGCATGGCCTCTTAGTTCAAAGGAAGGAAAAATGCAGGGAATAGATTATTTGGTAAGGCATGCAATAACTTACCACTAGCATTGTTAGTAAGGATCCGATCAGCGACAATACCAGACCTGTAGAAAGAATAAAAAGATCACCAATATGTGTTCCAGCAAGCTGAATGAGGAAAAATTGTGGATTTATGATGGTAAGATTTGATTTACATTACCAACACTCACCACATTTAAGATCATACATGGTCAATAACTTAAGAAAAAAAAAACTCCCAATTTCTTTGTTAATTGCAAATAAACCATCAGTATAGGGTATATTTTTTGCCAATTAGGCTTAGCATTCACATTCACATTCACATTCACATTTCTATTTGTTTATTTATCTTTACCCAAATCACTCATTTTTACAAAGAACCATACCATTTTTTTGGCATTGGTACTAGAAAGAGCTCATTAATGATGTGAACACTTAAGATAATAGACAAAGAACAAAAGTGTTTTGATGAGTGATAATGATGCCCTTAGTCTGCACATAATGCAACATTCTTGATGAATTATCAGTGATGAAATACTAGCAAAAGAACCAAAATTGAATATATTAGAGGGATGTCAGTTAGGAGAGCCTACCAAAGAACGGTATTGAGAGGCCTACAAGTAAAGTAGAGATCACCAATGCCGTTCTAATGAGAATGGAGTAGAAGTGAGTCTGTTGATGCTTTAATGGTATGAGTTCCTCCAAACTCAAAGCCACGGAGATATGGTTAACGCATATGTAATTCTTGTTAAGAGGATACAATAGTTCTTTATTGGATAGCTAAATCACATGATGGTTTCAGGATCGTGTTTCTAATCCATATTAGATCAGTGCAACATATGGAAAAGAAAAATTTTAATAAAGAAAAAATCTTTCCAGGAAGAGTAAATTGCACAAAACGTCCTTTATGTTTCATCAATTTTGCTGGTTTCAGCCTTAATCTTTAAAAGTTGTCAAAACAAGCCTTTAAGATTAAATTAGTTACGGGTTTCATCCTTTATCACTAACCCGGTTATTAATTCATGTTAAACGGCCTCACATGCATGGCATGTGAGGGTAAAACCGTCTTTTTTCATACATGTGAGCTTAGAAAACCCATAAAACACTCATTAAATCCCAGACCCTTTCAATACTCACAATTCCGATCAAAACCCCAAATGGCTAACAGAGAAGGTGGATTTCATATACGCGGAGAAGATGATGATGTTTATGATGTTGATGAACTTTATGGTAAAGTTCAAAGTTCAATTTTATCATATTTTACTTCGATCCATTTCATGTATGTGTTTAAAGTTTAGATTTTTTATCTTTAAAATGCAGAACTTTATCCAATGTTCTTCTCAATCAACATGCATCATGGGGGATCATTTACAAACAATCCAGATCGTATGTATGTAAATGGTTTGTTAAGTTTCATTGATTTGGTAGATGACGAGAAATTTGGGATTTATGAATTGGCCCTATTGACAAAAGAGTTAGGGTATGATCTTGATGTCCCTACCTTTTACCATTATGTTGAGCCAGGGGGTGATTTGGAATCTGGGATTCATCTATTGGCTGAAGATTCCCATGTCTTGCAGTTGTTAGAAATCATTCATCAGGGGAACAGGTTTATTGATATATACATTGAGCATGGGATGTCTAATATTATCTTAGTGGAGATACCCTCACAATCAAGTGTGGTACTAGAAGAAGTCAGTGAAGTTGAAGCTCAGATGATTGATAGTAAAAGGAACAACCCAAAGGGACTAGCATTGACCTGGAATGAATCATCAAATGAAAACAATGGAGGCGTGGAATGTAGAACAAAGCACATTGAAGGTGATACTGAAAATGCAGCATATGTAGTAGATATTGGAAACTCTAGTATGGTTACTCCTCAGGTACCTAGTGCTGCAATTCATGATATTGGAATGACTAGTTCTGTTATGAATGCTTTTGACCCTTTCTTAGATGATAATGATAGGGATACTAATAAGGTTAACAATAGGGATACTAATGAGGTTAATGATAGGGATAGGGATACTAATATAGAAGAAGATAGTGACCAAGATAGTGATTATATGGTTGATGAGGAGAATGATATGGATGAAAGTGATATTGACATGAGAGATTATAAGTTCATGATTGATGATGAAGAGGAAGATGAAACTCACCATGAGGCAGGGGTTGATGATTTAGAGGTCTTGGACAATGAAAACTTTGATAGTGCTAGTGATATTGAGAATAATATAGGGAATGTTAGGAGGAGAACCTTAAAACATATAAAAAGGGCACACGCTAATGATAACAACTTCTACATAGGTCAAATGTTTGGAAAAAAGGCTGAAGTTAAAAAGTTTTTAAAAAAACACACAGTGTGAGGTATTTCATGCCAAAATAGTACAAGGGAGAGATAAGTCCATAATCACAGCTTTAGAATACATAAGGGAATACCTTATGAGAAGAATAGTTAATGTCTTACAAGTTATTGATAAAAGTGATGGTCTGTTGACACCATATGCTACCAATCAGTTGTCAAACATAAAGAAAGATGCTGCGAAGTATTCAGTTAGTTGGAATGGGGATGAACACTTTGAGGTATCTCATGGTATTGACCAATGTGTGGTCAATGCAGAAAACATGTAGTTGTAGGAGGTGGGAGATTACAGGAATACCTTGCAAGCATGCAGTAGCAGCAAATTGGAATATGGCCAGCCATGGTCAACAGGTTGTCTTTATTTATATAACATTCATTTTGATTTGTTATTGAACAATAATTGTTGTATACAGGTTGATATACCAGAAAATTGGGTGCACCCACTGTACAAGTTGGAATCATGGAAGCATGTTTACAGTTTCAAGATATTTCCTATCAATGGTAGAACTTTATGGCCCAAATCCCAGGTGCCAACTACTATAACACCACCAAGTTACCACAAGCAAGCTGGAATGCCAAAAAAGAAAAGGAAAAGGTCTGTAAGTGAGATAGAGGATATGTCCAAAGGTGGAAAATTATCAAAGAAGGATGCTTCTGTGAAATGTGGAAAGTGCAAGGGACTTGGTCATAATACCAGGACATGCAAGAATGTTGCAGGTTCTTTAGGTGTCAAGAAGGGTGCAGGCTCTAGTGGTGTCAAGAAAGGTGCAGGATCTAGTGGTGTGAAGAAGGGTGCAGGCTCCAGTGGTGTGAAGAAAGGTGTAGGCTCCCGTGCTGTCAAGAATGGTGCAGGGGCAAAGGCAAAATCTCAGAAAAAAATCAAAATTACTTTGAAGGGACACGAGTGATACAGTTGTCCTGGGTTTCTATCTGACCGAGAGGTTCGTAAGATTGCTTCCTTCCCACACAAACAATAAACAGATGACATTGAAGTTGGGATTTAGAATCTAGGGTTTGCAATGTGCAATTGTGTTAGGTGGAAGAACAAGAACACAAAGGGTCTGGGATTTTATTAGGGTTTTATAAGGTCACATGTATGAAAGACGGTTTTACCCTCACATGCCATGCATGTGAGGCCATTTAACATGAATTAATAACCGGGTTAGTGATAAAGGATGAAACCCGTAACTAATTTAATCTTAAGGCTTGTTTTGGCAACTTTTAAAGATTAAGGATGAAACCAGCAAGATTGATGAAACTTAAAGGACGTTTTGTGCAATTTACTCTTCCAGGAATAGAAAAGTTTTAAGAGGCTTGATCATGGTTTCACAATAAAAAGGATATTTGGTAAGTGGACTGATTACCTACAAAAAAACAATGGTAAGAAATGAGTACAAAGAAATCTCAAAATCTAAATGTAGTTACAATCTCTACCACATTAAACTCATTAAACACATGATTTTTGTTAACGTACCGTAGCCCAGACAGCAATTTTGGAGGCAAACAAATTTTTAGGCAGATTGAGCGTAAATTGTGATTCTGTTGATTCCCCAAACATCATGTATCCCAATACAGCAACTCCAGCGTAAAGAAGAGTACATATTGTGAAGCTACAATAAAAAGAAATCAAGCTATAGAGCTACACAAATTACACAAGTGATCTTCATATATGAAAATATTGATTGAATGCTAAACATTCCTCTCCATTGAGAAAATAAGATTTTATTTGGCTGAATACCGATAATATTGATTGCACAAGTGTTCTTACCAAGCTAAAAGGACTAGAGGGTATTGACTTTTCTTTTCCATGGACATATAAATGTTAGGAAGAACAGCATGACCAGCATAACAGTAACCATAAAGCCCAATAGACACAGGCAAAGTGGAAAGGTTCAGTATTGTGGTACTTTCAGTCTGGAAGCCAACCGAATCCACTAATCCAACCCAAAACAAGCAAATGACCAAAAGAATCGTTACAAAAACTCCGCCAGCTGGATACAAAAGCATAACAAAGTTAAAATTCAAAAAGTTCACAACGTATTTAGATATTTCGCTATCTTTTGCACTAACCGGAGAGGTAACTTAGAACACTCATGTCGCGAAGCCAAACTGAAGGGAGCACAATAAGAGTGATTATAATTGCAAACAAATAATGTGAACTTAGTTGATATCCTCCAAAGCTTAAATTTGCATACGGAAACAAAGAAGAAAGGTTATCACTTTCCAAGATTATAAATTCAACGCACGATGCCTGCAATGGGGAAACACGGGTAATCTAATTAACACGAAAGTCAAGTGATCAAAACATTGGAAAAACTTGGAAGACTCTAAAACTTTGTCTGCTCAACAGTGAACCTGCACATGTTTTATCATGGAGAAAAGTATTTTCAAACCAACACTCAAATTGATTCCATTTTTAAAAGAAAAACCCAACTTCGCGTATAAGGTCTTTACCAACTTCAAGCCTATGCGTGTACACATAAAATGCCTGATAAGTGAACACTTGACTCACCAAATTATTAAGGTTATACAATCATGTTACAATAGCATTCCAACCTATGAGAAATGGAAACTTGCATAGGAATATGTTACTTGGAAAGACAAAGAAAAAGATGGATGGTGACGTACTGACATGCTCTTATTTCTTTAAACTTGTTTCTATGATCCCCTAATTGAAAGGTTAATTAACTGTCACATAGAACACTCTCACTAAAATACATGAGTTTGCCAGATATACTTACATATAACTCCACGTACAAAGCTATCTGCAAAAACAAGAGAAAAAAAAATTGATCAGCAGTTCAGCACCCAGCCATAAATTGTTGCAAATGAACTTTAAATTTAGTTTGCAACATCCACTGGGTCATATAATTAAACAGATATAGAATAAGACTATAA
Source organism: Scalesia atractyloides (assembly GCA_947069175.1). Classification (NCBI taxonomy): domain Eukaryota; kingdom Viridiplantae; phylum Streptophyta; class Magnoliopsida; order Asterales; family Asteraceae; genus Scalesia; species Scalesia atractyloides. The sequence goes on along the minus strand of CAMTDV010000025.1, from coordinate 14,658,051 downwards.
GAAATTTTAGAGGTGTGTCACTTTTTATGATGGTCAAAGACTAAGAAAGTGCTTAAATCACTAACAAGCTAAGGAAAGTGCTTAAAAGCTAAGAAAAATGTACAGGTGTGTCACTTTTTATTAAGAGAGTGCATAAATCACTGATAAGCATCCAAAATACATTGATCCTCTAGAAAAATAATAGCGGTTCAAAGTTTCCAACAGCTCTTTGCCTATCAAATACACGATAAGATCAAACTGTCCCAAATTATAGTAAAAAAAAATTGCAAAGCCAGAGTACTTAGCATGGTGGGCTAGAGGGATGGTGAACCACTATTTGATAAGGTAAACTAAGTTGATATTCATTTTAGAGTTTTGCAACTTAAGTTTGTAGCTGGTTAACTATTAGTCTTTATAAGTAATATAATGTTCCTTGAGCCTTTCTTGAGATGTAGGTTGGGAACAGATATAGAGCTCTAAGAAATTTTTTATGGAATCACTTCTTTATTTAATCAAGAAAAAATATGGATCAAGGGTAACTAATGTAGAACACAATCTTTTAAAAAGTTATCAGAACTGAATTTGGAGTGAACTACAACACTACTCATAAAATGTTCAAATTTGAATATAAAAGTGAACTACAGCACTTAGATATTAATCAAACTTACAGAAACAACTAGACGCCCGATTATACCAAAAGCAGCTTGGCCAATATCTGGGTAACTTTGAAGACCAGGCTTACTATCCAAGCAGCAACGAAGGAGGATACCAGTGTGGAATGAAACAACACAAAAGAAAGCCAAGATAGACAGACCAACCCATCCTCCTTGTTTCACTGCATAAGGAGTAGAAAGAAGACCTACTCCACAAAGAAGATTCACACCTACAAGAAATCATCAATGATGGAAAATTACCAAATTATTTTGCCAGTACAATAATTTAACCAATGACATCATATCATACAAAACATTGGTATGATATGTTGTATTATTTATGGTTATTATCTTGTATAGTTTCCTTGTTTACCTCTCTAGTCGGTTAGATTGTTTGTGTAGATATTCATTGGTTGTTTGTCTAATAAAATCATATGAGTTTATAGAGAACTACAGAGAGTTCACCTCCTTAGCCAAATTAGCCACAAAAATATGGAATGCTAGATATTATTTGTAATGTGAAGAATGTTAAATAGAAATTATTAATTGATTGTGGTTTAACCAAAAATAACACATGTATACCGTTAACCACAGCTTGGCCGAATGAAATCTTTCCAGTCTGAGGAGATTTCTCATTTTGAAGCAACCTTTTGGCAGAAGACACTCGTGAGTGTTTTGGAAGTGAATGATCAGAACAGCTGTAATGCTCTTGGGGTAGCAAGAGATGGTCGTCCAAACTCGTGAGTGTTTTGGAAGTACATCTCCTTTTAGGAGACGACGAAAGGAATGAACCACCTAATAATGATAAGTTAGAAGACCCTAGAAAGTTCAGACTAGAAGATGCTACGCGACCATAAAGATCCATCGACTTCCTGAAACATAATACCAGGAAAAGTTCAGTAAATAAAATTCGGGACGGAATAATGCATTGCAGTACTTGTGTTTCACTAGAGATGACCACTTATCTTTACTACCAGTTTGAAAACCTAATTGTTTGAATAATAACTCATATAAATTTTGACTGTCAAGGTAATAATCGCTTAATATATCCTCTAGTTATTATGAAGAATACAAAACAAAAAGTTACGGGCCAAAAATAGTAACAACAAAAGGGAAGAGGGTAATACCTATAACTTCTAGGCCATGATTGGTCCAAAGAGTTAGGATTGCTATGAGGGTCGTTATCGCAATATATGGAAGAAGCATAGCAATCCTTCCCAGTATCTTCATCTTCATTGAAATCCTTATCTTCATCGCCATCAAAATCCTTATCCTTATCTTCATCTCTGTCAAAAATCTTTTCTTTGTCCTCATTTTCAGTTTCAACAAGAAAGATGTAGTCAGATTCCATATTTTCCATTCTCTCAACCTTTAAGCTTTCTCTTCAAATCCTAAAAATCAGAAACATCACAAAACTTCATATTACACATTCAGATGTTACTTTGTCTTAAACAATGGTATAACGTCCAAAACCACAAACAATTGCACACAAGATTGCCTCAACCTTTTTGAGACACAAAGCAGATTCTAAAATTGGCCGTTTTCGTGATAAAAAAAATCTTTTTGTGTAGGATTCTAACATGTGGGAATTAAACAATGGTACAACGTCCAAAACCCCAAACAATTGCACACGAGATTGGCTCAACCTTTTTGGGACACAAAGCGGATTTCTAAAATTGGCCGTTTTCGTGATAAAGAAATATCTTTTTGTTTAGGATTCTAACATGGGAATATGATCACACATTTTTGTATACGATTGTTTAAGGCGTATAAACCACACTTATTACAATTGTGTGTGTTTTAGTTGATTGAATACCCTTCCAAGTATATCGATTCTATGTTATCATACTGTCAAAACCTGAAAATTTGACGATGTTAAGCCCTAAATCACTTATTCAAATCCAATGGCAAAAATTCATTATCTACACTTTCTATGTTGTCAATACCAACATTGTAAAGCCATATTCAAATAACCAAGAAATGATGTACGGATTCAGTATATAATCAAGAAATTTAGGGATCTCTTAAATGTAGGGCCCAAATCTACAACTTATTTTTTACAGTCTAGCCGTCCCTCATTACGCAAAGCAATTCCAGACGGTTTTATTGATACAAATCCTAAAAAAAAAAAAAATATTCAAAGCGTTTATATATATAGCACACATAACTCTTTGTGAAACGTAAAAAGTTTACAATATCCTTAACACAATACTTTACTATAGCCAATACGATTTGACAACATATATAACACTGATTACAGCCAAAAACAATTTACGTACCTGTTTTTGAATGCTGTAATGTGGCAGTGACAGATTTTGACAAACAATTGGGTGTTGTCAATGCAATGATCTCTAAAGAATAGAGGTGGAACAGAAGGAGAAGGCTCCGTCTGTTGCTGATAGCCTGATATTGCGGCTCAGCATATATAGACTCTATATAGACTTCAACCTAATAAAATATAAATTATTTAATAATATTAAATATGATTTAATAATATTAAATATGAAACAAGTTTCACATTTCGCCACGGCATAAATATTTTACATAATTGGTACTTCAATTAATTTTACATGTTTTGGGATTTATTTTCTTTATTTAATTAATGTTAATCATAACTATATTTGAATTAATTTACATTTGTTAGCTGTGCAGCTTGCAATGAGGTGTTCATGAATGATTAATGATGATAGTGGATGTCATATGCTGTACATGGATAATTAATGATGATCGTGGATATCATATGGTGTCCATGGATGATTAATGATGATAGTGGATGTCATATGGTGTGTTCATGGATAATTAATGATATTAGTCGATCTTGTAGAAGAAGTTTCAATTTCCATGTGTTTATGGCCAAATAATGGATTTCATGGAAAACGCTCCAATCTCCACTAGATAATCACATTTTTAGAAACTAATTAAATGGTTTAAATTGCAACAAACACATCGGCCTACTTGAGATTTACGGATTCGTTTAGCGTTCTATTTTGACGGTTTCAGGATTTGGCGGACGGTTTGATAACTTGAAACCGACAGATTCACTTTTTTTCATATAAGTTTTTCCTTCTTTCGAAAACCAAGCAAACCGCTAACCCTAAAAACCAAATTGTCAAGCCGCTAAAATCAATTGGCCCGATGACTCATCAAATCCACCCGGTTTGGTTTGTAGTTTTTATAGGTTTCGTATTTCTATCAACAGAAGATAGCATTCCAAATAGTGTATGAATTCACCATTAGAATAAGGTATTTTGAGTGCACAAAATCGATAATCATTATCGGATAAAACAAAAAGTTTCTACGCAAATACAAATATTCTCCTTTATAAGAAAACGAGGTTGTAATTTCAGATGGTTAACAGAATTCATTCATGCGTTGAATTATCACAACAATTATATTGAATTGTTGCAACTCTTAATGAAGGGTATGAGGGTTATAATTGATTAGGGGAAATCTCTTTAGAAACTTCGTCAAAGAGTTAGAACCGCTTTGAAAAAAATATAGATGTTGCTCAGTTAACTTACAACTAAGTTCACATACCACTGATCATCCAAATTACTTACTGCTAATGATTAGTTGTCACTGATGATCTTAGTTACCACTGATCACCAGTTCTCTATATGTATGTTTTTTTACCTATTAATTCATATATCATCTAACTTTTTTTCTAAATCAACTTCCGTGTTTACTATAGGACTTGAACCATTAATCTGCACATTGATATCGCTAGGCAACAAGCTCTCTAGTTTCTATGTATATGTGATGGTCCATCTATTGATGTAATTATTTCATCAACTTAAATGGAAATGAATTGTAATACTATAGATTACTTTGTTGTTGTTGTTATTATTTTATTATTATTTTTTATTTTATTCTATTCTATATAATATATAATAGCAAATCATATCATATCATATTGTGAACAGTTGTAATTTGTGATTGGTTACTCTTTGTAAGGTTAGAATGTTATTGTTTTTTATTTATTAATTTTTGTTTTTAATCTTAAACTTTAATAGAGTTGTCATATGACTATTGAAATCTAATAATTCATTTTTTATAGATGATTTAATTTTATACTCCAAAACTTTAATAGATATATCATACAGAAGTCTAATACTAATACTCATTCTTTTTCTATAAATGATTTACGTTTTAATCCTCCAAACTTTAATACATCATATGGGGGCTGAAATTTAATAAAGTTAAAAAAAATAGTAATAACAAATATTTGATCTTTTATCTTTTTTATGAGTTTATTTTTTTATCTTACTTATTATTTACTTAACTTATTATAGTTAAAACTAACTTTAAAATCTAGACATGTTACTTAATCGTGTTGGATTCTTATTTTAACCGTCATTTAGATTTAAGCCTACATGGTCTGTATTAACCCCTCATACAACGTGACAAATTTAGTTATCTTTTTAATTTACCTTATTATTGTTAAAATTAACTTTTAACTGTAGACATGCTTAGTTAACGATGTTGGTTGCTTATTTTTACCGTCATTTAAATTAAAGCTTGCATTGTCCATAATAACCTATCGATATATCATGTAACAAGTACATCTTCACCAACATTCTCCTATGACCCGCCGTGAAGCGCTGGCGTTAATACTAATTTATATAAAAAGCTAAGTCAAGTGAATTGATATATAAAAAACAAAGTCAAGTAAATAGCGATTTTCAGAAAGTTATTTTTTTTATTTTTGCATTTATACTTTTGCAAATTGTAGGTATAGGTGTGAAGATTTTTGTTATATTATTTTAACTTTTGTAATATCTAATTTATATATTTATACAAATTAGAAATCAACAACATTATAACAACTAAAAAACACATAATTTTGAAATTCAGAAAACTTGAGGGGCCTAAGGAACTGGGCTGGGATTAGGGAATATAGATAGCAGCATTCGGCAGATTAGGCAATAGGAATGGAGCTTGATTAGATCGCGGTGTGTGGGGCATGGGTTGGGGGTGGAGGAAGCCAAACAACGCTGGTTCAGTCATATCGAGTCAGCGTGGGTTGCGGCGTTGCCCTGCTGGCGTGGGCAGGGGGAGTGATGAGCTGGCTAGCTTTAGTTGACTAGGGACATAGGACCGTTGGGTTAGCCGTTAGCCAACAGCTATTTAAAAATATTCAAAAACCACTTCTCATCACCAAAATATATATATATATATATATATATATATATATATATATATATATATATATACAATGGTCTAACAACTCCAAATTTTCGTTGTTATTTATTTATTCATGTTCCCGTGTATTTTGTTTATCTCAACCAATTGTACTTCGAGATTTGGATTATGAAAAGTTTATGTTAATGGAATTATGATTTGTCACATCTATATCGCATTTAATCGCTTACTAATCGCTAATTCAACGCAATCACAACTAATTATGCTACTATACGAGCCAAGTGCGTTATTGTCTAATAAACACTTGTGCCTCGCATCGCTTATCTCATCGCATTGCAAAACGCAATTAATTATGTGGAATTATGTTTAATGTGTGTTATATTTATTTATTTATGTTATGGTTTAAATATCGTAAATCGCTTGCACGCTCACGCTAACTCACTCTCTCTCGAATCAATGATAATACCCCGCCTAACGCTTCGCTAAAATGCTTAATATAACTAACTAATACGAGTCGCCGAACGAACTCAAACGCGAAACAATCGAACAAAATTTGGCCCCTAGGTCAAGTTCGGCCAAACTTGTGCATCACAAGTTCGCCCGAACTTGTCTAAGCCATCAAGACCCTCCAAACTCATCAAGTCCGCCCGGACTTGTTCTCAAAGCACAAGAAACAACAAGTTCGCCCGAACTTGTAGCAAGTTTGCCCGAACTTGTAGCGAGTTCGCCCGAACTTGATACAAGTTCGCCCGAATTTGATGTTCCAGCTCACCATTCTCACTTCACCTATAAATACCCAGCTCCTCTTCTCATTTGAACTTGCTTCAAGTTCGCCCGGAGCTTCACAAAACCGAAACCTTTTGTGTTCTAAGTAAGATTCAACCCGTTTTCAACTACAACAACGCTCTACAACGTTTTACAACGATTTTACACAAGGCTTTGCCTTCGTTTTGATCAAATCTCTTCTGTTTTATGAAAATCTTCATCTTTTTATGCAAAACTTCTGTTTTCCACTCAGATCTATGCTTAGATCTGAGTAAAACCTTTAAAACCTCGATTTTTACACAATATTCGGACTAAATGACGTATGTTTCGTTCACTTTGAAGTGGAACGAGGCGTGGTCACGGTAGACCTCAGATCCGGAAGCACAAGGTTGAAAACATCACTTTGCACAAACTGGACTAAACCGTTCGAACCTTCGAGTGCGCCCGGATTAGTCTGAGTTTCTATAAAATGGCTAAAATTCCATCTAAAAGACCTCTTCAGCCTTGGTTTTGCTCAGTAGCCTAAGGTTGGAGGGATGGACACTCGATTTCCTCAGCAAACGACGCGAAAACGCACGATTTGGATGTTAAAACAGTTAAGTTCGCTTGGAATACATCAAGTTCGCTCGAAATTATCACCTGATTGGTGACCAAGTTCGCCCGAACTTGATCAACATTGTCAGAAATCACACAAGTTCGCCCGAACTTGTACTGATTCCAATGAATCAGAACAAGATCGCCCGAACTTGTATTTCCCTTCATCAAACAGGACAAGTTCGCCCGAACTTGTCTAGTTTCTCAGGAAACATGGCAAGTTCGCCCGAACTTGTACATACAGTAAGTTGGTAAGTCAAGTTCGCCCGAACTTGTTTATTGCTCCTTCACCCGTTAACCGTTTCAGCAATTCGGAAGACTGATGCACTTCTGTTCGCTACAGGCTGATCCAGCATTCTCCGCAACTCTTCTCAGATCCCTCATCTCTACCAAAAACGCACCGACAGTGAGTATACTTGAACCCTGTCACGCTTAAACGCACTTTTGGGTGTCACATATGTTCGTATATCAAAACACATCACACAACTCAAATGCTTATTCGACATCCCGCTTATACATAATCTGCTGAACTTTATGTGTTACTTGATTGCTAGTACACCACCCTTAACATGATAGTATACTAGTGGTTGACCCGCCACCCGGAGGCCCGATGTTGTTAAGGCTCGCATTTTTTATTTCGCATTTATTTTCTCTTTTAGGATGTGAATGCTTGTTCGCATGCCCCGATCAATCGCGGTTTGTTGGTTTGCTCGAATCTAAGTAGATACATAGTTCACAACTGTTACGTATGTCATGCGGTGTATGCTAAACGCTTTTATATCTATATTGTACCAAAACTCGTATGCTCACATTTACTTAATTGTATTGACGTTTATTTTAACATATATGGCAGGTTGAGGATATTGCTTTTGATGCTTAGATTAGGTTTTGCATAGAAAATCATGTAATAAAATCTAGGGGAGATCGAATCGGATTTTATGTTTAAGAGATTGTTTAATATTGTAATGATTTATTTGGGATTTTATTATTTAATAGTATGGGATGTTAAACGTTTAGATATATCGCTAAATAGTTGTTATGATGTCTCTTGAGCAATCTGATTCGCCTAGTGCCGCGCCCCGATGTTTCCACCATCGGTTGGGGTGTGACAGATTGGTATCAGAGTCATAACTATAGGGAAATTAGGTAGAATTGTCATGTTTGCCTTAGACTATAGTTAGGATACCAAACCAGACCGTTACGCATCAATTAAATGCCGAAAACTAATACGAACAGACAAGTCCGCCCGAACTTGGGGTACAAGTTCGCTCGAAATTGATCAAGTTCGCCCGGACTTGACCAAGTTCGCTCGAACTTGCATGTCCCCCCTCAACCCCAACAAGTTCGCTTGATAATGAGCAAGTTCGCCCGAACTTGACATCAGACCGATACCAAGTTCGCCCGAACTTGACCAGAATCCTTCGACACGAACTTTTAAACATTGCTTTTCCTAAAGCAACCACAACACACGCTGAAGAACGCTCGTATCACACAAAATGAGTGATCAAGTATAGGTCCAGTTACGGATGGTCGTCGGACAAACGTGATTTCTTGTTTCGGATGCCATAGCGAGTGCAAAATCCAAGCTACGACACAAACCAAGCGAGACAGTGTATTATACTTAAAGATTCAACATTTAAACTGTTCGTGTATTCAATCAGACAGAGTTTCGGTACATATTAGAACAATACAAAGCAAACCAACAACTCTCTCTCACTACACACTCTCTCTAGCTCTTGCAAGCTCTCTCAACTTGTGTACAAAAGGCTGTTTATATAGACATGGTACCCAACTCACACCACGAAGAATGTGCATGTTCACGAAATACCCTAAGTCCCACGAAGGACTGGTCCTTCGTGGACTATAACCTACGAACAATATCTTCATCATGAACAAGGGTTTTTCGTTATGTTTGCCTTGTTCTTCGTGGAACCCATAAACAAGAGGTTCTTCATGAGATTAAGATGAATTCATGTGGTTTAGTAGTCATGACATCATCATCATGATGTCATGATGATGATGTCATTCTCGTATCGTATCGTATCTTCAGCACTTCCATCTTGTACACCGTGTCGAACCAACGGAGGAATGTTGTCGACTTCGGTCGTGTACCGAGCCGAACTGAGCCGAGCTGAACCGAACCGAACCGAACCGAGCCTCATCCACACAAATATGCATAAACAAACTCCCCCTTGGATGTCGCTCGTGATGGTTCGTTCTTCACACTGTCGGATCTTTAGATGTCTTCACTTGTCACAGTTTGGAGGTGCATCAGCAAACTCCCCCTTGAATGTAGCTTGTGATACGTTGATCTTCAAATCTTTAGATCCATGTGGTGTTGATGAGTGGTCAGCTACGATCTTCTTGATCCACGGCTTGCATTCATGTTGTGTCTTCACTCACATAACTTTTCTTCAAAATCGTTCTCTTTGCCTTTAGCTTGCTTGGATGCCACATCTACACACACGATAAAGCTAAACGCGTAATGAGAACAACTGCTAGGGATTTAATTAAGCTTAGAGAATTTTCAACTGAAAACTTCACGAAGGATTTATTTTAAACAGAACTAGAAAATGACACACATGAGACCAAATCTCATTCAACTACCAACTGACAACACTTTGAAAGTTTTAAAATTGTTCAGCTTTAAACCTTTAACTTTCAAACTCGTCAACTTCGACCATTTATGAAGATGCAATTGTTTTCCGGCTTACAATCAGGATTTTAGGTAGGATAGACTCGAGTTCCAACATCGGTCAATCAAAAATAAACTAGAAACAAAATCTTTTTGGCTTTTATAAAATTTATATTAAAACTCACCTAAAATCTTTTTGGTATTTTTCATTTTTCAAATGTAAAGACAGAAAGCAATAAATAAATATTTACAGATAATCTTTTTACGAATTTCAAGGGCAAGAGAATCATATTAGGATACGGTCATGCCAAAACACACTTGTTGTTCGATTAGTTAGCATTTAGATAAGGATCCTATAACAATTATCGGTACTCTTGTCCACATAAGCTCACTTATCAGATGTACTCGCGGTTAAGGGATATGGTTAATGTATGATTTATACTTACCGACTGGTGTTCATCCACTCACGAGACATTGCTGTATCAAGGTATGCATGAGAGTTCATCTTACTGGTGAATATACCATTTATCATCTGTTTGACGTATATGATGTGAGATACTCACTTATTTTGAGGATAAATGCAAGCCCTATGTGATAAAATCACTTATTTATGAGGAACTTGATATTCAATGCATGCAGGGCACGAGCAAGTCCGTGAACAGGTTAGTACCATCGTACCGACAAAGAGACGAACTTGACTCTCGGATGATAGATGTGATTTAAAATCACTTATTCAGGGGTGACTGTGATATTTTTATCATTTATTGATGGTTGTATGCAGCATGTATTATATACATGTATGTATAGTATGTACACGTATGTATGGTATCATGAAAGTTCTAGACTTGCGTCCCCGTTGTTTTCGGTAAAAGAAACAACCATGATACCCAGATGATAAACAGCATAAAGACCACGTATCTCTGAACCTCGACAATCTATCAAACGAAATTTCGGTACCAAGACCATATGCCAATGAGCGGTTTCCACACGGTCTTCAGTCGATTATGTTTATATCGGCCTGGACACTTTAAAATGATTGTGAGCCTACCGATACATCGAATATAGAGCTACTTATCGTTTTTCCTTTTAAGTTTAAAGAGGTTTTGACAGACCACTGATTTACTATCATTCTCTTTTTCTCGTCAGGAAACTCATTTTTGTTTTTCAATGTTTTTGTATTTTTCTGATTTGTTTGAATTTACTCCCCTAAAATGAAAAAAAAGTAAATTTAAATTTTTAAATAACATCTTTTTGGATTTTCTTCAAGAAAGATATTCACAAAAACGATTTTCCTATGTGGATTAACTCAAGTTTTACCTCAATGCCGTTTACCAAATTAATTTAATCAAAAATGATTTATCAAAATTTTGGGAAAAAGAGTTGGCACGTGGGTAAGCGGTGTTGACCAAAACAACATTGATGAGTTTCATATTGAAACAATCACATGTGAGGTGATATTCGAGATCAATGTGTCTGGTCAAGAAGTGTTGTATGAGATTATAGTAATCCGTAAAGCAGCTTAAATATTGACAAGGATAGGAGAGATTAGAAATTTAACATTTCAATCCTGCAATTTCTACGTGCATTGCTAGGAATCTGTGTACCCTCCCAACTGGATATCCACCCGGTGTGGATTTCAAGGTTGATTTTGCAGCTACTTCAATTAACCGAGAAATATCTTCACACCAACAAGATCAGAAACCTCCGGGTCCGGCTGGTAAGAAGCAAGGGAGCATGTGGGAAAAATTGTACACATCATCTTTGGTTGGTCCATACATGATGTCTTCCACATATTCTTGCACCAGCAAAGGTCTTCATCTTTCTCCTTGAGAAGTAGTGTTGGTTGTTCAATCCACGCCAAGGCATCCGCACACCCGGTTGGTTTGTTCAACAAACACATTTTCTTCAATCACATCGTTCAAAAATCTACACTGCACGTTCAACTTGTAGACTTTGAACTTCTTGTGGAAGAATAAGCCATGAATCTTCGAAAAGCTTCAGACGTGCTGCAGGCGTGTACACTTCGTTTGAATCATTCATGTTGACCCGATCCAAGCCTTAAACAAACAAATTGTTGCTCAAGAATTTTCTTGTCGAAGTTAATTAACTTCATTCACCAAACTTTCTTCATTCATCAAACATTTTGTCTTCTTTTCTTTTTCTCTCTCCATCAAAGGCAACAATTTTCTCCTAGATGTAACAATGTTTCAGAGCCTTATGTCGCCGATCTTATGCATGGACGCTCCACTATCAACACTCCTAAGACTATCAATAGTTCCTCCTAGAACATCATGCACACTCATTCAGAGATTAGTTGGAGAGGGGGACCCAAGCCTTCACAGACTTGGGTCGTCCGACATCATCGAGAATTGTGACTTCTATTTCCCGATGATTCGGAATTGATGGAGCTCCCCCTGAAACAATTACCGATTTTGATTTCCAAATCTGTTTCTGTTTTTCATTTTTAACATCTGATTTAACATACTGTGTTTGGATAACGTCTTATTTCAAAGCCTTTTTAACTTCTTTTCTTTGTTTCTTTTTCTGTTTCATTTCTCTTTGTTTAATAAGACGAGGGTCCTGTTTTGGTGAACAGATCTTGTATGGTAACTGTTACCACGGAGGGCATCAACTTTTGCCTTTCCTTTCGTGATATATGGACAATTTCTGACAATATGCCCATACTTACCACATTCAAAACATGATCTCCGCTCAACAAAACTCGGAGTATCATAACTGTAAGAGCTCGATGATGAACTTCGTGATCTTGAGGTACTTGGTCCTACATCACAACAGGTTGTGTATTGTGTGTAGTTGTTCTGATTGTTTCTTTTCAAAATTTTACATTGTTTAACAAAATCCGTGTTGGATTTGTTTTCAAAAGATTCAATTTTATCAGTGCCTCGGGATTTCAAGAAGTTTATCTTTTGAAACTTCTTCTTGTTCTGAGCTCTTTTGTCCTTTCTCTTTCCTTGATTAGCGTGATTTTGCTTTTGATGATCTGGAAATTTTTGATTTCCAAATTGTTTCCGAACTTCGGCTTTTGGGATAGGAGCACACTGAGTTACTACAACACTTGGGCTCGACTTTCCCAAAAACTTACTGGTTGAATCCCAAACACTTTATCAATCAAGGACTGATTAACATTTTTAATGGGAAAATCATTGTTTGAGTAAACTTTGTCGGAACCAATCAACGTATAAAGCAAGTTCACGCTTTCACAAGTTTCAACATGAGCTTCAGCAGTCTTGATATGGGCACTCACACAAGGTTTCGCTGTAGGATCACAGAGAATGTGATTCTCGAGTGGAATGTTTTCCTAGTTTGTCTCCATGTTTGACTGCTTAGGTTCGTCCTCATTCAACTCATCATCCGAACTATCACAATCCTCAACAATGACTGGAGGATCTTGATTCTGTACGGTTGATGAATCTTTGAATTTTGCTGATTGAGCTTGATTGGAGGATATGTTCTTTTGGTATCCAAGCCCAACAACGAATTCCTCAATGTTTAATGAAACTAACGGCTCAAAATGGGGTTTATCATCCTCATCAGGCATCTTGGTATAATTGTGTCTGAGTGGGGGAGGACACTTCTTATACCCGATGCACGTGACATCCTCTTTCTTGTTTCGTATGTCAATGATGTGATCCAGCACATATCGAGAGTTTGAATAGCTATCTAATTTAAGCAGGATCACCTCATTTTCACACTTAGCACATGCCAATTCTTTCTTTGTTTCCTCGAGCATGTTTATGTAATTGTTAATCGTGATTTGTTTTCTTGAAACAGTTTTTGTTACCTCGGAAAGATCTTTCTTTAAAGTTTCAATTACATTTTTTGAAATCTTTTTCATGACTTTTGAGAACCATGTTAGCCTCTTTGCACTTTGCAAGATCGATAATCAAGTATTGATTGTGGTTAAATGTCAATTCAAATTTACCTTCTAACTCAGACAATTTATCTTCTAGTTCAGAACATTTATTGCAATTGACACACTTAAAGTTAGTAGAATTTTTGACACTTACCTGACTTGATTCACTCTCAGAGATAAATCCATCTGTCTCAGAATCGAAAACCCCACTCGATACACCTTCTGATTTATCCTCGCTTGAACTTGATTCATCCTTTTCCGAACTCAACCTGTATCCCGAACTGTCATCATTTCCTGAGGATTCACCATCACTGACATTCTTAACAATTTCAGCATAAAACGCACTTCTTGTTTGATCATTGTTCCCCAACTGTACGGTCTGATCACAATCGACGGTAGGTTTAGCCCAAAAATTGATATGTGGTGGTGGTGGTGAATTGTCATGTTTAGCTCTATAATCGAGTTTTGGTGGAGGATGATTATTTGAGGGAATAAGAGACTGAACCCAAGACATGTCAGGTTTACTTTGAGGAGCATGGTTATTCTAGAATTGGATTGTAGCATTGATTGAGATCCCAAAAGTGCTTGATTCCATGTCAATGGATCGAACGATTGTAAAGAATTGCTCGAGCTCGAATTATTTCGATGACTCGGAACACGACGTAACTGGAATGATAAATGCCATTAACCGTTGTATGGCGAGAGCATTTGTCTATTAGGCCAAATCGTGTGTCCGAACTCAGAGAATTTTCGAATCACTTTGGGTAGTCACTGTCTCAAAACCCAGGACGCTCCCAACTGATTTAAGCCTATAATTGTCGATTTTACGCATCATCGAGTTTATTTATTATTTATGAGTTTAAATTATGGATTTTATGCTTATTCGATTTCTCGCTTTATTGACTTCTCGATTTATCGCTTTTACGCTCCATCAATATATGGACAACTCGCACAGCTACAATCTAAAACACTAATTAATTCAGCAACCAAACTTATCGCTCAACTCGCTTACGCTCATGAGGGCATTCGTGCCTCATACGCAGTTGTACTCGCTGATTACGTTATTAAATCACATCTCGTATGCGCTACACATGAATTAGTTCGAAGATTTAGGTACAAAGACGTGCTTACATGCCTATATGCTTATGTGTTTACGCACTTATGTGCTTAAGTGCTTACGTGCTTATGTGGATACGTGCCTATGTGTTTTATGCCTTAATTGTATAATAATAATAATAATAAACTTTTGAACATAAACCTATCATAATCAAATCTCACCCAATTGAATCCTTCAATGTAGATGTCTTCTATGGGATCGCACACCAGAAGGAACCATCAGCGCAACCAAGCTGACAAGCGCATTGCATCAATAGTGGCCAAGGAAATGGCGAAAGTGATCCCTCAAATCGTCAGCGAGATCCAAGCTGCCAGCAGCAACTCCTCTGTGGACTCGAAAGCCGACGCGCCCAAATCTCACTTCAGCTTCAAGCAGTTTAAAGCCTGCGGTCCTGCAGCATTCACTGGTGAAGACGGACCAACCAAGTTGTTTCATTGGTTCGACTCGATCGAAGTCACATTCAGGCAACGCGGATGTCCTGAAAATCTCCGCACTGTTAACGCCACTGGATTCTTTCAGTCAATGGCACTTGACTGGTGGACCGCCGAGCAACAGGCGCGGTAACGATGAAGCGTACTCTCTCGCGTGGGAAGAAATTAAGGAACTAATAATCAAAGAGTTCTACCCACCTCATGAAATCCAGAAGTTGGAAAACGAGTTTTGGGGAAATAAGCAAGACGGACTCGACAATGCTGGTTTGATGGCCCAATTCAAGTAGCACGCCCTGCTACTATCGAGGAGACCTACCAGCTAGACTGCGTCGCTGACTTTGTTCAAGTAGCATGCCCTGCTACTATTGAGGAGACCTACCAGCTAGCCGTAGAGATCAATGACAAGCGGATTCAGTCTGGTTATTTCAAGAACAGCAAGGTCGCAAACCAGGCCATCACCGAATCATCAGCTCCTACCGATCAGTCGCGAGAGTCAAAGTCTAGCTGCCGAGGTCGTAAAAGGGAAAACCCGACCAAGAACTTTGCCCTTACCGCACTGCAAAACCCTCAGCCGCTTCAGTTTGCAGCACTAAACGCACCGCCGGCAAAGCGTTCGTATACTGGCCCTCATCCTCTGTGCTTGAAGTGCACTTATCATCATGCAGTTGGAGGCAACTGTTGCTTCTGCACCAACTGCAACATACACGACCACTTTACTGTCAGACCGTTCAGGCCCACGTCAATCAGCTCCTCAGGCCCCAGCCTAACCAGCTTTACCAGCTCCCCCTCGCACTCCTCAGGCTAATCAGCAGCAGTCCTAGCAGCAAACGCCAGCCCCAAAGGCCCGTGCTTGCTACACATGTGGGGACCCAAACCACTTCAGTAACGTCTGCCCCAACAGAGCTGTCAACCAAGAGCCACAGTAACAGCAGCCTCAGCCTCAGCCTCAGCAGCAACCACCACCACAGCCTCAGCAGCAACAACAGGCTGCGCGTGGAAGAGCCTTCAATTTGAACCATCGCCAGGCTCAGAACGACAGCAATGTTGTCAACGGTATGTTCCTTGTCAATGGTATTTATGCTTCATGTTTATTTTATACTGGTGCCGATAATTGCTTTGTATCGTTAGAATTCGAAAAGGTTTTAAAATGTAAATGCGTTAAACTCCCAAAGACTTTCGATGTTGAAGTCGCCACCGGAAGAACCGTTATCGTTAACTCTGTCCTGCGTGGTTGTACTCTCGATCTCAACAACCACGTCTTCTCGATCAATCTCATACCTATGCAATTAGGTAGCTTTGATATCATAGTAGGCATGGATTTTCTTCATGAAAATCATGCTTAAGTTGTATGCTTCGATAAGATGATTCGCTTCCCTCTCTCAAATGGTGATCAGCTACATGTCTATGGCGAAACTCCCTCAAATAAGTTGATGCTTATGTCATGTACTCAAGCGAGCAAGCATCTACGAAAGAATGCGTTGCCTTCCTGGCCCACATCGTGAACCCGGGGAAAGAAAAGAAAATCTAGAAAGATGTACCCGTTGTTTGTGAATTTGCCAAAGTTTTTCCCGACGATTTACCCGGTTTACCCCTACTCGTGACGTTGAATTCCGTTCGATTTGATTCCCGGTGCTACTCCCGTTGCTAAAGCTCACTATCGTCTCACACCATACGAAATGCGCGAGCTATCAAGCCAACTTCAAGAGCTTCTTGATAAAGGTTTCATACGCCCGAGCACTTCACCTTGGGGCGCACCCGTTCTTTTCGTGAAAAAGAAAGATGGGACGTTCCGAATGTGCATCGATTATCATGAACTTAACAAACTCACGATAAAGAACCACTACCCTCTTCCCCGAATCAACGACTTATTTGATCAGCTTCAAGGTGCTACTTGTTTTTCCAAGATTGATTTACATTCTGGCTATCATCAGTAACGCGTCTTGGAAGAAGATATTCTGAAAACCGCCTTTCGTACTCGTTATGGCCATTTCGAATTCGTGGTCATGCCTTTTGGTCTTACCAATGCACCCGCGGTCTTCATAGATTTGATAAGCCGTGTGTGTAAAGATTTCTTAGATCGTTTCGTCATTGTGTTTATCGATGACATCCTTATCTATTCGAAGTCGAGAGACGAACATTTGCGCCATCTCCGTTTTGTCCTCGAACTTCTCCAAGGAAATCGTCTTTATGCTAAGTTCTCTAAATGTGAATTCTGGCTCGAAGAAGTCCAATTTCTCGGCCACATCATTAATAGTCAAGCAATTCACGTCGACCCTGCCAAGATTGAAGCTGTCAAGAGTTGGATTACACCGAAGAATACCTCCAAAATCTGTTCATTTCTTGGATTGGCGGGTTGCTACCGTCGATTCATCGCCGACAATTCGAAAATCGCCATTCCGCTTACCGCTTTAACCCATAAGGACAAACCTTTTGTTTGGGATTCCTAGCAAGAGGAAGCCTTTCAAACTCTCAAGCGTATGCTATGCAACGCTCCCGTACTCGCTCTCCCCAACGGAAACGACGACTTCGTTGTTTACTGCGATGCCTCTAATCTTGGTCATGGTTGTGTTCTCATGCAACGAGACAAGGTTATCCCATATGCGTCTTGACAACTCAAGATCCATGAGAAGAACTACACAACCCACGATCTCAAACTCGGTGCAGTTGTTTTTGCATTGAAGATATGGCGACACTACCTTTACGGTACTCAGTGTATAGTCTTCACCGACCATAAGAGCTTATAACATATCTTCAATCAAAGGAACTGAACATGCGCCAACGCCGATGGGTTGAACTTCTAAACGACTACGATTGTGAGATACGCTACCATCCCGACCAAGCAAACGTTGTAGCCGATGATCTCAGTCGATGAAGCTATGTGTGTAGTATTCGTGACTCTCAAGCTTTGAATGATCTCGAAATCATGATTCGCTCCGCTCAATTCGCTTGTTTTAACGAGAATACCCTGGAGGAAGAAATGAAATGTGGTGCCGAAACTCAGCTCGTTGTTAAACCTAACGGTATCTATTATTATCTCGATCGTATTTGGATTCCCAGCCATGATAATGTTCGTGCATTGCTAATGACCGAAGCTCATAAATCTCGATACTCCATTCATCCCGGAGCCGACAAAATGTACCAGGACCTCCATCCTAAGTATCGGTGGCCGGACATGAAAAAGGATATCGCGGTGTAACGTTTCGAAGTGCCTAACCTGCTCGAAGGTTAAAGCCGAACATCAAAGACCCTCTTGCTTGCTCGAACAACCCAAAATCCCGATGTGGAAATGGGAGAGTATAGCTATGGACTTCATTACGAAACTTCCCCGCACTTCCTCTGGTCACGATAGCATTTGGGTTATCGTTAATCGTCTTACCAAATCTGCGCACTTTATTGCTATACGAGAAGACTTTAAGGTCGAACGATTAGCCCGAATCTATACCGACGAAGTCATATGTCGACACGAGACGCCTCGTGACATCATCTCTGACCGCGACGGTCGCTCTACCTCACGTCTATGGGAGACTTTTCAATCCGCTCTCGGTACTACTCTTAATCTCAGTACCGTTTTTCACCCTTAAACCGACGGTCAGGCCGAGCGCACGATCCGCACCCTCGAAGACATGCTTCGTGCGTGCATCATAGATTTCGGTGGTAATTAGGATACGCATTTACCTTTAATTGAATTCTTATACAATAATAGTTATCACACCAACATTCAAATGGCTCCTTTTGAGGCGCTGTATGGAAGAAAATGTCTATCGCCTATTGCATGGCACGAGATCGGAGAAGCACAAATCACCGGTCCCGAGCTGATTCAAGAAAAAGATCCTCCACATCAGAGATAATATCTTGAAAGCTCGGAGTCTTCAAAAGAGTTATGCCGATAAACGTCGTAAGCCCCTGCAATTCGAAGTGGGAGATCACGTTCTCTTATAGGTTGCACCTTGGAAAGGAGTGATCCGCTTCGGGAAGAAAGGAAAGCTAGCGCCACGATATGTAGGCCCCTTTAAGATTCTGGAAAGGATCGGCAAAGTGGCCTATCGACTCGAACTACGGCAGAACTTAACAACGTCCATCCGACTTTCCACGTGTCAAACCTAAAGAAATGCCTAGCTGAAGAAAACCTCCATGTCCCCCTTGAGGACTTGCAAATAAACTAGACTCTGCTTTTCATGGAAAAGCCTGTCAAAATCATGGACTGAGAAACTAAGAAACTACAGCGCTCTCGCATACCTATCGTGAAGGTCCGATGGGAAGGCAAACGCGGTGCTGAGTTCACTTGGGAATTGGAAAGTGACATGAAGGCTAAATATTCGCATCTTTTCGTTACAGCCAGTACTTAAATTTCGAGACGAAATTTCCTAAAGTATGGGAGACTGTAACAACTCCAAATTTTCGTTGTTATTTATTTTATTCCTGTTCCCGTGTATTTTGTTTATCTCAACCAATTGTACTCCGAGATTTGGATTATGAAAAGTTTATGTTAATGGACTTATGATTTGTCACATCTATATCGCATTTAATCGCTTACTAATCGCTAATTCAATGCAATCACAACTAATTATGCTACTATACGAGCCAAGTTCGTTATTGTCTAATAAACACTTGTGCCATCGCATCGCTTATCTCATCGCATCGCAAAACTCAATTAATTATGTGGAATTATGTTTAATTTGCGTTATATTTATTTATTTATGTTATGGTTTAAATAACGCTAAATCGCTCACGCTAACTCGCTCTCTCTAAAATCAATGATAATACTAAGCCTAACGCTTCGCTAAAACGCTTAATATAACTAACTAATACGAACCGAGTCACCGAACGGCCTCGTAACGCGAAACAATCGAACAACACTTGGCCCCTAGGTCAAGTTCAGCCGAACTTGTGCATCACAAGTTCGCACGAACTTGTCCGCCCGGACTTGTTCTCAAAGCACAAGAAACAACAAGTTAGCCCGAACTTGTAGCAAGTTCGCCCGAACTTGATACAAGTTCGCCCGAATTTGATGTTCCAGCTCACCATTCTCACCTCTCCTATAAATACCCAGCTCCTCTTCTCTTTTGAACTTGCTGCAATTTCGCCCGGAGCTCCCCAAAACCGAAACCTTTTGTGTTCTAAGTAAGATTCAACTCGTTTTCAACTACAACATGTAACAACTCCAATTTTTGTTGTTATTTATTTTCAATTTATTTTTGTTTACCTCAATCAATTGTACTCCGAGATTTGGATTATGAAAAGTTATGTTAATGGAAGTATGTTTTATCACATCTATGTCGCATTTAATCGCTTATTCAATCGCTAAATCAACACAATCACAAGTAATTATGTTACTACACGAGCCAAGTGTGTTATAGTTTAATAAACACCTGTGCCATCGCATCGCTTAACTCATCGCATCGCAAAACGTAGTTAATTATGTGGATTTATGTTTTATGTGTGTTATATTTATTTATGTTATGGTTGTTATCTCTAAAACGCTCGCACGCTCACGCTAACTCGCTCTCTCTCAAATCAATGATAATATAACGCTAAATGCTCTGCTAAAACGCTTAATATAACTATCTAATATGAACCGAATCACTGAACAAACTCATAACGCGAAACAATCAAACAAAACTTGGCCACCAGGTCAAGTTCGACCGAACTTGTGCATCACAAGTTCGCCCGAACTTGTCGAGCCCCAATAACTCTTCAAACTCATCAAGTCCGCCCGGACTTGTTCTAAAACTCAAGAAAACACACAAGTTCGCCCGAACTCGATACAAGTTCGCCCGAACTCGATACAAGTTCGCCCGAACTTGATGTCTACTCTCACATTCTCACCTCACCTACAAATACTCAGCTCCTCTTCTCATTTGAACTTTCTGCAAGTTCGCCCGGAGCTCCCCAAAACCGAAACCTTTTGTATTCTAAGTAAGATTCAACCTGTTTTTAGCTACAACAACGTTCTGCAATGTTTACAACGATTTTGCACAAGGCTCTGCCTTCGTTTTCATCAAATCTCTTCTGTTTTACGAAAATCTTCATCTTTTTATGCAAAACTTCTGTTTTTCGCTCAGATCTATGTCTAGATCTGAGTAAAATCTTTAAAACATCGATTTTTACACAATATTCAGACTAAATGAAGTATGTTTCGTTCACTGTGAAGTGGAACGAGGCGTCGTCATGCTAGATCTCAGATCCGGAAGCACAAGGACGAAAACGTCACTTTGCACAAACTGGACTAAACCGTACGAACCTTCAAGTTCGCCCGGATTAGTCCGATTTTCTGTAAAATGGCTAAAACTCGCTCCAAAAGACCTCTTCAACCTTGGTTTTGCTCAGTAGCCTAAGGTTGGATGGATGGACACTCGATTTCCTCAGCAAACGACGCGAAAACGCATGATTTGGATGCCAAAACAGTCAAGTTCGCTCGGATTACATCAAGTTCGCTTGAACTTGTCACCAGATTGGTGACAGAGTTCGCCCGAACTTGATCAATCTTCACCAGATTTACACAAGTTCTCCCGAACTTGTATCCTACTTCAACAATAAGACAAGTTCTCCCGAACTTGTACTCTTAGTAAGTCAGTTATACTAGTTCGCCCGAACTTGTACTTTCAAGTACAAGCTCGCCCGAACTTGTCTACTGGTCTCTCAAACCGTAACCGTTTCAGGAATTTGGAAGACGGATGCACTTCTTTTCGCTTACAAGCTGATCCGGCATTCTCCACAACTCTCCTCAGATCCCTTATCTCTCTCGAAACGCACCAACAATGAGTATACTTGAACCCATTTTCGCTTAAACGCACTTTTCGGTGTCACATATGTTCGTATATCAAAACACATCACACAACTCAAATGCTTATTCAACATCCCGCTCATACATAACTTTACGTGAAACCTGCTGAATTTTATGTGATACTTGATTGCTTGTACGCCACCCTTAACATGATAGTATACTAGAGGTTGACCCGTCACCCGGAGGCCCGGGGTGGTTAAGGCTCGCATTTTCATTTCTCATTTTATTTTTCTCTTTTAGGATGTGAACACTTGTTTGCATGCCTCGATCAATCGCGGTTTGTTGGTTTACTTGAATCTGAGTAGTTACATAGTTCACAACTATTACGTATGTCATGCGGTGTATGCTAAACGTTTTTATATCTATATTGTATGCAAAACTTGTATGCTCACCTTTACTTAATTGTATTGACGTTTTATTTTAACATATGTGGCAGGTTGAGGACTTTAGCTATGGATGCTTAGTTTAGGATTTCGTTTAGAAAATCATGTAATAAAATCTAGGGGAGATCGAATCTGATATTTTGTTTAAGAGATTGTTTGAATATTGTAATGATTATTTGGGATTTTATTGTTTAATAGTATGGGATGTTAAACGCTTAGATATTATCGCTTAATAGTTGTTATGATGTCTCTTGAGCAATCTGATTCGCCTAGTGCCACTACCCCGATGTTTCCGCCATCGGTTGGGATGTGATAGATTGGTATCAGAGCCATAACTATAGGGAAAATTAGGTAGAATTGCCATGTTTGCCTTAGACTATACTTAGGATACCAAACCAGACCGTTACGCTTCGATTAACGTCGAAAACTCATACGAACAGACAAGTCCGCCCGAACTTGGGGGACAAGTTCGCTCGAAATTGATCAAGTTCGTCCGAACTTGATCAAGTTCGCCCGGACTTGACCAAGTTCGCTCGAACTTGTCTGTCTTCTCTCAACATTAAACAAGTTCACCTGGGATTAGTCAATTCCGCTCAAACTTGACATCAGACTGATGCCAAGTTCGCCTGAACTTGACCAGAATCCTTCGGCACGAACTTCTAAACATTGCTTTTCCTAAAGCAACCACAACACACGCTGAAGAACGCTCGTATCACACAAAGCGAGTGATCAAGTCGAGAATAGGTGTGAAAACCAAGAACTCTCGATAAGATCATTCACCCCGCACATTCTCTCTCGCACGAGATACCTTCGTTGAGTTAGGAGTGATATCCAAACCTCGACGAAAATCTCCATCTCTATCTAGTGGAACTCCCGATTTGATCGGTAAGCATAACCACAACTAGGAATGATGTTGTTAAGTTAGGGGTGAAACCCGCATCTTAATAACTAATTCCGCTCCTCGATTTTCAATCTCACCAAAGTCTCGATTATGTCGATGACTCGGAACACGACGTAACTGGAAGGATAAGTGTCGTTAACCGTTGTACGGTGAGAGCATTTGTCTATTAGGCCAAATCGTGTGTCCGAACTCGAAGAATTCTCGAATCACTTTGGGTAGTCGTTGTCTCAAAACCCAGGACGCTCCCAATTGATTTAAGCCTAATATCGTCGATTTTACGCATCATCGAGTTATTACTATTTATGTGTTTAAATTTTGAGAATTTTTGCTTATTCGATTTCTCGCTTTAATGATTTCTCGTATTATCGATTTCTCGCTTTTTCGCTCTTCGATTTATAAACTATGCACTACTCGCACAGCTCTCGTAATATAAAACGCTAAATAATACACCAACCAAAGTAAAACGCTCATCTCTCTTACACGTATGGACTCATACGCGGTATTACTCGCTTATCTCGCTTATATATATCGCTTATATCTCGCTATTATATCGCATCTCGTACGCGCTACGCATGTTTTAGTTTGAAGATGAATACTTGCAAAATATGTGGGCTTATGTGCTTACGTGCTTACTTGTTACGTGCTTATATGCTTACGTGCTTATGTGGATACGTGCCTATGTGTTATATACCTTAACTGTATAATAACAATAATGATAATAACAAACTTTTGAACATAAACCTATCATAATCAAATCTCACCCAATCGCATCCTTCAATGTAGATGTCTTCAATGGGATCGTACACCAGAAGGAATCTTCTGCGCGGCCAAGCTGACAAGCGCATCGATTCACTAGTGGCCAAGGAAACGGCCAAGGTGATCCCTCAGATCGTCAGCGAGATCCAAGCTGCCAATAGCAACACTTCTGTGGACTCGAAAGTCGACCCGCCCAAGACATCTTTCAGCTTTAAACAGTTCAAAGCTTGTGGACCCCTTACTTTTACTGGCACCGAAGGACCAAGTGCCATGTTCCACTGGTTTGACGCTATCGAGGTCACATTTCGCCAGAGTGGGTGTCCCGAACCCCTTCGCACTACTAACGCTACCGGCGTTTTCCAGTCCAGGGCTCTCGACTGGTGGACCGCGGAGCGTAACAGGATGGGAAACGGCAAAGCCTACAGACTCTCTTAGGAGGAACTCAGGGAGCTAATGATCAAAGAATTATGTCCCCCCTATGAAATCCAGAAGTTGGAAAACGAGTTTGGGGGAATCAAGCAAGACGGACACGACAATGCTGGTCTAACAGTTTGCTTCAAGCAGTTGAGCATTATCTGTCCCGGTCAAGTGGATACGACCGAGAAAGCAATCAAGAAATACCTCAACACTCTGCCCGATTGTGTCGCTGACTTTGTTCAAGCAGCACGCCCTGCTACTATCGAGGAGACTTACCAGCTAGCCGCCGAGATCAACGACAAACGGGTTCAGTCTGGTTACTTTAAGAACAGGAAGGTTGCAAACCAGGCCATCGCCGAAACAGCAGCTCCTACCGATTAGTCTCGAGAGGTAAATAACAGTCACCATGGTCGCAAGCGGGAAAACCCGAGCAAGAACTTCGCCATTACTGCTCCTCAAAACCCTCAGCCATTGCAGTCTGCCGCACTAACCGCACCGCCGGCAAAGCGTGCGTATACTGGCCCGCATCCTTTGTGCTCAAAGTGCACTTATCATCATGCAGTTAGAGGCAACTATCGCTTCTGCACCAACTGTAACGTCTACGGCCACTTTACTGTCAGTTACCGTTCAGGCCCGCGTCAATCAGCTCCTCAGGCCCCTGCAGCACCAGCTTTACCAGCTCCCCCTCGCACTCCTCAGGCTAATCAGCAGCAGTACCAGCAGCAAGCGCCAGCCCCAAAAGCTCGTGCTTGCTACACATGTGGGATCCAAACCACTTCAGCAATGTCTGCCCTAATCGAGCTATAAAACAAGAGCCGCAGCAACAGCAGCCTCAGCCGCAGCAACAGCAGCCTCAGCTGCAGCATCAGCCTCAGCAGCAGCCACCACCACAGCCTCAACAGCAACTACAGGTTGCGCGTGGATGAGCCTTTAACCTCAATCACCGTCAGGATTAGAACGACAACAACGTTGTCAACGGTATGTTCCTTGTCAATGGTATATATACTTCATGTTTATTTGATTCTGGTGCCGATAATTGTTTTGTATCGTTAGAATTCGAAAAGGTTTTAAAATGTAAACGCGCTAAACTCCCAAAGACCTTCGATGTGGAAGTCGCCACCGGAAGAACCATTACCGTCACCTCCGTCCTACGTGGTTGTACTCTCGATCTCAACAACCATGTCTTCTCGATCAATCTCATACCTATGCAGTTAGGTAGCTTCGATATCATAGTAGGCATGGATTTTCTTCGTGAAAATCTTGTTGAAGTTGTATGCTTTGATAAGATGATTCGCTTCCCTCTCTCAAATGGTGATCAGCTATATGTCTATGGCGAAACTCCCTCAAATAAGTTGATGCTAATGTCATGTACCCAAGCGAGCAAGCATCTGCGAAAGCAATGCGTTGGCCTCCTACCCATATCGTGAACCCGGAGAAAGAAAATAAAACCTGGAAAGATGTACCCGTCGTTTGTGAATTTCCTAAAGTATTTCCCGACGATTTACCCGGTTTACCCCCTACTCGAGATGTTGAATTCCGTATCGATTTGATTCCCGGTGCTACTCCCGTTGCTAAAGCTCCTTATCGTCTCGCACCATCAGAATTGCGCGAGAATCGAGCCAACTTCAAGAGCTTCTTGATAAAGGTTTCATACGCCCGAGCACTTCGCCTTGGGGCGCACCCGTTCTTTTCATGAAAAAGAAAGATGGGACGTTCCAAATATGCATCGATTATCGTGAACTTAACAAACTCACGATAAAGAACCGCTACCCTCTTCCTCGAATCGACTACTTATTTGATCAGCTTCAAGGTGCTCATTGCTTTTCTAAGATCGATCTTCGTTCCGGTTATCATCAGTTACGCGTGCTAGTGGAAGATATTCTGAAAACCGCCTTTTGTACTCGCTATGGCCATTTCGAATTCGTGGTCATGCCTTTTGGTCTTACCAATGCACCTGCGGTCTTCATGGATTTAATGAACCGTGTATGTAAAGCCTTCTTAGATCATTTCGTCATTGTGTTTATCGATGGCATCCTTATCTACTCGAAGTCGAGAGACGAGCACGCGCGCCATCTTTGATTAGTCCTCGAACTTCTTCAAGGTAATCTCCTTTATGCTAAGTTCTATAAATGTGAATTTAGGCTCGAAGAAGTCCAATTTCTCGGCCACATTGTTAATAGTCAAGGAATTCACGTCGACCATGCGAAGATTGAAGCTGTCTAGAGTTGGATTACACCGAAGAATGCTTCCGAAATCCATTCATTTCTTGGATTGGCGGTTTACTACCGTCGATTCATCGCCGACTTTTCAAAAATCACCGTCCCGCTTATCGCTTTAACTCATAAAGACAAACCTTTCGTCCAAGCAAGAGGAACCCTTTCAAACTCTCAAGCGCATGCTGTGTGTCCTCGCTTTACCCACGGAAACGACGACTTCGTTGTTTACTGCGATGCCTCTAATCTTGGTCTCGGTTGTGTTCTCATGCAACAAGACAAGGTTATCGCGTATGCGTCTCGACAACTCAAGATCCATAAGGAAAACTACACAACCCATGATCTCGAACTCGGTGCAGTTGTTTTTGCATTGAAGATATGGCGACACTACCTTTCAGGTACAAAGTGTACGGTCTTCACCGACCATAAGAGTTTGCAACATATTTTCAATCAAAAGGAACTGAATATGCACCAACGCTGATGGGTTGAACTTCTCAACGATTATGATTGCGAGATACGCTACCATCCCGACAAAGCAAACGTCGTCGCTGATGCTCTAAGTCGACGAAGCTATGTGTATAGTGTTCGTGACTCTCAAGCTTTGAATGATCTCGAAATCATGATTCGCTCCGCTCAATTTGGTTGTTTTAACGAGAATACTTTGGAGGAAGAAATGAGATGTGGTGCCGAAACTCAGCTTGTTGTAAAACCCAATGGTATCTATTATTATCTCGATCGCATTTGAATTCCTAGTCGTGATAATCTTCGTGAACTGCTAATGACCGAAGCTCATAAATCTCGATACTCCATTCATCCCGCAGCCGACAAGATGTACCAGGACCTTCGTCCTAAGTACTGGTGGCCGGGCATGAAAAAGGATATCGCCGTGTACGTTTCAAAGTGCTTAACCTGCTCGAAGGTTAAAGCCGAGCATCAAAGACCCTATGGCTTACTCGAACAACCCGAAATCCCGATGTGGAAGTGGGAGAGTATAGCTATAGATTTTATTACGAAACTTCCACGTACTTCCTATGGTCACGATAGCATTTGGGTTATCGTTGATCGTCTTACCAAATCTGCGCATTTTATTGCTATACGAGAAGACTTTAAGGTCGAACGATTAGCCCGAATCTATACCGACGAAGTTATTTGTCGACACGGGACGCCTCGTGACATCATTTCTGACCACGACGGTCGCTTTACCTCACGTCTCTAGGAGACTTTTCAATCCGCTCTCGGTACTATTCTAAATCTCAGTACCGCCTTCCACCCTCAAACCGACGGTCAGACTGAGCGCACGATCCGCACCCTCGAAGACATGCTTCGTGCATGCATCATAGATTTGGTGGTAATTGGGATACACATTTACCTTTAATTGAATTCCCGTACAATAATAGTTATCACACCAGCATTCAAATGGCTCCTTTTGAGGCGTTGTATGGAAGAAAATGTCGATCGCCTATTGCATGGCACGAGAACGCACAAATCACTGGTCCCGAGCTGATTCAAGAAACGACAGACAAAATCCTCCACATCCGAGACAAGCTCTTGAAAGCTCGGAGTCGTCAAAAGAGTTATGCCGACAAATATGACACCTCACCCAGATATGGATGAAAAGTACACAATTGATAGCCACTTAAAACGAAACGTTTATCTCATTAATATAAACTACAAGGTACAAAAGTTGGAGACTTAACGATACAACATTTTATCAGACTAAATATCAACTGGTTCACAAAATTTCACTAGACACTACGGGTCTGGTGTCCAACGCTTCCTCCGGCCACGCAAGCTCGGAATCTATGGTAACTAGCCCTCAAGCCTCGTTACCTGTGACAGATGCTTAAACGACACGTCAGCTTATGCTGGCGAGTTCACGAATATCATAGTTTATAAAAATCACATTAACACATTCATGACTTGTACCCGCCCATGCAATATTCACGATGTTTCCCTACACCGGAAATCACTACGGGACCATCGGTGTTTAGCCCCACATACAATCAGATTCAACTACACCATACTGGTGTAATTCGCCAATCATTCCCGCCGTAGCGGCACGTATATATACATGTGTATGCATGTCTGGCAGTTATCCATTATATATCACATGCGTACAACCAGTCATGGATTTGACATATTTGTAACAGTTACAGTTTAGGACAAGCATGCTCACATTTAGAAAGCATTTGTAAAACTCACCTTAGCTTTAGGTGGTACGATAATTAATTAATCAGAACTTTAACCCTGAACATGTACCAAGACAATCTTAGGTGATAGTCTAATGATACGGTACTATCTAGTCATTATCATGATCGACTTTGGATAACCAACCTTCGAATACGTCGGTATTCATTTTAATGTAGATTTATTTGCTTTTTACTTACACATATGCACCCACGTGCACTTAATTTTTATAGTACATTTTAATTAGATAATATATATATTATATGTATTATTAGTATTATTAAATATATATATATATATATATATATATATATATATATTATACTTATTTAATATTATAATAATAATAATAATAATAATATTATTATTATTATTATTATTAAACGGGTCTAATCATTTGGTCGTGTAGACTCCTCATATTTTAACTAGCTATTTTATTTGTTACTTACTCGTTTTACCATATATGAAATACAAGTTTCATAAGTATTTTTATTTGTTCTCAAAACAGGGTGTTACAACTCTCCCCACCTTATAAGAATTTCGTCCGCGAAATTCAGCTAAAAAGGTGTGGGTATTTCTGTCTCATCTCATCTTCTTTTTCCCACGTTTCTTCGGGTCCTCTTCTTGCGTCCCATTTAACTCTTACTAGAGGGAACTCTCGGTTTCTCAATTTCTTTATTCGTCGATCTACAATCTGAATGGGATGTTCTGTAAAGTTTAGTTTGTGGTTGATCTTGACTTCTTGCCATGGGATCATAAGTGACTCATCCGCCAAGCATTTCCTTAAGTTGGATACGTGAAACGTGTCATGAATTCCTTGTAGTTCCTCTGGCAGTTCTAACTTATAAGCTACTGGGCCAATCCCTTTGATTATTTTAAATGGCCCAATATACTGTGGGCTCAGTTTGCCTTTCTTCCAAAACGAATAATGCCTTTCCAAGGCGAGACCTTAAGTAATACCTTGTCACCAACTTGAAATTCTAAGGGTCTCTTACGTTTGTCAGCATAACTTTTCTGCCTGTCTCTAGCAGTCTTCATTCGTTCCCTGATCTGTATGATTTTATTTGTAGTTTCTTCAATAATCTCGGGGCCCGCTAAAGGGTTTCTACCAATCTCTGACCAACAGACCGGTGATCAGCATTTTCTTCCATATAATGCTTCAAAAGGGGAAGCCTTGATACTCGAATGGTAACTGTTGTTATAAGCAAATTCTATGAAGGGTAAGTGTTCCAATGTTTATAACACATGCCCTAAGCATGTCTTCCAATGTTTGAATGGTCCTTTCACTTTAGCCATCGGTTTGAGGGTGATAAGACGTACTTAGATTTAGTTTGGTTCCCAGTTCCTTCTGGAAAGTTTGCCAAAATCTCGATGTAAACCGGCTATCACGGTCTGAAATGATTGAGATGGGTACTCCATGCCGACTAATGATTTCCTTAACATATATTCTTGCCAATTTATCCATCTTATAATCTTCTCGTATCGGCAAGAAATGGGCAGACTGTCACACCCCGACCCGCAGCGGAATAAGAGTCGGGGCATAATTGGGTTATCACCAAAGCTCATGATATTTACTAATATGTTTCATATTTATTAAAGTCAAAATTACATTCCCAATAATCCAAACATGTCCATACAATACAAAGAAAATATCCAAACAAAACAATTCCAAGCTCTAAATCATTTTATTCTTCTAGGCCAGTCCTATGTGTTTCTTGCTGCAGCTGGTTCACCTGTATCATGTGTAAAAATGGGGGTTTTTGGGTCAACATAAGTTGGCGAGTAAACCTTGTTAGATAAACATTTATTATTTATTTTCTTGTTAGTTTATCAATGAAAAATTGTGCATAATCATAAATGAGCAAATGTAAATAATCAAACAGCAGCAATAGCAGTCACAACTATAACATACAATAACATATGATAGCATACATTAACATACCAACATCATACAATAAATAACATGAATGAAACTGTGCGATCAAGGCTCAATCAAACGGAGACGATCGTATTGCATGTACTGAAAATGAAAAATGTCTGTGCGATCAAGGCTCAATCAAACGGAGCCGATCGTATGTTGGCACGCCAGGTTCACGCTCATAATGTAATGGGGAACTTGCTCAACGCTCATAATGTAATGGGGAGCGGCGGCCTATAAATTGCATGTACTGAAAATAATAAATTGAATCTAACAATAACTACACAAACAGTGGAAACAAGCTGAATACACTTTTGTTCATGACATGATGTATGCACAATGATTTAAATATAATATATAGCAAGACACATGATACACCCCAAAAACGTGATTAAAACGGGGAATTTGTAAAGATTCACTCACATTGGGTGCGTTTGATTGGAGATGGCGAGATGCGCACGAGTTGTAAGAGCGGAACAACGAGAATTAACTAACCTAAATAATAACGGAAAATATAGTAAATGAGCGGATTTTATTAAGGATTTTAATAGAATTTTTAGATATATTTCTACGAGTTTAAGGCTATTTCCTATCTTTAAAAACATTATTTTTAAGTATTTTTAATTGATTTTTAAAATTAAATTAAATAAATAAAAATATAAAAACATGTTGACTTTTTGCGACCGTTGACTTGTTGACTTGTTGACCGATTTATTGTGTGACTGAAATGCGCTGGGTGAGGCTCGAACCCGAGAACTCCCGTACGCGTGCACGCAGCTCTACCAACTGAGCTACGTGTCTAACCTGAAATAATTCTGTTTTTAATTATATTTATATACTAATTAGTTTATTCAAAATTCTTTTATTTTCAAAAACATTTTAAATCCTCGAACCGGTGACACTAACAGGTCTCGAACCCGGGACCTGTGCTTTAACGTGACACACAGTCCACCGCTGGACTGTGTGTCTAACTTGGTTAATATACAACTTTTTATTATACTTAACAACTAACTTGAATTAACCCCGTTCAGTTTTGAACAAAAAGGCATTTTATTACTGCGAATGTGCGCGTGTCAAGAATCGAACTCGGGACGTATGCGTGTTTTTGTTCGCACACAGTCCACCGCTGGACTGTGTGTCTAACCCGTTCAAAATACCAATTTTAATTATTCTTATAATGTTATCACAGTTCATCTTCTTCGTTCGTTTTTACAGGCAGTAGATTACACCGTTATATCTTGTTTAGTTCGATTGATAAACATTGTACAAACTAATATGAAATGGCAGAGTAATTAGAAGTAAACATACCGGTGAACGATTTATATCAGGATTCCGGCAAGGTGTCGGTCTCTGTTGTTATGAACTTCAACTGAACCAGACAATTAACCGTTTTGATTAGCTAATCGTGGAATTGAAGTGATAAACAAACGTTAACAAAGTGTTTGAATGTCCTTACCGATTCACAGATGAAAATAAAGATTTCCAGAAATTTTTCGGCGAACTGGAATTATCCGATAGCAGCGTCTGAATTTTATTTCAAGTGAAAGGTTTGAGTTAGAAATAGCTTAATAATTGTTAGACTACGACGGTATTGAAGGACTTACCGTTTTGATGAAAAATACGGTTTTCCGGCGAACTTGCAGAATTTTCCGGCGAGTAAAATAAACTTTTCTGGTGAACTGAAAGTATGGCGAAAATGAAATGGCAGGTTTGTGGAATGTTTCTGAGTCGCGAGAAAGATGTTTGATTGCAGTAATTCGGATTATTGGATAACTTCGGTTATAAAACCCATCATCATCAGAATTCAAGTCAATTCAAGTCTGAATTGATTAGAATTGTCGGTGCATCGGTTATAAATCTGAATTCGCGATTATTCAAACGTTTTAGACGGTTGAATAGCCGATTTCGGTTTTCAGTTGGCAACCGGTTCATCTAGGTTTGTATGTAAGACTTATTTGTTTCCTAGAGTTGACAGAAAACAAACAAGTGGCGGAGTGGTTATGCGTGTGAGTGTTAAATCTTTGGAGTTACAACCCGGCTGACCTGGGTTCGAGTCCCGGTAGCCCCATTTAATTTTTAATTGTTTTATTTATACTTTTTATCAATTATAACTTTTAGGGTTTAGTTTGTTTATTAATTATGTATCATTAAAAATT
This sequence comes from Scalesia atractyloides, assembly GCA_947069175.1. Taxonomy (NCBI): domain Eukaryota; kingdom Viridiplantae; phylum Streptophyta; class Magnoliopsida; order Asterales; family Asteraceae; genus Scalesia; species Scalesia atractyloides. The sequence continues at coordinate 14,625,146 of CAMTDV010000025.1, read as the reverse complement.
AAAATAAACATAAATAGGTAACGGCACATTTATAACTTGATATTCGATTACAAACGGAGCGGGTTTGGTAAAACCCGTTTTCGACAAATGTTACAGTATCCCCTACTTTTAGGAATTTCGTCCTGAAATTTAAGTAGTAGAAGTAGTAGGAAAAAGATGCGGGTATCTTTCACGCATTGAGTCTTCACGTTCCCAAGTAAACTCAGGTCCCCGTTTCGACTCCCAGCGTACCCTAACAATTGGAATGCGACTTCGTCGCAGACGTTTTTCTCCGAAGTCCATGATCTCTACTGGTCTTTCAATAAAATACATAGATTCATCAATCTGAATATCTTCCAGAGGAATGTGGAGGTTTTCATCAGCGAGGCACTTCTTTAAGTATGATACGTGGAATGTGGGATGAATCCTGTTGAGTTCTTCTGGTAGATCAAGCTTGTATGCTACAGGTCCTACTCTTTCGAGTATCTTGAAAGGTCCTACGTAGCGTGGTGCTAGCTTGCCTTTTTGACCAAAACGAACTACTCCCTTCCACGGTGATACTTTCAAAGGTACATGATCACCAATGTTAAACTCTAAAGGCTTCCGTCGTTTATCTGCATAACTCTTTTGATGACTCTGAGCCGCTAGAAGATTGTTTCGGATTTGATGGATCTTGTCTGTGGTTTCTTGGATCAATTCTGGACCAGTGATTTGAGCTTCCCCAATTTCGTGCCAACATACAGGAGATCGGCACTTACGACCATATAAGGCTTCAAAAGGTTCTATGCCGATACTTGAATGATAGCTGTTGTTGTACGAAAATTCAACTAATGGTAGATGAGCGTCCCAATTTCCCTTGAAGTCTATAACACATGCTCGAAGCATATCTTCAAGAGTTTGAATGGTGCGTTCAGATTGTCCATCAGTTTGAGGATGATAGGCGGTACTGAGATCTAATCGTGTACCCAAAGCGGCTTGTACAGTTTGCCATGTTCGTGAAGTGAAACGACCATCACGATCTGAAATAATGCTTAACGGTACACCATGTCGGCTTAAGATTTCGCTGATATAAATACGAGCTAGCTTTTCGTTCTTGAAATCTTCGCGGATAGGAATAAAGTGAGCTGATTTTGTAAGTCGATCAATGATTACCCATATAGTGTCATACCCACCAGAAGTGCGAGGTAACCCGGTAATGAAGTCCATGGTTATGTTTTCCCACTTCCTTACAGGTATTTCAGGTTGGACCAGAAGTCCTGAGGGTCTTTGATGTTCAGATTTTATTTTGGAACATGAAAGGCACTTGGAAACAAATTCAGCAATATCCTTTTTCATTCCAGGCCACCAGTAGGTGTATCGAAGGTCTTGATACATCTTGTCGGCTCCTGGGTGTATAGAATATCGTGTTTTGTGCGCCTCATTCATAAGAAAAAAAATCATGAAAGTTATTGTGGTCAGGAATCCATATGCGATCTAGACAGTATAGAATACCGTCGAATTTAGTTTCAATTTTTAAGTTTAGCTCCACAAGACGGCTCCTTGCGTACGTCTCCTTTCTGTTACTGAAACATGCTGGGCTTCTCGGATTTTGATCTTTGATGTCGCTTACGATTTTTGTACAATAGTTTTGAGGGAACTGATACATTTGTAATGATAAGGTATGTATCATAAAGCAAAAACTTCAACCATGACGATATTTAAACCTACACGGAACTTTTCATAACCTCCTGGTAATGCTTTTGATCCTTTGCCAAGAATACTTATATATAGGAAGTACCAACGGCGTATCCACCATATTCTTGTCAAATTTTCGTTGGCTTTATCAGTAAATAATGATCAGTTCTATGTGACTCTAAAACATAAACAACACAACGAACAAAACTTGAGTCTCAAATCTGAAATGATACATGACTAAATGATGACAGTACCTCTCTCGTTGGTTATGATGAAGGGGTCAGTCTATGTAAAAGTGTGACACAACCCAACTTCTTTAGATGATGAGATTGAGATACGTCGAGATGTATGATGATATGAATGTTAAATCAATGAGTATAGAACAAAACTGTAATATCAAATCACATTAAAATTCTTGGATACAAATTTCCAAATTTTACAACTGGGATACGGAAAGATTGAGATAACATAAAGAAAACATTAAAACTAGACGATTGGAGTTGAGTCTTGGTTCTTGGCGAGGAAAAATTAGTTGGGTGATTCGTTTGGGCCGTTATTATTTTCAACAGTATTGGTGTTGATGTTATAAGCTCTTCCTCTTGCAGGCGGTGGAGCTTAGTTAGCTTGATTCACCGGATTTGCTTGAGCTTGGGCATGAATGATGTTCACCAAACGTGGACAAGTGTTTCTAAAATGGCTTGGGTCTCCACAATTGTAGCAAGCCCGCATAGGTTGTACCATGGGATAGTTGGGTTGGTAGTATGTTTGGGCTAAATGTTGGGTAGGTGGTAGTAGTAGGGGTTGTTGGGCTTGACCCATTATTTGTTGGTGGGTTTGGGTTGAAGGCTGGTGGCGGTTCGTTCGCTGAGGTATGCGACAGGTTTGAACATTATGACCTGCGCGACCACAGCCGGTGCAATGTTGGCAGGGATGATCAGGAAAATGATGATATTGGCAACGGTTGCATTTTGGTAATGGGCCGGAGTATGGCTTTTTATATGGTGCAGGTGAAGGGGCAATTTGAGTGATGGGTGCAGCAGGGATAGGGAAATTTGCTTGTGTGACAGAAAAGTTTCTTGTGCTCCGATTCCTTTTACCAGTAAACTTCGAGGAGGAACCAGAATGGTTTGAAGTTTGAGCCTCAATGGGGGCTTTCTTTTTCTCCTCTTTGAATTTACCGTTTCGAATGCGATTTTCGGTCAGTTCAGTGGCTAGTTCCATAGCAGCTTCAAGTGTTGCTGGTGAAGTGCTGAGAACTGAATCTTGAATTTTCGAGGGAAGACCTCGAATATAATGCTCGATCAAGCGATAAGTTGGGGTGAACAAGTTAGGGACCATTTGGTTCAACTCTAAGAACCTCTTGTTGTAGGAGGTATGATCTCCCTCCTTTTGCTTCAAAGAATGAAATTCGTCCTCCAACTTTTTAATTTCACTCCTAGGACAGAAACGCCTAGTCATGATTTCCCTTAACTCCTCCCAAGTTAAGGCCATTGCATCATCAATTCCCCTCTTCCCCTTTTCTGTATTCCACCAGGTGAGAGCTACCCCAAATAGTCTCCCGGTGGCGTATCGAACCTTGCGATCCTCAGGACAGTCGCAGTTGAGGAAGGTGTTTTCCATTTCCTCAAACCAATGGAGGAGAGCAGTGACACCTTCGGTCCCTTCAAATTTAGGAGGATCACAAGACTTGAAATGTTTGTATGAGCATTTGCTGGTAGGAGGGTTGCCGATGTTCTGGTCGTCTTGCTGGGGAGGGTTAGTAGGATTTGTAGCGAGGGCTTGTTGTACTTGAACCACAATGTCAGGAAGCACCGTGGCCATTTGTTTCGCGATTTGTGCGGCCAAGCGTTCGTGAGATCTTCCTGATCTTTTACCCCCTCGTTGTTGTCTGGACGACATCTACAGGAACATACATAAGAAGATTGTGAGTTTATGGAGTCTTTTTAGGTGTCATGTGTCTTTAAGAAAATGAAAATAACATAAATATCAATAATGCAACTACATCCATAGGATGTCTTGGGTTTGCTCATGTTGGGCCTCAAATGTCCCCCATACCTTCACCTGTATAGTCATGTGGGCCCCCATGGCTATTGGCTTGGTAGGATTCACATTAGTATTGGCGATTTAACACTTGCATCACCCGAATGCAAACCACAAAATATGTTTACGAGATGTATGGTCGGAATGTGTCCAGGTGTAGACACAATGACAACTCAAAGTGGGGTTAGCTCACACGACGTTTGGTATAGCATGCTTTGGCCTAATAGGTACTTCGTACTCTCATCGTTAGTCCCCAGGTAGGCAAACTGGTCCTTTATTTTGGATTTATACGAATGCTAGCCTAGACAGGACGTTCCGACTACCGGTACTGGTACCCTTCCAGTTACTACATGCCCGTCATGAGAACTCACTTTGATGAGATTTGAAAACACAAAAATCATTGTAAAAGCAATCATGATGTGGTGTGTGCTTTCATGGATATGATATGTTATGAGAATATGATTCATGATAGGCATTATATGATAATATATACTTATGAACATGCTTGCATAACATTGAATGTAACATTTAACATAAAACATATAAACATCATGAAATTTGGCATGTAACACACAAAAATCTTATAAGTTTCTAATTAACTATAGTATAGGCTCTAAGGGTCTAATAACCTATCCTATATCCCTATAGTCATGGCTCTGATACCAATCTGTCACACCCCGACCCGCAGCGGAATAAGAGTCGGGGCATAATTGGGTTATCACCAAAGCTCATGATATTTACTAATATGTTTCATATTTATTAAAGTCAAAATTACATTCCCAATAATCCAAACATGTCCATACAATACAAAGAAAATATCCAAACAAAACAATTCCAAGCTCTAAATCATTTTATTCTTCTAGGCCAGTCCTATGTGTTTCTTGCTGCAGCTGGTTCACCTGTATCATGTGTAAAAATGGGGGGTTTTGGGTCAACATAAGTTGGCGAGTGAACCTTGTTAGATAAACATTTATTATTTATTTTCTTGTTAGTTTATCAATGAAAAATTGTGCATAATCATAAATGAGCAAATGTAAATAATCAAACAGCAGCAATTGCAGTCACAACTATAACATACAATAACATATGATAGCATACATTAACATACCAACATCATACAATAAATAACATGAATGAAACTGTGCGATCAAGACTCAATCAAACGGAGCCGATCGTATTGCATGTACTGAAAATGAAAAATGTCTGTGCGATCAAGGCTCAATCACACGGAGCCGATCGTATGTTGGCACGCCAGGTTCACGCTCATAATGTAATGGGGAACTTGCTCAACGCTCATAATGTAATGGGGAGCGGCGGCCTATGAAATTGCATGTACTGAAAATAATAAATTGAATCTAACAATAACCACACAAACAGTGGAAACAAGCTGAATACACTTTTGTTCATGACATGATGTATGCACAATGATTTAAATATAATATATAGCAAGACACATGATACACCCCAAAAACGTGATTAAAACGGGGAATTTGTAAAGATTCACTCACATTGGGTGCGTTTGATTGGAGATGGCGAGATGCGCACGAGTTGTAAGAGCGGAACAACGAGAATTAACTAACCTAAATAATAACGGAAAATATAGTAAATGAGCGGATTTTATTAAGGATTTTAATAGAATTTTTAGATATATTTTTACGAGTTTAAGGCTATTTCCTATCTTTAAAAACATTATTTTTAAGTATTTTTAATTGATTTTTAAAATTAAATTAAATAAATAAAAATATAAAAACATGTTGACTTTTTGCAACCGTTGACAGTTGACTTGTTGACTTGTTGACCGATTTATTGTGTGACTGAAATGCGCTGGGTGAGGCTCGAACCCGAGACCTCCCGTACGCGTGCACGCAGCTCTACCAACTGAGCTACGTGTCTAACCTGAAATAATACTGTTTTTAATTATATTTATATACTAATTAGTTTATTCAAAATTCTTTTATTTTCAAAAACATTTTAAATCCTCGAACCGGTGACACTAACAGGTGTCGAACCCGGGACCTGTGCTTTAACGTGACACACAGTCCACCGCTGGATTGTGTGTCTAACTTGGTTAATATACAACTTTTTATTATACTTAACAACTAACTTGAATTAACCCGGTTCAGTTTTGAACAAAAAGGCATTTTATTACTGCGAAGGTGCGTGTGTCAAGAATCGAACTCGGGACATATGCGTGTTTTTGTTCGCACACAGTCCACCGCTGGACTGTGTGTCTAACCCGTTCAAAATACCAATTTTAATTATTCTTATAATGTTATCACAGTTCATCTTCTTCGTTCGTTTTTACAGGCAGTAGATTACACCGTTATATCTTGTTTAGTTCGATTGATAAACATTGTACAAACTAATATGAAATGGCAGAGACGATAATTAGAAGTAAACATACCGGTGAACGATTTATTTCAGGATTCCGGCAAGGTGTCGGTCTCTGTTGTTATGAACTTCAACTGAACCAGACAATTAACCGTTTTGATTAGCTAATCGTGGAATTGAAATGATAAACAAACGTTAACAAAGTGTTTGAATGTCCTTACCGATTCACAGATGAAAATAAAGATTTCCAGAAATTTTCCGGCGAACTGGAATTATCCGATAGCAGCGTCTGAATTTGATTTCAAGTGAAAGGTTTGAGTTAGAAATAGCTTAACAATTGTTAGACTACGACGGTATTGAAGGACTTACCGTTTTGATGAAAAATACGGTTTTCCGGCGAACTTGCAGAATTTTCCGGCGAGTAAAATAAACTTTTCTGGTGAACTGAAATTATCACGAAAATGAAATGGCAGGTTTGTGGAATGTTTCTGAGTTGCGAGAAAGATGTTTGATTGCAGTAATTCGGATTATTGGATAACTTCGGTTATAAAACCCATCATCATCAGAATTCAAGTCAATTCAAGTCTGAATTGATTAGAATTGTCGGTGCATCGGTTATAAATCTGAATTCGCGATTATTCAAACGTTTTAGACGGTTGAATAGCCGATTTCGGTTTTCAGTTGGCGCAACCGGTTCATCTAGGTTTGTATATAAGACTTATTTGTTTCCTAGAGTTGACAGAAAACAAACAAGTGGCGGAGTGGTTATGCGTGTGAGTGTTAAATCTTTGGAGTTACAACCCGGCTGACCCGGGTTCGAGTCCCGACAGCCCCATTTATTTTTAATTGTTTTATTTATACTTTTTATCAATTATAACTTTTAGGGTTTAGTTTGTTTATTAATTATGTATCATTAAAAATTAAAATAAACATAAATAGGCAACGACATATTTATAACTTGATATTCAATTACAAACGGAGCTGGTTTGGTAAAACCCGTTTTCGACAAATGTTACACAGACTTAGTTAATGATCTACTATAACCAAATAGTATCATGCCCATTCTTAGTTCGTGGGAGTTTGGTTATGAAATCCATCTGATCATATCCCATTTCCATTCAAGGATTTCAGGTTGAATCAAGCTACCCGCTGGCTTTTGGTGTTCGGTTTTGACCTGTGAACATGTCAAGCATTTATCTACATATTCATTGATTGATTGCTTCATACCTGGCCACCAATATTCATCTCGAATATTTTTGTACATCTTGGTGCTACCAGGATGCATTGTGTATTTGGACCGATGTGCTTCATCCATAACCTTATCTCTTAGCTCTCTTACCATAGGAATCCATATCCTATTGTGGAGTCTTAAAATTCCATCTTTCCTTTAGTGAGAATCTCCTGTTTTCCCACCATCCTTTCTTTACTAATATGCTCAGTAGTTAGGGCTCGTGCCTGCACATCCTTAATTTGTTCCAATAAACTTGCTCTCACTTCAATTCTAGATGCACGTATTCTTAAAGGTTTAACTATGTCCTTACGGCTAAGGGCATCTACTACTACATTAGCTTTTCCTGGATGGTAACGAATCTCACAATGTAGTCGTTCAGTAGCTCCATCCATCTTCTCTGTCTCATGTTTAACATCTTTTGCTCAAATATATACTTAAGGCTTTGATGATCAGTGTAAATCACACACTTTGTGCCATATAAGTAGTGTCTCCATATCTTAAGGGCAAATACTACTGCTCCTAATTCCAAATCATGAGTGGTGTAATTCTTTTTATGAGTCTTTAGCTGTCTTGATGCATAGACTATGACCTTGCCTCTCTGCATCAACACACACCCAAGTGCATAGTGTGAGGCATCGCAATAGACTACAAAGTCTTCAGTGCCTTCGGGTAGCGCTAGTACTGGAGCACTAGACAGCTTGGTTGAAGGCTTCTTCTTGTTTATGTCCCCAGACAAACAAAGTTTTCTTTTGCATTAACGTAGTTAAGGGCATACCAATTTTAGAAAAACCCTCAATGAATCTACGGTAATACCCTGCTAATCCTAAGAAACGACGTATCTCGGTAGGATTCTTGGGTATCTCCCAATTCTTAATTACTTCAATTTTAGCAGGGTCTACTTGTATGCCCTTTTCATTAATAATGTGCCCCAAGAATTTGACTTCACTAGTCCAAAACTCACATTTGTTGAATTTCGCATAAAGTTGCTCTTCCTTTAGCAACTTGAGGATGGCACGTAGATGACTTTCATGTGCCTCCCTATTTTTAGAATAGATGAGTATGTCATCTATGAAAACGATCACGAATTGGTCCAAATATGGCTTGCAAACTTGATTCATCAAGTCCATAAATGCGGCCGGCGCATTAGTGAGACCGAATGGCATCACCAGGAATTCATAATGACCGTACCTTGTCCAAAAGGCGGTCTTAGGTACGTCCTCCTCTCGTACATTAATTGGTGATACCCAGATCGTAAATCTATTTTTGAGAAATAGCTTGCGCCTTGTAGCTGATCAAAGAGATCATCAATTCGTGGTAATGGATACCGATTTTTTATAGTGATCTTGTTCAGATCCCTCTAGTCTATGCACATTCTTATTGAGCCGTCTTTCTTCTTAACAAAGAGAACGGGTGCTCCCCATGGTGACGTGCTTGGACGTATAAATCCATTTCCCAACAAATCTTGGAGTTGCTCCTTCAACTCCTTCATTTCAGTCGGAGCAAGACGATACGGGGCTTTGGCAATCGGAGTTGCTCCAGGGATTAAGTCAATCCTAAACTCAAAAGGTCAGTCAGGTGGTAACCCGGGAAGATCTTTAGGGAAAACCTCAGGGAACTCAGAACCACCGGTATATCTTCCAAACTTTTCTCTTCCTTACTTTCTATCGCACACACTAGGTAGGCTAAATGCCCCTTCTGTACAGACTTAGTGGCTTTCATCATATTGATAAAGCTAATTGGTTTACTAGGTTTCTCTCCATTTATGGTTAACACTCTTCCTTTCGGGTCCTTGATCAGAATTTGTTTTGTATCACATAGAATTTGTGCCTGATGGTTGGATAACCAATCCATGCCTATCACTACATCAAATTCCCCAAGTTTCAATGGCAATAAATCTAGTGGTATGGAGACATTACTGATTCGTATAGTACAGTCTTTAATCACGTCCTTAATTTCTTCTTCACGTCCATCTGCTAGTTCCACTATGAATGGTTTTTCTAACGTAATGGGGTTTTATTAATCAATGTTTTAAAAGGCTCAGACACAAAACTTTTATCAGCACCAGTGTCAAATAGGATCTTGGCATAAAAGTTGTTGATAAGGAACGTACCCGTAATGACATCGGAGTTTCTGCGAGCTTCTTCTTTATAAAGGCTCGTCCCCTAGCTTTATTTGGTTCTTCCTTTTTCTTCCTCCTAGGGCAGTCACTAATATAGTGGCCTGACTCACCACATTCAAAACATCTGCGCGGTTCCTTACATTCTTGGAGTATGTGTCCGGGTTTCTTACAGTTTCTACATATCAACTACCGACATACACCTAAAAGTTCCTTCCAACATGTTTGACACTTAGGTATGGGTCCCCGTTGTTTCTTAAATGGTTGTCTAGGGTTTGCCCGTCTCGTCTCCTGATTGTTGTCCCATTTTCTTTTTGGAACATAATCTTGAGGTTTAGGTTGTTGTACCCCAGCAGCAATAGTAGCTCCGGCCTCTACAGCCTCATTATACGTCATCGGTTTGGTTGATTTAATAAAAGTAAGGTACTCCGTCGGCAATCCCCATAGGAATCATCGGATTCGATTCTCCTCCGTGATGACTAAGTATGGCACCATTCGAGATAACGCATTGAATTTTGTGACATACTCTCGGTATGTCTTGGTGCCTAACTCTAGATGCAAGAGTTCCTTCTCAATTTTGTCCTTCTCACTCGGAGGGCAGAAATACTTAGTAAATAACTCTGAGAATTCTTTCCATGATAGACGATGTGCTAAGTCATCACCCTTGGTTTCTTTCTGAATCCTCCACCAGAACAAGGCCTCCGACTTAAACAGATGTACTGCAAAGCGAACTTTATTCCTTTCTAGACAGTCACTAATGTCTAGAATTGGTTCTACTTCACTTAGCCACTCATGTGCTTCCACAGCACCTTTCTTTCCATCAAAAGGTGGGGGATTACAGGACATAAACGTTTTGTAGTTGCATTCTTTAGATACTTCCGTGTCTCTAGGTTTTGGTGAAACATAATTTTCTTTCCTTTGTTTTTCCCTTCTTGGGGATCGTGCTGCACTACGTGACGCAGAGCTTCCTTCAGACGGTACAGGAATCTCAGTTCTCTGACGTTCCTGTCTTTGTGCGACACGGATCGCAATTCGGTCAATTGGTTCATTATCTAAAGGAGCAAGCTCAGTACGTCGAGCCGAGTTAGCCGATACATTGGGTTGTCGTGGGTGGTTAGATTGTTCAGCCGACATTTTCTAAATATAAAGAAACACCACTTCATCATTTTATTTATTTACAATGAGTAGTGACATCATTGTCTCGTACGAACTACCACACTTTTACACATATTACACAGGTAGTCACATAACCAAGTCAAGTACTTTTATACATATTACACATAGGATCATGAAACACACAACAAGTCAAGGCCTACTGTATTCCTTTAGCCTTATATTCCTCCAACTCTTGTTGCAACCTTATGTTTTGTACCTCCAGTTCAGCTATCCTAGCCATCATAGCTCTAATCTTCTTCGTATCTGCAGGCAGGCCTAATGTTTCATGTGGGGTACTAATCATGATGGGGCCGCTATTATGAACATGCATAACCCTAAATGGTTCAGGCTCAAGGATTTCTGGAAATCTTTCCCTAGGTGGGGAATAAGCAGGAAGTTCATTGGATCCCACAGTGTCTTCTGCGGTAGAGAAATCTTTTTAAGTGGGCTCTTGCTAGGACTTCTAGGGAACAGGGTGGGGGAATATATGGAAAGTTATTGCTGCCAGCAGTGGGTGCTGAATGAAAATTAAAAGAGGGTCCATAGGGGACTAGGGGTGGCACTAATTCTCCTAGACTCCTGAAGGTCTCTCTAATAGACGGTGTAATTGATCTATCCTCAGATGGTTCAAATTCCTCTTCGTCATTGATGTATTCTTGATAGTTGGCAGGGGCATACTTAAGTATAAAATCAGGACCTTTACCAGCTCCAAGCATCCTTATCTGTCAAAAGTTACAAATATTAGTCAAATTAGCCTAATCTTAAAGGTTAAAGCCTAGGCATTCCTAACGAATACCTAATTCGCTAAAACCTTTGGCTGTGACACCTCACCCAGATATGGATGAAAAGTACACAATTGATACCCACTTAAAACGAAACGTTTATCTCATTAATATAAACTACAAGGTACAAAAGTTGGAGACTTAACGATACAACATTTTATCAGACTAAATATCAACTGGTTCACAAAATTTCACTAGACACTACGGGTCTGGTGTCCAACGCTTCCTCCGGCCACGCAAGCTCGGAATCTATGGTAACTAGCCCTCAAGCCTCGTTACCTGTGACACATGCTTAAACGACACGTCAGCTTATGCTGGCGAGTTCACGAATATCATAGTTTATAAAAATCACATTAACACATTCATGACTTGTACCCGCCCATGCAATATTCACGATGTTTCCCTACACCGGAAATCACTATGGGACCATCGGTGTTTAGCCCCACATACATTCAGATTCAACTACACCATACTGGTGTAATTCGCCAATCATTCCCGCCGTAGCGGCACGTATATATACATGTGTATGCATGCCTAGGAGTTATCCATGATATATCACATGCGTACAACCAGTCATGGATTTGACATATTTGTAACAGTTACAGTTTAGGAGAAGCATGCTCACATTTGGAAAGCATTCGTAAAACTCACCTTAGCTTTAGGCGGTACGATAATTAATTGATCAGAACTTTAACCCTGAACATGTACCAAGACAATCTTAGGTGATAGTCTAATGATACGGTACTATCTAGTCATTATCGTGATCGACTTTGGATAACCAACCTAGTCTAAGCACGGGTACACAGTCCATGCCTAGACTAGAGTCAGGTCACCCAACGCCTACTCAAACTAAAAGCCTAAACCCTAAATCTAATATTATATTTATGCCTAGTATTATATTAAGTAGTAAATTAAATCAAGAGATTTAATACATACCTGTTATAAACAAGAAAGCATAGTGAAAAGTGACGTTCATGAACGAAACTATTTCTTATATATAGAAAGTTTTAACCGACGTTCTGGCCGCCTTCGAATACGTCGGTATTCATTTTAATGTAGATTTTACTCACACGTATGCACCCACGTGCACTTAATTTTTATAGTATACTTTAATTCGATAATATATATATTATATGTATTATTAGTATTATTACTTATTTAATATTATAATAATATTATTATTATTAAACGGGTTTAATCATTTGTTCGTGTAGACTCCTCATATTTTAACTAGCTATTTTATTTGTTACTTACTCGTTTTTACCATGTATGAAAGACAAGTTTCATAAGTATTTTTATTTATTCTCAAAACAGGGTGTTACAACAAACGCCGTAAGCCCCTGCAATTCGAAGTGGGGATCACGTTCTCCTAAAGGTTGCACCTTGGAAGGGAGTGATCCACTTCGGGAAGAAGGAAATCTAGTGCCAAGATACGTAGGTCCCTTTAAGATTCTGGAAAGAATCGGCAAAGTGGCCTATCGACTCGAACTACCGGCGACAACGTACATCCGACTTTCCACGTGTCGAACCTCAAGAAATGCCTAACTGAAGAAAATCTCCACGTCCCTCTCGAGGACTTGCAAATAAACGAGACTCTCCATTTCATGGAAAAGCCTGTCGAAATCATGGACCGAGAAACCAAGAAATTACGTGCTCTCGCATCCCTATCGTGAAGATCCGATGGGAAGGCAGACGCGGTGCCGAGTTCTATTGGGAATTGGAAATTGACATGAAGGCTAAATATCCGCATCTCTTTGTTACGGCCACTACTTAAATTTCGGGACGCAATTACCTAAAGTAGGAGAGACTGTAACAACTCCAATTTTCGTTGTTATTTATTTTCTATTTATTTATGTTTACCTCAATCAATTGTACTCCGAGATTTGGATTATGAAAAGTTATGTTAATGGAAGTATGTTTTATCACATCTATATCGTATTTAATCGCTTATTCAATCGCTAAATCAACGCAATCACAAGTAATTATGCTACTATACGATCCAAGTGTATTATTGTTTATATAAACACATGTGCCATCGCATCGCTTATCTCATCGCATCGCAAAACGCCGTTAATTATGTGGATTTATGTTTTATGTCTGTTATGTTTATTTATGTTATGGTTGTTATCTCTAAAACGCTCGCACGCTCACGCTAACCCGCTCTCTCTCAAATCAATGATAATATAACGCTAAACGCTCCGCTTAAACGCTTAATATAACTATCTAATACAAACCGAATCACCGAACGAACTAATAACGCAAAACAATCAAACAAAACTTGGCCACCAGGTCAAGTTCGGCCGAACTTGTGCATCACAAGTTCGCCCGAACTTTTCTGAGCCCCAATAACTATTCAAACTCATCAAGTCCGCCCGGACTAGTTATAAAACTCAAGAAAACACACAAGTTCGCTCGAACTTGTAACAAGTTCGCCCGAACTTGTAACAAGTTCGCCCGAACTTGATACAAGTTCGCCCGAACTTGATGTCTGCTCTCACATTCTCACCTCACCTATAAATACTCAGTTCCTCTTCTCATTTGAACTTGCTGCAAGTTCGCCGGAGCTCCCCAAAACCGAAACCTTTTGTATTCTAAGTAAGATTCAACCTGTTTTTAGCTACAACAACGTTCTGCAATGTTTTACAACGATTTTGCACAAGGCTCTGCCTTCGTTTTCATCAAATCTCATGTATTTTATGAAAAATCTTCATCTTTTTATGCAAAACTTCTGTTTTTTCACTCAGATCTATGTCTAGATCTGAGTAAAATCTTTAAAACATCGATTTTTACACATTATTCGGACTAATGACGTATATTTCGTTCACTGTGAAGTGGAACGAGGCGTGGTCACGCTAGATCTCAGATCCGGAAGCACAAGGACGAAATCGTCACTTTGCACAAACTGGACTAAACCGTACGAACCTTCAAGTTCGCCCGGATTAGTCCGAGTTTCTGTAAAATGGCTAAAACTCGCTCCAAAAGACCTCTTCAACCTTGGTTTTGCTCAGTAGCCTAAGGTTGGAAGGATGGACACTCGATTTCCTCAGCAAACGACGCGAAAACGCACGAATTGGATGCCAAAACAGTCAAGTTCACTTGGATTACATCAAGTTCGCTCGAACTTGTCACCAGATTGGTGACCAAGTTCGCCCGAACTTGTCACCAGACTGGTGACCAAGTTCGCCCGAACTTGATCAATTTTCACCAGATTTACACAAGTTCGCCGAACTTGTACTGATTTCCAAGGAAATCAGACAAGTTCGCCCGAACTTGTATCCTACTTCAACAATAAGACAAGTTCGCCAAAACTTGTACTCTCAGTAAGTCAGCTATACAAGTTCGCCCGAACTTGTACTTTCAAGTACAAGCTCGCCCGAACTTGTCTACTGCTCTCTCAAACCGTAATCGTTTCAGCAATTCGGAAGACTGATGCACTTCTGTTCGCTTTCAGGCTGATACGGCATTCTCCGCAACTCTCCTCAGATCCCTCATCTCTCCTGAAACGCACCAACAGTGAGTATACTTGAACCCTTTTTCGCTTAAACGCACTTTTGGGTGTCACATATGTTCGTATACCAAAACACATCACACAACTCAAATGCTTATTCGACATCCCACTCATACATAACTTTACGTGAAACCTGCTGAACTTTATGTGATACTTGTTTGCTTGTACACCACCTATAACATGATAGTATACTAGAGGTTGACCCGCCACCCGGAGGCCCGGGTTTGTTAAGGCTCGCATTTTCATTTCTCATTTTATTTTTCTCTTTTAGGATGTGAAGACTTGTTTGCATGCCTCGATCAATCGCGGTTTGTTGGTTTACTTGAATCTGAGTAGTTACATAGTTCACAACTATTACGTATATCATGCGGTGTATGCTAAACGTTTTTATATCTATATTTTATGCAAAACTCGTACGCTCAACTTTACTTAATTGTAATGAAGTTTTATTTTAACATATGTGGCAGGTTGAGGACTTTAGCTATGGATGCTTAGTTTAGGATTTCGTTTAGAAAATCATGTAATAAAATCTAGGGGAGATCGAATCGGATATTTTGTTTAAGAGATTGTTTGAATATTGTAATGATTATTTGGGATTTTATTGTTTAATAGTATGGGATGTTAAATGCTTAGATATTATCGCTTATTAGTTGTTATGATGTCTCTTGAGCAATCCGATTCACCTAGTGCCAGTACCCCGATGTTTCCGCCATCGGTTGGGGTGTGACACAACAACGCTCTACAACGATTTTGCACAAGGCTTTGCCTTCGTTTTCATCAAATCTCTTATGTTTTACGAAAATCTTTATCTTTTTATGCAAAACTTTTGTTTTCCACTCATATCTATGCTTAGATCTGAGTAAAACCTTTAAAACCTCGATTATTACACAATATTCGGACTAAATGACGTATGTTTCGTTCACTTTGAAGTGGAACGAGGCGTGGTCACGCTAGACCTCAGACCCGGAAGCACAAGGACGAAAACGTCACTTTGCACAAACTGGACTAAACCGTTCGAACCATTGAGTTCGCACGGATTAATCCGAGTTTCTGTAAAATGGCTAAAACTCGCTCCAAAAGACCTCTTCAGCCTTGGTTTTGCTCAGTAACCTAAGGTTGCAGGGATGGACACTCGATTTCCTCAGCAAACGATGCGAAAACCCACGATTTGAATGTCAAAACAGTCAAGCTCGCTTGGAATACATCAAGTTCGCTCGAACTTGTCACCTGATTGGTGACCAAGTTCGCCCGAACTTGATCAACATTGTCAGCAATCACACAAGTTCGCCCGAACTTGTACTGATTCCAAGGAATCAGGACAAGTTCGCCCGAACTTGTATTTCCCTTCATCAAACAGGACAAGTTCGCCCGAACTTGTACATACAGTAAGTTGGTAAGTCAAGTTCGCCCGAACTTGTACCCCAAAGTTACAACTTCGCCCGAACTTGTTTACTGCTCCTTCACCATTTAACCATTTCAGCAATTCGGATGACTGATGCACTTCTGTTCGCTTACAGGCTGATTCGGCATTCTCCGCAACTCTTCTCAGATCCCTCATCTCTACCAAAAATGCACCGACAGTGAGTATACTTGAACCCTTTTACGCTTAAACGCACTTTTGGGTGTCACATATGTTCGTATATCAAAACACATCACGCTTATACATGACTTTACGTGAAATCTGCTGAACTTTATGTGTTACTTGATTGCTAGTACGCCACCCTTAACATGATAGTATACTAGAGGTTGACCCGCCACCCGGAGGCCCGGGGTTGTTAAGGCTCGCATTTTTTATTTCACATTTATTTTCAATTTCACGATGTGAACGCTTGTTCGCATGCCTCGATCAATCGCGGTTTGTTGGTTTGCTCGAATATAAGTCGATACATAGTTCACAACTGTTACGTATGTCATGCAGTGTATGCTAAATGCTTTTATATCTATATTGTACGTAAAACTCGTATGCTCACTTTTACTTAATTGTATTGACGTTTATTTTAACATATGTGGCAGGTTGAGGATATTGCTTTGGATGCTTAGATTAGGTTTTGCATAGAAAATCATGTAATAAAATCTAGGGGAGATCGAATCGGATTTTATGTTTAAGAGATTGTTTAATATTCTAATGATTTGTTTGGGATTTTATTGTTTAATAGTATGGGCTGTTAAACGTTTAGATATTATCGCTAAATAGTTGTTATGATGTCTCTTGAGCAATCTGATTCGCCTAGTGCCGTGCCCCGATATTTCCGCCATCGGTTGGGGTGTGACAAATGGATTCTTCAAGTTCAAGCGATTCATTTAATAGTTATGAATTGTCATCCTCATCGGACAACGGGGCGGAAATATTGCTATCAACAGTGGCGACGGTCCTGAAAGCTATCGTTGAAGATTCAAATAAAGGGACTTCCCAACACCAACCTAAACAGAGGAAGTATATTGTTCGTGAAAGCGTAACCGCAAATGATTTGCTGCTAAACGATTATTTGTCACCCGAACCAACATATGATGAAAAAATGTTTAGGCGTCGTTTTCGTATGAGTAAAATTAATTTTTAAGAATATCAAAGAATTTAGATGATAATTATGTTTTTTTTCCAATAAAGACCCCATTCACGTGGTAATTTAGGATTTATCACGTGGCAAAAGGTTACGACCTCCCTAAGACAATTGGCTTACGGGAATAGTTCTGACATAATGGACGACTATTTAAAAATGTCGGCACGAGTGGCTAGGGAAAGTCTTCACAATTTTTGTGCGTATATCATTGAACTATACAGAAAAAATACTTGAGAAAACCAACGTTTAGTGATATGCGACAAATTACGGAACATCAAGCTGAATATCATGGTCTCCACGGGATGTTAGGTAGTTTAGATTGTATGACATGAGATTGGGAACTTTGTCCAACTGCATGGCAAGGCTCTCACACAAGCGGATATCATGGATCGTCGGCTATGATGCTTGAAGCTCTTGCATCATAAGATCTTTGGATCTGGCATGCATTTTTCGGTATGTCCGTTCACATAAAGATATAAACATTATTCATCACTCGTCCCTTTTCAGTGATCCAATAAATAGTGTTGGACCTAAAGGAACATTTTTTTGTAGATGATGTTCAATACAAGTATGGATACCAACTTGTTGATGTAGTTTACCCTGAATGAGCTGTTTTTGTGAAATCATTTTCAAGATATCCAAAAAGAATAAAGTTTAACCCTAATCGAGTCAAGATAAATAAATTCAAATCTTCGAGCTGATTCGGTAGAACATGTTTCGACACTTCCTATATTCGACTACATCAAAGATGAAAATGAAGATGAAGACGACTGATTTTTTTGGTATTGTAATGTATTTTTTATTGTAGTTATTTTATACAAAAAATTGTTGTTTTTAAAATTAGTTTAATTCTATTATTTAATTAAAAAAATATATAGCCACATGGCACCCCCAACGCCGTCTGTACACACCCCCTCCACACCTCACCTCACTTTTTTTTGGGGTGTGGAATGGTGAAGCCTACCTACGCTACGTGTCGACCAAAGAGCCCCCCACACCACGTGTTCTTAGGAGGAGGTATATCAGCAACGGCCTAGCCTAAAAACCTTCACGGGCCTAAGCCCTAACATTGACAGGAATTTATATTATTGTGCTGGTGTTGAGGGGGGGCCTGGCCTCCATCTGGATTTGTTTTTGGGCTTATATTGGGTCCGCCGCCCATGGATAGAATCATAGAAATGCAGACGACATATACAAGAGACCATTTTGTTAATGAGTAATGAAGAAAAATGGCAAATACATACCGGAGATGATAACGCATTTTAGTTTATCACATTATATTATATTATATTATATTATATTATATTATATTATATTATATTTATATTATATTATATTATATTATATTATATTATATTATATTATATTATATTATATTATATTATATTATATTATATTATATTATATTATATTATATTATATTATATTATAAGACTACAAAAAATGCCATATTCGCCCGAACTTGTATACTCTTTCACGTTACGACCATTTCAGCAATTCGGAAGACTAATGCACTTCTATTCGTTTACAGGCTGATCCGGTGCTCCCTCAATCAACATCAGAATCCGCCTCTCTCTGTAAACGTACCAACAGTGGAGTATACTTGAACCCTTTTACGTTTAAACACACTTTTGGGTGTCACATATGTTCGTATATCAAAACACATCACAAAACTCAAACGCTTATTCACAACCCGCTAATACATGATTGTACGTAAAATCTGCTGAATTCTATGTGTTACTTGATTGTTAGTACGCCACCCTTAACATGATAGCTTGCTAGAGGTTGACCCGCCACCCGGAGGCCCGGGGTTGTTAAGACTCGCATTTTATTTCGCGTTTATTTTCTCTTTAGGACGTGGACACTTGTTCGCGTGCCTCGCACTCGCGGTTTGTTGGTTTACTTGAATCTAAGTAGTTACATAGTTCACATCTCTTACGTATGTTATGCAGTGTATGCTAAACGCTTTTATATCTATTATGTTTGCAAACATGTATGCTCACCTTTACTTAATTGTATTGACGCTTATTTTAACATATGTGGCAGGTTGAGGATATTGCTTTGGATGCGTAGATTAGGTTTTGCATAGAAAATCATATAATAAAATCTAGTGGAGATCGAATCGGCTTTTATGTTTAAGAGATTGTTTAATATTGTAATGATTTATTTGTGATTTTATTGTTTAATAGTATGGGATGTTAAATGTTTAGATATTATTGCTAAATAGTTGTTATGATGTCACTTGAGCAATCTGATTCGCCTAGTGCCGCGCCCCGATGTTTCCGCCATCGGTTGGGGTGTGACAAATGGATTCTTCAAGTTCAAGCGATTCGTTTGATAGTTATGAATTGTCATCCTCATCGGACAACGGGGCGGAAATATTGTTATCAACAGTGGCGACGGTCCTGAAAGCTATCGTTGAAGATTCAGATGAAGGGACTTCCCAACACCAACCCAAACGGAGGAAGTATATTGTTCAATGAACGCGAAACCGCAAATGATTTGCTGCTAAGCGATTATTGGTCACCCGAACCAACATATGATGAAAAAATGTTTAGGCGTCGTTTTCGTATGAGTAAAATTTATTTTTAGAATATCAAAAAATTTAGATGATAATTATGTTTTTTTTCCAATAAGGACCCGATGCACGTGGTAATTTAGGATTTACCACGTGGCAAAAGGTTACGACCTCCCTAAGACAATTGGCTTACGGGAATAGTTCTGACATAATGGACGACTATTTAAAAATGTCGGCATGAGTGGCTAGGGAAAGTCTTCACAATTTTTGTGCATATATCATTGAACTATATATGAAAAAATACTTGAGAAAACCAATGTTTAGTGATATGCAACAAATTATGGAACATCACGCTGAATATCATGGTCTCCACTGGATGTTAGGTGGTTTAGATTGTATGAAATGAGAGTGAGAACTTTGTCTAACTGCATGGTAAGGCTCTAACACAAGCGGATATCATGATCGCCGGCTATGATGCTTGAAGCTGTTGCATCATAAGATCTTTGGATCTGGCATGCATTTTTTGGTATGTCCGTTCACATAAAGATATAAACATTATTCATCATTCGCCCATTTTCAGCGATCCAATAAATAGTGTTGGACCTAAAGGAACCATTTTTTGTAAATGTTGTTCAATACAAGTATGGGCACTAACTTGTTGATGTAGTTTACCCTGAATGAGCTGTTTTTGTGAAATCATTTTCAAGAGATCCAAAAAGAATAAAGTTTAACTCTAATCGAGTCAAGATAAATAAATTCAAATCTTCGAGCTGATTTGTTAGAACATGTTTCAACACTTCCTAGATTCGACTATAACGAAGATGAAAATGAAGATGAAGACGACTGATTTTTTTGGTGATGTAATGTATTTTTTTATTGTAGTTATTTAATATAAAAAATAGTTGTTTTTAAAATTAGTTTAATTCTATTATTTAATTAAAAATATATAGCCACATGGCACCCCAACGCCGTCTGTACACCCCCCCTCCACACCACACCTCACTTTTTTTTGGGTGTGGAATGGTGAAGCCTACCTACACTACGTGTCAACCAAAGAGCCCCCCGCACACACCCGTGTTCTTAGGAGGAGGTATATCAGCAACGGCCTAGCCTAAAAACCTTCACGGGCCTAAGCCCTAACATTGAAAGGAATTTGTATTATTGTGCTGGTGTTGAGGGGGGCCTGGCCTCCATCTGGATTTGTCTTTGGGTTTATATTGGGTCCGCCGCCCATGGATAGAATCATAGAAATACAGACGACGAGACCATTTTGTTAATGAGTAATGAAGAAAAATGGCAAATACATACTGGAGATGATAACTTATTATATTATATTATATTATATCATATTATATTATATCTAATCTAACTTATAATAAAAGACTACAAAAATGTCGCATGGCATTCTTTCCATCAACCTTATAAATTTTATTATTATTTATTTATTTAATATTAATAACTAATATATATATATCACTTATTTTTATCCTTATCGTTATCTAAGATTAATAAATAAATTCAATTTTGCAATTTAGACCCTCTGTTTTTTACTTTTAACCCAAAATTTTTCATCTATTGCAATTTAATCCCAACTCTTTTTTATTTTTAGTTTTGGTCCACTATACTTTTCATCTTTCCCAAGTTTTCTGTTTCGTTCTAAATTTTGTGAGTTAACACACCGCTACGGGGGGTTTAACATATTTTCGTATATTTTTCCCATTTGAATTGTCTGTCGCAACACATTTATCTTTCTCCGTTTGACAAGTTCGTTCAACGCGTGGTTCCTGGATTGACTTAGTTATTTTTTTCTATGTTTTACATTTCGAATTAATTTCTTTGCAACGAGCGTTCGTGATTCAAAGATTTTACGTCTGCTTGTCGCTCGGCGTTATTTTTTCGTTTTTTATTTATTTTGTTTTTACGAGCTTTTCCGGTGTTGGTGGTTGCTGACTGTGGTATAGCATTGATAATACTTGATACAATTTTACGACAATTGCTGCAACGCAGGGGCTTAATACTAGTACTTATATTAAAGAAGAAAACAATAAATGAATATTACTATTAATTTGACCTATTGAAGAAAATAGGTTATATGTAAAGAAGAAAAAAAAATATTGACTTTCTGAAGAAAATTGTTCTTGGTCAAACACTCAATATCGAGATCATGTAAAGATCGAAGGTTGATATTAGTTATGTACATCTCTCATCTAACATTTGTAATTACATCCACCCTAGATTATCAGAGAAACAGAGCTAGTTTTTTTTTTGGTAAATTAATATTATTTTCTGAGTAAATTACTGTTTTGACCTCTGTGGTTTAGCTAGTTTAACCGTTTCAATCCAAAAGAAATCTTTTAACATATCAGACCCTCATATTGCATTTTATAACGGTTTTGGCCCCTGACACTAATCTTATTACTTTTTTGTAGTTTAGCGTAAGGGTAATTAGGTCATTTTATACCTTAGGGGTTGTTTTTGATAATTACAATGTTATTTTAATATTTAAAAGATAATTAATGCAATTACTCAAGTTTCTTTTTATTGTTTCATTATTTTTGCGATTAATATTTAACAAAATACTTTTTACATATACAAATAAATAAGTATTTTCATTGACTGATTGTTTTTTATAACTTCGTTTTTTAAATCATTTGTTTTTTGAACTTTTTTAAACCGTCTATTGTTTTTGAAGTTGTTTATTCTTAAATCTTTTGTTTTTTGAATTTGTTTGTCCTTTAAAGTTTTTTTTGACATTTTATTTTACACTGTTTTTTATCTTCTTCTTTTTTTACTTTTTAAACAATTCATAAGTTTCATTTTTAAAAGCGTTTCATTTTTAAATCGTTCGTTTTAAAACCGTCTTTAAAATCATTTGAAACTTTGTATTCAATTTACTTATAGCTATTAGATAATAAGAACTTTAGAAAATGTATAATTTCAAAACGGTTGATTTGATTTTAAATGAACGAGTGGATTTAAAACAAAGATTTTTCAAAAACGACGTTTATAAAAAAACAAAACCTTACAAAAAATAAGTTGACAAGTGTAAAGTTCTAAAACAACGCATGAAGTAAACAAAGGAAGGTTAAAAAAATAATAAATTTTAAACAATTAAACGGTCCAAAGAAATGGAAGATTTGAAAAATGATAAACCATTGCAACTTTTTTTATACACGTCGTTTTTAAGAGTTAAGACATGAACGACTTAAATAAAGCGAGTTATGAAAAAAAAAACGATTTTAAAAAGAACGGTATAAAATGAGTGTTTTAAAAAAACTATAAAAGACAAACGAATTAAAAAGAACGATTTAAAGAAAACAAACAGTTTAAAAAAGAACAATTTTAAAAAGATAGATGGTACTTGTATGACTAACTCTCGATGCTTATCACGGTCGCATTGTGAGTTTAAAGGGGGATGCTAGCATAATAAAGATGTTTGGTTCATTGTAGGTTTTTGTATGTTAGTTATTAAGCCTATAGACTATATAATGTGTATTTTTCCTTCATATTTACTTGAATGTTTTTCATTGAATAAACCCTAAACCCTTCATATTTTTCAATTAACAAGAAAATAATATAATAGTTTAAGCTAGATTAGATGAAACTTATGTTTTTCTTTATTTTTTTGTATCATTATTAATGGTTATTCGAGAGGTAATCCTACCAATCTAGTTTCAAATCTTCACCAAAGCCCTGCAACCCAAGGACTTCCTTCGACTAAAGAAGCTCATGAATGTTCTACCGATCTAGCTTACAGGAGGATATTAGTATATGATAGTTTAAGCTAGATAACATTTTGTTTTTCTGTAATTTATTTCATCATTATTAGTAGTTATTCCAGAGATAAACCCTACGCATAGGATACTGAAGAAACACCAGATCTAATTGATCGGAATCAGATCAGATCTTCTAGGGTTTCCGCATAAAAAGGTAAATCCTCCGATTGTTCACCGAACTAAAGTAGATCTCCGATGAACACTGCAAAATAGAACACCGTTAGACTCGCCACAAGGAGAATGGGGGTTCTCTCCATGACCACCCTCCGGCGTGAGAATAAGTACAGGTTATCGGAATAGTTTAAGTGAAGTAAGAGAGAGAGTATGTGAGAGTGAATGAGATTACTTGTACCTCAAGACTTCTAATTTATAGCTGGATTTGGGCGCCAAACTTTAGAAGAGAGTTAACGGAATCTTTTTCACCCCATTAATTAGTTAACTTGTCATCTAAGCACACGGATTGTGAGCTAATCGACGGCTGGGGAGTCGCCACGTGGCATTTGTGATCATTCCGATTTATGTAAGGAGCATGCCATCATCGTGATCTAGATGAGTGCAACATATCTTGCCATGTCATATTCGGTTATAACCGAATGAGGCTTTGCACGATGGGCATTTAATGTCTCTAGAAGGTTTACAGCTGTAAACCTCCTGTCATCTGTCACATGTCCAGTTTGTTATAACAGAAAAGATTCCTTCTTCTAGTTGCCCTGCGCGCGAGTGTGGCCTAGATCTTTGATTATTATTTTCAGGCTTAACTTTCCCCAAAGCGAGCTCGCGCAGGGTTATTAAATGGAGGCTAATTCTCTCAGTACTCCGACGCAGGGTTATAGCGTGTCATTTGTTTTGGATTCTTATTTAAGTAGCCTGCGCGATAAGCGCAGGACTAGACTTAAGTGATCTTAAAAATGTATCAGTGGTGTGGTCCCTTGCGCTAGCGCATGGTTTTTGGGACCATACCCCTTCAAGTCCCCCCAGTCTAGTGTTGCTCCTATGCGCTGTGGCAAGTAGGTGGAGTACTGGACTTATTATAATGTTTGTTCTTTCAAGAAGATTTGTACTGTTCGATGCGCGGAAATGGAAAACTTCGTTATAAAGATAGCTTTAATGGATAGAAGTGATGAAATATTTGAATTTCAAAACTCTGACAGGTGTCAACCATTGGTATGGTGGGGTAGGTGAGGAAAACACGTGCAGATGACGTCTGATGAGAATGTGACAGGTTGTTAACAATAGCAGACGTCAAACATTAAATGAAATACAGCTTGTGTGTGTAACACGCGCGCGTGAAAACCGTTACTGTTCCCCACTCGCCGACTTGCCTTTCTAGGGCTTCGAAAAAATTGTCGCACATCTTTCGAGGCATTAATTGCGATGCCTATATATATAATCAGTTCACCCCTTCATTTCTTCATGCTTTCTGAAAAACATTCCCGATTCCTTCCTACTTCGTGAAAAAGTTCAGTCATCGTTTTTGTTTGAATCAAAAAGTGGTGATGTCGACCAGTTCCAGAGCCGAAGAACCATCAGAGATGCCCTCATCGTCATCACTTCCCCTATTAAAATGGACTCAAAGCTCATTCGATAATCTTGTGAAAAACTTCAAGTTTCCGACTGTCTGGGACACACGATATCCGGCAGATACTGATACGGCAGCCCATGCTCCGGCCGGCTATATCACTTTGTTTTGGGAGTACTTTGCAGATGGTAATTCAGATTGCCGGTTACTCATTTCTTTCTGGAAATTTTGGATTGTTACAAATTCCACATCTCTCAATTGAATCCCATGGGGATGGTTAGAATCCAGCATTTTGAATTTGTATGTTGATCTATGGACATTGTCCCTACTGTCGATCATTTCAGGGTCTTTTACCAGCTGCACTGCTCTTTGGGTTTTTACTCGTTCCAGCAGAGGCTACCGGCGAAAAAATTGTTACTCTCTCCTCCCAAGTCGTACCATGACTGGAAACAGAAGTTTTCTATATCAAGGCCGGTGTAATACCCATAAAGATGAAGTTTCGCGGTGTTGAAGATATTGCTTTAGAAATGTTAGGATTGAACCCTTGGAAAGGAACAGATAATACATAGTCAAAACACACCATCCGAGCTTTGATCCAATCATCAGAGGTTTCTAACCGTTGATGAGTATTTACTGCTTTCAATAAACACATTCTCTCTTATCCTCTGACAGAAGAAAGTCACAACCGCTAATAGAAGATCACAAGAATAGAGGATAGCCAACAGTGCTTAGCTTAGTATTAGATTAATCAATGTAACAGTGCTATGCAGTGATAGTTTAGTCTAAGCAGTGTTTGTAGTTAGTTACTTCTTGTTAGCTGTCACTATCAACCCTGACATCATTGAAAGATGACCAGTGGTTAGACAATTAGTATAAATAGGCGCTCAATGTAACAGTTAACACTTGTCTTCTTAAAAAGATCAATTTCGCATATCTTCTTCATTTCTTACTATCAAACGATCGTTATTGGGCTAGGGGGAGTTTGTGAATCACATGCAATAGTTTAACTACTTGAAAGCATGATGGTGATGAAAACAAACGACCGATTGATTTTTGTAAAAGTTTTCCACTAATCTGCTGTATTTATTTTCGGTTTTTCAATCATTTTCTATTACTTGAAACAAAAACAGCAATCAATTCAAACTTAGATCCTGACAATTGGTATCAGAGCTTGGTCAATCGATTTTGATTTAAAAGTCAAATTGATTTGAACAGATCAGCTCTTTGTTGCTAATTTCGTTTGATAAGTTTTGCTTGAATACAGAGTTTTATTACTACAAAAGTTTTTAAAACATAAATCTGTTGTAAACAAGAGAAATGGCACAAAACACACTGGAATCCAATATTGGATCCTTGTTCAAACCACCTACGTTGAAACGAAATGAGTATTTCATTTGGCAACGTAGGATGGGTCACATTCTCGCCCAATAGAACACCGGATGTTGGAGATCCGTTGTATTTGGACCACACATCCCCATGGTTCCAAGTACAGAGGATCCCCACACTCAAATCCCTAAGAAACTCGAAAATTACTCTAAACAGGATTTCCTCAAAATCGAATTGGATGCTAAGGCTTTTAGCATCGTTGCTTCGGCTTTGCCCAATGAGATTTATGCGGGATTACTTCATTGTAATAGTGCTAAAGAGTTATGGGATGCTCTTAAAGAGCAATTCGGTGGTACTGAAGAGGTGATGAATAATAGAGAAGTTTTAAATCAACAGTATGAAACGTTTTGAAACTCAACAGTTCAAACGATATAGCTGTCTTATCAGTGAGCTCAAATTGGTAAATGTGGAATTTCCAAATTCGACTGTCAATAGTCGTTTCTTGAGATCTTTACCTGAGAAATGGGAGACTGTAGCTTATGTCACTCGAACAGCTGTTGGTTACAAGGAAATGACCTTGACACAACTTCATGGTCAACTTCTCACATATGAGAGAGAGTTGAACCAGAAAAAGAAGTTACAAGAGTCAGGGAAAATGGCCAATGACTATACTCTGGGAAACACTGCTCTCCATAGTCATGAGGAGGGGTTTGGCAGTGGAAAGGATCAGAGTTTTGATCATTACATTGAAATAACTTCTGGAAACAATTTCAACTCTGATCCCTGTACACCCAATTTTGCTTTTGCTGCAAATTGTGAAAGCCAAACCTCTGACAATCTGAGTTTTGAGATGAATGACCTACAACATTTTGAACCCATGGATTTGGAAGAAATGGGCATCCTACACCAGTTGGCACTTTTGAGTATCAGGGCTAGTAAGTTTTACAAAAGAACTGGTAGGAGGTTTCCAGGTTTGCATGGGGGGTTAAAAGTTGGGTTAGATAAATATTTCAAGTGCAATAGGATGGGACATTTTACCAGGGAATGCAGAATTCAAACTGCAGGACCAATTATTACGCATCCTGGCCCCAATCCTCAAAGCACTGTCCAATATTCCCAGTTTGCCCCTGCACAACAAATGCATAACACTGCTCATTTTGTAAATCCTGTAACAACTGTCCCTATTCATTATGTCCAAACCTCTGCTCCACAGATTCAATATGTTCAAGCACCACCTCAAGTGCATGTGCAACAGGTTTCACATGTCACTCAAACTACTCAAACCACTGCTACACCAGCAGAGGTTACACAACAAGCTTCTTTACCCAAGGTTTTGTTGACTGGAGTAGTTTGCCTGAGGATTTAACTGATGAAAACTTTGCTCTCATAGCCAAAAATGATTTCGAAAATGAAAACTTGTGTTTAATGGCTCTTGAGACCATAGTTGAAGGTGATGAGTCTGTGGAACATGAGTCAAAATCTGATGTGGTTGAATGTTGTGAAGCAGTGGTTACACTAGAAGTTACACCTGTGACTGAAACGAATGGTGTTGATGTTGAAAAAGACAATCTATCTAACCCATGGGACACAAAGGTGTGTGAAGAAGAGTGTGATTGTGCTCTTATGACTACTTCAAAGGTATCACCTCAGATCCTAATAGATCTATGTTCTGAAAATGCATTATTGCTTTTGCAAACATAAAGCAGGTGAATGAAAACCTAAGAAACAAAATTTTAGAAGATGAACTTAATTTTGAAAAACTTGTTAAAGATTTGAAAACAAAGTTAAGTGAAAAAGATTATGAAATGAGTAGCCTAAGGCATGAATCAAGCATAACCATAGATCAGCTCCAAACTATGGTAGAAAAATACCAAGTTTGCAAACAGGGGCTAGAATCTACCCAGATCACTTGTGAAAAATGGGTAGAGTCTTGTAAAGGTTATGAGCTTATGCTTGATGCTCAAGTCAAGAGCAACATAAAGCTTGGTGATAGTTCAACAAAGGCAGCCACTACAATTGCTGAACTCCCAAGTTCTCAATTGGACAGTGGTTACATAGCTAAGTCCTTGTTGAAGGCAACCACTACTGAGGCTACTATGGTAACCTCTGTTCCAGTGGGAAGTCCCCAGAACCAAGAACAAGGGGCATCTACGATTGAAGCAAGTGGCAAAACACATGCTCATGGTATCTTAGATAAAACTACCACATCTGGTAGGAGTTCAGATGATCCTATTAAGTTAGGTGATGAGCTAAAATATCAGAAATTGACGAAAAGGGTTACCAATGTTGAAACAACTGTTGATGAAATTAAAGATCTTTTGAAACAGTTGATCACTATTCAGAGTCAACCCCCTGTTCCAACCACTACTGAGCTCAAATCTGCAATAAATCCAATCTTTCAACAAGAAAAACATTTCCTGGAGCAAAAACATAAACATCAGATGATGGAATTCAGGAATATGGTTGATGCAAGATACAATGATACTGCTGCAGATATCAAGGCAATCAAAGCCCACTTGCTCACCACCACTGGTAAATCTCCTCCTATTGTCATTTTTGTGAGTCCAGATGTAGCCAAAAAGGGGGAGAAACCTTTGGGAAAAGAAAAATTGAAGATGGATGATACAAAGGCAAGGCCTACAGTGAAAATCCCTAAGCCAGATGGCTCAAAGAAACCATACACAACTAAAGATATCCTGGCAAGGGCAAAGATGTCTCACAAGAAGACTGTGTTTGATGAAGGCAAGGTGCTGGTTGAGAAAAAGATTGATCAGCAGTTAGAAAAGGGAGAGACTTTTACCTCAACAAAGAGGAGATCTTCTACAAAAGCGAGACAACCAGAATCCACACCTCTCAAAACTAAAATGGCTACCAATCCAACCACAAAAACCTCTGTCATCACACAACTCCCATATCCACCCCCAACAGATGTTACAGCAACTGTTGTGCTAACATCTGTTGACACAGCAGAGGTTGTAGCATATGTTATCACAACCACTGCCGTCATCACCTTTCCCACTTCCACACAAATACGACCAACACCACCCAGAATTCCAAGCCATCCATCGTCACCGTCAATCAGTTTTAAGAGAAGGAAGGTAACAAAGGTCATAAATGAAGAAGAGATCTCTGCTCCTATACCTCTTGCATCTGCACAAATGTTAGATCTAACCTCTGCTTCCCCAACTACAACATCTGTTCCTTCAAAAGAAGTGGTTCCTGCAGCTATAAAGTTTGCTCTTGATTTGCCTGCAGTTAGGAAAGAAATCAAGTATTTTTACGCTGAAGAAGATCCAGACAAATGACATTTCCCATCTCTTCAAGGTTATCCAAAGCCTGCAAATATTGATAAGTATCTGGAACTCAAAGAAAGGCAGGCAGAGGATATTGCTAAGAAGTTGTCTGAAGGCAAAAGTGATAGAGAAGTGCAGAACCAATACCAGTTTCAGCTGAGCAAAGTCCAATCACTGGAAAGATTTTCAAAGAATCTATCAAATCAGATTTCTGAAGTAAATGATAAATTTTTGAAAGATAAGTACATTTCTCACATCATGGAATACAAGCAAATTTTCTTAGGATGAGTTTTTTTTTTATTTGAATATATTTAAAAAATATTTTGTTTTTCTAAACTTTTTTATGTTATTTTTTTATTATTAGTTACTTTTACGATTATTATTTAATAAAACTTATTTTAAATAAGCAAATTTGTCTTTTCTAAAATCTTTTTATAAACTTTTTTATGATTGTTCGTTTTTCAAACTTCTTCTTAAACTCTTGATCTTTTGTTAATATATCGTTTATTTTAAAAATTTTCCGTTTGTTTAAAACTGTTTATTTTTAAACCTTTTGTTTATTAAAACAGTTAATTTTTTTGTGAACATCGTTTGTTTTTTTAGTTGATAATTTTTTACTTGTTTCTAACCTTTCCGTTTTTATAAACATCTTTCTTAAAACGTTTAAAACCAAAACCGTTTAGAAAACGAACACTTAAAAAAGCTTATAGAAAACGTTTATTAAAAAAAATTTATTTTATTTTAAAAAATATGTTTATAAAAAATGAAAGTTTAAACACAACTAAAAAATGATCAGTTAAAAAAATTGAACGATTTTAATAAAAAGGTATAAAAAATAAAGAGTTTTAAACAAAAAGATGGTTTTAAACAAATGAAGGATTTAAATAAACGATATATTAATAAAAGATATGTGGTTTAAAAAGAAGTTTAAAAAACGAACGGTCATAAAAGAGACATTTATAAAAAAAACTTTTAGATAAAGAACAATTTTATTTATTTAAAATGTGTTATTTTAAAAATAATCGTAACAATAACAAATGATAAAAACAAAATAACAATTAAAATTTTTAAAAATAATAAAAATAAAATAATTTTTTTAATATATACAAATAAAAAACTCATTCTGTAAATAATAAGATTGTGGTTTGTTTTTTTTTAAATTTGAGTAATTACATTAACAATCTCTTAAATATTAAAAGAAATATTATAACTTACATAAACAGCGCATGAGACATAAAAGTACTAAAATACCCTTATACAATAACAAAATGAAGTAACATAGCTAGTTTTAGGGGTCAAAACCATTACAAAATTCAACCTAAATGTTTAATATGTTAAAAGATTCCTTTTAGGGCCGAAATAGTTAAATTGACTAAATCTCAAGTACTAAAATTGTAATCTACTCATCTAAGATTTATAAAATACAAATTTCTTTTCACTGTTTTGCGACTGAGTACGGACATTGATATTTTGGTTCTAAAATATTATTTTTTTTGTTTTTCTTTTGGCCGTTTTGTCCTCAAATTGAAACGGTTTCAAATTTTGTGACCGACAACTAAACCTAATTAAGTGGATGTCATTTTTGTATGGTTTTACAAAAATGATCAAATTCTAACGCTTTCAATTTTGTCGAATTGCTACCCGCATTTAAATTTTAATTTAAATTACTATTTACCTTTTTTCAACCATTGCGACGACATTTTTGTAACAAATATTAAGCAGTCGTAAGTTGTGGAATCGATTACAATTGATGACTGCTGCTTAAATTAGTTCCCTTTGTTTTTTCTATTGCAAAATTTGCAACAATCTTTTCTTTTTTAAGATTTGAGGGCGGACCTTGGATCACCCGGTAAGGTTGCTGCTTCAGGTCATGGGTTCTAGCCGTGAGAAACAACCTCTTGCATAAAGTATAGGGTATAGGAGAAAAGTATTTTGAAAGGGAAGGTTACATATTTCATTAATATGAAAACAATATATATATACTCAGTAGGTTACAAAATAATTGGAGACTAACTAGGAAGCAGGTACAACAACTTTGACTATACAATCAGTTTAAATTTAAAATAATTTAAGTTGACTGGGAATCTATACTACTCCCCTGAAAGACTGGGAATCTTAGAGCGAATTTGAAGAGAAGGTGCCCAAGGCAACAGTTTGGTTAGGATGTCTGCTAGCTGGCCCTTGGAGTTAACATGGTGAACCCGTAATGTACCGTTAGATACCTACCTATTCACAAACAAAATGGTAATCAAGTGCAACATGTTTCATTCTCGAGTGATAAACCGGATTTGCACAAAGGTAGGTGGCTCCCGTATTGTCACAGAATAGTTGTGGAGCATGAGAAATTGGAACACCAAGTTCTGATAATAGATTTTTGACCCACGAAAGTTCAGCAAGAGCCTTATACTCAGCCTCAGTTGCTGATCTAGATACCGATTTTTATGTAGCCGACCTCCAAGATATGATATTAGGACCAAGGTACAACAAATATGCAATTTTTGAGCAACCTGAATCGTTAGCACCACCCCAATCGGAATCCGAGAAGGCCGAGAGTGTAAGCGGTAGTGGCGTTGTAAGAAAACACCAAAGTGAATGGTACCTTTGAGCTAACGAAGAAGACGTTTTAGAGCTTGCTAATGGGTTTGTTTAGGAGAGTGCATGAATTGTGAGAGCTTGTTGATTGCAAAAGATATGTTGGTGCATATGTATGTTGCCTACGTCATCGTATTAGATCGAGTCTGTTCGATTAGGGCTTAAACTGCTAGAAATATGACGTATTTACGTAAATAGTAGATCAAGTTCGCCAGGAAAGTTAATGTTGGAACAAGTTCGCCTGAACTTGTTATTCTCCTAAGCGAACTTGATGTACTATAAATATGTGCCTTAGGATCTTTCAATTGTAACTTTGTAATTTTGGCAAACTTGAGGCGAAGCTCTGTCGGATCCGGAACTCAAATGTAATTGACTTTATGATCAATAAACAGACAATTAATAAGTAATTCTTGTTATTTGATTAACATGTCACTTAGTTTCCGCCTATTTGGACATTAGAAACCAATTTAGGTTCCCGAGCTATTCAGAAGCGACCTTACAAGTGGTATCAGAGCCACGGATACCTGATTTGGTGAAATCATCACAAGAACTACTCTATTTCTACTCCATTCTACCATTTTTCTTAACTTTTTCATGAAAAACAATGTACCTACGGTTAAAATCTGCTAAAACTTGAATATGTCATGTAAAATTCACTAAGGATAAACCCCTGAAAGTTTCAAGGCCTATTCAAACGAATTGATATCGAAAAGTTGAAAAAATCATGATTTGCAAAACCAATTTGATCGAACTTGACATCAAGTTCGCTCGAACTTGACTGAAAAATTCACTTTTTGAGTGAATTTTCATCAAGTCCGCCCGAACTTGATTGATTTTTCATAGATTTTAATCAAGTCCGCTCGAACTTGCTAAATATGTCTTCAAATTTCATCAAGTTCGCCCGAACTTGATCAAATTTTGTTCAAAATCTTTTACAAGTTCGCCCGAACT
The DNA here is from genome assembly GCA_947069175.1 of Scalesia atractyloides. Lineage (NCBI taxonomy): Eukaryota > Viridiplantae > Streptophyta > Magnoliopsida > Asterales > Asteraceae > Scalesia > Scalesia atractyloides. Next base: position 14,591,797 of record CAMTDV010000025.1, on the reverse strand, counting down.
TGTTAGTTTCTTGAAATTCTCTACAAGTTCGACCGAACTTACTCAGGGTGAAATTTTTCAAAACATTTCAACAAGTTCGCCCGAACTTGTCAGTGTACTAATCAACTTTTCAAGTTTGTGAACGTGTTTTCAGCGATACTCGTTTGTCTTCCACGATGGAAGATCACAGTGTGTATATGACAGTCGAGGCTTCAACATCAAATGCCAACATGATGAATCAAGTTAATATTGATAACGAGATGGGTACGTCAGTGAAGCCACTGAAACTTATGTGCATGGATGAATACGAGGGGTGGAAGGAAAAGTTTACGAACTGGGTTCAAGCTACGTTCTTTCACAGTTGGGTTGCAGTTGAAACAGGATACACATGGCCAAGAGATGAACATGATAATGTTATCGAGATGAGCAAGTTTTCCACTTCACAGAAGGATGCGTACGTTGCTGAAAAGAAAATGATCAGTCTGATTCAGCAGTCCGTGAAGGAAGATATCTTAGTGCTACTACCATAGTACAAAACTGCACAAGAGTTATGGAAGTCTCTAAAGACCAAATATCAGGGGAGTGCAGACTGGAGCTCAAGAGAATATCTCAAGTCCAAAGATCCAAACTGCTTTCAGCGCGAATATGGATGCCTCGCCACAGAGCCAAACTCAGTCATATCCTAACTATGATCAGAGTTCTCAAAATGCTTCATATTCAAGAACAAGTTCTAATTCACCATATCAGAATCAGACGAATCAGAATAATCAATCAAATTCTGATCCAAATGTGCTTAGATGCAACATTGCAGTCAACCTAAACAACAGCGATTCTGAACAAGTGGCCAAACAACACATGGCACTACTTGCCATAGTGTTATAATCTTATGAGAGTTTAGTAGCCGGGAAGATTGGTAATCCAGAAATGACTACAGAGGATTACGATCCAGTGGATGAGGAAGAGCTTGAGTTGATGGACATCAAATGGTCCTTAGCTTCGATTATCCGGAGAGTTACCAAATATGTTGCTCTAACTGGTAGAGACATCGGAAATTCGGGCAACAAATTGGGATTTGACAAGACGAAAGTTACTTGCTTCAGATGCCGACAAAAAGGGCATTTCAAACGAGAATGCAAAAATCCAGAAACCAAAGTCCTTTCGGAGGCGACAATGATTACTACAAGAAGTCGTTGCAATATAAGCCATTTCCAAAGAAAAATCAAATCGAAGTCCAAGAGAAACCATCCAGCACTGCAGAAAAAAGCAATGGTTGCTTCAAATGAAGATGACGGATTTGATTGGAACTCATACATTGCTAAGAAGAGAGTAGTTGCTCTAATGGCCGAAATCATGGAAGATACATCTGCTGAGGATGCAGCTATGGAGAACGCTATGCTAGAAGAATACTTACAACAAGCAGAAGAAGAGGAGATTTATCATCATACGAGGATGCAGAGTGTTCTTTCTTCTAATGTTACTTCTAGTTTTGCAGGTTGTTTTGGTAAAGCAGCATCTTCTGAGCATGTTGTTGAGAATAAACCGGAAGTTGAAGAAGTCATCAACGTGACTAAGGAAAAGAATGAAGAAACCCTTACGAAGATTGCAAACAAAGCGATGATGGCAAATTTGACAAAGGTTGGTCCGGAGGTAAAAGTTGTAGAAAAGGAGGTTGTAAAAGTGCAAATCGTTGAGGTTGAAAAACCTTGCACGAAATGTACTGAGCCTTGTGTGCAATGCGCCGAAATATTTCAAATCATAAGTGAACTTAATGCGCATAACAACAATATTAAATATGATTATCGCACAATGAAGGAAGCTTATGATAAAATGAAAGGCGATTATGGCTGGCTTGATAAAAACCACATTGAACAACATGACACAGTAAGAATGTTAAAAGCAACGGTAATGGAAAAACAAACGGCCATTAACATCTACATAAATACCATTGCTGAAATAAAACAAGAGCTTCAAGATATGAAAATCGAAACCGAAAGGGTGAGACAGCTTTTGAAAAGCTATACCACAAACGCTTACGTCGCCGATCATATTCTTTCAACGATTCCGTCAGAAGAAAATGATACGAAAGCAAAAGGTAAGAAACGTGGAGATTATAGCAATGTTCCACCACCCTTGTGCGAAAAAATATTGTCGCAAGAAAGTTGATGGGATGGAAAGGCGCTTAATGTTGAACTTTTGACCGAAAAGAAAAGTGAGCTGCCTGAGAACATTGACATAACCTACACAAAAGATGATAGTGAAGCAGTGGTAAAAAATGTTGTTGAAAATGTTTTGAGTGAATCTGATGATGCCAGCTTTGAGAGCGCCAATTCAAGTTCAAACAATTCGGAATCACAATCCGAAAATGACGATACATCATCAGAAAATGATCTAAATGATGATCCTAACGTTGTGATGTACAAAGTTAAGGAATCTGATAGATTATATTTCGATTAGCTTTCCGATTCGAAACGTGAAAGAAGATCAAATCGATAATTTTTTCAAACTTGTAGAAGTATCATCAGATGATCTTGAGAGAAATGAGAACAAGAGAGCAGGGTTGGGTTAGGTTTGGAGGTAAATGAAGATGAACCGAAAAAGAAACAGAAGTCACCATTTCACGAATACAAAGGTAAAAACATGAAGTTTGTGTATGGGACGAACGCGGTTCAAGAAGAAAATTTGAACGGTAAGCAATCAAATGATGAGTTCAATAAAGAAAAAGAACTTTGGGACAAGGCTAAATCCGCAAGTGGAGTAAAATCCACTAGTGGACATTCTCATGATACTCGAACTTGCTTCAAATGCAATGAAGTTGGTCACATTGCTCGCAAGTGTCCGAAATCAAAGCCTATGTATCACCGAAGAAAAACAGTTTCAAATGTTGAGAAACATAAGCAACCAGAGATTGTAAAACCAATCACAGTCTTAAAACGAAACAGTGAATCTAAAATCGAAGTGAAATCTAAAACTGAATCAAAGTTTGAAAATTCAACTTTTGAGAAAGGTGAAACTTCCAAAACTAACAAAAACAAAGATTCTAGATTCTACATTAAAAAGGCAAGAAGTAAGTCACAATCCTGGGTTGCAAAGAAGAAAACAATATCATCTGAAAATGAAAAGTCTGTTTCAGATAAAACTGATAATGTCAAATCAACCAAGTCAATAATCAAAAATGATCTTTTAAAGTTGAAAAAAGATTTTCTAAAATAGACAAAGAAAGATAAAGTCGAACAGTTTTCAAAATTGACATTGGACGAAATGTTTGATGACAATTTTGATTACGATGATGAGTTTGAAAGTGATTACAAAGGTCTTTATAAGTTTCAGCCCAAGACCAAAAAGGCTTGGGTTTCTCTCTTTAAGTAGTTACTTTTCATGTGCAGGGGTTCCAAAGATCCACATTGTCGAAGTAGAATCTGGATAGTGGAGCTTCTTGTCACTTAAATTATTTTGCAAGTGTCATAATCTTTGTCATCTTGAAGGGGAGAAGTTTGAAAAGAAAATTTGTGATGTACAGATTGTGAAAATCCACACTGTTGAACAAAACACTGATTGTTATATCAAACCATTTATTCTTTCATGTTTATGAGGATTAATGGTATATCTGTTGATAGGTGCGGATGCAGATTTTGAAAAAGGATCGGACGACAAGTTCTCGTGATCCTCATTGGTTTGTTATCTTTTTAGATTAGAATTTCTTAAAACTAAAATCCAAAATATATTTTTGATTTTAGGGGGAGTAATGAAAAGTTGAAAAATCAAAAACATATAAAAAAGTTGAAAATTCAAAAACATTTAAAAAACCAAAAAGTACAAAAACATGAAAAAGACAAAAAAAGAATTTTGTGTCACAAAAGAAATGATAGTACATCAGTGGACTATCACAGTACGCTAAAGAATTGTAAAGTTTAAATAGTGATAAACAAGTCTTACTATAGATGTGTCGATAGGCTTTATACGTTCTGTAAATTGTTTCCGGGATATAAACTAAATTTTACAACTACTTAAACTTGTGGATTAACATCTCTCGGATATATGGACTTAGTACTCCGAAATTTCGTTTGAGAGATTGCCTGCATCTAAGATACGAGGTCTTTATAGATGATTGATATCTAGGGTATTATACAAGTTCTTCTGATTTTGTGGAAGCAATAGCCTAGAACTTCTATAATGCTTTTGCTAAAAAACCCCAAAACTGCATGCAAACTTGAAAAGAATCGAAAGATCTAATCAATTGCAGTGCTTAAAAGATTCCTTAATTGGAACACACCTTAAAGTCGAGCCTTCATCTCTTTGTCTGTACGGTAGTACTAACCTGAGCTCTCAAGGCTTCGCATTAACCCAGATACAGATATCAGTTATGCTATACTCACCTGTAAGATGAAATCTAGGGAATCTTGATACGGGAGTATATTCTGAGATGGGAACCATAGTTGAGTCAAGTTTCATAATTCTAACTAAGATATCTTGGAACAATTGAGAAATGTATCGAAGTTTAAGTGGACAAACATATCGACAATCTAGGTAAACGAGTTTAAAACTTAAAGTCATCATAAGGTCAACGGTACTAGTGATATGTCTCAATCAACTGATATGATCCTTAGACACGAATTCACAAAATATGTCTGTAAATATGTTTGTACATAGCTTACTTGCTTTACAGATTAAAATCAAAAAGATTTTCAGTGTGTTTTAGCATAAACATTCGAAAATACAAAAAGATTTTGTTTCTACATTAGTTTCAACAAGCCAATGTTGGAGAACAAATCTTCGAAGTCTGGTAAGATGCTAAAGTGATGAAAATCTTGATGACATCTGTTAAAATCAAAATGAATGGAAAAATCATGAAAAAGTTCATTAAATTGAAACTTTAAAAGTTGAAGAAAAACATTAGTTTGTTAATAACGGGTCGAACCGAGGTCATTAACTTGGACTCGGAAGACAAATCGGTTAACCAAGGTCATTAACTTGGACTTGGTCAACTAAGTGGATTTTCATAATTGATAATCGTGTGAAAATCAAGGCCTGAAATGTAAAAAGTATTCAAGGTCGTTAATTTGAACTTGAATAACTGAAAGGTTTGAAAATTGAAAAAGAAGATTAAAATTTGAAATGATGATGTTATAAAATTTCAAAGTTTGAATCTGAAATGTTTATTTGAATGTCTGCAAGTATTGAAACAGGAAGTAAAGTTTTAGGGGAAGTTTTGATAAAACGATGATTGAAGATACCAGAAAGCTCAAAATAAGGGGGAGCATAGCTCAAAGCAAGGGGAGCATAGTGATTAAAGTTTTATCAAGATAAGCTCGAGAAAAAGAGACGGATTGAAGATGAAATGAATATCAAGACGTTAAAGTTATTCAAGACTAAAGATCAAGAATATTAAAGACCCAGGTGCTTATTTGAAGTCTGATGACTACGGCAACATCCAGGAGGAGTCTGTTGGTGCGTATATCTGTTGCCTACGTTATCGTATTAGATCGAGTCTGTTCAATTAGGGCTTAATCTGCTAGAAATATGACGTATTTATGTAAATAGTAGATCAAGTTCGCCTGGAAAGTTAATGTTGGAACAAGTTCGGCCGAACTTGTTCAACAAGTTCGCCCGAACTTGTTATCCTCCTAAGCGAACTTGATGTACTATAAATATGTGCCGTAGGATCTTTCATTTGTAACTTTTTAATTTTGGCAAACTTGAAATGAAGCTCTGTCGGATCTGGAACTCAAATGTAATTGACTTTATGATCAATAAGCAGACAATTAATGAGTAATTCTTGTTATTTGATTAACATGTCACTTAGTTTCCGCTTATTTGGACATTAAAAACCAATTTAGGTTCCCGAGCTATTCAGGAGCGATCTTACAAGATATATGTGGACGTGTAAACGCAAGATATCGAAGGGAGCAAACAAGTTTACGATACGAGGTTACATCAACCAAAGGTAAATGGGTCGTTGAGGGAGAGAGGATCCAATGAGCTAAGAGGTGTGAGGACATCTTTGGCACCATCCATGTAGAAACGAGTAAGAATGTCTTGAACATGTCGATGTTGAGAGAGAAAGATACTGAAGCTAGTGGAGATAACTTCGATACCATGAAAGGGGTTAAGTGGACCGAGATCCTTAACAAAAAAATTGTTTTTAGAGCTTTGATGAAATTCTCAAGAAAGATGATGTTATTTCCCGTTATAAAAATATCGTCAACATAGACCATGAAGTAGCATGTGATATTTTTATGTTGATAGATAAAGAAGGAGGCATCGGCTAATAATTTTTGAAAACCAGACTGAGTGAGAAAATTGGTTAATTCAATATACCAAGCACGAGGAGCTTGCTTGAGTCCATATATGTATTACTTTAACTTGCAAACTTGGTTGGGAAATTGAGGGTGAACATAACCGGGTGGTTGTTGTATATAAACTTCCTCATGAAGTGTTCCATGAAGAAAGGAATTGTTAACGTCAAGTTGACGAAGTGGCCAACCATTGGAAAGAGCAATGGAGAGAATCGTGCGAATAGTGACGGTTTGGTAACCGGACTATATGTGTCAAAGTAGTCTTTACCATATTTTTGATCAAATCCTTTTGCCACTAGACGCGCTTTGAACTTATCAACCGAACCATCTGGTTTGCGTTTAACACGAAAAAACCCATTTGCAACCGATGGGAGCATTATGTGTTTGGGGAACAAGCTCCCATGTTTGATTTTGGAGGAGGGCATTAAACTCGAGATCCATGGCGGCATGCCATTTGGGATCTTTGAAAGCTTGATTGTGAGTGGATGGTTCAACGGTCGGTGGAATGGGATGTAGGGTAGTGGAGTTGACAAAGTTTTGGTTGTAATATTTTGGGTTGGGTTTGCGGTGGTGGGGAGGTAAAGAGGAAGTGGTTATAGATGGTGAAACAGGAGTTGAGACAGAGTTAGGTGTGGAAGGTTGATCAGTTGATGGTGAGGGTGGTGAATTAATAGAATTAGAGTTAGAAGGTTGCATGTGTATGGTAGAGGATGAGTGATTGTCATGCATGGGAATAGGGGAGTTTGTAGATTTAGGTTGGAAGAGGTTGAAATAGGGGTAGTAGGGTACACTGGAATATTAATTTGTTGATCAAGAGGTAGTTGGGCTGAACTGGGGTTTAAGGGTGGTAATTGTTGGGGAATGGATGTGGTGGTAGGAGACGGTTGGGCCGTGGAAGATACTTGGGCTGGAGTAGTTGTTTGAACCGAGTGGAAGGAAGGTGTAAAAATACATTATTAGTGGGCATTGGTGATGGGTGATAACGATTTTTTAAGATGGAAAAATGTCTTCAACAAACTGAACGTGTCGTGAGTGGTAAAGACGGTGAGAATTAGAGTCAAAACACTTGTATGCAAATTTTGAGGTGGAGCAGCCCAGAAAAATGCATGGAGTGGAGCGAGCTTGAAGCTTAGTCGTATTGTATGGGCGCAACCATGGGTAGCATAGGCAACCGAATGGTTTTAGTTTGGAATAAGTTGGGTGATGATTGTATAGTTTTTCAAATGGAGATTTACCATCCAGTATGAAGGTGGGAAGGAGATTTATTAATTAAACCGCGGTTTGGAAAGCATGGGACCAAAAACGAATGGGTAGGTGAGAGTAGTGTAAAAGAGAGAGAGCCGTTTCAACGATGTGTCGCTGACGGCGTTCCACAAACGCCATTTTGTTTCGCAGTGTGGGGAGGGGTGGTAAAGTGAGATATACTTTGGGATTGGAGATACAATGTTAGACCAACAAATTCACATCCATTATGGGTAAATAATGAAATGAGAGGTGTTTGTAAAAAAATTTCCGCCAAGGTTTTAAATTGAGGAAATAAATTGGTGACATCATATTTTCTTTTCATCGGATATAACCAAATATATTTAGAAAATAATCAACAAATACTACATAGTAGCTATATCCATCGATTGAAGTTTTAACTGGCCCCACACATCAGAGTAAACAAGTTCTAAAGGCTTGTTAACACAAACCGAATTTTGGCCAAAAGGGATCTTGTGACTTTTATTAATTGCACATGAATTACAATGAAAAGAAAATTTGGACATTTTATTAAATGTAAGTCCTAAGGTCTTGAGTAGATCTTTTAAGACTTTAATGGAAGGATGTCCAAGCTTATGATGGCATGATTGAAGAGAGTCGGTTGAAGTAGAATTGACTTGTGGGAGAGATTGAAGTGAGCGGGCTGTTGCATAATACACATCATTTGTGTTCACTCTCCACGTTAGATGCGTCCCCGTGCGAAGGTCCTTGACCAAGAAATAATATGGAAAAAATTCAACATAAACGCGGTTAGTTCGACATAGTTTAGCAACCGAGATAAGATTATTACGAAAATGAGGAACAAGAAAAACATTGTTTAAGTTAAGGACGAGACTGGGTATGAATTTGTGTGTTGCCTGTGTGCGAAATAGGCAAGCTCTTACCATTTCCGAGTACAATTTCGTCGGGTCCTCCATATTCTGATAGCGTGGTTAACGATCCGGGATCTGGTGTTACATGGTGACTGTATCAAACATCCATGGTGGAGATGTGGGTCAGGCTAAGGTGGTGTTAACAAAACTGGATTGGTGTTTGTTGGTAGAGAAAATGTTATGTTATTTTCTCTAAGGAAACGAGCGAGTTTCCTGCAATCTTTAGTCTCATGCCCGTTTATGTTTCAAAGTTGACAAACAATGTTGTTATAAGAGCTAGGGTTGTTGAAATTTTGATGATTTTGGTACCTGGAGGGTTTGTGTGACCCATTGTAAGACCGGTTTGAGAATTGGTTCTCATTTGAAACACGGGAGAAGGAGCGTGATGGCTGCTTCTGAGTATGGCCGACCGTAGCTATCACCGGGTTGGGGTTGGTTTCATTTAGAGAGCGTTCATAGTCCGCGAGTTTTGTCAAATAACTCTGGGTATACAATGTGGTGTCTCGGGCTTTTAGAGCAGCAACAAGAGGGCTGTATTCATCAACAAGTTGCCAAGGATGTGAACAGTCAGATCTTCATCATCGACAGGGCTTCGAACCAAGGCGAGATCATCTGCTAGGCTTTCATGTCATGTAAAAATTCTGCAACACTACGAGTACCTTTTGGGTTCTTTGCTAGCTTCCATTTGGGGGAGATGATTCTTGAGCGGGAGGTGCTAGCATAACTTTGTTCAGATTTTCCCAGGCTTGGTGAGATGTTTCAGCAGATGATACAATGGACAGAATTGAATCGGAGCTACCGAGAATAGCCCCGATTATGATTTGATCTTGTCTAAACCAAGGTAATACTTGGGATTGGGTTTAGTGGTCTCATTATTAAGGTACTTCGAAGGGGGTTCAGACGTGATGAACGAAACTAAGTCCAAACTAATTAGGGTTGAGAGAACTTGCTTTCTCCAAATTGGGGAAGTGATTGTTGGCGGTAAGCTGAATAACAGAGGTTTGATCTGCCATGGCTGGGAGTGGGAAGAGAGTAGGAGGCACAATTAGGGCTTGAAGTGTGGATGGGCTCAGAGGAGCGTATACACTCTGATACTATATACAAGCAGAGTATTGTGGAAAGGGAAGGATACATGTTTCATTAATATGAAAACAATATATATACACAGTAGGTTACAAAATAATTGGAGACTAACTAGGAAGCGGGTACAACAACTTTGACTATACAATGAGTTAAAATTCAAAATAATTTAACTTGAGCGGGAATAATATAGGGTAAGGCTACTTATCAAACCGTGAAGCGATCTGACCCCTCCCCACGTGAATGTGGGAGCTAAGCCAAGCACCGGATACGCCTTTTTTCTGTGGTAAGATATGGTCGTAATTGTCGATTTGCAGCTGAAGACTAAGTATTTCTCCCTCGATAATTACCATATTCAAGTGTTAGTCACACATTATAATCTAATTCACTACACACGTAAAAATACATCAATTCAAGATCTCATTTTAACTTTACGTTAACGCTCTTAGTCACCTATGTAGATGTTTAAGATACTCTTTTCAAGATGTGCTTATGCGTAGGAAATTATTTTGAAATATTAGAAGGCTAGAAGCCAAGCATACATGTGAATATCTTAGATGTTCATATGCTCCAAAAGTATTCTTTAAAATGTTACATATACTCATGCTTATGTCTGTGACGTACTCTTGTGTGACTGATGGAAATTTTACATTCAATATGGCCTGAAAATTGCTCATTGTGTTGATGTGGGTGTAATAAATATTGTTTAAAAATATATACCTTTTGGGACGGCAAACACACATTTATTAACATAAAAACAACTAAGAAGAAGCTAGTAATGGAAAGTTGAGAAGTTTTAAACAGCACACTCTTAATCTCCAACATTATCAGCTAAGCACAAGTTCGGCATGGATACATCTGATAGACCAGCTTCATTTTAAGAAATGTAGCTATTATTGCGATGAAGAAGTGAACCCCAAGATAGATTCATTCGTTCATGGTTGTAGTAGACGAGCCTTCCTAAAGAACATCCAGAAGACAGCCAAAAAAGTTTACAACACTAAATAAATATTCTTGAAGGTAGCTCAATTCATTGCCTATTATGAAAAATTAGCAATAGAATGTTCTAAAGTTCATTATAAGCATGTACCTGAATGTAATCATAGGAGTTGAATGATTTCAGACAGGGCGGTGTAGGTGCCAAACGCTAATGAGATGACACCGATTGCTATGATTAACACACAAAGTGATCCCTAACAACCAAACAGGTAAATGAAAGAGTAAGAGAAGGACAAAGTAACGATATTCCGCACCATGATGCTTTCACGGGGTGTGGATAGAACTCTGGTACCAATAGATTATTCCTCAGCGACTTTTGGGCTGCAAACTGTTATTTCTAAATATGTGACGTAACAATTCAACTTGGTTATTATACATTTGTTTGGTCAATTCTGCTCCGGTTACATTTAATTTCACGGGTTGCCCAATGAAAAAAGCAACCATAATTAAAGTCAACTTGATAGCGTTTCGGTTCAATAGCATGTTATAGTTGAGGAGAGTTATATGTGATACCTGAAAGTGAGTTACGTTGCCGCTCAGGAGACGCAGAAAACAAGCACATGGAAATGTCAATGACTGGAACCACAAAAGATGCATTAGTCTTTATCAGAAAATGTGAAAGATACTAAAACATATTGAAAAGTTATGTCTGTAGAAAGAATAGAAAGATCACCAATCAGCGAATATAACATTCGACACGGCATGTAATATAACTTACCACCAGCATCGTTAGTAAAGATCCGATCAGCGACATTACTAGGCCTGTAGAAAGAACAGAAAGATCACCAATATGTGTTCCAACAAGGAAAGTAAAAAAATTGTGGATTTATGATGGTAAGATTTGATGACATAACCCACACTTTCCATATACGTGGTCAATATACAACTTATAAAAATCACTCCCAATTTCTTTGTTAATTGCAAATAAACCATTGTTTTTACATACAAGAAAGCACCCACATGATTAAGAGCTCTTTAGTGATGTGAATACTCAAGATCACAGGCTGGAAATGAAAGTGTTTTGTTAAGTGATGGTGATACCCACAGTGTGGACATACTGCCATACTCATGATGCATTATAGGTGATAAAATACCAAAACTAACTTAGAATTGAGTACATACAAGAACCAATAAAGAAATTTCACAAGTATGTCAGTATGTGAGAGCTTACCAAAGAACGGTACCGCAAGGGCTACGAATAAAGTAGAGATCACCAACGCCGTTCTAGTGAATATGGAGTAGGCAGGAGACTTTTGATTGTTTGATGGTATGAGTTCCTCCAAACTCTTAGCTACCGGGGATATGGTTAGCGCATATGTTATACTTGTTAAGAAAATACAATTGTTCTTTATTGAACAGCTAATTAAATCGCACAATGGGTTTAAGAGCATTTTACATTAGACGGTGCAACATAGGGACGAAGTATTTTTAATAAAGAGAAAAGTTGTTTCATAAGTAACTCGAAAGTATTAAGAGGCTTGATCATGGTTTCAAGAAAAAAAAAGGATATTTGGTAAGTGGACTGATTACCTACAAAATAAAAGTTCACAGAAATGAGTACAAAAAAATTTCAGAAACATACTCAACCCCACAATCTCTACCTATTACATACATGAAACTTAAATTACCTAGCTAATCCAAGTGAGGTTTAGAAAAGGTGTTCGATAATAATTGTGTATTCATTTTAATGACTTTGAATATCTTCCAAATAAAAGTTATTTTTTTATGGAAAATCACTAAAATGACTATTTTGACAGATTAGTTTGACAAAACAGTCTTGACATTTTTTCCTTTACAACAAATATCATATGACTTTTCTTGTTTTTAGTTGGTTAAGAATTTGTTTCAGCCAAACATAATCTTCCACATGGCACACCGTGTTGCATCTGCGCAACGACTTTTGCCCGCGCAACTGATTTCCATCTGACGCGGGAAAACATATCTGATGTGCCAAGATTGAACTCTGTTGCGCCAAATTGAGATTTGCGCGCCAATGGACACTTGTCAAACATTAGTTGATTAGAAAATTTTAAAAGTCAAGGCGTTTTGACCAACTCATGGTCAAGATGGTTGTTCTTGTTGATTCTTTTTGTTTTAGTTAACATACCGTAGCCCAGACAGCAATTTTGGAGGCAACCAAATTTGTAGGCAGATTGAGAGTGAACTGTGACTCTATTGATTCCCCGAACATATGTAACCCAATATGGCAGCTCCAGCATACAGTATAGTACATATTGTGAAGCTTTAAGAATTAAAATCCCAAGTTATAGAAATACAGAAATTACACAAATGATTTTCATATATAAAATAATGGACTGAATAATTCATCCTTTGTGGAGAAAATATCTTTCTGGTTAGCCAAGTATGGGATGGTTTTGATTGCAAAAGTGTTCTCACCTAGCTAAAAGGGCTAGAGGATATTGACTCTTATTCTCCATGGACATATAGATGTTAGGAAGAACAGCATGTCCAGCATAACAGTACCCATAAATCCCAATAGACACGGGCAAGGTGGAAAGGTTCAATATTGTAGTACTTTCAGTTTGGAAGCCAATGGAATCCACTAATCCAACCCAAAACAAGCAAATGACCAAAAGAACGGTTACAAAAACTCCGGCAGCTGGATACAAAAAGCATAACATAGTTAACACACAGAGTTCACAAAGTATTAAGATACTTTTACTAAATTTTGCACTAACCGGAGATGTAACTGAGAACACTCAAATCACGAAGCCAAACTGTAGGGAGCACAATAAGAGTGATTATAATTGCAAACAAATAATGTGAACTTAGTTGATATCCTCCAAGGTTTAAATGTGCATATGGAAACAAAGAAGACAGGTTATCACTTTCCATGATTATAAATTCAACACAAGATGCCTGCAATGGGGGAAACATGGGTGATCTAGTTACACGAAAGTCAAGTGACCAAAACTTTGCAAAAACATGAGGGTTTAAATAAATCCGCACACGGTTTATCATGGAGAAAAGTTATTTTAAACACACTAAAATTGTTTCATTTTATATAAAAAAATAAAAAAAAACCAAAGTTGATATTTAAGTTCTTTACCAACTTCTAGCGTATGCATAGAATGTCGGATAAGGCTAATACAATCATGTTACAGCAGCATTCCATTCATTTAATTATATTTGAAACTAAGACGACAGATGACAGAAATGTAAAAGTCTCTTGGTACATATGCATATGACTTCTGATAAGAAAAAAAAAACAAGCAATAACAGATGCAACTTAATTATGTGAAGCGGAGGCTTGCATAGAAATATGTTCTATCGATAGACAAAGAAAAGGATGGATATGAACCTATGAGTACAACAAAACTAGGCTGTGGCTATGAAAATTTGCTGAACATAAGTTGAGATGATAGTGACATGCTCATATGTCATATTTCAATTATTTCAATGTTGGGTAATCGAGATTGTTCGCAGGTCATTGGGTCGGATGCAAATCGGGCCAGCCGGTTAATGAGTCAAACGGGTTTTGGAGATTGATAGTTAATGAATATTTAGTCAAGAGTTGACCGAGTAAAGTGGGAAAAATATGCATGTGCACGTTAAAGTCTGTTGCTAAAACGAAGGAGAACGTGATTTATTTAGCATGTGTTTTTATTTGCTTGTTTGCTTTATAAATAGGTTTAGTATGGGTTGAGTTATTCTACAAAGATCCCCCACTCTAGCCCAGTTGGGTAAGTTGAGCCAGTTTCTCCTTAGAGACTCCGGTTCGACTCCCGGCTTGGGCAAAAGGTGCGGGACGTCCCAATGATGGATCGTTTCCTACCGAGGCATGGTTCGATCCGGAGGGCAACCTGGTTTTACCCAGCTGTTACCCAAGCGAGGCTCTCGTGTGGGGGCAGTATGGTTTTCGGGCAAAGGTCAGTCAGAGCGGCAGCCGGGGCCCGATAGAACATCGCGTCTGCGAATGCTGGGCTGACGGGTAACCAACCTTGATGGGAACCCGGTGACCAATGGTCCATGTACATATTGAAAGTCACCCTTCAAAAAAAAGTTATTCTACAAAGAAGTATAAATGTAATAAGGGTAAGAAGCCACCAAAGAGTGACAGTGTCCTAGAAGGAATCAAATGGAAATGGTAATTTTGTTTACAAAAGGAAAGAGAATATGCACATGCAAGTCACATGCTATTTCCTCCCAATTTTTAAACGTCCGTAACTTTTTTATACATCATTTGTTTTAAAAAAATTATACCATAAAATCAAGCGTTTTTTTTCTTTAATATGAGTACCATATTGTTATATTTTTCAAAAAAAAATTCAAAAACCCAGTTATGTATTACACAAAGGACCTGATGTAAAACACAATGTAAAGTAGATCAAAAACACAATCAATGACACTATATAAAGACACAGTGGACAACATACTAAAACACAATGACCATAACGTATAACACAATGCAGATAACGTATAACACAATAAGTATCAGACTAAATAAAAACACAATTGATGACAACAGATAAAAGACACAATTAATGACAGCAGATAAAAGACACAATGGAGAGTAGATAAAGACACAATGGAAAACAAACTAAAACCACAATACACAATAAACTAAAACACAATGAACAAGAGAATAAAAAAATGAACAAATTATTAAAACACAATGGGCAACATATTAAAACACAATGGATAACAAATTAAACACAATTACCTGAACCAATAACACAATTTATAGAAAACCCAGATATAACACCATCTTTATTATGTCATACATTGTGTTATCGGTTCTTATAAAATCGCAATGGGTAGACCCTAAATTAACATTGTGTTACAGGTTTTAATAATAACAAAATGTATAGAAACAATACTAAAACGTAATGACGAAAACCCAATTAAAAGGCACAATGATATGAACCTTTAACACAATGCAAAAAGAATCCAATAAAAATGAATTTTTTTTTAATTTTATATGATAATATGGTACTCATATTAAAGATAAAAAAACACTCTTTATTATGGTGAAATTTTTTTTTAAGAAAAAATGTCGTATGAAAAAGTTATGCACGTTTTAAATCGATGGAAGAATTGGCATGTGCCTTGCATGTGGAGAGAGATTCCTTTTATGCCCTTTCATTCTTTTATTTTCCCTGAGATTAATCTCAACCCTACAAATCTAAGATCAATGGACCAGAATACTTTTTACCCTTTTTACAATAAGATTCCTTTGTATTTGATCCTTTCTCGGTTTAGTATTTATCATTTTAATTTACCCCTTGTAATCGTGTGTTTTAATCTTGAGAAATAAACGTCAGATATCTTGTTCCGTAGTGTGTGTAACCAGAGCCTGAACCAACATTCAAAAGGTCTACAGTGTTCTTGAATGAAAGTTCAACTGTCACGTAGAACGATTTAACTAAAATACATAAGTTGTGTCTGATATACTTACATACAACTCGACGTAAAAAGTTATCTGCAAAAACAAGAGAAAAAAATGTTGATCAGAACCCAGGCATAATTTTAACTACTATCTATCTAATCTTCTCTATCACAAACTCTAGTTTTATGGAATGTGTAACATATAAACTTTTAATCTAGTTTACAACATCTGTAGAGGCGTAGAGCGTATGGATCTGCTTGATGTTTTTTAGATAGAGTAATAGTACTCTATTCCAAATCAAGCGAGCAGACAAATTCAAATAGATTAAAAATGTTACAGATTAAATAGATTAAAATTGTTACTGATTGTCACTCTTTATAATGGCCAAAAACTAATAAAGTGCCTAAGTGATTAAAATGTGTCAGCATTTATTATCCTCTGGAAAAAAGTAGTTGTTCAAATTCCCAACAGCTCTTTTCCAATCAACTATACAACAAGCACAATTTGTCCTAATCACGAACCAATGCAGATTGTAAACCCAAAAAGTACTTAGCATGGTGGGTGTGAGGGAAGGTGGAGAACTATATAATAAGGTAAACTAAGTTTATAATTCATTTTAGATTTCTGCATCTTAAGTTATGTAGCTGGATGACTATTGGACTTAATAAGCAAGGTACTTAAGCCTTTCTTAATTGACCAATGAAGAAAAAGATGGATCAAGGGGACCTAATGTAAAACATAATCTTTTAGATAAGTATCAGAAATATTTAAAGTGAGCTGAGGAGTGTCCTTTATCAATCCATAATGCGTTCAAAGCTGAATTTAAAGAAAACTAGAACACTAGATAATCAAACTTACAAAATGTGTTATGTTCTTAAGGGGATCCTAGTGGTTAAGTGGTGTATTCACAATAAAGAGGTTTGGAAAGTTCAAGTTATGGTGCATAAATTCTAGAAAATCTAGGAATTGTTGTTTAAAAAAGAGAGAATCAAACTTACAGAAACGACTAGACGTCCTATTATACCAAAAGCAGCCTCGCCGATATCTGGGTAGGTTTGAAGACCAGGCCGACTATCCAAGCAGCAACGAAGGAGGATGCCAGTGTAGAATGAAAGAACACAAAAGATAAACAATATAGACAGCCCCACCCATCCTCCTTGTTTCAGTGCATAAGGAGTAGAAAGAAGAGCTACTCCACAAAGAAGATTTACCCCTACAAGAAAACACCAATCACATCATATCATGCAACATTGTGTACATATATCTTGAAGGTGTATTTATAGTTTTTCCAGATAAAATAATTTTAGCTCTTCCATCAAATATTTATAATGTCATTCTATTAGATCATATTGAAATAAGATGAAATTTTCAAGCATGATAAACTGTCCCACATGGACAGAAGGTAAGAAGTTTAAGCAAATTTATGCCTTTTGTGAGTATTAATAACTTTCACCATGGTTTTAAGTTGATTTGGAGTTTCATAAATAAGATTATCACTTTAGGCTTTGGGTGTTTCATTTACGTAAAGCACCATACGATTTGCATACATTCATCATGTTTCAAACATCATTAAGCAGAAGCCAGCAATGTTAGTCTGGTGTCAGATTAGATGCCAAGAGTTGAATAGTGTAAAATCATGTCCCTCTTCTAGAATAAAAAATATATGGAAACTAGATCAAAGGTGGTCTATGTCAAGTATATAAGTAGTACAGTTAGAAACCACATAAAAGGTATTCATTTCAAAGTACATTGGTTTTAAAAACCATGCCTCAGAACGCCTGCAAAGCAACTGCAAAAACTCCTTAGGGCCTTGAGGCAGCGCTCATGTACATGTGGGATCAATTTCGTCAAATGTAGGGTCTAGAGAGGCTAATATACATTAAAAATGAAGAAGAGATAACAAATGGTTTCATTGATTAAAAGGTTGATATGAATAGAGAGATGCAACTTTTGGTTGTACGTAGAGCAACACCATACGTGAAGCTCTCACCTCATGCCTCGACTTTCTGGAACAAAATGCCCCATGGCCCTGTTGGATAATCTTGACATGATGGGTACGGGTCGTGGATTGCGGGTCATTGTTATGGGTCAAGTCGGGTCAAATAATAGAATAGGTCTGCATGTTCTATTTTAGTCATATGTTTTTAGTGGTTTTATTAAGTCATGGGTAGTTTGTTTTTGTTAGTCAAAAGTTATGGGGTAGTGGGTATGGTAGTACGTGGGGTTAATTATGGAGTCATAAGTAGTGGGTTAAGAGTCTATTTTAGAGTCCTCTTTATTTTAATAAATGTATGCACTTTTCTTTTGCAATTATCTCTCGTACAGTTTCATTTCTTTTCACTGTGCAAATCAGAATCAACGAACTAAAAGAGTTTAACCCCAACATTTGGTATCAGAGCCCTAGGCTCAAACCTGGTTCCTTGAAAGAGATAGAAAGGGCTGATTCTTAAGTGATCAGCAGCAAGTCAATCATATGTAAAGTCAAGAAAAGCAACTTTTATTTGAGCAAGATATTGAAGCAAGAAGGCAGCAAGTTAAAGCACGAGACAACAAGATAAAGAAGCAAGAAACATTAAGAAAATAGCAAGAGATAGCAAGAAAAGCAAGTTTCAGCAGGTAGCAAGAAAGAAAAAAAAAGCAAGATTCAAAGAAGAAAGAAAGAAAGTGAAGAATGGCGATGGTACAAGAAAAGATGCAGGTTCGATGTCTTATCAAGTTCCGACTTTGACCGCAACTAACTATCCGGTATGGGCAATCAAGGTTAAATCCATCTTGGATGCACATGGTCTTTTGGAGACGATCGAACGGAGGGCATTAGGTGTAGACCCAGACTCGAAGAAATCAAAACAAGCGCTCGCCTTCCTATTTCAAGCTATACTGGAGGAAATGGTGTTGCAAATGTCAAGTCACACGGACCCGAAGAAAGTGTGGGATGCCTTAAAAACACGATACTTGGGTGTCGATCGAGTGAGGGCGGCTCGAATTGCAACATTGAGAAGAGAGCTTGAGGGTTTGCGGTCGAGGGAAGAAGAACTCGTTGATGATGGTGCTTCTAAGGTGAGCGGATTGGTTTCAAAGTTGAGGGGTCTCGAACACGAAATTGAAGAAGAAGAAATAGTGAGAAGGCTACTTGATGCAATGCCAAAGTCCTATCTTCAAATTGTAACTTCAATTGAGCAATGCTCAATTTGGACTCAATGTTCTTTGATGAAGCGGTTGGAAGGCTTAAGGCGTATGAAGAAAGACGAAAAAGCCATGATGAAAAGAGCAAGGTAAAATTTTGATGGCCGAACAAAAGTGTGGTGAACATGATGGAAGAGGAAGAGGTCGTGGAAGAGGCTATGGTAGAGGTGAAAAAGGCCGAGGAAGAGGCTCGGGTCGAGATGATAAGAGTGGATTTAGATGCTACGAGTGTGGAGCATTCGGGCACTTCGCTTCTAAGTGCACGAAATGGAAAGAAAAGAACGAAGAAGCCAACTTGATCCACGAAGATGAACCCACCCTACTTTGAAGAAACGGTCGATGTCAAGATTATGGGGGTGATTGTTGGTTAATCTTGACATGACGGGTACGGGTCGTGGATTACGGGTCAAGTCGGGTCAATAATAGAATAGGTCTGCATGTTCTATTTTAGTCATATGTTTTTAGTGGTTTTATTAAGTCATGGGTAGTTTGTTTTTGTTAATCAAAAGTTATGGAGTAGTGGGTATGGTAGTACGTGAGGTTAATTATGGACTCATGAGTAGTGGGTCAAGAATCTATTTAAGAGTCCTCTTTATTTTAATGAATGTATGCACTTTTCTTTTGCAATTATCTCTCGTGCAGTTTCATTTCTTTTGACTATGCAAATCAGAATCAACAAACTAAAAGAGTTTAACCCCAACAGGGCGCTTTCTAAAACAAATTACCATGTCAATTAGACCTTGGAAGTAGTTCCCAGTTGAAGAGATGGACAAAACAAAAAAAAAAATCAGAATTAGCCACAATAAGAACAGACCAGAGAAAGTATTCATGATTTGTCACTTTTTAATACTCTTCATACCATAAGGATGGATATTCATTGACAAGTTAAATATCAAGGTTTGAGTCAAATAAATAATTTTCTTGGAAATACAATGGATATGTCTTAAATTAGGCACAAAGGCTTTAATTCGTGTCCATCATAAAGAAAAAGAGCTTTGGTGCATGGAGTAGAATTAGCTAGATGTAGGAAAATAAAGCAGAAAAAGCCTCAACACAAAACGAGCATAACTTGGGCTACGAGTGGATTCTAGAGCCCATAAGGCTATACGGTGTGAGGAAGGTGGTGAGGGGCGTGGCATGGCCACATGGGACGTGGTGACGTGGACCCCCCCCCCCCCCCTAGCCACGCGTGGCCATAGTGATACATCCCACATTCTCCACGGTCTAAAGTTTGATACGTATTGGATGGAGAGGATCATCACCACACCATATAGGTTGTGGTGATGGAGGATGGTGGTAGTGGAGGATGGAGTGATGTGGCAATGACGTGGAGAGTGGTGATAGGGATTAGGACCATCACCACACCTTATAGCTTAAACAGTGAAAGGGCTCGACAGGCCAGATCATGTAGAAAACGCCATAGGCAGTTTTACCCAATTGTCGGACCCAAATTTCAACAATTAAAGGTCTGATTGCTTCACCAAAGATTTACCCCAAATTTTGTATTTTCCAGTCATTCCATTTTTATTGTCTAAACACAAAACGCATAGTTTGTCTTAACCTACGCATTTGATTATGCCTTTTGTTTCATCAACTAGTTGTTGGATTTCAATTTCGAAAATTTGTCGATGATGCCAATTTGGAACTCCCTGTGAAAGATATCACAGTGTGATATTTAATTCATTCTAGAATATACCATTTTCTTTGAGAGATTATTTATGTTATCTTTTGTGCTCCAATTCTACACCGGCTATAGAATTATTGAGATGTTATGTTTATTGTCAAGAAGGTTTAGATTTATTAATTAGTGATAGTTTAAAAAAAGCAAATGTTAAAAGCCATGGTTCACTTTTCTTGTTGAAGACAATACTAGTGAGCATATATGTTATGTGTTGAAGAATAGATACTTTTTAAAATTAGTTTAACAAACATGACACATACCATTAAGCACAGCTTGGCCGAATGAGCTCTGTCCAGTCTGAGGAGATTTCTCATATTGTGACAACCTTTTGGCAGAAGACGCACGTTGATGATGAAGCGAATGATCAGAACGACAATGCTCTTGGGGTAGCAAAAGATGGCTGTCAAAACTCGTGATTGTTTTGGAAGAGCGTCTCCTTTTAGGTGATGATTAAAGGAACGAACCACCTAATGATAAGCCAGAAGATCCTAGAAAGTTCACACTTGGAGATGCTACACCACCATAAAGATCTATTGAATCCTAAAACATATAAGACCAGGAAAAGTTAATTAAATGAAATCTAGGGAAGAAATAAGTATTGCAATATTATTTTTTCCTTAGCAACTCTCCTAACTAAACACTTACTTTTACTACAAGTAGTAATTATTTTGGAAACCAAATTGTTTCAAATAATAGCTTATAATGTCCTCTAATAATTCTAAAGAATACAAAACAAAATTTGTGGACCAAATTAATAACACCACAAGGGGAGAGGAGAGGGTAATACCTGTAACTTTTAGGCCAAGATGGGTCCAAAGAATTAGGATTGCTAAGAGGGTCAGGGTCATTATCACCATATACTGAAGAAGCATAGCAATCCTTCCCATTGTCTTCATCTTCATCTCATCTCCATTAAAATCATTATCTTCATCCACATCCTTATCTTCATCTCCGTCAAAATTCTTTTCTCCGTCGTCATTTTCATTTTCGGTCTCAACAAGAAAGATGAAGTCAGATTCCTTATTTTCCATCCTCTCTCAACCTTCAAGACTTCTCGACAAATCTCAAAAACCATAAGCATCACAAAACTTTAGATTAAAATTAAGATGTTACATTGTCTTAAACTAAAGTAATTTAAAGTGCTTCAATTAGTGATACAAATAATAAATAAAAATTTTATATGTTGTTGTAAAATGTAAAAGGGTTACAATATCCTTACAACAATACTGTAAACTATATCCATTTGATAACAAACATCAGACTGATTACAGCCAAAGCAATTTGACATGATTTTAAACGCGGATTCACTATGTATGCGGCTTGAAGATACGCGTACCTGTTTGCGAATGCTGTTTAATATTGCAGTGATTGATCTGAATAGGATGAGAGGTGGAATTGAACAGAGGGAGAATGTCTGTCTGTTGCTCAGTAAACACAATATATATAGACTTCAACTTAATAAAAAAATAAATATTAGATAATAACACATGATTCGCCACGTCATAAATTTATATGATTGGTACTTCAAATATAAGGGGTTAAATCAAATGATTAAATCTATTAGCTGCAGTGAGGTACTCATGGTCATGGATGATTAATGATGAAAATGGATATCCACATGTTACCACGGCCATGCACTTCAATCATGGATTTCGTCCAAGAATTTGAAACTTCAATTTCCATGTGCTTATACCAAATTGTGGATTTTGTGGATAAAAGGTAGATTTTTATTAACTTTGAAATTGTCTAATCGTCTAAACTGTGGCAAGTCAGTTGGTTTTGCCAGCTGTTTAATTCAGGTTTTATTTATGTTTTAACGATTCGAGAATTGAAACTTGGAACTGGTAGTGTAAACCAAACCAATCATTTATTGTTTTCTTTTAATTTTTGTAATATGCATTTATATACGTATTATACCCGTAAAAGTATATTTATCATATTATAAATTTTAGTTCAAACTAATGTTTATGGAAAAGAAACTAAAAGGCAAACCAAAACGCTAAAACCACTCCAGCCTAGCTGACACACCCAATTCAGGTGGACTTATGCAAATTATTTATTTTATTTATGTTTTTTTTTAAATTCATTTTGGTTTATGGATTAAACAGAACCATAAACCAAAACGGATTGAAACTAGAAATCAAATAAATTTGCATAAGTCACCATTTTGGCAAAACTTTCCTTATCTAGTCAGTTTGGTTTGTCATTTCCTGAAATGGTTGCTAGTGGTATGTTCGACCCAAGATTTTCGTATAAATCGGTTAAATGAACCACGAATCCAATTAAAACATGTTGAGTGTGCATTTAAATTTAGTTTTTGAAAACCTACCTAATTAAGCAGTTAGATGTCATCATCTCATCTTAACAACATTTCATTCATTTAGCCCTAAATTAATTGATACGTTGCATACATTCAACTGCATTATTACTATTTATTGGGGGCATTCAACTGCATATTTGCCACGTATTAATTCATTATGGAGTTGAAAAAAATGTACTTGATCAAGTATGCATACACAGTTGGTTGTTATGGTTAAACTATTATTATGACCACTTCATGTATCTATTCTGTATGTTGATGTAACTCAATAAGTGTCGGCAGATCATTTTTTTTCATCCTCATCATTAAAATTTGGATGGTTCATATGATCAATATACTCACTCACCATTAATGTTTGTCTTTGAATAGATCCAAACCAGATAACACATGTAAATCATTCATCCTCATCACATGCTTTCTTAAATCGACACGGCCCTAGCTTTAACCCTTGCCTTTATAATTACTTAGGAGATATTCGTATTTTTCAAGGTTAAAGTAACATAATCTTTTTATAACTTCTTAGTAATTAGGCGGTTAAAAGTTAAAGTTAAAACTTTATCTCTTTTATGTCAACTTAAAAGGTGAGAAACGAGTGAGGACACCCCTTTTATTCCGGGTTTGCGGAGGGATCATGCTTTTTCCTGAGGTCTGGAAAATCCGCTGAACAATCCAATGCCCAACTGTTTTTCTGCAAATATTTTTTTGCGAGTTAAAACTAAAACGGGATGGTTAACACGTTACAAATTTTGTTCCAACTTTTATTGTCGAATTTATAATATGATTATAAAACCCATTATATTAAAATATAATTACTTTACTTTTAAAAACATGAATTCATCTGTTACACATAAAGGATTATAATACGAACCCCACAGTACATATGCACCAAATAAGTGTAAACACATGAAGACAAAAGTACAGAAAGATGAAACTAGCTTTGTATGCCCATGAAGCAGCCATCAGGGCTAGTGAAGCAAAGTGCCAGATACATATAATAAGTAAGTTTGCACCGTTTTTATTGTTTGCATTAAATACAAAAATATAATTAAAAGTTACCTTTTTGAACCTTCAAACTTTCTACATGTTTATGGTAACCCATTATAAACTTCATGGGGCCATCTAGTGTCCTTGCAACATGATGCATGAATCATTTCCATTACAAAATCTTGATGCCGAGTGTGTTAATTAAGTAAAAACTCTTTATTTATCTAGTTAGGTTAAAAAGTTGAATATCAATCACAAGTTTATTATCTTTTTTCAAATTATCACTAAGGGGTAACCCCAGCTTCCATGAGCCCCTTAGACCCGGACCAAAGTCCTTCACGCCATACATTCAGGTTAACTAAACCCTTTTGAAACCCAAAGCGGACAAAAAAATCCAAACCCTTTAAGGCCCCTTAGGCCGGCATGGTAAAACTGGTGGGTCAGGTTGTGTAGCGGATTGAATTTGAGTCATTAACAATGTAACACCCTGTGTGTTTACGTCCTATAAAATTTCGACATGTGTCCCGTTGATCCTCGTATGCCGTGTGCTAGACTAGAGGGAGTAAAAATCTCCAATATGTTATTTTTATAACCTCTGAGTGGTGAATATTAAAGTCGAGGGGTTAAACGTGTCAACATGCTTAAACTAGACCTCTGAGTGACCTTTTAACGAACCTGAAGCTTAATGATGTTCGGTTATACTCCCGAGAGTGCTAATCAGGAGCCATATTAAATAAAACATGCTTTTATGTCAAAATATGCGAGTTTGGAGAAGTTCAGGGGCCAAAATGGAAATTTTGTGAAATGTCACCCCAGGCGCCACGCGCCAGATACCTGGTATCCCCGCGCGACGCGCGGGAGAGGTCAGTTCGTAGAAACAGCAGGCCAGCTGCTGACCAGCATGATTGCCACCTCCAAACCCACTTCAGCTCCTAAATTTCGAAACCATGGCCTCAATTCTGGTTTGGACACCTCATTAACACTTGTAATCATCCTAGCACCCCTCTAAACACTTGGAATGATCTTCATGATCATCTTCCACTATAAATAGGTGTTGAATTCTTGAGTTCAAACTTGCACCTTTCTCAAAAATCTCTCGATAAATATCCTCTGGAGGTTCCTAAGCAATTGGGAGCTTCCCTTGAGTTTTCTCCAGTCCATAGGACCACTTGTAAGTGTTCCTTCCATGGCTAGTTCTTTTGTTTAGGCTTTTAAAGCCAAAAGTCAAGCGTTTTCGATAAACGCTTTGACTTTCAGTCAAGACCATTATGGTCAAGCCAATGCTTGGTCCGAGCATGGTTATGTGATCGTAATTAGGTAGGTGTTAATCCTCTCAAAAGGGCACCTCCTAATTACCACGTTTGTTTGGTCAATTGACGAGTCAACATATTAATCTTTTAAAAAGTCAACGGGTCAGATTTTGAAATATTCCTAATCTGAGTTTATACATATTCTAAAATATGTTTTAACACTTAAAAAACTTGGTAATAATTATTAGAACATGTGTAAACATGTTCGGCTCGTCAATTTTAGTTTTAGGGTCGGTTCGCAACCGAAAGTCGCGAAGTTTGACTTCTGCGTTGACTTTCGATTATGAACCGAATTAGATTAGTATGCTTCTGATTTAAGGTCCTATTATGATCATAGTATGATGTAGCATAACCCTCTGAGGTAATATTACATGATCATAATAGTAATCCGAGTTTTATGCGAGTTCCGTAAATATGCCATACTTTGACTATATTGCCATTTTATTTAAAAATGAAGTTTTAAACACCAATAAACTTGCAAATGATTTAGGTACTGATATGTTAACGTGTTTAACATATTTTGATGTTACAAATCTGACCATAAACCAAGTTTTCATATAATATCATATCATACGCTTTAAAGTGACCGAAAAGCCCTTTTTGCGCATAGAATGATTTTAAATATAATCTATCATACCAAACTCATTACCTACTGATATTATATCATAAATAAAGTATTTTCACAGAATGTTTATGGTTGAAACATCAGATTATACACAGGTTCCTTTTATACGTCGCTAAATGACCAAAACACCCTTATAAGGCATAGTTTGATATTAAAACCATAACGGGCATACAAGTTGATATTCTACTTATATTATAACTTGTTTAAAGTATATTGGCATATGGAACTCGTTCATGACTCATCCGGTTACCCGGTATCGCTTATATGCGTACGGTCAAGCCTTGCGAGGCTAGTGTACGTAATTTAACCGAAACGGTTTAACCTTATCATTTTTATTTCAAATTCCAGAATGTTTTATGTTTACCCATATTATACAAGTCATTGTACTTGTCGGGTTTAAACTACATTCTTTCCGGTCATCGCTTAATCAAGCGCGTCGTACCGTTTTTATATTTCAAGCTAGCCGGTCTAAGTCTACGACTTAAATAAGATCCGCTAGTATTCTAATTGGGTATTTATACCATCATTCCAGACTAGATCCTCCCGGTAAATTGTACCTACACTTGCTTAAATTGGATACGGCTATGCTTATTATATTTTCTTATTTAAAATGATTGCTAAGCTCAGGTAAATGCTCTTAACCTATTTTCCTCTATACGGGCTTGGGATACGGTAGATTATTACCGCATGGTCGGGTATGGGATTCGAAGACCTATGTGTCGGAAATTCAAATAACCCGTTTTAATTCGTATTGCTTGACTTAAACATTTGGGGTTGATTCGACCGTGTTCTGGATATCATTGACTCATTTAATTGTAAGTGGCCACGACCTAAGCACGGGGTGTAGGCATACACCTGACAGATGCAAATACGGTTCAAATAAATAATTTTATAACTCAATAAGGGTTACCCATTAAGGTGTTCCCAATAAGGGAATAAATTATAATTTTTATAACCCAATATGGGTTTTCCCAATAAGGGAATAAGTGGTGTGTCGGTTAATCATGAACCGGCATCGATTCCGGTCCCGATATGTATTGTTGAGTTATTAAATCGATAACATGAGATATAGTTTGTCCCAAGTTAAATATCAAACAAATGTACCAATGTGTACATAAAATAGTTTTGAAGATTTTTCAAAATGTGTCGGTTGATAGTATTTACCAGTGTAAACTGACGTATTTTCAAAATAATTAAGTACAAGTACAAATACGTAAATAGGCTGGAAGCTGCTCAGTAGCAACAAAAGAGGATCTTGCAAGTCCTTAGATGTGCCCAAAGTCTGTTGAACATCTTTTGTATATATTTTCGATCCACCTGTGGTTCTTCGTTACAAACCATTGTTATTTTGAACTTTGAATAGTTGGGTTTGTAATGATATCTAAACCTAAGACTTCTGTTGTGCTATTACGTGTTGTTTGGTTATGATGATATCAACATACGTCACGATACTCCCCATCCGAGCCCACCGGGATACACGTGGAAATCGGGGTGTGAGAGGTTGGTATCAGAGCCAACGTTTGAGCGAATTAAACACTAGCCTTTTGTGTTTAATCTCAAATGACACAGTAGCATATTCCTTATACCTTCTGAGTCTAGACTTGACATAGGAATGCTCTCATCCCTGTTAAATAATTTGCTTCGATTTTATGTAATTTTTAAACAAGTCGCCAAGCAAGAAGCCATTGATGAAAATTCTTCTCATCCGAAGCCACGGAATGCTATGCTTCGTACCGCGGCTAAGTTAAGCATGCGACCGATTTAGAGGAAGGATTTATATAAACTTATTCTTAAATCCAAACCTATTGAAACCTTAAACTAGACTTCAGAGTCCATACCGGATATCCCTGAGGCTCAAATTTTGAAGTCTGTATCTGTGGAGTCCATACTAGAGGTTCCTGAGTCTCTAACTTCAAAGATAATACAAGTGGATACTTATGATCCATATTTCTTACATCCAAGTTTTTGGAATTCTAAACTTGGATTATGCTATCAAACTCCAATCCGTGATCCATTTTATTCTTTAACCATTGAATCCTTAGATTCTACTTTTACAACAAATCCCGATTCGGAGTTATTACACTTTCTATTAAAAAAAACCTTTGTGTCAAATGCCATACGTGGCAAGCCAAGAAGAGGAACAAAAAGGAATGAATTAAAGGAAATTTTGGAAAATCCTTCTTTCAATTGTATTCTATTTTCCTTTGAGTCCTTATGTGAACATGTCTCTTCTGTTTAGTCCCTGCGTGGACATTTGTTTATTATAGTCCTTATATGGACCTATCCTTCGATTTAAAGTCCATGTGTGGACATTTGTTTCAAATAGTTCCTTCGTGAACATATTATCTCATTATAAGTCCCTTGTGGACATGTTATTTCTTATAGTCCCTATATGGACTTATATATTCATTTTAGTCCCTGTGTGGACTTGTGTTGCTTTTAAGTCCAAGCATGGACAAATTAGTATTAAAAATCTTGTTTAAGGCGCTACTGTAATTTCCTAATGATTAACGGAAAGAATTTTGAAGTTATTATCATTATAATATATGTATTTCATTACATCCTTGTTCAAGCGATCGTCTCAATTTTAATTCGAACTTTATCGATCTGCTATAAATTTCCAAAAGATCTTCTTGATGGTTTACCCCAGCCAAGTGACAAGTTCACATTAATTGGCAAATATAAAACGGTAGTTAAGAAGTAAAGCCTTCTACCATGATAGTTAAGGAAGATCATCCCTTCTATCCATAGGTGGTGAACTATGTTCAAGCCTCCAAGCCTTTATGGTCAACATGATCATGGCTATATTGATAAACCATTTTAAGACAAATTTTTTCTATTAACATTCAAGTAATGTTAATACTCCTGACAGTATGACTTGAGGAACCACACTAGTCATCTGGGTGAAGGACGATGTCCAAACCCTATAGCCTATGTGATCAAATTTGATCCCGGCTTATATCATCAATACAATGATCATAATTTAAACATCCATTAGTGATGTAGTGCTTACGAGCCATGATCTAACATCCATTAATGGTGTTTCGCCTACGGGCTATATCGTCAATAAGACAATGACAGTTGTGACCATTATGGTTCCCTGTCCAAGGTGGTCGGCTATGCCCAAACCTCATAATCAATATGATCAATACGATCGTAACTACTATCATCAGTGTGATGATTATTACTTTAACATCCTTTCGAGATATCAATTAATTAGCCTACGGGCCATATGATATCGTCAATTATGACAACGACAGTTGTGGTCTACGACCCCCTGTCCAAAGGTGATGAACTATGTTCAAGCCTTAAAGCCTCTTGATCAATAAGATCGCGGCTTATATATTTTTAAATGTCCTTTAATGACAAGGCCTTTCGTGCCAAAGTTATATGTCCATTAGTGACAAGGCCTTTGTTCCATATCTATATATGTTTTATGATGAAGCCATCTGTGCCATATTTTAAGTCCTTTGTGGCAAGCTTAGAGCTACTTAAAATGTCATTATGACAAAGACAGATGTGACTTTACGATCCACTGTCCCATAAATTCATGGACTTTGTCCAAATTATATTTTGCCTATAATAGTCGATTAAGACTTAGGTCAGTTCATATTAATAAAACTTAGTAGTGATAAACCCGAATAATTGTGACAATGTACACAAGGGCGAAGGATATATATATATCCAAGTTTATAAGCCTAAATGGTTGGATAATACCATGGCTAACATATGAAGTATATATATTTCGATAGTATCGAAACATTAAAATGGCTCACTCCGATGGTGCAAGTAGCCGCCACAATGATAGTGATCACAATAATGCAAACATAGTCATCAATGAAGACGACTTCCAGGCTCGCATAGATGCAGCCGTAGGAAATGCTATGGAAAAAGCCTTTGAAAAGTTTAAAGAGTCGAGTGCTACTCGCTCTAAAATTGTATCTAAACAACTCTCGAAACCACCTTCCTCTGATAAGAAGGAGAGTTCTGTACACTCCTCTAATGTGAGGAACGAAGTTAAGAAGCAGGAAATTCTTGATAAGGACCATTCTTCCAAGGATGGTTGTTCATATAACTACTTCGTCTCGTGCAAGCCACGAGACTTTGATGGAGAAAAAGGGGCTGTGGAAACCCTAAGGTGGTTAGATGAGATGGAAACAGTGGTTGATATCAGCGGCTGTGCTGATAAGGATGTTGTTAAGTTCGCATCCCAGTCCTTCAAGGGCAATGCCCTAATCTGGTGGAAGGCTTTGATGCAATCATCGGGGAAGGTGCACTTATATAATTTGGGATGGTCCAAGGTTGTGGATCTAGTTAAAGACACCTACTGCCCACCTCATGAGGTGGAAAAGATAGTAATGGATTTCCTAGCTCTATCGATGAAAAACCTTGATTGTAGGAAGTTCGTTACCGACTACGACTCATATTCTAGACTGGTGCCATATCTAGTTACTCCGGAACCTAAACGCATTGAGCGTTTTTATTAATGGGTTGGCTCCGGAGATAAGGAGCTTGGTTAAGGCTGTTCAGCCTAACACTTACAAATCAGCTGTTGAGCTATCTCTTTCCCTCACTCAAGATTATGTGCGGCGAATGTCAATCGAGGCTGACAAGGATGGGAAAAGGAAACGGGAGGAAGAAAACTCCCAGAAATCTAAGAAAAAGAGCAAGCCTGGATCCAATAAAAACTAGCAAGAATCTGATAAAAAGCCTATGTTCGAGACCTGCAATAGAAGGCACTGGGGACAGTGTCGAAATGACCAAAAGCCTAAGCAATGTGGAATTTGCAAAAGAACTCGTCATTAGTCCCATGAATGTAGGGACATTAAGAA
The DNA here is from genome assembly GCA_947069175.1 of Scalesia atractyloides. NCBI lineage: Eukaryota > Viridiplantae > Streptophyta > Magnoliopsida > Asterales > Asteraceae > Scalesia > Scalesia atractyloides. The sequence goes on along the minus strand of CAMTDV010000025.1, from coordinate 14,561,026 downwards.
TGCAGTCTGCTTTAGTTGTGGCGAGAAAGGCCACATTAGTACCAATTGCCCTAAAGCTGCCAAAGAAGGGGCAACTAAACCAGGAAACGCTAATAAAGGAAATGCCTGAAATTACCTGAGGAATGCCGTAAGCAGCATATATCATGTGTCGTCAGGTACATTCCTTATCATTACTCAAGGATATGTTTGCTAAGAGTCCTGTTTTAATTCAGGCGCTAATAAGTCTTTCATAAACCATAAGTCCAGAAAACTTTTATATATATTCATGAGAACCCCAGATATTAAGTATAAGATAGAACCTACCTATGAAACCATAGAAATCACTTCTACCTATTCTTGATGGATGTTCTTATCCATAAAAATCAGTCATACTCTTCCTTCGGTTGAAGTACGACAAATTCTTATCATTATTACTATTTATCTATAACTTATTTTATTTATTTATCTCGTTGATTTCTATCGACTACGAATACCAAAACTAGTATGATAAAAGCGCCATATGATAATTGGCAGTACCTTAGTGTGTTCCATAGATTGCTTTCATGCCTGATCAACATGAAGGTTTAATGCATGGAACCACTAGAATCTCCCAACAATCATATTGTACTAAAATCAGCAAACGGTATTCAAGGAGATATTCCGTACCAAGATGCTCTCTACTCAAGGCATCCAAGTATTCGAAAGGCGAAAATGTCATTTTCATGACACAAGCGACGTTAGATAAACCAAAAGCTGGGATTTAGACTATCCTTGCCATCTCTAATTACCCTGATAAGTTTCTGGAAGAAAGGCTTGTACAACCCAGCTTGTCATCTAGGAGTTCCGATATTGTTTATTAAGAAAGACGGCTCGATGAAGTTATGCGTTGATTACCACAAGCTTAACAAAGTAACGATCAGGAATCGTTATCCGCAGCCCAGGATCGACAATTTGTTCGATCAATTATAAGGGTTAGCTATTTCTTTAAGATCATTTGGGTAATAGTGGCAATGACCATCTTACCCTAGTTAAGTTTACCTGTAATATGCTATATAAGCATAAAGGCTACTCCTTTGGAGGCCTTGTATGGGAGAAAGTATCAAACATTGTTTTTGGAACGGAAGTTGGAAAGACCCAACTAATATAACATGAGATTGTCATAAAGGCGACAGATAGAGTCAGACAAATCCGTGATCGCTTCAAAATTTCCCATGATAGACAGAAGAGTTACACCAACTAGAGGCGCAAATCTCTTAAGTTCCCAATATGGGATAAGGATTTTATTGAATATATCAGTATGGAAAGGTATGGTATACCTCAGTTAGGAGGGCAAGTTAAGTCCTAGATCTGAGGGACCATTCAAGATAATCGAATATGTCGAATCTCTAGCTTCAAGCTAGTTTACTTGAGAAACTCAGTGGAATTCACAAGGTGTTCCACGAATGCAATTTAAAGGAAAGGCTAGACAATGAGTTGCTAGCTATGTCACATAAAGTGAGCAAATTAATGAAAACCTGAGGTTTTGTTGGAAAACCAGTATCGATCGAAGATTGACAGATTAAGAAGCTCCTATGGAAGCATGTGCCTATTATAAAGGCCAAGTGAGACGCTTGTAAAGATCTTTGGTATACATGGGAGGTCGAGTCCTCTATGCGACAAATATACCCATATCTTTTTGAATAAATCTCGAGGTCGAGATTTCTTTTAAGGGGGTGAGGATGTAACACCCTATGTTTTTACGTCCTATAAAATTTTGACACGTGTCCCGCTGATCCTCGTATGTCGTGTGCTAGACTAGAGGGACTAAAAATCGCCAACATGTTATTTTATAACCTCTGAGTGGTGAATATTAAAGTCGAGGGGTTAAACGTGTCAACATGCTTAAACTAGGCTTCTGATTGACCTTTTAACGAACCCAGAGCTTAATGGTGTTCGGTTATACTCCCGAGAGTGCTAATCAGGAGCCATATTGAATAAAACATGCTTTTATGACAAAATATGGGAGTTTGGAGAAGTTCAAGGGCCAAAATGAAAATTTTGTGAAATGACACCCCAGGCGCCACACGCCAGATACCTGGTATCCCTGCGCGATGTAACATCCGTCAAAAACGGATTTACCAAACCCGCTCCGTTTATCAACCGAACAGTCAGTCAAAAATTTCGTTGCGAATTAAATGCCCAAAATAATTTTAAACGATACATAATCAATTATTATACGGGAATATATATTTAGTTTTTGAAAAACTGTTGAAAATCGCAAAATAAAAATAAAATACCTCTGCCCGGGTTTCGAACCCGGGTCAGTGAGCGGTCCGGAAACAAACTTAACACATAACACTGAACCACTGCGCCACGGATGTTGTTTGTTAAATATTAGAATCATTTAAATTATATTATGACGTTACGAATTCAAAACCGGCGCCCAATAGTTCAGTCGTCGGAATCCCGGTAATCTCGCGAGCTTTTAACGATGTTTTCAGTTATAACGTAAACTATTATTAGGACATCGGTTATAACCGACGTTTGAGTCCGCGACACTTTCTATAACCGCCGGAGTTTTTATAACCGACGAATCCAGTCGGAAACCAGACCAAATACATCTCGATTTTTCCCTATAAATTCACCCACAACCCATTGCAAACCTTTTCGCTCAAAACCACACCTTTTCTCGGCGTAATTCCACTCGCCGGAATTTCTCTGCTCATCGCCGGAAAACCGGTTTCCTCAATTCCGAGCCTTATTGAACCTCCTAAACTTATACCGAAGTTACCCACATATTTTGTAAACTTTCTGGAGACTCGCTGCTGCAAGACACATGTCGCCGGAGGTGATTGCTGTCGCCGAAGTTTCTGCCGGAAAACAGAGGAAAACTAGTCGGTAAACCTCACGCTTATTTTCCTTTCTTTTTACTTCTATCTTATCAGTAATTAACCTGAAACGCTAAAGAAACCTGAATAAAAACTCGAATCAGTCAGACATTATATCTGGTTATCACTTGATGAAGAAGACGATGTATCCGGATCATATAAGTATAATATAAATCAGGATATTACTCGGGTTAGACACACAGTCCAGCGGTGGACTGTGTGCACATTACGCATACAAACGTCTCGAGTTCGAATCCGGTTTCACACACGTCGCCTTAATAAAAATCATTTTTTTTTTGTTAAACTGAACCGGAGTCGCCACAAATATATGTTAAGTATATTAATAACCGGAATAATAACCAAGTTAGACACACAGTCTAGCGGTGGACTGTGTGTATATTTATATCACAGGTCACGAGTTCGAGTCCGGTCTTCTGCACCGACTCGGACAATTATCTATTCTTTTTAAATAAGGCAGAAAAGGAAATAACTAATTTGTATTTAAGTATAATAAAAATCGGATTATATATCATGTTAAACACACAGTCCAGCGGTGGACTGTGTGTTAGTTTAAGCCACAGGTCCCGGGTTCGAGACCTGTGGAGTGCACGTCCGATTCGCTTAAACTGTTTTTAAAATAAAATGATTTTCGGTTTAAAATAATTAATATATATATATATATAATTAAAATCAGATTTATAACGGGTTAGACACGTAGCTCAGTTGGTAGAGCTGCGTGCACGCGTACGGGAGGTCTCGGGTTCGAGCCTCACTCAGCGCACTTGTATACACAACTCGAACCGGTCAACGGTCAGGTCAACGGTCAACGGTCAGAAAAAATCAAAATTTTTTATTATTTTATTTAATTATTTTAATTAAAAATCAATTAAAAATACTTAAAAATAACATTTTTAAGGTTAGAAAATAGCCTCAAACTCACAAAAATACACCCAACAATCCTATTAAAATAGATTAATAAAATCCGTTTACTTACCAAACCATAATGCGATTTATCTAGGTTAATCTCACTCGTGGTTAAAACGATTTCGCGTGCATTCAACATCATCAACCGAACGCACCCACTGTGAGTGAATCTTACAACTTCCCCTTTTAAATTACACGTTTTGGGGTGTGTCATGTGTTATGAAAATAATTAATTTATTTATTTAAACTTGTGCCATATTACATCATGACCTAAACTTAGATTGTTTATATTGTTGTGTTTTACTTATTTCCTTATGCCAAATCATATGAAACTCATTCATTAAGCCCATCAGTTCCTCGTGGGAGACGAGTTGAACAACGCGTGCTTCAAATCAAATTCATTATTGTTCATGTGTGTATCATTGAGTGTATATTGGTTGTAGTTGTGTCATTCATATTATCATGTTATGCAATTCATTCATTAGGCCCCTCAGTTCCTCGTGAGAGACGAGTTGAGCATCGCGTGCCTCTAAATGTTCCATTATTGTTCATGTGTGTTTTATTTAATATCTTATGATTGTTGATTAAGTTTACATCTATTTTTACTCATGTTGGGTTATGCACATATTTCATAATCAATTTAATTAAATTTGTTCAAATGTTTTCCATAGGATTCACTCGCCAACATTATGTTGATCCAAAAACCCTTTTACACATGATACAGGTGAACAGGTTGAAGCAAGGAAAACATAGGATATGCCTTAGAAGAGAACAAAGACGTTTAGATTGTTAGTTAGAACATGTTGTAACATTTATTGTAAATTTCCATTTAATTTGTATTAAAGAATATGAAACGCATAATAAATGTCATGAGCTTTGATGATAACCCAATCATGCCCCGATCACTTTTTTCCGCTGCGGGTCGGGGTGTGATAGATTGGTATCAGAGCCATGACTATAGGGATATAGGATAGGTTATTAGACCCTTAGATCCTATACTATAGTCTGCCTAAATTTTAATTGATTAGGTGGTTACATACAAACTTGTGATATTTATTTGTTTACATTTACAGTCAAACATACATGCTTATATACATATTCATTATACATATATACATATCCATTATACATATATCGATGTTCATGTATTCAATTTATTTTCATACTCTCATTATCCAAAGATTTTGTGCAATTTTCAAATCTCATCAAAGTAAGTTCTGCGACGGGCATGTAGTAACTGGAAGGGTACAAGTACCGGTAGTCGGAACGTCCTGTCTAGGCTGGCATTCGTATAAATCCAATATAACGAACCAGTTTGCCTACCTGGGGACCAACGATGAGAGTACGAAGGACCTATTAGGCCAAAGCATGCCACACCAAACATCGTTCGAACTAACCCTACTTTGAGGTGTCACCGTGTCTACACCTGGACACATTCCGAATATCACACGTTGTATACATATTTCTCGATTTTCTCCGGGTTTTTGTGTACGCAACTTGGCAAACCCGTGCGAACCATATGAAAAACCGGTATTCATGGGGCCCACATGATTACACAGGTAAAGTATGGCGGCATGTAGGGCCTAACAGCGAGCAAACCCAAGACATCCTATGGATGTAGTAGATTTATTTATCTATAATTATTTTATGAATGTTCATTACTAATGCGACCCATGAACCCAAAAAACATCCAACTCATACTCTTGTCATGTATTCCTTGTAGATGTCTTCTAACCTCGCCCGTAGGAAGACGAGAGCAAGAAAAGCCCGCGAACGCATGGCTGCCTTAATCGCTCAACAAATGGCTGCCGTAATACCCAACATTGTAATTCAAGTTCAACAAGCACTTACCGCTAATCCTGTCAATCAAGCAAACCAAAACATTATCAACTCTCCCCCAAATACCACTAAATGCACCTACAAGCATTTCAAATCATGTGACCCTCCGAAATACAAAGGGACTGAAGGCGTCACCGCACTCCTCCATTGGTTTGAAGAGATGGAGAACACTTTTCTAAATTGTGATTGCCCTGATGATCGCAAAGTGCGTTATGCTACCGGACGACTATATGGGATAGCACTTACTTGGTGGAATACAGAGAAGTCCAAACGAGGTGTTGAAGATGCTATGACCTTAACTTGGAACGAATTGAAGGAAATCATGACCAGACGATTTTGCCCAAGGAGCGAAATCAAGAAGTTAGAAGATGAATTTTACTCATTGAAGCAAATGGAAGGAGACCACATCACATACAACAAAAGATTCCTCGAGTTACATCAAATGGTTCCCAACATGTTCACTCCCCTCTACCGTTTGATCGAGCACTACATTCGTGGTCTTCCGTCAAAGATTCAAGACCCTGTAATAAGTACCAAGCCTGCAACTTTGGAAGCAGCAATGGAGCTAGCAACAGAGCTCACCGAGAACCGAATCCGAAACAAAGACTTCAAGGAGGAGAAGAAGAAGGATAAAGAAACGACTGAAACCTCCGACTCCACCCAAACCGAATCCCCTTCTCAACCCAATCCTAAGAGAAGAAGAGACGGGCAACTTTTCGCTGCTACCCAACGAAATCCACCAGTTTTACACGCCATACCCATCCGAGCTATCCCAATCACCCAAGTGGCACCCAACTCAGCTTACCAAAATAAGAAACCATATCTTGGACCTCACCCTCGATGCAACAACTGTTTTTATCACCATCCCCATACCCTACCTTGTCGTCTATGTGCAACTTGTGGACGCTATGGTCATTTGAGCAATGTTTGTCGCACCTTTCAAAACCAAACCTTTTCCCCTACTCAAAACATGGCCCAAACTTATCACCAACCCCAATACCCCATGTTCCCATATGCTCGAGCTTATTTCAATTGTGGCGACCCTACCCACTTTAGAAACACATGCCCTCAATTGGTTAACGTTATCAACACTCAAGCCCAATCAAACCCAGTTAACCAAGTAAACCAAGAAAACCCAACCACTAGGCCACCAGCAAGAGGAAGAGTCTTCAATATCAACGCCAATCCTGTCGAAGATAATGACGGCCCAAGCGAAGATACTCAACTAGTCCTCTTCGCCGAAGATCCAGATTCAACTCCTATCGTTTAGTTTTATGTTTTTCCATGTGTAGACTGTTAGAGTAATTATTGGATATTATATATTATATATTGTTTTCAGTATATGCATTTGCCGAGGCCGTGGCTCCCCATCCATCGAGGTTGAGTTGGATCCCCATTTTATTATGTGGTTGATCTTGGCGTGCCCGCTCGATCGGCTCCGTTTGATTGAGCCTTGATCGGTCATTTCATTTTACATTTTAATACATGCAATACGCTCGGCTCCGTTTGATTGAGCCTTGAGCGCACAGTTCAATTTACATTTCCAGTTCATGCAATACGTTCGGCTCCGTTTGATTGAGCCTTGAGCGCACATACAATTTCATTATCAGTATCTTGTGGTTGTGGTGTTGTTGTAGAGTCGCATCAAACTAACCATAACTTGCGGATAAAGTCAATGAAAATTTGACAAGGATATGGTGGATACGCCGCTGGTACTTCCTATATATAAGTATTCTTGTCAAATGATCGGAGGCATTATCAGGCGGTTATGAGAGGTTCCATGCATAGGCTGATTGTGTGATGGTTGTTTAGATTAAGTTGTTCAATTTCAGTACATTCAATACGTTTGGCTCCGTTTGATTGAGCCTTGAGCGCACATACAATTTCATTTTCAGTACATTCAATACGTTCGGCTCCGTTTGATTGAGCCTTGAGCGCACAGACAATTTCATTATCAGTATCTTGTGGTTGTGGTGTTTGTAGTAGAGTCGCATCGAACTAACCATAACTTGCGGATAAAGTCAATGAAAATTTGACAAGGATATGGTGGATACGCCGCTGGTACTTCCTATATATAAGTATTCTTGTCAAATGATCAGAGGCATTATCAGGCGGTTATGAGAGGTTCCATGCATAGGCTGTTTGTGTGATTAAGTTATTCATTTTCAGTACATGCAATACGCTCGGCTCCGTTTGATTGAGCCTTGAGCACACAGACAATTTCAATTTCAGTACATTCAATACGTTCGGCTCCGTTTGATTGAGCCTTGAGCGCACAGACATTTCATTTTCAGTACATGCAATACGATCGGCTCCGTTCGATTGAGCCTTGATCGCACAGATATATTTCATTTCAGTATTTTATGTTTGTTGTTTTGGTTGTAGAGTTATAGGACTAATCATAATTCACTGATAAAACCAATGAAAATTTGACAAGGATATGGTGGATACGCCGCTGGTACTTCCTATATATAAGTATTCTTGTCAAAGGATCAGAGGCATTATCGGACGGTTATGAGAAGTTCTATGTAGGATTGATTAGTTTCTTGGTAACTAATCATAACTTGTGGATAAAACTAATGAAAATTTGGCAAGAATATGGTGGATACGCCGCTGGTACTTCCTATATATAAGTATTCTTGCCAAAGGATCAGAGGCATTATCAGGCGGTTATGAGAAGTTCCATGTAGGATTTAGTATTGCCTTGGTTGGAATTTGTGTTACATTTATATCATCATGCTATTTAAAGAGATTGGATTGTGTTCCATTTCTACATAAACTAACCTCTCCATCATAACAAACGAGAGAGGAACTTCCACCATTCAAACATATATGCAATCAGAATGTGGATTCAAATATTTGCTGTTGTGTTTATTCATGTTCGAATATTTGCTGTTGTGTTTATTTATGTTCAAATATCAGCTGTTGTGTTTTTATTTATGTTCCATGTAGGTTGTAGCGTTAGAAGTATTGCCTTAGGATATAACCATACTTTCCCAAATGTATCTAAACCCTTATGCATGATATCATTTTTAGCGAATCATTCCTGCTTATCAATACTTATACAGTAGGCAACAAAAAGCGATTCCTGTAATAGGGTACTTAACCCTTACAAGGAACGTTACCGCCTCGAACAAAAACTTAAACCCTTATTTTTCTAAGCATACAACTGTCAAACTAAACATCATCATTCTTTTAGTCAAATATATCACAATTTAAATTTCGGGATGAAATTTCTAAAAAGCAGGGGATACTGTAACATCCGTCAAAAACGGATTTACCAAACCTGCTCCGTTTATCAACCGAACAGTCAGTCAAAAATTTCGTTGCGAATTAAATGCCCAAAATAATTTTAAACGATACATAATCAATTATTATACGGGAATATATATTTAGTTTTTGAAAAACTGTTGAAAATCGCAAAATAAAAATAAAATACCTCTGCCGGGTTTCGAACCCGGGTCAGTGAGCGGTCCGGAAACAAACTTAACACATAACACTGAACCACTGCGCCACGGATGTTGTTTGTTAAATATTAGAATCATTTAAATTATATTATGACGTTACGAATTCAAAACCGGCGCCCAATAGTTCAGTCGTCGGAATCCCGGTAATCTCGCGAGCTTTTAACGATGTTTTCAGTTATAACGTAAACTATTATTAGGACATCGGTTATAACCGACGTTTGAGTCCGCGACACTTTCTATAACCGCCGGAGTTTTTATAACCGACGAATCCAGTCGGAAACCAGACCAAATACATCTCGATTTTTCCCTATAAATTCACCCACAACCCATTGCAAACCTTTTCGCTCAAAACCACACCTTTTCTCGGCGTAATTCCACTCGCCGGAATTTCTCTGCTCATCGCCGGAAAACCGGTTTCCTCAATTCCGAGCCTTATTGAACCTCCTAAACTTATACCGAAGTTACCCACATATTTTGTAAACTTTCTGGAGACTCGCTGCTGCAAGACACATGTCGCCGGAGGTGATTGCTGTCGCCGGAGTTTCTGCCGGAAAACAGAGGAAAACTAGTCGGTAAACCTCACGCTTATTTTCCTTTCTTTTTACTTCTATCTTATCAGTAATTAACCTGAAACGCTAAAGAAACCTGAATAAAAACTCGAATCAGTCAGACATTATATCTGGTTATCACTTGATGAAGAAGACGATGTATCCGGATCATATAAGTATAATATAAATCAGGATATTACTCGGGTTAGACACACAGTCCAGCGGTGGACTGTGTGCACATTACGCATACAAACGTCTCGAGTTCGAATCCGGTTTCACACACGTCGCCTTAATAAAAATCATTTTTTTTTTGTTAAACTGAACCGGAGTCGCCACAAATATATGTTAAGTATATTAATAACCGGAATAATAACCAAGTTAGACACACAGTCTAGCGGTGGACTGTGTGTATATTTATATCACAGGTCACGAGTTCGAGTCCGGTCTTCTGCACCGACTCGGACAATTATCTATTCTTTTTAAATAAGGCAGAAAAGGAAATAACTAATTTGTATTTAAGTATAATAAAAATCGGATTATATATCATGTTAAACACACAGTCCAGCGGTGGACTGTGTGTTAGTTTAAGCCACAGGTCCCGGGTTCGAGACCTGTGGAGTGCACGTCCGATTCGCTTAAACTGTTTTTAAAATAAAATGATTTTCGGTTTAAAATAATTAATATATATATATATATAATTAAAATCAGATTTATAACGGGTTAGACACGTAGCTCAGTTGGTAGAGCTGCGTGCACGCGTACGGGAGGTCTCGGGTTCGAGCCTCACTCAGCGCACTTGTATACACAACTCGAACCGGTCAACGGTCAGGTCAAAGGTCAACGGTCAACGGTCAGAAAAAATCAAAATTTTTTATTATTTTATTTAATTATTTTAATTAAAAATCAATTAAAAATACTTAAAAATAACATTTTTAAGGTTAGAAAATAGCCTCAAACTCACAAAAATACACCCAACAATCCTATTAAAATAGATTAATAAAATCCGTTTACTTACCAAACCATAATGCGATTTATCTAGGTTAATCTCACTCGTGGTTAAAACGATTTCGCGTGCATTCAACATCATCAACCGAACGCACCCACTGTGAGTGAATCTTACAACTTCCCCTTTTAAATTACACGTTTTGGGGTGTGTCATGTGTTATGAAAATAATTAATTTATTTATTTAAACTTGTGCCATATTACATCATGACCTAAACTTAGATTGTTTATATTGTTGTGTTTTACTTATTTCCTTATGCCAAATCATATGAAACTCATTCATTAAGCCCATCAGTTCCTCGTGGGAGACGAGTTGAACAACGCGTGCTTCAAATCAAATTCATTATTGTTCATGTGTGTATCATTGAGTGTATATTGGTTGTAGTTGTGTCATTCATATTATCATGTTATGCAATTCATTCATTAGGCCCCTCAGTTCCTCGTGAGAGACGAGTTGAGCATCGCGTGCCTCTAAATGTTCCATTATTGTTCATGTGTGTTTTATTTAATATCTTATGATTGTTGATTAAGTTTACATCTATTTTTACTCATGTTGGGTTATGCACATATTTCATAATCAATTTAATTAAATTTGTTCAAATGTTTTCCATAGGATTCACTCGCCAACATTATGTTGATCCAAAAACCCTTTTACACATGATACAGGTGAACAGGTTGAAGCAAGGAAAACATAGGATATGCCTTAGAAGAGAACAAAGACGTTTAGATTGTTAGTTAGAACATGTTGTAACATTTATTGTAAATTTCCATTTAATTTGTATTAAAGAATATGAAACGCATAATAAATGTCATGAGCTTTGATGATAACCCAATCATGCCCCGATCACTTTTTTCCGCTGTGGGTCGGGGTGTGACACGCGACGCGCGGGAGAGGTCAGTTCGCAGAAATAGCAGGCCAGCTGCTGACCTGCTGCTTGCCACCTCCAAACCCACTTCAGCTTCTGAATTTCGAAACCATGGCCTCAATTCTGATTTGGACACCTCATTAACACTTGTAATCATCCTAGCACCCCTCTAAACACTTGGAATGATCTCCATGATCATCCTCCACTATAAATAGGTGTTGAATTCTTGAGTTCAAACTTGCACCTTTCTAAAAAATCTCTCGATAAATCTCCTCTGGAGGTTCCTAAGCAATTGAGAGCTTCCTTTGAGTTTTCTCGAGTCCATAGGACCACTTGTAAGTGTTCCTTCCATGGCTAGTTCTTTTGTTTAGGCTTTTAAAGCCAAAAGTCAAGCATTTTCGATAAACGCTTTGACTTTCGGTCAAGACCATTATGGTCAAGCCAATGCTCGGTCCAAGCATGGTTATGTGATCGTAATTAGGTAGGTGTTAATCCCTCAAAAGGGCACCTCCTAATTACCACGTTTGCTTGGTCAATTGACGAGTCAACATATTAATCTTTTAAAAAGTCAACGGGTCAGATTTTGAAATATTCCTAATATGAGTTTATACATATTCTAAAATATGTTTAACACTTAAACAACTTGGTAATAATTATTAGAACATGTGTAAACACGTTCGGCTCGTCAATTTTAGTTTTAGGGTCGGTTCGCAACCGAAAGTCGCGAAGTTTGACTTCTACGTTGACTTTCGATTATGAACCGAATTAGATTAGTATGCTTCTGATTTAAGGTCCTATTATGATCATAGTATAATGTAGCATAACCCCTTGAGGTTATATTACATGATCATAATAGTAATCCGAGTTTTATGCGAGTTCTGTAAATATGCCATACTTTGACTATATTGCCATTTTATTTAAAAATGAAGTTTTAAACACCAATGAACTTGCAAATGATTTAGGTGCTGATATGTTAACATGTTTAACATATTTTTATTTTACAAATCTGACCATAAACCGAGTTTTCATATAATATCGTATCATACGCTTTAAAGTGACCGAAAAGCCCTTTTTGCGCATAGAATGATTTTAAATATAATCTATCATACCAAAATCATTACCTACTGATATTATATTATAAATAAAGTATTTTCACAGAATATTTATGGCTGAAACATCAGATTATACACAAGTTCCTTTTATACGTCGTTAAATGACCAAAACGCCCTTATTAGGCATAGTTTGATTTTAAAACCATAACGCGCATACAAGTTGAGATCCTACTGATATTATAACTTGTTTAAAGTATATTGGCATATGGAACTCGTTCATGACTCATCCGGTTACCTGGTATCGCTTATATGCGTACGGTCAAGCCTACGAGGCTAGTTTACGTAATTTAACCGAAACGGGTTTAGAATGTTTTATGTTTACCCATACTATACAAATCATTGTACTTGTCAGGTTTAAACTACATTCTTTCCGGTCATCGCTTAATCAAGCGCGTCGTACCGTTTTTAATACTTCAAGCTAGCCGGTCTAAGTCTACGACTTAAATAAGATCCGCTAGTATTCTAATTGGGTATTTATACCATCATTCCAGACTAGAGCCTCCCGGTAAATTGTACCTAGCTTACTTAAATTGGATACGGCTGTGCTTTTTATATTTCTTTATTTAAAAGGATGCTAAGCTCAGTAAATACTCTTAACCTATTTTCCCCTATACGGGCTTGGGATACGGTAAATTATTACCGCATGGTTGGGTATGGAATTCGAAGACCTATGTGTCGGGAAATTCAAATAACCCGTTTAATTCGTATTGCTTGACTTAAACATTTGGGGTTAATTCGACCGTGTCCTGGATATCATTGACTCATTTAATTGTAAGTGGCCACGATCTAAGCACGGGGTGTAGGCATACACCTGACAGATGCGATACGGTTCAAATAAATAATTTTATAACTCAATAAGGGTTACCCAATAATGGTGTTCCCAATAAGGGAATAAATTATAATTTTTATAACCCAATATGGGTTATATAAGGAATAAGTGGTGTAGTCGGTTAATCATGAACCGGCATTGATTCCTGTCCGATATGTATTGTTGAGTTATGTAAATCGATAACATGAGATATAGTTTGTCCCAAGTTAAATATCAAACAAATGTACCAATATGTACATAAAATAGTTTTGAAGATGTTTTCAAAATGTGTCGGTTGATAGTATTTACCAGTGTAAACTGACGTATTTTCAAAAAAATTAAGTACAGGTACAAATACGTAAATAGGTTGGAAGCTGCTCAGTAGCAACATAAGAGGATTTTCAAGTCCTTAGATGTGCCCAAAGTCTGTTGAACATCTTTTGTATATATTTTGATCCACCTGTGGATCTTCATTACAAACCATTGTTATTTTGAACTTTGAATAGTTCGGTTTATAATGATATCTAAATCTAAGACTTACGCTGGGCTATTACAGTGTTGTTTGGTTATGATGATATCAACATACGTCACGATACTCCCCATCCGGGTCCATCGGGATACACGTGGAAATCGGGGTGTGACAAACAATGATGGTATCCTTGGTCAATCATAACATCAACATCAAAAAATAAAAAAACATAAAATAAAGAAACAAATAAAGTAGAAACCAAAGTTGAAGCTTTGAATAGAATCAAACAATTTGGGAATACCAACAATAGTAGTCGCAACACATAACACAACATCAAGAAGAAAAAAAAAATATCAGCATCCCATAACAACACTCCTATGTTTTCGCCCCATTGGCTTCTGTTCATCGTGCCCAACATTTAAATTTGATTAGTCCCTTCGATTTGTGAGAGTTGCCCCTCCTAGCAACTATTGTTGGTAATTTTAGTTTTATTAACCAATTTTACGGCATTGGATTAACTTGTTGATCGATGAAATAACGTTAGAGATTAAGCGAGTTAGACGACGCGGAGAGTGATTTAATCCAAATGTTATCTGAGTTTATCATATAAATAAACTACATGGGCCTAGTTACTTGTTTAATTACTTTACGGTGGGACACTCTAATAATGGATGGGCTTAAATTAATTTGTTTTAAATTATATATATTAATAGACAACTTGGTTTGTAACCGCTGTCAGTATTAATCACAACCGTTAGATTTCTTCAAGATCAAATCCTGCACTATAAACTAAAAAAAAATAACTGAAAAAGTGGCAGTTTTTAGCAGTTCAGCCCCTCTCTCCTAAATTCCTAATCATAAGGCTAAATTCCTGCTATTGGCTTGCAGTTTGCAGCGGTTTTCTACAAGTCGCTCCATTCCGAATTAACTCCCACGTTTGCTTCTACCACTCCCTTTATATTTCACTTTGCAATCTCCATTGGAACTCCTCAAAGATAAGCCTACATCACCACCTATGCTCGTAAGACAATCATCGCACAACCACCACAACGACGGAAATGGACCGGCAACCGGGACACCACCACTCCGACAACGGCCGCATCAGCGGAGAACTTCTGGCACTTGATTCTAACCTCGCCTCTCTCTGCGATCATACGGAAGGTTCTAATCACGGATCGTTCTCGGATGTAATCTTGAAGGCTATGGGCGCTAGGTATCATCTTCGTCGTTTGATTCACTCTCGCAGCTTGTATTTTAGGTTATCGGTTTTTATTTTTGAAATTTTTGTTATCTACTCTTGCATTAGGTTGTTGATTGTTGTTTTTATGCTTTTGTTTACTGCGTTCCACTGGTGATTGTGTTTGTGCAGGGTTATTTTCCGTCAATGACTAAGATCGTTGATACTCTCGTACCGATCCGTGGGGGTTATTTTGCGGTTTCTCATGGCCGGAATGTCTGGTAATTTTACGTGTCTCGCTACTATCTCCTTTTATTGTTCTTGAGAATCATTGCTATTTAGAATCGATTCACTCGATGTGGTTTAGTTTTGTGTTCAAAGTTTTTGAAACTATCAATTTCGTGATTTGCTAACAGTAATTAGGGTTTACGATTAGATAAAGTAAACGTTAACTCGATTGGAACATTTGTTAAGGCTTTGGGAAGAATTTACTTGAAACATGGCTTTGATTTAGATAGTATGTTGCACCTATTGATGACGATTTAATCTATTTGCAGGTATTCTTTTCATTTTATTCCTCAAAGTTGAAGGTATTATATATAAAATTGTGAGATTGCTGCTACAATTCTGGTCTCTTTTATCATGCATTTTTAAATCGAGGAGGATTGCATCATGCTCCTGCAAACTAATTTGTCCTAAGGAATCATTTTCAGCCGTATTTTCAGCTGTCAACGTTTGTCATTATGACGCTAAAAACCTGTCCACCGGACGGGTATACTACTAGTGCCCACGCCGGTAGATCTCTTCAAACTTATTTCAATCGGTTATCTATGGTTTTATGTTATATAAGTCGATAGTCCACTTAAGGACTCAATGCAAACTGAGTAATTGAAATTGTCTTCAACCTTGCTTTTTTTCATTTTTAGGCATATTGACATGTCAAAGGGTTAACGGAGTGGGCACTAACACTTTATGATATTTTTGTATGAACTATGGGCAGCCCAATTATACAACGGAGCATGGTAATAACGATGCATAATATACCATTGATCATTTGTTAACATGCTTTTAAGGAGATAATAAGCATTTGTTGTTGGATCATCTTTTTGAAAAACTGTGTTTTCTCAGGCTGCTGACTATTAAGGTAACTTATATCATTTGCAATTGTGAATTTTTACAAAATAATATTATACTATTAGTAACGGGTCAAAACGGGTTTAGATTTTAAAAAAAATGCCCTTTAGTGCGAGTTGAGTAGTTGACATTATATGATGACGACAATAGGTGCATTTTGAGACAACAGGCCCGGAGATTTGGGATGACAATAATGATGAAGTGTACATCTTCATGACGGGGGTCTAAACATGGGATTGACTATTACTTTTTTAATGTACAATTTACATGATGATATTAACTACTACATTTTGTCTCATATATTGTAGAGGGCCATGACAAGTAAGGATGCAAACCAGTACTTTGTGCTAGAAATATCACCATATAATCATCTTCAATGGCGAGAATCTGCGTCAAACAGGATGATCGTTTTCTTCTATCCGTGTTAATCATTGTTTATAGTGGTTGCGTAAGGATCGTGGTTTCCGCCAGACCTGATAAGGAAACTGGAGAAAAAAAATTACGGCGCCGGAGTCTGGCAACGGTAGTATCGCGAGGATGTTCGATCGATTTTTGGATAAAGAGTTTTCGGAGAATGTGTCTGCTGAAGGTATATGAGCTTTCTTTGCTTTTCTATGTTACTTGGTTTGTGCTGTTTTTGTATATATGATGTTAATTGATGAGAATTTGATGGTTTAAGTAGTTAATTTAGGTGTAACGGCTTTGTTTCCAGTTTTATTTTAGTTTTTTCCCTGTTCAAACTATTGTTGCTGAAGGGCTTGATAATCACATATTAGCACTATTGTTTTTTTGTAAATTAATGGCCACATTATGTGCTTTGTTTATACCTAAACACCCGTTTGCTACACTTTATCAACATTAATAGTTAAGTTGGTTCATATCACTACAGTGATCAGACAAGTTTATTATGATTTTCACATTCCATGTGTAGCATGCAAGTTCAGGAACGAGTTCTATAACCATTTACCGTTATGGGGATTGCCTACAATAAGGACAAGGACTATGTTAAAAGATGTTTATTTGATAACGTGTAGCATATCTATATAATATAATTATAGATAAAAATTTTTATCATTACAACTTTAAAAAACCCGTCACGGGTAAAGTGCTAGTTGATTTGGCTATAGAATTGTTTTATTAAAGTCCTATCATTATAATATTCCACAAATTATTAAAGTAATTTGGATTGATTTTGTAGTACAGTAAAATTGGTTCATTTTGTTTGGCCGTTGTGGCCCTAAAATGTCCATTATAATATTTTATTTAATAAAGGCCGTATGGGATAAAAGAAGGGAATTTGATTCTGTTCATCATCTTCGTATCATAGAATCATCAAATTCAATTTCTACAAAGAGTGGCTTATGTCTAATTTGATAAATCATTGTGTGTCATCCGTAAATAGATATGCCTGATAGTTCTCATACGATTTAGAGATAAATCCAGGTTTCATCATATTATTTACAATTTCAATTCGGGTTCCAGGTTTGTTAATTCTTAGAATTTACTTGTTCAAGACTAGATATACAATATAAATAAACCTATTTTAGGGTTTAATTGGGGTTGTTGATTGTGATTTCAAGTATATTAAAATTCTACCGTAAGTATTTTTTTTGTGTGTAGTTTGTGAATTAACCCAAATTTTGCATGTTCTATTAATTACTTAGGGTTTGTTTATCTTGATTTCACAAGTTTCAATTATAGAAGTCTAGTTTCATAAGTATTGATTTCTAGCAGTGGATTTTTAGTATGTGGTTTTTTCGGAACCCAGATTTGCAAAATTTAACTTTTAATAATTAAATTATCACTTGTTTAGTCTAAGGGAAAAGAGATATTGAGCGAATGAATTTGGATAATTGATGCAAGATAGGAATTTGGTTTGTTGGGAATTAACTTTTAGAATAGGGAAAAAAGTTAATTTTAAAGTGAGTTTTTCAAATTGAATGAAAAGGGTAATGTACTTTCACTTTAATTTGACCACCATCAAATTTCAAAGTCAAACTGATTCAAAATGATTTAACATGATGAGAAAACTGAAAAGTTTAACAAGTATAAGGGTAATAAAAAGAAGTTTAATCAGGATAATAGTAATTCCCGAAAGACACCGAAAGGGGTTGTTAGAGATGTGGAAAACAAGCCATTTCAAGAAAGATTGTCACGAAAAGTTTGCGGATGGAAATAAAGCTAACATGGCGGGTCCAAGGGGGTCAAAAGATCCAAATGCTCCACAAAGTACGCTTACTGATTCCACTTTAAATTAAAAAAAAAAACATATGAGTTGTGTAGTTGATTCAATCAGTCATTCGGGACATGTTAATTGTTTACAAAACACAAAAATTGGATTTGATTTAAAGTAACAAACTTATTTTGTGATTTGAATAATAGAAAAATACAAGATAATGTTTTTTGAATCAAACAAATTTAATACAAAGATGAAGCCCACTAGTTATGGTGGTACAAACAAATGAAGTGTACAAGTCGAGAAAAATCCCTATGGATATGAAATGTTCAATGATTTCTAAACTTAATTCGGTTGAGAATTATGTGTTATTTATTTCTAAATCCTTTTATGTATAAGATGATATGCTTGCATGGTGGGCAAACTCGGGAGCTACGAGTCACGTGTGCAATGATCACAAATGGTTTGAGGAATTTGAACGAATTGAAGAGGAAAATGTACTAAGGATGGGAATGTTGCAATCGAGCCCATCAAAGGAGTTGGAAAAGTTAGACTTGTATTCACGTCGGGAAAACACTTGTTGTTACATAACGTGTTGTATATACTGGGATTCAAAAGAACCTCTTATCTGGGATTGTACTAACTAACCGTGGTTATAAACAGGTCATTGAGTCGGATAAGTTTATCTGTCTCGACATAGAACCTTTGTTGGATTTGGATATTTATGTGATGGTGATGCGGGCCCAAGTGTGGAGAAGCGGGCCATTTATATTTGGAGGCCCAAGATCGCGTGACAAATGAGGCTTCACTAAAATGGCTTTAACTTGGGCTACGGGGGTCCGTTTTGGGCGTGCGACCAGTCAAAACGATCGTGAGGAAAAATCCCATTTTGCTGCAAACGGCCTTCGGCGGTTTGGGTGGACGTTCGGGCCCAAAAAAGGCTTATTTCTATGAGTATTTTTCATTTTTATGTTTTTTGGGCTTTTTGCCAACTTTTGTTTTGTTTTAGTTTTTGGCCGAGTGTATTTTGGGGCCCGTTTCGAATTTATAACTCTATTTATATGTTGGTTATGAGGTGATAATGATCAGATTTCAGTTTTGGAAAAACAGTTTTTCACTTCAAATTCCGTGCCCTTTGGGTTGAATTTTGGGGTTGGGACAAGTTCATCACGGGTATTCATAGAATCAACGTGATTGATCTTACTTATCGTTTCTACTCTACATCAAATGGCATGTTTATGTATAAGACATGGACCCTTGTTGGATTTGGATATTTGTGTAATGGCATGTTTATGCTTAATGTTAATATCCCATTTGTTGTTGAATATGTATGTATGGCATCTACATCTTCTAGTAATGTTGAGAATCATTCACCTTTATGGCATGCTAGACAGGGTTGTCTTCGAAAATCACAAAAAAAAATGGTCTTGTGCGAGATAAAAAATTTGGGCCCTAATCATTAATCCGTTATGTTGTTTATTGATTTGGGGAGTAAAATGTTTGGATAGACCCTGTGGTTTTGTAAAGTAACACCTATAGTCCTCAACTTTTGGAAATTACACGGGTGCTCCCTGTGGTTTACTTTTTGTTACTCGAATGGTCCCTAGAGTGGATGTCCGTTAGTTTTCACCGTTAACTCCATGCAAAATTACTTATTTACCCCTCTCTTATGCAACTAAACGATTCCTTTGTTCTTCTACTTATCTACAAACTAACTCAGATTCGGTTGAACTTAGATTCAGATCTGAGATTCAATTATTCAATACGATGAAGAAGAACCTGCAACAAACACAAATTGCAACCAAAATCTGATTTCGTATCTCAATAACAACAAGCAACAATACCAACTGATTCTTCTTCTTTTACTTTTTTTAGATCTACGATTACATTCAACACAACATCATCTTATTTGTTCCTCCAACAAGAATGGATCTGTATTCTATTCATCCTAAACAGTCGACGACTATAAAAACCAGATCTGAACCTTCGTATGCAGACTATTATGATTCAAGAGGATGAAACGCTGCTTATGAACCGTGATGCGCACGTACGAACAACCGAAAATTAAAACCCACAAAAGCATTAAAAACAGAGGAATTTCAACAATCATACACTTAAAATCCAATTAACGGTATCTAATCGAGCACATTTGAGCCAATTTCTACTATTCTCATTAACGCAAACACACCCATAATCGTTCGATTTAGTGTCTCTTTCGATTAATGATCGTATGTACCGATCGTCGTCCGATCCGGGTTGCGAAATCTTGATTTTGACTTGCTTTGACGATGAATCGTCTTCTTCACACATAAGATTTGGTAGAGAAAATGTAGTGTCGGGATCCATTGATAAGAAAACCTAGTGAAGCAGAGGCAGAATCAGTGGAGGATTTGTTGATAATATTGTTGGAGTATGATTCTAGGTGGTGGTAGTATATTTCTTTCATTGTGTTAGTTGTTATTTTTTAATATAAGGGTATTTTTGTCATTTCACACCTACTTAACTGAGAAAACTAACCTTCATCAATTTCAGGGACTATCTGAGTAACAACTTGTCAAACCATAGGGAGCAAGAGTGTAATTTTAAAAAGTTGGGGACTAAAGGTGAAATTTTGACAAACCACAGGGACTATTTGGACATTTTACTCTTGATTTGGGCCAAGTCATTAATCAGTTACACACTAAAATAGTTGGGCTTCTGAATTTTATTGAAAAAAAAAGTTAGGCTTTAACATTTTTGGTTCATAAATCCACACCCTTTAAGTTTTTCTTCTTTAAAAACATACAGTTTTTTTAATATATAAATAAAAAAGATTTTATATATTTTCGGGCCTTATTTTGATTTGAGCCCAAATCGGTCACCCACCTGACACTTGCTATGGGCCGGCGTTGATGCTAGATTAGGTCATGTTAATTATTATTATCATCATCATTATTATTATTATTATATGTCTAAAATGAGCCTAATACCTGCCTTTGACATGCAAAAATGTAATACATGTCATACTTGTAAATTGACTACATTACTAGAAAAACGTTTAAGGATGTTAAAAGAGATTCTAAGGTATTAGAATTAGTTCATTCCGATTAATGTGACTTTCATGGTACGCCCTCACATGGAAAAAAAAGTAGTTAGTTATTTTTATTGATGAAGCATCTACATTTGTTACGTTTATTTGTTACATACAAAAGATGAAGCTCTTGATAAATTCAAAATTTATAAACAATAGGTAGAGTGACATCAAAGTGGTTTGATAAAGAACCTTCGTACTGATTGAGGTATTGGTATAAATAAATCAAACCACTGATCCTTATACACCACAGTAAAGTAGTGTATCAGAGAGGATGAATAGAACTTTGAAAGAAATTGTTAATATTATGTTATCCTGTTCTTGGTTAAGTGAAGGATTCTAGGGTGAGGCTATGTTAACAGCGTGTTATTTGCTGAGTAGAGTTCCTAATAAAAAGTCTAAAGTAACCCCATATGAACTTTGGTACAAAAAGCCACCAAACTTAAGTCATTTTAGAGTTTGGGGTTGTAGGGTTATTGTAAGGCTTACTAAACCAAAAATGAGAAACACAGGTGAAAGAGGCACTGATTGCATCTTTATTGGGTATGGTGAACATTCCCTTGTTCATAGGGTCTATGTTGTTTGCATCTTTATTGGGTATGGTGAACATTCCCTTGTTCATAGGGTCTATGTCACAGAACCAACTTCACAAGGTGTTCACCTACTATCTACTAATTATGAAGAGTTTGGATGAAACTGGACCACAACATCTAATTCGATGAAGTGGCCACACAACATCATCGAGTTCGGTGAAGTGGCAGCTTAAAAGTATCTGGATAACCCAGTATTGTGTTTAGAGATAAGTACTTTGTTCTATGGTTTCAAAACTGAATATGTAAAGCTAATTAAATCATAACAATTGATATGGTGCATCATTAACCAACAAAATCCTTGTGTGTGCTTCAATTTAAAATATTGGCATGGAAATCATTGAAGTACGCTAAAGCTCACAATGGGTACTTTTTAAATGGTTATAAGTTCCACATGCAGGAGCATGGCAAGGGACGTGTGATGAACAACTATGGAGTTTGCATGAGATGGGAGACATATAATGTCGAAGGGTCTGGCTACTATGAGTTAGTGTACAAGATATTAGAGCTTGAGTAGTTGCGGAGTAAGAAATTTTGTTCTATGGTGTCAATTTTTCTTCGATGCCCGAAATTAGTACCCTGGGTCAAAAACTTTTAGGGCAAGATCGGGTCATATAAGGCAACTTTAAAATAGAAGTCTAATTAAAATTAATAAGCAAACCCTAAAAATCTAAACCATCAACTAATAACAAAAATCAATAACTTTAATAATGTCTACAGTACATCTAATTACAACCAAGTGTACAATCAGTTAAGCAAATCTAATTTGAATTTCAAGCTTCAAGAATAACGAAAAATAAGAAGGAAGTAAGAAACCAACTTTTACTAATGTTTCAAGCTTTAATCAACTAATTGCTTGATTCCTTATTGAATTTCGACCTTTGTAAAATGTTCAATCAACCCTCCTATAATCGTTTGCAGTCCTCGGTGTTAGGCTAATAATTGATTTCGACCATTCAAAATTTTCAACCATCCATACATCTTTTTTTTTACATGAGGTTAATAATTGATTTTTTTTTACGTAAGGCTAATAATTGGGAATTGGGAGAACCGGGTGATGAGTTATGGAGTAAATAAAGAACTTGGGGTTTTCATTTGTTAAAATGGGCTATGTTTAAAGTGGAACTAAGAAAATGAGCATAATTAATAAACTATAAAGTTTTTATTTGATAAAAGTTTGTATATTTTTTTATTTAGTAAAAGTATATATGTATTATTTCATAAAACCAATGAAAAATAGGGTAAATTTTTCTTTTCGTGAGATCAATGGAGTTAGTTATAAAAAGGATTTGCGTTGTGCGGAATTGACTATTTTACGTTTTATATGAAACACGAAAAAAGAATGGTGTTGGTTGACACCAATACCATGTATGTAGCTCCGCCAATTAGCTTGAGTGGCGGCGAACATTTATTTGTTGTACTATTCAAATTTGATGGTTTGATTATGACCATGGTGTAGTGGTTAACAAAAATAAGTTGGTCGATGTCAAATACAAGTCCCAACTTCAAACTAGCGACCCATTTATTTTGCATCACAAGTGTTTTATACATACCTTACCACACGAAGTATCTAAAGTATCTACAGTAACGACGAGCGAGGCATGTGCCGAGTTACACAAACTGATAGAACTAAGAAAATGACTAACGAGAAGGACGAGGACGAAATTTAAAAAAAAAGACGATTCGGTTTTTTATAAATAACCAAAATATGCACCTCTTCCTAGAGCTCAAAACCCTTATTCTCTAAGTCAACACGTTTTATAAATAGAGGTGCACAAAAAACCCGAACCCGAAAAAAAACCTGAACCCGGGTATTAGAAAAAGCGAGGGTTCTTTAAACCCGACCCTACCCATAGGGTAAGGACACCCTAATGCATATTTTGTTCAATACCCGAACCCGGGTTTTGTCGTACGCGGTTTGTACCCGTGTTTTCAGCATACTCGGTTTACCATAAAACTTGTACCGGGTTTCGTAGTACTCGTACAGGTTTTCGTAATACTCGTAACCAGGTTTTCGTAATACCTGGACCCGTTGTACAACAACTTTTTTTTTGAACATTTAGAGCTTGTGTGAGGCTTTTTAGGGCAAATTTCAATGCATACAATATGTAAAAAATAAAGGTTTCCATTATATTTCTATATTTATACCAAAAAAATGAATCGAAAACCCGATCTATGCCCGAACCATACCTGACCAATATCGAACTATACCCGACCAATAACCAAACCCTACCCGACCAATACCCGGACCAGGAAATATGGTATTCTGATACCTGAGTAATGAAAACCCGAACCTGAACCGGATACACAGGGTATAGATTTTTTGGCCAAAACCTGGACCCGAACCCGACCTGGGTATGGCCAATACCCGAAAAGTCAAAATCCGATCATACCCGTACCACTATATACCCAAACCCGGGTATTAGAAAAACCCGGGTTTGTGCACCCATACTTTCTTCCTTCAATCGGTAGACAAAATTAATCTTAAAAATTGAAATGGCCCATGAATGATACTTCCTTGAGTTCCTTCACACTCATTCAGCCCAATAGCATTAAAGGTCCACGGATCATCTATTAAGATCTAATCCATCGATCCAAACTAAAAGCCTTAATAAATATTTGCATTTGGGCCGTCAAATTACCTCAACCCAAGGTTCAGCCCACTGTAGTTTGTGAAAAACTAAAGTCCATTTTTTCTCTTGATATGTTTTCACGTTTTCTTTTTAATTATTAGTTTAGTTTTTTTCTAGAAACTTCATTTTCATGGATATTAACAAGCGTGTATTAGTTTTTTTTAACAACTAAATTCATAAAATCTTTCTTATTTGAACTCAAAATTATTTATTTGGTGATATTAAACAATTGCGTATTAGTGATTCATGATTTTGAACTTAGGTAATATTGATCTTTAGTTGATTACTTAGGATGCTTTTTATTATTTTTATTGTTGAAGTGTTTATGATATTTCTCTTGACTACAGGACGGTTCTTACATTTTCATAGGCCTAAAGTAAAAAAAAATTAGGACATTTTTGAACTTTTTCATAGGCCTAAAGTAAAAAAAAAAAAAAAAAGTTTAAGCCATTTTTGAACTTTATTGTTTTTCTTTACCTGGGCTTGAAATGATAGTAATAGAAAAAAAAAATTTCTGACGTAGTTAAAAAGTATTTTAGTTAAGGCTAAGTGGGTGCAGAGGAGGGTAGTCCTTTAGGAATGAGCCATCAAGTAGGCGTCCACGTCAGTGGGTGTGAAGGATGAGCCTAAAGGGATGGACCTAGGATGTGGGGATGAGCCTCTTTGTATATACGTATGTATGCATATGTGTGTTGTGTGTTGGAGGACCGTCACCTAGATCTTACGGAGCCAGCTCATGTATGACATGATCCGTATCTTATCATAGAAAAGATTCTCTTTAAGCGAACTAGCCTATCCTCCGTATAGGCTTACGTGATGGTTGAGGAGGACAATGAGGATGGGGCGGGCCTGAGAGGGGTGGTGTAGCCAGCCCTAGCCGGAGCTCGCCGGACCGGGGACGAGCCCCACACCGCATCACCTAAGTTTTATGTGTAAATGTGTTTAAACTAAATTTATTTTTCTAGTACTCAGTTTCAACATTGCCATTTAATATTTATATAATTAGTCAAGCAAAAAATGAAGGGGTTTGAACTTTTATGAACATGATGAGCTGTGGACAGAACTGAATGTGATTCTAGAAGCGGTATTTTATGAAATTTGTAATTTATTTCTTTCTGTATATATAATTAGGACAACATGTATTTTGACCTTTTGTTTATTATATATTATACTATAATTTATATAGGGAACGTGAATATGAGGCTGTTACACACCTAAGCATAGATGTAAAACCCTTTAAAACTACGTCGTTTTGATTAATTAATATCAAAAACTAAAAAATAACTACTAACTAAAACTATTTTTTGCTGTCTTTGAATGTAGAAACAATAAAACAGTTAAAAACCAAACCCTAAAATAATTTCAAACAAAACAAAAAGGAAAATAAAATGATAAATGTATGTTCTTTCGATGCTGTGCATAGCAGTATAGATAAGGAATTTCGATATCAAAATTATTTACAGTTGTTAATTGAATTCGTAGCGCAAAAGAAGTATATTGAATTTCCAAATCCCAAAAGAATTAATAGTTTTTAATTAAACTGATTGGGCACAACCATAGCAATGGAATTCCTTTATAATTAAATTGACGGGGCACAACCTTAGAAATGGAATTTCTAAATAACAAAAATATTCACAGTATTGGATTATGTTGGTTTCTAGGGTTTCATACGAAAAGCAACCATTATAGGGTTTTTTTTTCTTCCACTGTAATTCAATTTCAAATTTCAATGAAGGTTTTCAAAGTTAGTTTTAATGATTAATTGTTTTTAGTTTTAGTTTTGATATTAATTAATCAAAACGACGTAGTTTTGAGAGGTTTCACACCTAAGCTTAAGTATGAAACAGCCTCATATTCACTTTCCCCAATTTATATACGTCTTTATATATTTTTTTAAAGCCGCATTTCATTTAAACCGACCCACAAGCAACGTCTTTATATCATATAACTTTTGTTTCTTAATTTTTTTATATGATAATTAAATACGCGTATGCAATAATTATTTTCTTGAAATACCAATATAAAGTTCATAGATTTTATTGAAAACGTAGTTGTATTCAAAATCGTTGTACGGTGGCGAACCGAGCCGGTAACAATTAAACAACATTGGTACTAGTATTAGTGGTGTCACCTTGCGATTAGTGTAAAACACGACCTTAATTTTTTGGGTTATATCCTCCGACTTTTGTGTAAGAAAATCTTTTATTTTTTAGTTTCAGTTGTAGTCCTTATAATATACTTATTAGAATACATGCCTATAATCCATTAATTTTATTTTTCTCATATGAATTTTGTTACTTGGTTTTTTTAGAAAAAAACTAAATACGCGATTGCGCTAAACATTTTATTTGCTAGACATTCTAAAATCTTTATTATATTGAAAACGGAGTTGTATTCGATGTATAGTATTTTTTTAGTATCATGGCTATTGCAAGTGCCGATGCCTTTACAAACCGAACCAATTTCAACCGAACAACGTATGTACAGGCATAATACCCACATTCGTCTTTATGGTTTTTGAAAACATCTGTCGATATCCTTTTGCACATAACACGACCTTATTTTATGTCGGTATCACTTTTATGATTTTTTTTCAACATGAGTCGGTATTCGGTTGATTCCATGCAACGCACAAACCGATACTCTTAACTTCCATGCGTAACATGCGGGGCAATTTTACTAGTTGTGAACCTATGCAACAATTACCTGCAATAAAATTTCAACAAAATTAAGAAGCGATATTTTGTGAACTGTGAAACCCAGTATACTCAATAATGAATAATTTAATTTACCGTGAAACAGATTTGATTTGAGTTGCTACATTATAAGGAGCGAGGTATTCTAATGTAGCAAGGGAATCCGTCGTTTCGGCTACCACGATAGTATATTCCATCGCGCCCCTTCCTGGAAAGTAATTACTACCTGAGCCACAAAAGATACTCTTTGACCATTAGCTACAAAAAACACATATTACATTTCGGCCTTGTTGATTTAGAATTGTATTTGTTGCTACTGTTGTTTATCGTTATGTCTTCCCCAATAACTAATTTACGTTGACCACCTTCTATTGGAATCAATGAATCAATAATAATAAGCCATGTTTGAAGAGGATTATATATAATGAATAATCCAATTTACCATGAACCAAATTTGATTTTTAGGGGATAAAACAAAAGGGAAGATTATGGTTTTTGAGAAAGGCAAAGTAAATAGGGCTTTCAATCCATGGCTTTATAGCCTAGTGGTATTATGGGGTGGGATAAGGCTTTGGGACCAATAGGTCCTGGGTTCGATTCCCACAAGGGGGGTTTTTCTATATTTATTGGGTTTTCTCCTGAATTGGTGTATATGCATTATGCCTAGTGGAGATGGATATGATCGGGTGGTTACGCTGGTGGCACGATAATACTCCAGTGGTCCGTCAGTGATTCAAATTTGACGTTCAAAAAAAAAATAGGGGCTTCCAAACATCTAAGCTTAGATGCGAAACCTATTAAAACTACATGGTTTTACGCAAATTAACATAAAAACTAAGTAGTTTCAGTAGTTTTGATTAGTCAGATAACGACACCCCTAATTTTACTCCAATATAACTCCCGCCATCTTTAGCACTTGTTTTTTTTTTTATAGTTTTCAAACCTTTATCCATCGATCGACTTTTTACTTTCTTTTCCAAACAAATCAAGATTGTTGTAAGGTTTTACTGGTGTACAATTGTCAAAATTGAATTAACCAGTTGCAATTCTCATTTATAGTAAAATAAACATTGTGATGTGGTTAGCGCTAACTATCATTTAACAAACTTCCAAACTGACTTTACAAGTATTGACCATATTTACCGTATAGTTTTCTAAACATTAATGTCAAACCTTGTACTTATAACTAACTTTCAACACATATCAATACCCTTCCCTTATAACAAAACCATAAAACCATGTCCTAAAGGGACTTACAACATCACAAACACAAACTTTACAACTCAAAATATGGAAAACGCATATGAAAATCGTGCATATTCTCCTAAGTGGCTTCTAGCATTGTTTAACCTACTCATTACCTTAAGATTTGAGCCACACCCTTCTTACCTTTCCTAACAATCCTGTGATCCACCACCTTAGTAGGTTTTAAAGTAAAACGAGCAGCCTTTGGAATATGAACTACATTAGTTGGTGGACCATTAGCTGGTTTCAACAGTGACAGGTGAAATACAAGATGAAGTTAAGACTCTGGAGGCAGGTCCAACTTATAGGCAACTTCAAAAATTCTTTGCAAAACCAAATAAAAGCTATAATACTTAGGAGAAAGCTTCTGTAAGTAGCTATCTTCAATGATGTCTGAATGTAAGGTCTTAATTTGAGATAAACCCATGATCTTACCCTAAAAACTATATCAGTCCTGTGCTTATTAGCTTGGCGCTTCAATTTATTTTGAACCATTTGCAATGCAAGGTAGTTCTTAAGATAGTTATTCTAATAACCGATATATATATATATATATATGTATATATATATATATATATTGTTTTTTCTTTCAAATCAACAAGGCAAATTACATCAGGATAGCAGCTAGACGGGCAACAAACTGCGCCGCCATCCCCTTCTGAATGGTGAACCCTAATCTACTAAAAACAAAGCCTCGCCGCCAAGGAGTCGTAAAATTGTTGTGGACCACACGCTGAACTCTAGCCAAGAACCGAACCGCCTCCGGCGCCAAGGAGCCGAACGTGTCAAACGCCAGGGGGACAAAGGCATGCTGATTATCCTCACAAGCTTTCGCGTGCTTTTCCACCTTCTTTGACTCTGCTTTCATTACCACTTGCCCCGCCACAAACCCATTTTCCCGAAACCCAGCTAGGGGAGATACACCTGTGAGATAGACACAAGCATGTTTCCCGCCCTCCCAACCAAAAACTAGCACGTCCGCCGGGCGTAGGGTGGACCTCCCTTCCGCCGGGTCTGTAAGAAAATTAACCGGTGCCTCTTTCTTTGCCGAGATCCCTGCTCGTCTGAGAATATCCATTAACGCGTCTCAAACAAAGTCATGGCGATACTTAAACCCCGGCAACTCTCTACAGTGTAACGCATGCTCCCCGTATTTATCCAGGCAAGCTTTACGGCAAACTGCGCAAGTTTCATCATTTGGGAACATGGGGATCATCAGACGGTACTTAAGGATTGACCGATACTCCACCGCTGACATACGTTGACCCAGACCTTCAATAGGAATAACAGTTAAGAAATCCTGAGCGTGAGGCCTTTGTAAGCATTCAATGACGACTTTCTGGCAGGGGGACAAATGGAAATCTTCTCCCAAACTTTGTGCGATTCGACAACAAAGGGCATTCGCCAAAGTTTTCTGTGGTTTTTTGGGGGCGGTGTCCTTGTTAGAGAAACCGCCGAGATCAAAATCAGGGAGAGATTCATGCAAGCGGTCCAAGGCGCTGGCATAATCCGAGTCAGTGGTAGCAACCCCACTGTTGCGTAAGATGTGGTCGTGCAACAACCAAGATTGAGACCTGGAAGCCACAAAGGCATAGGCAGCCACATCCCAGGCCAACAGAAGGCCCAACCCACCAAGACGCATCGGCAAAGTCGTGATCCGCCACTTGAGTTCACCAAAAAAAGGCCCCCCACATACGACAATATCTTCTATTGCCTCCCGAAGACCTTTATCAAAACATGAAACAGCATCATCCACAAAGGGGGGTTGGCAAGTTCGCAAACCAAATAGCAATTTTGCAACCCACATACAAGATCTAAGCAAGAGGAGTTCGCTTTGAGGATCCCGCAACAAGGGAAGGTGTCCCATAAGGTCAACAGCTCGCGTTGCTGTAACAACTCCAATTTTCGTTGTTATCCTTTTCTTTTTATTGCCGTTGTATCTATCCAATTGTACTCCGAGATTCGATTATGAAAAAGTTTGTGTAAATTAAATTATGTTTGTTACAGTTATATCGCATCTGATCAATTATTAAACGCATCGGTAATCTAATCACACACAATGATACTACTATACGAGCCGAGTGTGTTATTGTTTAATAAACACTTGTGCCATCGCATGGCTTATCTCATCGCATCGCAAATCGCAGTTAATTATATGGTTTTATGTTACTTATGTGTTACGTGTGTTTATGTTTATGATTGCAATCGCTATCGCATCGCTCTGGCTTATTCGAATCGCTAAATCGCACTATTACGTTGCTTATAACGCTTAATATAACTATCTAATACGAACCGAATCGCCGAACAATCGATAAACGAACGAAAAACAAAGAAAACCCAACATTTGGGTCAAGTTCGCTCGAACTTGGTGTTACCAAGTTCGGCCGAACTTGACTGGCCAACACAAACCTCCATCTTTCCCACAAGTCCGCTCGAACTTGCCTTGATTCTTCACAGAATCAGCAAGTTCGGCAGAACTTGTCTTGTATCCTTTGAAAAACTAGCAAGTTCACCCGAACTTGCATGAAATCATGCAAGTTCGACCGAACTTGACCCCATCAGCTCCCATTTTTGTCTTCACCTATAAATGCTCAGCTCCATTCTCTCATTTGAACTTCCTGCAAGTTCGCCAAGAGCTCTCCATACCCAAAATCCTTTGTTTTCTAAGTAAGATTCAACCCGATTCCAACAACAATGATGTTCAACGACGTTCAACAACGATTTACAACAATTTTGCATAAGGCTTTGCCTTCGTTTTCATCAAATCTCTTCTGTTTACGAAAATCTTCATCTTTTTATGCAAAACTTCTGTTTTTCACTCAGATCTATACTAGATCTGAGTAAAACCTTTCAAAAACATTGATTTCTACACAATATTCAGATTAATAACGTATGTTTTGTTCACTTTTGAGTGGAACGAGGCGTTGTCAAGCAAGATCTCAGATCCGGAAGCACAAGGACGAAATCGTCACTTTACACAAGCTGGACTAACCCGTACGAACCGTCAAGTTCGCCTGGATTAGCCTGAGTTTCTGTAAAATGGCTAAACTCGCTCCAAAAGACCTCTCCAGCCTAAGTTTTACTCAGCGGCTTAAGGTTGGAGGGATGGGCACTCGATTTCCTCAGCATACGACGCGAAAACGCAAGATTTTGGACCCGAAAACATCAAGTTCGCTCGAGATTTACTGATTTTAAACAGCTCAACATGTCAAGTTCGCTCGAACTCGCACCCTCTGGGTCATGTTCGGCCGAACTTGAGTCAAGAACCTCCAACAGAACACCACATGTTCGCTCGAACCCATCAAGTTTCTCAGGAAACTTCACAAGTTCGACCGAACTTGCATATTCTGTAAACATCTTATACAAGTTCACCCGAACTTGTCAAGTTTCTTGAGAAACTTAACAAGTTCGCCCGAACTTGTCTCAAAACACAACAAATCAACCAAGTTCACCCGAACTTGTATGATTACATACAAGTTCGCCCGAACTTGTCCTCTGCCCATTCCAAACTTAACCGTTTCAGCAATTCGGAAGACTGATGCACTTCTGTTCGCTTACAGGATGATCCGGTGCTCTTCCCGACTCATCCCAGATCCCTCATCTCTCCCGAAAACGCACCCACGGTGAGTATACTTGAATCCTTTTACGCTTAAACACACTTTTGGGTGTCACATATGTTCGTATATCAAAACACATCACACAACTCTCAAACGCTTATTCGCAACCCGTTGTTACATGATTATAGGTGAAATCTGCTGAATTGTATGTATTGCTTGATTGCTTGTACGCCACCCTAACATGATAGTATACTAGAGGTTGACCCGCCACCCGGAGGCCCGGGGTTTTAGACTCAACTCAATTGCATAACGGTTAACGGATTTAGTGTACCGTGAGTTAGGTGCCGATAACGATCAACGTTCTGAAGAACGCACAAGAATTCACTTTGTAATCACAACAAGTAAAACCTAACCGAGACAACGCATAAATACACATAACCATTTGGTAAAGTCATAACTTTATCATCGTTCGACAATTTACGAATACGAAACAAATGCAAACAATTGTCAAAGGTTTCAAAAATCAATACAATTTGTCACAAAGTTAAATCAAGAACAATTCAAAACCCTAAATTAAACAACTACCTACACCGGGGTGAAACTAAGGTGATTAGCCGCTGTGAACGGAACACGATCAACAACGGATTGAAGCTTGAACTTTGACATCTTGAAGCTTGGAGAAGGAAATAAATGGTGATTAGGGTTTGTGGTGATGTATGAGGATGAATAGTGGATGATGATGAAGGATTAGGGTTTGGATTGGTGGAATGATTCGGTTGTATGATGATGATTGGTGATGAATTCAGATGATGTGGTGGATGATTTTGGCTCCAAGAACAAGTTTCAAACTCCAAGAACTCGTAACTCTCCAAAAAAGTCAAAAAACCATCTTTAAACCCATCCCCAACTCAACAAACTCAAAATTTCGCGAAGCAGGTTTAGGAGGCCCGTCGCCGACGACCTGATGCCCCGTCGGCGACGGCCTATACTTTCTGGCTTTTCTCCCGACGCTCTATCCTCCTGTTTACGAGCAACTCCATGCGACGAAGAGAATGCATGGTGTGTCACCGAAGGCTTGATGCCCCGTCAGCGACGGACTCTCTAAACTTAGTTTTATGATTTCTTCGTTTCTTGATTCCAGTTGATCCCGTTCGCGTTCCGGTGCTCCGTTTGGCTTCCAGTTAGCTCCTTAAACTTTATTAGACATGCAAAACACAATTCTAATTAAAAGTAGGCTATACAGAATTAAAAGTCACATAAAAACATAGACTTATGCATAAACAAACGCCGGCTTTCGACCACGTATCATATCCCCACACTTGTCTTTTGCTTGTCCTCAAGCAAATCTGTTTTTCACTTTCACATGAGTCAAACGAAAAAAATACACTCCCCATTCTTGAGGCGTAAGTTAAGGTCTCAAGTCATACCCGGTTCAAGATATTTTGCAATTTCAAGTTATTTAATAAAAATGGACTGATCACATAAAAATGGATATTCAAGATTAACTTGCCCTCAAAACTCACAAAATATGCATATCCCTCACAATGTTCACTACACTCGGTTTACAATTTGGCTAATTATATAATGTATTAGCACTTTTGAAGGTGATCACTCAAAACCGAATAGAACAAGTACCCGCATAGGCTTGCAACTCACTCATTCTCCACCACCGAACATAAATACTAAGCACAAGTCTAAAGGTATTTAGAGGGTTGTAACGGGGCTAGGCTAGGGGTATGGAATAAGATATTTTTAAAGTGACTAAGGTGATGAAAATTCGATCTTTACTTCAAAACAACTATCTAAACAAAATTAATTACAATTAATCAACTACGAGGCAACAATATCGCCTTTTATTCAACGACTACAACTCATATTTTTGTACTTTTTTCAATGATTCTCTATTCTTTTTTCGCAAGATTTTCTGATTTTTTTTCTTTTGTATACGAAACATGACTATACAAATACATAATCCTATAATCGAATTTTCATCACACGGGCTCAAAAAGAAAAGGTTTATGGTTGCGGGCTAAGTGGGTTGTCAAACGAAAGGTTTAGGCTCAACATGGGAGACTAGGGGATTTGTTTTGGCAAAGGTAGATAAATGGTTTTAAAGGAAAAGGTTCACCTAATGCCTTAATCTTTCTCGTGCTTGTATTCGGTCTATGGTCGCAAATGTATGAAAAGATGCAAGTTCTACAATACATGACTAACGGTCCACTCAACAAAGAAACATATGCATGCATAATGTATATAAGTGGCTCAAAACCTCACATATAAAAGGTATGAAGTGTGACATGCACCAATTACAAGTTCTTTAGGCGAATTATTCCCAAATAACCACCCATTAAATACCCTTCATGCTATTAATTTGAACCCGACCATGACGAAAGACCAAATGGGTCGTGCCATCCCTCGCTAACTTAGTTATTTGCTTCTTAGATCGCTCCAAAAAAAGACATATTCGAAAAATTTTTGAAATTTCCCCCCATCCCCACACTTGAGATAAACATTGTCCTCAATGTGTAGTGTTTAAATGAACGGGTCAAAATCGAAAAACTTTTCCTCCCCCATCCCCACACTTGAGGTAAAACATTGTCCTCAATGTGCAAGAATAAGCTTTTTTAAAAAGCACAAAGGATGTGACACGGCTAACTTCCCCGAAATTTCACCCCGGAAAATGAACTACAAATTACGATCCACTTATTTACTAACTAAAAAACAAAAGTAAAAAGAAACGTATGCACTTGATTTAGTTCATGCCTCGTGTGCTCTTCTTCTTCAATAAATTTGGCCGTCTCACGAACATAGTGTCCTACAATTCTTAACCCTTGTGTAGAAGCATGCTTCTCACAACCATCAAAAATTGTTAGTCACCTAGTTCTACCAATTTTATCAGAAATTACCAAGTCATACGTTAATTACTTTTGATTAATGTGGAAAATAGCTTACAACAACGACAATCCTAACTCACTTTCATAGGAATCACGGTTGCATTTAGCTTATGCAACAAGCCCTTTTAAACCTTCCGATAGCTCGAAAGGACGAGTAGGTCTCGTGAGGGTTATATAGGGAACACACCGACAACGTTCATTTAATTAAGAAAGCAATAAAAACTATCGAATAAAGAGACTAAAAACAAAAATTACAACAACAACATAAAACATACCTCGCCTACCGCTGGTAACGCTCGTTTGGATCTTTAGGCGGGTACGGGTTATATGGGAACCCGGTGAGAGACGATATAACCTCTTTTCAATTGTTGATTGGACCCGATTCCCCTTCAGATGGTGTCGGTGGCTGTATCGGAAAGAAATTGAGCCCAATATTTCGGGCAAGCGTGGAGATGGGTCGGAGGGTCCTTGAGGCACGGGAAGGTCCTCATAATTGTATCATGGTGTATGTTGCTGAAATGGCAACCCGAACATCAAATCCCGCTGATGCCTCTCTTGATCATGCAGGATCTTGGCATTATTGATGGCTATTTGTTGATCTGTGCCGGTCGCCATCCAACGGTGATCCTCAAAAGCCCCCCGCTCCCTACGGAGACGATCTTGTTCCTCCTCCCATGCTCTTCTTTGAGCATTCTCTTGAGCCCTTTGTTGCTCCATCAAATCCCGTTGGGATTGTTGTTGGGCTTGGAACAACCGATGTTTCAGCCTTAGCCCTATGGGCAACTTCCTCATTCCAATGGTTTTGGTACTGTGTTTGGAAGCTTTGCTCCCATTGGTGCCTTTCCTCATGGTACCCGCGGTTCTCCCAATGCCCGCAGATACATTATCATAGATACTTTGGTCTCCCCAATTGTAATTGCAATGGTTGGGTTTTCTTCGGGAGACCACAACCTGAGCCACCTCATTCGAGACATCTTTGACGGGGTCTCCTATCAACCCCCTGCTCCTCTTCTTCCTCTTCTTCGCCCATCTGTACATCCCCTTGGGCTTCTTGATCCACAAACTGAAAACTGTTGGCATGCTCATCCTTGACTGTGTACTGGTTCCCAAAAAACTGAACATCCTCAGATGAAAATTTGTCACGTATTACCATAGTGACGCAGTATCGTTTTGTGCAAAACAGCAGATATTCAGTTGATCAATCGTTCTTTCACCTATGACTCTGCATAACGCGTTTTGCTGCAAAATCAGCACTGATTATCCCACTATGGGACATCTTTCTGTTGACGCCTCATTTTCCATGAATATGCTAGGACAAGTTTTGGCGAACCGTATAACAGAGCACGCAACACCCGACAATCGGGAGCTTTCACCTTTCTGCGATCTCCGAACCGCACCATCACATTTTCCAATGAAATGCCTTGAAGAATGTTTCCCTCCAAAGCAGATCATTCCTTGATTTTCCAAACCTCCTGATTTTACCATACCGCCGCCAACATACCCGGCGGGTCAGCACCATTCTTCTTGTTATCTAGAAACTGATCACTCGTGTAATAATCGTATGCGTCGACCCCCAATGAGTCAAATCGAGCTATTGCGTTCATATGTTCAAATGACATGATCATTTGGTTTTTGACAATATCACCCACTAACTGCCACGTGTAGGTGGCCCATCCTGATTAACAAATCTTAACGTTGACAACCACTCACATACAACCGCTTAATAGACTCGGGGTGTGATATCCTCACACCAATCCAGCACACGTTCCCAACCGAGTTTCTCAAATTTCTGAACAATCCCCATCGCTCTGAATTCCTCCACATTAACATATCTTTCCGGCACAATTCGCTCCGGCACCGAGGTAGTAACATTCCCTGAAACCATTTTCCATTTCCACATTTTAGCTTCTAAATTTTTGTTGTTGAATCGTGAAAGAGGTTTCTTTTTCTCGTTGTTCCATGCCGATGCGGTACGACTATTCTTGAACTCTTCCCAAGCCCAATCTTGTTGATACATTCGCGCATCCCTTTCTTCGACCACACTCAATCGTTCCCATTTTCGTTGAACATAACCCGAGCCAGAACCGGCTCCCGAGGATGAGCCTTCACCGGAAGTCTTACTCATCTTCCTTCCAAACATGGCTACAATCACAAACAACGGAAACAATTAGCTAAACCCACTTCAAAAACTTCTCAAACCTTGAACATAGTCACAATGTTGAACCAAAAATCAGATTTTAGATGTAAATTAGCTTGTTTAAACGTGAAAAGTCGCAAACTTTTTCAATTAGTACTAATTCTTTCATGTTTCACTCTTAAATTATTAAAAGTTCCACAAGATTCAACCTTATAGGTATGTTCAATCATGCAAACAACAAGTGTAATCACGTCACTATAGTTGTTGCATGCTCAAAACCCTCCCAAATCAAAGATTAAATCTCAACTTCAAGCCATAACATCGTCAATTGCAATAAACAACCTACTCTAAGCAAAAAGCTTAAAAATTTCGGAAGAAATCAACTAACCATATGATATTTATGCTTGAATTTAAGTAAAAACCATACCTTTGATGTTGTCTAAGCAAGAAGAACTAGAAAAAAGTGGAAAACTTGAAGCTTGATGAACTTCTTCGAAAAACCCAAAAATTCACGCCCAGAAATCTTGCAAATTAGCAAGAATTACTGAAAACAAAGTTGGGGGTTTTGTTCCTCTCGAAAACTAAGCGAAATAGGCTCAAGAATCACTAGATTTGGTGGAGATTTGAGGGAGTTATGAGAGGTTGAAGATTAGGGTTCTTGGTTGAAGGATGAAGAAGATGGAGTTGAAGAAAGGGTTGTGGTGGAAATGAATGTACAGAATAGATGGTATTAAGGTGTTTGTGAATCAGATAGTGGTCCCCCGGTTCGAATTTGTGGTAAAAATAAGGTTCGGGTTAAGTTTGGGTGGCTAAAAACGTGTTTGGGATCGAAATTTAACGTAACTCAAAAACCACCGTCGGCTGACAAACCAAGACCCGTCGCCGACGGGCCTTTGGTGCGTCGCCGACGGACCCCAGATTTTTACACTTCCTCCGACGCACTAACCATCTGTCTACGGACCTTTTTACCCGACGCCATAATTCCGCAACCCGTCGGCGACGGCCTGAAACCCCGTCGCCGACGCAACCCCTATGTTTCAAAAAAATTTTTGAAAATATGGACAAAAATATTAACTTTTTATAAAGGGAGACTATGCTAAAAAAAATCCTAAAAATTATTAAAAATCTTTTTGTGTGACTTTTTCGGTTTTAATACTCACTATCAACCTATCGTTTAACGATCCTACCACCTCTCGAATACTCGTGTATTGTCCTCAATACACATAAACAAGTTCAAAAACATACCTCATGTCTTCAAGACTCGTTCATAGCTTCCGGAACTTCACACATCTCAAGGAATTGTTAGATCTAACCAATAAGCATTACTATTTAAAACAATGCAACTAAACAATGAAAAATATACAAAAATCTACAAAATCGTGTTACCGTCCTCTTTCAATCGACCTCATACACCGGAACTGTTGCCAAGAAGTTCACCACTTCCTTGCCATGTTCTACGATTTCGTTACCATCAAGAAATGGCTTGAGTCTATGACCATTCACCGTTTATCGCGACCCATCCTTTGGATCCTCTCGATCATAACATCACCCCATTGTCCGACCCGGGTGATCACATATGGTCCTACCGATTTACTCCGGAGCTTCCCTAGAAAAAACTTGAGTTTAGAATTGTAAACCATACCTTTTGCCCCACCTCAAACTCTTTCTTCTTCAACTTGGCATCATGCGCTCTTTTCATTCCGTCCTTGTATTTGGACGCGCATTCATATGCCATCTCCCCTCTAGCTCGCACAAATTGAGCTTCCTTTCCTTACCTGCATCATCATATTTAACATTAACCTCTTTAATTGCCCATAATGATCGATGCACCAATTCGACCGGTAAATGACAGTGTTTACCATAAACTAGTCGGTAAGGAGTTGTGCCAATGGGTGTCTTATGCGCCGTCCGGTAGGCACATAAAGCGTCGTTCAATTTAATTGACCAATCCTTACGGTCCGTCCGTACGGTCTTTTGCAAAATCTGTTTGATCTGCCGATTTGACACCTCCACTGGCCCACTTGTTTGTGGGTGGTAAGGGGTAGCAATTCTATGGTCAACACAATACCGTTTTAATAGTTTGCCACACCGAAAGTTCTTAAAATGAGATCCTCCATCACTTATAATGATACGAGGAATCCCAAACCTTGAAAATATGTGGGATTGGACAAAACTACAAACTACGGTATGGTCGTTCGTCTTGGTAGCTATTGCTTTGACCCATTTCGACATATAGTCAACGGCCACCAAGATGTACAAGTTACCATAGGAATTGGGAAACGGGCCCATAAAGTCAATACCCCATACAGTGAAAATATCGACAATGAGGATTGGTTGCATGGGCATCTCGTCCCTTTTTGAAATGCCCCTTAACCTTTGGCAATCAACACAATTTTTAGCAAACTCAAATGTATCCTTAAATATAGTTGGCCAATAAAGACCACTATTTAACACTTTATGACCCGTTTTGTGACCACTAAAATGGCCACCACATGCAAATGAGTGCACGTGTCTCAACACGCTAGGAATGTCTTCGTCGGCAACACACTTCCGGATTCTCTGATCCGCACTCTCTCTCCACAAATTCGGTTCCTCTAACTAGTAGTACTTGATTTGAGACAAAAAATGTAGTCTCCTCCATCGATCCTAATGCTCCGATAAGTCACCTGTAACAAGATAATTAACAATGTTAGCATACCATGGCAACTTAGATAAACTCAAAATATGCTCATCCGGGAACGACTCATTGATCTCTACGGATGTAGGATCCTCCTCAAAAATCACCCGGGACAAGTGGTCGGCCACCACATTCTCATTTCCCTTTTTGTCCCGGATCTCCAAGTCAAATTCCTGCAACAATAATACCCAACAAATTAGTCTAGGCTTAGCATCCTTCTTTTCCATAAGATACCTTACGGCACTATGATCCGAGTAAATAATCACTTTACTACCCCAAATATAAGCTCTAAACTTATCCACCGCGTATACCACCACAAGTAGCTCTTTTTCGGTTGTCGTGTAATTCAATTGTGCTTCCAAAAGAGTCTTACTTGCGTAGTACACCGCAACGGGTTTCTTGTCAACCCTTTGACCCAACACGACCCCAACCGCATAGTCACTTGCGTCACACATAATTTCAAATGGAAGTGACTAATTTGGCGATTGTAAAATTGGGCTTCAACTAACTTTTGCTTCAAAATGTTAAAGGCTTCTTTACAATTTTCATTAAACTGAAATGGGACGTCTTTTAATAAAAGATTACATAAAGGTTTTGTAATGTCACTAAATCCCTTAATAAACCTCCTATAAAAATCCGCGTGTCCCAAAAATGACCTAATGCCTTTAACACTCGTGAGGTAGGGTAAAGTTGAAATAACCTTAACTTTTGCCCGGTCTACCTCTATTCCACGACTTGACACCACGTGTCCCAAAACTATCCCCTCTTGAACCATGAAATGGCTCTTCTTCCAACTCAAAACCAAATTAGTTTCAACACATCTTTTTAGTACTTTTTCAAGTTGGTCTAGACAAGTTTCAAAAGATGACCCAAAAATGGAGAAATCATCCATGAAGATCTCCAAAGACTCCCCCACCATATCCGAGAAGATACTCATCATGCACCTTTGAAAGGTGGCGGGGGCATTACATAATCCAAAGGGCATTCGCCTAAATGCGAATGTGCCGTATGGACACGTAAAGGTGGTCTTTTGTTGATCTTCCGGATGAATAGCAATTTGATTGTATCCGGAATATCCATCCAAAAAACAATAAAAATTTTTGTCCGGCTAGTTTCTCCACAATTTGGTCAATGAATGGTAAGGGAAAATGATCTTTAGAAGTAGCATTATTCAACTTCCTATAATCTATACATATACGCCACCCGGTTACCGGCCGGGTAGCCACCTCCTCACCTGCGTCATTTTTGACGACTTGAATACCAGCCTTCTTGGGGATGGTTTGCGTAGGACTCACCCACTGGCTATCAGAGATGGGGTAAATGATACCCGCATCGAGCCACTTCAATACCTCTTTCTTGACAACTTCCCACATGTTTGGATTCAATCTCCTTTGTGCATCACGGGTGGGTGTGATGGTGTCATCAGTGATGATCTTGTGCATCACTACCGAGGGACTAATACCCTTCAAATCCACAATGGTCCATCCAATAGCCTCCCTATTAGTGACCAAAATCCCCATCAACTTCTACTCTTGTTCCTCGGTCAAATTCGAAGCAATTATGACCGGAAGTGTATTCCCCCTCCAACATACGCGTGCTTGAGATGTTTGGGCAACACCTTCAACTCAACTTCCGGAGGCTCTACTAACGACGACTTCAACTTTGTATCAATAGTCTCCGGTAAGCTCTCCACTTGGTGCGTCCATGTCGGTTTTCCCTCTTTAACCGCAAGCACCTCCAAACACTTCAACTCCACGTCTATGTTCCTATTTGTCTCCACCTGTGACCTGTCAAACACAGAACACTCCTCCATTGTGTTATCCTCATCCACGACTGTGTCGCAAAGAGGTATACACTGGTCAATAACATCTGCCATATAGCATTCGTCATAAAGTGAAGGATTCATCAGTCCAAAAAAAACATGTAACCTCAACCTACGATTTCCAAATGTTATGTCAACCGTCCCCTTTTTACAATCAATTTGAGCATTTGCGGTTGCAAGGAACGATCGACCCAATATCACCGTAGGTTGTTTGGTTGGGTCCATGGCCACATAATCAAGTACCAAAAAGTCCACCAGATAATAAAAGTCATCAGCTTTCACTATCACATCGGAGACAATCCCACGGGGTAATTTAGGAGTCAAGTCAGCCAACACCACGGTGGTATTTGCCGCTTGAAGGGGGCCAAAGTCATATTGGTCATATAAACTACCCGGTAGGATGCTCACGCTAGCACCAAGATCAAGGAGCGCCCGGTTAATTTTAAAATCGCCCACTTGGACCGAGATAATGGGTGCGCCCGGATCTTGAAGCTTGGGTGGAAGTGCACCCGAAAGGATTGAACTCACATTTTCTGTCAAGTCTAATTTCTTTAGAAATTTATGAGTCCGTTTTTGGGTACATAATTCTTTTAGGTATTTAGCATAAGACAGAACTTGTTTGATTGCATCCAAAAGAGGTAAATTGATTTTTA
Organism: Scalesia atractyloides; assembly: GCA_947069175.1. Classification (NCBI taxonomy): domain Eukaryota; kingdom Viridiplantae; phylum Streptophyta; class Magnoliopsida; order Asterales; family Asteraceae; genus Scalesia; species Scalesia atractyloides. Next base: position 14,518,683 of record CAMTDV010000025.1, on the reverse strand, counting down.
CTTGTTTGAAAACTTCTAACAACTCTTCTTGTTGTGGACCTCTTTTGTTTACAATCTTTTTAATGGGTCCCTTCAATGCTTCGGGATAAGGGGCGGTATTACCCTCCACACCATTTTCCTTAGCAATAGGGATGGATGTGGTCACAACGGGTGTTTTGACATCATTTTTAACAATTTTCTCGTTTTGACCCGTTTGACCATCATCACTCTCTTCATCACTCACCTCTTCCACCACCCCTTCAACAAACTGAGATGGTGGAGTTTCAACACCGTTATCAACGACTCGACCACTACGTAAAGAAATTTTATTGATTGGTACCTCACGTGTGTTCTTTCCAAAAGAGCCTTGATGTTTTGGATTTACCATGGTATCGCTTGGAAGCATCGCATAGTTGGCCCACTTGCTTTGCTAATGCTTCATGTGATTGGAGCCATCTACTCCGCTAGTTGGCCCACTTGCTTTGCTAATGCTTCATGTGATTTGTCTCGAATCTCATTCTCCTTCTTAGACTCTTGCATCATCGAAAGCATCGCATACATTTTAGCATTCAAGTCACTACCACCCCCACTTTAATTTCCCATACCACCTGCACCGCCACCTTGGTTGTTGTAATTCCTTTGGTACCCACCTTGATAGTTACTATTGTCACGACCTTGGTACCATTGGTTGTAGTTACGTTGATAACCTCCTTGGTTACCCCCTTGACGGTTTTGGAAGGAAGATCCGCCTTGGTTACCCGCATGAAAATTCGGGTTCATTTGGTTTTCGGCGTTCCCGTAACGAAAATTCGGGTGATTTCTCAAACCGGGATGGTAAGTGTTTGAGTTCATATCGTTATTCTTGTGATCGCCATACACTTGATTCACTTCTTGAACCTCTTCGGCTTTTCCCATTTGACATTCACTGGTCCGATGGTCAAGTCCCCCACATCCGTCACAACCTGCGAATTGCACCGCATTCACATCCTTTTTCTTCATGGGTGCCAACTCCCGTTCTAAAGTAGCGATTCGATCTTTGGAACTAGAATCAAGATCGGGAAGTGACCGGGAGATAGGGTGCTTCTTAGCTCGGTCGGCCGACTCTTTGGCTTTTGATCTTTTCGCATCCTCTCAGGGAATTCCCAGTCTTCGTCCTCGTGATTGCTTAGTATTGTCCCATTGCTAGTCGACTCGAGATGGTTCCATGTCTCACCATCTAGACCCCGTACAAAACATTTCACCAACTCCCACTTCTCAATTTGATGATGTGGACATTTTCGAATTAGTTCTTTGTACCTCATGAATGCTTCGTGTAACGGTTCACTCGAAAGTTGTTTGAAAGATCAAATTTCATCTCGAGCATCATCAGTTTTGGACATTGAGTAGTATTGTCCAAGAATGCTTGTTGCATCTCGACCCATGTACGAATACTATTGGTGGGCAGGGTCAAGAACCATTGCTTTGCCTTATCTTTTAAAGAGAACTGAAATATCGAAGGCGAATATCATCTTGGGAAAGGTTCCCCCCCGATGGTACTACAAATTGCCAAAAATTCTTGTAAGTGCGTGTACGGCTCATCGTTTGATCGCCCATTGAAATGCGGAAGAATGTTGATGTAGTTGGGCTTGCAATCGAAGACTAATCTTCCTCGAGGTGGTACGATAGGAGAATCATTCTCCAATATCATCGGTCAAAACCGACCATCAACCCCTTGTGGTGGACGTTGGTTGTTGCGGTTGTGATTTCTTACCGGACCATTCACCTCTTAGTTAACCGGTGGTCCACGATTTACTCATCGGTGTTGTGGTTGATTAGCCATACCCACAAACGCGGGAATCCAAATGTTGTTATGTTTCGATTGTTGTTCGGATTCCTTTGGTTGTTGTTCCGGGGTTGGCGATTGTTTTGATAACCGACATATTGGTTGTACCCACCATCGTACTCATTCCCATAACCGTTCCCGTCATCCCACTCTTCATTCCTATAGTTGATGTTGGCATTTTGATACCCCTCTTCATGGTCGAAACCCCTACCATCGTAGAAGTTCCCATCATTGTCATTCTCCCCGAAGCCATCATCCCTCTCATCTTCCGATTGCCATGTGTTAACGCTAAACTGATCCGGTGACCGGTAACTTGTAACACTAAATCTAGCATCATCTGGAATGTTGTTCCTTAACTCGTCGTAATTCGGTTCATACTGATTCGTATCATTTGGGTCTACCCATTCGAATTTGGGTTGATTGAAATTTTGCTCAGGACCCAAATTTTGGTTGCGATTACGGTTGTTAAGGTTGGGTAGAGGGTTTTGGTTTTGAGGTTTGTTTTGTCGAAGTGGGTTGGCTGGTGGACGGTTGTTGTTGCCCCCCGAGCGGTTATTACGGTTTTGAAGGTTTGGGTTTTGTTGATCCACTGGAACGGTTCCAACAGACGGTGTGGATGGTGAGGTTTGCTGTTTTGGTTAGGAGCAAGTGTTGCCTCTAACCGGCTTGCTAAATTCCTTATTGCCACTCGCTCGATTTCCGGCTCGTATACTAATGGTGATGTTTGCCCGGAATTTCGTGTACGCATGCACTACCTGTAATCTGCACAAGTAACCCACCCCGCGTAACACAAAAGCAAATAAACTGAAAGAACAAGCAATTAAACAGATAATCACAAAAAAATCAATAAATCCAAACGCAAAGCGCACTAACTCCCCGACAACGGCGCCAAAATTTGATCGAAGTGTCACGCCCCGGTCAAAGATAATACTTATATGCCCGAATTACCCTTAACAAATGCGTTAGTGGTAGTAAGGGGTCGATCCACAAAGAGTATGTGGTTTACGTATGGATTGATCTAATTATGAAGTTGTCACGTTTTTTGAAGCTTGCTATTTTGATTAACTTAATTTGTTGGTTGGAAAAGGTATCGGAGTTCACCGACAATGTTTATAAATATGATTAATTACTACTATTGTTCAAACACAAGTAAACGCAATTGAAAATGATGAATTTAAACTATAATGAGAAAAAGGGTTCACACCCGGTTTCGGTATTGCCAACCTAGGGTTACTACAAGTTTTAGACTCAACTCAATTGCATAACGATTAACGGATTTAGTGTACCGTGAGTTAGGTGCCGATAACTATCAACGTTCTGAAGAACGGACAAGAATGCACTTTGTAATCACAACAAGTAAAACCTAACCAAGACAACGCATAAATACACATAACCATTTGGTAAAGTCATAACTTTATCATCGTTCGACAATTTACGAATACGAAACAAATGCAAACAATTGTCAAAGGTTTCAAAAATCAATACAATTTGTCACAAAGTTAAATCAAGAACAATTCGAAACCCTAAATTAAACAACTACCTACACCGGGGTGAAACCAAGGTGATTAGCCGCTCATGGTGAATGGAACACGATCAATAATGGATTGAAGCTTGAACTTTGGAATCTTGAAGCTTGGAGAAGGTAATAAATGGTGATTAGGGTTTGTGGTGATGTATGAGGATGAATGGTGGATGATGATGAAGGATTAGGGTTTGGATTGGTGGAATGATTCGGTTGTATGATGATGATTGGTGATGAATTCGGATGATGTGGTGGATGATTATGGCTCCAAGAACAAGTTTCAAACCCCAAGAACTCGTAACTCTCCTGAAAAAGTCAAAAAACCATCTTTAAACCCGTCCCCAACTCAACAAACTCAAAATTTCGCGAAGCAGGTTTAGGAGGCCCGTTGCCGACGGCCTGATGCCCCATCGGCGACGGCCTATACTTTCTAGCTTTTCTCTCGACGCTCTATCCTCCTGTCTACGAGCAACTCCGGGCAACGGAGAGAATGAATGGTGCATCGCCGACGGCTTGATGCCCCGTCGGTGACGGACTCTCTAAACTTAGTTTTCTCATTTCTTCATTTCTTGATTCCAGTTGATCCCATTCGCGTTCTGGTGCTCCGTTTGGCTTCCAATTAGCTCCTTAAACTTTATTAGACCTGCAAAACACAATTCTAATTAAAAGTAGGCTATACGAAATTAAAAGTCACGTAAAAACATAGACTTATGCATAAACAAATGCCGGCTTTCGACCACGTATCAACGGTGTTTGCTAAACGCTTTTATATCTAGTATGTACGCAAACCGGTATGCTCACCTTTACATAATTGTATTGACGTTTTATTTTAACATATTTGGCAGGTTGAGGATTAGCTTTGGATGCATTTGGATTTTGTTTAGTTTAGTTGTCTAAGTTGTTTTGAAACTCATGTATTAAATCTAGGGGATATCGAACCTGATTAGTTCTTATGAGAAAAACAAAGTTTCTGTAATAATTGATTGGAAATGTTATGTTTGATAGTATGGGATGTTAAACATTATGTAATGTGCTAGTTATTTGTTATGGAATTCTCGTGAGACAATCTGGTCGCCTAATGCCACTAACCCCGATGTTTCCGCCATCGGTTGGGGTGTGACAGATTGGTATCAGAGCCATAACCTTAGGATAATTAGGTAGAATTGCCATGTTCGACCTAGTCACATGTTGAAGTACCCGAGTTGACCAATCTTTGACTGAAATGTTAAATTACTTGCCATAAATGCTTAAACATGCCTTTCTTAAGGCTAACACAATATACACGCTTGGAAACGCTCGTATCACGCAAAACGAGTGATCAAGTCGAGAATAGGTGTAAAAACCGAGAACTCTCGATGAGATCATTCACCCCGCGCATTCTCTCACACGAGATACCTTCGTTGAGTTAGGAGTGACATCCAAACCTCGACGAAAATCTCCACTTCTATCTAGTGGAACTCCCGACTCGATCGTGAGTGAACCCACAACTAGGAATGATGTTGTTAGGTTTGGGGTGAAACCCGCATCTTAATAACTAATTCCGCTCTTCGATTTTCAATCTCACCAAAGTCTCGATTATTTCGATGACTCGGAACACGACATAACGGAAGGATAAATGCCTTTAACCGTAGTACGGCGAGAGCATTTGTCTATTAGGCCAAATCGTGTGTCCGAACTCGGAGAATTCTCGAACCACTTTGGGTAGTCAACGTCTCAAACCCAAAACGCTCCCAATTGATTTAAGCCTATGTCGTCGATTTACGCATCATCGAGTTTATTACTATTTAGGTGTTTAAATTCTGAGAATTCTCGCTTATTCGAATTCTCCTTTATTGATTTATCGTATTATCGATTTCTCGATTTATCGCTTTACGCTCCCTAAACGCATGCACTACCCGCACAGCTCTCGAAATCTAAAACGCTAATTAATCACCAACCAAACTAAAACGCTCATCTCTCATACGTGTATGGACACATATGCGGTACTACTCGATTATTTCGCTTGTATATTTCGCATATATATCGCATCTCGAACGCGCTACGCTTTACTTATAAGAAGGTGAATACGTGCAAAGTGTATGTTTACGCGAATTTTGTGCCTACGTGCTTACGTGCTTATGTGCTATGTGTTTATGTGCCTACGTGTTTGCCTGCCTACGCGTAACTTGCCTACGTGTTTATGTGATTTTGTGCCTGGTATGAATAATAATAATAAATATTTTAAACATAAACATATTATAATCGAATCTCATCCAATCAACTCCTTTATGTAGATGTCTTCAATGGGATCGCACACCAGAAGGAACCACCAGCGCAGCCAAGCGACAAGCGCATCGCATCACTAGTGGCCAAGGAAATGGCCAAGGTGATCCCTCAAATCCTCAGCGAGATTCAAGCTGCCAGCAGCCACACTTCTGTGGACTCCAAAGCTGACCCGCCCAAGACATCTTTCAGTTTCAAGCAGTTCAAAGCTTGTGGACCCCTTACTTTCTCAGGCACCGAAGGACCAAGTGCCATGTTTCACTGGTTCGATGCTATTGAGGTCACATTTCGCCAGAATGGGTGTCCCGAACCCCTTCGCACTATTAACGCTACCGGAGTTTTCCAGTCTAGGGCTCTCGACAGGTGGACTGCGGAGCGTAACAGGAGGGGAAATGATGAAGCCTATGGACTCTCATGGGAAGAACTTAAGGAATTGATGATCAAAGAATTCTGCCCACCTCATGAGATCCAGAAGTTGGAAAACGAATTTTGGGGAATCAAGCAAGATGGACCCGACAATGTTGGTCTAACAGCTCACTTCAAATAATTGAGCATTATCTGTCCCGATCAAGTGGATACGACCGAGAAAGCGATCAACAAGTACCTCAACTCTCTCCCCGACTGCGTCGCTGACTTTGTTCAAGCAGCACGCCCTGCTACTATCGAGGAGACCTACCAGCTAGCCGCCGAGATCAACGACAAAAGGGTTTAGTCTGGTTACTTTAAGAAAACCAAGGTCGCAAATTAGGCTATCACCAAACCAGCAGCTCCATCCGATCAGTCTCAAGAATCGAAGAACAGTCTTCGTGGTCCAAGTGAGAAAACCCGAGCAAGAACTTTGTCGTTACTGCTCCAGCAAACCCTCAGCCGCTTCAGTCAGCCGCACCAAACGCACCTCCAGTAAAGTGTGCATATACTGGTCCCCATCCTTTGTGCTCAAAGTGCACCTATCATCATGCAGTTGGAGGCAACTGTCGCTTCTGCACGAACAATATCTACGGTCACTTTACTGTCAGTTGCCGTTCAGGCTCTCGCCAGCCAGCTCCTCAAATCCCTGCAGCACCAGCATTACCAGCTCCTCCTCAGGCCAATCAGCAGCCAGCTCCAAGGGCATGTGCCTGTTACACGTGCGGTGATCCAAATCATTTCAGTAATGTCTGCAAAACAAACCTGTGAAGCAGGAACAACAGCAGCAGCAACCACAACTACCACAGCCTCAGCAGCAACAACAGGCTGCATGTGGACGAGCCTTTAACCTCAATCATCGCCAGGCTCAGAATGACAACAATGTTGGCAACGGTACGTTCCTCGTTAATGGTATTTATGCTTCATGTTTATTTGATGATGGTGCCGATAATTGTTTTGTATCGTTAGAATTTGAAAAGATTTTAAAATGTAAACGCGCTAAACTCCCAGGGACTTTCGATGCGGAAGTCGCCACCGGAAGAACCGTTACCGTTAACTCCGTCCTATGTGGTTGTACTCTCGATCTCAACAACCATGCCTTCTCGATCAATCTCATACCTATGCAGTTAGGTAGCTTCGATATCATAGTAGGTATGGATTTTCTTCATGAAAAGCATGTTCAAGTCGTGTGCTTCGATAAACTGATTCACTTCCCTCTCTCAAACGGTGATCAACTCCATGTCTATGGTGAAACTCCTTCAAAGAAGTTGATGCTTTTGTCATGTACTCGAGCACACAAATGTTTGCGAAAGCAATGTGTTGCTTTTCTAGTCCATATCGTGAACTTGGAGAAAGAAAAGAAGACTTTTTAAAGACGTTTCTGTTGTTCGTGAATTTCCTAAGGTCTTTCCCGACGACTTACCTGGTTTACCCCCTACTCGAGATGTTGAATTCCGTATAGATTTAGTTCCCGGTTCTACTCCCGTTGCTAAAGCTAAAGCTCTTTATCGCCTCGCACCATCCGAAATGCGCGAGCTATCAAGCCAACTTCAAGAGCTTCTTGATAAAGGTTCATACGCCCGAGCACTTCGCCTTGGGGTGCACCCGTTCTTTTCATGAAAAAGAAAGATGGGACGTTCCGAATGTGCATAGATTATTGTGAACTTACAAACTCACGATAAAGAACCGCTACCCTCTTCCCCGAATAGACGTCTTATTGATCAGCTTCAAGGTGCTACTTGCTTTTCTAAGATTGATCTTCATTCCGGTTATCATCAGTTACGCGTACTAGAGGAAGATATTCCAAAAACCGCCTTTCGTACTCGTTATGGCCATTTCGAATTCGTGGTCATGCCTTTTGGTCTTACCAATGCACCTGCGGTCTTCATGGATTTGATGAACCGTGTGTTTAAAGCTTTCTTAGATCATTTCGTCATTGTTTCATCGATGATATCCTTATCTACTCGAAGTCGAGAGATGAACACGCGCTCCATTTCCGTTTAGTTCTCGAACTTCTCCAAGGTAATTGCCTTTATGCTAAGTTCTCTAAATGTGAATTCTGGCTTGAAGAAGTCCAATTTCTCGGCCACATCGTTAATAATCAAGGAATTCACGTCGACCCTACAAAGATCGAAGCCGTCAAGAGTTGGATTACACCGAAGAATGTATCCGAAATCCGTTCCTTTTTTGGATTGGCGGGTTATTACCGTCGATTCATTGCCGACTTCTCGAAAATCACCGTTCCGCTTACCGCTTTAACCCATAAAGACAAACCTTTCATTTGGAATTCCAAACAAGAGGAAGCCTTTCAAACTCTCAAGCGTCTGCTATGCAACGCTCCTGTACTCGTTCTACCCGACGGAAACGACAATTTTGTTGTTTATTGCGATGCCTCTAATCTTGGTCTTGGTTGTGTTCTCATGCAATGAGACAAGGTTATCGCGTATGCATCTCGACAACTCAAGATCCACGAGAAAAACACACAACCCACGATCTCGAACTCGGTGCAGTTGTTTTTGCATTGAAGATATGGCGACACTACCTTTATGGTACTAAGTGTACGGTCTTCACCGACCATAAGAGCTTACAACATATCTTCAACCAAAAGCAACTGAATATGCGCCAACGCCGATGGGTTGAACTTCTCAACGATTACGATTGCGAGATACGTCACCATCCTGGCAAAGCAAATGTCGTAGCCGATGCTCTCAGTTGACGAAGCTATGTGTATAGTGTTCGTGATGTAACATTCGTCAAAAACGGGTTTATCCAAACCCGCTCCGTTTGTAATCGAATATCAAGTTATAAATGTTTTGTTGCGTATTTATGTCCATTTTAATTTTTAATGATGCATAATTAATAAACAAACTAGAATATAAAAGTTATAATTGATAAAAAGTAAAAATAAAATAATTAAAAAGAAAATTAGGCTGCCGGGACTCGAACCCGGGTCAGCCGGGCTTAACCTCAAAGACTTATCACACACACATATAACCACTCCGCCACTTGATGTTTTCTATAAATTCTAGGAAACAATTAAATTTTATGGTCAATCATAAAGCGATCTGGTTACGCTAACTGTAACCGAAATCGGTCACCAAACGTCCAAAAACGTTTGATTGTTCGCGGTTTACTGAGTTTAACCGATACACCGACACCTCCAATCAATTTAGCTTTGAATGGACTTGAATTCATGTGGGATCGGTTTTAATAACTGAAAAGTCTGCAATTCCTGAATTACTTCAATCATTGTCCCCTCTCGCGACTCAAACACATTCTGCAAACCTTCAATTGCATTTTCGCACAACTTTCAGTTCGCCGGAGAAGCTATTTGAACTCGCCGGACTTTCGCCGGAAAACCGTGTTTTCCACCAAATCAGTAAGTCTCTCAATTCTTTCATTGTCTATCAGTTGTTAAGCTGTTGCTAACTCAAACCCTTCAATCGGAATCAATTTCAGACGTCGATATCGGATAATTCATTCTCGCCGGAAACTTCTGAAAATTCCTAACTTCCGCTGTAAAACGGTATAGTCATTCAAACCTTCTGATAACTCTTGTTTAGTACTTCAATTCCACAATTAACTAATCAAAACTGTTAATTTGTCCGCTCAGTCGAAGTTCATAAAAAACAGAGCCGACGCCTTGCCGGAATTCTGAGATAAATCATTCCTCCGGTATGTTTACTTCCAACACCCGTCTCTGCCATTTCACTTTAGTCTTATGAATGTTTGTCAATCAAATTAAACAAGAAACAATAGAGTAATCGTAGGCTGTAATTCGGTAACGAAGAAGACGAAGTTAGTTTGATTATAAGTTTAATATAATTTGGATATTATCTCGGGTTAGACCCACAGTCCAGCGGTGGACTGTGTGCACATACATATCATACGCCGCGAGTTCGATCCTTGACACACGTATGCTCTGTTATAAAAATGTTTTATTTTTCGAACTGAACCGGACCCTTTTCGCAATTAGATGTTAAGTATAATAAAAATCTGTATATTAACCAAGTTAGACACACAGTCCAGCGGTTGACTGTGTGTAACGATAAATCACAGGTCCCGGGTTCGAGACCTGTTGACGGCACCGGTTCGATGATTTAAAACACTTTTTGAAAATAAAGGAATTTTGAATAAACTGAATTAGTATATAAATATAATTAAAAACAGAATTATTTCGGGTTAGACACGTAGCTCGGTTGGTAGAGTTGCGTGCACGCGTACGGGAGGTCTCGGGTTCGAGTCATGCCCGGCGCATACATACACACAATAAAACCGGTCAAACAGTCAATGCTTATGGTCAAACGGCAACGGTCAACGCAAAAGTCAACATATTTTTATATTTTTATTTATTTAATTTAATTTAAAAATCAATTAAAAATACTTAAAAATAATGTTTTTAAAGATAGGAAATAGCCTTAAACTCACAAAAATATATCTAAAAATCCTATTCAAATTATTAATAAAATCCACTCATTTACTATATCTTCCGTTATTATTTAGGTTAGTTAATCCTCGTTGTTCAATTCTTCCAACTCGTGCGCATCTCATCATCTCCAACCGAACGCACCCAATGTGAGTGAATCTCTACAAAATTCCCCGTTTTAATCACGTTTTTGGGGTGTATCATGTGTCTTACCATTTATTATATTTAAGTCATTGTGCATACATCATATCATGAACAAATGTGTATTCAGCTTGTTTCAACTGTTGTGTGGTTATTGTTTAGATTTAATTTATTATTTTCCGTACATGCAATTTCATAGGCCGCCGCTCCCCATTACATTATGAGCGTTGAGCAGTTCCCCATTACATTATGAGCGTGAACCTGGCGTTGCCAACATACGATCGGCTCCGTTTGATTGAGCCATGATCGCACAGACATTCATCATAGGCCGTCCGTTCCCCATTACATTATGAGCGTGAACGTGACGTTGCCAACATATGCAGTTTCATTCATGTTATAGATTCATGCAAGTTCATTTGTTATTGTATGTTATTGTATGTTATTGTTTGTGGTTGTTATTGCTATTGTTTGATTATTTACATTTGCTCACATATGACTATTGCACAGTTTTTCCTTGATAAAATAACAAGAAATCAATAATAAATGTTTATCTAACAAGGTTCACTCGCCAACATATGTTGACCCAAAAACCCCCATTTTTACACATGATATAGGTGAACCAGCTGCAGCAAGAAACACATAGGATTGGCTTAGAAGAATAAACTGGTTTAGAGCTTGGATTGTTTAGTTGGTTAATTTTCTTTGTATTGTATGGACATGTTTGGAATTATTGAGAATGTAATTTTGACTTTAATAAATATGAAACATATTAGTAAATATCATGAGCTTTGGTGATAACCCAATTATGCCCCGACTCTTATTCCGCTGCGGGCCGGGGTTTGACACGTGACTCTTAAGCTTTGAATGATCTCGAAATCATGATTCGCTCCGCCCAATTCGCTTGCTTCAACGAGAATACCTTAGAGGAATAAATGAAATGTGGTGCCGAAACTCAGCTTGTTGTTAAACTTAATGGTATCTATTACTATCTCGACCACATTTGGATTCCCAGCCGTAATAATCTTCGTGAATTGATAATGACCGAAGCTCATAAATCTCGATATTCCATTCAACCCGGTGCCGACAAGATGTACCAGGACCTTCGTCCTAAGTACTGGTGGCCGGGCATGAAAAAGGATATCGTCGTCTATGTTTCGAAGTGCTTAACTTGTTCGAAAGTTAAAGCCGAACATCAAAGACCCTCTGGATTACTCGAACAACCTGAAATCCCGATGTGGAAGTGGGAGAGTATAGCTATAGACTTTATTACGAAACTTCCCCGCACTTCCTCTGGTCACGATAGCATTTGGGTTATCGTTGATCGTCTTACTAAATCCGCGCACTTTATTGCTATACGAGAAGACTTTAAGGTCGAACGATTAGCCCGAATCTATACCGACAAAGTTGTATGTCGACACGGGACACCTCGTGACATCATCTCTGACCGTGATGGTCGCTTTACCTCACATCTCTGGGAGACTTTTCAATCCGCTCTCGGTACTACTCTCAATCTCAATACCGCCTTTCACCCTCAAACCGACGGTCAAACTGAGCGCACGATCCGCACCCTCGAGGATATGCTTCGTGCATGCATCATAGATTTTGGTGGTAACTGGGATACGCATTTACCTCTAATCGAATTCTCGTACAATAATAGTGTTATCACACCAGCATTCAAATGGCTCCTTTTGAGGCACTGTATGGGAGAAAATGACGATCGCCTATTGCATGGCACGAGATCGGAGAAGCACAAATCACCGGTCCCGAGCTGATTCAAGAAACGACAGACAAAATCCTCCAGATCAGAGACAATCTCTTGAAAGCTCGGAGTCGGCAAAAGAGTTACGCCGATAAACGCCGCAAGCCCTTACAGTTCGAAGTGGGAGATCACGTTCTCCTAAAGGTTGCACCTTGGAAGGGAGTGATCCGCATCGGGAAGAAAGGAAAGCTAGTGCCTCGTTACGTAGGACCCTTTAAGGTTCTGGAGAGGATCGACAAAGTGGCCTATCGACTCGAACTACTAGCGGAACTTAATAACGTCCATCCGACTTTTCACGTGTCTAACCTCAAGAAATGCCTAGCCGAAGAGAATCTCCATGTACCTCTCGAAGATCTGCAAATCAACGAGACTCTCCAAGAAATTGCGGCGCTCTTCGCATCCCTATCATGAAGGTCCGATGAGAAGGCAAACGCGGTGCCGAGTTCACTTGGGAATTGAAAGTGACAGGAAAGCTAAATACCCGCACCTCTTTGTTACGGCCACTACTTAAATTTCAGGACGAAATTTCCTAAAGTAGGGAGACTGTAACAACTCCAATTTTCGTTATTTTCTTTTTCTTTTTATTGTCGTTGTATCTATCCAATTGTACTCCGAGATTCGGTTATGAAAAAGTTTGTGTAAATTAAATTATGTTTGTTACAGTTATATCGCATCTGATCAATTATTAAACGCATCGCTATCTAATCACACACAATGATACTACTATACGAGCCGAGTGTGTTATTGTTTAATAAACACTTGTGCCATCACATCGCTTATCTCATCGCATCGCAAATCGCAGTTAATTATATGATGAAAGCTAAATACCCGCACCTCTTTGTTACGGCCACTACTTAAATTTCGGGACAAATTTCCTAAAGTAGGGGAGACTGTAACAACTCCAATTTTCGTTATTATCTTTTTCTTTTTATTGTCGTTGTATCTATCCAATTGTACTCCGAGATTCGGTTATGAAAAAGTTTGTGTAAATTAAATTATGTTTGTTACAGTTATATCGCATCTGATCAATTATTAAACGCATCGCTAATCTAATCACACACAATGATACTACTATACGAGCCGAGTGTGTTATTGTTTAATAAACACTTGTGCCATCTCATCACTTATCTCATCGCATCGCAAATCGCAGTTAATTATATGGTTTTATGTTACTTATGTGTTATGTGTGTTTATGTTTATGATTGCAATCGTTATCGCATCGTCTCTCGCTTATTCGAATCACTAAATCGCACTACTACATCGCTTATAATGCTTAATATAACTATCTAATATGAACCGAATCGCCGAACAATCGATAAACAAACGAAAAACAAAGAAAACCCAACATTTGGGTCAAGTTCGCTCGAACTTGGTGTTACTAAGTTCGGCCGAACTTGACTGGCCAACACAAACCTCCATCTTTCCCACAAGTCCGCTCGAACTTGCCTTGATTCTTCACAGAATCAGCAAGTTCGGCCGAACTTGTCTTGCATCCTTTGAAAAACTAGCAAGTTCGACCGAACTTGACCCCATCAGCTCCCATTTTGTCTTCACCTATAAAAGCTCAACTCCATTCTCTCATTTGAACTTGCTGAAAGTTCGCCCAGAGCTCTCCATACCCGAAACCCTTTGTTTTCTAAGTAAGATTCAACCCGATTCCAACTACAATGATGTTCAACAACGTTCAACAACTTACAACAATTTTGCACAAGGCTTTGCCTTCGTTTTCATCAAATCTCTTCTGTTTACGAAAATCTTCATCTTTTTATGCAAAACTTCTGTTTTTCACTCAGATCTATACTAGATCTGAGTAAAACCTTTCAAAAACATTGATTTCTACACAATATTCAGACTAATGACGCATGTTTCGTTCACTTTTGAGTGGAACGAGGCGTTGTCAAGCAAGATCTCAGATCTGGAAGCACAAGGACGAAATCATCACTTTACACAAGCTAGACTAACCCGTATGAACCATCAAGTTTGCCCGGATTAGCCTGAGTTTCCGTAAAATGGCTAAACTCGCTCCAAAAGACCTCTCCAACCTAAGTTTTACTCAGTGGTTTAAGGTTGGAGGGATAGGCACTCGATTTCCTCAGCATACGACGTGAAAACGCAAGATTTTGGACATGAAAACAACAAGTTCGCTCGAGATTTACTGATTTTATACAGCTCAACATGTAAAGTTCGCTCGAACTCGCACCCTCTGGGTCAAGTTGGCCGAACTTGAGTCAAGAACCTTCAACAGAACACCACAAGTTCGCTCGAACTTGTCAAGTTTCTCAGGAAACATCACAAGTTCGGCCGAACTTGCATATTCTGTTAATATCTTATACAAGTCCGCCCGAACTTGTCAAAGAAACTTAACAAGTTCGCCCGAACTTGTCTCAAAACACAACAAATCAACGCAAGTTCGCCCGAACTTTTATGATTACATACAAGTTCGCCCAAACTTGTCCTCTGCCCATTCCAAACTTAACCGTTTCAGCAATTCGGAAGACTGGTGCACTTCTGTTCGCTTACAGGCTGATCCGGTGCTCTTCCCGACTCATCTCAGATCCTTCATCTCTCCCGAAACGCACCCACAGTGAGTATACTTGAACCCTTTTATGCTTAAACGCACTTTTGGGTGTTACATATACTCGTATATCAAAACACATCACACAACTCTCAAACACTTACTCGCAACCCGCTGTTACATGATTATACGTGAAATCTGCTGAATTGTATGTATTGTTTGATTGCTTGTACGCCACCCTTAACATGATAGTATACTAGAGGTTGACCCGCCACCGGAGGCCCGGGGTTGTTAAGGCTCGCATTTTTATTTCGCATTTATTTTCTCTTTTAGGATGTGAACGCTTGTTCGCATGCCTCGATCAATCACGGTTTGTTGGTTTGCATGAATCTAAGTAGTTACATCATTCACATCTATTATGTATGTCATGCAGTGTTTGCTAAACGCTTTTATATCTAGTATGTACGCAAACATGTATGCTCACCTTTACATAATTGTATTAACGTTTTATTTTAACATATGTGGCAGGTTGAGGATTAGCTTTGGATGCATTTGGATTTTGCTTAGTTTAGTTGTCTTAGTTGTTTCGAAACTCATGCGTTAAATCTAGGAGATATCAAACCTGATTAGTTCTTATGAGAAAACAAAGTTTCTATAATAATTGACTGGAAATGTTATGTTTGATAGTATGGGATGTTAAACGTTATGTAATGTTGCTAGTTAATTGTTATGGAATTCTCGTGAGACAATCTGGTCACCTAGTGCCACTAACCCTGATGTTTCCACCATCGGTTGGGGTGTGACAGTTTCCCTCTTAGTCGTTAGACCACTAATAAAACTGGCATCACAGCTGACTGCCCCTCCTAGCAGTTTGACACCTCTCTCCGGCCTCCCAATCTCACTGGGGAAAAGCCCTGGCCGGACCTTCAACCCGTTGCATGTCGGCCAAAGTACCTCAGTTTTTCTAATAGTAAGACGTAGTCCTAAGGCTGGACCCTCCGAACCGATGATTCAAGAGCTTTAGCAACCTGAATAGCGTCCACGATAACCGTCCCGTCATCCAAGTACCAAGCTTGAAAGGGGAGTTTACAGTTTTCTTGCACCTGAAGCACTAAGGGGTGTAAGGCAAGGGCAAAAAGCAAAGGCCCCAAGGGATCCTCTTGTTGGACCACCGTGAATGCCCCGATGCAGTCATTCCCCACGTATAGCCTAGCAGGCTGGGCATACAGAAATTGAACCCACGGGAATATGGAAGGGCATTGGCGATGGACCTCGCGAGGCAAAACCGAATGGTCAACTAAGTTGAAAGTGTAAAATACAATATTCCTTAACATACGAGCGTACTATATGAAATTACGCACATTATAAAACTCATAACCCTAATCACGCATTTGAAAAAACATAATCACGCAAGTTGAAAAACAACAAGCACGCATGTTGAAAAATCATAACCATGCGTGATTATGTTTTACGACATGCGTGATTATGGTTTTGAGTTTTATAGCATGCGTAATTTCATATCGTACGCAAGGAATGTTGTACGTTAACCTCCCCATATATGTGTGTGTGTGCGCGCGCGCCTTTCTTTTATATTAAAACTTGAAATTTAAAATAATAGTAATAACAAATAACAAAATCTAATATTTAATAATAATAATAATATACTTGTAATAATACAATCCTTGCAAATGAAAAATAAAAGACGTGAAATTGAGAATACGTAAAAGATAGAAAAGTTGTCGGGCAAATTTCAATGGATGTAAGAGGATTATTTTGAATAAAATATAGTATTGCGCGAATTACTCATCTTTGCAAGAACCATGCAACTTGTATCAACCTAGACGTTTCTTTTTCCCCAATAAATTCAGTATCGATCATTCATTTCCTCATCCTATCTCACTTGCTTAGTTCCTTTTCTATACTACTCCTTCCACATATTGCCTTGTTCTAGTGGAGAAAACTCGGTTCCAGTAATCATAATCGTAACCATAACCGAACACCATACTGGTACCACCTTTCATTCACCACTATCCCTACTAAGACACTCAAAGCTTTAACCACGAAAAAAGTCCCATTCGAAACCATTTTCGGTGAAGAAATACTAACTCAGACAATCATCACATATTTTTCGATGACGTCTCTCGTAACCTTAACGCGATTTTGATCAAGGTAACCATAAAATAAATCTTTATTTTTTGAAACTTTAAGGTTAATCTATAATTAAAATGGAATATAGAATTGAATATGTGAATGTTCGTTTTAGATAAAAGATGATGAAGAAGATAAACTAGTGAACTGAGCACATAAAATAATTGATGAATACGTTTATTCACAAGGGCTTAGGTAGTCCAGCTGGATCAGATTCTGGTTTACAACCCAAAGGTCACGAGTTCAAATCCTGCTGGAGACATATTTTTTTATTAGATTCTTCTAATATAATGTATGAGATCTGATGAAGTATCATATTAACATCAGATTTTCATAAAAACATCATAAACATAAATCACTAAGTGATCCATTGGTTAAGACTCTAACTTATAACCCAGAGGTTTTGAGTTCAAATTTTGTTAGAGACATTTCTTTTTAACACATCAGATTTGTTTTTAAACACATCATATTTCCATTTAACCACATCAGATTTTTAGTTAAATAAATCAAATTTCAAAATATATACTAGAAAGTTGTGTAGTCCAGTTTGTTAAGTCTCAAGACTTATGAACTAGAGGTCTTGAGTTCAAACCTTACTGGTGACATTATTTTTATAGATTTTTGTGCTTTATGGATCAGATTTCTAACTACCCTTTAATAGCATCAGATTTCTTAAATAATTATCATTTTTTAATAAGATAAATATAAATGATTAAGTGACTCACTGGTTAAGCATTTTGACTTACAACCTTTAGGTCACAAGTTCAATATTATGATTAACATTTATTTTTAATAAATGTTTATTTTATTTGAACCTATATTTAATGTGTATTTACTTATTTATTACGATTGATTATAGACTAAAAATAACATTATGTTCCATTAGTAAATACAAATTAAAAAACAATAATTTCTTAATCTAAGCAAACCGAATTTGTATAATTGATTACTTAAATCACTTAAGCATTTAAACTAGACACAGATTAGACAAGATCTCTTAACAAATATATATACACACACACACACACTTTATATATATGAACACAACCTTATGAAATATATAGACACGATGCAGGTTTATACGAACATGCTTCGACAAGTATATATATTTTTTTGTGACACAACAAATCAAGCAACAAGGTATGGATCTTTACCCCGTTCTTTATTGTTATCTTGTTCAATTGTTTATGAAACTCGTTTTGTATGATCCTTCCCCCTTTTCTATTTTTGTTATCTTGTTCAGATGTTTATAAACCCGTTGATTATTGTTTTCTTTTGGAGATATTGATTCGTTTGACTGTCCGTTCATTTACTTTCAGACTTTAGATTTCACTTGATATCCTGCAATAGGCTTATGATTATATTTTACTCATTATCACATGTTCTGATACCAATTATATGGTTACTGTTTATTGTTAAACTGGATTACCATTTCTTACTCACTGTGCTCTATTACCCTGAGTTCTACGCTTCTCGTGGAGTGTCCCACGAGCACGTTTATTGAGGCACCGATAAAGTGTGCTCCTTCCGTGATGGAGAGATTAGTTCACGGCATCCCTAAGTGTGGTACATAACATAACTACTAGTAGGCATATCATATGGATAGATTATAGGATTACTGTTACTGAGGTAGATGGTTTTTGTGTGCCCACACCCATCATACATATTACTGTTCGGCTCAAGGGTACATCCTTACGATACACTTTCTTGTTGACTTGCTTTATATTGTATCATATTACTATTACTACTTATTACTGTTACTGTTACTGTTATTTGAGTCTATTATTCCGTATTAGGCATTTGGCTCATTCAATATATTTTATTTCACCATAGGTCCATAGGTTACTTTTTGCGGGTGAAGAGTGAAGAATAAAACCCTAGGATGCTAACCGAAGATGTTTGTAACTTATATAAAAATATTTGCATTTTGGCCTTAGGGCCAGGAACTATCTTATGGCTTGTAACTCTAACTTTTATATTAGTGGAACTATGTCTTAAATTTCTGATCACCATTTCCAGTGACACGTCAGCCCTATTTGGGTTGGGTTGTTATAGTTATAACATCTTCTCTTGAACACGTTTCATTATCCAAACTGGCCACTTTAGTATCTTTATAGATGCACGGAATATGGATAGGTGGAGCATAACCATATAAGGCCTAAAAAGGGGTAGGCTTTATTGTTTTGTGGTAATTTGTATTATACCACTATTCAACCAATGACAACCAATAAGCCCATGTATTAGAATAGTGCAAAACAACACATTCAAAGACCCATAAAATGAGCATATTTTGTGAACCTATTAACCACCACAAAATAATATTTTTACCCCCAGAAGTTGGCAAGTCAGTAATGAAATCCATACTTACATCAGAGAAGATACAAGTAGGAATTAACAATGGTTGAATTGGGCTAGGGAAAGATATAGTCTCATACTTAGCTTGTTGACAAATCTTGTAGTGTCTAATAAACTTTGTAACAACTTTAGATTGACCATTCCAATAGAATAAACCTTCGAGTCTTTGAATAGTGGTAAGAAAACCAGAGTAACCACCCCAACAAGAGATATGATAGTATTGTAGTAGGTATTTCTTAAGCTGATCATTGGACCCTACTACCACCTTATTCTTCCTTTTAATGAAGTTGTCATACCATGTAAAGTGACCCATAGACTTTTTAGCTTGTATTTCTGAATTACACCTTGAAGGTTAATGTCTGCATCCCACGAAGATTTGATCATTGTAAGTAACAAAGGCCCAAAAGAACAAACAATCATCTTGTATAAGGAAGACCTGTGCAATCTAGACAAGTCATCTACACCACATTATCTATGCCTTTTATATTGAGTTTCAATATCATAGTGCTTTAAGTTCACAATCCAAGAGTGTTGAAGTTGAGCAATGATATTAAGTAATAGTGCCACTGTTTGATTGCCAACATGAAAATTAATAACTTCTTATCATACACTGATAACACTTATTGTCTTGGAGATAAAGCTTGGTAATGATCCGCCCACCAAAATTGCATTTAGATAGCTAATTGTTGTTGTCTGAGAGCATCCAAAACTTGTTGTAAATGAAGTAGTGTTATCGCATATCCTGGCTATAGAATAGCATATCATCAAAAAGACCCCAACAAATTTTCCTTAGAAATGATTTAAACGTGTAGAACCAAATGGAATTACCAAAAACGCAAACAGTCCATTGATGAGTTCTAAATGCAGTAGTATGAATGTTAGGTTCAAACATTCTAATTTGATGGTAACAGACCTTAAATATTGTGTAGAAAAGATAGTAACACCTTCTACTTCTTTAAGTAACTCATTAATTAGGGGAATAGGAAAGTTAACTATTAATTGTTTCATCATTCCACTCCATATAGTCTATGCATAACTCTCAAGTACGATCTTCCTTCTTAACCAATACCACTAGTGCATCAAAAGAACTCCTATTACTCCTAATATACCCTGAATCCAGTCACTTCTTCGTCATCTTTTCTATCATAAGGGAGATCAGAAACAAGCGCCATTGCTAGGGTTTACAAGGTACATTTGTATAACTTTTCGCAGTAATGAAGATTCTCACTTATAGATTTTGTATGGTACTTTTCGCATGATGGTTTTCATATTATAGTCTCGTGTAGCTAGATTTCGTACGTACTTTTCGTATGGTAGTATTCGCATGCTGGGTTTCGCACCATAGTTAATGTATAGTTAGTTATGCAAATAGTTTAGTTATGCAAAATGTCATGTTTGTGCGAGAACTACGCCCATGCAAAAACTAAGGCTTGGCATTATAGGTGTGAAAACCCTAAATTTCACATAATTGGTTTGTGCGAAAAATTGACCTTTCATATGTGTACCATTGACTACATTTGACTGATTTAACTGAGAGTTATGCAAGGGCAATCCAACAAGTTTATTGTATCAATAGCTATTTCCTCAATTGAGTTTTCTCTGTTAGACTGTTGTGGGGTGATTTGCATACTCGAAAATATGTTTTGAAGATAAATGACAAGTTGTTTTCAACTTAAAGTACGTTTTAATTAAATGAATGAATTTTACAGGAAAAAAAATTGTTCTTGGGCTTTTAGCTATAGGATGGCTAAGAGAGCCTTCAGATTAGCATCTAAAGTTAACGTTTCACTTAAATACAAATTTGACATGTGTAATGAATGTTGAAGGTAAAGTTTAAAGGAAATATTAACGTATAATTACAATATTTACTAACAAATAGCTCAAACTTGGCAAAGATCAGTAAACCACAATGAGAAAAGGATAAGACCATGTTTTCTCTAGCTTTCAACCCAAATAGATCTAGATGATTTTTAAGTGAACTCTAGATTGCAAGTAAACCTAAGGTTGTAAACACTTCTAAAACATCTATGAACTTCTATGGAACAAAATGGTAAAACAAGTATATTCTAAGTGCACATTGTAAGTCTTACTATGGAAGAGAATAGAAGTAGAGACAGAAATAAACTAACATGGGATGAGAGGATTAGACAAGACTTGCTGGAGTTGCATCTCTCTTAGGATATGGTCCAGGATAGGAGTTTGTGAAAACATATGATTAAAGTTAAAGACATGCAGGGGCGGGTATATAGAGGTGTCTTAGCTATGTCGTAGGGACTTGGATATTCCTATAATTTAGATGGACATTACACGTCATTGTATTCTTGTATTTATGCCCATTTTATGATGTCATATATGCCTCTTGTTTTCTAGGTTACTATATCATCACTGTTTCTTTTGTTCGTATTCTTACTAATTTGTCTATTCTTATATTTTATTTGTTTGTTTTGTCTGCTATTTAAGTTGAGTCGGGGGTTTCTCTAGACGCAGTCTCTCTATCATATAGATAAAGGTAAGGTTCGCCTACATACCATCTTCACTGGACCTTACCAATAGCTTTATTATTTATGAAATTTACTGGGAACGGTTGTTGTTCTACATCATGAGTCTGACCGTTCGGGACAAAAAAAGAGCCAATATCTGGATTTTGGCTCCTATATCATGAGCTTACGGTCTTAAAAGATTAAAGGAGACATAAAGGAGTTGTAAATATTATAATAATGCAATCCGTACACATGAGATGGTTAATGGATGGGGATTACATTCGTTAGATGGTATATTCTCTTTCAAAGAACATAGGCATGCTTCAACATGATCCAAAGTATCAAGACGTGTATATGTGTTAAAATGAAAACAAAGACTTTCATAACATCAAGTGTATATATGCCACAAAAAGGATTTCAGATTAAACAATCGTGCTTGACAACCATATTTATCAAACATAGTTATGCCATGAGTTAGAAGAAGAAAGATGAGCACAAAAGTAGAGACGAGATATAAGAAAAAGGAATAAGAGTGAAAGAAAAAAAAGTAGATATGAGAAAAATAGATGAGCTGATGAGCTTAGTTTATAATAAGATCTGGTTGATCAAACAAAACCGGTACTATTTCTTAGATACTTTTCGAGGTGTAGATCGAGTTGGGTTGTTAGGTGATCAACAAAATTGTATTATGATGAAACTACTTGAGCATTGTTGTATGTAAGAAACTAGATTGTATTTAAGGATATCGATATAGAATCTTATTTTATGTTTTGAATAAGGTAATTTCGTTTTGGACGAACGTATATATGTTTTTGTATTGTTGCAAATTATAAGATGAATTCCGCTGGTAACACGATAGTACTCTCCGTCAATAATTCAAAATTGCCGTTAAAAAAAGTATTTGTGTATATGTGTCTCAAACTACATAGCACCGAAGAAACACCAACAAAAGCATCATTGCAATTTGCATCGTCATTCACCACTAAACTAACAAAGAAAAATCAATCAATATTACATGTTTCTATGTGATCTTATGATAAACTAACTGCTAGATAACTTTTTGAAACATGTTTGAAAATTAAGCATGTAGCCATTGATAGTGCAAAAAAAAAAAAAAAGAAAAAAAAACCATAGCCATTGATAGTACAACGTGGGTCCAAACTTAGCCATCGTAAATTCGTCATTGTACGCCTCGTTTATGAGGTTAAAAATTTCAACCACCCATTCATTTATCACGACTATTTCCATTATTTCTTTAACTACACTTCTTAGGTATAATGTATGACCTATATGACGTAATGTTGTAAACGTCATCCAATTATTATATGAAACTTATATGTAATAGAAAAACTAGAAATTAATATTAAACATTTTAGACGAGTTTGGTCTTAAGTAAGTTAAAAAAACTTGTTTCGTTAGACTGCAGGGTGTGGTATCAGGAGAGGGATCGGCCCGTCAGAGAACACACCCCCCCCCCCCCCGACTCACCCTCATCTACCCCGAAATGCTTCTCTCTCTCTTAATATTATTGGAAGGGATGGATGGCGAGATCATTTATTCTTGATGGGCCTGGGAGAAGAGGAAAGGGGAAGAAGAAGGTGCTGAGGTGGAGGTGATGCGAAGGTGGGGAACAGGGGACCATACTCCCAAGGGTGGACTTACCTTGACGGGTGGGTGGATGGAGGCACCCTTTGAAAAAAATATTTTAGTGTATTTTTAGTCAAAAAACCCAATCGCACCCTTGAAAAAATGGTTTAACCTTTCATCTACACCCCTAGAAAAAAATTCCTTGGTACACCATTGCATAGTCTTAGGTGATGTCCGTTCGAATAGTCAAAACCAGTTTCATAATCGTTTTCCCTTCTTCGAAAATGAATATATGGCCATATTATTAGTTCTAAAACAAATTTAATACATGGTTTTTGAAGTTGTTAACACATAAATTTGTTAAAAATATAGAGTTTTAGAAAGTGTAGTTTTCTAATTAATGAATGGTATTCAGAGATAGTTTAAGATCGGAACTTGGGAGTTAAATGTAACATTGGAAAATTAAGGAACAAAAATCTCAATGGCCGGGATTGGAACCCACGTCCCTTTGAATGTCCACAACACAACATAACTAGGGATGGGCTTGGTACGTATCGTACCGGTATCGAAAGTGCTCGATACCATCCGTTACCCGAAGCGCTCGGTACGAAATGATATGCGAAGGTAAAAAGTGCGTAAAATACCATACCATACCGAAAGTACAGATCTCGAAAAACGCCAAAAAAGTATACAGAATTGGTACCGAAATTAGATCAGTACGGATTGCTCATCCCTAAACACGACCACTCCAGCACTTGCCCTATAAGTATTAGAATTTTCTTTCACTTGTATATATATTAATTTCGAAATTCAAAAAGACGAATAGTTAAAAAAGAAACCTAGTGAATGTCACATGACATCTATTGGTGGGTCGGCCACCTTTCTCTACCAATAGAAACCAATTAAATACTATTCCTAAAATTGTTGTGTTTTATAGATATACATCTAAACTATTGGTGGGTCAGCCAAATTTCTCTACCAATAGAAACCAATTATATACTATTTCTAGAATTGTTTTCTTTTATAGATATAAATATAAATAATTTCATAAATGATTATTCATGTCGTTATTTAATATGTTGGTGGGTTTTAGGCCATCCCATGTGAACCTTAAATTTCTTGGAATATCAGTGTTAAAACTTAATGAATAAAAATGATACAAGAAATCAGAGATTTAGCGACTAACCCTTTAGCGACGAATATTTCGTCGCCTAGGTCAGGTATAACAACGAACCTTAGTCACTATAGGTTTTTCAAGAAATTTCATTTTTTGGACCCTATAGGGACGAAAATTGGTTTCTATAAACTTGGCGGGTTGGAGGGAAATTATCAAATATTTATACCAACAAAATTTCGTCCGAATAGAAAAATAAAGTTTTAATTTCCTTTTTTTAACCTAAACGAAAAAATAAAACGAAAATTCATTTTTGCTTAGCTATGGCGACTAAACCTAGTTGCAATAGCCTGAGGATGGTTTCATTTATAAAACACACATCACCATTTTTCCCTAAAACCCTCCAGAAGACACATCAGGCAGAAACCACCGCCGTCAAGAGAACTAGACTGTTTTCCGGCGATTTCGGGCAAGAAACCACCGCCGTCACCGGCCGCTCGTAAGCTCCATTCTCTTTAGCTTCTTTTCCGTTCAATTAGGGTTTAATTTTATCTTTATTTACATGTTTCCGGTGGTTTCCGATGGTCGCGCGTGTTCAAATCGAAGGTTCATTGTTTCGCTTCTTCAAGCTGAGTTCAGGTTTGTTCTCCTTTCACCAATTTAATCTTTTCTTCATTTGCACGATGCTTGGATTTGATTGTAAAGTAGACACGAAGCTTCCTTCTGGATGTATATGTGATTTGTAGTCATAGTTTGTTTATTGGTAGAATTTTAGTTGGGGTTTTTTCTTCTATGCCCTAGGTGAGTTTTTACAGTCATTGTTTGGGCTTTTTGTAATTAAGGTCTAAACTAAAGCATGAAATTAAAGGTTTGATATTGTAACTGAAAGCATGAAATTAAAGGTAAAGATAATCTAAATGTGAAGTTAGTAATTTGGTCCTCTTCTAGTTAGATAGGTGATTGGGCCATATATATAGATAATCGAGATGTGAAGTTAGTAATTTGACCCTCTTCTAGATAATTAGTGTTTTTATTTCACTTCAGTAACATTCAGTTATTTTTTTTCAGATTTCTTCATTTGGCAGCACTATTTTGATATAAAAAGTTTCCAAAATACTGAGCACTGGGATGCAATCAAGGAAGGGATACAAGTAGAATGTGCAAACCGTTACAAGGACAGAAAGGCAGGAATGAAAAAACATTTTGATAAGCATGGAGGTTATAAAGATGTTGAAGAGGCAAAGAGAAACCCCCCTGAGTCAATGAATCTAGAAGCGTGGTGTAAGGCAAACAGAGTATATGGAGGTTATAAAGATGTTCACAACTCCCGAGTATATGAATCGTTCCGAGAAAAATAAGGCAAACAGAGCAAAACAACTTTATGGAAGTTATCACGGGAGTCAATCTCTTGCCAATAGGCGACACAAAGAGGTAAAAAAATAGCATTATTAGAAGATGTGATAACAATTGTTTGACATCTAAACAATAGTATTTTTGTTTACAGGTTAAAGAAACCGGTCTAGCCCGCTATGTTAAAGGTTGGAAAGAAATGCATTGTAAGAAAGGCAAATGGATTAATGACAACGCAAAACATGCTTGGGTAAGTTGTATCATTTTTTGACCCGTTTGAACTTGTAAATTGTGATTTAAGTTGTGAATAAGGCTGTTGTACAATATTAGTGAATACGCGTGAAGATTATAATCTGGAAACTCTACTTGTCAAATGGTGAATACGCGAGTCGTATCCGCCATTGTTATGGGATATGACTTTTGAGTAAGGCTGTCAATATTCGTTAGCATAAGTTGATTGATTTTCGTAAAGCTGGATATTATTGCTATTATTGCAACAGACCGGTTATCCAGTTTATAGTGGTTATGCTCCCGGATTTACGTAAAGCATTTAGTGTATGTATATTTTATTGTTTAATGCAGGAAAACATTGATGGAGAGTATAATAGATCATTGTCGTGCTCAGGTGGGGATGAAATGGCGGTTGATCAAGTTGGGTGTCTTAAAAAAGCTTTAGGGACTAGGCATTCTCACTTACGGGGCGTTGGACGAGTCTTGAAAAGTGTAACACCCGAGCTATTCCCTAATGTAAATAGGGATGTAGAGGATGAGCGTTGGCGAAGACAAGAAGAAGCTAATGAGAAGTTGCGAAAAGATAATGCGGCTTTGAAAGCACAAATGAAACATATATTGAAGTTGGTACTTCCCGGCTCGTCATGTCAACTTGAAGAAGATGATCAAGAAGATGATCAAGAAGAGGAACAAGAAGATGAACAAGAATATGATGAATTTGTGTAACTTAATTTCATTTTACTTGGAAGAATGTATTTTGAATGATAAATTGCAACTATTAAGTAGTTAGATGTTATGGCTATTATATTAGAATTGAACTAAGTTTGATTTTAAAAGTTTTCGTTTGAATGCACTGATATTTACAGCCTTTTAATTTAGTAAACCTGGAAAATTAGAAAAAAAATATCAAATTTGTTCAACTATAGCGACGAAAAATAGTTGCTATTGGTGACATATTAAAAATTCATCTGCAACTTATAACGACTACATTTTGTCTCTATAGAAGAAAAATCTTATCTTTGTAAAAACCCTATAACGACTACATTTTGTCTCCATAGAAGAAAAATCTTATCTTTGTAAAAACCCTATGGCAACTAAATTTAGTGTCCATAGAAAAAAAACTTTATAATTGTAAAAAAGCTATAGCGACCAAATTTAGTCTCTAAAGGTGAGTACATGAAATTGTAAAAACCCAATAGAGACTAAAAATAGTCGTTGTAAGCCAATCTATGGCGACGCATCCTGTTACGACGGATCAATGGCAACGACCCTGTTGCGACTAATTTTGGTCGCAATAGGATCCAGGGACGACATGTCGTCGCAAAAGGCCTTTTTTAGGTCGTCGCAAAGGTCCGATTTCTTGTAGTGGATGTCCTATTTTAGTTATTTCTAATGGTTAATGTTTTGGTCAAAAATTACCGCAGCAATTAAGTGATCAAATTTAGTTTATGAGATAATATGCTATGTAGACTTGATAGAAATGTATTAACTTGGTTGAAAATATAAGCAGTGTCAGGATATAGAACTATATCAATTTGTGAAAATAGTGTAAATAAGTAAAAGTAGACACGAGATGTACGAGGAAAGCCCTTGATCTTTCTAGATTGCCGGCACAAAACCTCGGGAGCTGACAATAGTCAGCTGCCTTATTCTTCTTATTGCTTGAAAATCAAGATATACTTCAGGATAATGTACTGATCAGCTAAGTGTTACAATAATTTTTTAGTGTTGGTGAATGTGATTGCGACTGATTGTAGCTGCAAAGAGAGTGTGAGAGCTGGTGAAATTGTGTGTGTTTCTATCGATCCGTACACCCCTATTTATAGTAAATAGAAAATAACAAACTATCCTAAAATCTTGGGGTACTTCAGAATATTCCCTCTTGAACGTTGGAGACCTATTCTTTCGGTTTCAACGTCTCTTTTCCAACCAATTTGAGCGAGTCTTCAGGGGAAAAGGTCCTTGTGAACTTGTGATCCTGCAGCCATGTCCTGCAAGTAAATCGTTAGTATCTATCAGGATAATGCCTCAGAATGTTACCAATATCCTGACTCGGTATTCTGATCGTAATCAGCTATTGTAAACCCAAGACATATTGTCAGGATATGGCTTAGAATTTCACCCATAACAGTTAACTCTCACACCCTCTAAATCTACATTAATACTTACCATGAGACTAGAATCGCAAATCGCTTACTACTAGAAAAATGAGTATCATCAACAGATCAAATCCGTTGATATTTCCCTAGGGATTTCCAACGCAAAGCATTAACACCACCAAAAAATGCAAATGAAAGTAAATAGTTGGTTATTGGTTGGTGAATACCGGTGGAAAATTGCCTCGTGGTTAGACCGACATACACCGAGGATGACGAATTATCAAAGGAAAAGTTTGGAAGGAACTTCTATTGGGGATGAACACTTCTCAACACAGTTTAGCATCACTAGTCTATCAACCTTTTAGTTGATGTTTTCTTTTATTTTTCATAATGTCATTCTCTAGTTAATTAAACATAACTTTTAGGGCGGAACTAAAGAGAATCCGATTAGAGTACTCAATGTTTCAACTATGCTAGATAATATGATAATAAGTGATCACTAATGAGCCTATCTTTATGATAAGTTTATTATGTCAAGCAAGTCATTTATGTATTAATGTACAACATTACAAAAAAATGTATGTTAATAATTAGTCGGAACTAAAAGAAAAATTCAGGGGTATTTCAATTTTTTTTGTCGTGTATCACATTTTTAGGGGTATCCGATACATGATACATAAAACGAAGAGAAACATTTTTCACTTCGCCAATAAAGTAGCGGTATTCCGAGCAATCCTTGTCCTCACATGACACGCCCCTTGATAATAATGATGTCAAGATATAATCATTTTTAAATCTTACAAAATAATAATGATATTTGTGTACATCACATTCTCCCTCTGTGGGTACATATGCATCATTGATTCTCATATCCATAACAATGTAACTTAAAGAAGCGGAAACCAAGTGGCATACATGAGGTATTTCCTCGCTCAGTTTTATGCAAAGAACTTATTAAAAACGGGTTTACTTAAATATCAGGGCTGGTATATCGTGTCAGACATGACCTATTAAGACACGAATACCAAACAAGAACATGAACCTGATAATAAACAGATTACACGAACACGACCTATGAAGACACAGAAAAACTTACAAGTGTATCATACGACCTGTTAAGACACATACATGACCTGTTAAGACACGAACACGACCTATTAAGACACAAACTCGCCCTGGAGGGGTGGTGTGTGGAGTCTAGGGCTGGCATATCGTGTTACACACAACTTGTTAAGACACAGACACAATAAGACACGAACACGAAATACGTAAATACGAACACGACACGAAAATTAACAAGTCTTATCGTGTCAACCTATTTAAAACAAAATACATATTAAGAGTTAAACACAAACCTATTAAGGTCATGTCATGTTTTCGTTTGCGTGTTTGAAATTGCCATCCTTATTAAAGATCTAGAAAGAAACTTATGATACATTTTAGGCATTAATTAACCACATCTTTATGGAGAAGATGAAACAGAGTGACCGTGTGCAAAATTGTCATAAGGTTCCCTATCTCTTTGGCTCCACATTTAAGACCAAATTTGGATTCAAGAACCCCTATTTCCAATAAACTAGTTAGCACCAAATTAGCTCAAAATAGAAATTCAATGTTGCATCTGCCATATTTAAATATATTTGGTGAAGAATACATCCGACCTTTCGTACCACCTATATTGTCTGTTTTTCCACAGAGAGCTCTTGGATTTGTTTTTAGTCGCCCACATTGAAACTTCCTAGGAGTCGCCTATTCTGATACTATTTCCGCCTGAGCATGCTTTACTGTGGATTTCTCAACTCACTCACTAGTATTAAACTCAAAACGAGTTTGTGATTTAAGATATTTCTTATGAACCAAATCTCTGATGCCCGTAGACAATGTGAAATTTGTCTAGGGTGTACAGAAAACAACGGGGTTTTGTGGAGACCTGGAAATGAATTTGAAAATAGGGAGGTTTGGGGAGTACATGAAGGCATTTCACTGAGAGTGATTGTAAAAACCAAAGAGATTCTAAAGAGAAATACAATCACAAATACCTTCATACCGACCATGACCTATAAGCCTATGACAAATTTTTAAAAAATAACATTTGTCAGACAAAGTCCCATTACCCAAAAAAATACTATCCATTATTTTCATCGCTAATATATTGATGATTACTATTGTCCCAGTAGATCATCATTCAATCAACAAAACAAGAATAACATTGGGAAGAACAAGAATGAAGGTCCGTGTGACGGATCAGTTATTCGTGTGTTTCTAGTGTTATGTATTTGCTAATATGTGGAATCTGTCAACCAACACTCGCATACACGATGTAAATAAACGTTTCGGGTTCACAACAAAATCAATCAGAGTTTGGTTACAAACACACACTAATTCAAAAGCTAGGATATGGAAAACTTGTTAAAACCAACAAATGTAGCTTAATTTATATAGCAGCTGCCATTCGCTGGAAACCCTCAAGCGAATGACTCATTCGCTGCCCTCATTTGCCAGACAAGCCTAGAAAATAAGGCTTCATTCACTAGACAAGCCTAGTAAAAGAGGCTTCATTTGTTGACACCTTGATACATGTGTTACATATGTAACCAAACACCAATACAAGCTATTTAGACACATTCTAACACCCATGCATCAACCTATAACACCACTAGGCTATATACATCATATTGCATCAACAAAAGATGGGATTTAACCCTAAACGCAAACTTGCATTGATTGTTTAAACCAACACAATTGTTTACAGACTTTGACTCTTATACACATACACAGAACATACATAATCCATTAAGGAAACATCTTGACTTCTTATGCTAATATCTAAGTGTTGCTTGCCTAAGCAATCCGTTTGACTTTTACATAGCACATATTACATACTTAACCCTTTTACGTCATACAAATACAGAATATACACTAAACTACGACTATTAACTATTTACATCAACTACCCGCCAACCTTTCATCCAAACCAAGTTTGAGTCTTCTTCTTGGTCATCTGTTTCACATGATACAACTTTGCTTCACGCAAACTTTACTTGTTTCACAAGGACAACTTTCACGCCTTCTTTTTATCAACAAACTATTTTTTTTTTTTTGCCTATAAGTTCTTTTTTTTTTTTTGATCGTATCACGCGATAAATTTCTACCTTCGTACAACCTAAATCACTCAGGTCTTTTTCATTAAACAACCATCAAATCGCACGATTCAAATCCAACTCACATAGATTTTGCATTATCTGAATCACTCTGATTTTTCTAACAATTGTATAAGACAACTTTTTTTTCAATCATCTCACAATCATTTGGCTGCACCCTTCACATGTTACTTCCTATCGATTCGGCACAGATCGACTACCTTCTGCATAATAACTAGCGTGTGCAAATAGTAACAATATGTATATTGAAATTATGATTCATATGCTTGCTTAGTTATATAAAAGGTAAAATACCGAAACACTAAAGTATACACGTACAAACAAGCGTACCTATCGTATAGTTATATAT
This sequence comes from Scalesia atractyloides, assembly GCA_947069175.1. Classification (NCBI taxonomy): domain Eukaryota; kingdom Viridiplantae; phylum Streptophyta; class Magnoliopsida; order Asterales; family Asteraceae; genus Scalesia; species Scalesia atractyloides. Next base: position 14,486,978 of record CAMTDV010000025.1, on the reverse strand, counting down.
CAGTGGCAAGATACCGGATACCTTGGACACGACAGCTCTTGAGAATTACTTATCTACCAATGGGCAATCGATGAACGAAACAATATATGATTAAACTCATACGTCAGAAAGAAAATGATTAAAACTAGAAATATGATTTTGAAGTGAGATTGTGAAAACTAGGTTTAGAAAGGTAACCGTTAGAATTGAATTATCAAAGATGAATTTGATTAAGAAGATTCTTTTTTTACTTATTAAAGCGTGTTCGTGAGTAACTAAAATAGCACGTGAAGTGCTAACGTAGGGTTAATCCCATAAACAACAAGTCAATATTATAGATACACACCAAAACCTATTAATGAAGCAAGTTTAAGTTAAGATCTCTTAGGGTCTGTTTGGTAGGGGGTAATGAAATGAGCGGGGGAATGGAATGGACGAGGTAATGGAATGGATAAGGTAATGAAATTGATCATTACCATTCCATGTCTTGTTTGGTTACCATGTGAGAATGGAATAGACCATTGCTTTTTGTTGTTTGGTATGCGTGAAATGATGAATGAATAAAATCGGATGGAGGTGGTCGGTGATAGGCGGTGGTGGTGGGCGGAGATAGCGATGAGTTGTGACAGCGGTGGTGGTGGTGGTGGTGGGTAACGACGGAGGTGGGTGGCGGCGGTGGCGGGTGCGGTGGTGGCGGGTGGAGGTGGGTGGTGGCGGTGGGCGGTGGCGGGTGGCGGTGGCGGGCGGCGGTGGGGCTGCGGCGTGGCGGTGGTGGCGGTGGTGGTGGCGGGGGCGGGGCGGGTAGGCGGTGGCGGCGGGCGGTGGTGGGGTGGCGGCGGGGGTGACGTCGGCGGGGATGACGGTATGGATGGTGGCAACGTAGTAGGTTGGTTGTTAATGAATGGGGAGAGGGAATGGAATGAAAAAACGGGGGGGATGAATTTTTGAGGGAATGGAATGCATTTTGGAATGAGCGATTTCATTCTATTGACCAACCAAACACTTTTTTCTTCATTCCCTCGCAATAGTCTATTTCATTCCCCTCTCATTTCTGCATACCAAACGCTACCTTATGATTTAGCATTTCTAAGTTAGGTTCTGAACAGATCAACGATCATGCGGTTTACAATCTATTTTGGATTTAACACATAGAAAACCCTAACTAGCTTCCAAATCCTTTTATTGTAATCGACTTCTTCCAAGACGTAAAAAGGATTTTAAAAGAAAACCGAAATCTGACTTTGGCTCCTTGAATGATGAATGAAACAATGATTTTGATCTTGATCTTGATTTGAGACTTGGCTCTAACACCACTTATTGTCCCAAGAGATCATCATTCAATCAACAAAAGAATAAAATTGGGAAGAACAAGAAGATGGGATTTAACCCGAAACATAAACTTGCATTAATCGACTGAACCACCACAATTGTTTACAAACTTTGACTCTTATACACATACATAGAACGACGCAGCCCACATGACTTCTAACCCTAATATCTAAGTGCCGCTTGCCTAAGCAACCGTTTGACTTTTACATATTACATACTTGACGCTTTTACTTCACACGAATACATGATATCACTAAACTACGTCTACGAACTATTTACATAAACGACCCATAACCTTTCATTCAAACTTGGTTAACAATTAAAGCTAACAATTAGTGACGCATCACCAATGAATTTGATAAAAGAAGAAGTTTCAAAATTTAACCCATCCGTCGAATAGTAGTCCGTGATTAAAGTATACCCAAAATTGAATTAAAAACAGGTTAAACTCTTTACAGAATTAAAAGTAAAAAAAAGTTCTCAATTTTTGGAAGTGGTAAACAAAATGGCAAGGGGGAAAACCAAGTATATACAATACATATGAGCAAAGGACTGTGGACACAGAGCATCATTAATGCTGACTTGCTGTGGTCCTAAATAGGAGGTACAAGGCCCCAATAGTAGCCCTCTTATTTGCTTTCCGTTTGGCAAAGATAATTAAATCTAGAGAAAACTCTGTCTGTCGTACATGTTATACAACTTTCATTTCGCTAGTGGCACAACTTCTAGATCAAATAACTCACTGTACGAAAGGCTCGAAACTGTGCATCGTGTTCAATATCATGTGGTTACTGAAAAAGTAGATTAGTACACACACATGTGTGTGTGTGTCTATGTACATTGCAGTTTTGTCATTGTCACAGGAATGGTGGGGAGGCCATGATGCGACTTATCTTGTGTATTTATAGAAAAAACTAGGTAGAATATCGTCTGTCATTCATGAATCTTCAGGTTGGTGTCTGAAATAATTTGCAGTATTACATAAATATTGTAGAAAGTTGGTGTCGTATTTAGCCTCAATGATTTGAGATATAAAACATTGCAACCACTTGATTTTATATATACATTCAAGTGATTTTGCAAAAAAGTGTGCATCAAAATTTGCATATATTAATGTCAGATGAATTACTTCAATTGTTTTCAAAATAACTACCAATAAATAATTCGAATGTTCAAGATATTTTATTCTTACCAACGTGAAGTTATTAATTTGTCCACTTTGGTAATCATATGCCACTGATTACGTTTACTTAACTATATGCATAAGTGGGTGCATCTTACAATAGAGAGGAACCTTGATCAATATATATATATATTTTTTAACGGTGTAACTTCTATAAAAATATAGAAACCGGACCAGCAAGAAGCTGTAACACCCAAAACAACATTATATGATTACATCCCCGATTTTAAAATCACACCATCGATCCCAATTAAGCATATGAAACCTGGACCTACTTTTCAACCATAAGAAAGAAGATTCTATAATTTGTTACCGTTCTCGTAAGCCAGATGTTTTGATTATTAAGCACCTTCTCATTCCGCGCCTTCCATGTATGCCAAAAAGTAGACAATATATACAAGAAAGAAACCTATTTTGTGCCCGTGGGTAAGTACAAAAATAAAAAACCCTAAAAAAATACAAGATTAATAACTCCATCTAGCACTTATGTTAAACTCAGTAATATTAACCGTGTGATAATATAAGTGAAGATATAAAGTAATATTAACTGTGTGCAATACTTCAATATTTATACCAATGTTTCACTTTTGTTTTCTAGCTAGCTTGATCTATCCGGTCGATAAGGGGAGGTCCAAGAATGTGGAACCAAGCTAAAACATCAGAATCTGATACACTGACACATGAACTAGAAATTTGTAAACCAATGTATACACAAACCATATATCATTTGAGACAGATCAAGCTAGATACCAAAGTTCATATATCCCTGTAAAGTTTACCAGATGTCCCATAAGAATTATTACGAGCAGTCTAGGCCATATGTCCAAAGTCCCACAGCGGCATGATTTGAAGTAATTAGCAGCAACAGGTGACCTGAATCGGCACATAAAATTCTAAAGTCGTAATTTGAAGTATTCAGAGAATATAAAGATATTTATGTATGATTAAAATCCCGTACTGTGGAGGTCTACATGTTCTGACAAGAACAACATAAATGCCACGACTGAATGACCATCTGTGTGAGAGTAAAATGAGGAAATACTGTAAGTCAGCAGTTGGTTAAAGCAACATATATGCAATTATGTATATTATTTTGAATATTGTTTTTATTCTTTTCATCAATCCAGTTTATAACCAACAATCCTTTACAACTAAACCAAGGGCAATTAACAGACACAGGCGTATATATATAGTTGCATGCACAACAATGGTTAATATCATCATTTATGCTTATGCATAAGATACTTCTATGATGTGAATTTATGTAATTATAATTATTCTCCAAAATATGTTCCTTCTAACCCAAGATCTCACCTTCCCTAAAACAAATCTATATCTCACGCAGTCTGCTTTCTTGTTTACCTGGTACCAAACCTCGTCAAGATTCGGAATTTAAAATCACCGGCCGATAGTTTTCTAGGCCTCCTTCCTATACCTTCTAGATGTTTTTGAACTTCTAAGTGGCTTGGAGAAAGTCCAAGCAGTTCTAGGCATTTAATAAATGTGTTTGTACGAAAAGGTAGTTCGCTACCATTTGGAATGTTGGAATTTGATGGTGTGCTAAGCAAACTTAGCAAGTTCACCGGTCGGGGAAGCAAACTCAAAAGTTATGTGAGAAAGCAAACTTGCTCAGCATGAAACTCTGACAAGGTGGTGGGAATCTGCTCGTTTGACAAACAAACTCAAATTCTTTTCCTTTTTGTACAAGTAGTTTCAAAAAAATGGCTAGAAACACTTAGGGGCTGTTTGTTTACCTCTTAATAAGGCTCTGAATGGTTCAGACCTTTTACTAGTTCAGCACTTAATGGTTCAGACTGTTTGTTTCGTGAGCAAATGTCTGAATGGTTAAGACATTTGCCTCTGAATGGTTAAGCATTATACTAAGTCTGAATTGTTAAGACCTCTAATCTGAATTGGTCAGACATTTGCCTCTTAACGGTTAAACATTATACTGGCTCATAATGGTTCGAACCTCTTACTGGTTCAGCACTTAATGGTTCAAACCTCTTAATGGTTTAGCACTTAACCATTCAGAAGTTACCAAACAGCCCCTTAGCCATACTACAACCCAACTAGATAGCATTCTATTAAGATGTGGTCACCAACAACTATTGGTTATGGGGCTCTAAATAATAGTTACAAGTACATCAAATATTACAATCGACACTACAACTTATGCTTTGAGGCAAATGTTTTGGGTTTGGGTCAAATCACTTCCTAAGATACAATGAAGCAACAATTAGTATAACTTATCAACACTGCAGGAGTGGTGATTAGCCGATTAAATTTACGGAGTTGCAAAGGTTTCAGGTAACTAGAGAATCATGTTGAGATCCTAACACAATTATTTAGCAATCTAATATACTAAAGTAAAAGGGATTTCAACTAAATAGGCTATTCGTGACACAACAATGACCAAACATTTAACTAAATGAATAGTTATATATGTCCATACATCAATTAGTAGGGGCGCAGCATTTAAGGGGCCGGGGGGCGCCGGCCTCCCGAACTTTTCGCTCAATAGTGTTATATATGTAGTTTTCGTATAGAAATTTTTTGGTACATACGTTTTCGACCCCTCCAATTCTATAGAAATTTTTGGGTATATATGTTTTCGCCCCCCCCCCCCCCCCCCGGTCAAAAACGTCAAACTTCGCCACTGTCAATTAGTGACACAATAAGTAACTAGTCTGAAGTGAACAGATTATGATTTGGTCATCAAATTGTTCATTCACTCATTTTGTTCTGTCACTAAAGAGTGCTTGTTTGTATCATCATATGTCTTTAGCGGCAGTATGTTTGTTAGTCGCAGATATTCAAGTTACTCATCAGTCACTAATTTATTTCTGCCGCAAAAAGGAGAGTTTATATGTTTTTTTTCTAGAATTTGTCACATGTGTAAATGGTTCTTGTTCGGTCCTATTCATATATAATTTATGAATAGTAACAACCTTACCAAACTATCATGATGGTTCATTGTTAAACTACCATTTTGAGCCATCATGTTTCTTTAAATAGACATATTAATGAATAGTTATATATGATGGATGCTTGGTAACTAACTACTCATTAAATGGTCAGAGCCTTTGAAACTTAACTACATTGACAATCATAACTCTCCATGGGACCAATTCTATGTTTTTCTTTTTCTATTATTCCTAAGACACAACCCAAAATAAATAAATGTTTTGTCTATTACAAAAATATTCCCAATAACAACCGAATCTGTTTTGTCCTTAATGGTTAAACCAATAGTTAAGTTTGCTTGGTCCTCAAAGGTCTTTCCAATGTTAATATGATCGGGTGGTTAGGATGTGGTGCTTTGCCCCAATAGTTGTTTGGGTTGAAGAAGTTTGTTCTTTTAGTCTTTCAGATCTTCTGTCTCTTAATTAAGTTATTTTTTTCAAAGCTGATGTAGATTCATATATGCTGGCGAAATATATGGGATCGATAAAGGATGTTTGGTTAGTTTTCGTTTATATTGTTTCAACGGTCAGTTTTGCAAGAGATAATCAAATTGTAGGCAAGTTTAGAATTAGTTTTCATCTCAAAGGTGTGGAAAGGATGACTCAGTTGTAATTCAATGTATCTCCTGTTCCAAATAATAATCTCATCTGCAATCAATGGAAGTTGGACAAACTTCTGGTTTCAATTTTTTGTCCAATTTTGACACAAATAAATATCACCGACAGACAATCATCGACGGACTTCAAGTCCGTGACACTCTTTGGTTTGTAGTGTCCGCATGATCTGAAATTACAGGTCTTAGCATTTTGATGCTAATGATATGAAAATCATGCACCATAAGCATTTGATCCTAACTATATTATCATACAATATATATGTAATTGGAAGGACACTTGGCTTCTTTTGCATGCAAACTGATCATTTCAGATCATATATGTTCAACTTTTTGCACACAAGAAAAAGAGCTACATGACAGACTAAAGGTGGTTGATTTAGATCTAACTGTAATATCTTCTTCACATCCAAATCTTCTTTATTAGCTAATTTGTCTCATAAAGTAATCTTGACCCGGTAGTATTTGCTCATATGCTTGTTCTACTTAGTTGGTTAGTCAATATACACATATATTTAGGTTCATGAGCTTTCACATAAGCTTCCAACTTCACAATGGAAAAAAAAGCTCAAGCCCTTGAAGATGAAGAAAGATTTAAATCCTTGTCAACAAAATCAAATTAAGCTAACAACAAAATGTAACCAAATATAAAACCCAATATTAATAACATATATTGATTTTTTCCGTGAAAAATATAGAAAATGTCAAACCAGGGTCAATTAAAACTTACTGAAAGAGTTTGGCGTTGGTGATACTCATTCGTTTTAAAGTGTTTCCAAAACCCTAATAATATACTTAGAAAGGTAAGCCAAAATACAATCACAAAATGTTAATCCGATTCGTGCATTAGTAATTCAGTATAAGAAACTTAGTTCAAACTACAAACAAATTAGCTAGTAAAATCTCACACATAATAGAGTAGCATCCAGGCAAACCATACCTCTTTAAAAAGAGAACAAGAGGCTGCTCCGGTTGAGACCCCAAAATAAAATCATATATTCATATCTTTTCAAGATGCATATATTGCTTTTAAAGTGAAATAAGAACAAGGGTTTTACATTGTCCAACATACACACACAAACATTCATCGTGCAAGTATCAGTTTTAAAGGTAAGAGTTCAGATTGCAAAGAAAACTAACCTGGTTTAGTAAAGGTTCGCCTTAGATCCATTCAGTATTTAGAATTGTCATACAGTCAATTGATTTCTGATGCAGCATCATCAAGATTCTCATTCCCTAAAGACTTACAATAGGGCAACCATGTGAATCTTGATGTTGCCGCACCAGTAAACAATGACAGTTTTCGCCTGAAAAGAGATTATTTGATTATCTGTTATGGAATCTATGTTGATGTTATCCTAAATGAATTTGATCCAGAAAACCCTAACTTATGCAAACAAACAAAGAAAGAAAAATACCCACAAAAACATGTGTTTGTGATGTTTCCTTTGATTTACACACAAAAAATTGATTTTTTCAACTAGGGTTTCATCCCTGAGAGGAAAACAAAAACAAACAAACATGCCCGGTACCCCATAAAATCCCATTAATAGTGGTAAGGTCTCGGAAGAATGGTAGGCCTAGGATGAAGGCAAATCTATTATCATATTCCATATGATACAGAGATTGCACCCGTTGAGACCCCGGCTCAAGGACGATGAAAACAAAAAAAAAAAAAAAGATAATAAAAAAATAACCTCAAAAGCTACTACTAGATTCAAATCTGTGATTTATGTGGAGGAAAAACACACCATACACAAGAACACATTTTGGATTGCTAAAAGAGAGCTGTGACATCAAAGAACTGATGTTAACATGCTTGATGAGTTTTTCAAGAATGAATACCAAAAAAGAAAGAGGATTTAAGAGGGGAGATTGAACCAAAAACTTGTTCTTGGAAGAAGAAGAAGAGAGAGGAAAGCAGTTTGGTGAGGAAAGGGTTTGAGTTGGAGAAGAACATATATAGGAGTGGAGAGTGGATCCCATGTGAATTGGAATCCAATTTTGTGTGAGCAAATTGGATCTGTTTAACTTCAAGGACCTCAATCACCTAAAATCATTAAATTTCTTTAATTGAATGATAAACTCATCCATTCATGTTTTAAAATGTGTAAGCTTGTAAGAGGCATAGTGACATAAAAATATATACATAATTTTGTAAATGTACTTATACAAGGTATATTTTATTATAAAAACTAAACTTGTACTTGTAAAAGCGTTCTACTTTATTCTTGCATATTAGAATAAAACATATATTATACAAGTTTGGAACACCTTTACAAACATGCTACATAAAATAAAACACTCTGATTCATATACATAAAAAAGTTAATAATATAAAACAAATGTACTTTATCCTTCTGTGTGAAAAACTCATTCAATATTAAGTTATTTAAAATGCAAGTTTTGGCAAACTATATAATAAACGTTAGCTATCTTCTAAAACAGCTAAGTACTCACATATACTCCCATATCCTACTCTATATTTGTAAATTTTGTCTATGATGAAATAGAAATATCGCCACTCAAAGAGGGACACATGTGTCCAACATTAGAGTACCACTAGGCCGAAATCACTTTGGCTAATACATGTTATGTAGAAGGTTTTTGTTGACATGGATATCATGTAAACTATTTTGTTAATGTGACCTGTCGCCACATAAATTTATGATGATTTTATACAAATTCATAACATATTATATGATAACACATTATTTGTGTCAATGTTTTTACACATTTTGAATGCCATTGCATCAAATTTTGACTCATTTAAGGGTAACATGTCACTATCTTAATTTGTTCACAATTAGTATGCCATTTTAGACAATTTCAAGGTATTTACTACACCAAAATTAGGTACAATGGATTTTTATTGAAAGTGAGAAAAATTATTGTTTTTATCGTATTGAGCCTAAATAATGTTACATGACTTGGTACATTTATTTAAACATAATATATAGAGTAAACTGTTATTTTGGTTCCTGGGGTTTGGTTACTTTTGTCATTTTAGTCCAAAACTCAAACATTTTGCATCTGTGTCCTTGTGGTTTCAGTTTAATTGTCATTTTGCTCCAAATTTGAAATCTAGTCATATTTGTCTTATAAATCCTGTTTTTCCTTTTTCTCGAAGGCAAAATGGTCATTTTCTTTTTTATAAATAAATATCAGACCTCTCAACCATCCATCTCACTATCTCTCTAAGTCTGCCAGTCCGCCACGACCCACCACCACAGCCATCTTCCACCACACCACCTGTAACACCTATGCCTCTCTTTTTCTAAACCGCAACCACCTCGATCTCGATGTTCTATCCTCTGTAGACAGCCACCGTCGCCATTTTAGCAATCAAATCTCATTCTGAAACCCTAAACCTAACATCACTGTCACACTTTCTCAATTTAACATCAATTTCGTAACATAATCGTTAACAGAGCTACAATCCGGTGCGTCGAGGCAAATCCGCTCCGGTGGACTCGCACTAGTAACGAATCGTCTTTTTGAGCGCTAAATTAGGTATAACAGTCGAAAATCAGGTTTAGATCCGTTAAGAACCAGGATAAAATTGAGTTTTTGACATACCTCAACGGATCTCCGTTTGAAATTGATAATGGTGGCTGATAGCGGTGCGGCGGCGTCGGATTAGGGTTCATTTCAGTTTGTTGGCGGTGGTGGCTGATAGTGGTGCGGCGGTGGCTGGTAGTAGCGCTAGAGAGGGGGTTGGTGGTCGGGTGCAGATGATGGTGATTTTGGTGATGGTTAAGCGGGTGGTGGTGATGGTTGCGGTGAGGCGGTGGTGAGGCAGTAGTGGTGAGGTTGTGGTGGAAGGCTGTGGTGGCAATGGTGGTAGTGGTGTTGGTGGTAGCGGTGGTGGTGATGGTGGTAGTGGTGGTGATGAGGCTATGGTGAAGATATAGGGTATTGCAGGTGTGTGTTTAATATATATAAAATGAAATGACTATTTTGCCCCTGGGAAAAGGACAAAATAGCAGAATTTATAAGATAAATATGACCTGATTTCACTTTTGGACCAAAATGTCAATAAAACTGAAACCATAGGGATCCAGATGCAAAATGTTTGAGTTTTGAACTAAAGTGGCAAAAGTGACCAAACCTCAAAGACCAAAATGGCAGTTTACTCTAATATATATTTTCAAAGTTTGTTATTTTTCAAAAACTCAATATTTACATATTTTCCAAGAAATGATAATAAATGACTAGTTGCACCATGTAGCTTGTGCAAGATTCCAATGCAACCATACATATAAAAGGGAAATGAATTGCATTCTTTAACAACATAGACCCGAACACTTGAAATCATCCTGACAAATGGATCATCATTTTGTTTAAAGAACATAACGTGGTGATTCGACCCATTCGCCCAAGAGAAAACCCACAACTGAGAAACCTACCGGCTCAACCTGTAGCAAATTGTTATAAGCGAGATTCCAACTCACGACCACCACTAAAGAAAGTCATGGAGCTACCGTTGGGCCAATTGGCCTTTGATAATTGAATTGCATGCTAGGCAAGACAATCTAGTCAGTATGAAAGTTAGTATCACAATCTTTATCAATAGGAGTTTTAGAAGCTTACAATAAACACTACAAAAGAAGCGGCTTCCAGGGACAGACGTATGGGTTCAATATCCCTCGGTTTTGGGGTTATATATTGATGATACTCTATCAGAAAACATGGCATGGGTAATGGATTTATCGGTGGAAAATATTACCAAGAAATTACAAATGAAGTGTATGAAAAGGATTAACAAAGATGTCTAATGAATGTTACCATGACGTACAGCATCACCAAGGGATAACGTCGGACTATTTAGTATTTACCAATAGATTACCGATGAACTTTCCCCTACACAAAAGCTTGTTTAGTAAGAAAAAAATGATATATGTTTCCTGTAAAAGTAAATGGATTATAATTATATATGTGTCAATTTTATGATGCTAAAAATAAGAACAATGTGACTAAGTGTTATCTAAATGATTGTATATTTATAGTTTATCATTGAAAATAACAATATATTGAATACACAAATAGAAAATGCATGTCCATGCATGGGTCGGTCGCACAACGACCCAAAGCTTGTGTTGAATGAATTCAAAGATGGAAGATTCACAAATAGATGTCACAACAGTGCACATAATCATTACATATATTAAATAACAACTTGTTGAGTCTAATTATAAGTTTTTCACCTAATTTATAATCAATATTTTTTTAATAAAAAGGAATGACTTTTATTTTGTGTCTGACATGAACTCCCATGTGATTCCGTACGAGTTCGACATGGAAGATTTATAAACTTAACTTTATTACTTTTTCTTAGAATCCACTATTATCAATGGACACAAAATGAGTGATGGCTCATACACCTGCAAGTTGTGGCAAACAATTTCAGGTGCTATGGGGCGCACCCTCTTCCCTACATCCACCTGCATCTGAACCCCACGAGAATCTAAACCACTTTGGATAATTTACAGTAACAAGAGAATGATAAATGTTGTAGTTATACTTCAATACATAAATTAGTATATTAGATTTAGGTAGTTCTTTTATAATATTTTGTTTACAGCAAACTGATAATATGTCATAACTTTTTGGTTATCTTATATTAAAATATGAACATCCTTTAAATTTTATCATAAAAAAAGAGTTAAATGCTTGGTTGGTCCATGTGGTTTGTAAATATTGTTGATTTGGTTCTAGTGGTTTACTAATTACACACTTGATCCCGGTGGTTATTATTTTTGCACTCGGGTGATCCTTATCACTAACCTATGTTAAACTTCTTAGTTAAATGTGTGCGAAATGACTAAAATACCCCTAACCAATTAAAAAACCAAAAAAGAAAGATAGATTGGTGGGGCCCCCTCATCTTCTTCCTCTCTCTCCCTCTCTAAAATCCATCACCACCTGCACCTTAAACCCACCACCACCATGCACCTCCAGTTCCACCGTCAACCCACAACCACAACCTCCACCGTCACATTCATCCCACCACCCTCCACCGTCACCTTCAGCCCACCACCCCATTATTTCCTGTGCACCCTTATTCATACACTCCTCCATAACCTGCACATTCTAAAATCACATATTACAGTACTTATCAAGATCCATCCAATCATGTTTGTATGTTTTAATTATTCATCATGATTCATTACATGTACTGAAATGCTTGATTGCCCATTTAGAATAATTGAATCTGAATTGAATTCAAAGGAGAAGTGGCGCAAGAAAAAGAGAATAAAAGGGGTCGTAAGATTCTGCGGTGCGTCACCGGAGGACGCCGGAATTATGTCGGCTCCTCACTTTCTCTCCAACTCTCTCTTGATCTCTCTAATATCCACACATTGGTTTTTCCGACTAGGTTCGTTTTTCCTGCGGGTAGTTGAGGGTGGTGGTTGGTTGTTATGGGTGGCGCGAGGGGCTGGTGTGGTGGTTTACAAAGCAACAGGTTCGTCGTGGTGGTTGAGGTGGTGTTGCAGTGGTTGTTGTGGTGGTTGGGTGTAGGTGGTGGTGGAGATTCATGTTTTTCTTTAAGTTGCGGTGGTTGGGGGTAAATGGTGAGAGTAAAGGGAAGTGTGGTTGGAAGGTGTGGTTGTAGGTTTTTGTAGAGAAAGATAGAGAGTAGGAAGAAAGTGGGTTATAACTTTAGTTTTTTTAATTGGTTAGGGGTAATTTAGTTATTTCGCACATATTTAACTAATAAATTTAACACAGGTTAGTGATAAGGATCACCCGAGTGCAAAAATTACAACCACCGGGATCAAGTATGTAATTAGTAAACCACTAGAACCAAGTCTGCAATATTTGCAAACCACAGGGATAAACCAAGCATTTAACTCTAAAAAAAAGTTAAGTCGTGTTGCTTAAAGTAGATAGAAAGTAAACTACATAATGGATTATCCATATCTACCTCTTTGATTTAAATATAAAATATGTTTAAAACTTTATAACTCTCGATCACTATTGAATTAAGTAAATAAAAAAAACTCCTTTTTATTAGTTTTTCTTTTTCTCCAACTCTATTAAATAAAAAAAATCCTTTTTATTAGTTTTTCTTTTCTCCAATTCACAAACATCTATAAAGGTGAATATAGAAAATCAATAGTGGATCTTTACATGAGCATTCACATTAAAGCTTCTGCATATTCATATATGGTATTCTATATAATATAGAAGAAAAATAAGAAAAATAATAAAAACACCAATATATTACAATAAACTAAAGTAACTAAAGTACGTACATCTTTGTATTTAGAGGTTGATGTTCAACACCCAATATTTTTATTGTGAGTGTGATTGAAAGAGAAAAAAACAATAAAATAAGTGATTGCGAATAAAATAATGGATAACTTCGTTAGATAGTAACCAAATTTCTAGCGTGTTCCAACCAGGTCACTCATACATTTTTTTTTTCTAATCAGATCACTAAAGTTTATGTTCTAATCCTATATATTTTACGTAAATAGAAGGTCATCCATCATGCACACCATTTATTTAGGGTTTTTTAAAATATGTTAACAAGGCTTATAAATGCCAACATGAATTTAAAAAAAATCAATTATTTTTTTAAATAAATTGTGAATTTTAAAAAAAAATTACAAAAAAGTTGTGAACAAAGTAGTTTTAAAAGGTGCGACTTTAACTGTTTATATATAGTCGACCAAATTAGAATAAATAAAAAAAACATATCCTTCCCTCACAAAAATTTGTAAACATTTGTAAAACATAGTCTATAGTCTATCTTGAAAGATTTTTTCTTGAGAAATTGGAGTATGGCCTTGATTAGAGAAGGTTTCGTGGCAGAGATAAAATGGAAATGGAGGTCAGCCATGAATCTCATTAACCTCCTTTTTTTCACCACTAATTAAAATACTAAAAATTAAAGAGGAAACATGGATGTCGGGTTGATATATTCCATTTCTATTCTCCTTGGGTGAGCCCGACTCAAGTTGTGGCGAAAAGGGTGGGAGGACAGTTATGATATATGAGAAAAACGAGCCCATCCCTTCGCGTCACCGGTTGGCGTGTGGGTATTGATTACCAAAAATTAAACAACGCCACTCGAAAAAAACCATTTTCCTCTACCGTTTATCGATCAGATGTTGGAGTGTCTAGCAAGGCAACAGTTCTATTGTTTCCTTGACGGATTCTCAAGATATTTTCAGATCCTCATTGCACGGGAGGATCAGGAAAAGCCACCTTCAAATGCTGCTATGACACATATGCGTATCGCCGCATGCCGTCTGGGTTATGTAACGCTTCGACTACCTTTCAGCGTTGCGTGATTGCCATATTTCAAGAAATGATTGAGACTTCCATTGAGGTTTTCATGGATCATTTTTCAGTTTTTGGCGGCTCATTCAATCAGTGTTCACAATAATTGGTTAACTTAAAACCAATTTGATCAGGAAATGCGTATCGCCGCATGCCGTTTGGGTTATGTAATGCTTCGACTACCTTTCAGTGTTGCATGATTGCCATGTTTCAGGACATGATTGAGACTTCCATTGAGGTTTTCATGGATCATTTTTCGGTTTATGGCGGATCATTCAATCAGTGTTTGCTCAATCTGGAGAGGATCTTAAAAAGATGTCAGGAGACGAAGTTGATGCTCAATTGGAAGAAGTGTCACTTTATGGTGACCAAGGGGATAGTTTTAGGACACAAAATTTCGAGAGATGCCATAGAGGTGGATAGGACTAAGATAAATACCATTAGTAGACTTCCACTACCAATTAGTGTTAAGTCGGTTCGTAGTTTTTTAGGTCATGCGGGCTTCTATAGGCGATTCATTAAGGACTTTTCCAAAATCACACACCCCATGACCTGACTCCTTAAAAAAGATGTTTCGTTTTTCTTCGATGAAGAGTATCTCAAGGTGTTGATGCATATGTTTGTTCCCTAGGTCATCGTATAATATCGAGTCTGTGTTTCGGAGCGAAACGTTAAGTTTGAGAGTGATATGAGACAAGTTCGCCCGAACTTGTAGAGCTCATGATCAAGTTCGCTCGAACTTGTCTTGTGAAGGACAAGTTCGCCCGAACTTGACCATAGCTCATTTCAGGCGAACTTGTTCCACTATATATAGGATAGTTGTGTTCTCATTTGTAAGTGTTGGGATTGAACCTTTGGAAAGGAACAGATGATACAAAGTCAAAACACACCATCCGAGCCTTGGTCCAGCTATCAGAGGTTTCTATCCACTGATAGGCTTTTACTGCTTTCAATAAAGAACATTGTTACCTATCCTCTGACAGAAGAAACTCCCAACCGCTGATAGAAGAATACAAGATCAGAGGTTGGCCAGCAGTGTTTAGTCTAGTCTTAGTTAAATCAATGTAACAGTGCTATGCACTGATAGCTTTAGTCTAGCAGTGTTTATAGTTAGTTACGTTTGTTAGCTATCACTATCAACCATGACGTCATTGTAAGACGATCAATGGTTAGATAGTTAGTATAAATAGGCGCTCATTGTAGCAGTTTTACATGTCTTTTTAAAAAGATCAATTTCGCATATCTTCTTCATTTCTTACTGTCAAACGATCGTTATTGGGCTATGGGGGAGTTTGTGAATCAATTGCAATAGTTTAATTACTTAAAAGCAAGATGGTGATGAAAACAAACGACCAATTGATTGTTGTAAAAGTTTTCCATTAATCCGCTGCACTTAGTCTCTGTTTTCAATCATTTTCCATTATTTGAAACAAAAACAGCAATCAATTAAAACTTAGATCCTGACAATTGGTATCAGAGCTTTGTCATTCGATTTTGATTTAAACGTCAAATTGATTTGAACAGATCAGCTCTTTGTTGCTAATTTCGTTTGATAAGTTTTACTTGAATACAGAGTTTTATTACTACAAAAGTTTTTAAAACATAAATCTATTGTAAACAAGAGAAATGGCACAAAACACACAAGATTCAAATATTGGATCCATGTTCAAACCACCTATGTTGAAATGAAATGAATATTTTATTTGGCAACGTAGGATGGGTCATATTCACGCTCAACAGAACACCGAATGTTAGAGATCCGTTGTGTTTGGACCTCGTGTTCCCATGGTTCCAAGCACAGAGGATCCCCACACTCAAGTCCCTAAAAAACTCGAAAATTACTCTGAACAGGATTTCCTTAAAATTGAATTGGATGCTAAGGCTTTCAGCATAGTTGCTTCAGCCTTGCCCAATGAGATTTATGCGGGATTACTTCATTGTAATAGTGCTAAAGAGTTGTGGGATGCTCTCAAAGAGCAATTCGATGGTACTGAAGAGGTGATCGAGAATAATAGAGAAGTCTTGAATCAGCAGTATGAAACATTTTGTCATGTAAAAAGGTGAGCCACTAACCCAACAGTTCGAGCGATTTAGCTGTCTCATAAGCGAATTGAAACTGGTAGATGTGAGCTTTCCTAATTCGACTATCAATAGTCATTTCTTAAGATCACTACCAGAAAAATGGGAGACAATAGCTTATGTTACTCGAACATCTGGTGGTTATAAAGAAATGACCCTCACACAGCTTCATGGTCGACTTCTCACTTATGAGAAAGAGTTGAACAAGAGAAAGAAGCTTCAAGAGTCTGGGAAAGTGACTGATGACTATACACTAGGAAACACTGCTCTTTATAGTCATGAAGAGGGGTCTGGTAATGGAAAGGATCAGAGTTTTGATTATTACATTGACATAACTTCTGGAAACAATTTCAACTCTGATCCCAGTACACCCAATTTTGCTTTTGCTGCAAATTGTGAAAGCCAAACCTCTAACAATCTGAGTTTTGAGATGAATGACTTACAACACTTTGAACCCACGAATTTGGAAGAAATGGACATCCTACACCAGTTGGCACTCTTGAGTGTCAGGGCTAGTAAGTTTTACAAAAGAATTAGTAGGAGGTTTCCAAGATTACATGGGGGGTTAAAAGTTGGGTTAGATAAATCAAAGATAAAATGTTACAAGTGCAATAGGATGGGACATTTTGCCAGGGAATGCAGAACTCAAACTGCAGGACCAATTGTTACTCATCCTGGCACCAATCCTCAAAGCACTGTCCAATATTCCCAGTTTACCCCTGCACATCAAATGTAAAACACTGCTCATTTTGCAAGTACTGTAACAACTGTCCCTATTCATTATGTCCAAACCCCTGCTCCACAGATTCAATATGTTCAAGCACCACCTCAAGTGCATGTGCAACAAACTCCACATGTCACTCAAACCATTGCTGCACCAGTAGAGGTTACACAACAAAGCTTCTTTACCCAAGGTTTTGTTGATTGGAGTAGTTTTCCTGAGGATTTACCTGATGAAAACTTTGCTTTCATAGTCAAAAATTATTTTGAAAAAGAAAACTTCTGTTTTATGGCTTGAGACCATAGTTGAAGGTGATGAGTCTGTGGAACAGGAGTCAAAATCCGATGTGGTTGAATGTTGTGAAGCAGTGGTTACACCAGAAGTCACACCTGTGGTTGAAATGAATGCTGCTGAGATTGAAAAGGATAATCTATTTGACCCATGGGACATAGAGGTGTGTGAAGAAGAATGTGATTGTGCTCTTATGGCTGCTTCGAAGGTATCACCTCAGATCCTAAAAGATCTATGTTCTGAAAAATGCATTATTGCTTTTGCAAACATAAAACGGGTGAATGAAAACCTGAGAAACAAAATTTTGGAAGATGAACTTAAATTTGAAAAACTTGTGAAAGAGTTAAAAACAAAATTAAGTGAAAAAGATTCTGAAATGAGTAGCCTAAGGCATGAATCAAGCATAACCAAAGACCAGCTCCAAACCATGGTAGAAAAATACCAGGTTTGCAAACAGGAGCTTGAATCTACCCAGATCACTTATGAAAAATGGGTGGAGTCTTGCAAAGGTTATGAGCTTATGCTTGATGCTCAAGTCAAGAGCACATAAAGTTTGGTATGGGCTTTAGGAAATATGACCATACTTGTGAAAATGTTGGAAAAATTTGACTCTGAGCTTGTTGAAATAGTCCCAACAAATTTGGCTGGTGAAGAAATCAAAATTACTGATAAAGAAGGAAACAAAATTGTTCTTGAAAAACCAGAGGTCTCACCAAAAGAAAAGGAAATTGAAAAATATCAGTTTAAAACAACCTAATCAGATGAATGTGATATCTTAGAAAACTTCAAGCCAATGGACTTCTCAACCCTTGATGGTATAAAAGCACCAAAAGCATTGGTGATTCCTATCAAAGACTTGCGAGCAGAGGTTACATCGTCTGCTCTCAAAAAGTCTGATAGGAAAAGGAAGGAAAAGGTTAAACACTTGTTTTGTAAATTTTGTGAAAGGAAAAATCATGATACAGCAGATTGTTTTCTTTTGAAAGCTAATGATATAAACAAAACTTGTGTCATACCTAAATCTCCTAGATGCACCATTTGCAACAAAACAAATCATCCAGCTCAAGAGTGTGTCTATCTCAAAACATATCATCAAAAGGTAAAAGAGATTAGAGAAAAAGCTCTAGAAAGAGAAAATTCAAATATTGCAAAACAAAAGTTTTAATCATGTGAAACATCTGTCACCAAAGCTTTAAATCAAACCTCTGTCCGCAGAGAAATTCAAGTAACGGATGCACCTCCATCAAACCAGTTTCCAAGAGGTAAAAGCCAGCCTAATTACCAAAAGGTGCCTATAACTTATGAGACTTACAAAGTCTTCTAAGCCAAGGGTAAATAGGCATCCTCATGGTTACCAACAGTTGATAGGAGGTAGCTCACAGCAGTGGTTACAAAAGTCTGATCCAACCACTGCTCATCAGTCTGAACTTAACTCTAGATCACCTGATACCCCATCCAAAGCCATTTTGGCTTTGGAGACTCACCTGAACTAATTATTTCAAAACATGTGCAGGGAGCTTCTACTTGCCTTGACAATCTTTGGTATGTAGATAGTGGAGGCTTTAGGCACATGACAGGATGTAAAGCCCTGCTCAGAGATTTTAAAGCTCATGGAGGGGGTGATATATCCTTTAGAAATAATTCAAAAGGAAAGGTGTTAAGATCAGGATGTGTTTTAGCAGGAAAACTCAAGTTTGAAAATGTAAATCTCATTGACAATTTAAAATTCAATCTCTTAAGTGTTTCACAGATGAGTGATAAAGGTTATGGTTCCTTTTTCACAAAGAAAGCTTGCCAAATTGTAGGGCCAGAGGTTGTCAAAAAGATTGATCAAATCATTGCATAGAGCAAAGCACAGCTGACTGCTCATAGAGTAGGAAATGTGTATGTGGTTGATATGTTAAAAGATAATCCTATGTCAAATGCATGCCTGTTCTCAGTTGCCTCCAGCAAAGAGACAGAGCTATGGCATAAAAGACTAGGACACACAAATCTAAAAACTATCTCCACTCTCTCGAAACAAAATCTGGTTAGAGATTTACCCCAAAAACAATTCACTTGTGAAGAGCATTGTGTTCCCTGCTTAAAAGGTAAACAACATAAAAGCTCTTACAAGTTAATTGAAGAGTCCAAAACAAGTCAGTGCTTACAGCTGCTTCATATGGACTTGTTTGGACCTGTAAAATCGTGAGCTTAAAACACAAAAGATATTGTCTGGCGATAGTTGATGATTTTTACAGGTTCACATGGACTTTCTTTTTACACTCTAAGGATGAAACAGCAAACATTTTGTAAAACTTTGTTAAACAAGTTGAAAAGCAATTTGATCTTCCTGTAAAAATCTTTAGAAGTGATAATGTAACATCGTCAAAAACCAGGTTAACCAAACCCGCTTCGTTTATCAACCGAACATCCAGTTAAAAATTTCGTTGCGTATTTAATGCTCAAATTAATTTTAAACGATACATAATTAATAAGTATATTAGAATATAAAATTTATATTTGAAAATTTATTAAAAATAGTGAAATAAAAATTAAATGCTGATGCCGGGTTTCGAACCCGGGTCAGCCGGGTAAAGCTTCAAAGACTTAACTCACACTCGCCCAACCACTCCGCCACTTGTGCCTTTTGATGATATATTAAATCAATTAATTCAAATAAAAAAACTCGTTTTCAAAATCAGTCAACCGACGCGCCCATTACGCAGTCGCCGGTAATCCCGACGATTTCGCCATTTATTGTCGGTTTCTTGTGACTTAACGTGCATAATAACTCTTACATCGGTTATAACCGATGTCCAGCTCCGCGACATCAGTCATAACCGCCAGAGAATTATTGACCAACGAATCAAGACGGTAATCAGACCCAATTCATCGATATTCTTCCCTATAAATACACACTCTAGCCTCTGATAATCTTTTCGCTCACAATCACACCAATTCTCGACGCAACTTCACTCGCCGGAATTTTTCTGCAATCACCGGACTTTCGCCGGAAGACCGAGACTCACATCATCACGGTAAATACCTCGACTCTTTCTATTCCATTCCATTGTTAGACCATTACTAACCTCAATATATCACCCAGAATCAATCCCAGACGACGTTGTCGGAAATTCTGCTTTCGCCGGAAAACTTCTGAAAGTTCCAGAATCACGCCGTGAGCCGGTATGATCATTTAAACCTACTGATAATCGTTGCTCAGTAGTTCAATTTCACATCTAATCCATCCAAACTGTTAATTGATCCTAACAGCCGAAGTTCACAAAACAGAGCCGACGAATCCTTGCCGGAGTTCTGAAGAAGTCACCTGTTCGGTACAATCATTCCCCAAACCTTTCTGTTCAATACATTGCAATCGCTTATAAAGTTCGTTAAATTAATTTAACAAGTAACAGCATGGTTAACCGTTGTCTGTGTTTTGAGCGAAGAAGACGAAGTCGTATTGATTATAAGATTAATTAAAATCAGTATTATGAAGGGTTAGACACACAGTCCAGCGGTGGACTTTGTGCAAACAAACACACATACGTCCCGAGTTCGATCCTTGACACAAGCACATTCGCTGTAATAAAAATGTCCTTTTTTAAACTGAACCGGATCTACAGGTAGTAAGATGTTAAGTATAATAAAAACCGTAATATTTACCAAGTTAGACACACAGTCCAGCGGTGGACTGTGTGCCAAACTAAACCACAGGTCCCGGGTTCGAGACCTGTGGAGAGCACCGATTCGATACAATTAAATCCTTTTTAAAATAAATGATTTTCGGATTAACTTAAATAGTGTATAAATATAATTAAAAACAGAAATATTTCGGGTTAGACACGTAGCTCGGTTGGTAGAGCTGCGTGCACGCGTACGGGAGGTCACGGGTTCGAGTCTCACTCAGTGCAATAATATTCACAACCGAACCGGTCAACGGTCAACAGTCCTGGTCAACGGTCAAAGTCAAAAAGTCAACATTTTTTTTATTATTTTTATTTATTTATTTATTTTAAAAATCAATTAAAAATTCTTAAAAATAAACGTTTTTAAAGTTAGAAAATAGCCTTAAAGTCACAAAAATATATCCAAAAATCCTACTAAAATTGATTAACAAAATCCGCTTATTTACCGAACCATTATGTTATTTAGGTTAGTTCCCTTGCCGATTAAATCCGAATTCGTGCGCATTCATCATCAATCCAAGAAACGCAACCACTGTGAGTGAATTCTTACAAATTCCCCTTTTTATTCACGTTTTGGGGTGTATCATGTGTCGCCTAAACTAATTCGTTTATTCAAACTCGTGCTATACCATATTATGATCTAAACTTAGAATGTAATTATTGTTTGTTGTTATGTATTACATATTGTCAAGTTGTATGCAAACTATTTGTTAGGCCCATCAGTTCCTCGTGGGAGACGAGTTGAACAACGCGTGCCTTAAAACTCATTCATTAGGCCCATCAGTTCGTAGAACAACGCGTGCCTCAAAACTCATTCATTAGGCCCATCAGTTCCTCGTGGGGGACGAGTTGAACAACGCGTGCCTCAAAACAAGCTATTGTTGTATGTGTGTGCAATATTTAATATTAAGTGTTTTGTGAATAAATTTACATTCACATTTACTCATATGTGGTTATGCACTATTTTTTTATAATCAATTCAATAAAAACGTTTAAATGTTTTAAATAGGATTCACTCGCCAACTTTTTGTTGATCCAAAAACCATTTTTACACATGATACAGGTGGACAGGATGAAGCAAGGAAAACATAGAAAAAGTGCCTTAGAAGAAAAATAATGAAGGCTAGAAAGATGAATAGAACATGATGTACTAGTATGATATGATTGTATGATTTTCCTTTAAATTGTAATAATAAATATGAAACATTATAATAAATGTCATGAGCTTTGATGAAAACCCAATCATGCCCCGATCACCTTTTCCGCTGCGGGTCGGGGTGTGACAGATTGGTATCAGAGCTTTTGACTATAGGGATATAGGATAGGTTATTAAACCCTTAGAGCCTATACTATAGTTGATTAGATTTTAATTGTTTATGTGGTTACATGCAAACTCATGATGTTTATTTATTTCATATTTATTACATACACAAATACATGCAAACACTTCCAATATTACATTTTGTGATACATAGTGAATTATACTTACAGTCAAACATACATACTTACATACATATTCATCATACATATTTCAATGTTCACATATTTAAATCATCCTCATACTTCTGTTATTCAAGATTTTGTCGCATTTTTCATTTTTCAAATCTCATCAAAGTGAGTTATGCGACGGGCATGTAGTAACTGTAAGGGTACCAGTACCGGTAGTCGGAACGTCCTGTCTAGGTTGGCATTCGTATAAATCCAATATAACGGACCAGTTTGCCTACCTGGGGACTAACGATGAGAGTACAAAGGACCTATTAGGCCAAAGCATGCCACACCAAACGTCGTTCGAACTAACCCCACTTTGAGGTGTCACCGTGTCCACACCTGGATACATTCCGAATATCATACGTTACATACATATTTCTCGATTTTCTTCGGGTTTTAGTGTACGTAACCAGGCTAACACATGCGAACCATATGAAAAACCCGGTAGTCATGGGGGCCCACATGATTACGAAGGTGAAGTATGGCGGCATGCAAGGCCCAATTACGAGCAAAGCCCAAGACATCCTATGGATGTAGTAGATTTATTATTCTATATTTATTTTATGAATGTTCATTCCTAAATACGACACATGATCCTTAAAACATCCAACTCATACCTTGATATGTATTCCTTATAGATGTCTTCTAATTCCGCTCTTAGGAAGCTGAGAGCAGGAAAAGCTCGCGAGTGCATGGCTGCCCAAATCGCTCAACAAATGGCTGCCGTAATACCCAACATTGTAGTTCAAGTTCAACAAGCCCTTACCGCTAATCCCGTCAACCAAGAAGATCAAAATGTAATCAACCCTCCCCCAAATACCACTAAATGCACCTTCAAGCATTTCAAATCCTGCAACTTTGGAAGCAGCCATGGAGTTAGCTACAGAGCTCACCGAAAACCGCATACGGAATAAAGACTTCAAGGAGGAGAAGAAGAAGGATAAAGCATCAACTGAAACCTCAAACTCCACCCAAACCGAATCCCCTTCTCAACCCATTTCTAAGAGAAAACGAGATGGGCAACTTTTTGCTGTCACCCAACGCAATCAACCAGCCTCACAAGCCGTACCCCTCCAAGCTATCCCAATCACTCAAGTAGCACCCAACTCAACTTACCCAAATAAGAAACCTTACCTTGAACCTCACCCTCAATGTAACACCTGTTTTTATAACCATTCATCTACCTTACCTTGTCGACTATGTGCGATTTGTGGACGCTATGGTCATTTGAGCAAGGTTTGCTGCACCCCTCAAAACCAAACCTCACCCCCTACTCAAAACATGATCCAAACATATCAACAACCCCAATACCCCATGTTTCCTTTTGTTCGAGCTTGTTTTAATTGTGGCGACCCTACCCATTTTAGAAACACGTGCCCTCGGTTGGTTAACATCATAAACGCTCAAGCTCACGCAAACCCAGTTAACCAAGCAAATCAAGGAAACCTAACGACTAGGCCACCAGCAAGAGGAAGAGTTTTCAACATCAACGCCAATCCTGTTGAAGATAATGACGGTCCAAACGAACCACCCAACTAGTCTCCTTCACCAAAAATCAAGATTCAACTCCAACCGCTTAGTTTTTATGTTTTTCTTTATGTTGTCTCAATTATAAATTGGAAATTTATCCAAGGATCTTAATGCGAATTACTATTTCAGTTTTGTTTTTATACTCATTGATTTAACATTCATATCATCATCCCTCACGACGTATCTCAGTGTCATCATTTAAAGAAGTTAGGCTGTGTCTCACTTCTACATAGACTAACCTCTCCATCATAACAAACGAGAGAGGTACTGTCACCATTCAAACATGTATACTATCAGAATTAGGACTCAGGCTTTGGTTGTTGTGTTTGTTTATGTTCTAGAGTCATATCATAGAACTAATCATAACTTACAGATAAAACCAATGAAATTTGACAAGAATATGGTGGATACGCCGCTGGTACTTCCTATATATAAGTATTCTTGTCAAAGGATCAGAGGCATTGTCAGGCGGTTATGAGAAGTTCCATGTAGGATTTAGTAATGTCTTGGTTGAAATTTGTTTTACACTCACTGATTTAGCATTCATATCATCTCATCATTTAAAGAAATTGGATTGTGTTCCATTTCTACATAGACTAACCTCTCCATCATAACAAACGAGAGAGGTATTGTCACCATTCAAACATGTATACTATCAGAATTAGGACTCAGACTTTGGTTGTTGTGTTTGTTTATGTTCTAGAGTCATATCATAGAACCAGTCATGATTTACTGATAAAGCCAATGAAAATTTGACAAAAATATGGTGGATACACCGCTGGTACTTCCTATATATAAGTATTCTTGTCAAAGGATCAGAGGCATTGTCAGGCGGTTATGAGAAGTTCCATGTAGGATTTAGTAATGTCTTGGTTGAAATTTGTTTTACACTCACTGATTTAGCATTCATATCATCTCAATCATTTAAAGAAATTGGATTGTGTTCCATTTCTACATAGACTAACCTCTCCATCATAACAAACGAGAGAGGTACTGTCACCATTCAAACATGTATACTATCAGAATTAGGACTCAGGCTTTGGTTGTTGTGTTTGTTTATATTCTAGAGTCACATCATAGAACCAATCATGATTTACTGATAAGCCAATGAAAATTTGACAAGAATATGGTGGATACGCCGCTGGTACTTCCTATATATAAGTATTCTTGTCAAAGGATCAGAGGCATTGTCAGACGATTATGAGAAGTTCCATGTAGGTTTTAGTAGTAGAAGTTTTGTTTTAGGATATAACCTTATCTTTCCAATCATATCAAAACTCTTGCGCATGAAATCATACTTGGTCAATCAACTCTATTTCTAAATATTCTTTACCGTAGGCAACAAAAAGCGATTCCTGTAGCAGGGTACTCAACCCTTACAAGGAACGTTACCGCCCCAAACAAAACTTTAAACTCTTACTCCCTTCTAAGTATGTAATTGTCAAATTAAAACACCATCCTTTTGAGACAAACATGCCACTACTTCAATTTCGGGACGAAATTTCTAAAAGTAGGGGATACTGTAACATCCGTCAAAAACCGGGTTAACCAAACCCTCTTCGTTTATCAACCGAACATCCAGTTAAAAATTTCGTTGCGTATTTAATGCTCAAATTAATTTTAAACGATACATAATTAATAAGTATATTAGAATATAAAATTTATATTTAAAAATTTATTAAAAATAGTGAAATAAAAATTAAATGCTGATGCCGGGTTTCGAACCCGGGTCAGCCGGGTAAAGCTTCAAAGACTTAACTCACACTCGCCCAACAACTCCGCCACTTGTGCCTTTTGATGATATATTAAATCAATTAATTCAAATAACAAAAACTCGTTTTCAAAATCAGTCAACCGACGCGCCCATTTCGCAGTCGCCGGTAATCCCGACGATTTCGCCATTTATTGTCGGTTTCTTGTGACTTAACGTGCATAATAACTCTTACATTGGTTACAACCGATGTCCAGCTCCGCGACATCAGTCATAACCGCCGGAGAATTATTGACCAACGAATCAAGACGGTAATCAGACCCAATTCATCGATATTCTTCCCTATAAATACACACTCTAGCCTCTGATAATCTTTTCGCTCACAATCACACCAATTCTCGACGCAACTTCACTCGCCGGAATTTTTCTGCAATCACCGGACTTTCGCCGGAAGACCGAGACTCACATCATCACGGTAAATACCTCGACTCTTTCTATTCCATTCCATTGTTAGACCATTACTAACCTCAATCTATCACCCAGAATCAATCCCAGACGACGTTGTCGGAAATTCTGCTTTCGCCGGAAAACTTCTGAAAGTTCCAGAATCACGCCGTGAGCGGTATGATCATTTAAACCTACTGATAATCGTTGCTCAGTAGTTCAATTTCACATCTAATCCATCCAAACTGTTAATTGATCCTAACAGCCGAAGTTCACAAAACAGAGCCGACGAATCCTTGCCGGAGTTCTGAAGAAGTCACCTGTTCGGTACAATCATTCCCCAAACCCTTTCTGTTCAATACATTGCAATCGCTTATAAAGTTCGTTAAATTAATTTAACAAGTAACAGCATGGTTAACCGTTGTCTGTGTTTTGAGCGAAGAAGACGAAGTCGTATTGATTATAAGATTAATTAAAATCAGTATTATGAAAGGGTTAGACACACAGTCCAGCGGTGGACTTTGTGCAAACAAACACACATACGTCCCGAGTTCGATCCTTGACACAAGCACATTCGCTGTAATAAAAATGTCCTTTTTTAAACTGAACCGGATCTACAGGTAGTAAGATGTTAAGTATAATAAAAACCGTAATATTTACCAAGTTAGACACACAGTCCAGCGGTGGACTGTGTGCCAAATTAAACCACAGGTCCCGGGTTCGAGACCTGTGGAGAGCACCGATTCGATACAATTAAATCCTTTTTAAAATAAATGATTTTCGGATTAACTTAAATAGTGTATAAATATAATTAAAAACAGAAATATTTCGGGTTAGACACGTAGCTCGGTTGGTAGAGCTGCGTGCACGCATACGGGAGGTCACGGGTTCGAGTCTCACTCAGTGCAATAATATTCACAACCGAACCGGTCAACGGTCAACAGTCCTGGTCAACGGTCAAAGTCAAAAAGTCAACACTTTTTTTATTATTTTTATTTATTTATTTATTTTAAAAATCAATTAAAAATACTTAAAAATAAACGTTTTTAAAGTTAGAAAATAGCCTTAAAGTCACAAAAATATATCCAAAAATCCTACTAAAATTGATTAACAAAATCCGCTTATTTACCGAACCATTATGTTATTTAGGTTAGTTCCCTTGCCGATTAAATCCGAATTCGTGCGCATTCATCATCAATCCAAGAAACGCAACCACTGTGAGTGAATTCTTACAAATTCCCCTTTTTATTCACGTTTTGGGGTGTATCATGTGTCGCCTAAACTAATTCGTTTATTCAAACTCGTGCTATACCATATTATGATCTAAACTTAGAATGTAATTATTGTTTGTTGTTATGTATTACATATTGTCAAGTTGTATGCAAACTATTTGTTAGGCCCATCAGTTCCTCGTGGGAGACGAGTTGAACAACGCGTGCCTTAAAACTCATTCATTAGGCCCATCAGTTCGTAGAACAACGCGTGCCTCAAAACTCATTCATTAGGCCCATCAGTTCCTCGTGGGGGACGAGTTGAACAACGCGTGCCTCAAAACAAGCTATTGTTGTATGTGTGTGCAATATTTAATATTAAGTGTTTTGTGAATAAATTTACATTCACATTTACTCATATGTGGTTATGCACTATTTTTTTTATAATCAATTCAATAAAAACGTTTAAATGTTTTAAATAGGATTCACTCGCCAACTTTTTGTTGATCCAAAAACCATTTTTACACATGATACAGGTGGACAGGATGAAGCAAGGAAAACATAGAAAAAGTGCCTTAGAAGAAAAATAATGAAGGCTAGAAAGATGAATAGAACATGATGTACTAGTATGATATGATTGTATGATTTTCCTTTAAATTGTAATAATAAATATGAAACATTATAATAAATGTCATGAGCTTTGATGAAAACCCAATCATGCCCCGATCACCTTTTCCGCTGCGGGTCGGGGTGTGACAGATAATGGAACAGAGTTTAGGAACAAGGAGTTGGATGCCTTTTGGGGGTCAAAAGGAATTGTTAGACAATATAGCATTCCTAGAACTCCAGAACAAAATGGTTGTTGAAAGGAAAAACAGAACTTTAATTGAATCAGCAAGGACTATGCTTGCAGACTCAGGTTTACCCTTGTCTTTTTTGGCAGAGGCTGTAAACACTGCTTGTTATGTCCAGAACAGAGTTTTTATAAACCCTAGGCATCATAAGACTGCCTATGAACTGCTCTATAAAATCAAACCTCTGATCTCATATTTCAAAGTCTTTGGCTTCCCATGCTTCATTTTAAACATCAAGGATTCAATATCCAAGTTTGCAGCCAAAGTTGATTGTGGCTATTTTCTGGGATACTCAACCACTGCCAAAGCCTACAGAGTTTTTAACTCTAGGACCAAGTGTGTTGAGGAAACTCTAAATGTGAAGTTCAATGAACTCTCATCTTTGAAAATCCCAGCAAATGGACCTGATGAATTGTTTGATTTATCTAATTTTACATTTGAAGATGTGTCTGTCAAGACTAACCTGCAGGTACTCCATAATCATCTGTTGAAGAGCAAGGATACGATTGTATTCTTCCAAGTTTCAAAATCAATCCTATAGGCAGAGGAGCAGATGTTAGTAACAATGGTGAAAACTGCCAGGTCAACAGTGGTTAATACTCAAACCTCTGCCAGCTCTCAAATCCAAACATCTGTTGATGAAAGTCTACTACAAATGGGCGAAAATCAACACACTTTCACTCCCATACCACCAATCCCTCCACCACCATTTCAATCGGAGGCTGGACCATCAAATTCACCGGCAGAGGATAGCTCCGATGATACACATTTGCAAGCTTCACCTCAAAATGCCATTGTCCCATATCAAGGTGATTTGATATTCCTCAAAATCCATCCATTTGATCAAGTTATTGGCAACATCAATGAGGGTGTGCTCACAAGAAGCCAAGCCCAAAACATTTGTCTTTTTGTTGGATTTCTATCACTCACACAGCCTGTCAAGTACCAAGAGGCACTAAAAGACAAGAGCTGGGTAGAAGCCATGCAAGAAGAGTTCCTACAATTCAAGAGACAACAAGTTTGGGAACTTGTAGCACTGCCAAAAGATGTGAGTCTCATCGGCACAAAGTGGGTCTTTAAGAACAAAACCGATGAAAGGGGTATTGTTGTAAAAAACAAAGCAAGGCTCGTGGTTTAAGGCCGCAGACAGGAAGAAGGGATTGACTATGATGAAACTTTTGCTCCAGTAGCAAGGCTGGAAGCCAGTTGCCTGTTCTTAGCCTTTGCTGCTAACCACAACATCAAGGTGTATCAAATGGACATCAAAAGTGCATTCATGTATGGAAAGATCAAGGAAGAAGTATATGTTTGTCAACCTCTTGGATTTGAGGATCACTTCCATCCTGATCATGTGTACAGGTTAAACAAAGTACTGTATGGTCTAAAACAAGCACCAAGAGCCTGGTATGAAACCCTATCCACTTTTCTCTTATCTATTGGTTTTACCAGAGGTAGGATTGAAGAAACCATATTTTTAAAATGGAAAGGAAAAGATTTGATGCTTGTCCAGATTTATGTGGATGACATCATTTTTGGATCCACATGCACTGCCATGTGTGACGAGTTCAGAAAACTCATGGCAGCAGAGTTTGAGATGAGTGCAATGGGTGAGTTGCAATGTTTTCTTGGTTTACAAGTCAAACAAATGCAAAAAGGCACTTTCATTCATCAAAATAAGTATGTGAAAGAACTACTTAAGAAATTTGATATGAATGATTGTAAACCTTGCAGCACCCATGGCAACATCCAAGCTAGTCACTATAGATGGCAAAGATGACCTTGTTGATCAAACTTTGTATAGAAGCATGATTGGGTCTTTATTATACCTAACTGCATCACGACCAGATATTATGTTTACCACATGTGTCTGTGCCAGATCACAGTCAATGCCAAGAAAATCAGATCTTATTGCTGTAAAAAGGATATTCAGATACATAAAAGGTGCTCCCACACTTGGTATCTAGTATCCAGCTAATGGTAACATTGAGCTTGCAGGATATTCTGATAGTGATTTTGCTGGATGTAAAACAACAAGGAAGTCCACATCTGGAGGAGCGCAATTCCTAGGGGATTGCTTAGTGTCTTGGCAAAGTAAAAAAGCAAGTTGCAGTATCCACATCCACTGCTGAAGCAGAGTATATAGCTGCTGCAAGTTGCACTGCTCAAATTTTGTGGCTTCAAAACCAACTCTTGGATTTTGGTGTGACTGCCTTGAGGACTCCTCTCAAAATTGATAGTCAAGCAGCAGAAAACATCATCAAAAATCCAGTCTCACATTCCACCACCAAGCACATTGACATCAGATATCATTTTGTGAGGGATTGCTATGAAAAAGGTCTGATTTCTTTACAACATGTCCATACCAAGGATCAACTAGCAGATGTGTTGACAAAAGCACTTGATGCTTCCACATTTGATAGCTTGATATCTAGGCTAGGAATGCTAAACATGGACTAAAAACAATTTTTCTTGTGATCCATGTGTAAATAGAAATAAAATGTTTTTTAAAAAATCATAAATAATTTTCAAAAATAGTTAAAATTTAATTTTTCAATAAAATCCTTAAAGTCTGTTCAAAGCTCTGATAGCACAAAAACACTGTTGTTTAGAAAAATCTATCCACTTATGCAAACCTCTGATAGTGTTTAAAATTGGTCACAACCACTGGTAGTTTTTACTCTAACAGTGGTTAGCCAAAACAACTGTTTTCCATTGTCAATCAGAGGTTACACATGGACAGATGTTACTCGACAGATGTTGCATCAGACGCCACGTCAAGTGCACTTTTTGAAAACCCCTATAAAACCATGTTCTATCCCCAAACAGAGGTTTCATCTTTCTTGTGCGATTCCAAATTTTTCAAAACCTATCTTTCACAAATCATCCAACAATCATGGCTCCTAAAACCAAATCGAAGAAGAAATCAACACAAGAAAAACCCCTATTTATCCTCATCATCAAAACACCACACAATTACACTGCTATTCTTGAAGAAACCGACGCAAACTTTCGTTATCATCCAATTATCCGAATTCTCAAAGAATCAAAATTCAAACACATGTTGGAAGTCAAAGCCCCCGTTTACATCGATTCTTTAAAAGAATTTTGGGCAAATGCTAAACTCCACTCATCCGCTGATGATGTGCCCTATTCCATTACTTCCAAAGTAGGGGGCACACAATTACAGATAAGCCCACATTCTATCTCCCAAGTCTTCATGTTAAATGATATGCAACATCCGGTATCATTTCCTTTGAGGGAGATATAACATGAATTCGTTGAAAGAGGTTACACCGGACAATTGAAAGGTATGACAATCTTCAAACCTAATTTTCCAGCAGAGATGAAATTCTTTTTCCACACCCTACTTACTTGTGTCTCTGCAAAAACAACTACTTTCAACGAGATTCCATTGAACATGCAGTATCTGGGATTTGCAATTTTAACTGGTTCTGATTTTAACTTCTCCTAGGTGTTGTTCAATGATCTTGTAACTAATTTTAAAAAATATGTCAAAACAAAAAGCTTTCTTGATACATCCAAGAGTCATGAGTGTTTACTTGCAAGACCAGATCAAATCAAACGCAGGTAAACAAGGCGCAGTACAAACGCTGGCAGCCTAAACCATGAAACGTTAACACGAATTACAAATCAAGATAAAGTTTCCAAAACAGAAGCAGAGGAGGCTGAGCCTATTTTACAAGAACAAAATGTTCAAGCTCAACCTCCGGCTGTTGAGCCCACTACTCTAGGTGATCAGGGCATCGCAACCGCTGCTCTGAAACCCACACCTAAAATTTCCAAAAATAAACCATCTAGAGCATCCCGAAAACCCACCAAACTCAAAAAGGGTCCTCTAGAAGATGAGATCCCAGAGGTAAACCCAGTGACACCACCAAAGTCACCAACCACTACTGCTACTTCTTCACAACAGATGGTAGAAAGATCTCAAACCGGCTTTGAAACTCCTCCTGCATCCTCACAAAAGGATCAGGTTGTAGGCACATGGACACCTAATTATGAAGCTCTAGGATCACTTGGTTCTATCTTCCACAGCCCCTCTCCCAGGGAAATGTACCTTTCTACACAGCCACTCTCACCAATGCCATCATTACCTCCCACCATGTTACCCTTGCTGAATGCAATAGAAATTAAGCAGACATTATCCAGCACTTCTCACCAACCAATCAATGAGAATATACTTCAACCAGAGGCTGGGTTTGACTTATTTCTAAATGCTAGCCCATCAGCAAATGAAGAGGCTACATCCCTTGGGTTACATGTAACCCTTGGTGATAGTTCAACAATGGCAGCCACTACAATTGCTGAACTCCCAAGTTCTCAATTGGACAGTGGTTACATAGCTAAGACCTTGTTGAAGGCAACCACTACTGAGGCTACTAAGGTAACCTCCGCTCCAGTGGGAAGTCCCCAGAATCAAGACAAATGGGCATCTAAGATTGAAGCAAGTGGTAAACCACTTGCTCATGATATCTTGGATAAAACTACCACATCTGGTAGGAGTTCAGATGATCCTATTAATTTAGGTGATGAGCTAAAATATCAGGAATTGACGGAAAGGGTTACTAAGGTTGAAAGCACTGTTGATGAAATAAAGATCTTTTGAAACAGTTGGTCACTATACAGAGCCAAACCCCTATTCCAACCACTGCTGAGCTCAAATCTGTAATATCTCCAATCTTTCAACAAGAGAAACACTTTCTGGAACAAAAACATAAGCATCAGATGATGGAACTCAGAAA
Organism: Scalesia atractyloides; assembly: GCA_947069175.1. NCBI lineage: Eukaryota > Viridiplantae > Streptophyta > Magnoliopsida > Asterales > Asteraceae > Scalesia > Scalesia atractyloides. The sequence goes on along the minus strand of CAMTDV010000025.1, from coordinate 14,453,849 downwards.
TATGGTTGATGCAAGATATAATGACACTGCTATAGATATCAAGGCAATCAAAGCCCACTTACTCACCACCACTGGTACATCTCCTCCTACTGTCATTTTTGTCAGTACAGATGAAGCCAAAAAGGGGGAGAAACCTTTGAGAAATAAAAAGTTGAAGATGGATGATGATAAGGCAAGGCCTACAATGAATATTCCTAAGCCAGATGGTTCAAAGAAACCAGACTTAACTGAAGATATCTTGGCAAGGGCAAAGAAGTCCTATAAGAAGTCTGTGTTTGATGAAGGCAAGGTACTGGTTGAGAAAAAGATTGATCAGCAGTTAGAAAAGGAGAGACTGGTACCTCAACAAAGAGTAGATCTTCTTCAAAAGTAAGACAACCAGAATCCACACCTCTCAAAACAAATATGCTACCAATCCAACCACAAAAACCTCTGCCAATACAAAATCAACCAGATCTTCTCACACAAAACCCATATCCACCTCAACAAATGTTACGGCAACTGTTGTGCCAACATCTATTGACATAGCAGAGGTTATAACAGATGTTACCACAACCACTGCCATCTCACTTTTCCTACTTCCACACAACAACCACCAACACCACCAAGAATTCCAAGTCATCCATCATCACCTTCGATCAGTTTTAAGAGGAGAAAAGTTACAAAGGTCATAAATGAAGAAAAGATCCCTGCTCCTTTGCCTCTTGCATCTGCACCAATGCTAAATCTAACCTCTGTTTCCCCAACTGAAACATCTGCTCCCTCAAAAGAAGTGATTCCTGCAGCTATAAAATTTCCTCTTGATTTGCATGCAGTCAAGAAAGAAATCATATCTTTCTATGATGAAGAAGATCCAGACAAAAGACACTTCCCTTCACTTCAAGGTTATCCAAAGCCTGCAAATATTGATCAGTATCTGGCACTCAAAGAAAAACAGGCAGAGGATATTGCTAAGAAGTTGTCTAAAGGCAAGAGTGATAGAGAAGTGCAGAATCAACTCCAGTTTCAACTGAGCAAAGTCCAGTCCCTTGAAAGATTCTCAAAGAATTTATCAAATAAAATTTCAGAAGCAGAAGATAAACTCTTGAAAGAAAATTACATCTCACACATCATGGAAACAAAGAAATATGTTGCTACAAGAGCACAGTTCAAGGATTGGTCTGTGAGTGAGCTTCAAGAAGAAAATGCAAGAATAGAAGCACAATCAAAAGATCCTCATAACAAACCTACATGTCCAGACTGGAACAAATACAAGAAGAATGTACCTGAAAAGACCCTAAAGCTCAGAAGAATGAAGGAAGAGCTAATTCGGAATCAATATGGGTCAAAGAATCAGGTGATGAGATGGGGGAGATAAGAGTGTTGGATACATACAAAACGCTTGAAGCTACAAGGAAAAAGGATCCATCAATGCCTCCTAAACCTGATTATTCCAAAGAAGATGCTGCTCTCAAAGCCCGGCTCTCTAAAAGGCCCAGCTCAACAACTGTCCAATCCACACTTGCTTTGGTAAAACGAAAAAGGCAAGAGGAGTTGTCTGAGAAGGTTGACAAAGAGTTTGAGGAAGTGTTTATCAAAGAAGGAATCAAGAATATGATGGACTATCCAACAGATGATAGAAGTGCCAAGTTGGCCAAAGATTTGACAAGAGTAGCTCCCTTCCTATCCTCAGCAATAAAAGCTCCTTCAAGAAAGCCTTCAGACCCAAAAATTCTAAAGTGGAAGGTCAACAAAGACACCCACGAATTGACTCTGATCAAGTCTGATGGTAAGGTCACTAAACTATCCATGGAAGCTGCTTATGGGCTTACAGTAGAAGACTTCCACGAATTACTAAGTTTAGAACTTGAGAAGGATGCTGATGACTTAGAATCTCTTAACTTTGAGCTACAATTCAAAGGTCAAATAAGAGAGTTCTTTCTGAGGAATAAAGATCAAGAATAAGGTGTTTTTGGCATCATCTGTTCCAGGGGGAGATTGTTGGGATTGAACCTTTGGAAAGGAACAGATGATACAAAGTCAAAACACACCATCCGAGCCTTGGTCTAGCTATCAGAGGTTTCTATCCACTGATAGGCTTTTACTGCTTTCAATAAAGAACATTGTTACCTATCCTCTCATAGAAAAAACTCTCAACCGCTGATAGAAGAATACAAGATCAGAGGTTGGCCAACAGTGTTTAGTCTAGTCTTAGTTAAATCAATGTAACAGTGCTATGCACTGATAGCTTTAGTCTAGCAGTGTTTATAGTTAGTTACGTTTGTTAGTTGTCACTATCAACCATGACGTCATTGTAAGATGATCAGTGGTTAGATAGTTAGTATAAATACGCGCTCATTGTAACAGTTTTACTTGTCTTCTTAAAAAGATCAATTTCGCATATCTTCTTCATTTCTTACTATCAAACGGTCGTTATTGGGCTAAGGGGGAGTTTGTGAATCACTTGCAATAGTTTAATTACTTAAAAGCAAGATGGTGATGAAAACAAACGACCAATTGATTTTTGTAAAAGTTTTACATTAATCAGCTGCACTTAGTCTCTGTTTTCAATCATTTTCCATTATTTGAAACAAAAACAGCAATCAATTCAAACTTAGATCCTGACAATAAGATTCAGAGATTTTGTCACGACAGAGGTGAAGCTCTGTCCAAGTGTTTCCAGGATTTGTAACGTCTACTAATCAATGAGACGGTGTTAAACAGTAAAGAACTTGTATCCAATGTCACCTATACAAACAGATTCCGCACGTTTACCTTAGGTTTGCCAAATTAGTACCAGAACGATCCGTACAATGGACCTACAAGTGGTATCATAGCAGGATTGGCCTAATTTGAAGACATTGGACATAGAACATCTCATCTTCTACTCATTTCTTTCATTTTTAAATTTTTCTTGGACATTTCACGGATAAAATGAACTGATTTTCAAGTTTAATACGTAAAATCCATAATAGTAAAACCCTTGAAAATATCAGAGCTTACTACAAACAAATTCGTGTCGAAAATGTGAAAAAACCATGCTTGAAAACACATGTTCGCTCGAACTTATCATCAAGTTCGCCCGAACTTAATTGATTTTCAAATATTTTCACTTAAGTCCGCTCGAAGTTATCAAAATTTGATCAAGTTCGCCCGAACTTGACACATTTTGTTGAAAATTGATACAAGTTTGCCCGAACTTGTCCAAATTTCAACAAGTTCGCCTGAACTTGTCAAGTAGTATACAAGTTCACTCGAACTTGTCAAGAAGGGTACAAGTTCGCCCGAACTTGTCTAAGGGTTTCTAAAAAAAAGCATGAAATTCAGAAAAACGTCTCGGACATTATATATCGTTAGAATCGTATCGACGAGACGAGTTTAAAGCTCTAATCTGGTAAAAACAGTTTTCTGAGAAAATTTAAACGTTTTTAGAGAACCGATACGTTAATATTGACGATTAATAAGTCAAATTTTACTAAAATTGTCTGTTTACTAATCATTTTTCAAGTGTTTTTGAACGACAAAATAAATTTGGAAAACGAAATGGAGTCCATGAAGCCGCCAATGTTGATGAGTATAGATGAGTATGAAGCCTAGAAAGGAAAATTCGAGAGCTGGGTACAAATAAGTTTCTTCCACGTTTGGGTTGTCTTTAAAACTGGATTTTAATGGCCAGTTGATAAACATGGAGCTATTCTCGCAATATCAAAGTTTACACCAGAACAGAATAATGCATATGTCCATGAGAAGAAGATGATCAGTCTGATACAGCAGTCTGTGAAAGAAGATATCTTGATTTTGCTACCAGAATGTGATACGGCACAAAAGCTATGGAATGCTCTGCTTGCTAGATATCTGGAGTGTATTGAGATGATCAAGAATAAGAAGGCTCTAATCATGAAAGAGTTTAACATCTTCACAATGATCAAAGGCAAATCAATGAAACAAATGATAAAACGCTTATGTCAGTTGAAGATTCAGATGACAAAACATGATCTTCTTAAAACAGAAAGGGGATACATTGACAAGTTGGCTGATGTATTTCCGAAGGGTGAATGGGCAAAGTACTTAATTGTACTAAAGGAAAGTCCAAGTTGGGAAAATTTCATGCTTTCTACCTTCATTGACAAGTTAGAGAAATATGAAGTGGAATTGCTAAAGAAATCTAAACTTGTCAGTAATCAAAGGAATGATCAGGTGAAGAGAGAAGAGAATGTAGTGGTTAAAAACTATGAAGCTCAACTTTCAAGTATGTATACAAATGGATTTTCAAGTTCTAAACCAGTCTTCCCAGTTTATGATGTAGATATCTATCGGGCAGATAATGCCAACCTCTTGAGTGAGATTGAGAGTTTGACATTAGAAAATAAAAACTTAAAAGAAATGAAAAGAATTTTGAAAACAAAATAAAAATTTTAGAAAATGAAAAATTACAAATGGTAGTAGATTTTCAAAATGAAATAAAAATGTTTAAAAATGAAAAAATTGTTTTTGAAAAATTAAATATGGAAAATCAAAAAGCAATAAATTCTCATATTGAGAAAATTGCTCAACTTGAAAACGAAGTTGAGACTGTTAAAAATAAAGTTGTTAATTTAGAAAAGTTATTGAAAGGTTTTGTGACTTCCTCATTAAAGTTAGATCATATATGTCCAAAACCGATCAATGTTAATAAAAAAAATTCCAATAAGTGACAATGTCACAAATTATGACGATGTCATAATTGAAGATTGTGATGATGATACCAATGATAAAAATGAAATATTTTTAAAACTAAAAGAAAAGTTTCAAGAAACTGTTCTACAATCTACTGAAAAAGGTGAATGCTCAACGCAAAAACCTTTTAAGCAGAATGAAGAACAAAAACAAAAGAAAAAACAAAGTTTTAAAAATTCTAAAAACTTTCAAAAGAAAAATAAAAGCTCATCGGTACGATCATCCAACTATTATAGAAATTCACAAAAATTTGTAAATCAAAACTCACAAAAAATTGTAAATAAGTGGTGCAGGTCGGATCACAGTGCTTCAACGTCAAATCAAAGTTACACAAGAAGCAGGAAAGATGGCTACCACGCGTCAAATCAGTGTTATGATTTGAGTGTATGGTTTGCTAAAAAGGATCAGTATGAGAACAGGAAGTGTCATAAATGTGGAGTAACTGGACACATTGCTAAAAAATGTCTACAAATTAATCCTAAACCTGTTCATATTGATAAGAAAAATTCTGAAGATTTGAAAGTACCAACTCAGGTTTGGAAACAATGTACAGAAACTACAAACAAGGTGAAACCAGTTGTTACTAAGTTTTCAAATTTTGAAATTGATGAATCCTCGAATAGTAATGAACATATAGTTTCTACATTGTATTTCAAGAAAGCTTTAACGAAAAAATCAAACATGGTTGTTAAAAGGAAATGAAGTGACACAACCAGTGAAAATTGAAAGATTATAGGACTTTCCAAAACTTGAGAAAGTTCTAAATAAACATGATTGTGAAAAGAAAGTCAAAGTTAAGGTTGAAGAAATAAAACCTAAGACTGCAAAGGCTTGGGTGTCACTATTCAATTAATTGTTTGAATTTTTGTGCAGGAACTTCTGAGATGAAAGTAAATTACCGAGAATGGAGTTCCGTGGCACACATTGAAGACGGGTCGGGTTATCAAGTTTTATATAAAGGCCATTTTTACAAAATTTGAAACTCAAATAACGTTTACTTTACAATTTTTGGAAAAATTTTGGAGAAAATTTTTCGAAAAACATGTTCTAATAACGTTTACTTGAAAGTTTTACAAATTTTTGAAGAAAAATTGAAAACTATCACAGAACTCTCACTGTTGAAAAGACAAAATTCATGGATATAAATGTTTTATAATCACAAAGGTGTCAAGGTTTTTGTCATCATTAGGGGGAGAGGGTTTAAAAGAAAATTTGTGAAGCAGTAATGGATGGCGAATTAAAGTGATTCTCATCGGTTGGTCAATATTATTAAAAAAATTCCAAAAATATGTTTTTGATTTTAGGGGGAGAAAAATTTTTCAGAAAATCCAAAAACATATTAAATACAAAAAAGTACAAAAACATTGAAAAAGGCAAAAAGAGTTTTGTGTCAAAAAGGAAATGATAGTACATCAGTGGATTATCGCAGTATGCTAAGGATTTATAAAGTTTTAAAAGTTTAAACAAGTCTTACTGTGGATGTGTTGATAGGCTTTACACATTCAGTAAATTGTTTCCAGGATATAAACTAAATTTTACAACTGCTTAAACTTGTGGATTAACATCTCTCGAATATATGGACTTAGTACCCCGAAATTTTGTTTGAGAGATTGCCTGATTCTGAGATATGAGGTCTTTATAGATGATTGATATATGGGGTATTATATAAGTTCTTCTGATTTTGCGTAAGCAATGGCCTAGAACTTGTAGAATACTTTTGCCTTAAAACCCTAAAATTGCATTAAATTGGAAATATCGAAAAATACTACAATTGCAGTTCAAAAGATTCCAAAATTGGAACACTACCTTTAAAGTCGAGCCTTAATCTTTTTGTCGGTACGGTGGTACTAACCTGAGCTCTCAAGGCCTCGCACAACCCAGATACATATATCAATTATGCTATACTCACCTGTAAGATGAAATCTAGGGAATCTTGATGCGGGAGTATATTCTGAGATGGGAACCATAGTTAAATCAAGTTTCTTAATTCTACATAACGTATCTTGGAACAATTGAGAAATGTGTCGAAGTTTAAGAGGACAATTATATAGACAATCTAGGTAAACGAGTTTAAAGCTTAAAGTCATGAAAAGGTCAATGGTACTAGTGACATGTTTCAAAAACTTATATGATCCTTTAACACAAACTCAACAAAAATATGTTTGTAAATATATTTGTGCATACTTAGTGTTTGATATTCATTTCATAAAACAAAAAGATTATATTATCTTTTTGTTTTGACCGCTGATAATGAAAAGCAGATTTTCAAAGTCTAGAGTTGCTGAACAAAATCTAAAAAAAACTTTTGAAAATTTGATCTGAAAAGTTTAAACGTTCATTAATTTGAAACTTACATTTGAATAAATACGTCAGTTTAGTGTCAAAACATTTAATCAAGATCATTAAGTTAAACTTGATACATAAATCAGCTATTCAAGGTCATTAATTTGGACTTGATTAACTGAGAGGGTTTAAAACTGATGAGAAGATTAAAATTTGAAATGGTTGTATTTAGAGATTTCAAAGTTTGAATCTGAAATGTTTTATTTGAAAGTTTGAGGAACTTTGAAACAGAAAGTTGATTTTAAGGGGGAGCTGGATAAAACATGTTGATTGAAGATCCCAGAAAGCTCAAAGCAAAGGGGAGCATGGTGATTAAAGTTTTATCAAAACAAGCTCAAGAAGAAAAGAGAAAATGATTGTAGATGCTATGAAGATCAAGGAGTTAAAGTTATTAAAGAAATAAAGATCAAGAGAACATTAAAGACTCAGGAACTTAATTGAAGAATGATGACTACCGCAACATCCAAGGGGGAGTCTGTTGATGCATATGTATGTTGCCTACGTCATCGTATAATATCGAGTCTGTGTTTCGGAGCGAAACGTTAAGTTTATGAGTGATATGAGACAAGTTCACCCGAACTTGTAGAGCTCATGATCAAGTTCGCCCGAACTTGTCCTATGAAGGACAAGTTCGCTCGAACTTGACCATAGCTCATTTCAGGCGAACTTGTTCCACTATATATAGGATAGTTGTGTTCTCATTTGTAAGATTCAGAGATTTTGTCACGACAAAGGCGAAGCTCTGTCCAAGTGTTTCCAGGATCTGTAATGTCTACTAATCAACGAAACGGTATTAAACAGTAAAGAACTTGTATCCAATGTCGCCTATGCAAACGGATTCAGCACGTTTACCTTAGATTTGCCAAATTAGTACCTGAACAATCCGTACAACAGACCTACACAAGGCCTTTGAATTCTTGAAAGAGCGGTTACAAAGTTGCATCCACCATGCCCTCAAAACTTGAGGGATAGTTAGAAGATACAATTGTGCATGGGATAGTTATAACTCAGATACTTACTTTTGTACCATTCTAGGGAAGTTATTTTACTACTACTATCACAATAATTGGTTAACTTAAAACCAATTTGATTTGGGTCCAATCGGGTTATTCTCAAAATAGTTTTGGGCTATAACAAACCGATTTTAAACAAGTTCAATTTGGTTTGAGTCAAAACGAGTTTTGCTCAAACTAGGTTTACGTCAAAATATGTTATGCTCAATATAGGTTAAGGTCAAAATGGATTCTCATCAAAATAGGTTCAGGTTAAAAATGCTTGATTAAAGAAAATATATATCAACTAACCATAGTTATCAAAATATAATAAAAAATTGAAATCTATCCGTTTCTAAAAATTGCTATACAATCATATGTACAATAACATCTCAATACCTATAAAAAAATGAATCAAAATATATTTGCCCAAGTGAGAAAACATTTGTATTATTTGCTAGAATGTGGTTAAGAAATATGATGGTATCTCAATTAAACTTGAATGAGAGTGAATTTTTAAATTTTTACTTTGCTATTTTTTATAAATTTTTAGGTGCAGATTATTAAAAGAGGGAGATGAGATGAAAGTTGTTCACATGAATCAAGAACCAAAGAACCAATTTTTGAGGTCATCGGAAGACATTATGAAACACGTGAGACTAGAGTGTTAGGCTTGGTGCTCTTTTGTGGTAAAAAGGTGTCGTTGATGATATGTGCCACACCGTCGTCGTGAACTATGTTTTTTGTTCGTTTATAGACATGTAAGTTACAATTGAATTAAGTTTATAGCATGCTACTTTTACCTATCATAAATTATCAAATTTATTCGTTAGAGAGAGTAATAGATGAGATAGCACACTAGAAATGCACAACATACTTTGAAGCTTTGATCAAAGTTGATTGTTGTTACTCAATCACGGGTTACATCTTCGCCCAGACAAGTCTATATATAATCTATTTTAGGTTAATTGAGTTGTTGCAATGTAGTCATAATCATGTATCACGTTTTATTAATATGTACAGATGATGTGATAGCCGTCACGCATGTATGTACTTTAGTTTTTATTTTATTGTTTTTAGTACCCAATACATAAATTTGCAAGTGTAATATACGTTTTTTTTTTATTTCAAAGTTTATGTTAACAATGTTAAATAATATAATTCACTTTGAGTAACTCTTGTAACACACGGGTACTTAAATTAGTTTATTTATAGAATAAACTGCAAAAATTGTTCTTGGGGTTTGGCCAATTTAATTTGCTAGATCCATCAAAAAAAGATTTCTTTGACCACCGAGGTTTATAAATTATTGTTAAATGCATCCAAATCTCTAGTATCATTTAAAATACATTTAAGAAACGGAAGCTTTAAGTTGCTATCAAATGGGTGTTTATATTCAGTTTTGCAAGAATATGCATATTAGATGGTGGGAAAGTAGTGGTTTGAGGTGGACGTCGATGCCATGGTGGTTGTCTGGGATATTGATGACTGAGGTTGCTTGCGACGGAGAGTGTTGGGAATGGCGGTTCTAAGATGGTGATGATGGACGGTGGTTGTTTAAGGGATTCCGACCAAAAACAATGTTCAGATCATCTTCTTGGGCATGCAAGATAGACCCGACATATTAATTCCGATATATTGTTTCAAACACTCATTATCTTGGATATTCAGTATTGAGAAGCTTGTTACTGGATATGGGGAAACAATGACAGATGTGATTGTGTTTGGTGGTGGTTTCCGAAGAATAAACAAACCAGGTGAAAAAATATATACAGGTTAAAAGTTAATAAATATTAAAAAATAAAGAGAATAACAAAAATACCATTCATTTAACGTTTACTTTGAACGATGTTAGATATTTGGATAGATTTGACAACAATTTTTAAACCTTCGTGATCTAGGTGAGAAAAAAAAAAAAAACTTTTTTGGATGGATCTAGTAAAGTTGACCAAACCCTAAAAAACGATTTTAACAGTTTACTCTTCTTTATATTTATCCCGTATAATAGACGGATTCTATCATATTCGTTATTATATATTCGTTATATCCTATTCGTTATTATATATTTAGGAATAAAGTGAATTCAATTTGGTAATTAAGGAATCTTGAACGTGCTATCACTATTTTTTAATTATCAGCAATGCATCAGGTGGCCAACAACCTTGTCCCTTCTGATATGTATTTTTCTCTATAAAGATCCTTTGTTTACTTCCAAAAAAAATATCCATTTTTTAAAAGCCATTAAGGGTACCTGTGATGTTCGGGTAGAGTGACAATCGGGTATCACAACCCTAGCGGGTACATAGCGGCTAGTAGCGGATATAGCCCTAAAATTCAGAAGCATCCTAATTTTTTTCGGATGCATCCTTTTTATTAAATCGGAAAATATATATTACAGAGACGGAGTTAAGGGGTAGCATGTGTACCCCTCCTTGTAGATTACTCTGCCCTGATAGCAGGTGGAGGGTACTAGTCACTCCTTAAATCATTTACAATCTAGCAGTGGGGCTTTAAAAAAATTTAATCCCATATATATATATATATATATATATATATATATATTTCACTTTGAATTTTCACACACATACTCTACCATCAATTCTCCTACATATAAACCTAGTTTTTTATACAACAAGATGAATTTCTCAAACGATGAGATAGGGTTGCACAACATGATCCTAAATGATGACGCGAATGCGATATTACCGGATTACATAAGGGATCACTCGGTCTAGCCAATTTTTGACGATAATGTCCTTTCTGAATTGATAAATGAAGATACGCTTTTCCGACTTCATTTTGATCGTGTTAAACATCTTGGAACTCTAGATCTACCCTACCTCAAGTCGGATATGGAATAGTTTAATTTAAATCCTAGTATTTTTTTATTTTGTTGTTTTTTATTTGAACAAGAGGGATAGCCCACGCTCCGCTGCGGATGTTTGGTAGGTATCGATTTGGCTCAGTACAATACCTACAGAGTGCAGACGACATAGCAAAGAAAGATATATGTTTTATATTGATCGAAAAACATTGAAACGAATACCAATATCAATGTTGCTCGACCGATATCAGTTCGCTTCGACACGGTATCGTCACCACATACCACACATACTAATAATTAAAACGTAAATCCAACATTATTTCTAATTGCATTTGTTTAAAATAAAAATTATTAGGTGAAAGTCTACTAAATTGGACAGACTTCATGTGATTATTTATTTTAATTGCATTTATTGGACGAAATTATTTCTAATTGTATTCGTATAAAGTAAAGAATTGGATGGGTTAAAAGTAATACAACTAAGTTATACTAATATATGAAAAATATATAATATAATTAAATTGCTTTACAGACTTCTCTGAATCTATAAAGAAACTTTTTAAGAATGAAATATTTGAGTCGAACCTGCGAACAAAGTGTTGTATTGTATGGCAATTAATGGGACACACTTCCACTGACATAGCCTTTTTATCTATATAGTAATTACGTAACTTTTTTTAATTTAAATGAAATTTAAGTGTTTAAATTGTATAATTTATCTTTAATTAAGAAAAAAGAAAAAAAAGTTAAGAGTGATTAAGTAGTTTTTTACTAGTTAAGGGTACAAATGACATGGGAGGCAGGAATCATGGAACTAACGGTAGTGTATCTGAGCACCCCTCCCACCCTAACACATGTGTGGTAATTAGTAGGAGTGATTTTCGATTCAAACCTGTCAAAACCAACCCGGATCCGAACCTTAGACTACCCGGTATGGGGGCCGGCATATGCCCGGCAAGGCCTGGCGCCGGACCCCCACACCGCCCCCGTAGGCCCATCCCCAGCACACCCGGCCAATTCTTGCCGCTGATGCGGTGTCTCCCCTTCTCTCACACACCTTCATACAATATACATACATATAAGGGGTTCATCCCCCCACCCCCTAGGTCCATCCCCTTTAGGCCCATCCTCACATCTATCCTACGTGGCGCTGACGTGGCGGCCCATCCTCCCAAGGATGAGCCTAACCATACCCACTAGTCTTATTACCTATTCACAAGTCGGATATTCAAAGGGTTTCGTGGGTCCGGTACTCCGGTTCCAAAGGGCCCAAGGTTCTAAAGTATTTGTTCCATTGAAAGCATGTAATCATGTGGAATTTTTGTTTGATAGATTGTTTAAACTTGTGTACAAAGTGAATTCATGAATCAAACAAATGGTTTGAATTGGAAACTGTTTTTGATAAATACATACCATCGTCTCTTACAATCACTGTTAAAAAAAGCTATTTTGACTTGAAATTGTTATTGGATTTAAAACCTATTAATGATCAAAACCTGCTACAAGTTACTTTGAAGTCTTAACATATTTATTATTCTAGTTATATATTTATCAGATTTTTGAAGTCTAACATATTTATTATTCTAATGCTTTTATCAATGTTTCTGGGTCTAGATTGCATTTGATATCATTACTTTTTTGGATTGGATTAGATGAGTCATCGATATATTTTACAAGTTTTGCGTATCTGGTGGTTGGTTCAACTTGTTGTTTTATCTGCAGACTACCTTTAGCTGTTGGATTGGATCTTCTACAGAGATACACGTGGCAAACTCTTGAAGCCACCAGCTCACCAACAAAATCCAGCCCTTTTAGGTTGGAAGAAACATAATCTACCCTAAATACGTGTCCCAATCATAGTTTACCAGGTGTCCTTGTGTAGATGACAGGGTTGACTTTCAAAATCCTGAAAGTGATCCAAACTACATATCCAGATTCTTGAATATTATCCTACAGGGATCTTCAGCCAGCATCCAAATATTTGTCCAATCATAAACCAACATGTGTATTTTCTATAAAACTTATATACTTATGAGTTAATTTTATTGATTAATATAAAGTTTAGTTGGTTTCTTTCATTTATGTTTTTCTTTTGATTTTTTTTTACTTTAGATAAAGTCGATATCAATTAGTAATAAAAACTATGAACTGCTAATAATTTATATCAATTAATAATAAAAACTATGATTTATTGACTGATAATAATAATTAATGTGATCAACAAGAATCATAACTTGTGCTTTCATTAATAAGCAATCTCCATTTGCCCCTAACTTAATTAATATCATTTCAAAACAATTTGCAACATTATATTGAAATAAAATCAATCAATTGTCCATTAACACAAACGAAGTTACGTTATCGTTAGACTAGGACTGCCCTAGCAACAAAAATGAAAGTTAGAAATCATTGATTACATTGTTAGTATGGATCATTATCGACCAACAGTTTAGATTGTTAAAATCTAATTTGTTTTTTTATTTTATTAAGTGTATTACTGTTATTTTTGAAATATAAAATGGAGATAAAGAAAAGTGGGAGAGTTCATTTTGTTGACCAAGAAACTTAGGACACATTAAAAAGAATCACGAGGGAACTTTGCACTTTTGCATGGTAAGCTATGAGCTGGTATCCTTACCACCCTATTTAAGAACTTAGTCCTTTGCCAACTTCAAACCCACAAATTAAATGGCTAGATTTACTTTGTTCATGGTGGCAATGCTTCTTCTACTAGATCTCCTATCTCCTCCGGCTACCATACGTGACGGTGGCAGTACCATATTCTCTTATGGTGTTGCCGCCGTGAGGCCGTTGGAAGAAAAAGGTGAAGAATATGTTATGTACAAGCCTAAAACAAGCGCGACAAGTCAAGGACAAGGTGTCGATGGTTGCTTGCCTAAAGGAATTCATCACAATTCTGGTCCAAGCCGATATATAAATTACCAAACTCTTGACTCGACTGGCGGATGTACGACTACCGAACCTAAACCATAAGCTAGCTCACTTGTACCAAAGGATGTCTAAATATCTACTATGTCCGCATACATACGCTACAATATTACAACTGAGCATGTATGCGAAAGTATAGTCTTGTTGATTTATAGAAAAGTCAATAGTTTATACGTTTAGATATATAGAATTGCACTGTAACACCCCAAGGGGATTATTACATATACTGTGTATATTTTATACTTGTTTATAATGGTGTTTAGCTTGTAAATTTGGAAAGAAGTTATAAGCTGTTTGTGCCTATCATTATCACTGACACAGCAGCACTTGAAAGCAAGAAAGAAAGATTACTGATAATAATTTTCTTTAATGACACTAATTGATATCATTAGATCCATTATTGATGCTAATATGCTATGAATATGAATATGCCTCCATGCTCGTTTAGTTGAACTCAATAGACTTTTTTAATAAAATTAATTTTGGTATGATTTTCTAAGTTGATCTCGTTAAATTTGGCACAAGTTATTGTGTATACATTCACACCCGGTGGGTTAATGTATTATGTGGTATGGATTTCTTAGGTTGCTATGTGTACTTGTTAATTTTAGGCGGAATGCTATTTGCGTATTTGTAATAAGTTAGACGCAACGGGGTTAGACGAGTGATTATAATCAACAATGAATCAGACTTTTAAAAAACATTGGTTTATAACAACTAATATATATCTTAGAAACAATAATTTGTATCTATATCTATGTCTATATCTATATCTATATAATAAAAAAATCAATATTTGATGAGACATCTATCATTTTTATTTTCCCGTCTCTTTTTCTTCCTTATCTTATATTAATTATAGTAGAATAATAATATTAATTATAATAGAATAATAATAGATAAATAGAGCTTAGTAAATGTGATCACCCTTATACTAATGGATGAATCCTATGTCAATAAGAGAACAATCAAACTAAGCACATAAACATTAATTCAAAACTTAAATATAGTTTCTTGGTATCATCAATCTCCCACTTTAATTAAATCTTTATATAAGAGGAGATTCTGTAAAGACAAAAAAAATGTACGAAGTATAGAAGACAAGCTGAGCGATTGATCTCCTAAAATCAATGGCTGAAAATTAGGCGGTGACTTTTTCGTAGATATGAGATTCAAACAATTAAAGAAACAAATAGAGAAAATGGTATTCTGGTCATTTCTCACTTTAACTCTTTCCCTCTTGATTTTCAAACGTCTATAACTTTTTATATGTTAATATTTAAAAAATACAGTATATTCACGAGCATTCCATTCTCTTTAGAAAATTACATAGCAATATGCTACTCGAATTAAAGAGAATGAAATGCTCGTTAGTACTGTGTAATTTTTTTTAAATATTAACGTATGAAAAAGTTATAGTCGTTTGAAAATTACCCTTCATGCTAATAACACTTGTCCTCATATCCTTTTCGCATATGTTTCGCACAAAAAAAAAATACTTGTACATGATCCAAACACATCTTTATATTATTTTCTTCTTGTTGATATCTAATTAAAATTAACCCAACATATATTTTTGTATGCATATTAAGATGATAAACAATCTATGAGATGCCAAACACGAAGAATTCCATTGAACAAAAAGTGTATACATGATATGATATAGAGATTGGTTATTGTACAATAAAGTAATTTCGTATGAAGTGTAGGAGAGATGAGTATTTTAGAAAGATCACTTATACTTACTACATGATTACACGTTCAATAATGAAAACTTAAATGTTTATGTTTTATTATATGATTCAATCTGTAATATACGACATTACATTGTTATTAGAGGTTGATTGATTAATGTTTTGTATTGTATTTATACTTAATCGTGATTAGACATAAAATATTAGCCTATATATTATATGTTTTGTTTTTCTATTACAGTTATGGTTAGTACGTAATTTCGTGATTAGACATAAAATATTAGCCTATATATTATACGTTTAGTTTTTTTTATTACAGTTATGGTTAGTACGTAATTACGTAATCACTTAGTGGGTTTTCATATAAATACCATAATGAAACCACGTAATAGGTATTCATAATTACGTAATCACGTAGTAATAATACATAGTCAACTATTGTTGCGTAATTACGTACTAACACATAATCACGTAACGTTACACTTGTTTCATGAATAAAATACATATTACGTAATTATGTACTGGAACATAATCACGTCCAATCACGTAACACGTTATAGCTTGTAAAATAAAAAATTCTAAAAATTGAGAAAACTATAGCAATAGCCTACTTAAATTAAAGAGAATGAAACGCTCGTTAATACGGAGTAACTTTTAAAAAAAATATATTGTCGTATAAAAAAGTTATAGTTGTTTGAAAATCGTGGGAGGGTGGGTTTATAAGTCACCAATATTGTATCTTCCTATTTTGCCCTTTCCAATTTGTTTCACTTGTTTTCTCTTACGTGATTGATAGATATGGGGATCACTCAAACTCAGCCACTGGATTTGCTTGATCAAAAGCCAAAACTTTCTAATTATGCCTCTTGTACATCATCCTTTCACTACATATGTTAAACTTAAAATATTATATGTTGTTGGACCTACAAAAAATCATACGATATTCAAAAACCAAAACATGAATCAATGATCAAAAAATAAACAGTTGATGGAGCAATTCTCTCCTTAAAGATAGTGAATCTTGAACACCTAATCATACCATCTGCTCAAGAACAAAGCAAACATCTGTACAAATCTTGGAACCGCTATTCATAAAGACACAACATATGTTGAAGGCTAAAAACTGTTAAAGACCAAACCACTGATGAAGTCAAAGGTCTGATGAAGAAGACCAAACATTTGTATGGCCAAAGAGATGTTTGGTTAACTGCAACAAAGGATAGCTTAACAATGGTTTCCCAATGTAATAATATGTATCTTGTAACAATGTTTAGACTAGTTAGAACATATGTTAGGATTGCACAGGTGTTTGCAACATATGTGGAATCTTTACTGTTAGATGTCACTATCAAGGTGACGTCGGTCTATCACAAACAGAGATTTAGTACTTAGTATAAATAGATCTTGCCTGTTAGAGGTCTATCTCATCACTTCACACATTCTCTTTTGCACAAATAGTTCTAGTGAGTAATCAGGCTAAGAGGGAGATTGTAAAATCATTATTGTAAACAGGGGCGGATCTACGTTGGAACACCGGGTTCCCAAAAACCCATTCGATTTGTTGTTTTTAGCGAAAACCTATATAGAAAATTGAGTATGAACCCATAAATAAATTATGGGTGAATCCATAAACAAAACTGGCTTGTGTCCAACTGGTAAAGTGTGTCGTTTCTAGGGTTCGATTCCCGCAGCGCGCATAAGTTGGATTTTTTTGTTCTCTTCTTTTAATAGCAAGACCCATATCAGTTCGATTTTTTTGTTCTTTTTTTAGGGTCAAACTAAAAAAAGGCTTGACCACATCATCAGATCTGCGAACACCGAACAGCCTACTCCACTCCCTCTCCAAATCTCTCATAATCTCTCAAGTATGTTGATATGCTTTAATTTGTATCCTCCTTGCGAACACCGAACAACCTCCTCCCTCTTTCAATAGGTTATCTTTTATTCTTTTAATATGCTTTAATCTGGTAATTTAATCACTAATTTGTGATAATCAGAAACAAATTTATTCATCCAAACAAAATAAAGAAACAATTTGTGTGATAGTAAATTAGGTGTATTAAATTCAGACTTATTGTTTAGATCTATTCTTTGTTTGTTGTGTTTGTAATTGGCAAAAAGTATGTGTTGATATGATTCTATTTCTGTTTATTTAATTTCTAATTTAGTTGGTGCTCGCACCTGCAATCCTTGCCTTATATTAAAGCATGTTTCAAAGGTATCTGATCTTCAATGGTGGATATTTTTAGACATATAGGTGTTGTTTGTATTTTCAGAGGTAAAATGTCTGCAGTCTACAAATCACATCTGCAGACATCTGTAGCAGAAGAGGTGGACCAAACCTCTACAGTCTGCAAAAAGAAGATTGTTTTTTAACTTCTGCAAGTTACATCTATTTATGTTTAACTTTAACCATGTCAAACACAAAGAACATGTTTAGCTAAAAATTCACTTCAAACAATGCACATGAAACCAGGAAGTCAATCTAAAACTAAAAAAAATTCAAATCCATGAAATTCCCTAAAAGTAAATCCAACAAACCAAAATGAATTAAGTCAAAGTTCATACAATTGAAACTAAAAAGTCAACGTTAGCAAATTTAAACAACAATTAGCAACCACTGGCCTTAAAAAATAACACAAAAGAATTAGGAACGATTACCCATTTCAAAAGCAGTTTACCTTTTATACCATACAATCAATCATCATGAACACAATCAGTCAAACAAACAACATTTTTCAGAATATAAAGTATTGACAAATGTTTATCACCTATAGACGAAAAAAGAAAAATTCACCAAAACCCTTTTCAATTTCTTCAAAACCCATATAAAAAACCTCAATTTTAAATAAGATGGTTGAATGAAAAGTCATACAACATTGAATAGCAACATTTCAATCATTTTTGGCGCGAATTACTTCACTAGATCTTTGATTTCATCAAAAAGGAGAAGGCAGTGGCAAGAGGTGGCTGTGGTGGAAGGAGGAGGAGGCGGCAGGAGGTGGCGGCGGTGGTAGGTGGAGGCGGCGGCGGCGCTAAGGTGAATGGCAGTGGCGGATGGAGCGGTGGAGGAGACGTGGTGGAGGAGAAGAAGGAGGTGTGCTAGGGTTTGTGTTTTGTGTCTCTAATGTTAGGCAAAAAAAAGGGAAGAAGAGGTAAGAAGACTCTTTCTCACGTCTGCACCAAAAAGAGTCAGGCAGACCTTTTTAAATGAAATGTCTTTGAGAAAACAAACAATCTGCAAACTCAAACGTCTGTGCGTGGTCTGCGCGACGCAGACATAAGAGGAGAAGAAGAGCTTTTCAAGAAAAACAAACTCCCCCGTAATTTACATAATTAGCAACCAACAAGTTGTACATATCCCTATTTGCTTGTTTTAATGATAGCACAACATTGGTCATGATTTAAGAATTGCTCCTTCAACTTTATATGCACCAACAGTTTATAAATAAGTAACCATTACTTTATATTGCCTTTAAATAGGATCTTGTAGCAGATACCACCTAGTATATGATATAAGTCCATATTTGATGGTAGAGATGAACCACACGTAGACAATGAATCTTGCACAACGCATCCTCGGGTTATTTGAGATAGGAATGCTAAGAAGCATTATATAGAAAAAAACGGTGATAAAGCCCGACCCGACCCTAAAATTTTAACGTTGAGTTGACTGAAATTCGATCACTGAAAAAAGTGAAGCCAGTAGAAAAAACCCTGGATCCATCACTGAATCTTATGAATCACTGAAAAATAGTTGCTGATAATATCTCCTTTCTCATGAATTTTATTATGATAATCAGTAGTTATATACAAGTATCAAAACTCAGATATTAACAATTGGTATCAAAATTTAATCACATTAAACTCAATTTCATAATCAGTTTAACATTCAAGGACCAGCTCAAAATAATAGGTCCACGCTATAAAAGCGTACTGATAATGTTTGATGAGTTGATACAACTTTTTAAATGGATGATTATCAAAACTGATGCATAATCGTTCAAAATAATAGGGCCACACGATAAAAGTGTTACATCAATGTGACAATGAAAAACTTTAATGATATTGAAACAATTTTACAGCACTGATGTGACAAAAAATAGAGCATAAATAGCGTTTAACAATTTCCTTTTTATCTAAACTTTTAACAATTTCCTTTTTCTCAACTATTTGTTTTATTGAATCCTCATCTTTTATATAAATATACGTGTGTTCAAGTATTTTATAAACTAGGTTCATGCCTGCGCTTTACGGCGGGTACGCCCGACGAGAATGTTCGTTGGTGTCGTTTGGTTCGTATGGAGTCAAAACTTGGTATACTAACCTAAAGAGTAGACCCAAATACGGTAACATTAGCAATCCACATAAAACATAAAAATAAAAATAAAGTGGTAGTGTTACAAAAACACTATCAACACGTGTTCGATTGTAGCTGACCAAGATAATAAAAATGATTGTTTAGGGTTGGTTAAAACCGAACCGCTTCAACACATAACATACCCCACTCGTATAAAATAATTTTAATATTATAAGCTTTCTTGTAGCATTATATATCTATAATCGTTAATATTATAAATTATAAACTATTAATTAGCAAAAAAATATTGCTTTATAGAGTTGTATCCCATGCTTGGGGAGATTTTCCAAAAAAATGATTTTTAATTTCTAACCCAATGCTTTTCTTCTTTTGCAATTTAACCCTTACTTTTTTTTATTTTCATTTTTGGCGCCTCATAAGTTTCGTCTTTTACAAATTATTCGTTTTACGTTTCGTTCTAAATTTTGGAAATTAACATGCCGCAACATGTGTGTGTGATTCACCTTTTTTTGGTATATTTTCTTCCCATTTGACAGGTTCGTCGCAACATGTTTATTTTTTCGCGTTCGATTTAGTTATTCTTTTCTACGTTTTATGTTTCGGTCTAATTTCTTCGCATTAACACACAACAACAGGCGTGCGTGGTTCAACGATTTTACACCTGCTTTTCGTACGGTGTTATTATTTCCTTTTTTTATTTTTACGAACTTTTCTGATGTTAGGGTCGTTGACAATGGTGTGGCATTGGTGTTACTTGGCACGCTTTTATGAACCTTTTTAACCTAGTTAGTTTTTTTACCTATAATTTATTCCGAGTTTACCCTTGTACTTCCTTTACTTAAAAAAACTATTTTTTACGTGCATATTCTTATTTACGTGTCGGTATAAATATGACTTGCTCTATGTTTTGATGTAAACTTTTCCTGTAACAGGTCAAATATAATCTCTTTCATTAAAAAAAACCATTCTTATGAGCATGTTTCTATGTACTATTTGAGGTGGTCTACGTTTCGATTTGGGAGATAAGTAAGGACAAATATAATATGTATTCGGTCATATTTTATATATGTTTCGTAAATTTTGTTTCGAACCGTGTGGAGTCAAATTGTAGTTTCTTTACCATGTATGAGTCGGGTCACATATAAATTTGATTTACTTTACGTTTTGATCCAATCGCAATACTTATATAGGTTACTTTGGGTTCAATTCAATATGTCAAAACACGCGTTTCCATACAGTTAACGCATCACACAACGTTGGACTAATTCATTCGATATTTACGATGTTCTCGCACCTTAACGCGTGCGAGTATTATTTCTAGTTATACAAAATAACAAAACACAATGGTTGAGGGCCAATAAAACCAAATCACTGGAAAAAAAACAACCCAATGGTATGTGACCCAAGAAGAGCAAATCACTATTACGGTTTCTTTTGTTATAGTATAGAAATGTTAATTTAAAAAGGCGCTAAAAATAAACTAGGACTAAGTTATAATTGGGTAATATATTGTTACATGCAGAGTTAATGCAATTTTCATCTTAAAGAATCCCGGTGATACTTCTAGTAGGTTGAGTAGAAAATCAATTAATCGAACAGGAAACAGAAGTAAAAGTGACTGATATGACCGTACTAAACTAGCTGATCCAAACTAAAACTTAAAGTCAATTTTGTTTTTTTTTTTTTTTTTTTGAAAATGAATTTCTACGGTTCGGTTTCAATGATGTTTACTTTCATCTCTAAATCGAGCAACCAAAACAAACCAGATCATTTGATGCAATATATTCTTGCTTCAATGCATGTTTTACTATTGATGAGAGCATGCCATGACTAAGGATATGCTAAGTTTATGTAAATTTTTTACCTTTTCTTGACAATGATCAAAGACTATTTTACCTTTTTTTTGACAAACGACATAAATTATTTATGTAATTTATTAAAAAAGAATAATATATAAGTAGGTCGAGTTCACTTGTTATAGGATTGAAGATGTAAGAAGTTTAATTTCTCATTGACAATAGGGTATCATTTGGAGAAATGGTCAGGGTGAGGAACCCCTGAAGAAACACTCTAAAGTCACCTTTATGTTCTTCGATTACAGGATTAAACTATTGCTTTTGTTTTCAAATTTCTTAGAGTGTTCCTAGATTAGCGGTTAAGGATGGTGGTGTAAGGTTGTAGTGTTTTAATAATGATATGTTGTATTGTTAATTTGTTTTAGTGTTTGGATAGTGTGTTACTAGTTACAAGTTTACAACACAAAGGGTTGGGAAATGAAAGATGTAAGGTAAGAATGTGCAAGTTTGAAGGTCGAGGCGGGGTTAGGGAATGATGTCACACAACGGTCCCCACAATGTAACGGGTTTGAAGGTGATGGTGGTGATTGGTGAGGAGAGGGTTGCACTGGGGCGCCGATGCGAATGGGGTAGTGTTATCGATGGTTAATTAGTCACAAACCGGAAATTCATGGGAGTTGGTTTTGGATTAGGTTTATTTTTCTTTTCTTACTGTTTTTTAGTAAATTGCATAAGCAGAGTTCTTGCAAATTGTCATAGGAGTAGTAACATAGTTATTTTACACAATTTCAAGATATTCATAAAAAAACTTACGTTACAAGGGAGAGGATCAAATAGGAAGTATGTTTTGGGTAGGAAGGATAGGAAGTAATCTTAGCCGTTCATCTGAAAAATAGAAATACAAGTGGGAAGAGTATTTTAGTCAATCTTCTTTTATCTATTCTTTCTATTTCCCTTCTCTATATCTTCAAAACCCAGATCTTCAAAACCCACCATCTTCAACATTTCATTCCTTTTCTCTCTCTAGAATTATACATCACGGTGCAATTTTTCTTCATCAATGAATGGTTCGAACACTCAATCAACGTGTTTATCGATTTCTTTGAAGAAAACCCAGTTTATGATTCTATAATTTCTCGTTTTTTTTTTTAATTTAACATGATGCGATAGAGCATGAGATTTCTGTTAAAACAGGTACTCCTCTTCTCAAATTTCTTAAACATTTTTGAATTCAAATCGAAGATATCTCTGATTCTACTCTTTCTCTTAATATATTCATGCATTTGGGCAACATCATTAGTTCCAATTTCGTTGAGAAATCATTAATAAAAAGTTGCACCGCAGGTGTTTGACAAAATGTCTCAAAGAAAAATTGCAAAATACCTTTCAGTTTAGACTTTCATTTAAAATTGTGTTTTACAAAAGAATGAGGTCCACTGCGTTTTACAAAATAATGAGAAAAAAATTGGTTTTTTATCCATTGCGTTTTACAAAAGAATGAAAAACACATTTTTTGGGTGTTTTTTTGTCCATTGCGTTTTACAAAATAATGAAAAAACTGTTTTTTATCCATTGCGTTCTACAAAATAATGAAAAAAAACTGTTTTATCCATTGCGTTTTACAAAAGAATTAAAAAACACACTTTTTGGGTGTTTTTTGTCCATTGCGTTTTACAAAGTAATAAAAAAACTGTTTTTTATCCATTGCATTTTACAAAAGAATGAAAAACACACTTTTTAGGTGTTTTTTGTCCATCGCGTTTTACAAAATAATGATAAAAAAGTGTTTTTTATCCATTGCGTTTCACAAAAGACACATTTCTTTTGTGATTTTAGTCCATTGCGTTTTAGAAAGTACACTTTCTATTATATTTTTAATCAATTGCGTTTTAGAAATTAACTTTGTTTTGTGTTTTAATTCATTGCTTTTTAGAATAAAAAACAAATTATTTTATGTTTTTTAGTCCATTGTGTTTTATGATGGTTTGTTGAAATTGAAATGAAACTATATGATAATAATGTTGTAAAATTAAGTGTGTTTGAATTAATGTTCCAAAATGGTAAACCACTTGTCCCACATTGGTGTTGAGACAAAGTATAAGGTTATTTATAAGGTGAAACCTTTGCCTAACCAACATAACTTTATGACATGTTTTACCATAAGTCCTACGCGCGGGTGCGCAAGGGGTGCAAATTGGAACCGTAATTTAGTCGAACTCGTGTGCACCCGCACGTCCTGCGGACACGAATGCAGTTCCGAAAAACCGGGTCCGCGAGTGGCTGGTTTTTTAACTGCAGTGTTTGCTGCGTTTCACTTTTTTTTAACTGCAGTGTTGCGTTAACTGTTTGGTTTGCTCGTTCACTGCGTTTTATATTACGGATTGTTTTTTAACTGTTCGTTCACTGCGTTTTGCAGATTACAGATGTTGCGTCTTCTTTGGTTCGCTCGCTGTGTTTTTTAACTGTTCGTTCACTGTGTTTTTTGTTCATTGCGTTTTACGCATCTGGGTTATCGAAAACTTTTTCTCGAAATATAGCAATAGCATACTCGTTTTAAAGATAAAAAACGTTTGTTTTTTGGTGCAATTTTATAAAAAAAAAATAATGTCGTATGAAAGAGTTATTAACGTTTAAAAAATGAGGGGGAATTGGAGGAGAGATAAACTATTACCTTAGATTGACTAGAATGCCCCTACAAAACCCACGCGCCTCCTCTTTTTTATTCAATTTAATTTATTTAATCTTAACCCTTGATTACTAAATTGATGGACAAGATTACTTCTTATCCTTCCTAATGATAGAAACTTCCTATTGTATCCTATCCTTACGTTATAAATGGAAATTTAATGGAAATTAAACTCGCTATTTCCTATACTACAAAAACAAGTTTGGGGGAATAGTGCCAGGCAGCTTGCCTGGCACTCCCCGTTGGACCGAACAGTTTATTATTTTTTACACACTTTAAAATTACGTTTTTGCCCCCCGATTTGTCACACCCCAACCGATGGCGGAATCATCGGGGCGCGGCACTAAGCGAATCAGATTGCTCGAGAGAATCCATAACAACTGTTTACGCGACAATATTTAAACATTCATTATCCCATACTAACTAACATATAATCCATAAACAATTATTACAAATATCAAAACATCTCTCAAACAAACATGATTCGATCTTCCTTAGATTTTCTATTACAATGCGTTTCTAAAGATAATTCCTAAATCCGTTTTGCAGCAAGTAGATCTCAATAACCTGCAACATACTTTAAAATAATTTGTCAATACAAAAAAAATGTATTGGCGAGCATACAGGTTTTGATATAATAGCATAGTAGATAAGAATGTAGCGAATTCTTCATACATAAACATGATTCATACAACACATAAACTCACAAGACAATTTATCATGCTAACTCGCGGAGAGCTCGCACGTACATCCTATCTAAACCCCGTCGGGTGAGAGCCCTTCTACAGTACCGTACTAGCCAAGGTGGAGATAACGAAAAGTGCCCTAGCTTATATGTTCTAGCAATCACGTATCAATATGTATAACAGATATTCGCATGTGATAAATTAGTTTAGCGTGCGTTGTATCTTTGATAAGAACGTATGTTACACCCAAAAGTGCGTTAAAGCGAAAATGAGTCAAGTATACTCACAGTTGGTGCGTTTAGGTTAGAGATGAGGTCCGAGATGAGTTGAGGAGAGTGCCGGATCAGCCTGCATACGCGAACGGAAGTACATCAGTCTCCGAAAAGCTGAAACGGTGAAGTTTGGCTTGAACAGTAGGCAAGTTCGAGCAAACTTGTATGTAAATATACAAGTTCGAGCGAACTTGTACTATTCTGCTGAGTTGGGAGTCAAGTTCGGGCGAACTTGTAAGATTTGTTTAAGGAATTGACAAGTTCGGCCAAACTTGTGAAGTTTCCTGAGAAACTTTGCAAGTTCGAGCGAACTTGAGGGTTTTTGATGAAAGTTGTGAGTTGTTTGGATTCAAGTTCGGCCGAACTTGACCTTAGAGGTCAAGTTTGAGCGAACTTGAATAAGGTGTTGCACAAAAATCAGTTAAATCTCGAGCGAACTTGATGTTTTCGGGTCCAAAGTCTTGCGTTTTCGCATCGTTTGCTGGGGAAATCGAGTGTTCATCCCTCCAACCCTGTGCTACTGAGCAAACTTAGGTCGGAGAGGTCTTTTAGAGCGGTTTTAGCCATTTTACAAAAGCGTGGGCTAATCCGGCGAACTCGGGGTTCGTTCGGGTTAGTCCGGCTTGTGTAAACCAACATAAACGTTCTTGGGCTTCCGGATCTGGGATCTTAAATGATAAATGCTTCGTTTCATATCAGAAAATGAACAAAATATCATCAAAAGTCCGTATTTTGTGTAAAAATCAATGTTCAAAAGGTTTTGCTCAGATCTAAGCATAGATCTGAGTGAAAAACAGAATTTTTATGTAAAAAGATGAAGATTTTCGTAAACAGAGAAGATTTGATGAAAACGAAGGCAATGCCTTGTGCAAAATCGTTGTAAATCTTTGGAGATTGCATAAAACGTGTTGGTTCTTACTTAGGATTCGAGGGTTTCGGGTTAGGAGAGCTATGGGCGAAGTTGCAGGAAGCTCAAATGAGAGGATAGGGCTGAGTATTTATAGGTGAAGGCAAAAAAAAAGTGAGCTGGTGGGAGTCAAGTTCGGTCGAACTTGCATGATTTTATGCAAGTTCGGGCGAACTTGTTAGATTTTCAAAAGGATTATGTCAAGTTCAGCCGAACTTGCTGATTCTGTGAAGAATCTAAGCAAGTCCGAGCGAACTTTAGGGGAAAGAGAGGGTTTTGTGGCCAGTTAAGTTCGGCCGAACTTGGCGTCACCCAAGTTCGAACGAACTTGTCTAAAAAAACTCCGAATTTCTTCGTTTTTCGATTGTTTATCGATAGTTCGGTGATGTAATCGCGTTATATAGTTACATTAAGCGTTATAGTAAAGTATTAAGCGTATTAAATGGTCATATTTACTTAAAGTTCACAATTATTCGAAAATACGCGATGAAGTATGCGACTCTGTTCCCAAGTCTTTTGAGAGTCGTGTTGCAGTTTAAGCGAGCAGTTAGCCTTGGAAATTCCACGCAAAGTTGATAGTATTTTAGTTTGTGCGATATAAGCGTTGTGTTAGTGCGATGTAATGCGTTGTGATGTAATATAGGGCGAAAATATGCGATGTAGCGTAATAAGCGATTTAGATTACATTATGATCTGAATCTCTGGTGCTAGGTGTAACGAGAGTGACGAGCTTGCGAAGAGGCGGGTTGTTACAGTCTCCCCTACTTTAGGAAATTTCGTCCCGAAATTCATTCAATAGGAAGACTTGGGAATTGACACGAATGGATAGCGATAAGGCGTTTAGCGTAAGTCGAGGATGGTCGAGCGGTCGATCGAGGATTGGCGAGTGAATGCGTCTCGAAAGTGTAAAGGGTTGTTGAGTAAAACGAATTAATTGGCTCATGGTCGATAACTCACGAGCTGGCGATGAAGAAAATGCTTTTAAGTTTTGAAAAAAAAAATTGTTAACTACCATAAAGAGCGTCTAAAGGAAATTGGGTATATGAAAATCTTCTCACAACGTGGCGCTAGGCGGTCGATTCCCATTGTGAGAAGGGTTTTACTTGCTTAAAAGATTTTCGTAAAAATATTCAAAATTTCTTAGAAAAATTTCCCGTTAAATTACAAAAAACATAATGGTAAAAACTAATTTTAAAGGTATCAAAAAGTTTTAATTAGAGTCATACCCCGTATGGCATCTTTCCACAAAAGTTTGTCATATGGCTAAAACACTTATATATAGGAAGTACCAGCGGCGTATCCACCATGTTTTAGCCATATCGCATTCGTTTCGTGGAGCGATGTCAGGCGTGTTGACACGATTACAGATAGATTCCGGTATCCTTGGTCCACGCGGTAAAAAGGGAAACCAAGTAATTTTGATGCTTGAATAACGTCAAACCACACATGGCATCCTTTCACGGAAGTTCGTAAATATGGCTAAAACACTTATATATAGGAAGTACCAGCGGTGTATCCACCATGTTTTAGCCATATCGCCTCTGTCCCGTCGAGTGATGTCACGTGTGCCGACACGACACGGATATATTGATGATTAGAATAGCGAAGCGAGAGGTACAATAAAAGTCAAAATGACATAAAGCAAAGACGATACGCGGAGAGATAGCGTTCGAGCGTCGAGGTGGGTAGTGATTATGCGATAAACGATAAGCGATAAGAGGTAGATCCCTGCGGTAGTGCGATTGTGTTGAGGTAGATTCGCGGGGTATCTAGCGTTTGCGCGATTGAGAAAGCGATGAGGTGTTACGCCTTGCGGAAGTGTTTGCGTGTGAAAATAATCATCATAATATTATAGGTCTAAAGTGGAAGGTCAACAAAGACACCCACGAATTGACTCTGATCAAGTCTGATGGTAAGGTCACTAAACTATCCATGGAAGTTGCTTATGGGCTTACAGTAGAAGACTTCCACGAATTACTAAGTTTAGAACTTGAGAAGGATGCTGATGACTTAGAATCTCTTAACTTTGAGCTACAATTCAAAGGTCAAATAAGAGAGTTCTTTCTGAGGAATAAAGATCAAGAATAAGGTGTTTTTGGCATCATCTGTTCCAGGGGGAGATTGTTGGGATTGAACCTTTGGAAAGGAACAGATGATACAAAGTCAAAACACACCATCCGAGCCTTGGTCTAGCTATCAGAGGTTTCTATCCACTGATAGGCTTTTACTGCTTTCAATAAAGAACATTGTTACCTATCCTCTCATAGAAAAAACTCTCAACCGCTGATAGAAGAATACAAGATCAGAGGTTGGCCAACAGTGTTTAGTCTAGTCTTAGTTAAATCAATGTAACAGTGCTATGCACTGATAGCTTTAGTCTAGCAGTGTTTATAGTTAGTTACGTTTGTTAGTTGTCACTATCAACCATGACGTCATTGTAAGATAATCAGTGGTTAGATAGTTAGTATAAATACGCGCTCATTGTAACAGTTTTACTTGTCTTCTTAAAAAGATCAATTTCGCATATCTTCTTCATTTCTTACTATCAAACGGTCGTTATTGGGCTAAGGGGGAGTTTGTGAATCACTTGCAATAGTTTAATTACTTAAAAGCAAGATGGTGATGAAAACAAACGACCAATTGATTTTTGTAAAAGTTTTACATTAATCAGCTGCACTTAGTCTCTGTTTTCAATCATTTTCCATTATTTGAAACAAAAACAGCAATCAATTCAAACTTAGATCCTGACAATAAGATTCAGAGATTTTGTCACGACAGAGGTGAAGCTCTGTCCAAGTGTTTCCAGGATTTGTAACGTCTACTAATCAATGAGACGGTGTTAAACAGTAAAGAACTTGTATCCAATGTCACCTATACAAACAGATTCCGCACGTTTACCTTAGGTTTGCCAAATTAGTACCAGAACGATCCGTACAATGGACCTACAAGTGGTATCATAGCAGGATTGGCCTAATTTGAAGACATTGGACATAGAACATCTCATCTTCTACTCATTTCTTTCATTTTTAAATTTTTCTTGGACATTTCACGGATAAAATGAACTGATTTTCAAGTTTAATACGTAAAATCCATAATAGTAAAACCCTTGAAAAGATCAGAGCTTACTACAAACAAATTCGTGTCGAAAATGTGAAAAAACCATGCTTGAAAACACATGTTCGCTCGAACTTATCATCAAGTTCGCCCGAACTTAATTGATTTTCAAATATTTTCACTTAAGTCCGCTCGAAGTTATCAAAATTTGATCAAGTTCGCCCGAACTTGACACATTTTGTTGAAAATTGATACAAGTTTGCCCGAACTTGTCCAAATTTCAACAAGTTCGCCTGAACTTGTCAAGTAGTATACAAGTTCACTCGAACTTGTCAAGAAGGGTACAAGTTCGCCCGAACTTGTCTAAGGGTTTCTAAAAAAAAGCATGAAATTCATAAAAACGTCTCGGACATTATATATCGTTAGAATCGTATCGACGAGACGAGTTTAAAGCTCTAATCTGGTAAAAACAGTTTTCTGAGAAAATTTAAAACGTTTTTAGAGAACCGATACGTTAATATTGACGATTAATAAGTCAAATTTTACTAAAATTGTCTGTTTACTAATCATTTTTCAAGTGTTTTTGAACGACAAAATAAATTTGGAAAACGAAATGGAGTCCATGAAGCCGCCAATGTTGATGAGTATAGATGAGTATGAAGCCTAGAAAGGAAAATTCGAGAGCTGGGTACAAATAAGTTTCTTCCACGTTTGGGTTGTCTTTAAAACTGGATTTTAATGGCCAGTTGATAAACATGGAGCTATTCTCGCAATATCAAAGTTTACACCAGAACAGAATAATGCATATGTCCATGAGAAGAAGATGATCAGTCTGATACAGCAGTCTGTGAAAGAAGATATCTTGATTTTGCTACCAGAATGTGATACGGCACAAAAGCTATGGAATGCTCTGCTTGCTAGATATCTGGAGTGTATTGAGATGATCAAGAATAAGAAGGCTCTAATCATGAAAGAGTTTAACATCTTCACAATGATCAAAGGCAAATCAATGAAACAAATGATAAAACGCTTATGTCAGTTGAAGATTCAGATGACAAAACATGATCTTCTTAAAACAGAAAGGGGATACATTGACAAGTTGGCTGATGTATTTCCGAAGGGTGAATGGGCAAAGTACTTAATTGTACTAAAGGAAAGTCCAAGTTGGGAAAATTTCATGCTTTCTACCTTCATTGACAAGTTAGAGAAATATGAAGTGGAATTGCTAAAGAAATCTAAACTTGTCAGTAATCAAAGGAATGATCAGGTGAAGAGAGAAGAGAATGTAGTGGTTAAAAACTATGAAGCTCAACTTTCAAGTATGTATACAAATGGATTTTCAAGTTCTAAACCAGTCTTCCCAGTTTATGATGTAGATATCTATCGGGCAGATAATGCCAACCTATTGAGTGAGATTGAGAGTTTGACATTAGAAAATAAAAACTTAAAAGAAATGAAAAGAATTTTGAAAACAAAATAAAAATTTTAGAAAATGAAAAATTACAAATGGTAGTAGATTTTCAAAATGAAATAAAAATGTTTAAAAATGAAAAAATTGTTTTTGAAAAATTAAATATGGAAAATCAAAAAGCAATAAATTCTCATATTGAGAAAATTGCTCAACTTGAAAACGAAGTTGAGACTGTTAAAAATAAAGTTGTTAATTTAGAAAAGTTATTGAAAGGTTTTGTGACTTCCTCATTAAAGTTAGATCATATATGTCCAAAACCGATCAATGTTAATAAAAAAAATTCCAATAAGTGACAATGTCACAAATTATGACGATGTCATAATTGAAGATTGTGATGATGATACCAATGATAAAAATGAAATATTTTTAAAACTAAAAGAAAAGTTTCAAGAAACTGTTCTACAATCTACTGAAAAAGGTGAATGCTCAACGCAAAAACCTTTTAAGCAGAATGAAGAACAAAAACAAAAGAAAAAACAAAGTTTTAAAAATTCTAAAAACTTTCAAAAGAAAAATAAAAGCTCATCGGTACGATCATCCAACTATTATAGAAATTCACAAAAATTTGTAAATCAAAACTCACAAAAAATTGTAAATAAGTGGTGCAGGTCGGATCACAGTGCTTCAACGTCAAATCAAAGTTACACAAGAAGCAGGAAAGATGGCTACCACGCGTCAAATCAGTGTTATGATTTGAGTGTATGGTTTG
The DNA here is from genome assembly GCA_947069175.1 of Scalesia atractyloides. Lineage (NCBI taxonomy): Eukaryota > Viridiplantae > Streptophyta > Magnoliopsida > Asterales > Asteraceae > Scalesia > Scalesia atractyloides. Next base: position 14,422,450 of record CAMTDV010000025.1, on the reverse strand, counting down.
CTAAAAAGGATCAGTATGAGAACAGGAAGTGTCATAAATGTGGAGTAACTGGACACATTGCTAAAAAATGTCTACAAATTAATCCTAAACCTGTTCATATTGATAAGAAAAATTCTGAAGATTTGAAAGTACCAACTCAGGTTTGGAAACAATGTACAGAAACTACAAACAAGGTGAAACCAGTTGTTACTAAGTTTTCAAATTTTGAAATTGATGAATCCTCGAATAGTAATGAACAAATAGTTTCTACATTGTATTTCAAGAAAGCTTTAACAAAAAATCAAACATGGTTGTTAAAAGGAAATGAAGTGACACAACCAGTGAAAATTGAAAGATTATAGGACTTTCCAAAACTTGAGAAAGTTCTAAATAAACATGATTGTGAAAAGAAAGTCAAAGTTAAGGTTGAAGAAATAAAACCTAAGACTGCAAAGGCTTGGGTGTCACTATTCAATTAATTGTTTGAATTTTTGTGCAGGAACTTCTGAGATGAAAGTAAATTACCGAGAATGGAGTTCCGTGGCACACATTGAAGACGGGTCGGGTTATCAAGTTTTATATAAAGGCCATTTTTACAAAATTTGAAACTCAAATAACGTTTACTTTACAATTTTTGGAAAAATTTTGGAGAAAATTTTTCGAAAAACATGTTCTAATAACGTTTACTTGAAAGTTTTACAAATTTTTGAAGAAAAATTGAAAACTATCACAGAACTCTCACTGTTGAAAAGACAAAATTCATGGATATAAATGTTTTATAATCACAAAGGTGTCAAGGTTTTTGTCATCATTAGGGGGAGAGGGTTTAAAAGAAAATTTGTGAAGCAGTAATGGATGGCGAATTAAAGTGATTCTCATCGGTTGGTCAATATTATTAAAAAAATTCCAAAAATATGTTTTTGATTTTAGGGGGAGAAAAATTTTTCAGAAAATCCAAAAACATATTAAATACAAAAAAGTACAAAAACATTGAAAAAGGCAAAAAGAGTTTTGTGTCAAAAAGGAAATGATAGTACATCAGTGGATTATCGCAGTATGCTAAGGATTTATAAAGTTTTAAAAGTTTAAACAAGTCTTACTGTGGATGTGTTGATAGGCTTTACACATTCAGTAAATTGTTTCCAGGATATAAACTAAATTTTACAACTGCTTAAACTTGTGGATTAACATCTCTCGAATATATGGACTTAGTACCCCGAAATTTTGTTTGAGAGATTGCCTGATTCTGAGATATGAGGTCTTTATAGATGATTGATATATGGGGTATTATATAAGTTCTTCTGATTTTACGTAAGCAATGGCCTAGAACTTGTAGAATACTTTTGCCTTAAAACCCTAAAATTGCATTAAATTGGAAATATCGAAAAATACTACAATTGCAGTTCAAAAGATTCCAAAATTGGAACACTACCTTTAAAGTCGAGCCTTAATCTTTTTGTCGGTACGGTGGTACTAACCTGAGCTCTCAAGGCCTCGCACAACCCAGATACATATATCAATTATGCAATACTCACCTGTAAGATGAAATCTAGGGAATCTTAATGCGGGAGTATATTCTGAGATGGGAACCATAGTTAAATCAAGTTTCTTAATTCTACATAACGTATCTTGGAACAATTGAGAAATGTGTCGAAGTTTAAGAGGACAATTATATAGACAATCTAGGTAAACGAGTTTAAAGCTTAAAGTCATGAAAAGGTCAATGGTACTAGTGACATGTTTCAAAAACTTATATGATCCTTTAACACAAACTCAACAAAAATATGTTTGTAAATATATTTGTGCATACTTAGTGTTTGATATTCATTTCATAAAACAAAAAGATTATATTATCTTTTTGTTTGACCGCTGATGATGAAAAGCAGATTTTCAAAGTCTAGAGTTGCTGAACAAAATCTAAAAAAAACTTTTGAAAATTTGATCTGAAAAGTTTAAACGTTCATTAATTTGAAACTTACATTTGAATAAATACGTCAGTTTAGTGTCAAAACATTTAATCAAGATCATTAAGTTAAACTTGATACATAAATCAGCTATTCAAGGTCATTAATTTGGACTTGATTAACTGAGAGGGTTTAAAACTGATGAGAAGATTAAAATTTGAAATGGTTGTATTTAGAGATTTCAAAGTTTGAATCTGAAATGTTTTATTTGAAAGTTTGAGGAACTTTGAAACAGAAAGTTGATTTTAAGGGGGAGCTGGATAAAACATGTTGATTGAAGATCCCAGAAAGCTCAAAGCAAAGGGGAGCATGGTGATTAAAGTTTTATCAAAACAAGCTCAAGAAGAAAAGAGAAAATGATTGTAGATGCTATGAAGATCAAGGAGTTAAAGTTATTAAAGAAATAAAGATCAAGAGAACATTAAAGACTCAGGAACTTAATTGAAGAATGATGACTACCGCAACATCCAAGGGGGAGTCTGTTGATGCATATGTATGTTGCCTACGTCATCGTATAATATCGAGTCTGTGTTTCGGAGCGAAACGTTAAGTTTATGAGTGATATGAGACAAGTTCACCCGAACTTGTAGAGCTCATGATCAAGTTCGCCCGAACTTGTCCTATGAAGGACAAGTTCGCTCGAACTTGACCATAGCTCATTTCAGGCGAACTTGTTCCACTATATATAGGATAGTTGTGTTCTCATTTGTAAGATTCAGAGATTTTGTCACGACAAAGGCGAAGCTCTGTCCAAGTGTTTCCAGGATCTGTAATGTCTACTAATCAACGAAACGGTATTAAACAGTAAAGAACTTGTATCCAATGTCGCCTATGCAAACGGATTCAGCACGTTTACCTTAGATTTGCCAAATTAGTACCTGAACAATCCGTACAACAGACCTACACAAGGCCTTTGAATTCTTGAAAGAGCGGTTACAAAGTTGCATCCACCATGCCCTCAAAACTTGAGGGATAGTTAGAAGATACAATTGTGCATGGGATAGTTATAACTCAGATACTTACTTTTGTACCATTCTAGGGAAGTTATTTTACTACTACTATCACAATAATTGGTTAACTTAAAACCAATTTGATTTGGGTCCAATCGGGTTATTCTCAAAATAGTTTTGGGCTATAACAAACCGATTTTAAACAAGTTCAATTTGGTTTGAGTCAAAACGAGTTTTGCTCAAACTAGGTTTACTTCAAAATATGTTATGCTCAATATAGGTTAAGGTCAAAATGGATTCTCATCAAAATAGGTTCAGGTTAAAAATGCTTGATTAAAGAAAATATATATCAACTAACCATAGTTATCAAAATATAATAAAAAATTGAAATCTATCCGTTTCTAAAAATTGCTATACAATCATATGTACAATAACATCTCAATACCTATAAAAAAATGAATCAAAATATATTTGCCCAAGTGAGAAAACATTTGTATTATTTGCTAGAATGTGGTTAAGAAATATGATGGTATCTCAATTAAACTTGAATGAGAGTGAATTTTTAAATTTTTACTTTGCTATTTTTTATAAATTTTTAGGTGCAGATTATTAAAAGAGGGAGATGAGATGAAAGTTGTTCACATGAATCAAGAACCAAAGAACCAATTTTTGAGGTCATCGGAAGACATTATGAAACACGTGAGACTAGAGTGTTAGGCTTGGTGACTCTTTTGTGGTAAAAAGGTGTCGTTGATGATATGTGCCACACCGTCGTCGTGAACTATGTTTTTTGTTCGTTTATAGACATGTAAGTTACAATTGAATTAAGTTTATAGCATGCTACTTTTACCTATCATAAATTATCAAATTTATTCGTTAGAGAGATGTAATAGATGAGATAGCACACTAGAAATGCACAACATACTTTGAAGCTTTGATCAAAGTTGATTGTTGTTACTCAATCACGGGTTACATCTTCGCCCAGACAAGTCTATATATAATCTATTTTAGGTTAATTGAGTTGTTGCAATGTAGTCATAATCATGTATCACGTTTTATTAATATGTACAGATGATGTGATAGCCGTCACGCATGTATGTACTTTAGTTTTTATTTTATTGTTTTTAGTACCCAATACATAAATTTGCAAGTGTAATATACGTTTTTTTTTTATTTCAAAGTTTATGTTAACAATGTTAAATAATATAATTCACTTTGAGTAACTCGTGTAACACACGGGTACTTAAATTAGTTTATTTATAGAATAAACTGCAAAAATTGTTCTTGGGGTTTGGCCAATTTAATTTGCTAGATCCATCAAAAAAAGATTTCTTTGACCACCGAGGTTTATAAATTATTGTTAAATGCATCCAAATCTCTAGTATCATTTAAAATACATTTAAGAAACGGAAGCTTTAAGTTGCTATCAAATGGGTGTTTATATTCAGTTTTGCAAGAATATGCATATTAGATGGTGGGAAAGTAGTGGTTTGAGGTGGACGTCGATGCCATGGTGGTTGTCTGGGATATTGATGACTGAGGTTGCTTGCGACGGAGAGTGTTGGGAATGGCGGTTCTAAGATGGTGATGATGGACGGTGGTTGTTTAAGGGATTCCGACCAAAAACAATGTTCAGATCATCTTCTTGGGCATGCAAGATAGACCCGACATATTAATTCCGATATATTGTTTCAAACACTCATTATCTTGGATATTCAGTATTGAGAAGCTTGTTACTGGATATGGGGAAACAATGACAGATGTGATTGTGTTTGGTGGTGGTTTCCGAAGAATAAACAAACACAGGTGAAAAAATATATACAGGTTAAAAGTTAATAAATATTAAAAAATAAAGAGAATAACAAAAATACCATTCATTTAACGTTTACTTTGAACGATGTTAGATATTTGGATAGATTTGACAACAATTTTTAAACCTTCGTGATCTAGGTGAGAAAAAAAAAAAAAACTTTTTTGGATGGATCTAGTAAAGTTGACCAAACCCTAAAAAACGATTTTAACAGTTTACTCTTCTTTATATTTATCCCGTATAATAGACGGATTCTATCATATTCGTTATTATATATTCGTTATATCCTATTCGTTATTATATATTTAGGAATAAAGTGAATTCAATTTGGTAATTAAGGAATCTTGAACGTGCTATCACTATTTTTTAATTATCAGCAATGCATCAGGTGGCCAACAACCTTGTCCCTTCTGATATGTATTTTTCTCTATAAAGATCCTTTGTTTACTTCCAAAAAAAATATCCATTTTTTAAAAGCCATTAAGGGTACCTGTGATGTTCGGGTAGAGTGACAATCGGGTATCACAACCCTAGCGGGTACATAGCGGCTAGTAGCGGATATAGCCCTAAAATTCAGAAGCATCCTAATTTTTTTCGGATGCATCCTTTTTATTAAATCGGAAAATATATATTACAGAGACGGAGTTAAGGGGTAGCATGTGTACCCCTCCTTGTAGATTACTCTGCCCTGATAGCAGGTGGAGGGTACTAGTCACTCCTTAAATCATTTACAATCTAGCAGTGGGGCTTTAAAAAAATTTAATCCCATATATATATATATATATATATATATATATATATATATTTCACTTTGAATTTTCACACACATACTCTACCATCAATTCTCCTACATATAAACCTAGTTTTTTATACAACAAGATGAATTTCTCAAACGATGAGATAGGGTTGCACAACATGATCCTAAATGATGACGCGAATGCGATATTACCGGATTACATAAGGGATCACTCGGTCTAGCCAATTTTTGACGATAATGTCCTTTCTAAATTGATAAATGAAGATACGCTTTTCCGACTTCATTTTGATCGTGTTAAACATCTTGGAACTCTAGATCTACCCTACCTCAAGTCGGATATGGAATAGTTTAATTTAAATCCTAGTATTTTTTTATTTTGTTGTTTTTTATTTGAACAAGAGGGATAGCCCACGCTCCGCTGCGGATGTTTGGTAGGTATCGATTTGGCTCAGTACAATACCTACAGAGTGCAGACGACATAGCAAAGAAAGATATATGTTTTATATTGATCGAAAAACATTGAAACGAATACCAATATCAATGTTGCTCGACCGATATCAGTTCGCTTCGACACGGTATCGTCACCACATACCACACATACTAATAATTAAAACGTAAATCCAACATTATTTCTAATTGCATTTGTTTAAAATAAAAATTATTAGGTGAAAGTCTACTAAATTGGACAGACTTCATGTGATTATTTATTTTAATTGCATTTATTGGACGAAATTATTTCTAATTGTATTCGTATAAAGTAAAGAATTGGATGGGTTAAAAGTAATACAACTAAGTTATACTAATATATGAAAAATATATAATATAATTAAATTGCTTTACAGACTTCTCTGAATCTATAAAGAAACTTTTTAAGAATGAAATATTTGAGTCGAACCTGCGAACAAAGTGTTGTATTGTATGGCAATTAATGGGACACACTTCCACTGACATAGCCTTTTTATCTATATAGTAATTACGTAACTTTTTTTAATTTAAATGAAATTTAAGTGTTTAAATTGTATAATTTATCTTTAATTAAGAAAAAAGAAAAAAAAGTTAAGAGTGATTAAGTAGTTTTTTACTAGTTAAGGGTACAAATGACATGGGAGGCAGGAATCATGGAACTAACGGTAGTGTATCTGAGCACCCCTCCCATTGTGGTAATTAGTAGGAGTGATTTTCGATTCAAACCTGTCAAAACCAACCCGGATCCGAACCTTAGACTACCCGGTATGGGGGCCGGCATATGCCCGGCAAGGCCTGGCGCCGGACCCCCACACCGCCCCCGTAGGCCCATCCCCAGCACACCCGGCCAATTCTTGCCGCTGATGCGGTGTCTCCCCTTCTCTCACACACCTATACATACATATATACATACATAAAAGGGGTTCATCCCCCCACCCCCTAGGTCCATCCCCTTTAGGCCCATCCTCACATCTATCCTACGTGGCGCTGACGTGGCGGCCCATCCTCCCAAGGATGAGCCTAACCATACCCACTAGTCTTATTACCTATTCACAAGTCGGATATTCAAAGGGTTTCGTGGGTCCGGTACTCCGGTTCCAAAGGGCCCAAGGTTCTAAAGTATTTGTTCCATTGAAAGCCATGTAATCATGTGGAATTTTTGTTTGATAGATTGTTTAAACTTGTGTACAAAGTGAATTCATGAATCAAACAAATGGTTTGAATTGGAAACTGTTTTTGATAAATACATACCATCGTCTCTTACAATCACTGTTAAAAAAAGCTATTTTGACTTGAAATTGTTATTGGATTTAAAACCTATTAATGATCAAAACCTGCTACAAGTTACTTTGAAGTCTTAACATATTTATTATTCTAGTTATATATTTATCAGATTTTTGAAGTCTAACATATTTATTATTCTAATGCTTTTATCAATGTTTCTGGGTCTAGATTGCATTTGATATCATTACTTTTTTGGATTGGATTAGATGAGTCATCGATATATTTTACAAGTTTTGCGTATCTGGTGGTTGGTTCAACTTGTTGTTTTATCTGCAGACTACCTTTAGCTGTTGGATTGGATCTTCTACAGAGATACACGTGGCAAACTCTTAAAGCCACCAGCTCACCAACAAAATCCAGCCCTTTTAGGTTGGAAGAAACATAATCTACCCTAAATACGTGTCCCAATCATAGTTTACCAGGTGTCCTTGTGTAGATGACAGGGTTGACTTTCAAAATCCTGAAAGTGATCCAAACTACATATCCAGATTCTTGAATATTATCCTACAGGGATCTTCAGCCAGCATCCAAATATTTGTCCAATCATAAACCAACATGTGTATTTTCTATAAAACTTATATACTTATGAGTTAATTTTATTGATTAATATAAAGTTTAGTTGGTTTCTTTCATTTATGTTTTTCTTTTGATTTTTTTTTTACTTTAGATAAAGTCGATATCAATTAGTAATAAAAACTATGAACTGCTAATAATTTATATCAATTAATAATAAAAACTATGATTTATTGACTGATAATAATAATTAATGTGATCAACAAGAATCATAACTTGTGCTTTCATTAATAAGCAATCTCCATTTGCCCCTAACTTAATTAATATCATTTCAAAACAATTTGCAACATTATATTGAAATAAAATCAATCAATTGTCCATTAACACAAACGAAGTTACGTTATCGTTAGACTAGGACTGCCCTAGCAACAAAAATGAAAGTTAGAAATCATTGATTACATTGTTAGTATGGATCATTATCGACCAACAGTTTAGATTGTTAAAATCTAATTTGTTTTTTTATTTTATTAAGTGTATTACTGTTATTTTTGAAATATAAAATGGAGATAAAGAAAAGTGGGAGAGTTCATTTTGTTGACCAAGAAACTTAGGACACATTAAAAAGAATCACGAGGGAACTTTGCACTTTTGCATGGTAAGCTATGAGCTGGTATCCTTACCACCCTATTTAAGAACTTAGTCCTTTGCCAACTTCAAACCCACAAATTAAATGGCTAGATTTACTTTGTTCATGGTGGCAATGCTTCTTCTACTAGATCTCCTATCTCCTCCGGCTACCATACGTGACGGTGGCAGTACCATATTTCTTATGGTGTTGCCGCCGTGAGGCCGTTGGAAGAAAAAGGTGAAGAATATGTTATGTACAAGCCTAAAACAAGCGCGACAAGTCAAGGACAAGGTGTCGATGGTTGCTTGCCTAAAGGAATTCATCACAATTCTGGTCCAAGCCGATATATAAATTACCAAACTCTTGACTCGACTGGCGGATGTACGACTACCGAACCTAAACCATAAGCTAGCTCACTTGTACCAAAGGATGTCTAAATATCTACTATGTCCGCATACATACGCTACAATATTACAACTGAGCATGTATGCGAAAGTATAGTCTTGTTGATTTATAGAAAAGTCAATAGTTTATACGTTTAGATATATAGAATTGCACTGTAACACCCCAAGGGGATTATTACATATACTGTGTATATTTTATACTTGTTTATAATGGTGTTTAGCTTGTAAATTTGGAAAGAAGTTATAAGCTGTTTGTGCCTATCATTATCACTGACACAGCAGCACTTGAAAGCAAGAAAGAAAGATACTGATAATAATTTCTTTAATGACACTAATTGATATCATTAGATCCATTATTGATGCTAATATGCTATGAATATGAATATGCCTCCATGCTCGTTTAGTTGAACTCAATAGACTTTTTTAATAAAATTAATTTTGGTATGATTTTCTAAGTTGATCTCGTTAAATTTGGCACAAGTTATTGTGTATACATTCACACCCGGTGGGTTAATGTATTATGTGGTATGGATTTCTTAGGTTGCTATGTGTACTTGTTAATTTTAGGCGGAATGCTATTTGCGTATTTGTAATAAGTTAGACGCAACGGGGTTAGACGAGTGATTATAATCAACAATGAATCAGACTTTTAAAAAAACATTGGTTTATAACAACTAATATATATCTTAGAAACAATAATTTGTATCTATATCTATGTCTATATCTATATCTATATAATAAAAAAATCAATATTTGATGAGACATCTATCATTTTTATTTTCCCGTCTCTTTTTCTTCCTTATCTTATATTAATTATAGTAGAATAATAATATTAATTATAATAGAATAATAATAGATAAATAGAGCTTAGTAAATGTGATCACCCTTATACTAATGGATGAATCCTATGTCAATAAGAGAACAATCAAACTAAGCACATAAACATTAATTCAAAACTTAAATATAGTTTCTTGGTATCATCAATCTCCCACTTTAATTAAATCTTTATATAAGAGGAGATTCTGTAAAGACAAAAAAAATGTACGAAGTATAGAAGACAAGCTGAGCGATTGATCTCCTAAAATCAATGGCTGAAAATTAGGCGGTGACTTTTTCGTAGATATGAGATTCAAACAATTAAAGAAACAAATAGAGAAAATGGTATTCTGGTCATTTCTCACTTTAACTCTTTCCCTCTTGATTTTCAAACGTCTATAACTTTTTATATGTTAATATTTAAAAAATACAGTATATTCACGAGCATTCCATTCTCTTTAGAAAATTACATAGCAATATGCTACTCGAATTAAAGAGAATGAAATGCTCGTTAGTACTGTGTAATTTTTTTTAAATATTAACGTATGAAAAAGTTATAGTCGTTTGAAAATTACCCTTCATGCTAATAACACTTGTCCTCATATCCTTTTCGCATATGTTTCGCACAAAAAAAAAATACTTGTACATGATCCAAACACATCTTTATATTATTTTCTTCTTGTTGATATCTAATTAAAATTAACCCAACATATATTTTTGTATGCATATTAAGATGATAAACAATCTATGAGATGCCAAACACGAAGAATTCCATTGAACAAAAAGTGTATACATGATATGATATAGAGATTGGTTATTGTACAATAAAGTAATTTCGTATGAAGTGTAGGAGAGATGAGTATTTTAGAAAGATCACTTATACTTACTACATGATTACACGTTCAATAATGAAAACTTAAATGTTTATGTTTTATTATATGATTCAATCTGTAATATACGACATTACATTGTTATTAGAGGTTGATTGATTAATGTTTTGTATTGTATTTATACTTAATCGTGATTAGACATAAAATATTAGCCTATATATTATATGTTTTGTTTTTCTATTACAGTTATGGTTAGTACGTAATTTCGTGATTAGACATAAAATATTAGCCTATATATTATACGTTTAGTTTTTTTTTATTACAGTTATGGTTAGTACGTAATTACGTAATCACTTAGTGGGTTTTCATATAAATACCATAATGAAACCACGTAATAGGTATTCATAATTACGTAATCACGTAGTAATAATACATAGTCAACTATTGTTGCGTAATTACGTACTAACACATAATCACGTAACGTTACACTTGTTTCATGAATAAAATACATATTACGTAATTATGTACTGGAACATAATCACGTCCAATCACGTAACACGTTATAGCTTGTAAAATAAAAAGATTCTAAAAATTGAGAAAACTATAGCAATAGCCTACTTAAATTAAAGAGAATGAAACGCTCGTTAATACGGAGTAACTTTTAAAAAAAATATATTGTCGTATAAAAAAGTTATAGTTGTTTGAAAATCGTGGGAGGGTGGGTTTATAAGTCACCAATATTGTATCTTCCTATTTTGCCCTTTCCAATTTGTTTCACTTGTTTTCTCTTACGTGATTGATAGATATGGGGATCACTCAAACTCAGCCACTGGATTTGCTTGATCAAAAGCCAAAACTTTCTAATTATGCCTCTTGTACATCATCCTTTCACTACATATGTTAACTTAAAATATTATATGTTGTTGGACCTACAAAAAATCATACGATATTCAAAAACCAAAACATGAATCAATGATCAAAAAATAAACAGTTGATGGAGCAATTCTCTCCTTAAAGATAGTGAATCTTGAACACCTAATCATACCATCTGCTCAAGAACAAAGCAAACATCTGTACAAATCTTGGAACCGCTATTCATAAAGACACAACATATGTTGAAGGCTAAAAACTGTTAAAGACCAAACCACTGATGAAGTCAAAGGTCTGATGAAGAAGACCAAACATTTGTATGGCCAAAGAGATGTTTGGTTAACTGCAACAAAGGATAGCTTAACCAATGGTTTCCCAATGTAATAATATGTATCTTGTAACAATGTTTAGACTAGTTAGAACATATGTTAGGATTGCACAGGTGTTTGCAACATATGTGGAATCTTTACTGTTAGATGTCACTATCAAGGTGACGTCGGTCTATCACAAACAGAGATTTAGTACTTAGTATAAATAGATCTTGCCTGTTAGAGGTCTATCTCATCACTTCACACATTCTCTTTTGCACAAATAGTTCTAGTGAGTAATCAGGCTAAGAGGGAGATTGTAAAATCATTATTGTAAACAGGGGCGGATCTACGTTGGAACACCGGGTTCCCAAAAACCCATTCGATTTGTTGTTTTTTAGCGAAAACCTATATAGAAAATTGAGTATGAACCCATAAATAAATTATGGGTGAATCCATAAACAAAACTGGCTTGTGTCCAACTGGTAAAGTGTGTCGTTTCTAGGGTTCGATTCCCGCAGCGCGCATAAGTTGGATTTTTTTGTTCTCTTCTTTTAATAGCAAGACCCATATCAGTTCGATTTTTTTGTTCTTTTTTTAGGGTCAAACTAAAAAAAGGCTTGACCACATCATCAGATCTGCGAACACCGAACAGCCTACTCCACTCCCTCTCCAAATCTCTCATAATCTCTCAAGTATGTTGATATGCTTTAATTTGTATCCTCCTTGCGAACACCGAACAACCTCCTCCCTCTTTCAATAGGTTATCTTTTATTCTTTTAATATGCTTTAATCTGGTAATTTAATCACTAATTTGTGATAATCAGAAACAAAATTTATTCATCCAAACAAAATAAAGAAACAATTTGTGTGATAGTAAATTAGGTGTATTAAATTCAGACTTATTGTTTAGATCTATTCTTTGTTTGTTGTGTTTGTAATTGGCAAAAAGTATGTGTTGATATGATTCTATTTCTGTTTATTTAATTTCTAATTTAGTTGGTGCTCGCACCTGCAATCCTTGCCTTATATTAAAGCATGTTTCAAAGGTATCTGATCTTCAATGGTGGATATTTTTAGACATATAGGTGTTGTTTGTATTTTCAGAGGTAAAATGTCTGCAGTCTACAAATCACATCTGCAGACATCTGTAGCAGAAGAGGTGGACCAAACCTCTACAGTCTGCAAAAAGAAGATTGTTTTTTAACTTCTGCAAGTTACATCTATTTATGTTTAACTTTAACCATGTCAAACACAAAGAACATGTTTAGCTAAAAATTCACTTCAAACAATGCACATGAAACCAGGAAGTCAATCTAAAACTAAAAAAAATTCAAATCCATGAAATTCCCTAAAAGTAAATCCAACAAACCAAAATGAATTAAGTCAAAGTTCATACAATTGAAACTAAAAAGTCAACGTTAGCAAATTTAAACAACAATTAGCAACCACTGGCCTTAAAAAATAACACAAAAGAATTAGGAACGATTACCCATTTCAAAAGCAGTTTACCTTTTATACCATACAATCAATCATCATGAACACAATCAGTCAAACAAACAACATTTTTCAGAATATAAAGTATTGACAAATGTTTATCACCTATAGACGAAAAAAGAAAAATTCACCAAAACCCTTTTCAATTTCTTCAAAACCCATATAAAAAACCTCAATTTTAAATAAGATGGTTGAATGAAAAGTCATACAACATTGAATAGCAACATTTCAATCATTTTTGGCGCGAATTACTTCACTAGATCTTTGATTTCATCAAAAAGGAGAAGGCAGTGGCAAGAGGTGGCTGTGGTGGAAGGAGGAGGAGGCGGCAGGAGGTGGCGGCGGTGGTAGGTGGAGGCGGCGGCGGCGCTAAGGTGAATGGCAGTGGCGGATGGAGCGGTGGAGGAGACGTGGTGGAGGAGAAGAAGGAGGTGTGCTAGGGTTTGTGTTTTGTGTCTCTAATGTTAGGCAAAAAAAAGGGAAGAAGAGGTAAGAAGACTCTTTCTCACGTCTGCACCAAAAAGAGTCAGGCAGACCTTTTTAAATGAAATGTCTTTGAGAAAACAAACAATCTGCAAACTCAAACGTCTGTGCGTGGTCTGCGCGACGCAGACATAAGAGGAGAAGAAGAGCTTTTCAAGAAAAACAAACTCCCCCGTAATTTACATAATTAGCAACCAACAAGTTGTACATATCCCTATTTGCTTGTTTTAATGATAGCACAACATTGGTCATGATTTAAGAATTGCTCCTTCAACTTTATATGCACCAACAGTTTATAAATAAGTAACCATTACTTTATATTGCCTTTAAATAGGATCTTGTAGCAGATACCACCTAGTATATGATATAAGTCCATATTTGATGGTAGAGATGAACCACACGTAGACAATGAATCTTGCACAACGCATCCTCGGGTTATTTGAGATAGGAATGCTAAGAAGCATTATATAGAAAAAAACGGTGATAAAGCCCGACCCGACCCTAAAATTTTAACGTTGAGTTGACTGAAATTCGATCACTGAAAAAAGTGAAGCCAGTAGAAAAAACCCTGGATCCATCACTGAATCTTATGAATCACTGAAAAATAGTTGCTGATAATATCTCCTTTCTCATGAATTTTATTATGATAATCAGTAGTTATATACAAGTATCAAAACTCAGATATTAACAATTGGTATCAAAATTTAATCACATTAAACTCAATTTCATAATCAGTTTAACATTCAAGGACCAGCTCAAAATAATAGGTCCACGCTATAAAAGCGTACTGATAATGTTTGATGAGTTGATACAACTTTTTAAATGGATGATTATCAAAACTGATGCATAATCGTTCAAAATAATAGGGCCACACGATAAAAGTGTTACATCAATGTGACAATGAAAAACTTTAATGATATTGAAACAATTTTACAGCACTGATGTGACAAAAAATAGAGCATAAATAGCGTTTAACAATTTCCTTTTTATCTAAACTTTTAACAATTTCCTTTTTCTCAACTATTTGTTTTATTGAATCCTCATCTTTTATATAAATATACGTGTGTTCAAGTATTTTATAAACTAGGTTCATGCCTGCGCTTTACGGCGGGTACGCCCGACGAGAATGTTCGTTGGTGTCGTTTGGTTCGTATGGAGTCAAAACTTGGTATACTAACCTAAAGAGTAGACCCAAATACGGTAACATTAGCAATCCACATAAAACATAAAAATAAAAATAAAGTGGTAGTGTTACAAAAACACTATCAACACGTGTTCGATTGTAGCTGACCAAGATAATAAAAATGATTGTTTAGGGTTGGTTAAAACCGAACCGCTTCAACACATAACATACCCCACTCGTATAAAATAATTTTAATATTATAAGCTTTCTTGTAGCATTATATATCTATAATCGTTAATATTATAAATTATAAACTATTAATTAGCAAAAAAATATTGCTTTATAGAGTTGTATCCCATGCTTGGGGAGATTTTCCAAAAAAATGATTTTTAATTTCTAACCCAATGCTTTTCTTCTTTTGCAATTTAACCCTTACTTTTTTTTATTTTCATTTTTGGCGCCTCATAAGTTTCGTCTTTTACAAATTATTCGTTTTACGTTTCGTTCTAAATTTTGGAAATTAACATGCCGCAACATGTGTGTGTGATTCACCTTTTTTTGGTATATTTTCTTCCCATTTGACAGGTTCGTCGCAACATGTTTATTTTTTCGCGTTCGATTTAGTTATTCTTTTCTACGTTTTATGTTTCGGTCTAATTTCTTCGCATTAACACACAACAACAGGCGTGCGTGGTTCAACGATTTTACACCTGCTTTTCGTACGGTGTTATTATTTCCTTTTTTTATTTTTACGAACTTTTCTGATGTTAGGGTCGTTGACAATGGTGTGGCATTGGTGTTACTTGGCACGCTTTTATGAACCTTTTTAACCTAGTTAGTTTTTTTACCTATAATTTATTCCGAGTTTACCCTTGTACTTCCTTTACTTAAAAAAACTATTTTTTACGTGCATATTCTTATTTACGTGTCGGTATAAATATGACTTGCTCTATGTTTTGATGTAAACTTTTCCTGTAACAGGTCAAATATAATCTCTTTCATTAAAAAAAACCATTCTTATGAGCATGTTTCTATGTACTATTTGAGGTGGTCTACGTTTCGATTTGGGAGATAAGTAAGGACAAATATAATATGTATTCGTGCATATTTTATATATGTTTCGTAAATTTTGTTTCGAACCGTGTGGAGTCAAATTGTAGTTTCTTTACCATGTATGAGTCGGGTCACATATAAATTTGATTTACTTTACGTTTTGATCCAATCGCAATACTTATATAGGTTACTTTGGGTTCAATTCAATATGTCAAAACACGCGTTTCCATACAGTTAACGCATCACACAACGTTGGACTAATTCATTCGATATTTACGATGTTCTCGCACCTTAACGCGTGCGAGTATTATTTCTAGTTATACAAAATAACAAAACACAATGGTTGAGGGCCAATAAAACCAAATCACTGGAAAAAAAACAACCCAATGGTATGTGACCCAAGAAGAGCAAATCACTATTACGGTTTCTTTTGTTATAGTATAGAAATGTTAATTTAAAAAGGCGCTAAAAATAAACTAGGACTAAGTTATAATTGGGTAATATATTGTTACATGCAGAGTTAATGCAATTTTCATCTTAAAGAATCCCGGTGATACTTCTAGTAGGTTGAGTAGAAAATCAATTAATCGAACAGGAAACAGAAGTAAAAGTGACTGATATGACCGTACTAAACTAGCTGATCCAAACTAAAACTTAAAGTCAATTTTGTTTTTTTTTTTTTTTTTGAAAATGAATTTCTACGGTTCGGTTTCAATGATGTTTACTTTCATCTCTAAATCGAGCAACCAAAACAAACCAGATCATTTGATGCAATATATTCTTGCTTCAATGCATGTTTTACTATTGATGAGAGCATGCCATGACTAAGGATATGCTAAGTTTATGTAAATTTTTTACCTTTTCTTGACAATGATCAAAGACTATTTTACCTTTTTTTTGACAAACGACATAAATTATTTATGTAATTTATTAAAAAAGAATAATATATAAGTAGGTCGAGTTCACTTGTTATAGGATTGAAGATGTAAGAAGTTTAATTTCTCATTGACAATAGGGTATCATTTGGAGAAATGGTCAGGGTGAGGAACCCCTGAAGAAACACTCTAAAGTCACCTTTATGTTCTTCGATTACAGGATTAAACTATTGCTTTTGTTTTCAAATTTCTTAGAGTGTTCCTAGATTAGCGGTTAAGGATGGTGGTGTAAGGTTGTAGTGTTTTAATAATGATATGTTGTATTGTTAATTTGTTTTAGTGTTTGGATAGTGTGTTACTAGTTACAAGTTTACAACACAAAGGGTTGGGAAATGAAAGATGTAAGGTAAGAATGTGCAAGTTTGAAGGTCGAGGCGGGGTTAGGGAATGATGTCACACAACGGTCCCCACAATGTAACGGGTTTGAAGGTGATGGTGGTGATTGGTGAGGAGAGGGTTGCACTGGGGCGCCGATGCGAATGGGGTAGTGTTATCGATGGTTAATTAGTCACAAACCGGAAATTCATGGGAGTTGGTTTTGGATTAGGTTTATTTTTCTTTTCTTACTGTTTTTTAGTAAATTGCATAAGCAGAGTTCTTGCAAATTGTCATAGGAGTAGTAACATAGTTATTTTACACAATTTCAAGATATTCATAAAAAACTTACGTTACAAGGGAGAGGATCAAATAGGAAGTATGTTTTGGGTAGGAAGGATAGGAAGTAATCTTAGCCGTTCATCTGAAAAATAGAAATACAATGTGGAAGAGTATTTTAGTCAATCTTCTTTTATCTATTCTTTCTATTTCCCTTCTCTATATCTTCAAAACCCAGATCTTCAAAACCCACCATCTTCAACATTTCATTCCTTTTCTCTCTCTAGAATTATACATCACGGTGCAATTTTTCTTCATCAATGAATGGTTCGAACACTCAATCAACGTGTTTATCGATTTCTTTGAAGAAAACCCAGTTTATGATTCTATAATTTCTCGTTTTTTTTTTTAATTTAACATGATGCGATAGAGCATGAGATTTCTGTTAAAACAGGTACTCCTCTTCTCAAATTTCTTAAACATTTTTGAATTCAAATCGAAGATATCTCTGATTCTACTCTTTCTCTTAATATATTCATGCATTTGGGCAACATCATTAGTTCCAATTTCGTTGAGAAATCATTAATAAAAAGTTGCACCGCAGGTGTTTGACAAAATGTCTCAAAGAAAAATTGCAAAATACCTTTCAGTTTAGACTTTCATTTAAAATTGTGTTTTACAAAAGAATGAGGTCCACTGCGTTTTACAAAATAATGAGAAAAAAATTGGTTTTTATCCATTGCGTTTTACAAAAGAATGAAAAACACATTTTTTGGGTGTTTTTTGTCCATTGCGTTTTACAAAATAATGAAAAAACTGTTTTTTATCCATTGCGTTCTACAAAATAATGAAAAAAAACTGTTTTATCCATTGCGTTTTACAAAAGAATTAAAAAACACACTTTTTGGGTGTTTTTTGTCCATTGCGTTTTACAAAGTAATAAAAAAAACTGTTTTTTATCCATTGCATTTTACAAAAGAATGAAAAACACACTTTTTAGGTGTTTTTTGTCCATCGCGTTTTACAAAATAATGATAAAAAAGTGTTTTTTTATCCATTGCGTTTCACAAAAGACACATTTCTTTTGTGATTTTAGTCCATTGCGTACACTTTCTATTATATTTTTAATCAATTGCGTTTTAGAAATTAACTTTGTTTTGTGTTTTAATTCATTGCTTTTTAGAATAAAAAACAAATTATTTTATGTTTTTTAGTCCATTGTGTTTTATGATGGTTTGTTGAAATTGAAATGAAACTATATGATAATAATGTTGTAAAATTAAGTGTGTTTGAATTAATGTTCCAAAATGGTAAACCACTTGTCCCACATTGGTGTTGAGACAAAGTATAAGGTTATTATAAGGTGAAACCTTTGCCTAACCAACATAACTTTATGACATGTTTTACCATAAGTCCTACGCGCGGGTGCGCAAGGGGTGCAAATTGGAACCGTAATTTAGTCGAACTCGTGTGCACCCGCACGTCCTGCGGACACGAATGCAGTTCCGAAAAACCGGGTCCGCGAGTGGCTGGTTTTTTAACTGCAGTGTTTGCTGCGTTTCACTTTTTTTTAACTGCAGTGTTGCGTTAACTGTTTGGTTTGCTCGTTCACTGCGTTTTATAGTTACGGATTGTTTTTTAACTGTTCGTTCACTGCGTTTTGCAGATTACAGATGTTGCGTCTTCTTTGGTTCGCTCGCTGTGTTTTTTAACTGTTCGTTCACTGTGTTTTTTGTTCATTGCGTTTTACGCATCTGGGTTATCGAAAACTTTTTCTCGAAATATAGCAATAGCATACTCGTTTTAAAGATAAAAAACGTTTGTTTTTTGGTGCAATTTTATAAAAAAAAAATAATGTCGTATGAAAGAGTTATTAACGTTTAAAAAATGAGGGGGAATTGGAGGAGAGATAAACTATTACCTTAGATTGACTAGAATGCCCCTACAAAACCCACGCGCCTCCTCTTTTTTATTCAATTTAATTTATTTAATCTTAACCCTTGATTACTAAATTGATGGACAAGATTACTTCTTATCCTTCCTAATGATAGAAACTTCCTATTGTATCCTATCCTTACGTTATAAATGGAAATTTAATGGAAATTAAACTCGCTATTTCCTATACTACAAAAACAAGTTTGGGGGAATAGTGCCAGGCAGCTTGCCTGGCACTCCCCGTTGGACCGAACAGTTTATTATTTTTTACACACTTTAAAATTACGTTTTTGCCCCCCGATTTGTCACACCCCAACCGATGGCGGAATCATCGGGGCGCGGCACTAAGCGAATCAGATTGCTCGAGAGAATCCATAACAACTGTTTACGCGACAATATTTAAACATTCATTATCCCATACTAACTAACATATAATCCATAAACAATTATTACAAATATCAAAACATCTCTCAAACAAACATGATTCGATCTTCCTTAGATTTTCTATTACAATGCGTTTCTAAAGATAATTCCTAAATCCGTTTTGCAGCAAGTAGATCTCAATAACCTGCAACATACTTTAAAATAATTTGTCAATACAAAAAAAATGTATTGGCGAGCATACAGGTTTTGATATAATAGCATAGTAGATAAGAATGTAGCGAATTCTTCATACATAAACATGATTCATACAACACATAAACTCACAAGACAATTTATCATGCTAACTCGCGGAGAGCTCGCACGTACATCCTATCTAAACCCCGTCGGGTGAGAGCCCTTCTACAGTACCGTACTAGCCAAGGTGGAGATAACGAAAAGTGCCCTAGCTTATATGTTCTAGCAATCACGTATCAATATGTATAACAGATATTCGCATGTGATAAATTAGTTTAGCGTGCGTTGTATCTTTGATAAGAACGTATGTTACACCCAAAAGTGCGTTAAAGCGAAAATGAGTCAAGTATACTCACAGTTGGTGCGTTTAGGTTAGAGATGAGGTCCGAGATGAGTTGAGGAGAGTGCCGGATCAGCCTGCATACGCGAACGGAAGTACATCAGTCTCCGAAAAGCTGAAACGGTGAAGTTTGGCTTGAACAGTAGGCAAGTTCGAGCAAACTTGTATGTAAATATACAAGTTCGAGCGAACTTGTACTATTCTGCTGAGTTGGGAGTCAAGTTCGGGCGAACTTGTAAGATTTGTTTAAGGAATTGACAAGTTCGGCCAAACTTGTGAAGTTTCCTGAGAAACTTTGCAAGTTCGAGCGAACTTGAGGGTTTTTGATGAAAGTTGTGAGTTGTTTGGATTCAAGTTCGGCCGAACTTGACCTTAGAGGTCAAGTTTGAGCGAACTTGAATAAGGTGTTGCACAAAAATCAGTTAAATCTCGAGCGAACTTGATGTTTTCGGGTCCAAAGTCTTGCGTTTTCGCATCGTTTGCTGGGGAAATCGAGTGTTCATCCCTCCAACCCTGTGCTACTGAGCAAACTTAGGTCGGAGAGGTCTTTTAGAGCGGTTTTAGCCATTTTACAAAAGCGTGGGCTAATCCGGCGAACTCGGGGTTCGTTCGGGTTAGTCCGGCTTGTGTAAACCAACATAAACGTTCTTGGGCTTCCGGATCTGGGATCTTAAATGATAAATGCTTCGTTTCATATCAGAAAATGAACAAAATATCATCAAAAGTCCGTATTTTGTGTAAAAATCAATGTTCAAAAGGTTTTGCTCAGATCTAAGCATAGATCTGAGTGAAAAACAGAATTTTTATGTAAAAAGATGAAGATTTTCGTAAACAGAGAAGATTTGATGAAAACGAAGGCAATGCCTTGTGCAAAATCGTTGTAAATCTTTGGAGATTGCATAAAACGTGTTGGTTCTTACTTAGGATTCGAGGGTTTCGGGTTAGGAGAGCTATGGGCGAAGTTGCAGGAAGCTCAAATGAGAGGATAGGGCTGAGTATTTATAGGTGAAGGCAAAAAAAAAGTGAGCTGGTGGGAGTCAAGTTCGGTCGAACTTGCATGATTTTATGCAAGTTCGGGCGAACTTGTTAGATTTTCAAAAGGATTATGTCAAGTTCAGCCGAACTTGCTGATTCTGTGAAGAATCTAAGCAAGTCCGAGCGAACTTTAGGGGAAAGAGAGGGTTTTGTGGCCAGTTAAGTTCGGCCGAACTTGGCGTCACCCAAGTTCGAACGAACTTGTCTAAAAAAACTCCGAATTTCTTCGTTTTTCGATTGTTTATCGATAGTTCGGTGATGTAATCGCGTTATATAGTTACATTAAGCGTTATAGTAAAGTATTAAGCGTATTAAATGGTCATATTTACTTAAAGTTCACAATTATTCGAAAATACGCGATGAAGTATGCGACTCTGTTCCCAAGTCTTTTGAGAGTCGTGTTGCAGTTTAAGCGAGCAGTTAGCCTTGGAAATTCCACGCAAAGTTGATAGTATTTTAGTTTGTGCGATATAAGCGTTGTGTTAGTGCGATGTAATGCGTTGTGATGTAATATAGGGCGAAAATATGCGATGTAGCGTAATAAGCGATTTAGATTACATTATGATCTGAATCTCTGGTGCTAGGTGTAACGAGAGTGACGAGCTTGCGAAGAGGCGGGTTGTTACAGTCTCCCCTACTTTAGGAAATTTCGTCCCGAAATTCATTCAATAGGAAGACTTGGGAATTGACACGAATGGATAGCGATAAGGCGTTTAGCGTAAGTCGAGGATGGTCGAGCGGTCGATCGAGGATTGGCGAGTGAATGCGTCTCGAAAGTGTAAAGGGTTGTTGAGTAAAACGAATTAATTGGCTCATGGTCGATAACTCACGAGCTGGCGATGAAGAAAATGCTTTTAAGTTTTGAAAAAAAAAATTGTTAACTACCATAAAGAGCGTCTAAAGGAAATTGGGTATATGAAAATCTTCTCACAACGTGGCGCTAGGCGGTCGATTCCCATTGTGAGAAGGGTTTTACTTGCTTAAAAGATTTTCGTAAAAATATTCAAAATTTCTTAGAAAAATTTCCCGTTAAATTACAAAAAACATAATGGTAAAAACTAATTTTAAAGGTATCAAAAAGTTTTAATTAGAGTCATACCCCGTATGGCATCTTTCCACAAAAGTTTGTCATATGGCTAAAACACTTATATATAGGAAGTACCAGCGGCGTATCCACCATGTTTTAGCCATATCGCATTCGTTTCGTGGAGCGATGTCAGGCGTGTTGACACGATTACAGATAGATTCCGGTATCCTTGGTCCACGCGGTAAAAAGGGAAACCAAGTAATTTTGATGCTTGAATAACGTCAAACCACACATGGCATCCTTTCACGGAAGTTCGTAAATATGGCTAAAACACTTATATATAGGAAGTACCAGCGGTGTATCCACCATGTTTTAGCCATATCGCCTCTGTCCCGTCGAGTGATGTCACGTGTGCCGACACGACACGGATATATTGATGATTAGAATAGCGAAGCGAGAGGTACAATAAAAGTCAAAATGACATAAAGCAAAGACGATACGCGGAGAGATAGCGTTCGAGCGTCGAGGTGGGTAGTGATTATGCGATAAACGATAAGCGATAAGAGGTAGATCCCTGCGGTAGTGCGATTGTGTTGAGGTAGATTCGCGGGGTATCTAGCGTTTGCGCGATTGAGAAAGCGATGAGGTGTTACGCCTTGCGGAAGTGTTTGCGTGTGAAAATAATCATCATAATATTATAGGTCTAATAACGTTAAAACTACAAATGGCACGTCTCTACGAGAGTTCGTTAGCATGGCAAAGCACTTATATATAGGAAGTACCATCGGCGTATACACCATGCTTTAACCACAAGGTCTCCGTGTCATGGATAGGTGTCGCGCTTTGTTGTCATGGTTAAGACGCTTTCCACCATGTTTTAACCATGCTTTTAACGTTAGGGTACCATTAGAACTCTTTATGATCCCCGTGCAGACCCCAAAATAATCCCGTGTGCACCCATGATTAGTTTGTTGTTTGCATGTTTATCGTAACTTGTTTTAAGGGTGTGTAGTAGGGGTAGGAAAATGTATTATATCGTGATGTACTATATATCATTAGTAATAATAGCTAGTGTGTGCGCTTAGACTAAGTGCGAGGAATCAAGAGAGATAGAGAGACATCATTCGTGTGTTGAAGCAATATCAAATAATAAAATGATTATAAAGCATAAGTACTAACATCGAAAGTCGTACCTTCGTTAACGTCGTCCTGCGCCTGGTCGAGGTTGGTGTCGACGTCTTCCTCTGCTGGGGCTGCGGCTTGGGTTGGTGATTCCGGGGGTGTCGACTCGTCTTGCTGTCGTGGTCCTGTGTGACATTTGTCGGTGAAGTGGTTGTAACGGTCGCAGTTAGTGCAATAACGGCAGCTGGCTCCGGCTTGGTGGTGATAGGTACACATCTGACACTAGGGATGAGGTCCGGTGTAGTTACGTCTTGGGTAAAATGGAACTGCTCGAAGAGGTTCAGGGTTGAGCGGCTCAGTCGCGGAGTAGTTGAAACTCGAGTTCTTCCTCTTGCGGCTAGGCTCGGCGGTAGCTTGTGGTGATATGTCATCGTCGTCGGAAACGTCGTCGGTATCGTCCTCGGATTCGTTGTCGGAACCGTCGGACAGTTCGATAGTAGCTTGATTCAGGTTCTTGGCGGGAGTTTTGGAGAAATATCCGTCCAAGACTCGCTTGTCATTGATTTCCGCGGCCAACTGATAGGTTTCTTCGATGGTAGCAGGTCTTGCAGCTGCGAACAAAATTGCCCACGCACTCAGGCAAAGCACGTATGTACTTCTTGATAGCCTTTTCAGGAGTGTCGACTTGGCTTGGGCAGATGATGCTAAGCTGTTTGAACCTAGCTGTGAGGTCGGCGTTGTCTCCTTCGATTTGCTTGATTTTCCAGAATTCATTCTCGAGCTTTTGGACTTCGTGGGGAGGGCAATACTCTCTCTTCATGAGCTCCTTCAGTTCCTCCCACGATAGTGCGCAAGCTGCGTCGTTCCCACGTTTGATACGCTCGGCTGTCCACCAGTCGAGTGCTCGGGATTGGAATACTCCGGTAGCGCATGTGGTCTGGAAATGCTCAGGGCACCCACTCTGACGAAAGGTAACCTCGATGGCATCGAACCACTGGAGTATTTGAGATACACTTCCTTCACCTGTGAAGACCATCGGGTCACAGGCCTTGAATCGCTTGTAGGAGAAAGTAGACTTCGGTGTGTGGACTTAGAATCTTCCGATGTCTGAGAGTTGCTGAGGGCTTGAACCTGGGTGATGATTTGAGGAAGGACCTTGGCCATTTCCTTGGCCACAAGTGAAGCTATCCTCTTGTCGGAGTTCCTTCGAGCTTGACGTCGAGAGTTAGAAGCGTTCGAAGACATCTGGACAAAAGAGATTTGGAATGAGATTCGATCATAATGATTTTGTAATTGCGATGCAATTTAGTGTGCTAAAAACTTGTTATGATAATACATATTTCACATAGGGGCCGCATAGGAAGAACACATATCTCCTAAATTCTCACGTATTCACATAAGCGCGTGTAATTGCATACTTATAGATATATATAGATATTTAGATACGTATATGTATAATTGCGGTATAACGCGAGGACGCGGTTAAGAGGATTGTTATGATTTAGTTATGTTGCGAGAATTAGCTCTTGTTTTGGATTGTGATGGCTGTGCGAGTTGTGCATTAATTTAACGAGATGAAAGTGATTAAGCGGCAAGCGAAAATCGACAATCGAAAACATAAAAGTGTAAAATTTGTTAAAACGTGCGTAAAGCACTTTGAAAAGCGATGATGCGTAAAGTCGACGAGAGCGGCTTAAAATCAATGGAGCGTCCTGGGTTTTGAGACAGCGACTGCCCAAAGTGATTCGATCATTCTGCCGAGTTCGGACACACGCTTTGGCCTAATAGGTAATGCTCTCACCGCCCCACGGCTAATGACATCACCCTTACGGTTACTACGTGTCCCAAAGCGTTGGAAACAATCGAGACTTTGGTGAGATTTGAAAATCATTGAGTGGGACGAGTTTTTAAAGGTTCGGGTTTCCCCTTGACTTGATAACTTCAAATCCCTGATTGTGGTTTCACCTCCCGGACCCATCAGGAGGTTTCCACCGGATAGAATGAGAAATTTCCGTTAAGATGTGGATATCACTCCTAACTTAACAGACAATCTCGTGCGGATATGATTATGCGGGGTAAGTGATTCGTCGAGAGTTCGCGGCTTTCACACCTATTCCGGTCAAATCGACTCGTTGGTGTGATACGAGCGTTCTTCACGTGTATTGTGGCAGCTTTAGGAAAAGCGTATGTTTAAAGTTCGTGTCGAAGGGTTTTGGTCAAGTTCGGGCGAACTTGGCATCATCCTGATGTCAAGTTCGAGCGGACTTGCCTATTCCCACGCGAACTTGTTTAATTGTTGAGGGGACATACAAGTTCGGTCGAACTAGGTCAAGTCCGAGCGAACTTGATCAAGTTCGGGCGAACTTGATCAACTTCGAGCGAACTTGTCACCCAAGTTCGGGCGGACTTGCTGTTCGTATTCGTTTTTGGTGTTAATCGATGCGTAACGGTCTGATTTGGTGTCCTAACCATAGACTAGGTCGAACATGGCAATTCTACCTAATTCCCTACAGTTATGGCTCTGATACCAATCTGTCACACCCCAACCGATGGCAGAATCATCGGGGCGCGACACTAGGCGAATCAGATTGCTCGAGAGAATCCATAACAACTGTTTACGCGACAATATTTAAACATTTATTATCCCATACTAACTAACATATAATCCATAAACAATTATTACAAATATCAAAACATCTCTCAAACAAACATGATTCGATCTTCCCTAGATTTTCTATTACAATGCGTTTCTAGAGATAATTCCTAAATCCGTTTTGCAGCAAGTAGATCTCAATAACCTGCAACATACGTTAAAATAATTTGTCAATACAAAAAAAAATGTATTGGCGAGCATACAGGTTTTGATATAATAGCATAGTAGATAAGAATGTAGCGAATTCTTCATACATAAACATGATTCATACAACACATAAACTCACAAGACAATTTATCATGCTAACTCGCGGAGAGCTCACGCGTACATCCTAGCGAAACCCCGTGGGTGAGGGCCTTTCTACAGTACCGTACTAGCCAAGGTGGAGATAACGAAAAGTGCCCTAGCTTATATGTTCTAGCAATCACGTATCAATATGTATAACAGATATTCGCATGTGATAAATTAGTTTAGCGTGCGTTGTATCTTTGATAAGAACGTATGTTACACCCAAAAGTGCGTTAAAGCGAAAATGGGTCAAGTATACTCACAGTTGGTGCGTTTAGGTTAGAGATGAGGTCCGAGATGAGTTGAGGAGAGTGCCGGATCAGCCTGCATACGCGAATGGAAGTACATCAGTCTCCGAAAAGCTGAAACGGTGAAGTTTGGCTTGAACAGTAGTCAAGTTCGAGCGAACTTATATGTAAATATACAAGTTCAAACGAACTTGTACTATTCTGCTGAGTTGGGAGTCAAGTTCGGGCGAACTTGTGTAATTTTCAAAGAAATTATACAAGTTCGGGCGAACTTGTAAGATTTGTTTAAGGAATTGACAAGTTCGGCCGAACTTGTGAAGTTACCTGAGAAACTTTGCAAGTTCGAGCGAACTTGAGGGTTTTTGATGAAAGATGAGGGTCAAGTTCGAGCGGACTTGACTAAGGTGCTGCACAAAATCAGTTAAATCTCGAGCGAACTTGATGTTTTCGGGTCCAAAATTTTGCGTTTTCGCGTCGTTTGCTGGGGAAATCGAGTGTTCATCTCTCCCACCCTGTACTACTGAGCAAACTTAGGTCGGAGAGGTCTTTTAGAGCGGTTTTATCCGTTTTACAAAAGCGTGGGCTAATCCGGGCGAACTCGGGGTTCGTTCGGGTTAGTCCGGCTTGTGAAAACCAACATAAACGTTCTTGTGCTTCTGGATCTGGGATCTTAAATGATAAATGCTTCGTTTCATATCAGAAAATAAACAAAACATCATCAAAAGTCCGTATTTTGTGTAAAAATCAAAAGGTTTTGCTCAGATCTAAGCATAGTCTGAGTAAAAAACAGAAGTTTTATGTAAAAAGATGAAGATTTTCGTAAACAGAGAAGATGTGATGAAAACGAAGGCAGTGCCTTGTGCAAAATCGTTGTAAACCTTTGGAGATTGCATAAAACGTGTTGGTTCTTACTTAGGATTCGAGGGTTTCGGGTTAGGAGAGGTCTGGGCGAAGTTGCAGAAAGCTCAAATGAGAGGATGGGGCTGAGTATTTATAGGTGAAGGCAAAAAAAAGTGAGCTGGTGGGAGTCAAGTTCGGTCGAACTTGCATGATTTTATGCAAGTTCGGGTGAACTTGTTAGATTTTCAAGAGGATTATGTCAAGTTCGGCCGAACTTGCTGATTCTGTGAAGAATCTAAGCAAGTTCGAGCGAACTTGAGGGGAAAGAGAGGGTTTTGTGGCCAGTCAAGTTCGGCCGAACTTGGGGTCACCCAAGTTCGAGCGAACTTGTCTAAAAAAAACTACGGATTTCTTCGTTTTTCTATTGTTTATCGATTGTTCAGCGATGTAATCGCGTGATATAGTTACATTAAGCGTTATAGCAAAGTATTAAGCGTATTAAACGGTCATATTTACTTAAAGTTCACAATTATTCGAAAATACACGATGAAGTATGCGGCTTTGTTCCCAAGTCTTTCGAGAGTCGCGTTGCAGTTTAAGCGAGCAGTTAGTCTTGGAAATTCCACGCAAAGTTGATAGTATTTTAGTTTGTGCGATATAAGCGTTGTGTTAGTGCGATGTAATGCGTTGTGATGTGATATAGGGCGAAAATATGCGATGTAGCGTAATGAGCGATTTAGATTACATTATGATCTGAATCTCTGGTGCTAGGCGTAACGAGAGTGACGAGCTTGCGAGGAGGCGGGTTGTTACACGTTTAAAATTACGTTTTCGCACCCTGCTCAAAATAAAATTATGTTTTTGTTCCCAGCCAAAATTACGATTTGCCCTCATTCAAAATTACGATTTGGCCCTCAGCTCAAAATTACGTTTTCGCCCCAGTTCAAAAGGAAAATATGTTTTTGGCCTCAGCTTAAAAATACGATTTTGCCCTCTCTTCAAAAATAGTTTTTTCCCCGTTTAAAAAATTATGGATTTCGCCCTCAGTTCAAAATTACGTTTTTGCCCCCGTTCAAAATAAAATTATGCCTTTGGCTCAACTCAAAATTACGATTTTGCCCTCGATTCAAAATAAAATTATGGTTTTGCCTCCATCCTAAAATTATGATTGTGCCTTTAGTTCAAATTTATATTACTGTGTTGCCCTAAGTTCAAAATTACGAATTTGCCCATGTGTAAATTTACAACTTTGCCCCTGGGTCCAATTTACAGTACTATCTGCCATCACTTTAACTTTTGGCAAATTATGATTTTACCCAGTCAAAAAATTAACTTTCCCTTAGTTAAAAATAACAGTATCGCCATTGTTTTAGTTTTTTAGCAAAACTATAAAAGTGTTTTGTTTTAATTAATTGACTCGATTTAACTGTTTTCCGTGTCAAGAAGTTGCCTAACACTCGATCATTATTCGATATCGACCCGCAACGCAGCCGAGGCATCAACTAGTTTGTGAAGAAACCCACTATTATTAAACTCAAGAATTCCATTTATATCATAAATAAAAAAAAATTGTAAATGTCGTCGTCAAAGCAACAAAACACAAGCAGCTGAAGGAATACTCTTCCAATCTTCCATTTACGAAATCAAAGATTCAAACCTCAAATCAATCCGTTTCCTTTTTCACACTTCAAATCACACCGATCAAACAAACAACGCCATGGGTTGCTCCTCCTCCCTTCAGGTCTTCTTAATAATATTCCAATTTAGGGTTTTCTTTTTACTCATCAATCTCTTAATCACTATCTTGCTATTCATTCTGAGCCCCGAAAACTACCATATTATGCTTCTTGATTGACTGGTTTTAGATTATTAATTTATTATTATTATATTGATTGTGAAAACTGGTTTGCAGATAGGAGTGCGGGTCGGGTAGGTGGGCTTAATCCGGAAACCGGTGATTCTGATGCCAAAAATCTACGTGTTAAGGTTGGTTGTTTTTTTTATTGGGATTGATAGAAGTTTAGTTACGATACCTGAATTTGATTTTAGCATTTCAACCTAATTAGAGTTTGGGATTCTAATGAAATAATCAGTTTGAGTTAGGTTTGATAATCAGGTTCTCGAAAAGTTACCTGTTTCCGGATTTATTTATTTATAGGATTAAATGTTTTTACAGTTAGACCTTATCTAATATACAGTGTTAAGTCTGTTGATCAACTCTTTTGGAAATATACCGTGTCACTCAATCGTCGGTTACATATATATAACAGAAAAAAGAAAATGTCACCGGTGTCACAACATGACACCGGTACTCTATATGTAAGGAGTGCACACTTGTATTATTAAACAGTTATTCGTTAACCAGTATTCAAATGACTGTCATAAATGACAGATATGCTTGGTATAACTGTTTTTCCTGCCAAAGGTGAAACTGTGCCATATTTTGTGATTAAATGAAGGTTTCTATGTTTCATGAAAAGGTACATTATTTATACAAATACTGTTTCTTGGTCTCAAAAAGTTGTAAAGTTGAATATGTTGGAAACCAGAACATACAACATTTCTTACATATTTTCTCTGAACATTTTATACCTAAACTCCAAGTGTTATTTCTCGAATTATCCCAAAGCTTATTTCATGCAGTCTAAGGCAATAAGGTTGAACTATATTTTTAGAAAGTGGACTGTTTGTTTACCTCTTAATGAGTCTCTTAATGATTCAGACCTCTTACTGGTTCAACACTTAATGGTTCAGACTGTTTGTTTCGCGAGCAAATGTCTGAATGGATAGACATTTGCCTTTGAATGGTTAAGCATTCACTGAGTCTGAATGGTTAAGACCTCTAATCTGAATTGGTCAGACATTTGCCTCTGAACGGTTAAGAATTATACTGGCTCTTAATAGTTCAGACCTCTTACTGGATCAGCACTTAATGGTTTAGACCTCTTACTGATTCAGCACTTAACCATTCAGATGTTGCCAAACAGCCCCGTATACATGATTCAAGAATTTTATCCAGAATAATTCTTTACCCTGTAATCTTTAATCCCCAACATTCAAAAGGATTTTTTTTCTCTCAAATGAAGGTATAACTGTATAAGTGTAGGGTATTGGGAGTTGCACACTCACTATAGGACACTTTCATAAAGTATACATCTCTCTCTTGCGTCACACCATATTATTAAATATCAATTGAGTGATGTTACTTAAAGTTCGAATTTGTCTCTCGCAAAGAGGACCATGATTCTTCGTGGCTCATCTTATTTGTAATTTTTTTTCTCACATGATTTAACTTAGTATGAAAAAGGTCGATCATAGTTTTAACATGAGGTAGCTCTATGATTTGTGTCTTTTGATGTCTTTTTCCGGATAATTTTCCATAATGAAAGCTATTGATTAACCTCTGTAGAACGGCAATTGCAACTTCCAAACCAATCTATACTCTTTTTGCCCCCATTTAGTTAAAAAACTTTCCTCATTAGTGCTCAAATTAATAACTCTTAAATGACAAAATGAAAACGGTATGCCATATACTTATTCAACACCGTACATTTTACCACAATGACCTTTACACGTACATGTGAAGTTGTGACTCACATTGGCACTGGAATCTCGGCGAAGAGACCTCATTTTGTGTATTTTCTATTGTTTTTTTTTTCTGAGTTGGAGGTACATATCTGCAACTTATAGTCATGAGTGGTTTAATTGATAGCAGAAGAAAATGGCTAATTGAACTTAGATTAAAGGATCCTGCCATTGCTTGAGCCCGTTTATGTTGGGAATCATAGTAGCACAACTAGGGTTGCAAATGAACCGAACGTTCAGCAAACAGTTCGTGAACCGTTCGGCAGGAAGCTTGTTAACGTTCAATAACATGTTCGTTCATTTATGTCCATTTTATGTTCATTTGTGTTTGATAGGGTTTTTAATTCTTTTTCTTTTTTTAAACTTTAAAGTTCCCACTAATAAAATAGTTAATATATTAGTGTATTGTATATCATTCGAATTTTAATATATGTTTGTTTCAGTTCTTTATGCTTGTTTGTGTTCATTTGTATTCATGAACGTGCATTTGTGTTTATGCACGTTTGTTTGTGTTCGTTACCTAAAATTAATAAACGAACACGACTTTTTTTGTAAGTGTTCACAAATAGTTCAAGAACACATTTATTTCCTTAACGAATGAACCTGAACAAAGCCTTGTTCATTTCGTTTGAAGCCTAAGCAGTCAATACTCAATAGTAGTGGGATAACAGTTAGCGGGCCTTCCAAAATAGCAGTCCAGAAAATCGAAACTGCTATTATCAGCACTATTGACGGATATTGACCATTATTTTGGATGCCTTGGTTGATGTGGACTCGGAAGAAGATTTCATGGCTTACGATTAGGTCATGTTTCAAATATTGGCACTTTTGAGTTTTGACTTTTGATATTACTATTAATATTATTTATGTTTTACGTTTTACATATGTGTATGTATATATTATGCATGGTATAAAATTACCGTTATCCCACCGCGATAAACTATATCTCAAACATCGGCACTTGACCGCTATTTGATTTTGGACCGCTATAAGCAGCCCTAAGCACAACTAATTCATAACTTGCGAATCTATATTGTTTTCCTATTATGATCTTGGATCCATAAAAGATTAACAATAATGCATGCAAGTTTTAATAAACATTTACTCTTATATACAATGAATTAGTAGATGTGCTTCATAGTTTTCCACACTATATATATATATATATATATATATATAGAGAGAGAGAGAGAGAGAGAAAGTATGTATATATATATATATTATATATATATATATATATATATATATATAGGGGAAGGTTCATTGGGGAACACTAAAAAAGTGGGGAACAGTGGTTACCGACTCAGACGAACTCCGATTGGACTCATTCCACCGGCGTTGGAACCGGCTCGTCGAACCCTAACTAGGATCTCTTAACCTAAACCCTAAATCCTAACCCCTAAACGCTAAACCCTAAGGCTAAAACCTAAGCTAAATCGTAATCTAAGCTATAAACGCTAAAAGCTAAACCCTAAAGCTAAACCTTAAATACTAATGATTAACCCTAAAACTAAACCCTAAAGCTAAACCCTAATATAAGACCCTAAATCCAAACCCTAATATATTTAGGGTTTATGGGTTAGGATTTAGGGTTAAGAGATCCTAGTTAGGGTTCGACGAGCCGGTTCCAACGCCGCTGGAATGAGTCGAATCGGAGTTCGTTTGAGTCGGTTCCCCACTGTTCCCCACTTTTTTAGTGTTCCCCAATAAACCTCACACTATATATATATATCATAGTTATCGATAGCGGCCATAGCGACCGCTATCGCGAATAGCGTTGCGAAGCGATGGGCCTCCGCTATTTGGATCTCGCGGCTGAAAAGCGTGAAGATAGCGACCTCCGGCGATGAATTACTCGCCGGTGCTGCTTTTTGGCCGGAAACCTGTGAGAAGAAGAGGCGACCAGAGGAAGAAGATGAAGAGCGGCGTGTTTATTGCTTTCTAGGGTTAAATAACTTTTGATTTTTTAACATTTAACCCCTCTGTCTTTCACCAGCTTATATTTAGCCCCTAAAACTTATAATTTTTACATAAAAAGTGTAAAATTAGTTTGTGTATTTAAACATTTAACCCCTCTATCTTCACTAGTTTACATTTGGTCCTTAAACTTCTGAATTTTGTACATAAAAAGTATAAAATTAAAATTATATACATATATAAATTGTAAATATCTATTTTATTTATTTTTAAAATTTTCTACTACCTTATCGCTATACACGAAATAAGAGCTCTATTTCATCGCTATCGCTACGTAGCATATAGGTACCTCGTCGCTATTTGTCGCTATTCGCTATCGATAACTATGATATAATATATATATATTATATATATATTATTCAACTTAACACTTTTTTTTTAAATTACAGCTGGTGCTATTAGGAGACTCTGGTGTTGGGAAAAGCTGCATTGTTCTTCGCTTCGTCCGTGGTCAGTTTGATCCAACATCCAAGGTTGATATATAATCATATATTACTACTTATCGTTTTAAATAAAGTTTAAAGTTTGATTATAAACTTTTTATATTATCTGCTAGTTTAAGTAACAGGTAAGCTTCTGCAACCTATCATGAACTGTTACCAAAACGAATACAATTTCTGAACTCTCTCATTCATACGCCTTTATATATACCCTGAGAAGAAAATCATCATGTGGATTTACTTACATTTATTTTACCACTTAAACTGATTATTGCAGGTGACAGTTGGAGCTTCATTCTTGTCACAGACAATAGCTCTACAGGACTCAACAACCGTAAAATTTGAAATATGGGATACTGCTGGCCAGGAGAGGTAACATTGCACGATTAGTTTTTATTACTATCGTTAACATGATAAAAGTTTTTTGTTTGCGTATTGTCCAGATATGCAGCACTGGCCCCACTTTATTACCGTGGTGCAGCTGTTGCGGTTGTTGTATATGATATAACTAATCCCCACTCATTCCACAAAGCTCAATATTGGGTCAAGGTTTATCCATCAGTTTTTCCTAAAATATTTGTTCTTTTTTTTAGTTGGTATTTTAAATGCATCTGAATAAAGATCGTGTTCCATAGGAACTACAAAAGCACGGGAGCCCGGATATTGTGTTGGCTTTAGTTGGTAACAAGGCTGATCTTCAAGATAAACGGGAGGTGTCAGTTCAAGTAAGAGACGTTCTTATTTTCATAGATTATTTATATTTAATGGGTCGAATTTGGCTGTGCTTATATCCCTTTAACGTGTAAATATGTAAAAAAGATAGCTTAAAAGGAAACGACCAAACGCGTTGGAAATCGTATAAAGTGTGTCTTGAATTAGGGGTGTCAATCTTGTCGGGTTGACGGGTTGAGCATTGGTGGGTTGAAATGTTCAACCCATACCCTAGCCATATTATAGTTCGGGTCAAAGATTTCAACCCTAGCCCGCACACATATAAATCAGGTCAACATGAACACGGCCCGTTTAACCAGTATTCTTAAATGAGTCATACAAGTTGGCGATTAATAAGCAAGTTGTTGGGTTTTAAGCGGGTTACTGATAACATTATTAATAGTGAGTATGAGTGTGACAAGTAAATAATATAAATAATAATGTGTCAAAACTAACATTATTATGACTAACCATGTAAAATGGAAACGGAACAAAACAAAAACAAAAATATAAAGGCATTTTTTTTAAATATTTAAACCGGTTAACGGGTCGGGTCAACCCGTTTTTATATGGGTCAACCCGAACCCGATCAGTTTTTAAGACGGGTCAACGCGAACCCGGCCCGTTTTTTAAATGGATCGTGTTAGTCGACCCAAACCTTTTTTTATGCCGGCGGGCTTCGGGTCGTGTCAAGAATTGCCACCCCTATCTTGAATGTATAAAACCTTCTAAATCGTTTTATTCAAAAAACCATTAGATTATTAATTACAATAGTATAGTTTTTATGACCATATTATTAGTGTGAGCCCATGGGCCCAGCTTAGGTTTCTAGGGTTTCATATATTCTCTATAATGTAATCCTATTGAATTAATAAAGCATTCAGTATTTTACCATCTTACACATATATGAACTATTGAACCAATAATTATTTATAAGAATTACTGAATTGCCCATTGGTTAACATTGTGGTGTTTGTTTTGCTCAAGGATGGAACTGAATATGCAGAAAAGAACGGGATGTTCTTCATCGAAACTTCCGCCAAGACAGCTGACAACATCAATCAGCTATTTGAGGTACTTAATTAACTTCCATTTATACTTTCTTTTCTTTATGTTTCTTGCTGAACAAGTAATCTTATTGATATTGTTCGTTAACATGCGACGTGTATTTTTGTATACAGGAAATTGCAAAGAGGTTGCCACGACCTTCTCCTTCATGATAACTTCAAAACATCAAGTAAAAGTTGTTACTGCTGGTTGCGGTATAACCATGGATTGTGTGTGTATATTTGTGAGATAATGTTTGATGTTTACGCGTTATTAACACTGATTTCGTGTTGCATTTGTCAGACAAGAACTGCTTTTAAACTGAGAAGGCACGTCTCGGTGTCTCACCACCTCGGTGAGCTCAGTTAACTTGTAAAACAACATACGCGTGAAGTGAGCGAATGTCGTTTTATCGTTATTGGAATTGATATGTTGTTGCAAATTAACCACTGTATATGTACATATTATAAAAATATAGGGTGATAAAATATTTATTTTATATTTTGATTCAAACATACCATAGTTGATTAATTACTAAGCAAAGCTATAAAATAAGATTATCATGAACCAGACAACCAGGTATTTCCAAATAATTAAAACAAAATATTGGACTAATATGATATAAGATGAGTCCATCTTGGTCTTTTGACTCTTTTCAGGTTGTGTAGGTCTCAAATTGGGTCAGAACAGGATATGAATTTTTTTATGCCAAGATGCTTCAGATTTCTGAACCAAACCCGAATTCACCTCATAAGTAAGATTGAGAATCGAACCGAATATGCTTGATCGGTTCGGTCTCATGTTGGTTAGTCGGGAATTCTACCTGATCAGCCCTGTTTAACATAGCTTTTTAAAGTAAAAATATATATTTTAGGTAGTTTTTATCATTTACATGTGATGATAAAAGTTTAGGAGTGACTAGTATATATCAGATTAGAGAATACTTAGAACAGAGATTGAGGTGATTTTGGCATGTGAAGAAGAAACAGGGCACAAGTGTGCTTTGTGTTGGTCTTATGCCCCTACGTGATCTCACGCTTTTTGTGTACTTTTTATTTCTTTTGTCTCTTTCACTATTTGTGTCTATATGTTATGTATGGTTCTCTTTTGATTGATGTATCAATTTATTTGTCACCTGTTGTTTGTTTGTTTTGTAGCCTGTAGTGTCTCTGGAAATAGCCTCTTTGTTTTCCATGGATAAGGGGAAATGTTGCGCTATATCTCACCTTCCTAAACTCTTCAAATAGCTTCGCTAAAAGTGAGATTTACTAAGTTTCATTGTTGTTTGATGTTGTATGTGAAAAAAAAAACATTAGCTACATACATCCTTGCTATCGAAACACGTGTAGCAAGTTTTGAAACTTCCATTACCACTTCTAGAAGGGCAAATTTGGTACAAGTCTATAGGGATAAAAATAGGTCACTAATTTGGGTGCAGAAAATTAGAGTTTGTGCAATTAATACTTTGTCCTTTTAATTTTTATATTATTCCTGACCGTTTTAATTTTAGTCCTTGTTGACTTACTTTATTATTTGGAATTTAAGACATTCACCTAAACAACACAACGATATAATTAATGATAAATTTTATAAAAATATACCTTCTACACATTCATTATTTATCATTAAATTATGAGAATTTATAATAAAAACACAAAATCATCTATATTTTTTATAATTTTGAGAATTTGAACACTCAATGTTAATAAATAATTTGTTTTTATCCTCTTTAGTTAATCTTCATAACATTATATATCAATATATATACTTAATGTTATCTTTTTTACGTCTTTATCATTGATGTTTTATAATTTATATCATCACACTAAATTTAATGTTGCTATTGATAGTCTTGGGGGAAACTTTACTTAATAAAATACGTGGGACCAAAATGATGTCTATATACGTTAACTTTTAAGTATTGATCATTAACCAACAAAAATAAATTCTTTTTATATCTTTAAAAATATTATAGAAATGAACCTATGATGTTATTACCACAATATTATTACTTTAAAGATATTAAAGAAATGAACCCATGATGTTATTACCACAATTTACTATTTTTTGAACATACCAATCTTAACCTATTCATATTATAGAAATGAACCCATGATGTTATTACCACCATATTACTATTTTTTTAAAACATACCAATCTTAACCTATTCATATCAATCATCAATAACTATATCTATATTGGTGTGATATAGTAGGAACAAGCTTTGTCGTTCAAAAAGATTAAGATTATTTTAGTAACCATATCGGCAGTGCTCTAGCGGCGTCCCGGTATCTTTCTCGGTTGTGACAAAATGTTATGTGCAAGTCATGGGTTTTACCACAGTAGATTTTCAAACAGTGGCTTTTCCTTGGATTTGGTGATGGCCAGGGTCAGTCACCAGCATTGCAATAGCAAGCGTGGATAGCCTTTTGCCTATGTGTATATCTAGATAACTGGGATTTGTTAGATCGTTACAAAAAGATTATTTTAATACAACAATGTGGAAAAAAAGCACTAATGACTATCATCATTGTATTCAACGTATGACTTCTTCATATTGTAACATTGCTCTACACTTTTTGGCCCCCTCACACACCATTAGAAACTCGTGTTCACTTTCATGGCAACCATTGAACTTAACCAACAACCCACCATCACGGTGGTGGTGGTCCCTTTTCCGGCACAGGGCCATCTCAACCAGCTCCTCCACCTCTCCCACCTCATCGCCGCCTACAACATCCGTCATCACCACCACCACCCACAACCGCCAAACCCAAACCCGTATCCCCCTCCCACCCACCATCCATTTCCACCAATACCCCACCCCTCACTTCCCCTCACCGCCGCCCGACCCCACCGCCACCGTCAAGTTCCCAACCCAACTTATACCATCTTTCCAATCCGCCATGCACCTCCGGCAACATTTTGTTGGGCTACTAGAAACATTCTTGTTGAGTAAACGTGTTGTGGTTGTTTATGATTATCTTATGGGCCCGGTTGTTCAAGATGTTGGGTTGTATGGTAATGTTGAGGCTTATATGTTCTCTTGTTGTTCGGCTTTCGCCGCGTTTTGGTTCCAGCGTGAGGCCACTGGCGTGCCGGTTCTTGATGGTGAGCTAGCGGTTTTGGAAAACGAACTCCGAGCAATGAAGATTGTTACTCGATGGATGGAGCGCGGTCCATCGCGTCCACGGATGTATCGTGCCAGAAGTTTACATCGGGTATGTTAAAAGCTGGGGCAATTTCATATATACACCTAGTTTACATCGGGTATGTTAAAAGCTAGGGCAATTTCATATATACACCCTGTAATATATCATGTTTATTTATATTTGTTTAAAACAATGTATATTAATGTATTATTATGCATTGAAAACTTGTGTTGAGAAAAAAATATTGATTATTTACAAGTTTAGATATAAATATTTGAAATTCCCTGGTTAAAGTAAAGGAAGTATTGTACTTTAACTTTATATAATTTGATGAAAAGTTGTGTTTAGAAAATATGATATTTTTACAAGTTTAGATAGAAATAGATATTTGATATTCCACCTTAAAGGAAAGGAACTAATTTACTTTACTTTTATATAATAATAATATGAGAAAAAGTATAACCATTTAGCCTATGTTTGGGGCTGTTGTAGTAATCGCTAGTCGTTAGTCGGACGGTAGGGTGAGGACTAGCGATTAATCGACACCTAGTCGTGATTTTTACTACTATGGTTTGGGGTCATAGGTTCTCATTTTATTGATTGATTTAACTCATGTATATTTTTAAATAAAAAAAGCTCAAATTTTATACGTAAAAATCCAACAAATTCTATTGGCGGAACTTGCTTGAACGCCTTGGTTCCGGCTTTGGTTGAGCTGATGGGTAAAATCAACTTGCAGGTACGATTTTTATGTAAGTAGGGTTATTGAAGGCAAATTCATAGATCTAATCGAACAACAACAATATCAAGGTCAACAAAAACTGTGGGCTCTTGGCCCTTTCAACCCGGTTGAGATCACTAGCGATTCAAGTCATAAACGTCATAAACTATATGACTGGCTCGAAAAACAAGCACCCAACTCGGTTCTATATGTTTCATTCGGCACAACAACGTCGAATCAGCAACGAGCAAATTCAAGAACTCGCTTTGGGTTTGGAAAAAAGCGAGCAAAGATTCATTTGGGTGTTGAGGGATGCCGATAAAGGCGATATATTCGATGGTGAGGTTCGAAAGATTGAATTACCGGATGGATTTGAAGAGCGGGTGGGGAGAGGGGATTAGTGGTGGTGGACTGGGTGCCTCAGTTGGAAATCCTGGGGCACCCGGCTACTGGAGGGTTTATGAGTCACTGTGGGTGGAACTCGAGTATGGAGAGCATGACCATGGGCGTGCCCATGGCCGCGTGGCCCATGCATTCTGATCAGCCACGCAATGCTATGCTTATAACCAATGTTTTAAAAGTTGGGTTGTACATGAGGGATTGGACGCAAAGAAAGGAGTTGGTGATTTCCGCGGTGGTTGAAGATGCGGTTAGAAGATTGATGGCGTCGGATGAAGGGGAGGAGATCAGGAAGAGGGCGGCAGAGCTTGGTGGTAAGGTGCGACAATCGATGGTGGGTGGTGGCGTTACACGGATGGAGTTGGATTCATTTGTGGCACATGTCACTAGATAGATTTATTGTGATGTGCCATTTGATTATTTTGGATGTTGATGACTTGATGAATTGTACTAGTGATATTAAGGGGAAACTACTTTCTGGTTTCTTGTTGTTTTTGTTCTTGTTTATTATTATTGTTAAAGAACAATTTAGTTTTACTGTAGCGTTGCTACACTAACCAAATTACAAAAGTGTCCTATTGTTAGTAAGTACATAGTATGATCCATAGGGTGAGGTAGGTGAGTGGGTAGTGGAAAAATACTTTGGGGATTTGGACTAGAGGTTTTTGTTTGCATGTAATTGAAATGGTTAAAATTCTTTTGGAAGAAACCAGATTAAAATTACTATGTCAAACTATTTACTATCATTTGTTTATATCATTGAAATTAATAGAATCACAATCATCTACTAATATATATATATATATATATATATATATATATATATATATATATAATTTTTAAATCTTGATTCACTAATCTTATTTTTTTTCATACGGCAATATGATTCACATATAGGCAAGAATTTTCTTTTGTCATTTTATTAAAGAATATATTTCAAAAAAAATTGTTTGCATCGTATGAACATAAACTCTCAAATGATTTTTACCTTTACAAATACTTTCAATGAAATCATTACATGCTAAGTTAAAAGTTATTTTCTATAACTTTTTTAAGTTTAAAATTCACCATTTATATTATAAACAGTATATCGCTTTACCTCAGTAGTTTTATTTTCTTCTTATAACTTTTGTTCGTTGGTTTAAAAAAAAACTACATATGCTCTCTATAAGTTTTTTTAATTAAAACGAAGCGAGGCATACCCACCAAGAAAAACATTGGTACCAGTTTTGGTGTTATTAGAACCGTTACTGGTATTCATTTATTGTGATTTTCGATCAATGTAAAGCACGTATATTGAGCTTATCATGACATAATTTTTTAAATTTTCTCTTTTGGTTGGTATATCGAGGTGTCGGTACCATTTCGATACCGTTATGAACTGAATCAATATCGACCAAATTCCGTTTTACCATTGCGTCTACGTTTTATTAATTTATTAAAAATAGATTCATCCTCGCCGCAAAGCGCGGGTGTCACCAGCTAGTTAAATAGTTAGAAGATTTTTGTTTTGTGCATTCTAGGAGACAACAATATACCTATAAGGACAGCAAAACCTGACACGTTATATAACCCGAATATCAATCTTACGGGTCGGTTCTTGGTCCGGGACCATTCCAGTCCAACATCACCTCTTTATGCACCGGACTAAATAAGCGTAATCGCTCCACAATTTGTCGAGGACGACTGATCATAACAAAATTCACTTGTCACATGGTTAGTATGAACTAAGTATGAACCATAACCTTTTTAAGGTTCAAAACTAAAGTATTAGTGTACCTATATTCTGTTGACTGCTTTAATAACAGGCGGCTATGTGTCGGCTGCTTTTTATCACTTCAATACTTGACTCAAATATTTTTAAAATTAAAAAAGAAATTTAAACGCCATCCGTGGGACTCGAACCCACGACCACGTGGTTAAAAGCCACGCGCTCTACCAACTGAGCTAGAACGGCAACATGTAATTATATTACTGAAAAATTATTACTCGTTCCGAATATAATTTTTTTCTATTTCAAATCAAATATTGTAACCTGTTTGAGCAGTCATAAACAAATCAACAATCAATATGTCATCCGTAGTAAGGTGATTGTAGGTTCGAACCTAGGACAGCACATCGCCGCCACCCTCACGGGTAGGTTTGGCGGATTCGGTTGGCTAGCACGGGTACCTGCATGAGTTTTGTGTTCTACGGTGCTTTTTTACCCTTAGACCCATTTGACCGTTTACATTTAAAAAAAATCAAATTCAAAAAATTTATCACCTTTCTCTATTTAACCAACCCATTTTATTATTTATCTACCACATCCACAAAACTCTCTCAATTTTATATTTCCATCTACCAAAACATCTTTAAATTTTATATTCCCATCTACAAAAATCTCATCTCATATGACAAAGATCCCGTGGATCGAAAGAGAAGACATCGTGTTGTCAATGTCTTATGTTGCAATCATCACAAACGCTCATCCCCTAGTGTAATGGCTACTTTTTGGAACCGGGTGTTCCACCAATATTGTATCCACGTTAGTGAGACCATCCGAATCGTGGCATCAAGTAGAAACACATTTCTCGTTGTCTGTTTCTAGTGTTTACGATTCCATA
This sequence comes from Scalesia atractyloides, assembly GCA_947069175.1. Classification (NCBI taxonomy): domain Eukaryota; kingdom Viridiplantae; phylum Streptophyta; class Magnoliopsida; order Asterales; family Asteraceae; genus Scalesia; species Scalesia atractyloides. The sequence goes on along the minus strand of CAMTDV010000025.1, from coordinate 14,380,443 downwards.
GAAGTTTTATGTTTTAATTTTACATAATGCTTTAGGTTTGTGTTTTAATTTTATGTAATGCTTTAGGTTTTATGTTATGTAATGTTTTAAGTATTATGTTTTATTTGAATGTAAGGTTTTAAGTTTTAGGTTTCTATTTTTATATAATGTTAAGTTTTAAGTTTATTAATGACATTTAATTTTGAGACTTTATTTAAATAAAAAATAAAAAATTAAGTTTATGGCACGGGTAGACGCCGCTAATACTTACTAGCCAACGGGTATTTTGAGCCAAATTTAACATGGCAGGTGATGGTTGGTCGGGGCTTGGATACTTACTCTCAAGCCCCTTCATCCCTGGATTATTCTTAAAATAACTTTTCCTTTTTATTATATACTACTCTACTCTTCATATACAATAATGATCATCGTCCTTTATTAACTTTTCAATCAACCTACATATACCACTCTACTCTTCATATACAATAATGATCATCGTCCTTTTTTAACTTTTCAATCAACCTGGTGACACCCACAATTGGCAACGATTATTAAAGATCTTAAAACACATCACATTTAACATGTTTTTGTTGGCCATACCAATTATTCTTTACACATGTGTGAGCCGAAATAATGAAATAATGAACCGAAAGTAAAATAATCGAAATAGTTGAATCATTGGTGAAACCTTTTGTTCAGTTATGGCTTTTAAATACTTATTATATACATATATATATATATATATATATATATATATAGGTTCAAGAAAGAACCAAGCCGAGTTGCGAGAACCGCGAGAACCACTCTCCACCAATAAGATAATGACAACCAAAAGAGTATTATAGTCATTTAATCAAAACCATCAAATCATCTCTCTCCTCAATCAAGTCACTTTTAATGTCTTTTCAATTTCTCTCTCTCTCTTTTTATTATTTTATAAAAAAATTATAAAAAACTTTTTGTAAAAGAAAGTTTAAAATGGGGTGAAAAAAACGGGCGTAAAAAACGAGACGTAAAACCGGCATAAAATTTTTTTAAAATGCACACGTAAAATGCACGTGTAAAAACCGGCGTAAAAAAGTTTTAAAATGCACGCGTAAAAACCGGCGTAAAAAAGTTTTAAAACCGGCGCCTAAAAAAAGTTTATAACCTGCGCATAAATAAAGTTTAAAATGCACGGTAAAAAAAGTTTTATACCGGCGCGTAAAAAAAGTTTAAAACTGCTCGTAAAAAAATTTTAAATCGGAACGTAAAAAAGTTTCTATACCGGCGTGTAAAAAAGTTTAAACCCGCGCGTAAAAAAAAGTTTTAAACCGCGCGTAACAAAAGATTTAAACCGCGCGTGAAAAAAAGGTTTAAAACGGCACATAAAAAAGTGTAAACCGGCTCGTAAAAAAAGTTTTAAACCGGCGCGTAAAAAAAGTTTTAAACCGGGACGTAAAAAAAAATTATAACCGGCGCGTAAAAAAGTGTAAACTGGCCCGTAAAAAAAGTTATTTTGAACCGGCGCGTAAAAAAAGTTTATATACCGACGTGTAAAAAAGTTTAAACCGGCGCGTAAAAAACGGCGCGTAAAAAACGGCGCGAAAAAAACAAGGCGTAAAAAACGAGGCGTAAAAAACGGGGCGTAAAAACGGCGAGTAAAAAACGGCGCGAAAAAACGAGGCGTAAAAAATCGGGCACGTAAAAAAAACTGAACGTAAAAAACGGCTCGTAAAAATGTTTTTTTTTGTAAAAGAAATCTTGAAACATCGTTTTTTGTTAAAAAAAACGATTTCAAAATGTTTTTTAATAAAAAAATTTCTGATTTTAATAAAAACACAATAAATATAATAAAACAAAAAAGTAATAAAAACAATAAATACAATAAGATAAAAAAAAACAAATTTACCAAACTACCCTTTTGAAATTAAAATATAAAAAACATAATAAGACAAAAGAATTTAATATTACTTTTAGTTACTCTTAATCTCATCCATCCATCATCTAAGATCCAATGGTTAGAAAGTGGTTCTCACGGTTCTCGCAACTGGAGGTGGTTCTTATTTTACCCATCCCATATATATATATAGGGGATGGATAGAATGAGAATCACTTTGAGTTGTGAGAACCGTAGGAACCAGTAAAAGCCATTGATCAAAAATATTTTAATAGATGAGAATAATAGACAATAAAGTAGTTGTAATCATTATGCTTTAATTAATGAGTTTTTTTAGTGTGATAAGAGTAAATTGGTATTTTACTAAGCTCTTTAATGATCGATAATTAAAGTTGTAATCATTGTGCTTTAATTAATTTTTATGATTTAATTAATGTTATTTATGAATCATGCATTAAAAAGTTATTTTACGTAGGGGTTCAAATTTTTTTTGTGCGCCGGTTTTAAACATTTTTATGCGCGGGTTCAGGATTTTTTTACGCGCGGGTCAAACTTTTTTGACGCTTGGTTTTAAACTTTTTTACGTGCCGGTTTGAAACTTTTTTTACGCGCTGGTTTTAAACTTTTTTTTATGCGTCGATTTTAAACTTTTTTTTACGCGCGGTTTTAAACTTTTTTAACGTGCCGGTTTAAAAATCTTATTGCGCGCCGGTTTTAAACTTTTTTTACGCCCAGTTTTAAACTTTTTTACGCGCCGGTTTCCAACTTTATTTACGCGCGGCTTTAAACTTTTTTTTACGCAATGGTGTAAAACTTTTTTTCGCGCCGGTTTATAACTTTTTTTACGCGCCGGTTTTAAACTTTTTTTACGCGCGTTTTTAAATTTTTTTACGCGCCGGTATAAAAGTTCTTTTACGCGCGGTTTTAAACTTTTTTACACGCCGGTTTTAAACTTTTTGTACGCGCGGGTTTAAACTTTTTTTACGCGTGGTTTTAAACTTTAAAACAATTCTTTTACGGGTTTAAACTTTTTTAAAAAACAAAAAATATTTTACGCTAAACAAAAGTATTTTATTTCTACAAAAAAAAAAATTACAAAAACTTATTTTACAATTTTTTTTTTCAAAATTTTTTTTACACCAAACATCTTTTTACGCCCCCGACACCCCGATTTCGAGTTTACGAAATTTGAGGATCTTACCTAACAAACTCACCCGAAAAATCACGATTCAATAGATGTCTCATGTTAAATTTTAAATAGAAGAGAGAGAAAAGATGTAACATGTTGAGTTTTAAATAGAAGAAAGAGAAAAGATGTGATATGTTGACTTTTAAATAGAAGAGAGAGAAAAGATGTGACAAGGGAAGTAAAAGACTAAAATACCCTTTTGATTTAATTTGATTATGGGTGATATGTAAATATGCTATTGGATGATAGGAGTTCTCATGGTTTTCGCAACTGGGATTGGTTATAGGGTTAGGATCATGTGAGAAGAAGTAAGATATTTGAGAAACTTGAGAAGAAATCTGGACCACACATTTTCCCAAAGCTTTTCGTAATATACACATATGTATATAGTCAAATGTAAACTATACATATGTATATATTACGAAAAGCTTAAAAAAATGTATGGTCGAGATTTCTTCTCAAGTTTCTCAAATATGGTGCTCTTCTCTTAGGATCCCTACCCTATATATATATATATATATATTAAGCCCATTAAATCTAACACTTTTCAAATCAATCTCTACTGTCGGATCATGCTAAGATTAAATCTCAGACCTTTAAACTCATAAAAAAAACTGCCCTCATGGCAATTTCTAAGCTGATGGTTTTGCTCCGCATTATTCTGCTCATGTTCTCCACTTCTATTGTGGTTAAAATATAGTTCTCTCTCCCACCATCAGCCCTCAATCCAATTTGACAAAAAAAACTGCTTTTGAAATGATCTGGCTGTCCAAACACGGCAGTTATTTCTGAGATTAAATCTCAGCCAGCCGTGATAACCCTCAAAATTTGGCAGTTTATTTATTTATTTTGTCTAGAGAAGTTAGAGCGGTTCTCTCCCACGATCCACGCAGAGGAGCGTCTTCTCCTCCAATATAATAAGATGCGTTTTTTCTTTTCTTATTTCTCCTACACGCTCCTCAAAACCGCTCTCCCTTAAATTTATCCCAACTAAACTCACTTCCCTTCTCATACTCCTGAAGAATCATGGTGGAAATTGATAGTTTTCACCATGGAAGCAACCGTGATTTTGCAACCATGGTATTCACCATGCTCACTTCTCAGTTGACTTCTGCGAATACCTATTCAAATTGCAAATTAGGGTTTCAAATTAGGGTTGATGATGTTCTACAACAGTGGCAATTATACGTGGTCATGGATTCAGGATTTTGCAAACACTCACCCAAATTTACTTTCCCACTACCGATGTATCATCAAAGTTGTCAGAATCTTCACACCACCGGTTAAATTAGTCAAGCATTAAAGACATGTTGAATATGTGACGTTGTGTGATTTGGGGATTTTAAGGTTTGTATTTCTTATTCTCTCTCATTCATTGGTCCTAATTTTCATTTTTATTGTTGATTGTAACTTCTTTCCAGATGGAGATAACGTTATTATTGAACAATGTGAGTATGGGTTTCTTCTTTGTATGGAGTTTTTTTTTTGTCAAAGAGCATAGTTTTGGGTTCAAGTAAAACTGAATGACAACAAAAAACTATTGAGGTGTGTAGATGTGTCAATAGATTTAATTATTGTCGTCAGAGTTCATCCAGCTTTGATTTGATATTGTTATTTGTTATAGAAGCTTTAGGAGGAGTTTTGGCAGGCAATTTGTTAACCTTAGATCAAGTTTGTATAATTTGTCTAGGGCACTTTTTTTCAGTTATTATCTTTATCATATTTTACAAACTTTCTATTTTGAACTTAATAGAAAGGATGAGATTTGTATCAAAACTGGGGTAACTCAATTACTATTGATTACTAAACATTTCAATTGGTTGATCTCATCACATTATTTAAATCAAACCATCATCACATCTTATTACGCTTTATATCTTTATTGTAATGTAATGAGCCTGATTCCCCTTTTTATACTTGCAAACTAAAACTGAGATTGAGACATCTGCAACAGTAGCAAGCCGCAACGGAAGAGGTGTTGATATAAGGAGTGAATAAAGGTGATATTTTAGTAAAAGTAATGGCATTACATAAACAAATTTGCCTTCACAGTAGCATGTTTTGATAATTCTTAAATATTTACCCATGATTATATTTGTCCTTTCTTTCCTTTTCAGCCAGGTAGCAACAGGAATATTGGTACAATTAGTGAGATTAAAGGTCGCTTAACAAAAGTTAACGATCTTGCAGCAAGGTTTTACTTTTGAATTAGTGGTTCAGGATCCGTAGTTTCATTGGCTGGATATTGTGTAGAGCACAGGCACCGTCTTTTGGTTTTTGCTTACATTGCAAATGGTAGCTTGCAAGATTTGTTGCAGTTAGCTGATGATAGGAGTAAAACCTTAACGTGAAATGCACGTGTTAAGGTAGCATTTGGCACTACTCGAGCTCTAGAGTACGTCACCCCGTCAATACAAATATAAAAACTAAAAACATTTATTATTGTTGTTGGTTTAACAGAAGCCCTTTTTCTTAGCAGGTACTAGCATGAAGTTTGCCTACCTTCTGTTGTACGTAGCAAACTTAAAATCAACAAATATTTTACTTGATGAAGAACTCAATCCTCATTTATGATACTGTGGTTTAGATTCCCTCACTCTAAACGGAGAGTGAGAGGTAATTTGTTTCATATTTTTTGATAACTGATGTTGGAATTTGAATAAGTTTGTTAAACTTTGTACAGGTGGCGACACAGTTGGTCGGCTCATTTAGTTATAGTGCTCCTGAATTTGCGTTGTCCAGCATATACACTGTAAAAAGTGTTGTTTATGGCTTTGTGGTGGTGATGTTGTAGCTGTTGTGTCACACCCTGATTTCCACGTGTAACCCGGTGGGCCGCGGTGGGGATTATCGTGACGTATGTTGATATTATCATAACCAAATAACACATGATAGCACAACGGAAGTCTTGAATTTAAAATATCATTACGAACCAAAATATTTAAAGTTCAAAATATAACGACAATGGTTTGCAACGAAGATCCACATGCGGATCAAAATATATACAAAGATGATTAACAGACTTGGCACATCTAAGGACTTGCAAGATCCTCTATGTTGCTACTGAGCAGCTTCCAGCCTATTTACGTATTTTTACCTGTGGTTTAATTATTTTGAAAATACGTCAGTTTTCACTGGTAAATACAATCAACCGACACATTTTGAAAACATTTCAAAATCATTTTATGTACACTTTGGTACCTTTGTTGAATATTTAACTTGATACAAACTATATCTCATGTTATCAGTTTTACATAACTTGACGTACATACGGGGACCGGAAACTATGCCGGTGCATGATTAACCTACACACCACCTATTCCCTTATTGGGAAAACTCACATTGGGTTGTAAATTATAATTTATTCCTTTATTAGGAACACCCATATTGGGCATAATTCATTTGTTTAAACCGTTTCGCATCTGTCAGGTGTATGCCTACACCCCGTGCTTATGTCGTGGCCATTTACCATTAAATGAGTCAAGGATATCCAGGACACGGTCGCATTAACCCCCAATGTTTTGTTCAAGCAATACGAATTAAAACGGGTTATTTGAATTTCCCGACACATAGGTCTTTGAATCCCATACCCGACCATGCGGTAAATATTTAACCGTATCCTAAGCCCATATATGAAAATAGGTTATGAGTATTTACCTGAGCTTAGCAATCCTTTTAATATAAGAAATATAATAAGCACAACCGTATATTAATTAAGCGTAGGTACAATTTACCGGAAGGCCCTAGTATGGAATGATGGTATAAATAACCAATTAGACTGCTAGCGGATCTTATTTAAATCATTGACTGATCGGCTAGTTTAAAGTATTAAGAACGGTACGATACGCTTGATTAAGCGATGATCGGAACAAAATGTAATTTAGACCCAACAAGTACTAAGACTTGTATAATATGGGTAAAACTACTAACCATCTGGATTTTGAGATAAAAATGATAAAGTTAAACCCGTTTCGGTTAAATTTACGTAAACTAGCCTTGTAGGCTCAACCGTACGCATATAAGCGATACCGGGTAACCGGATGTCGCACCACAACCGATGGCGGAAACATCGGTATGAGACGAACAAATTGCTCAAAACGTCATAACACTACTTTGCGATAATAAGTTAAACGTAATAATTTCATTGATATTAAAATTGAGATACATTGTTCAATAAACGAAATACAACGAGTTCAAATAGCATAAACAACTTAAAAGAAATACAATAATCCAAAATTTAGGTGTGTATCTAGTCCACCCTAATTGCATTTCTTCCATCACGTCAACTTAGTTTCCTGCAACATATATTAAAATAATATATATATCAACAAAAATGTTGGCGAGCATACCAGTTTGATACATAGCATAAATAAGAATAATTTTCAACTCATATCCAACATGGAAACTTGTACATAAGTGGTGATTGCATACTAGAATATGTGTAATTATATGTCAAACCAAAGTCTAACGCAATTGTGATTACCCAACATTGTCATAAAACGGGTGTTTAATAGTTTACTTAACAATACCACAAGCATACGGGCGGGCGTTACTCCTATAGCGCTATATTTGTTAAGGTTGGCTAGCAAAGTTAATGAGCATATATCACAAGTCTACATAGCATGCATTAATAGAGTATATAAACAAGTATCATGTTATAATGGATAGAGTAATTTGTAAACTAGTTTTATGGTTTTTTTACATGTTGCACCCAAAATAAAGTAGGAAAACGGGATCGAGTATACTCACGGTTTTGCAAGCTAAATCCGACTTGAATCCTAAGAGTGTGGTAGGTTGATTATCTTGGAGCACCTTGTCCTTCTACAAGAAGTAACAAAGGCGTATGAGTGTTAGGAGTTAACGGGAGATTATGGATTCTGAGTTTAAATAACGTAAAAATAGTATTATGAAAGTAATCATCTTGTACTCATGACACTTGTTCTTGACACTATAGAAACCTAAGGGTTGGTGTGTTTTCATGGATTCAAAGACCCATTAGAATTGTAACAAGTGTATGGTCTCTAGATGATGTAACTAGTTTCTTAACAAGTAACTATGCAGTTATTGTTAAGTCTTTGTCACGTGTATGTATACATATATATAATATACTTAGTTTAGGTAATTTAAATCATAAATCAAGCATGAGGTAGGAGATCAACGTCTCCATTTAGGCACCTCTAGTGTCATGGATATCATGTAGGAGGTAGGAAGAACAAGCTTCCATTTAGGTACCTCTAATGTTCACCACTACACTTATGTTATAAACACAAGGAGGGTCAAGAACTAAGTAATAACAATAACTAATCTAATGTAAAACATCAAGTAGTATGTGGATTCAAGATGGGTTGCCAAGGCTAGACCATCTTCACACATGCACAAGTTGAACTTGGACACTACTTGTGGGTGTAAACCCAAGTTGAAAACAGAATGTTTGTGAGGTTTTCACCTCTAGTTTGACATGTCTCAACCTTGTTTTTAAGCCTGACAAACCACTAATAGTGTTTTAAGCATTCAGACATAGGTTTGAGATGAGATAACTCAAGTTTAAACAAGTTTAACAAATTTTAGAATCAAAACAGAAAGTTTAGTACACTTTGGAGCCTTTGTGGTGAAGTTCCAGGTTTGGATTCTCCAAGGAGAACCCATGGAATCATACCCAAGGTTGTTCCAAGTGGTTCGAAATAAGAATGAATGAAAAAGATGAAGTATAAGTGAGGTTATGCTCACTTTTGCATGAATTTGCCTTGCTACTGATTTCTCAGCTGGATTTAGAGTGTTTGAGAGAGGGATTAAAGTGTTTTCAAAGTGGAGGAAGTGTGGAGGAGGCTTGGGTTATATAGGAAGTGATTAGGGTTTGTTGAGATTTTATTTAATGCAAGAAACACACTAAACAAACACAAAATTGACCAACCAGGAGCTGAAAATAACTTTCTACAGATTAGGGGGACTGGCGGGGAGCGAGAAGAATTGAGAAACACGCTCGCGGCCCGCGAGAAGGTAATTCTCCCAAACTTCATTAATTTTTGTCATTTTTAGCCCCTGAAATTTGTTTTTTTTTTTTTTGATAGTTTTAAGGTGTTTTAAGCATAAAAGGCATAGTATAAGGGTTACTTATGTAATGTAAGCATAATAATGAGTATTAACAAGTATGATCAAGTATGAACATCGCGTATAAGTTTCGTATTTTAGCATGTAAGTCACATATTGAAAGTTTATTAAACGTTTGCGTGTATTGCGGATCAAGTAGCATATATGTAGACACAAATGAGTTTGGCATGATTAGAATAGACCATGATTAAAATATAACATGATTAAAATAGAAAATGATTAAAATAGAGCACGCGTTTCGTTATGATTCAAGTCTTGGAATATTGATTACAACGGAAAGATGAATACAAATGATTACAAGGGTTTCCAAAAATAGAAATACAACATGAATTTTCCAAATATAGAAAGTTTGAAATAGCAGGGCGTTACAGTCTCCCCTCCTTTAGGAAATTTCGTCCCGAAATTTAGGAAGATGTAACGAATAGATGCGGATACTTGGTCTTCATATCACTCTCGAGTTCCCAAGTAAATTCAGCGCCACGTTTACCTTCGCATCGAACCTTGACGATAGGAATTCGACTGCACCTCAATTGCTTGACTCCTCGGTCCATGATTTCGACCGGCTTCTCCACGAAGTGCAAAGTCTCGTTGATTTGGAGATCTTCGAGTGGAAATTGAAGTCCTTCTTCAGCTAGACACTTTCGACAAGATCTTGAGGTTCGAAACATGAAAGAAACGGTGAACGTTGTTGAGCTCTTCAGGCAGGTTCAGTCGATACGCAACCTTACCATTCCTTTCGAGAATTTTGAAAGGACCTACGTAGCGAGGTACGAGTTTAACTTTCTTGCCAAAACGAACTACGCCCTTCCAAGGGGATACCTTGAGGAGTACATGGTCACCAATGTTGAATTCCAAAGGTTTGCGTCTTTTATCAGCGTAGCTCTTTTGGCGACTTCGAGCTTTGAGTAGGTTATCACGTATTTGCAAGATCTTGTCCGTTGTTTCTTGAATGAGTTCGGGACCAGTGAGTTGAGCTTCACCAATCTCGTGCCAACAGATAGGCGATCGACATTTTCGACCATATAATGCCTCGAATGGGGCCATTTGAATACTCGAGTGATAACTGTTGTTGTATGAGAATTCTACCAACGGTAAATGTGAATCCCAATTGCCGCCCAAATCGATTACACAAGAATGAAGCATATCTTCTAGAGTTTGAATGGTACGCTCGGTTTGACCATCGGACTGAGGATGAAAAGCAGTACTAAGATTGAGGTGAGTACCGAGAGCTTTTTGGAAGGTTTGCCAAAGACGCGAAGTGAAAGGACGATCACGGTCCGAAATGATGTCAATGGGGATACCATGATGACAAATGACTTCATCCGTGTAGATACGAGCCAATTTCTCGACTTTATAATCTTCACGAACGGGGAGAAAATGCGCGGATTTGGTCAAACGGTCAATGATGACCCAGATGCTATCGTGACCAGATGACGTTCGAGGAAGTTTGGTGATGAAGTCCATAGCGATACTCTCCCATTTCCAAACAGGAATTTCTGGTTGTTCGAGTAGGCCAGAGGGGGGTTGATGTTCGGCTTTGACCTTGGAACACGTGAGCCATTTCGAGACATAGAGCGATATCCTTCTTCATGCCAGGCCACCAATAAGACGATCGCAAGTCTTGGTACATCTTGTCGGCGCCAGGATGAATAGAGTATCGGGATTTGTGGGCTTCCTTCATCAAGAAGTCATGAAGGTTGTCGCGATTTGGAATCCAATCTCGATTAAGATAGTATAACATACCATCGGCTTTGGACGAGAGTTGATGTTCGACACCACACTTCATCTCATTGTATAAGTTGTTCTCGTTGATGGATGAGTGTTGCCTTACGAATTCGGTCCTGAAGATTGCTTAGGATCTGGAAACAGTGGATACTCTTCGCATGAGATTGACGACTTAGAGCGTCGGCTACGACATTCGCTTTACCAGGGTGATAGCGAATCTCGCAGTCGTAGTCGTTCAATAATTCCACCCAACGACGTTGACGCATGTTGAGTTCCTTTTGATTGAAGATGTGCTGAAGGCTCTTATGGTCGGTGAAGACCACACACTTGTACCATAAAGGTAGTGTCGCCATATCTTTAATGAAAAAACAACGCACCAAGTTCAAGGTCGTGTGTAGTGTAGTTTTTCTCATGAATCTTGAGTTGTCTTGAGGCGTAAGGGATAACCTTGTCCCGTTGCATAAGAACGCAACCAAGGCCTCCATTTGAAGCATCACAGTACACAACAAAATCATCGTTTCCATCGGGGAGAGCGAGAATAGGAGCATTACAAAGCATGTCCTTGAGTGTTTGAAAAGACTCCTCTTGTTCGGGACCCCAAACAAAAGGTTTATCTTTTTGAGTCAAAGACGTGAGAGGAACGACGACTTTTGAAAAGTTCGAAATGAAGCGACGATAATAACCGGCTAAACCAAGGAAAGAACGAATTTCGGACGAGATTTTGGAGCGATCCAATTCTTTACGGCTTTGATCTTTGCGGGATCGACATGAATGCCTTCTCGTTCACAACATGACCGAGAAATTGAACTTCCTTTAGCCAAAATTCTCACTTGGAGAATTTAGCACATAGTTTTTCACGTTGAAGAAGTTCAAGGATAAGACTAAGTGTCGCTTGTGCTCGTCTTGTGTCTTGGAATAGATGAGGATATCGTCTATGAACACGATCATGAAGCGATCCAAGTATAACTTACACACCCAATTCATTAAGTCTGAAGACCGCGGGTGCATTCGTTAAACTGAATGGCATAACTACAAATTCGTAGTGACCGTATCTAGTACGAAAGGCGGTTTAAGGGATATCTTCTTCGAGGACTCGGAGTTGATGGTAACCGGAATGAAGGTCGATCTTGGAAAAGCAAGTTGCGCCTTGAAGTTGATCAAAAAGGTCATCGATGCGGGGAAGAGGATAACGGTTCTTGACGGTGAGTTTGTTGAGTTCGTGATAATCGATACACATCCGAAATGAACCATCCTTCTTCTTGACGAATAAAACGGGAGCGCCCCAAGGATAAGTACTAGGGCGTATAAAGCCTTTATCAAGAAGTTCTTGAAGTTGGCTCGGTAGCTCTTGCATTTCCAAGGGTGCTAGGCGATAAGGAGATTTAGCAACAGGCGTAGCGCCAGGAATGAGATCGATACGGAAGTCAACTGAACGAGGAGGAGGTGGACCAGGAAGGTCTTCGGGGAAAACATCGGGAAAATCACACACCACTGGAACATCACTTACGTCCTTTCCCTTGCCCTTTTCTTCCACAATGTGTGCTAAAAAGGCAAAGTACTCCTTACGTAAGTACTTGTTCGCTTGGGTGCACGACATGAGTTTGATACCTTTTGAGGGTCTTTCTCCATAGACGTGCAAAGTGTCACCGGACGGAAGAGATAAAGGAACAAACTTTTCGTGACAAGCGATTTCAGCATGGTTTTTACGAAGCCAATCCATACCTACTATGATATCGAAACTACCCAATTGCATAGGTATGAGATCGATAGAGAACACATGATTATTGAGGGTGAGAAAACAATCGCGAAGAACATAGTCGACGGTGATGGACTTGCCATTGGCAACTTCGACGGTGAAAGATTTTGGAAGCTTAGAACGTGCACAATTTAACACTGGTTCAAATTCTATGGATACAAAACTTTTATCCGCACCAGTATCAAATAGTAAAGAAGCATATAAGCCATTTACAAGGAACGTACCGTTCACGACTTAATTTTTGTTTTGCGCTTGGTTTGCGTTGACGTTGAAAGCGCGACCACGAGGAGCCTGTTGTTGCTGCTCTTGATTGATCTGAGGACATTGAGGACGTAGGTGATTTGGATCACCGCATTTGAAGCAAGTTCGAACGTTGTTGGCAGGTGCATGACGGTTTGGTTTTGGGGAGGTTGCTGGTTTTTGTTGCCTTATGGTGCAGGACCACTTCGGCAAGCAGCGGTTACATGCCCAAACCGATTGCAATTTGTGCAATGGCGGCATGCGAGGTGGGCTGGGTGATGGTGGTGGCATATGGTACACTTGGGATGATTTCCAGCGTACAATTTTCTTGGGGGTTCTTGAGGGGGATTTGGGTTTGCTGCTGGTGTGATCGCGTTGCAACCTTGGTTTTGAAACTTTCGTTTCTTACCATCGTTGCTTCATGATTGGGATTTGGTTTCACTAGGTTCGGTGGTGGCTTGGTTGGCAGATTTGGTGGAGCTGGAGGGTTTGGTTTTATCACGAACACGGTTATCATTGATCTCGGCAGCGAGACGGTAAACATGGTCAAGGTTATCGGGGCTGGAGGCTTGAATGGCATCACGTATGGCAGGAGAAAGGTCGTTGAGGTATTTCCTAATAGCACGTGCAGGCGTGCTCACGAGGTGGGGAACGATGATGCTTAATTATTTGAAGCGAGTGGTGTAACCAAGGTTATCGTCACCCACTTGCCTGAGGTACCAAAATTTATTCTCAAGCTTGTAACACCCCTGCCCCTCGTTATCACCAATATTGTCCGCTTTGCCCCTGATGGGTGGCCCATCCAGGAACTCACGGCTTTGTTTTTTTATTGCCCTGGTGGAGACTTCCCAGGAGGTCACCCATCCTGGTACTACTCCCACCTGAGCACGCTTAACTGTGGAGTTCTCCTCTCATCCACTAGCATTAAGCCCAAAACGCGTTGGTGATTTTAGAGGTAGTGCATTACTTATGAGCCAGGAATCTCTCCTGTCCACGGACGATGTTGGGAGGTATGCCATTAGGTGTTATAATCACCCCCCCTAAGGGACTCATCGTCCTCGATGAGGTTTTGCCCCAACATGTAGGAGGTTGCCATTATCCTCGATGAGGGTTTTTGCCCCACATTTGGGAGGTTGCTATTAGGTGTTACAATCACCCCCCCCCCCTAAGGGACTCATCGTCCTCGATGAGGTTTTGCCCCAACATCCCGAACGGCACAGGAGTGGCTCTGATACCACTCTGTAACACCCCTGCCCCTCGTTATCACCAATATTGTCCGCTTTGCCCCTGATGGGTGGCCCATCGAGGAACTCACGGCTTTGTTTTTTTGTTGCCCTGGTGGAGACTTCCCAGGAGGTCACCCATCCTGGTACTACTCCCACCTGAGCACGCTTAACTGTGGAGTTCTCCTCTCATCCACTAGCATTAAGCCCAAAACGCGTTGGTGATTTTAGAGGTAGGGCATTACTTATGAGCCAGGAATCTCTCCTGTCCACGGACGATGTTGGGAGGTATGCCATTAGGTGTTATAATCACCCCCCTAAGGGACTCATCGTCCTCGATGAGGTTTTGCCCCAACATGTAGGAGGTTGCCATTATCCTCGATGAGGTTTTTTGCCCCACATTTGGGAGGTTGCCATTAGGTGTTACAAAGCTTTTCTTGTTCATGGGGAGGACAAAACTCCAACATCATCATCTCCCTAACCTCGATCCAAGGTAGGGCATAGGCTACTTCATTGGAGCGGATGTTACGCTCGTTCGTCCACCACTCGAGAGCTCGAGCCTGGAATATGCCCGTTGCGCTTCGGGTTTTGAGGTGCTCAGGACAATAACTGTTGATGAATGTCACTTTGATGCTCTCAAACCATTCGAGCATAGTAGTGACACCCTCGTTGCCAGTGAATGGCCTAGGGTTACAAGCGATGAAGTGCTTGTAGTTGAAAGAGGTAGGCTTAGGTTGGTCGACTTTGGAGTTGACAGATGAGTTGGCGGTAGTAGCAGTAACCTTGCTCACAATGTCGGGAATGACTTGAGCTATTTGCTTCGCCATGAACGCAAGCAATTCCTTCTTGCTAGCGATTGACTTTGAGCTCTTCTTGGAGTTGGAAAGACGGTTGGAAGACATCTACAAGGTTGATGGTAAGAGATGAGACTTGATCATAATGTTTTTGAGAAAATACATTTTGCATAATTTAGCATGTAACATGTAGTACATAGTTTCAAATAGTTTACATTGGCAAAATAAGAGTTCACATAGTATAATTACAAATATTGACATGAAAGAGTGTAAATTTAGTTTGTTCACGAAGGATTATTATTATTCGAGATTGCGAGATAAGTGCAACTTGTGTAAATGAATCGAAGCTAGTAACGTTCAAGGTATAAAACACATTGAAATTGAATTAGCATAAAAGATAGGCTCAATAAAACATTGGAATGTTTCGGGTAGAGAAACGTCGACTTTTCCAAAGTGGATCAAAATTCTTTCGAGTTAGGGAAACATGCTTTGGCCTAATAGGTAGAATATTCTCATCGAGAAGCGACTAACGGTATTCACCCTTCCAGTTACTACATGTCCCTAGTCGATCGAAAATTCGAGACTTTGGCGAGATTGAAAATCGAGGAATGGGCCTAGTTAACAAGGTGCGGGTTTCACCCCTAACTTGATAACATCGTACCCTAAATGTGGTTGGTACTTACCAAACGAGGAGAAAATTCCGACTCGTTGGTAAGGGTCCACTAGAGTTTGAAATGGAAGTCTTCCATCAAGATGTGGATATCACTCCTAGCTTGATGGTGTAACTTCATGTAAAAAGCATAACCGCGGAATGAGGGATTTCACCAAAAATTGCGGGCCATTGGGCCTATCTTGGTGCAAATCATCTCGTTGATGTAACAAGAGTGTCTTCAAGTGTGTAATTTGTGTAAGATGTCTTAGGAAAGACACATAGTAATATTTAGACAAAAGAAGAGATAGAGGCAAAGTAGGAAGAATTAACATTTTAAGCATGAATAAGGGATGGTCAAAAGTAGGACACTTAAACTATAGACTAGGTCAAGAGCATGGCAATTTTCCTAATTACCTATAGTTGTGGCTCTGATACCAATCTGTCACACCCCAACTGATGGCGGAAACATCGGGATAAGATAAACAAATTGTTCAAAACGTCATAACACTACTTTGCGATAATAAGTTAAACGTAATAATTTCATTGATATTAAAAATTGAGATACATTATTCAATAAACGAAATACAACGAGTTCAAATAGCATAAACAACTTAAACGAAATACAATAATCCAAAATTTAGGTGTGTATCTAGTCCACCCTAATTGCATTTCTTCCATCACGTCAACTTAGTTTCCTGCAACATGTATTAAAATAATATATATAATCAACAAAAATGTTGGCGAGCATATCAGTTTGATACATAGCATAAATAAGAATAATTTCGACTCATACCCAACATGGCAACTTGTACATAAGTGGTGATTGCATACTAGAATATGTGTAATTATATGTCAAACCAAAGTCTAACGCAATTGTGATTACCCAACATTGTCATAAAACGGGTGTTTAATAGTTTACTTAACAATACCACAAGCATACGGGCGGGCGTTACTCCTATAGCCTATATATGTTAAGGTTGGCTAGCAAAGTTAGTGAGCATATATCAAAAGTCTTCATAGCATGCATTAATAGAGTATATAAACAAGTATCATGTTATAATGGATAGAGTAATTTGTAAACTAGTTTTATAGTTTTTGTACATGTTGCACCCAAAATAAAGTAGGAAAACGAGATCGAGTATACTCACGGTTTTGCAAGCTAAATCCGACTTGAATCCCGAGAGTGTGGTAGGTTGATTATCTTGCAGCACGTTCTCCTTCTACAAGAAGTAACAAAGGCGTATGAGTGTTGGGAGTTAACGGGAGATTATGGATTCGGAATTTAAATAACGCAAAAATAGTATTATGAAAATAATCATCTTGTACTCATGACACTTGTTCTTGACACTATAGAAACCGCAAGGGTTGTGTGTTTTCATGGATTCGAAGACCCATTAAAATCGTAACAAGTGTATGATCTCTAGATGATGTAACTAGTTTCTTAACAAGTAACTATGGATTTATTGTTAAGTCTTTGTACGTGTATGTATACATATATATAATATACTTAGTTTAGGTACTTTAAATCATAAATCAAGCATGAGGTAGGAGATCAAAGTCTCCATTTAGGCACCTCTAGTGTCATGGATATCATGTAGGAGGTAGGAAGAACAAGCTTCCATTTAGGTACCTCTAATGTTCACCACTACACTTGTGTTATAAACACAAGGAGGGTCAAGAACTAAGTAATAACAATAACTAATCTAATGTAAAACATCAAGTAGTGTGTGGATTCAAGATGGGTTGCCAAGGCTAGACCATCTTCACACATGCACAAGTTGAACTTGGACACTACTTGTGGGTGTAAACCCAAGTTGAAAACAGAATGTTTGTGAGGTTTTCACCTCTAGTTTGACATGTCTCAACCTTGTTTTTAAGCCTAACAAACCACTAATAGTGTTTTAAGCATTCGGACATAGGTTTGAGATGGGATAACTCAAGTTTAAACAAGTTTAACAAATTTTAGAATCAAAACAGAAAGTTTAGTACACTTTGGAGCCTTTGTGGTGAAGTTCTAGGTTTGGATTCTCCAAGGAGAACCCATGGAATCATACCCAAGGTTGTTGCAAGTGGTTTGAAAGAAGAATGAATGAAAAAGATTAAGTATAATTGAGGTTATGCTCACTTTTGCAACATCAGTGAATCTGCTTTGCTACTGATTTCTCAGCTGGATTTAGAGTGTTTGAGAGAGGGATTAGAGTGTTTGTAAAGTGGGGGAAGTGTGGAGGAGGCTTGGGTTTTATATGAAGTGATTAGGGTTTGTTGGGAGTTGATTTAATGTAAGAAACACACTAAAAAACACAATTTACCAACCAGGAGCTGAAAATAACTTTCTGCGGATTAGGGGGACTGGCGGGGAGCGAGAAGAATTGGGAAACACGCTCGCGGCCCGGAGAAGGTAATTTTCCCAAACTTTATTATTTTTTGTCATTTTTAGCCCCTGAAGTTTGTTTTTTGATAGTTTTCAGGTGTTTTAAGCATAAAAGGCATAGTATAAGGGTTACTTATGTAATGTAAGCATAATATTGAGTATTAAAAAGTATGATCAAGTATGAACATCGCGTATAAGTTTCGCATTTCAGCATGTAAGTCACATATTGTAAGTTTATCAAACGTTTGCATGTATTACGGATCAAGTAGCATATATGTAGACACAAATGAGTTTGACATGATTAGAATAGACCATGATTAAAGTAGAAAATCATTAAAATAGAACACGCGTTTTATTATGATTCAAGTCTCGGAATATTAATTACAACGGAAAGATGAATACAAGTGATTACAAGGGTTTCCAAAAATAGAAATACAACTTGAACTTTCCAAATATAGAAAGTTTGAAATAGCAGGGCGTAACACCGGATGAGTTATGAACGAGTTCCATATGCCAATATACTTTAAACAAATTATAATATCCGTAGGATATCAACTTATATGCCAATTATAGTTTTAAAATCAAACAATGCCTTAGAAGGGCGTTTTGGTAATTAACGACGTATAAAAGGAACTTGCGTATAATCTGATGTTTTGAACAGGTTTAAATAGCAAAATATGTTATTTAATATAAAACATCAGTATGAAAAAGGTTTTGTATGAAAATAATGATTAAAAACCATTTTAGGTGCCGTAAGGGCGTTATCTTTATTTAAGAGCGTAATACAAGGACTTGTGCATAAACTCAGTTTATAAACTGAAATAATATCCCAAAATATCCTAATTATGATATTACATCAGTAGGAAATAAGTTTGGTATGAAAATTTATATTTAAAACCGTTCTACGCGCCGAAAGGGCTTTACGGTCACTTTAAAGCTTTATTTACGATATGTTACGAAAACTTGATTCATGATTAGATTTGTAACATCGGAATATGTTAAACATGATATCATATCAGTAACTAATTCATTTGCAAGTTCATTAGTGTTTAAAACCTCATTTTGAATAAAATGGCGAAATAGTCAAAGTATGGCATATTTGCGGAAACTCGCATAAAACTCGGATTACTATTATGATCATGTAATATAACCTCAGAGAGTCATGCTACATCACAATATGATCATAATGGGACCTTAAATCAGTAGCATACTAATTTGATTCGGCTCATAATTGAAAGTCAACGCAGAAGTCAAACTTCGCTACTTTCGATTGCGAACCAATCCTAAAACTGAAATTGACAAGCCGAACATGTTTACATTTGTTGTAATAATTATTACCAAATTGTTTTTGTGTTAAAACATATTTTAGAAAGCCTTTAAACTTAGTTTATGAATATTTCTAAAATCTGACCCGTTGACTTTTAAAAATATATATTTTGACTCGTCAATTGATCTAGCAAACGTGGTGATTAGGAGGTGCCCTTTTGAGGGATTAACACCTACCTATTTACAATCACGTAGCCACATTCGGATTGATCCATGGCTGGTCCATAACGGTTTTAACCAAAAGTCAAAGCGTTTATCAAAAACATTTGACTTTTGGGCTTGAAAACCCTAAATCAAAGAACAAATCAATGAAGGAACACTTACATGTGTCTTATGGTCTGAATAAACTCAAGGAAAAACTCTTAAATGATCAGGAACCTCCAGAATTGATCATAGATGTAAGGATTAGAAAATTCCCAAAGTTAAACCCATATGTTCATCTCATAATTATAATGTTTGAAGGGTTTGTAGATGATTCACAGGTGTTAGATGCATCATAGGATGTTCACATGTGTCTTAGAGGTGTCAAAACCAAGTTAAAAGTGGCAAAACTGTGGCAGGTGTCGAGTTGTGAGCTGATTCAAGATGACTAAGCATTTTTGGACCTGTAGATGGGCTTACGGACCACAAGGGTCCAGCCATACGGTCTGTATGGACCCAGGTCAGCCACCCAACTTTCACTTATTTGCAGTTTTGGCCCCTAGACTTGTTTCGTCGCGTTTTGTCACCCGTAACCCCTTTTAACTTAATTTCAAGGCTCAATAAAGGTGTTAAGGCATAATTGACTTGGATTATGTCCGGAAAACCCCGGATGTCAGTTCGTTTGGTTGTACGGTTGCGCGTTTCGCTAAAATGCGTAAAACGCTTAAACGGACACAAAAACGATCGAAATTTCGCAACGATGGACATCCTTGCATCCTTACCAATAAAGCATAATATTTTATTGTATGAAATATATATGTATCCATATATTGGGTCTGTGTATCAAAATACGAGAATCGACAAGTTTCCGCAGTTTGTCAGGAATAGTCCCTGGACTTCCAAACTTGCGTGAAATGTCATAATTAGTGCGTAAGGCCTTCATTGGAATATAATAGGCATACATAAGAGTATGAACAATATTATACAACTCTCGGTTCGTTAAAAGGTCACTCAGAGGCTTAGTTTGAGCATGTTGACACTTTATCTTATTAATTTATCGTTCAGGGGTTCTAATTAACATAACGATGCATTGGTCCCTCTCGTTTTAGCACGTGGCATACGAGTATCATTAGGACATGTGTCGAAATTTTACAGGACGAGTTTTTACGAGGTGTTACATCCTCACCCCCTTAAAAGAAATCTCGACCTCGAGATTTTATTCAAAGGTTAGAAGTATTATTGTCGCATAGTGGACTTAACCTTACGTATACTCGGGATTTCTATGGACATCCCGTTTGGCCTTTACAATAGGCACGTGCCTTCTTTAATGCTTTTTATCTTGTCGATCTTCAATCAATACCGGTTTTCCCCTAAAACCATAGGCTTTCATTAATTTGCACATCTTTATGTGATATTGCTAGCAACTGATTGGCTAGTCTTTTTCTTTAAATTGCATTCGTGAGACGCATTATCAATTGCGCTGAGTTCCTCAAGTAAATTAGCTTATAATCTAAAGTCCCGACACATTCGATCATCTCCAATGGTCATATATATATCTAGGGTTTAATTTATCCTCATAACTAAAGCATACTACACCATTCCAGGGTGATGCCTGCAATAAGACTTTATCCCTTATTGGGAACTTATAAGTTTGCAACACTTGTCAGCGTAGTTCTCCTGCCATTCATCAACAGTTATGAAACAGATCTTGAGTTTGTATTATCTTATTCATGATTCCAAAACAATCTTAGGTCTTGTTAGTTGGGTCCTTCCAACTTATGCCTAACAAACGGGCGTTTGACATTCTCTCCCATACAAGACTTCCAAGGGAGCAACCTTGGTATTTATATAACAATTAACATATAAGAGAACTTAACTAGGGTGAGGTGGTCACTCCAACTACTATCCAATCAATCTTTAAGAAGTACCTAACCCTTATAGTTGGTCGAGCAAATTGTCGATCCTGGGCTGAGATTAACAATTCTTAATCTTTAGGTTTTAAGCTTGTGGCAATCAATCCGCACTGAACCGTCTTTCTGAATCAAACACTATCAGAGTTTCCAAAGTGACGATCTAGGCTGCGCAAGCCTTTCTTCAGAAGTTCATTCAATTAGGATCTAAATTATTCTATTTCCATCAGTATTAGTTGATATGAAGCTTTGCAACAGGTCCTGCTTCTGATATGATGTCAATCTTAATTCCACTTGTTTTCTCAGGAGATAATTCGTGTAGTTCTGCACCATGTAAAGGTAATATCCACTTCTTGAATACACTAGGATGCCTTGGGTAGAGACACTTACTGAAGCATCTCGATACGAAATATCTCCTCGAATACCGTTTGCTGATTTTAGTACAATATGACTGTTGGAAGATCCTAGTGGTTCCATGCATTAAACCTTCATGTTGATCAGGCATGAAAGCAATCTATTGGATACACTAAGATACTGCCAGTTACCATATGGTGCTTTTATCAAACTGGTTTGGCATTCTTAGTCGATAGAAATCAAAGAGACTAATAAATAAATAAAATAATTTCAATAATAATAGTAATGAAATTCTTCGTACTTCAACCAAAGGAAGAGCATGACTGATTTTAGAGTATCCATCAAAAGGAGCGATTTTCTATGGTTTTATCGGTAGGTTCTATCTTATACTTTAATATCCGGAGTTATCATGAACATATTCGAGAGTTTACTAGACTTATGGTTTGTGAAAACTTATTAGTGCCTGAAATTAACAGGACTCTTAACAAATATATATATATATATATATATATATATATATTCTTGATCAAAGATAGGGTATGTACCTGATGACTTTATTAAGCGGATCCTTTCTTAACCTTCCCAGGCTTTGCTGCATTATCCTTTGTAGCTTTAGGGCAGCTAGTACTGATGTGGCCTTTCTCGCCACAGCTGAAGCAGACCGCATTCTCTATGTCCCTACATTCATGGGACTGATGACCAGTTCTTTTACAGATACCACATTGCTTTGGCTTTTGGTCTGTTCGACACTGTCCCCAGTGCCTTTTGTTACAGGTCTTGCACGTAGGCTTTTCCTCCGAATCTTGCTGGTTCTTATTGAATCCAAATTTCCCCTTTTTCATAGATTTCTGGGAGTTATCCTTCTCCCTTTCTCTTTCCCATCAGTCTCAGCTTTGACCGATTTCTGTCTCACTAAATCCTGGGTGAGAGTCAGAGCTAGGTCTACAGCAGACCTATACGTGCTGGGCCTTGAAGCCCTAACATTTCCCTTAATTTCTGGCGCTAGGCCACCAATAAAACGAGAAATTCTTTTTGGTTCAGGGGAAACTAGGTGTGGCACTAACCTAGACAAGGAGTTGTAGTCAGTCACATGCTTTTGACAATCTAAATTCTTCATTGATATAGATAAGAAATCTTTCTCTATCCTTTCCGACTCATGAGGTGGACAATATGTTTCTTTAATCAGGTCCATAAACTTGGACCAACTCAAATTATACAAATACACCTTTCCAGCAGACTTTACCATAGCTTTCCACCATATTAGGGCATCGCCCTTAAATGATTGTGATACAAATTTCACAGTACTTTGTCAGCGCAACCACTAATCTCGACAACGGTGTCTATTTCATTTAACCATCTAACGGCTTCAACTGCCCCTTCTTCCCCATTGAAATCACTGGGCTTACAGGATACGAAGTGCTTGTATGAACATCCATCCTTATTGGAATGCATCTTATCATGATGTTCCTGTCTCTCAGTCTTACTCCTCACATTTAAGGAGTGTACCTCACTATCCCTAGGATTCGAACGAGGTATTGATGATTGTTTCGATAAATGCTTGGAGTGAGAAGCGCTCGACTCCTGTTCCTTCTTAGTATAGGCATTCATAGCCTTGCCAACCTCCGTGGCAATTAAAGCTTGTAAGTCCTTCTTACTTATGACAATGTTGTCATCAACATTATCGTCATTTTGCTTACTGTTAACCTCTCCAGAATTTGCCATTTCAGCTGCTTGGTACAAAACACCAATTTATATTTTGTTAGTTGGTCAATCGCATTTGATGACTCATTGTATATATGTCATGTTATTATCAAACCATATTCGCTTTAAGTTAGATATATAAATCCTTTGCCCCTTTTTGAATATCAGGCTTTGACATTTTAAATGAATGTCTAATATTTATATATATATAACCTAGGTCTCATAGGACCATCACAGGCATTTTAAAAGATTGGACATGGTCCAGAAATATCAGACAGTGAATCATAATGTCACGTTTGTCCTTGTCGTAATGACAATTTAAGTAGCTCGTAAGCTTGTCACAAAAGATTTTAAAACTATGGCACAAATGGCCTCGATAATAAAGATATATAGATATGGCACATACATCCTTGTCACTAATGGACATATAAGTTTGGCACGAAAGGCCTGTCACTAAGGGACATTATAAGATATGGCACAAAAGGCCTGGTCGCAAAGGACATCAAAATACGGCACGAGGCCTTGTCACAAGGACATTTTAAAATAAATATATGTATATAAGCCGCGATCTTATTGTTCAATGTGCTTTAAGGCTTGAATATAGTTCATTACCTTTGGACAGGAGATCTTAGACACAACTGTCGTTGTCATAAATGACGATATTATATGGCCCGTAGGCAAAACAATTGACATTTCAAAAGGATGTTAAAATAATAATCATCACACTGATGATAGTAGTCCCGATCGTATTGATCATATTGTTTTAAGAGGCTTGGGCATAGCCCACCACCTTGGACAGGGAACCATAATGGTCACAACTGTCATTGTCGTATTGACGATATAGCCCGTAGGCGAAACACCACCAACGGATGTTAAATCATGGCCCGTAGGCACTACATCACTAATGGATGTTAAATCATGGCCCGTATGCACTACATCACTAATGGATGTTGTAAATAATATTAGCTCGTAAGCTATACATCACTAATGGATGTTTAAATAATAATGGCCCGTAGGCACGTCATCGCTAATGGATGCTATGTTCATCGCGCTGATGATGCTAGCCAGGATCTAATTTGATCATAAGGCTTTATTAGGCTCGGACTTAGTCCTTCACCCAGACGACTAGTGTGGTTCCTCAAGTCATACTGTCAGGAGTATTAACATTACTTGGATGTTAATAAAGAATATTTGTCTTAAAATGGTTTAACAATTTAGTCATATACTAGGAGGCTTAGAACGTAGTTCACCACCTCTGGATAGAAGGGATCATCAACCTTAACTATCATGGTAGAAGGGCGAATCATCCTTAACTACCAAAATTGCCAATTAATGTGGTCTTGCCACTTGGCTGGGGTAAACCATCAAAAAGATCTTTGAACCTATTGTAGCTGATCATAAATTTCGAGTTAAAATCGAGACGATCATGAATAAAGGATGAAGCGGAATACATATATAATATATATATTAACGATAAAAAGAAAATTCCAAATCTTTCCATAATCATTAGGAAACTACTATAGTGCTTTATACATGACTTTTAATGTCTAACTTGTCCACACAGGGACTTTTAAAGCACACAAGTCCACACAGGGACTAAAAGATTATACATGTCCATATAAGGACTAAAAGAAATAACATGTCCACGAGGGACTATAATGAATTAGTATGGTCACAAAGAAACAATAATAAGATAACATGTTCACAAGGGAACTTAAGTCGAAGAATATGTCCACCTAGGGACTTAAATAAACAAATGTCCACATAAGGACTCAAAGGAAATGAAATACAATTAAAATGAAGGGTTCCTCTGAAGTTTTTTAATCCATTCTTTGTTGTTCCTCTTCTTGGTTTGCCACGTATGGCATTTGTCACTAAGGTTTTTAATAGATAGTGTAATAACTTCGAATCAGGTTTTGTTGTAAAAGTAGAATCTAAGGATTCAATGGTTAAAGAATAAAATGGATCAAGGATTGGAGTTTGGCAAGCATAATGTTTTAGAATTCCATGAACTCAGATGTATAAAATATGGGTCATAAGTATCCACCGGTATTATCTTTGAAGTTGGAGACTTAGGGACCTCTAGTATGGACTCCACAGATACAAACTTTAAAATTTGAGTCTCAGGGACCTCCAGTATGGACTCTCAAGTCTGGTTAAAGGTCTCAATAGGGTTGGGTTTAGGAATAGGCTTATAAGGGTCTTTCCTCCAAACCGGTCGCACGCTTATCCTAACCGTGGTACGAAGCATAACATTCTACGGCTTCAAATGGAAAGAATCTCCATTAACAGCTTCCTTGATTGGAGACTTGTTTCAGAAATACATAAAATCGAAAACAAGATACTTAATGGGGATGAGAGCATTCCTATGTTAAGTCTAGACTCAGAAGGTATAAGGAATATGCTACTGTGTCATTTGAGATTAAACACAAAAGGCAAGTGTTTAATTCACTCAAACGTTGGCTCTGATACCAACCTGTCACACCCCGATTTCCACGTGTAACCCGGTGGGGATTACTGTGATGTAAGTTGATATTATCATAACCAAATAACACAGAATAGCACAATGAAAGTCTTGAATTTAAAATATCATTACAAACCAAAATATTCAAAGTTCAAAATATAACGACAATGGTTTGCAACGAAGATCCACATGCGGATCAAAGTATATACAAAGATGATTAACAGACTTGGCACATCTAAGGACTTGCAAGATCCTCTATGTTGCTACTGAGCAGCTTCCGGCCTATTTACGTATTTGTACCTGTAGTTTAATTATTTTGAAAATACGTCAGTTTTCACTGGTAAATACAATCAACCGACACATTTTGAAAACATGTCAAAATCATTTTATGTACACTTTGGTACCTTTGTTGAATATTTAACTTGGAACAAACTATATCTCATGTTATCAGTTTTACATAACTTGACATACATACGGGGACCGGAAACTATGCCGGTGCATGATTAACCGACACACCACCTATTCCCTTATTGGGAAAACTCAATTGGGTTGTAAATTATAATTTATTCCTTTATTAGGAACACCCATATTGGGCATAATTCATTTGTTTAAACCGTTTCGCATCTGTCAGGTGTATGCCTACACCCCGTGCTTATGTTGTGGCCATTTACAATTAAATGAGTCAAGGATATCTAGGACACGGTCGCATTAACCCCCAATGTTTTGTTCAAGCAATACGAATTAAAACGGGTTATTTGAATTTCCCGACACATAGGTCTTTGAATCCCATACCCCACCATGCGGTAAATATTTTACCGTATCCCAAGCCCATATAGGGGGAAATAGGTTAAGAGTATTTATTGAGCTTAGCAATCCTTTTAATATAAGAAATATAATAAGCACAGCCGTATCCAATTAATTAAGCATAGGTACAATTTACCGGAAAGCCCTAGTATGGAATGATGGTATAAATAACCAATTAGAATGCTAGCGGATCTTATTTAAGTCATTGACTTGGATCGGCTAGTTTAAAGTATTAAGAACAGTACGATAGCTTGATTAAGCGATGATCGGAACAGAATGTAATTTAGACCCAACAAGTACTAAGACTTGTATAATATGGGTAAACTACTAACATTCTGGATTTTGAGATAAAAATGATAAAGTTAAACCCGTTTCAGTTAAATTACGTAAACTAGCCTCGTAGGCTTAACCGTACGCATATAAGTGATACCGGGTAACCGGGTGAGTTATGAACGAGTTCCATATGCCAATATACTTTAAACAAATTATAATATCCGTAGGATATCAACTTGTATGCCAATTATAATTATAAAATCAAATAATGCCTCAGAAGGGCGTTTTGGACATTTAGCGACGTATAAAAGGAACTTGCGTATAATCTGATGTTTTGAACAGGTTTAAATAGTAAAAATATGTTATTTAATATAACACATCAGTAAGTAAAAGGTTTTGTATGAAAATCATGATTAAAAACCATTTTAGGTGCCGTAAGGGCGTTATCTTTATTTAAGAGCGTAATACAAGGACTTGTGCATAAACTCAGTTTATAAACTGAAATGATATCCCAAAATATCCTAATTAGGATATTACATCAGTAGGAAATAAGTTTGGTATGAAAATTTATATATAAAACCGTTCTACGCGTCGAAAGGGCTT
This sequence comes from Scalesia atractyloides, assembly GCA_947069175.1. Taxonomy (NCBI): domain Eukaryota; kingdom Viridiplantae; phylum Streptophyta; class Magnoliopsida; order Asterales; family Asteraceae; genus Scalesia; species Scalesia atractyloides. The sequence continues at coordinate 14,352,951 of CAMTDV010000025.1, read as the reverse complement.
TACGGTCGCTTTAAAGCTTTATTTACGATATATTACGAAAACTTGATTTATGATTTGATTTGTAACATTAAAATATGTTAAACATGATATCATATCAGTAACTAATTCATTTGCAAGTTCATTAGCGTTTAAAACCTCATTTTTGAATAAAATGGTGAAATAGTCAAAGTATGGCATATTTGCGAAAACTCGCATAAAACTCGGATTGCTATTATGATCATTTAATATAACCTCAGAGATTTATGCTACATCACAATATGATCATAATGGGACCTTAAATCAGTAGCATACTAATTTGATTCGGCTCATAATTGAAAGTCAACGCAGAAGTCAAACTTCTCTACTTTCGAGTTGGTGTATTAATTAGCGTTTTAGATTACGACAGCTGTGCGAGTAGTGCATGCGTTTAGGGAGCGTAGGAGATAAAGCGGAGAAATTGATAATGCAAGAAATAAATAAAGCGAGAAATCGAATAAAGCGAAAATTCTCAAAACTTTTAACACATAAATAATAATAAACTCGATGATGCGTAAATCGACGATATAGGCTTAAATCAATTGAGAGTGTCCGGGGTTTTTGAGACGTTGACTACCCAAAGTGGTTCGACTATCTTTTGAACTTGGACCCACGCTTTGGCCTAATAGATAGATGCTCTCACCGCAAGTGGCTAACGGCATTATCCTTTTGGTTACTACATGTTCCAAATCATTGGAATAATCGAGACTTTGGTGAGATTGAAAATCGAAGGGCGGAATTTGTTACTAAGATGCGGGTTTCACCCCTAACTTAGCAACGTCGTTCCTAGTTGTGGCTACGCGCACCGATCACATCGGGCATTCCACTAGATAGAAATGGAGATTTCCGTCGAGGTTTGGATGTCACTCCTAACTCAACGGAGGTATCTCGTGCGATAGAGATTGCACGGAGTGAATGATCTTATCGAGAGTCTTGGTTTTCACACCTAATCTCGACTTGATCACTCGTTTTGTATGACACAAGCGTCTCCAAGCGTCTATATTGTATTAGCCTTACGAAAGACACATTTCAGCATTTATGGCAAGTAGTTTAACATTTAAGTCAAAGATAGGTCAATCGGGTACTTAAACATGCTACTAGGTCGAATCATGGCAATTCTACCTATCATCCTAAAGTTATGGGCTCGGATACCAATATGTCACACTCCAACCGATGGCGGAATCGTCGGGGTAGTGGCACTAGGTGAATCAGCTTGATCAAGAGATTCCATAACGATTATTTTAAAGACATTAATCAACATTTAATATCCCATACTATCAAACTCATTAAAACTCTTCAAACAACCATTACAATTCAAAAATGATCTCTTAAACATAAAATCTGATCCGATATCCCCTAGATTTATTACATTTGAAAAAATAAACAAAACAAACTAAACTAAGCAAAGCTATATCCAAAGCATCCAAGCTAAATCCTCAACCTATTACATACGTTAAAATACAAGTCAATACAATTAAGTAAATGTGAGCATACGAGTTTTAGTAATACTAGCATAATAGAGAAACCGTTCGCGAAATAGTCTAATTACATATCATGATACACCAAAACACATCACACAGATAAACATAGGCTTATTTCTCATGCTAACTACCGTGAGAAGGCTTGCGCGTCCATCCTAACTAGACCACGTCGGGTGTTAGCCACACAATAGTACCATACTAGCTAAGGAGGCAAGTTAACGAAAATAATTCCTAGTCACATGTTTCTAGTATCACGTATTGTGCATATATAATCATATTATTTGCGCGTGATAAACAGATTGATTTGTGAGGTGATTTTGAAATAGGAACGTATGTAACACCCAAAAAGTGCATTAAAGCGAAAATGGGTCAAGTATACTCGCTGTGGGTGCGTTTTAGGTGAGACGAGGGATATGAGAAGAGTCGTGAAGAGCGCCGGATCAGCCTGCATACGCGAACGGAAGTGCATCAGTCTCCGAAAAGCTGAAACGGTGAAGTTTGGTTTGGGCAGTAGGCAAGTTCGAGCGAACTTGTATGTAAACATACAAGTTCGAGCGAACTTGTTAAATTTTGGTGAGATTTGAGTCAAGTTCGGTCGAACTTGGTAAATTTCTTAGGAAACTTGTCAAGTTTAGGCGAACTTGTGAGAAAATCTTACTGGAAAGACAAGTTCGGGCGAACTTGCATAGTTTCTTAAGAAATTAGGCAATTCAGGCGAACTTGTGAGGATTTTGTGAGGAAAAGACCCAAGTTCGGTCGAACCTGACCCAGATGGGTGCAAGTTCGGTCGAACTTGACCTGATGTGCTGGTATTCGTGAGCGAATTTGATGTTTTTTGGTCCAAAATCTTGAGTTTTCGCGTCGTTTGTTGAGTAAATCGAGTGCCCATCCCTCCAACCTTAAGCCACTGAGTAAAACATAGACTGGAGAGGTCTTTTGGAGAGAACTTAGCCATTTTACATAAACTCGGGCTAATCCGGGCGAACTTGATGGTTCGTACGGGTTAATCCAGCTTGTGTAAAGTGGCGATTTCGTCCTTGTGCTTCCGGATTTGAGATTTAGCTTCGACAACGCCTCGTTCCACTCAAAAGTGAACGACATATACGTCATTAGTCCGAATATTGTGTAAAATCAATAATTTAAAGGTTTTGCTCAGATCTATTGTGAAAAATAGAAGTTTTATGGAAAAAGACGAAGATTTTCGTAAATAGAAGAGATTTGATGAAAAACGAAGGCAATGCCTTGTGCAAAATCGTTGTAAACCTTTGTAAAACGTTGATAAACATTGTTGTAGTTGAAATCGGGCTGATTCTTACTTAGAAAACAAAGGGTTTCGGGTTTGAGAGCTCTGGGCGAACTTGCAGCAAGTTCAAATGAGAGGATAGAGTTGGGTATTTGTAGGTGAAGGCAAAAAGGAGAGCTGGTGGAGTCAAGTTCGGTCGAACTTGCTTGATTTTTAAGAGGAATTAGCTAAGTTCGGCCGAACTTGTACATATGTGTACAAGTTCGAGCGAACTTGAGGATTATGAGGGGTTCTTGTGTCTCAGGAAAGTTCGGGCGAACTTGTGGTTTCGTTTGCTGATTTCGTGTTAAGAGTTCGTTTGACGACTTGGTTCGTATTAGATTGTTACATTAAGCGTTATAATTCATATAATAGCGTGATTTAGCGATTTGAGTGTACGAGAGCGATGCGATAGCGAGCGTAATCATAACCACAAACATACACAACACATAAATACATAAAACCATATAATTAACTGCGAGTTGAGATACATGAGATTAGCGATACGATTTAATAAGCGATTAGATGCGATGTAACATGCATAATAATAATTTACTTAACAAAAACTTTTCTTATAAACAAATCTCGGAATACATATGGAATTACAAGCGGGAGTAAACTGAAAATGAAATAACAACGAAATTTAGGGTTGTTACAGACTCCCCTACTTTAGGAAATTTCGTCCCAAAATTTAAGTAGTGGCTGTAACAATGAGGTGCGGGTATTTGGCCTTCATATCACTTTCCAATTCCCAAGTGAACTCGGTGCCGCGTTTGCCTTCCCATCGGACCTTCACGATCGGGATGCGAGAGCGTGGAGTTTATTGGTCTCCCGGTCCATGATTTCCACAGGCTTTTCCATGAAATGGAGAGTCTCGTTGATTTGCAGATCTTCGAGAGGGACATGGAGATTTTCTTCGGCTAGGCATTCTTGAGGTTATACACGTGAAAGTCAAATGAATGTTATTAAGTTCCGCCGGTAGTTCGAGATGATAGGCTACTTTACCGATCCTTTCCAGAATCTTAACGGGACCAACGTATCGCGGCGCTAGCTTTCCTTTCTTGCCGAAGCGGACCATTCCCTTCCAAGGTGCAACCTTTAGGAGAACGTGATCTCCCACTTCGAACTGCAGGGGCTTGCGGCGTTTATCCGCATAACTCTTTTGACGACTCCGAGCTTTCAAGAGATTGCCTCTGATCTGGAGTATTTTGTCTGTCGTTTCTGGATTAGCTCGGACCGGTGATTTGTGCTTCTCCGATCTCGTGCCATGCAATAGGCGATCGACATTTTCTTCCATACAGTGCCTCAAAAGGAGCCATTTGAATGCTGGTATGATAACTATTATTGTACGAGAACTCAATTAAAGGTAAATGCGTGTCCCAGTTACCACCGAAATCTATGATGCACGCACGAAGCATGTCTTCGAGGGTGCGGATCGTTCGCTCCGTCTGACCGTTGGTTTTAGGGTGAAAAGCGGTACTGAGATTGAGAGTAGTACCGAGAGCGGATTGAAAAGTCTCCCAGAGACGTGAAGTAAAGTGACCGTCTCGGTCGGAGATGATGTCACGAGGCGTCCCGTGTCGACAAATGACTTCGTCGGTATAGATTCGGGCTAACCGTTCGACCTTAAAGTCTTCTCGTATAGCAATAAAGTGCGCAGATTTTATAAGACGATCAACGATAACCCAAATGCTATTGTGACCAGAGGAAGTGCGGGGAAGTTTCGTAATGAAGTCCATAGCTATACTCTCCCACTTCCACATCGGGATTTCGGGTTGTTCGAGCAAGCTAGAGGGCCTTTGATGTTCGACTTTAACTTTCGAGCAAGTTAAGCACTTTGAGACGTTACGGCAATGTCCTTTTTCATGACCGGCCACCAGTACTTAGGACGAAGGTCCTGGTACATCTTGTTGGCACTGGTGCCAATGGAATACCGAGATTTATGAGCTTCGGTCATTAGCAATTCACGAAGATTGTCACGACTGGGAATCCAAATGCGATCGAGATAATAATAGATACCGTTGGGTTTAACAACAAGCTGAGTTTCGGAACCACATTTCATTTCTTCCTCCAAGGTATTTTTGTTAAAGCAAGCGAATTGGGCGGAGCGAATAAGAATTTCAAGATTATTCAAAGCTTGAGAGTCACGAACCTATACACATAGCTTCGTCGACTTAGAGCATCGGCGACGATGTTTGCTTTGCCGGGATGGTAGCGTATCTCATAATCGTAATCGTTGAGAAGTTCAACCCATCGGCGTTGGCGCATGTTCAGTTCCTTTTGATTAAAGATATGTTGTAAGCTCTTATGCTCGGTGAAGACCGTACACTTGGTACCGTAAAGGTAGTGTCGCCATATCTTCAATGCAAAAACAACTGCACCGAGTTCGAGATCATAGGTTGTGTAGTTTTTCTCGTGGATCTTGAGTTGTCGAGACGCATACGCGATAACCTTGTCTCGTTGCATGAGAACACAACCAAGACCAAGCTTCAAGGCATCACAATAGACAACGAAATCATCGTTTCCGTCGGGTAAAGCGAGTACAGGAGCGTTTAATAGCATACACTTGAGAGTTTGAAAAGCTTCCTCTTGCTTAGAATCCCAAACAAAAGGTTTATCTTTATGAGTCAAAGCAGTAAGCGGAACGGCGATTTTCGAGAAGTCGGCGATGAATCGATGGTAGTAACCCGCCAATCCAAGAAATGAACGGATTTCGGAAGCATTCTTCGTTGTAATCCAACTCTTGACGGCTTCGATCTTTGCAGGGTCGACGTGAATTCCTTGACTATTAACGATGTGGCCGAGAAATTGGACTTCTTCGAGCCAGAATTCACATTTTGAAAACTTAGCATAAAGGCGATTACCTTGAAGAAGTTCGAGGACTAAACGAAGATGGCGAGCGTGTTCGTCTCTCGACTTCTAATAGATAAGGATATCATCAATGAAAACAATGACGAAACGATCTAAGAAAGCTTTACACACACGGTTCATCAAATCCATGAAGACCGCGGGTGCATTGGTAAGACCAAAAGGCATGACCACGAATTCAAAATGGTCATAACGGGTATGAAAGGCGGTTTTCGGAATATCTTCTTCCAATACGCGTAACTGATGATAACAAGCAAGTAGCACCTTGAAGCTGATCAAATAAGTCGTCGATTCGGGGAAGGGGATAGCGGTTCTTTATCGTGAGTTTGTTAAGTTCACGATAATCGATGCACATTCGGAACGTCCATCTTTCTTTTTCACGAAAAGAACAGGTGCGCCCCAAGGCGAAGTGCTCGGGCGTATGAAGCCTTTATCAAGAAGCTCTTGAAGTTGGCTTGACAACTCACGCATTTCGGATGGTGCAAGACGATAAGGAGCTTTAGCAACGGGAGTAGCTCCGAGGAACTAAATCGATACGGAATTCAACATCGCGAGTAGGGGGTAAACCGGGTAAATCTTTGGGAAAGACTTTAGGAAATTCACAAACAACGGGAACATCTTTATAAGTCTTCTTTTCTTTCTTCGGGTTCACGATGTGGGCGAGGAAGGCAACTCAACGCTTTTGCAAGCATTTGTGTGCTCGAGTACATGATAAAGCATCAACTTCTTTGAGGGAGTTTCACCGTAAACATGGAGTTGATCACCGTTAGGGAGAGGGAAACGAATCATTTTATCGAAGCAAACAACTTCAGCATGATTCTCACGAGGAAAATCCATACCTAATATGATATCGAAGCTACCTAACTGCATAGGTATGAGGTTGATCGAGAAGATATGGTTGTTGAGATCAAGAGAACAACCATGTAGGACGGAGGTGACGGTGACGGATTTTCCGGTGGCGACTTCGACATCGAAAGTCTTTGGGAGTTTTAAAACAATTATCGGCACCGGTATCAAACAAACATGAAGCATAAATACCATTAACGAGGAACGTACCATTGACAACATTGTTGTCATTTTGGGCCTGGCGGTGATTCAGGTTGAAAGCCCTTCCACGCGCAGCCTGAGGTTGTTGCTGCTGAGGCTGTGGCTGTGCTGGCTGCTGCTGTTGCTGAGGCTCTTGCTTGATGGTACGGTTTGGGCAGGCATTGGCAAAGTGGTTCGGATCACCACACACGTGCTTTTGGAGTTGCTTGTTGCTGCTAGTTGTTCTGGGGAGTACGCTGAGGAGCTGGCAGTGCTGGAGCTTCAGGAGCTGGCTGACGAGGGTCGGTACGGCAACTGACAGTAAAGTGGTCGTAGATGTTGCAGTTTGTGCAAAAGTGGCAGTTTCCACCCACTACATGATGATATGTGCACTTAGGTAACAGTGGGCGAGGACCAGTGTACGCACGTTTAGCTGGGGGTGCGTCCTGAGCAGGAGCCTGGTAAGCCTGAGAGTTGAGCGGTGTAGCAGCGGCGTAGTTCTTGCTAGGGTTTCCTCTTTTGCGTCCCTGACTCTTTCCCTTCGGATCGCTTGGTGGTTCGATAGCAGCAGTTGGTTCGGCGACAGCTTGATTGGCAACTTTAGCATGGTTCTTGAAATAACCATCTTGAACTCGCTGATCATTGATCTCAACAGCGAGCATGTAGGTTTCCTCGATGGTTGTAGTACGAGCAACTTTCACAAAATTCGTGACACATTCGGGTAAACCACAGATATAGTTGTTGATAGCTTTCTCGGTTGTATTAACTTGGCTGGGACAGATGATGCTCAAAATCTTGAATCGAGCGGTGAATCCAGCGTTGTCGGGACCATCTTGCTTTATACCCCAAAACTCGTTCTCGAGCTTTTGCATCTCATGCGGAGGACAGAACTCCTTTATCATCACTTCCTTGAGTTCCTCCCAAGACAGATTATAGGCTTCATCATTACCGCGCCTATTTCTTTCGGCGGTCCACCAGTTGAGAGCGCGGGACTGGAAGACTCCTGTAGCGTTCACTGTGCGGAGGTCATCAGGGCATCCACTTTGCCTAAAGGTGACCTCAATGGCGTCAAAGCAATGGAACATAGAAGTCGGTCCATCGTTGCCCGTGAAGGCGAGAGGTGCACAAGCCTTGATATTTTTGAAGCTGAATCGTGGCTTGGGGTTTTCAGTTTTCGAGTCGATTGAGGAGTTACTGCTCACAACATGAATTTCTGAGACGATTTGCGGGATGACTTTAGCCATTTCCTTGGCTACCATTATAGCGATACGCTTGTCGGCGTTGCTGCGCTGGAGATTCCTCCGGGTATGTGATCCCATTGAAGGATTTGATAGGATAAGATTCGATTATAATAAGTTTATGTTTAAAATATTTATTATTATTATTCATACAAGGCACATAAACACATAGGCAGGTAAACACGTAGACAGGCGAACACCTAAGCACATAAGCACATAGCACGTAAGCACGTAGGCACATAATCACGTAGGCACGTAAGCACATATTTTGCATGTATTCACTTCTAATTAACCATCATGCGTAGCGCGATATGAGATGCGAGATATAAGCGAGACATATGCGATATATATGATAGCGAGATAGGCGAGTGATACCGCGTATGAGGCACATATGCCCTCATAGGCGTAAGCGAGTTAAGCGATTAGTTTGGTTGGTGTATTAATTAGCGTTTTAGATTACGAGAGGTGTGCGAGTAGTGCATGCGTTTAGGGAGCGTAAGGCGATAAAGCGAGAAATTGATAATGCGAGAATTAAATAAAGCGAGAAATCGAATAAAGCGAAAATTCTCAAAACTTTAAACACATAAATAATAATAAACTCGATGATGCGTAAATCGACAATATAGGCTTAAATCAATTGGGAGTGTCCGGGGTTTTGAGACGTTGACTACCCAAAGTGGTTCGACTATCTTTTGAACTTGGACCCACGCTTTGGCCTAATAGATAGATGCTCTCACCGCAAGCGGCTAACGGCATTATCCTTCCGGTTACTACGTGTTCCAAATCATTGGAATAATCGAGACTTTGGTGAGATTGAAAATCGAAGGGCGGAATTTGTTATTAAGATGCGGGTTTCACCCCTAACTTATCAACGTCGTTCTTAGTTGTGGCTACGCGCACCGATCACATCGGGCATTCCACTAGATAGAAATGGATATTTCCGTCGAGGTTTGGATGTCACTCCTAACTCAACAGAGGTATCTCGTGCGATAGAGATTGCGTGGAGTGAATGATCTTATCGAGAGTTCTTGGTTTTCACACCTAATCTCGACTTGATCACTCGTTTTGTGTGATACGAGCGTTTCCAAGCGTCTATATTGTATTAGCCTTAGGAAAGGCACATTTGAGCATTTATGGCAAGTAGTTTAACATTTAAGTCAAAGATAGGTCAATCGGGTACTTAAACATGCTACTAGGTCGAATCATGGCAATTCTACCTATTATCCTCAGGTTATGGGCTCTAATACCAATCTGTCACACCCCAACCGATGGCGGAATCATCGGGGTAGTGGCACTAGGCGAATCAGATTGATCAAGAGATTTCATAACGATCATTTTAAAGACATTAATCAACATTTAATATCCCATACTATCAAACTCATAAAATCTTCAAACAACCATTACAATTCAAAAATGATCTCTTAAACATAAAATCTGATCCGATATCCCCTAGATTTATTACATTTGGAAACTAAATAAAACAAATTAAACTAAGCAAAGCTATATCCACAGCATCCAAGCTAAATCCTCAACCTGTTACATACGTTAAAATACAAGTCAATACAATTAAGTAAAGGTGAGCATACGGGTTTTAGTAATACTAGCATAATAGAGAAACCGTTCACGAAATAGTCTAATTACATATCATGATACACCAAAACACATCACACAGATAAACATAGGCTTATTTCTCATGCTAACTACCGTGAAAAGGCTTGCGCGTCCATCCTAACTAGACCACGTCGGGTGTTAGCCACACTATAATACCATACTAGCTAAGGAGGCAAGTTAACGAAAATAAGTCCTAGTCACATGTTTCTAGTATCACGTATTGTGCATATATAATCATATTATTTGCGCGTGATAAACACTTTAATTTGTGAGGTGATTTTGATATAGGAACGTATGTAACACCCAAAAAGTGCATTAAAGCGAAAATGGGTCAAGTATACTCACTGTGGGTGCGTTTTAGGTGAGACGAGGGATATGAGAAGAGTCGTGAAGAGCGCCGGATCAGCCTGCATAAGCGAACGGAAGTGCATCAGTCTCCGAAAAGCTTAAACGGTGAAGTTTGGTTTGGGCAGTAGGCAAGCTCGGGCGAACTTGTATGTAAACATACAAGTTCGAGCGAACTTGTTAAATTTGGTTAGACTTGAGTCAAGTTCGGTCGAACTTGGTAAGTTTCTTAGGAAACTTGTCAAGTTCGGGCGAACTTGTGAGAAAATCTTACTGGAAAGACAAGTTCGGGCGAACTTGCATAGTTTCTTAAGAAATTAGGCAAGTTCGGGCGAACTTGTGAGGATTTTGTGAGGAAAAGACCCAAGTTCGGTCGAACTTGACCCAGATGGTGCAAGTTCGGTCGAACTTGACCTGATGTGCTGGTGATTCTTGAGCGTACTTGATGTTTTCGGGTCCAAAATCTTGCGTTTTCGTGTCGTTTGCTGAGTAAATCGAGTGCCCATCCATCCAACCTTAAGCCACTGAGTAAAACTTAGGCTGGAGAGGTCTTTTGGAGCGAACTTGTCACACCCCGACCCGCAGCAGAAAAGGTGATCGGGGCATGATTGGGTTATCATCAAAGCTCATGACATTTATTATACGTTTCATATTCATTAATACAATTTAATGGAAATTTACAATAAATATTACAACATGTTCTAACTATCAATCTAAGCTTCTTTGTTCTCTTCTAAGGCATTTCCTATGTTTTCCTTGCTTCAACCTGTTCACCTGTATCATGTGTAAAAGGGTTTTTTTGGATCAACAAAAAGTTGGCGAGTGAATCCTATGGAAAACATTTGAACAAGTTTATTTAATTGATTATGAAATGAGTGCACAACCACACATGAGTAAAAATAGATATAAACTTATTCAAAAATCATTAGATATTAAATAAAGCACACATGAACAATAATGGAACGTTTAGAGGCAAGCGTTGCTCAACTCGTCTCTCACGAGGAACTGATGGGCCTAATGAATGAATTGCATAACCATGATAATATGAAAGACATAACTATAAACAGTATAAACTCAATGATACACACATGAACAATAATGGATTGATTTTGAGGCACGCGTTGTTCAACTCGTCTCCCACGAGGAACTGATGGGCTTAATGAATGAATTTCATATAATTTGACAAAATGAAATAAGTAATCACAACAATATAAACAATCTAAGTTTAGGTCACGATATGGTATGGCACAAATTTAAATAAACGAGTTAATTATTTGAGACACATGACACACCCCAAAACGTGTAATTAAAAAGGGGAGTTGTAAGATTCACTCACAGTGGGTGCGTTCGGTTGATGATGTTGAATGCACGCGAAGTGGTTTTAACCACGAGTGAAATTAACCTAGATAAATAGCATTATGGTTCGGTAAGTAAACAGATTTTATTAATCCATTTTAGTAGGATTGTTGGGTGTATTTTTGTGAGTTTGAGGCTATTTTCTAACCTTAAAAATGTTATATTTTAAATATTTTTAATTGATTTTTAATTAAAATAAATAAATAAAAATAATAAAAAAAAATTGATTTTTTTGCTACAGTTGACCGTTGACCGTTGACTTTGACTTTGACCGGTTCACTTGTATAATTGTGCGCTGAGTGAGGCTCGAACCCGAGACCTCCCGTACGCGTGCACGCAGCTCTACCAACTGAGCTACGTGTCTAACCCGAAATATTTCTGTTTTTAATTACATTTATATATTAATTAGGTTAAACAGAAAATCCTTTATTTTTAAAAACGATTTTAAATCAAAGAATCGGTGCGCTCCACAGTTCTCGAACCCGGGACCTGTGGCTTATGCAAACACACAGTCCACCGCTGGACTGTGTGTCCAACTTGTTAACTAAACTTATTTTTAGTATTCTTATATACAAACTAATCATTTTCATTTATGCCATATTAAAAAGTTTGAATAATTGTCCGGGTCGATGAAGTAGATCGGACTCGAACTCGTGCGCTTTGATTACACATACACACAGTCCACCACTGGACTGTGTGTCTAACTTGGTTATTATTCCGATTATTAATATACTTAACATATAACAGTGGTGCTTCCGGTTAGATTAACAAAAAAAAGGCATTTTTATTAAGGCAGCGTGTGTGGAACAAGATTCGAACTCGAGACCTTTGTGTGTTTAATGTGCACACAGTCCACCGCTGGACTGTGTGTCTAACCCGAGTAATAACTTGATTTTAATTATACTTATATGTTTACCGAACTTCATCTTCTTCGTCAGTTTTAACCAGCATCGGAAATCCGACTGGTTCAAAGTTTTAATCGGTTTCTTTAGTGTCTGATGATTAAATACAAGTGATATTAAATAAAAAGAATGAAGAAATTAGGCGTGAGGTATACCGACTGGATTCCTCTGTTTCTCCGGCGTAAGTCCGGCGACAGCAATCACTTCCGGCGACGAGTGTCTTGCAGCAGAGAGTCTTCAGAAAGCTTACAAAGTATGTGGGTGACTTCGGTATAAGTTCAGAGGGTTTAGTAAGGCTTAGAAGTTAAGGACTCGGTTTTCCGGGGATGAGCAGAAGAATTCCGGCGAGTGAGTTTTCGCCGAGAAAGGGTGCGGTTTTGAGCGAAAATGTTTGCAGAGGTTCGAGGGGGTATTTATAAGGCAAATCGTCGATGAATTTGGTCCGATTTTCGACTTGATTCGTCAGTTACAAAAACTCCGGCGGCTATAATTTGTGTCGCGGACTCTGACGTCGGTTATAACCGATGTGTAGTTAAAGTTTACGTTATAACGGAAAGAATCGTTAAGTTTCGCGAGATTGCCGTGATTTCCGACGACTGCAACTTTGGGCGCCGGTTTTGAATTCGGAAAGACACGTTATCAATTAAATGATCCTAACATTTAACAAAGAACATCATTGGCGCAGTGGTTTAAGTGTTGAGTGTTAAGTCTGTTGTTGAACCGTGACTGACCCGGGTTCGAAACCCGGCAGGAACAAAACATTTTTATTTTCATATTTTTAACAGTTTTTCAAAAACTAATTATATATTCCCATATAATAATTGATTATGTATCGTTTAAAATTATTTTAGGCATTTAATTCGCAACGAAATTTTTAACTGACTGTTCGGTTAATAAACGGAGCGGGTTTGGTAAAATCCGTTTTTGACGGATGTTACAGAACTTAGCCATTGCTTTTTAGAAATTTTGTCCCGAAATTTAAATAGTGATATATTTGACTAAAAGAATGATGGTGTTTAGTTTTGACAGTTACATACTTAGAAAAAGTAAGGGTTTAAGTTTTTGTTCGAGGCGGTAACGTTCCTTGTAAGGGTTAAGTACCCTATTACAGGAATCGCTTTTTGTTGCTACTGTAAAAGTATTGATAAGCAGAATTTATTCGCTAACTATGATATCATGCATAAAAGTTTGGATATGTTTGGAAGGGTATGGTTATATCCTAAGGTAAAACTTCTAATACTACAACCTACATGGAACATAAATAAACACAACAGCTAATTTTTGAACATAAATAAACACAACAGCTAATATCAGTATGTTATGATTGGTTCTATGACTATAGAACATAAATAAACACAACAGCTAACATTTGAATCCACATTCTGATAGCATATATGTTTGAATGGTGGCAGTTCCTCTCTCGTTTGTTATGATGGAGAGGTTAGTTTATGTAGAAATGGATCACAATCCAATTTCTTTAAATAGCAAGATGATATAAATGTAACACAATTTTCAACCAAGGCAATACTAAATCCTACATGGAACTTCTCATAACCGCCTGATAATGCCTCTGATCCTTTGGCAAGAATACTTATATATAGGAAGTACCAGCGGGTATCCACCATATTCTTGCCAAATTTTCATTGGTTTTATCCACAAGTTATGATTAGTTACCAAGAAACTAATAAATCCTACATAGAACTTCTCATAACCGTCTGACAATGCCTCTGATCCTTTGACAAGAATACTTATATATAGGAAGTACCAGCGGCGTATCCACCATATTCTTGTCAAATTTTCATTGGTTTTATCAGTGAATTATGATTAGTCCTATATGACTCTACAACCAATACAACAAACATAAAATACTGATATGAAAAATGTCTGTGCGATCAAGGCTCAATCAAACGGAGCCGATCGTATTGCATGTACTGAAAATGAAATTGTCTGTGCGCTCAAGGCTCAATCAAACGGAGCCGAGCGTATTGCATGTACTGAAAATGAATAACTTAATCTAAACAACAATCACACAAACAGCCTATGCATGGAACCTCTCATAACCGCCTGATAATGCCTCCGATCATTTGACAAGAATACTTATATATAGGAAGTACCAGCGGCGTATCCACCATATTCTTGTCAAATTCTCATTGACTTTATCCGCAAGTTATGATTAGTTATATGCGACTCTACAACAAACACAACAACCACAAGATACTGATAATGTAAATGTCTGTGCGATCAAGGCTCAATCAAACGGAGCCGATCGTATTGCATGTACTGAAAATGAAAATGTCTGTGCGATCAAGGCTCAATCAAACGGAGCCGATCGTATTGCATGTACTGAAAATGAATAACTTAATCTAAACAACAATCACACAAACAGCCTATGCATGGAACCTCTCATAACCGCCTGATAATGCCTCCGATCATTTGACAAGAATACTTATATATAGGAAGTACCAGCGGCGTATCCACCATATTCTTGTCAAATTCTCATTGACTTTATCCGCAAGTTATGATTAGTTCTATGCGACTCTACTACAAACACAACAACCACAAAATACTGATAATGAAATTGTCTGTGCGATCAAGGCTCAATCAAACGGAGCCGATCGTATTGCATGTACTGAAAATGTAAAATGAACTGTGCGATCAAGGCTCAATCAAACAGAGCCGATCGTATTGCATGTACTGAAAATGTAAAATGAACTGTGCGATCAAGGCTCAATCAAACGGAGCCGATCGTATGCGGGCACGCCAGGTTCAACCGCATAATAAAATGGGGAACAGGCTCAACGCTCATAAATGGGGAGCTGGCTCAACGCTCATAAATGGGGAGCAGGCTCAACGCTCATAAATGGGGAGCGGCGGCCTCGGCAATTGCATATACTGAAAATAATAAACAATAATTACTCTAACAGTCTACACATGGAACCTCTCATAACCGCCAGATAACGCTTCTGATCCTTTGACAAGAATACTTATATATAGGAAGTACCAGCGGCGTATCCACCGTATTCTCGTCAAAGTTTCATTGGCTTTATCCTTAAGTTATGTTTGGTTCTATGTGATAAAGAAAAACATAAAACTAAACGATAGAAGTTGAATCTGGATCTTCGGTGAAAAGGACTAGTTGAGTATCTTCGCTTGGGCCGACATTATCTTCGACCGGATTGGCGTTGATGTTGAAGACTCTTCCTCTTGCTGGTGGCCTAGCGGTTAGGTTTTCTTGGTTTACTTAGTTAACTGGGTTTGATTGGGCTTGAGCGTTGATGACGTTAACCAATTGAGGGTATGTGTTTCTAAAGTGGGTAGGGTCGCCACAATTGAAACAAGCTCGAACATATGGGAACACGGGGTAATGGGGTTGTTGATAGGTTTGGGCCATGTTTTGAGTAGGGGAAAAGGTTTGGTTTTGAAAGGTGCGACAAACCTTGCTCAAATGACCATAGCATCCACAAGGTGTACATAGTCGACAAGGTAAGGTAAGGGGATGGTGATAAAAACAGTTGTTGCATTGAGGGTGAGGTCCAAGATATGGTTTCTTATTTGGGTAGGTTGAGTTGGGTGCCACTTGGGTGATTGGGATAGCTTGGATGGGTATGGCGTGTGAAATTGGTTGATTCCGTTGGGTAGCAGCGAAAAGTTGCCCGTCTCTTTTTCTCTTAAAAGTGGGTGGAGAAGGGGATTCGGTTTGGGTGTAGTCGGAGGTTTCAGTCGATTCTTTATCCTTCTTCTTCTCCTCCTTGAAGTCTTTGTTCCGGATTCGGTTCTCGGTGAGCTCTGTAGCTGACTCCATTGCTGCTTCCAAAGTTGCAGGCTTGGTACTTATTACAGAGTCTTGAATCTTTGACGGAAGACCACGAATGTAATGCTCGATCAAACGGTAGAGGGGAGTGAACATGTTGGGAACCATTTGATGTAATTCGAGGAATCTTTTGTTGCACGAGGTGTGGTCTCCTTCCTTTTGCTTCAATGAGTAAAATTCATCTTCTAATTTCTTGATTTCGCTCCTTGGGCAAAATCGTCTGGTCATGATTTCCTTCAATTCGTTCCAAGTTAAGGTCATAGCATCTTCAACACCTCGTTTGGCCTTCTCTGTATTCCACCAAATAAGTGTTATCCCATATAATCGACCGGTAGCATATCGCACTTTGCGATCGTCAGGGCAATCGCAATTTAGAAAAGTGTTCTCCATTTCTTCAAACCAATGGAGAAGAGCAGTGATGCCTTCAGTCCCTTTGTATTTTGGAGGGTCGCATGATTTGAAATGCTT
Source organism: Scalesia atractyloides (assembly GCA_947069175.1). NCBI lineage: Eukaryota > Viridiplantae > Streptophyta > Magnoliopsida > Asterales > Asteraceae > Scalesia > Scalesia atractyloides. The sequence continues at coordinate 14,336,548 of CAMTDV010000025.1, read as the reverse complement.
GTAGGTGCATTTAGTGATATTTGAGGGAGAGTTGATAATGTTTTGGTTTTCTTGATTGACAGGATTAGCGGTAAGTGCTTGTTGAACTTGGATTACAATGTTGGGTATTATGGCAGCCATTTGTTGAGCGATTAGGGCAGCCATGCGCTCGCGGGCTTTTTCTGCTCTCATCTTCCTACGAGCGAGGTTAGAAGACATCTACAAGGAATACATGTCAAGAGTATGAGTTTGATGCTTTTGGGATCATGGGTCGCATTCAGGAATGAACATTCATAAAATAATTATAGAAAAATAAATCTACTACATCCAGAGGATGTCTTGGGCTTTGCTCGCCATTAGGCCCTACATGCCGCCATACTTCACCTTTGTAATCATGTGGGCCCCCATGAATACCGGTTCTTCATATGGTTCGCACGGGTTTGCCAGGTTGCGTACACTAAAACCCGGAGAAAATCGAGAAATATGTATACAACGTGTGATATTCGGAATGTGTCCAGGTGTAGACACGGTGACACCTCAAAGTGGGGTTAGTTCGAACGACGTTTGGTGTGGCATGCTTTGGCCTAATAGGTCCTTCGTACTCTCATCGTTGGTCCCCAGGTAGGCAAACTGGTCCGTTATATTGGATTTATACGAATGCCAACCTAGACAGGACGTTCCGACTACCGGTACTTGTACCCTTCCAGTTACTACATGCCCGTCGCAGAACTTACTTTGATGAGATTTGAAAATTGCAACAAAATCTTTGAATAATGAGAGTATGAAAATGAATTGAATATATGAACATTGATATATGTATAATGAATATGTATATAAGCATGTATGTTTGACTGTAAATGTAAACAAATATGAAACAAATAAATATCACAAGTTTGTATGTAACCACCTAATCAATTAAAATTTAGGCAGACTATAGTATAGGCTCTAAGGGTCTAATAACCTATCCTATATCCCTATAGTCATGGCTCTGATACCAATCTGTCACACCCCGACCCGCAGCGGAAAAGGTGATCGGGGCATGATTGGGTTATCATCAAAGCTCATGACATTTATTATACGTTTCATATTCATTAATACAATTTAATGAAAATTTACAATAAATATTACATGTTCTAACTATCAATCTAAACTTCTTTGTTCTCTTCTAAGGCATTTCCTATGTTTTCCTTGCTTCAACCTGTTCACCTGTATCATGTGTAAAAGGGTTTTTTGGATCAACAAAAAGTTGGCGAGTGAATCCTATGGAAAACATTTGAACAAGTTTATTTAATTGATTATGAAATGAGTGCACAACCACACATGAGTAAAAATAGATATAAACTTATTCAAAAATCATTAGATATTAAATAAAGCACACATGAACAATAATGGAACGTTTAGAGGCACGTGTTGCTCAACTCGTCTCTCACGAGAAACTGATGGACCTAATGAATGAATTGCATAACCATGATAATATGAAAGACATAACTATAAACAATATAAACTCAATGATACACACATGAACAATAATGGATTGGTTTTGAGGCACGCGTTGTTCAACTCGTCTCCACGAGGAACTGATGGGCTTAATGAATGAATTTCATATAATTTGACAAAATGAAACAAGTAATCACAACAATATAAACAATCTAAGTTTAGGTCACGATATGGTATGGCACAAATTTAAATAAACGAGTTAATTATTTGAGACACATGACACACCCCAAAACGTGTAATTAAAAAGGGGAGTTGTAAGATTCACTCACAGTGGGTGCGTTCGGTTGATGATGTTGAATGCACGCGAAGTGGTTTTAACCACGAGTGAAATTAACCTAGATAAATAGCATTATGGTTCGGTAAGTAAACGGATTTTATTAATCCATTTTAGTAGGATTGTTGGGTGTATTTTTGTGAGTTTGAGGCTATTTTCTAACCTTAAAAAAATGTTATTTTTAAATATTTTTAATTGATTTTTAATTAAAATAAATAAATAAAAATAATAAAAAAAATTGATTTTTTTTGCTACAGTTGACCGTTGACCGTTGACTTTGACTTTGACCGGTTCACTTGTATAATTGTGCGCTGAGTGAGGCTCGAACCCGAGACCTCCCGTACGCGTGCACGCAGCTCTACCAACTGAGCTACGTGTCTAACCCGAAATATTTCTGTTTTTAATTACATTTATATATTAATTAGGTTAAACAGAAAATCCTTTATTTTTAAAAACGATTTTAAATCAAAGAATCGGTGCGCTTCACAGTTCTCGAACCCGGGACCTGTGGCTTATGCAAACACACAGTCCACCGCTGGACTGTGTGTCCAACTTGTTAACTAAACTTATTTTTAGTATTCTTAAATACAAACTAATCATTTTCATTTATGCCATATTAAAAAGTTTGAATAATTGTCCGGGTCGATGAAGTAGACCGGACTCGAACTCGTGCGCTTTAATTAAACATACACACAGTCCACCACTGGACTGTGTGTCTAACTTGGTTATTATTCCGATTATTAATATACTTAACATATAACAGTGGTGCTTCCGGTTCGATTAACAAAAAAAAGGCATTTTTATTAAGGCAGCGTGTGTGGAACAAGATTCGAACTCGAGACCTTTGTGTGTTTAATGTGCACACAGTCCACCGCTGGACTGTGTGTCTAACCCGAGTAATAACTTGATTTTAATTATACTTATATGTTTACCGAACTTCATCTTCTTCGTCAGTTTTAACCAACATCGGAAATCCGACTGGTTCAAAGTTTTAATCGGTTTCTTTAGTGTCTGATGATTAAATACAAGTGATATTAAATAAAAAGAATGAAGAAATTAGGCGTGAGGTATACCGACTGGATTCCTCTGTTTCTCCGGCGTAAGTCCGGCGACAGCAATCACTTCCGGCGACGAGTGTCTTGCAGCAGAGAGTCTTCAGAAAGCTTACAAAGTATGTGGGTGACTTCGGTATAAGTTCAGAGGGTTTAGTAAGGCTTAGAAGTTAAGGACTTGGTTTTCCCGCGATGAGCAGAAGAATTCCGGCGAGTGAGTTTTCGCCGAGAAAGGGTGCGGTTTTGAGCGAAAATGTTTGCAGAGGTTCGAGGGGGTATTTATAAGGCAAATCATCGATGAATTTGGTCCGATTTTCGACTTGATTCGTCGGTTAGAAAAACTCCGGAGGTTATAATTTGTGTCGCGGACTCAGATGTCGGTTATAACCGATGTGTAGTTAAAGTTTACGTTATAACGGAAAGAATCGTTAAGTTTCGCGAGATTGCCGTGATTTCCGACGACTGCAACTTTGGGCGCCAGTTTTGAATTCGGAAAGACACGTTATCAATTAAATGATCCTAACATTTAACAAAGAACATCAGTGGCGCAGTGGTTTAAGTGTTGAGTGTTAAGTCTGTTGTTGAACCGTGACTGACCCGGGTTCGAAACCCGGCAGGAACAAAACATTTTTATTTTCATATTTTTAACAGTTTTTCAAAAACTAATTATATATTCCCATATAATAATTGATTATGTATCGTTTAAAATTATTTTAGGCATTTAATTCGCAACGAAATTTTTAACTGACTGTTCGGTTAATAAACGGAGCGGGTTTGGTAAAATCCGTTTTTGACGGATGTTACAGAACTTAGCCATTTTACGGAAACTCGGGCTAATTCGGGCGAAGTTGATGGTTCGTACGGGTTAGTCTAGCTTGTGTAAAGTGACGATTTCGTCCTTGTGCTTCCGGATTTGAGATTTAGCTTCGACAACGCCTCGTTCCACTCAAAAGTGAACGAAACATACGTCATTAGTCCGAATATTGTGTAAAATCAATACTTTAAAGGTTTTGCTCAGATCTAAGTATAGATCTGAGTGAAAAACAGAAGTTTTATGGAAAAGGATGAAGATTTTCATAAAAAGAAGAGATTTAATGAAAAACAAAGGCAATGCCTTGTGCAAAATCGTTGTAAACCTTTGTAAAACGTTGATAAACATTGTTGTAGTTGAAATCGGGCTGATTCTTGCTTAGAAAACAAAGGGTTTCGGGTTTGAGAGCTCTGGGCGAACTTGCAGCAAGTTCAAATGAGAGGATAGAGCTGGGTATTTATAGGTGAAGGCAAAAAGGAGAGCTGGTGGAGTCAAGTTCGGTCGAACTTGCATGAAATTCATGCAAGTTCGGGCGAACTTGCTTGATTTTTAAGAGGAATTAGCTGAGTTCGGCCGAACTTGTACATATGTGTACAAGTTCGAGCGAACTTGAGGATTATGAGGGGTTCTTGTGTCTTAGGCAAGTTCGGGCGAACTTGTGGTAGTCAAGTTCGGCCGAACTTGGTCTGGTGACCAAGTTTCGTTTGCTGATTTCGCGTTAAGAGTTTGTTTGACGATTCGGTTCGTATTAGATTGTTACATTAAGCGTTATAATTGATATAGTAGCGCGATTTAGCGATTTGAGTGTGCGAGAGCGATGCGATAGCGAGCGTAATCATAACCACAAACATACACAACACATAAATAACATAAAACCATATAATTAACTGCGAGTTGAGTTGCGATGAGATTAACGATGCGATTTAATAAGCGATTAGATGCGATGTAACATACATAATTATATTTACTTAACACAAACTTTTCTTATAAACGAATCTCGGAATACAAATAGAATTACAACGGGAATAAAGTAAAAATGAAATAACAACTAAATTTAGGGTTGTTACACCCAACTTTCACTTATTTGCAGTTTTGGCTCCTTGACTTGTTTCGTCGCGTTTTGTCACCCGTAACCCCTTTTAACTTGATTTCAAGGCTCAATAAAGGTGTTAAGGCATAAGTGACTTGGATTATGTCCGGAAATACCCCGGATGTCGGTTCGTTCGGTTGTACGACTGCGCGTTTCGCTAAAATGCGTAAAACGCTTAAACGGACTCAAAAACGATCGAAATTTCGCAACGATGGACATCCTTGCATCCTTCTCAATAAAGCATAATATTTTATTGTATGAAATATATTTGTATCCATATATTGGGTCTGTGTATCAAAATACGAGAATCGACAAGTTTCCGCAGTTTGTCAGGAATAGTCCATGGACTTCCAAACTTGCGTGAAATGTTATAATTAGTGCGTAAGGCTTTCATTGGCATATAATAGGCACACATAAGAGTATGAACAATATTATACGACTCTCGGTTCGTTAAAAGGTCACTCAGATTCTTAGTTTGAGCATGTTGACACTTTTAGTCCCTTATCTTATTAATTTATCGTTCAGAGGTTCTAATTAACATAACAATGCATTTGGTCCCTCTCGTTTTAGCACGTGGCATACGAGTATCATTAGGACAGGTGTCGAAATTTTACAGAACGGATTTTTACGAGGTGTTACATGTTGACTGGCCGGAAGCCACTAAATAGGTAAACCCTCAATTAAATCATACTCTTTTTTTGACAAATAAAAAATCAATTTCTGTTCTTTGGTGGTATGTAGTTCAAGAGTGAGATCTGAATAATCACTTGTAAGATGGGCCACCCCTCAACTCCACGATATTGATTCCTTGGCCAAACTTTTGATCCCAAATTGAATGGCATGTATCCTGCCAAGTCTTTATCTCGCTTTGCTTACGTTAACGCCCTTTGTATTCAAAACTTATTTCTATCATATTTGATTAAAAGGGAGTCGCAATCGGCTACACAGGTTCAAAATAGTGGGCATGATTTCAAATGGAATTCATGGGCACCAACGAAAGCGAATTATTTTGTGTGGGGAGCGCTAATCGAGTCAATCTCGACTAAGTGTGCACTGGGAAGACGCGATGTTCATTTAGCGGACACATTATGCCAGTATGCTCGGCTGTACAGGAAAGTTATGACCATCTTTTGGTCACATGTGGGCTGGCGAATCAAGTTTGGACTCTTTTGATATAAGTAGTGAGTTAAAATGGCTTTATGTGTAATTTTAGGTGACATAATTCAGGCTCATGATATTATCCTAACAGGTGCTCAATTTTTGATCAAACATGTCAAAAAAGGTGGATATATGAGGCATTAGCACCAGTGAATGAGCATGCAAAATTGAAACAAAATAAAGTTGAAGAGTGCATTAGAATTGTAATTCATTCCCTCAATTAGTGATGAGCATTTGATACTAGGGATGAGCAAATGGTACCCGGTACCGGTACTGAATTTACCGAACCGGGTACATTTTCGGTACCGACCTGTTGACATTTTCGGTACGATTCGGTACCGGTACCAGTATTTACCGGTTTTTACCCTCAAAATCCGGTACCAAACGTACCGAACCGGGCATATTGGTACCGGTACCCACTTTTGGGGATTTTCGGTACCGGTACTTTCGGTTGGGTACCGGACGGTACCGAGCTCATCCCTATTTGATACCACGTACAGGTACCCATGTTTTTCCATTTTTTTGTACCGATGGTCTATTTACGGGTAAATACCAGTACCATACTGGTTTTCTCGCAAACTTTATGGAGCATTTGGAATGCGAGAAACGGGAGGGTATTCAGAAGAAAGGAGATGAACAAGTATAAGATAGTGGAAGAGATAAACGATATCACATTCGATAGGATGGCGAATAGATCAAAGGTGACGGGTGTAACTTGGGAAGACCGGAGAAGTTTTACTTTGAACTTTTAAATGTAATGTGTTTGTTTTAAATGTGTCCAATATAGCAACATGCTATGTTGGACTTTGTTTTGTTTGGTCAGTAATAAAAAGATGAGAAATCTATTAATTTTCTATTGTTGTGGTCTAGATTATATGTTTAGTGAATATGAAACTATTATTCATTATTTGTCTTCCAATTTATTGATCACAGATATAAATATGGATTAAAATTTGATACTATGATGATATAGATTATCTTTGTTTGTTATGCTGTTAGCGTAACCGGTCCATCGAACGGGTATTAAACTAGTCTTTATGATATGTTTATAGTTAGTTATATGTGTATTAATATCCAAAAATATCGGAACAAACCGAACCACCACTAAATCAATATTTGTGTTTTTTTGGTTTTTTTAATAAATAGCTAATTATATGTTAAATTTTTGGTTTTTTTAATAAATAGCTAATTATATGTTAAAACTAATGTGTCCCTCATGCACCTTTGAAAACTAATGGCTTGTTAGTCTTTTAGGATTAGGTCACTGAGATTAATATGAATGATCTGTAACAGTACAGAATCATAAAAATTAGTTTTTTAAGAGCATAAAGTTGTTGTATTTGAAGTTATAATTAAATTTGTGTGAATTTGATTTTATTTTGTGTTTTTAGATCATAAGTTTGGTGTCTCCTTACAGATAAATGGATTACATTGAATGTGAGAGAGTTTTAGCCTGCAAACCTTCGAGTTGGAGAAGTCGGTAATGACTAGCTACAACAACCTTCTCGCCGTAATCACATTTATAAAAAAAAATTCAGACACTTCTCTATATATGTAATATAGACATGTATATACACACACATATAGTTTACTAGTTTGAAATATTTTCTTCCTTCTACTTTTGTTGTTTTATACTTTTATCGCTTATTTTTCTATGTAAAATAACCTGGCGATGCCTGCGTGAAGCGCGGGGAGTATTTACTACTTTTAAACAAGAAAAACATAATAAAGTGTTCAATTTGCAATCTTTTATGGTAAGGGCACATGGGCATGCATCTATGCATTGAAAATGTTAGATTCCATTCATAAACATTTAATATAAAGTAATGCAACATTTTTCATTCATTCAATATTAAATTTTGGGATTGTAACAGCATCTAACAACCTACTGTCCCTGTCAGACTTTGTCAGACCAATGAAAACTGACAGTTAGGATTAAGGTATCAACAGATTCAACATAAGGCAGTTGGGAGAAGGTGCTGCATTACAATGATCATGATGGGATGTCTCACCATTCAAGTTTTGGTTATTAAATAGATAATCCACAAAGACATATTTTTGTCCCAAGGCAAACCAACAGCAAACAAACAATGGCCAGTTTTTTTCGTGCTCGGCGCGTAGGCTACACCGCCGCGCTCTCAGTTGCACTAGGCTGCTCCTACATAACCCTCCGCCATCCATACGCATCCTTTAACGACCGTAACAGTGGTGGTTCAGCCCTAGACATAGTCCAGAAGAGGATTACTGATCCAGCAGCGGTTATTCCATCGCGTGCGTCACAAAAATCGTCTCTAATAGCTGCGAATTGTTCGAATCCGCTTGACATTCTTGTTGTGGGCGGTGGAGCCACTGGATGCGGCGTAGCTCTTGACGCTGTTACTAGAGGCCTACGCGTTGGCCTTGTGGAACGAGATGATTTTTCGTCTGGAACGTCGTCCAGATCTTCGAAGATGATTCATGGAGGTGAGTGTTGTGTGTGTTTGGAGTGTGAATTGATGATTTGATAATCAGTTTGTTAAGGTTGATTTGTACATCTATTGAGTAATATATACTCAGATTACTTTTGGAGGTTACTTATTAGATCATAAAATTATGAACATGACCTGACCTGTAATCTTGCACTATCACATCATTTTTATTAGTGACGGGCCTACAAATTTTTTTCACGAGGGGTTGGAAATTATAGGGGTGGTTTGTCTATCAATATATAGTAATTTTATCGGTCCGGTTCAGGTTGGATAGGGTCTGGTCATATAATAAAAGACAATCAAACTAAATTTTATATATATCGAAAAAAATATGTCAAACGTCGTTACAAATCCATAATAAATATTGAAAATCTAATAAAGTACAGGTTTTAATTTTCGGAATCTAGTCACAACAATATCATATAGCAAGACAATCCTAACCATGGCTTTTTTAATATAATACCTACAACTATTATTAGTATTTAACGAATTTAATGAAATCTTAATAAGTTTGCTTAGTTTTATTTTACTTAAATAACCTTTTAAAATCAGATCATTTCATAATAAAAACTATTACCTAAGTTGTATAGAATTTTAGAATAGAATAAATGTTATAAAATAATAAGCTATTAAATCAAACAAAGTGTTAACTACATAAAAGAACATATAATAAGCTATAAAAACAAAGTGTTAACTACAAAAAATCTCAAAATCTCGTATACCTTACGTGTTTTGTTACCGTATACCTTACGTGTTTTGTTACCTATTTTTTTTCATGAAATACTCCAAGGATTTAAAGCCACATCTCACAAAACCTCGAACATTGTTTTCGGCGAGACTAAGGCAAGCCCTCGGCAACGTTATTTCTTCGTGTTCGGTCCATTCGGCCATTTGAAAGATAGGAGATTGTGTAGTGTTGTGTTTGTGAAAGAAACGAGTTGTATTAATAGGGTATTTAATTTTAAAATAAAACTTTTTATAACTCTATGGTCATACGACCGTTCAACCCAACGGTCATATTTGACCAACATTCAGCGACTTCCTCTACCCTATTCTTACCCACCCAGCCTATACCTGCATGGGTGGCGGCGGTATACCCAACCTGGGTACCAACCCTCAAGCCATACTCGTGAGGCGCCCCTCCACCCTTAATTAAGTAGTTTCACTTAAGAGTGTGAAAATAAACACTACCCAACCTGTGGCTGTGGCGCCGATCTCACGCCTACTTGCGTGAGCTGATGTGGCAGGGTGGCCACTGAGTGAACACTGCGCTGCGCTAAATTTAATTGATCCTTACATTGAAAATATCTTAATTACTATTTTCTTATGTGAATTAATCCTCACATTGAGAATATCTCAATTACTTAATTACTATCACTTATATTTTCTTATGTGAATTCAAAGTTGACCTCAATCAATGGTTAGGGATTGGTTGTCTCTTTTGGTTTTGGTTCATATTTATTTTATGCATGTGAAATGATCCTAGAAAAATGGTCATCATTACTTGTGTTAGGTTGATTAGCAATTAGCACCAAAAGGAGCCCTTCCCTGCACGCGCTACCACTGCCCACCAGCAAAATGCATAAATCACAGTTGTTAATAGCAGTCGCTACACTCGCTATAGCGAATAGCGTAGAGAAGCAGGAGCTTCCCGCCATAAGGCGTTTATCGCCTAAAAAGCAATGAAACAACTATAAAATAGGTTTTTTTTCTTTTTCATTATAAGTACATGCCAAAAAAAGCGTTTTTTAGGATTTTCTGTAACATGATTGAAATAAGAAGCGTATATTCTTCATATTTACCCGATTTTCTTTATAATATACACATATAATTTTTTTTTTAAATTTTCTTCTAGTGTATCGCTATTTATATAACAACGTCCGCTATTTTGTCGCTATCGCTACGTAGCGTATATGTAGCTTGTCACTACTTACCGCTATTCAATATTGACAACTATGGTGAAAATAAAATGGGGGGGGGGGGGATCCTTTCATTAATAAATATGAATTTTTCATTGTTTTTATCAGGTTAAACATTTGTACTCATATATATATTCTATATCGTTTAGGTGTTCGCTACTTGGAAAAAGCCGTGATCAATCTAGATTACGGGCAACTAAAGCTAGTTTTTCGCGCACTAGAGGAGCGAAACAGGTTATCGATAACGCACCACACCTCTGTCATGCTTTACCCTGCATGACACCATGTTTTAGTTGGTTTGAGGTACTATACTATTGGGTGGGCTTAAAAATATATGATCTAGTGGCAGGAAGACATTTACTTCACTTATCTAGATATTATTCAGCACAAGAATCTATTGAACTGTTCCCTACACTAGCAAGTAAAGGCAAAGACAGAATTTTAAAGGGATCAGTAGTCTATTATGATGGACAAATGAATGATTCACGGGTTAACGTTGGATTAGCATGTACTGCTGCATTAGCAGGCGCTTCGGTACTTAATCACGCTGAAGTTGTATCTTTTATTAAGGAAGATGGTGGAGAGGATAATAGGAGCCCGTATACAGGACAACTTATCAGGTAAACTATCAGCATTTATTTTTTATGTCATCACTTGATATGTTTGTAAAGTTTTTAGGGGGAATATTGGATTTTAATAATTGCAATTATTCGCCGTTGGCCGTCAACAGTCCCAACCTTAAAAATAACCACTGGCAGTCCCAACTATTGACATATTGGCAACCAATGGACCCTGGCTAACAGAACCCTAACGTCGTTAGTCTCCGGTCGCCGGAAAACCGTTTTTGGCCAGAAAAAGGTTTCTAAAAGTCCGATCTAAGGTTACAAAGAGGTTTGGGACAAAAATGTTGAGTTTTCCGGCCAAAAAGGTTGAGTTTTCGGTCAAAAAGAAGTTTTCCGGCGAAAAAAGAGGTTTCTGGCTTTAATTAGAAAAAGTTTCCTAAGGGTCCGTAATAAGGTTACAAAGAGATTTGGGACGAAAATGTTGAGTTTTCTGGCAAAAAATGAGTTTTCCGGCGACCGGGAGACTAACGGTGTTAGAGTTCTGTTAGTCAGGGTCCATTAGAGGCCAATATGTTAATAGTTGGGACTGCTAGTTGTTATTTTTTAAGTTGAGACTCTTGGCAGCCAACGGCGAATAGTTTGGATTATTAAAATCCAATATTCCTTTTAGAGGGGCCGGACTCTCAAACTCCAATATTTTACACAAAAAAGATAGGAAATTTTTAGTAAAATGAACACTGCGAAGTGAAAAAACAGGGGGTCTGGCCCGTATGAAGCTCCGCCCTTGTGTTTCGTTCTCTGTTGTTCCTATGGATGAATTATTTTTGGCTTAATATGTCTTGCACTAGAAAGCTTTACAAAGATTGGGAATTTAAACCAAAAAGTTTCCAAAGTTTGATCGATATCTTGATGGATATCCAATACTTTGAAAGACTTCCTTTGATTCTTAATATTTCAAGCATACAGGCAAAGAATTTGATTCATATGCAAAAGTGGTGGTTAATGCGGGTGGACCGTTTAGCGACTCTATTAGAAAACTGGCTGATCAAGATGCAAAACCGATGATATGTCCGAGTAGCGGTGTGCACATTGTGTTGCCTGACTATTACTCCCCCGAGGGTATGGGTCTAATTGTTCCCAAAACAAAAGACGGACGTATTGCATTCATGATCCCGTGGTTAGGAAAGACAGTTGCTGGTACAACTGACTCAAGTACAAGCATTACCATGCTTCCAGAACCTCACGAGGATGAAATCGAATTTATGCTATTTGTGATTATCTCAATGTTAAGGTTAGTTTGCTGATTTCTCTTGTTTTTACGTTATGCACCTTATCGTGCCATTGATTGTATTACTGTTATGCGTCGTATAGGTAAAGCGCACAGATGTCCTGTCTGTTTGGAGTGGTATCCGACCATTGGCTACCAATCCAAATGCGAAGAATACCGAGAGTATTTCAAGAGATCATGTTGTGTGTGAAGATGTTCCTGGTTTGGTCACTATTACTGGTGAAAATGGACCACATATAGAGGGTTAGCATTTGTATGATTATTGTTTAATGTTGTCATACATGTCTACTTACGAATGGGTCTATGTGGGTTATGTTTTTTTTATGTAATGGGCTGAACCGAATGAATTAAAGAATATATAGCTTAAAAGGAAACGGATGAAAAGGGTCGAAAGTCACGCAAAGTGTATATTGATGCATAAAATCACTTAATTATTTTATTTAAACAATAGATTTTTTGTAATGTAATAATATACATTTTATGTCATTATTTTTGACACACTACGTTTCGTGTCAATTCAGCCCAAACCTCTACCAAAAATACCTGTTTTGACCAGTCATCAAACCCGCCCCTTCCCATGCATTTTCTAGTTGTGCATGTTCCATTGTTACTGAAAATCAAGTCGTTGACATACCATGCTTATGTTGACTTTGTATTTTTGTAACTTTAACCAAACTTCAGCATGGCGGAAGATGCAGTTGATGCAGCTATCAAGTCGGGTAAACTGAACCCGAAAAACAACTGTTTGACATCCAACATACATCTGGTTGGTGGAGATGGATGGGATCCTGCTTATTTTACTGTGCTTGCTCAAGAATATGTGCCGATGAAGGTGTCACATACCGGTAAAGTTGTTCCTGGAGTCATGGATATTGTGGTTGCTAAACATTTGTCGCATTCGTATGGTACCATGGCTGAAAAAGTAGCAGCCATAGCTCAGGTTTCATTTCATCTCTATCTTTTTGCTGATTACATATTTATAAATTATCTGCGAGGTTCATACCATAGTCCTTATACAACGACAACAACTATACCTAGTAATCCCACAAATAACACTTATGGAACTTTTGCACCCTTTTGACCCATTACTTTTTTTTTAATTTCCATTTGATCCATATACCCGTTAGATATGAAAACAACCCAAATTGACCCATCCGAAAGTAAGCTTTTCGGTCCACTCTTCATTTTATTTTGATAAATATACAATGTTTAATTTTGTTATAGACAATATTAGTACAAAAATCATTAAATCTTAGAATAAAGTGGCAAAGGAGGTTGGATGCATAAAAAATACATTTGCAGAGGCTTTCAACCCGGTTAGACTATTCCCTTCTTATATAATTTCCATTTAACCCATAGACCGGTTACAGATGAAACACAACCTAAATTGACCCATACATAAGATAACGGGTCTAATATGTGACCACTGGAGAAGTTTGGGATGTCATTATTCGTAAAATGTACACATGTACTCTTTAATCATATGAAAAATGCTAGATTCCCTTTTTTACAACTTTTATGATTAAGATCGCCTATTTGTACATTTTAAGCATTTTAAAAAATTAATGATTTTTTTTTGTAGAATGAAAATCTTGGCAAGCGGCTTGCTCGTGGGTACCCATTCCTTGAAGCTGAAGTGGCCTATTGTGCTCGAAATGAATATTGTGAATCTGCAACAGATTTCATTGCTAGGAGATCTCGACTTGCTTTTCTCGATACTGATGCAGCAGGCCAAGCATTGCCACGTGTCATCCAGATACTAGATACTGGCGGTCGAACATCGTTGGGACAAGAGAAGGCAAAAACAAGAGTTAAGTCAGCAAAAAAGTTTCTAGAATCTTTTAAGTCATCAAAGAATGCTCAAGTTTCATGATGGAAAGCATACACAGTCACATGTTTGAATATTCATTCAGCCATTCCTGGTATTCAATATTGGTTTCTTGTGCTTTAAAAATTAGCCAAAGTTGTACACTTGTAATATTAGAATAAATTACAAGATTATTTAACAATTTAGGTATTAGAATAAGTTGCAAGAAATCACCCTTTGGTATATAGAAAAGTATGAATTTGCTCCCTAAATTTGATTAATTACAATAATTGTCCGTTCCTTTTTTATTTTGTTAGTGTTTTGGTTCGAGTGATTGTAAATGACTAAAATACTTTTTTTTTCTTTTCACCCCTTTGTTTTTAAATAACGTTACATTTTCTTTTTTTCTTTTTTGTTTGTTTGTTTGTATATTGTTCTTATATGTAAACACGGGCGTAGCTTCTCTAGGGCGGGAGGGGGTGGCCGACCTCCAAACTTTTCACTCAGTAGTGGAGAGTATGTAGTTTTCGTATAGAAATTTTTGGGTATATACATTTTCGACCCCCGGTCTTATAGAAATTTTTTGGTATATACGTTTTCGACCCCTGATCGGAAATCTCAAGCTTCAATCCAAATCAAGTTCAAATTTGAATGATAAAACATTGCATGTTTGAGTTTGAGGAATTCTAATTATCTAGTGGTATCCAACACAAGGTGAACACAAGGTGAGTTGTACCATATCATTTGATGATGTGTTTGCTAGAGATTCTTGTATAATAAAAGAATTGAATGAACCTTAGAATTTTTACATAGAATTTGTGTTTGTAATTAAATGATGTACTTGAAGGTATATGGAATCCATGATATCTAGTCGTTAGATTGAATAATGTACTTTGTGGGTCATGGTGCAAGATGCCACTTTTTCTATTTTAGAAAGCTAGGATCTGTTCATGGTCCAGAACAGATTTCGCGGATCAGCAAGACAGCAAAAGATAATCTTAACAGTTATCCAGGCAAGTGTTTAGGTCATGTGGAAAACGCGAATGAGGTAGTTTTGAACACAAGCAGCCGAACCTTGGTAGAGTAAAGTAGGAGATCAAGACTTATATCTCTCTATCTATGGTTAAAGAACAGGGAGAAGTGTTCCGCATTAACGTGGAAAGATTGGTGTAATTTCGAGCTAGCGTGTATGAGTGCTTAATTGTATATTTTTTTAAAAAGTTTCATGCCGAGTTAAGTTTGGTTTACCGGTTTTTGGTTGTATATTTTTTGTTGGCCGTTAAAAAAAAGTAAAATTAAAAAAAAAAAAAAAGTAGATAAATAATCCACAAAGAGCTCCTACTTTCTTGCCATACAATTAATTCAAATCCCAAGGCAAAATTTAACAGCAAAAAGTCAAAAACATCCCACTCCCCTTCCCTTTCTTCTTCTTCATCCCATTCACTGAAACTATGGCGAGCTTTTTCCGCGCTCGGCGCGTAGGCTACACCGCCGCACTCTCCATCGCACTCGGCGGTTCCTACGTCACCTTACGTCATCCAAACGCATCCTCCAACGATGGTAACATCGGCGGTTCAGCCCTAGACACAGTCCATAAGAAGATCACCGATCCGGCAGCGGTTATTCCGTCGCGTGCGTCACAACAATCGTCTCTAATCGCTGCAAATTCTTCGAATCCACTCGACATTCTAGTTGTTGGCGGTGGAGCCACCGGATGCGGCGTCGCTCTTGACGCCGTTACTAGAGGCCTTAGGGTTGGGCTTGTGGAACGTGATGATTTTTCGTCTGGAACGTCTTCCAGATCCACGAAGTTGATTCATGGAGGTATGTGTTGTGGTTTTTTGGATTTGGTTGGTGTGAGTTGTGATTGTGTGTGTTTTGAGTGTGAATTGATGATTTGATGATGAATTGTGATTAAGTTTGTTATAAGTTGTTATTGTTTAGGGTTAGGATGCTATAAGTTGTGCTAATGAGTTTTATAAGGTTGATTTATATGAAATATTGAGTAATTTATGTTTAGATTACTTTTGGAGGCTAATTTTTGGATCATGAGGAATGTGTATACATGTTATCAGTTATCACTAATTACTTCAGGATCCTTCTTGTTAGTTATTTCTGATGCATTGTAAATGAAATTATGAATTATGAATATGACCTTTTAACATAATTAGCGCGTAATTAAGTAGCTGCACTTAAAAAGGGAGAAAATGATAACTATACTAGACATCTTAAGAAGGTGATTATTGTTCGGCCAAGGGGAGGACAGCTGCCTCTAGCTTCTTTACACAGAATATGCAGATTGCCTACATTAATGTTTCGTGGTCCCAAAGTCTGTAACACGAATCTTGTGATTATTAATAGATGGTAGGACCTTTGTAATTCCTTGAGCATAGAATGATAAAATGCACGATAGTTGCAGCCCGTGGACATAGGTTGCACGTGCTGAACCACGTAAAATAGTTGTGTTTCTTTTTCTTTTTTTCTTTTTTTGATTGTGTGTGCGTGAGATAGTGTTTGTGTGTATTCTGATCAGTTCAAGACCTTTGTATTTATATATTCTATATCTTCTAGGTGTTCGCTACTTGGAAAAAGCCGTGTTCAATCTAGATTATGGGCAACTAAAGCTAGTTTTTCACGCACTAGAGGAACGTAAACAGGTTATCGATAACGCACCACACCTCTGTCATGCTTTACCCTGCATGACGCCATGTTTTAGTTGGTTTGAGGCAGTATACTATTGGGTGGGCTTAAAAATGTACGATCTAGTGGCAGGAAAACATTTACTTCACTTATCTAGATATTACTCCACACAAGAGTCCGCCGAACTGTTCCCTACACTAGCAAGAAAAGGCAAAGATAGAAGTTTAAAAGGAACAGTAGTATATTATGATGGACAAATGAATGATTCACGGGTTAACGTCGGGTTAGCATGTACTGCTGCATTAGCAGGCGCTTCCGTACTTAATCATGCTGAAGTTGTGTCCTTCATTAAGGAAGATGGTGGGGAACGGATAATAGGGGCCCGTATACGGGATAACTTATCAGGCACAGAGTTTGATGCATATGCAAAAGTGGTGGTTAATGCGGGTGGACCGTTTTGCGACTCTGTTAGAAAACTGGCTGATAAAGAAGCAAAACCAATGATCTGTCCGAGTAGTGGTGTGCACATCGTGTTGCCTGACTATTATTCCCCCGAGGGAATGGGTTTAATCGTTCCGAAAACGAAAGACGGACGTGTTGTATTCATGCTCCCGTGGTTAGGAAGGACAGTTGCTGGTACAACCGACTCCAGTACAAGCATTACCATGCTTCCAGAACCTCATGAAGATGAAATTGAATTTATACTTGATGCTATTTGTGATTATCTCAATGTTAAGGTTTGCAGATTTCTCTGTTTTTACGTTATGCACCTTATCGTGCCATTGATTATAGAGTTAACTGCCATTTTCGTCCCTGTGGTTTGTCTAATTATGCAAATCCAGGTCAAATTTCAAATTTGTACCATTTCTGTGATTCCGTCCCTGAAATTCTTGAAACGTGCTACTTCAGTCCAAAAAGTTAACGTCCGTTAAATAAGTCTGTTTAATTAAGGGTGAAAAGGTCATTGTACATTTTTTCTTTTAGTTAACTTCCATTTTTGTCCATGTGGTTTGTCCAATTATGCCAGTCTAGGCCAATACCATTTCCGTCCCTGACATTCTCAAAATGTGCTACTTCAGTCCAAAAAGTTAACATCCTTAAAGAAGTCTGTTTAATGAGGGGTAAAATGGTCATTGTACATTTTTATTTGAGTTAACTGCCATTTTCGTACTTGTGGTTTGTCCAATTATGCCAGTCTAGGCCAAATTTCAAATTTGTACCATTTCCGTCCATGTGGTTTGTCCAATTATGCTAGTCTAGGCCAAATTTCAATTTTGTACCATTTCCGTCCCTGTGGTTTGTCCAATTATGCCAGTCAAGGCCAAATTTCAAATTTGTACCATTTCCATCCATGACATTCTTGAAACAAAAAACGAACGTCTGTTAAAACCTGTTGTTTAATGAAGGTACGGCGCACAGATGTCCTGTCCGCTTGGAGTGGTATCCGGCCATTGGCGGTAGATCCAAACGCAAAGAATACAGAGAGTATTTCGAGAGATCACGTTGTGTGTGAAGATGTTCCTGGTTTGGTCACTATTACCGGTGGAAAGTGGACCACATATCGAGGGTCAGCATTTGTATAGTTATTGTTTAATGTTGTCATATGTCTAATTAACATTGACTTGGTATTTTGGTAATTATAACCAAACTTCAGCATGGCTGAAGATGCAGTTGACGCAGCTATCAAGTCTGGTAAACTGAACCCGAAAAACAAGTGTTTGACATCGAATATACGTCTAGTGGGCGGAGATGGATGGGATCCTGCGTATTTTACGGTGCTTGCTCAAGAATATATGCGGAAGAAGGTGTCGCATACCGGAAAAGTTGTTCCTGGGGTCATGGATACTGCGGTTGCTAAACATTTGTCGCATTCTTATGGTACCATGGCTGAAAAAGTAGCTGCCATAGCTCAGGTTTCATTCATGTTTATCTTTATGCTAATTACGTATTAATATATTATCTGCAAGGTTCATAACATAGTCCTTATCATTATGTTATTACACATACATTTGATATCATCATGTTTAGAATTTTGGCTTTAGAAA
Organism: Scalesia atractyloides; assembly: GCA_947069175.1. Taxonomy (NCBI): domain Eukaryota; kingdom Viridiplantae; phylum Streptophyta; class Magnoliopsida; order Asterales; family Asteraceae; genus Scalesia; species Scalesia atractyloides. Next base: position 14,317,957 of record CAMTDV010000025.1, on the reverse strand, counting down.
TGTTATTGCTCATTCAGAAATTTGGTTACATCCTCAATTAAAGGGTCACTGTCCACTTCTTAATGTATCCACTGCCTTTTGCAAAAGAACATCATGTAATTATGTTAATTAAATGAACAAATATATATATGGTAGTACGTTCTATGTCCCGTGGAAATTGTAGTGGTAGGATGTTTTGTATGGTTATTATGTCCGTTAAAATAAACGTTTTTTGAGATGGTTGAATATTAGTTTTCTAAGTGTTTAAGAAACTCTTTTATAGGATGTCCTTTAAATTTCGTGTCAAATGGTTTTTGTCAAAGATATCTTATTTAGAGTTGACAAGTTGGATGGATCGGACCGTAGTTACCTAGGTCCTAGATCGCGGTTTGCTCTGGTACGGGAATGAGGAATGGGTACACGATTCGCTAGAGGGGATGTATTCGTCACGGAGGGGGTGGGTTCATATTCATATCCATGGTTTTAGCTCAACAAATAACCCTTATTCTACTGACGTTTAATGATACATTATAATTGGCAACTAAGTTTTAGTTGTTTAGATAAACTGATTCGAGAATATTACTCTATTTAATTAGTTAAAAGATAATAGTCAAAAGCATGTTTCAAAACGTCTTGTTAGAGTGAGTTCCTGTTACGCCTACCCTCTTTTATCATTGTCACTTCATGGGCCACCTCTTACTTTTATTAAAAGAGTGAGTAGGCGTATGCTCTTTACAAATTTGAAACTACAAAAACCTCACTAAAAGCATGCTGCTGTTTAACATATGTTATGTATATCTTAACACTGATAATGTTATTGATTGGAACGTCAAAAAAATCCCGCCAAAGTAGAAGACGACCTCTGTACGCGTTTTACAAATTGATCGAACACCAAAAAATCAATCCAGTAGGCGTTTTACAAATTGAGCGGAACGAAGAAATTGTAAATTGAAGCGATAAACCAGGCCAGGCGATTCGATTCACGAGTTCAAGGGCGATTGGTGCGTCTTCGTATTGCGTTTTGGTACAGCGTGTATCGATACGCAATTTGTGGCTCACAAAGCGATTTTGGTGACTATGGGTCGGACACAACACTTCTGGGAACTTTTTACCCGTTTGACCCATTCCCCTTTTTGTTAATTTTTCATTTGACCTATAGACTCGTTAGATATGAAAACAACCCAAATTGACCCATTCGAAAGTAAGCTTTCTGGTCCACTCTTTATTAATGTTTATAAATAAATAATGTGTAATTTTGATTACGGAAACAATATTACTACATAAATCATCAAAATCTTTGAATAAAGTCACATAGGACTATAGGAGGTTGTATGCGTAAAAAATGCATTTCCAGAGGCTTTCAACCCGGTTGGATTATACCCCTTTAGATAATTTCCATTTAACCCATCGACCTGTTAGATATGAAACACAACCCAAATTCTCTAATATGTGACCATTGGAGAAGCTACTTTGGAATGTCATTTATTATTCATAGCATGTACACATATATACTCTTTAATCTTTAAAAGTGCAAGATTCCCTTTTTTTGGATTTAGATCACCTATGTGTACATTTTAAGCATTTTATCACATATATGATTTTAAATTTGCAGAATGAAAATCTTGGCAAGCGGCTTGCTCATGGGTACCCGTTCCTTGAAGCTGAGGTGGCATACTGTGCTCGAAATGAATATTGTGAATCTGTGACAGATTTTGTTTCTAGGAGATCCCGACTTGCTTTTCTCGATACTGATGCAGCAGGCCGAGCAGTGCCACGTGTCATCCAGATACTGGCTGCCGAACATCAATGGGACAAGGGAAGGCAGAAGCAAGAGTTGGAGTCGGCAACAAAGTTTCTAGAATCTTTTAAGTCGTCAAAGAATGCTCAGTTTCATGATGGGAAGCATACATAGTCAGATCTTTTAATATTCATTCAGCCACTCCTGGTATGTATTATTCGTTTCTTGTGCTTTACAAAGTTAGCCAAAGGGTGTATGTAATATTAGAATAAAGTACAAGATTAATTTAACAATTTAAGTATTAGAATAAGTTACAAGAAGTCACCCCTTCAGTATATATAAAAGGATGCATCGACTTCCTAAATATAATTAATTACAATAATTGTCCCTTTCTTTTTTATTTTGTTACTGTTTTGGTTCCGAGTGATTGTAAATGAGTCAAACACCCTCTTCTTTTCATCCTATCAAATTCGTTTTCTTGAATTTTTGTATCTTTTTAATATTCAAATTCGTAAAACTCATGAACATTCGATTACACGAACTTAAAGTTCTATATTCTAACTCAAGAAACTTTGAGATTTATATCTGTAATGCTGAGTTGTATGAAATTGGGTTGAATTCATGAAGAAAATGACGGTTAAAGAAGAAGGGTATTTTGGTCAGTTAATGATATAAAAAGAAACAATTAGTGTAATTAATGAAGTATAGGACCCGGCCAATATCGCATTGACCTTGTACTTGTGTTGTAGGGTATTAATAAGTTCTCCCCATGGAGCTGGAAATTCAGTTTTTTATTCAGCTGGATGCTCACCTACCTCTTCGGTTCGGTATGCAGCCAGTAATCATACTTTGTGGTTACGGCTTATGACTTGTAAGCTCGCCTGATAAATGTTCTTTGACATGTTATTTAGCCATTCATGAATAATTATTATGCACAGTTTCTCTGAGTCAAGGGTAGAAGTACCATTTTGGAAAAAAAATTTGGTTAATGTCTGTGTTTTGGGTTGCAAGAACAGGCCATGATCAATTGTACTGGTTTTTGATGGTTTATCTTGTTTTTTTTTTTTCTAATTTGGGTCCCACAAATGTCTAACTAAAGGATCATACCTCTGTGATTACACCTTATGAGTTATGACCATTATTCAAGTAATTTTCATTAGCCAAACAAGTTGATTTGGCTCCCTCAAATTATACAATGGGTTTGAAATGGGTCACTTTTATAATAATAAAAAAAAAAACTAACTCGGAACGGGTCCAAGTGGGCTGCACCACCCATCGTACTACTAACTAGTGCTCGTCACCATCGCTACAGCTAAGTATGACACACCAAATAGACTTGTTTCAACCTGAGTCTTTTTGGTTAGAAACCCCTTTTGACTTGAATACGGGGGTTGACATAAACCTTTTTTGAGCCGTTAGACGACCTGACTGACTACTCGTTTTTCCACGCTTATTTGTAATCAATCAACAAAATGGAAGGTATTAACATGAGTTTAGGAGTTGGAATTCATGGATTTGAATTAGATTCTAAAGAAAATGAAAAATTATACAAAAGATTAGCATGATTTGTTTTATGAAAACAAGGTGTAGTCCGTTGCGGACCCAATGTTTTTTGTTATGGGTGCAACCTGGGGCTTAACTAAAATTTATTGGGGGCGATTGGGTTTTTAGTGTATAAATGACACTAAAAAGTTTTTCTCATGAAGTGCGGTTGATCCTATGGTTATGCTATGGGTCCATAGCTGCGTGTAGTTGACCAACTTTGTAATAACGTATGCATGAGCTTCAAACATGTGGTAGGGCTGGTAGCACATCCAATTTAGAGTAAATTTACATTTTCAGATGTGACTCACGCATAGGGATGAGCAAAATGGACCCGGTACCGGTACGAATTTACCGAATCGGTACGTTTTCGATACTGATTCGGTACCGACTTTTGACATTTTTGGTACCGGTCCGTTACGGTACTGGTTTTTACCCTCAAATACCGGTACCGAACCGGGTATATTCGGTACCAGTATCGGTACCCACTTTTGGAGATTTTCGGTACCGGTACTTTCGGTTCCGGTACTGATTCGTACCGGTCGGTACCGAGCTCATCCCTACTCACGCATCCTTCTATTGATGGTGTATAGTTTGGTTGTGAAAATAAGGTCATCTTGGAATATTAGATTTAAATAACTCTAATTTTCACCAATCTCTTGATCGCACTCTCAACTTTCAATTTCTATCACACCACTCTCATCTTTAAACTTATTGGCCGATAGCACCCCCAAACTAATTGAACCCTAACCCAATTAGTTTTTTTTTTTTTTCTGATGTGGCATCTCTGATGTGTAATTTTTGATGACCTGGCGTCTACTTGGCTTTTTTTGATAACATGACAACTAACGTGGCATATGACTTTGCTTTTTGATGACGTGGCAGTGATGTCAGCAAACTGGTTAGTTTGGAGTGTATCGGCCAATAAGTTGGGAGTGATGTATAGTATAAATCAAAAGCTGTGAGTGGTATCGGCAAATAGGTGAAAGTTGAGGTTATTTGAATCCAATATCTCATATTTCTCATAAGGCAACCTTTATTTGTGTTACTTGCTACTTGTTTGTATGGTTGTGTAGTTTCACACAAAGTAACCATCATTCTCGTGACTTATACTTCGCTCCATGGCTTACATCGTTACCTGGCCTGGTCGCTAGGGACTTTCTTAAGACCAACTTGCTATCTCCTCTATGTTTTTTTTTCAAAGGCGAACTTCATTAAACACCAAGAAAACACGCTATCTCCAGTTTGCTACCTCCTCTATGTGGTAATAGGAAATCAATCAAATAATTTTCTCATCTTATTTTTATTTGCTCTCGTACCTCCTAAGTACCTCCTAAATAAAAGTCTTGTACTCATTACCTTTTAACATGTTCAAATACAGAATTCTTTTAACATGTTCAAAATAGAATTTAAAACGAAACAAATTTAAAGTTAAAACTGTCAAATGGAATTAAACTGAATTTAAGTGTTGGTATGTTGACAATCTATACTAAAGACTGATATGGTCAAATCAAGTTTATGATACATTTTTTAAATAATTTTCTATTCTCACTTTAATATGAAAATAATTTTCTTTATTTTATAACGGGTGGCATATCAAGCTAGAACGTGTAGGGATTACTCAATCAATTCCATCACTATTGTTTGCTTATATTATATTTCAGGTGTTAATGAAAACATATATAAGATAGATAATTATTTATCAAATTTAATTTAATTTATTAAACACTAGGTTAGAACCCCGTGTATTACACGGGTTGAATAAATTTAATTTTATGTACGAAATAAAAAACAATATATTTTTAAATATAATTTTATATATTAAATAATAAAAAATATATCTTTAAAAACCATGTGTATTGTGCGGGTTTAATAAATGTAATTTTATATATCAAACAATAAAAAAAGTTATATTTTAAAAACCCTGTGTATTCACGGGTGGAAGAAATGTAATTTTATATACTAAATAATAAAAAATTATATTTAAAAAAAACTATGTGTGTTGTATGGGTTGAATAAATCTAATTTTATATACAAATAATAAAAAAATATATTCCTTAAAAACCCTGTGTATTACACGGGTTTATCTATTGTTAAAAAAATATTTCTAAATCAAAATGGATTTTTTTAATTATTTTTTAAATTAGGTTAATAGTATTTTAAAATTTTAGTTTGATTAATAAGTTGTTTAATATAATTTCTCATAGATAACTATAATAACATTAACAAAAATAATACACATGGTTATCTCTGTTAAGTGAAATAATGTTTTTTAGTTTAGATAGGACTTTACATTTGAAGTTAAGTTTATGCCAATAATTTAGAGTTCATAAGATTTATATTAATTTAATTAATATTTTAATATTTTAAATTAAATAATAATTATCTACAATTAAGGGGTCTAAAATAATTACAAGGATCTGTTTATTGGTTTCTTTTATTATATAGAGTATATGGTTTCTTTTATTATATAAGTATAGATATAGATTTTTAGTCTATCTAAAGCATTGTAGCTCTATGATAGCCATGAAGTTATTTTGATATATGATTTTTTTCTTATTCGGAATAGACCCTATAAATTTATTTGATTAATTATATTATTGTATATTTCATTGTTTGAATCTTAACATGAGATTTTCTTTGGATAAATCGATTAAAATTCCCCAAAGACTATGAATCTAAATGGAGGTAAAAAGATTTGATTTACTGAAACATTTTTTCTTAGAAGTGAATCTAAATTGAGTAAAAAATTGATTTAACTTTTCTTAGAATTATTATCTTTTGTACATTTTAATCTTTTATATTGTTCATTCACTGAGATTTTTGCCTGCTTCACACATTAATATGTTTCAAGGGTAAATAATAAATTAAATATGTTTTATGGCTGCTTTGATAGTTTTAAAATATTGAAAACGTAAAATATGATGTGTTATTATCGTGGTACTATAAATGATTGTTAGTTCATCTTTTTTTTAATTATATGAATTATTTAAATTAGTCTAGGAGATATAATAAATGATAGTAAAATATGATGTGTTATTATCGTGGTACTATAAATGATTGTTAGTTCATCTTTTTTTTTAATTATATGGCTTATTTGTATTAGTCTAGGAGATATAATAAAAAATATGTTCATTAGTTTTAAATAAAAAATAAAAAATATATATGAGATTGCTCCATAGAATGATACGTGTCAGTCGTGGTACTATAAATGATTGTTAGTTCATCTTTTATTTTAATTATATGGATTATTTAAATTAGTCTAGGAGATATAATAAAAGATAGTAAAATATGATGTGTTATTATCATGTATGTATTGTAAATGATTGTTAGTTCATCTTTTTTTTAATTATTTGGCTTATTTAAATTAGTCTAGGAGATATAATAAAAGATATGTTTATTAGTTTTAAAAAAAATAAAAAATATATATGAGATTGCTCCATAAAATGACACTGTCCCTTATGCGGTTTCATTTATTATATAGTATAGATATAGATATAGATTAAACAAATAAACATAGCCGGTAAAATTTCACTCATATTATTATTCTATATATGTTTTAACAAAATTAGTTTTACTAAACCAATATAGAATAATAACTTAACAGTTATATAATAAAAAATAAAAAAAGTTCTATAACATAATCAATACAGTTATATAACATAGTACTTATATAATCAAAACTAAAACAATCTATTCATACAACAAGTAAAAAATAAACGAAAAAGGTCATAAAAAGTGGTGTGTGTGTGTTTTTCTTTTTCTTTTTTTGAATTTGAAGTATTAAATAAATCATTTAAATATTCAGACTATGTTATGGTAATAATAATCTTTGTTGTATGTTTTTATATGTATAAATCATTAGATATTAAGACTTTGTAAAAGCTAAATGATACATACTAACTTATTTTCAATATTTTACTACAGTCCAATTGGTTGTGTATTAAAAAAAAGTGAGTTGAACTATTAGTTTTTTTTTGTTTTTTTATTATCGGTACACAACTCTTGTTACTACTAAATTACATTAAATATCACATTGCTTGGGATTAAACCTAATACCTCCTGTTGAGAGACAAAAGTTTCTACCAGATGAACTAACTTCACATTGGCTGAACTATTAGCTACCTTTTTGAAAAACGACAAATCAAACTGGTCGTCTGGTTGGGATAGCTGGACCAACCAAAACGATTGGGTTTCCCTGTTTAAATTGAGCTTCTTTTTTGTTGTTTTTTTTAGAATTGCCATTTTGTATTAAGTTTTTTTTTAATTATATAAACAGTTCTATGAATATTATCATATACATTATTACTTATTTCAAATATGAATAATTATAATAAAGCTAAAGTATTGGTTCAATTTACATGAGCCGCTTAAATCGAAACCATAAACCGAACCATGTAAATCACAAACGAGTCTATTTACTCCTATTAAAGGGTTTAATTGATTTGATGGTTTAAAGCACTTCTTACTTTCTACTTGTACAATATATTCTTAAAATCGGATAAATTAAATATAGCTTATCAGGACATTCTTTATCAATTGATGTCTAAAATATAAATTAGCAACCATTGTAGATTATTGAAAACTCCAATCATTTAAGAATGTTTTATACTATTAACTAAACCACTTGTAAATCCAAGTTTTTTAGATAAGCAATTCAAACTATAAATGACAAGTTCATGCAACTCAAGTTTACCATCACATATCTAAAAATAATCATATTTTGGTAAAGATTACATGATCCACTATAAAATAACACAAAAATATGATATATAAGTATTCAATTTGTTATAAATACTTATCAAAGTTAATGAGAGGGTGGCAAGCCAAACCATGTGGGTGGGAGGTAGACTTTCGCATCACATGCCCTTCCATTATTGTCATAAATAATTCTATAAACAAACAAATCACCTTTTTATAACATTACATTTTAAATAATTATATTTTGCTTACTTTTATAATAACTTTAGGTTTGTAAAATTTAACTATACTGTTTAAAGAAATGAAATATTTTGTTTAAATTATGTAGTTATCATTATTTATAAAGTTAGAATCATTTGTTTTCTAATGGACAAATCACATTAACAAATTATCAAAAAATCTTTTCATATCACAAGCTTCTAAATCTTAGTTCTAGAAAGTGGAATGTTTTAAAACATTCTTAACTCAAAGATTTGATTTTTGGGTCTCTAAAATCCCTTTGCTACAATTTCATTTGCAAAGGTGGGTCTCAAGTTTTTTTGGTGGTCCATATGATAGGGTGAGGCATTGACCAATTAAATGAATTAATTTTCATTCATACGTGGGCCGGTGATGAAAAAAGGTGTGTTAAAATTAATTAATTTTAAATTGACTATTTTTTGATAATAATAATAAAACAAAAGTTTAAAAGTAACATGTTATATTAGGTTAAAAGCTTATCTAAAAATATAATTTTTTTAACAATCAAGTAGTGTGTTATATTTCCATCTATAAAGTTTCTTTCAAAAGTAGAAATTAGATAAAAAAGTCAGTATGAAAACTGATCACTACAAGTCTACAATGTCACGTGTGTGTGCATTCGATCATTGGTTTTGTGGGGTTGAAGTCGTACACTAAAATAAATTTAAAATAATTCTTTATAACTTTTTTTTAACGGCCAACAAATCAATCTCGAGTACTTTCGGGGCACCCACTACACAAACGGAGTACTTTGAGAGTAACCCGAGTCGTCCACCACCACTTCCAGGAAAACCCGGTAACCCACCCGCCCGTAGGCACGACGGTAAAATTACCGGTAAAACTCGTTTGGCTCAAGGATCAAACCCAGGTTGCCCTGAGTCTCCTATCATTGCCACCATTATCTCACTCTTTTTTGCATCAACTGGGAATTGAACTTGAATCTTCATGAAAGAACTCAAACTCTCTTACCACTTGAGCTAGAGGCATGAGAGTTTGGATTTACCTTTTTAAATGATATTATGACGATAGCATTCAACATTCGGGTGTTTGGATTTACCTTTTTATATGATATTATGACTATGGAACTCAACATTCATATTCATAATCAAATAATTGGATAATTATATGACCAAAGTTAGTGGTAGTTAAATTATTTACCAAATATAGTATAAAATTAGTTTATGTGACAACTTTTCACCTAATTCCCTAAACATAGATACACTGATTATTGAAAAATCAGGTTTGCATCGTTTCAAAAATCAACTTAAGCACAAGCGATAATTTATGTTTGTTTAGAGCTAACGAACCATATAATTCATTTTCATAAACTAACTGATTTTTGCTAAAAACAGAAACTTAATTTTTTTTCTCCTATTTTGGATACTGAATTATATTTTTTTTCCATATGTAAATAAGTTAAGATGAGTAGAGCCCAAATCAAACTCGACTAAACTCAGCATGAATTACTTGTTATTTATATGTAATAGGGGCGGGCTCACTCTTTGGCTAAGGTGGGCGGTGGGTGTCCGCACCCCTTGGAAAACAAAAAATTTAGTGTATATTTTAGGCAAAACTCCCGACCACCCCTTAAAAAATATGGTTGAACACCTTATCCGCACCCAACAAATAATTTCTGAATCCGTCACTAATATGTAAACTCGATATATAAAGCTAGTGTTCGAGGTCATCGTTAAATGAACTCTAATTCAAACTTTAATAAGTTAATCTTAACTAGTTCGGCTTTAATTAAAACTTTAATGAGCCAATAGCTCACAAGCGTCTTTCGGTCCATTTTCTCTTAAAAACGTTAGCAACTCGCATTTGCTAACATTAGTTAAAAACAAAATAAAAAAAACTAAAAATAGAAAAAATAAACTGCTCTCAGATATTATTCTCTGTAAACTGTAAATAATTTAAGCATGTGACAGCAATAGCTTGTGTTTGTACTGATATTTACTGTTGCCAAACAGTTCAAAATATTATCATTCATCAACATCAATCAATAATACAACAACGACTACAAATGTACCCCCAAACAATGCTCGCCGGAGACACAGTCACCACCGTCCATAACGCCGGCCGGAGTAATAATTTCAACGTAAAATATCTTCTCTCTCCTCTCTCTCACTTTCACTATCACAACTAATTTGTTTATGCCTGTGCACACTGTTATCATCGTGCCGGCTTCTACTTTTTCTCTCTAACATATCCGTGCATGTATATATACTTTCTCTCTCTAGGTTTTAGAACAGAGGACCGAAGAATCAATGGCGTCCGTTGCTAAAATACCGAGCAATGCCAGCAACAGGTATGAGAAACCGCACGTCACTCCGCCTCCGTCGTCTAGAACCGGTGCTGCTGTCTCCGTCCGGTCCAAAACGCCGTCGTCTTCTGGTTCTAGACGCTCTATTACGCCTAATTCTCGTTCGTACACTCGCCAGAACGACGATGATGCAGGTAGTTTCTGTTTCTCCGTTTTCATGTGGTTCGTAACTTCGTACAGATTCGCTTCTGTTTGTGTGATTATTCGTGTGTGTAAGTTAAGGTGTAGAACGGATTTGTGTTTTGTATGAGGTGTAGTTTATGATTTGAATGATTGATGTGTCATATTGATGGAATGATCTCCATGTTTAGCTATATTTCAGCCTGTTTGCTGCCATTGTTTGTTTTGATGAGTTTGTATAGGGTTAAAACTTTTAGTTTTGTGTTAATATATATGTATATCTATTTGCTGCAAATTTGAAGGGGCAAAGGGAGTAGACATTGTACAAATACATTTGTGATTGGTTGGAACTGTTAATAGATGAATGTAAATGGAAAAGAAAAGGAAGATTAAGTTAGGTGGATTGATGTTCTATGATGATTGGAAAGTGGAAACTAATGATTAGTGGTTTGCTTTGAAAGAGGGATGAAGTTTGACTTTTGAGGTCAACTGAACTTGTTTCTAACTTCAAACATGATGTAGTTTCCTGTTTCCCTTTCATGTTTACTGGATATATTTTTAGTTAACACGACTTCTCTAACATATGTTGCATATAGTAAGGTTATATGCAATCATTACCTTTTCAAGTGTATATGCCTCCTAACTTAGAACTATGCCTCATTTGCTAGTTTGATGTTAAATCTGAATGAAAATTGAAGCTCATTTACACCAGGTTTGGCTTAGAAATAATAACTTATCTTCTCTGATTGAGCACAAAGAGGAATAGAAAACTTCATTTTAGAAGTTGCCAGTCTCTTAAGACATTTTTGATAAAATCGCTATACATATTATGTTAGTGGCCTAAAGTGGTTGACCAAATGAGCTAAGCGTGTAACTTTCATTTTTAGATAACAATAAAGGGGTTATAACTTTGTCTTTGCCACAGAATCTGGAAGGGTTAGAGTTGCTATTAGACTGAGACCAAAAAACACAGAGGAGATTTTGTCAGATGCTGATTTTTTCGATTGTGTAGAACCTCAACCAGAGGTAAGCACAATATATATATTTTTGAATAATGTACCATTTCCCCCAATTTTCTATATCAAAGACCATAACTCACATAAGTTCCCTCATGCAGCTTAAGAAGTTGAAACTGAAGAAAGATAACTGGAGTTCTGAGTCTTACAGATTCGATGAAGTATTTACAGAATCTGCTTCTCAAAAACGAGTCTATGAGGCAGTAGCAAAACCTGTAGTTGAGGTAAGTGAGAATCGCTTGACTTTTGCATACTTTATCATGTTTTCTTACACTATATTGCAAATTGATTTCTGCAGGGTGTGTTAAATGGGTATAATGGAACGATTATGGCTTATGGTCAAACAGGAACCGGAAAAACGTATACGCTTGGCAAGTTGGGCAAGGATGATACATCTGAGAGAGGAATTATGGTTAGGGCTTTGGAGGACATCATTTCCAGTGCATCTGCAGCATCTGATAGTATTGAAATCTCCTATCTGCAGGTATTAAAACGATCTAATAATTTCGCCTCATATATATGTTAGTACATTAATAAGTAAATCAATGTATTTCCTATGGAATAGCTAACTAATGCAAACTGGATCCCGTCAGTTTCAAAATCAGTTACCCTTCACATTTCGAATATGAAATATTGAAAGACCGGTTTCCTATAGCTTTTTGGAGTATTACTTGATTTTGACTTTGACTCTTTAGTTATTGCACTATTTTCTATTATAGACATGCCATGTAGTAGTAATTACTATTACCATATAATAACAAATATGGTAGGTCCTTAGGAATAGTGTGGTGGTGCTAACATGCACCGCGACGTGTCACAGTCTTATTGGTCCAGGATTTCAATTTTCTTTTTCCTTTTTTTTGCAATCTAATATTTTTCCGGCAATGTTTCTTTTGTCCAATTTGAGTCGTTTCCGTCGTGTTTGTTGTTATATGATTTTCTCGGTTTTTGGTCGTCGTTTGCTTACTACGCCTGCAACGCGGGTTTTGCCCCCACTTTCTAAAAACTTATAAATATCACTTTGACCTACTCGAATTTATAATGCGTGTCTGTATAACTTCGAGTTTGTCTACACTTTATGTTGGGCCGTGGTATAAGTTCGCGTTTGTCTGTACATGCGTTTTACGTCACTTGGCGGTATAAATTTGTTTTTTTTATAAATTATTTTCGGCTTTAATCGTCATTTTCTTACTACTTAGCACGGTTTACCACCCCGCTACGCGGGAGTTAAATATTAGTTTCAAACAAAGAATATTTAATCAAGATGTCATACTTTATATGTTAGACTACAAATGCTGCTTCAGCAAAGTGATACACGACCCGATTTTTGTGACAGATTTACATGGAATCTGTTCAAGATTTACTTGCACCTGAAAAGGTCAACATTCCAATTGTTGAGGATCCAAAGAATGGGGAAGTGTTGGTACCTGGTGCAGCCGTGGTCAATATTCAAAATGTTGACCACTTTTTGGAAGTACTGCAAATCGGAGAAGCAAATCGGCATGCAGCAAACACAAAAATGAACACTGAATCTTCTCGTAGCCATGCAATTCTTATGGTACGCGTTAATAACAACCTAGTAACTAATGCTTAACATAATAACACATGGTATCCACTCCCTAACACTTGTAACTATTTTGTTTATATTCAACAGGTATCTCTTAGAAGGTCTGTCAATGATAAAGAAGAAAACAACAGTCTTTTCAAGGGAAAGATGATAGAAGTGTGTTAGTTGGTGGCCATGTGATACCAACCGTTCGAAAAAGCAAACTACTCATAGTCGATCTTGCAGGTTCTGAGCGCCTAGACAAATCTGGTATGTTGCACCATTAATAATTTAAGCAATTGTTTACTGTGATTGTTTTATTTGGGATAAATGAAGGTTAATTGGTTTGTATATACATACACTGTAGGAAGTGAAGGTCACTTGGTTGAAGAGACAAAATTTATCAATCTTTCTCTTAGTTCCCTTGGTAAATGTATAAATGCATTGGCTGAAAATAGCCCTCATATACCCACCAGAGATTCTAAGCTAACAAGATTGCTCCGTGACTCATTCGGAGGTAATTAGGTCATTTCTGCTTTTTACTTACTCCAATATATTAAATTGTGAAAGTAGCAGTCATGTTCACATCTTCACTGTGAACAAATATGTATTGTATGTATGTTTTTTTTTCTTTTGTATTTATCTCTTGCTACTGAATTCAATAAACGGACAGGCTCTGCAAGGACCTCTCTGATAGTAACAATTGGCCCATCTTCTCGACATCATACGGAAACTGCAAGCACCATAATGTTTGGGCAACGAGTAAGTTTTATTTCCATGTGGTATTATTATAGTTACTAAGAATTGGTCGATTTATGTTTTATCTCAAACGAGTCAAATGAATAAAAAAAATTGGCAATAAAGGAACGTGTCAAATGAATCAAATTGGTCAAACGAGTTGAAAGCCAACCAACGTCCTGTTTTAGTGCATACAACCTCCTAAAGTTCTATTAAAAGATTTGGATTAATATTGTGAAATTGTTAATTTTGGAATTCTACTTAACACATTAATTAGGTATAATAATGAACAAAAAGTGTTTGCTTTATCTCTTTTCTAAATACTTGCTGCTTGAGCAGGCAATGAAAGTAGTAAATTTTGTAAAAATGAAAGAAGAACTTGATTACGAGAGCTTGTGTCGGAAACTTGAGAATCAAATCGATATACTCACAAAGGAGGTAGATAGGCAACAAAAATCTAAAGCAGATAACACATTAAGACTAGAGAACAATCTTAGAGAATGTCAAAATAGCTTTGAGGAAGCCAAAAGGTCTTTAACCGCAAGGTGTGAGGTACAGTTCTTCATTTCTGGTATATCATATTATTACTATTACATATTTACATTAATCTCCCGCTAAAAGTCACTGTTGACATTCTTTGATGTTTATGTTTTTTTTTACATTTTGACTCAGTTGCTAGAGAGGGATAAATCTCAACTGGAAATAAAATTGAAAGATATTATAAAGGACTTGAACTCCCAGAAAGATCATAATGATCTTGTTTGCAAAGAGGTTGAACGTCTAGAAAGAAGCTCAAAGTATTGTGAGGTAATTGAAATACAAGTTGCAATTTTGACTTTTATTCTATAAGAAATTTTAAGTTTGACCGTGACTTGCAGTCACTAGAAAAGGAGAAGTCCAAACTGGAATTTGAATTGAAAGACGTGTTGGAAGAGTTAGAATTTCAGAAAAATCAGAACAATTTATTGCATGATGAGATTGCACGTCTGGAACTCGGTCTAGAACATAATAAGGTGTTTGGAATAACAATTTTATTATCTCTATGTTAAAAAAAAAGTAAAATGCCATTTCGTCCCTAAGGTTTGGCCAGTTTCGCGACTTTAGTCCAAAGGTTTGTTTTTCCGCATTTGGATCCAAAAGGTTTGAAATCTTGCCATTTTCATCCGGTTTGTTAACTCCATCCATTTTTCTCCGTTAAGTCATAGGTGTTTCCGTCTTTTTTGTTAACTTAAAGGGCAATTCGGTCTTTTTCACTTTATGTACAAGTATTCAAAAGACCGAATTGCCCTTTAAGTTAACAAAAAGATGGAAATACCCCTGACTTAACGGAGAAAAATGGTGGAGTTAACGAGCCGGATGAAAATGGTAACATTTCAAACCTTTTGGAACCAGATGCGGAAAAACAAACCTTTGGACGAAAGTCGCAAAACTGGCCAAACCTCAGGGACGAAAATGGCATTTTACTCCAATAAAAATGATAAATGCTTATACTCTTTTCTTGGATGCTAGTAGCAATACGAGGTTGAAACATCTACATACAAAAAAGTACTTGCAGACACAACACAGATGTACGAGAAGAAAATAGCCGAGTTAATGTCACATTTAGAAGAGGAACGAGAACACTCGAACAGTGTAGAAAAACAGTTAAAATCAATGGAAAATCTACTACGTGAACGTCAAAAGTCAATGGAGGTTTATACTTTATAATTCATTTCATTCATTGTAAAAGATTATCTTCAATGTGCTTTTATCATAAGTCATAACCCTTTGTTTAATCTTTAATAGCAATATCAAACTGAATGTGCGGCATATCAGAAGGCACTTGCAGAAACCACACAGATGTATGAGCAAAAGAATAATGAGTTGGTAGTACAACTGGAGGATGAACATGCCAGGTGTGTTGGTTTAGAGGAACAGGTGAAATTACTAAAAAGGGCTTCTTCTGATCATCAAAGTTCACTGCAAGTAAGTTATCGCCGTCGGTGCACATGAATAACAGATAACTAACCAGCTTCACATTTTTGTGATTTTTTAATGTAAATGTAATCTGCTTCAGATTGAAGGAAAAAAGGAGATCGATGGTCTAAAAATGAAATTACAAGAAATGACTCAGCTGCATGAAACAACTATAGATGAACTTAAATTAGTAAAAACAGAACAAAATAAATTATCATCAGAGAAGGCTAGATTGGATGATGAACTACAAGCTGTAAGAGATGCTCTTTCACTTGAAGAAAAACGAAGGAAGACGGTTGAAAAGGAGTTAAGTAGTATAAAAAACGCTGTACCCGAAAGCGAGGACGATTTTGAGGTATAGTATACAATTCAGTTTTTTCATAGTTGCTATATTTTGTGTCAAATATTTCGAACTTCATGTTGTCAAGTTTTATAGGATAAGAGACCGTCCATGAAAGAAAACATTGCAAGAGGATCAAACACTGGCGCCCGTTAGGACTACATAATTCAAACAAATCAAGGGAGATGAACTCGTTTCAAAGAACCACTATAGCTAAAATATGTGAAGAAGGCAAGTTTATTTGTGGATTTAAAGATTCCGTTAACCATATAATTCTCTAGATTGAAGCTTAAATCCTTTGCTGTATACAGTTGGCCTACAGAAGATATTGACGCTATTGCAATCTACTGATTTAGATGTCCAAACGCATGCTGTGAAAGTGGTGGCAAACCTTGCTGCTGAAGGTACACAGTTATACTTGTACCAATCACACAATTGTAAAAGTAAATGCCATTTTCGTCCCTGAGGTTTAGCCAAATGTTTGTTTTTCCGCATCTGAATCCAAAAATATTGAAATCTTGCCATTTTCATCCGGCTCGTTAACCCCATCCATTTTTCTCCGTTAAGTCAGGGGTATTTCCATCTTTTTTTGTTAACTTAAGTGGAAATTCGGCCTTTTCACTTTATGTACAAGCATTTAGCATAATGTACAAGTATAGAAGACCGAATTACCCTTTAAGTTAACAAAAAAGATGAAAATACCCTTGACTTAACGGAGAAAAACGGATGGAGTTAACGAGCTGGATGAAAATGGCAAGATTTCAAACCTTTTGGATCCAGATGCGTAAAAACAAACCTTTGGACTAAAGTCGCAAAACAGGCCAAACCTCAGGGATGAAAATAGCATTTTACTCTTTGTAATATGTAAAAAAGATTAAATTTTAGTTGTCATGATGTGCTTCTTATAAACGATGTTTTATTATGTATTCCTCTTTTAACTATATATAATTTTACAGATATCAATCAAGAAAAAATTGTACAAGAAGGGGGTCTAGATGCACTGCTCATCCTATTGAGAACATCTCAAAATACGACACTACTTAGGGTTGCTTCCGGAGCCATTGCAAATCTTGCAATGAATGGTATTCCCTAAATCTATATTTTTAGTATTTGTATTTTTTTACAATATTTGTTAATTTGGATTTAATTCATCAACATGTATAAATTTGCGAAAAAGATGATATAAAATCATAGTTCATATTATGCATGTTATATGCTAATTAGTTTATAACTGAATTTTTTTTTCGTTGTAGAACCGAACCAAGCCTTGATTATGGGTAAAGGAGGGCTGCGTTACTAGCACATACAGCTTCAAAAACAGACGATCCTCAAACTCTCAGAATGGTAGCCGGAGCCATTGCAAATTTATGTGGAAATGGTAAGCTTTAGGTCGGACGGGTCAACCCATTTGACCAGTTTACCTTTTAGCTCTTCTGAGATAAATTACATCCCAATTCCCAAATTGCCACCTCTTTTTAATACTAATAAAAATAGTATTTTCTTAATATTTGCAATATCAGAGAAGCTGCATTTGCTGCTGATTGAACAAGGAGGCATTAGAGCACTCTTGGGCATGGTTAGATCCGGAAATAACGATGTCATCGCTCAGGTTGCCAGGGGAATCGCAAATTTTGCTAAATGCGAATCTCGAGCAATAACTCGAGGTTTTTTTATAATTTTATATTTTTTTCTTTTTGTCATTAATTATTATACAGTAAAAGCAAACGTGGATGGCTTTAAATTGTTTAGGACACAAGAAAGGCCGTTCTCTTCTAATGGATGGCGTTTTTACATGGTTACTTGCAAACTCGAATACTGCCTCAATATCAATGCGACGTCACATTGAACTTGCTCTTTGTCATTTAGCACAAAATGGTACATATATTCCTTTTAAATGTTTTTTTTTCTTTTATTAGATCAAATAAATTATAAACATGACCCTTAAAATAAAAAAAAACAATAGATGTTTATAAAAACTAAAGTGCATAGTCTAAGGTGTTTTAACTTTGCTACTAATATTCAGAGGACAATACTAAGGATTTCATGACTAGTGGAGGAGTTACACAGCTTTTAAAAATCTCGGTTGAATCCAGCAGAGAAGATATTCGTGACTTGGCGAAGAAGATACTGAGATTGAATCGGTCTTTTAAAGCAGTGGTGCAACAATGATCTGTAATGATATTATAAACTCTGTAAAATCTGTACGTTGATGTATAGATCAAATCTTTAGAAAACTACACATTACTTGTTGTACAAGTAATGTAGCATTCCGAGTCAATTTGTTAGTTTGACCGGAGTAAATACGGACAACTTAAAGTAGAAATCGGAAAAGAAAACAAAAACTTGTGGTTTGATCTATTAAAATGTAAATGATCTATACTATGTTTACAATGAATATGTTGAGATTAAATATAGAAAGCTACAAATGGTACGTTGGTGTTGTGCTGTCGTACATGATGTGACATCTCAAATTCAAGATAGGATAAGTCCATAAATTATATCAGAACTAATAAGTACTAAACGAAGAACGAACAAGTTGACATGCCATATGATGAAGCAATGCTAGTTATATTTGAAACAAAGATAAATGCCATTGTGGCTCGATTAGAAGCCATCTTAGCAGCCATGAAAGATGATATTGCAGCAATCAAGACTCAAATGATCAAGGATGGCAGTTATTGTGAAGAATCAGTCAGTGATTGAAGATTACGATGGAGAATAGCATGAAAGAGACGCCAACTGATGAAGAACAAGATGGGCTGAAAGAAGAATTGAAGGCTGAAGTGCGTATCCAGGAAATGGGAACCGTGTATAATGCTGCCAGTATTACCCTAGATGAGTCCAAGATCTATTTATCTAAGGCCACTAGTAGTTTTACATGGAACACAAGCCTAAAACCTATCTCCGCCTATGCTAAAAATGCCTCTCAGTCTGTTACCCAAAACCCTACACCCCAGCGCCAATTTCCTCGAACTATAGAGATAGAGAACCAAACTCGGTTTCTCAAAAGACGAGCTGTTGATCATAGGTTCAAAATGGGTATATTCAACCGGTTGGAAACCTCTGAAGGACAAGACGAGCCACTCGGCACCAACAAGGAAGTTCCTTCCGTGCGAGTTCATCGACGGGTCCTTCATTCCACCCGAGACTGGTACGGGGTCTGTGAAGATGGTCAACCTACAAATGAATGGATGATCGCTTGGCACAACTATCAAATTTTCGACTTGAGGACAAGTCGTTTGTCTGAGTCGTATGTATTGTTACATACCCGTTATTGAGTGACCCAGAACCCGACCCAAATCCAACCAAATCCAACCGAAATCCAACCGAAATCCAGACCAGCTGCAGATTCAATTAATTCAGAAAAAATAGCGGGAACAGTTTCATAAGTGGTTTTCTAGCAGTTAATTAACTTCTGTTTCTTTTATGTTAAATAGGGGAGATTAGGTTATCTTTTTTTTATGTTGATGTTTTTTATATAAAACTAGGCATAATGCCACACCAATTCAGGAGAAAACCCAATAAACATGGGAAAACTCTCATTGTGGGAATCGAACCCAGGATCTATTGGTCCCAAACCCTATCATTAATAAATGATGATGCAAAAGTGTGCAATAAGAATATGCTATATTTATATCCAATACATATAATGTGTGGGAGGCAAGTTACTTTAGAAGTGGTGTAAATTAAAACGGTGTAACTTGAATTTTTTTCCCATTGAAACGGTGCAACAACATTGAAAGGGTGTGAGTTGGTTTTTGTATTAGTATATAATTAGGGTTTTTATACCTTTAAAATTGGAGACCTAATCCTTCTCGAATTGGATTATTCTATCAATTTTATCTTTGGATTTCAAGTTTCTATCAAGGATGTAGGTTTTGAAATTCGTATTCGTATCGGTGATAGTTCTACTCTCTGAATCGTGTTAGATCGTTTTCTTTTCTAGATTGAAGTATTTGGTTGGTACTTATGAAAATAAAATCAGATAATTAAAAGAGAATAACAATAACAATTATGCAGAATCTGCTATGGAAACGTGTACCTGAATTAGACCAAAGATCGTCCTTTATATAAGGAATAAACCATCACGACGTTTCAATTGGTGGTTAAAGATTATCGTTGTCCACAGCTACATCAATGGGAAACCATTATTAGAAACTCTATCAACAATAACTTACTACTCATGACTAAGTACCCACTTATGACGAGTTACCACAAATGGTCAGTTACTACTAAAGACCATTAACCAAATTAACACTGATCAATGAGACCACCGCCAGGGGCTTTGCCTCTTGATCTATGTTTTTGTTGTTGCATGAAATAAGAATAGGCATAAATGAGCATGTGTTCTACACCTAATTCGTATCGATATTTATTCTTACATCTCTTTGGTATCTAAAATCCCGATGACTAAAATCACCAACATGCAACCACAATCCACAAGACGTATAACATGAACAAAAAGATGCAACCACAATCCACAACCGTTTTACGTTTCAACGTTATTTTTTCATGATTTTACACTATGTCTTTCCGTTGCTATATTAAGTATTGGTACCGTAATGAAGCGAACAAATACCAACCAAATTGTTATATTTTTCATGGTTTCACACACACACTATCTCTTTCGTTTATTTTTTTTAACTTTCAATTTCACCCTTATAATACAATTAACAGCCCTATAACCCATTTAATTTTTTAGTGATATAGTTTTTCTCGGATACTAGCGTTTATTTACTTAAAGAAAAACTTAATAGTACGATGTGTTTTATTTTCTCTCTCCACATTTTTACCACTTATAACTATTTTGTTGAAACATGGTTTGATTAAAATTTGAGTGTTTTTTTTTTCTTGTATCATGATGAGTCGTACTGATATTGACATCAATACTGGTATCGGTTGAAATACTGGTATCGGTTTGTTAGATCTGATAGATGTATTTGTTTTTGTGCTTTTCAATCGATGTAAAACACATATGACATTATCAAAGTCCATCGCACAACAAACCGAATCAATATCAACCAAATTCTAAATCGTTATGCATAGTTAAATCCCCCTAGTTAAAGTATGAAGTTTAAAAATATTAATTTTCTTTTGTTTTGGTGCATCATCATCATCATCCATGGCGCCTGGACTGGTATAGTTTCTCAATAACCAAACACAAATCTTCCATCTTTCTTCAACCTTCAAACCATGAATCCCCAAACGAAAACCAACAACAAATCCTCCCAAACATCCACAACCCCTTACAATTCACCGTCGTTCTCCCCCACTCCGACACCCCTCCAAACCCTAACCCTAATCCTCCCCTCCAAACCCTACCAACGTCAACCACTTACTCTCCCTCGGCATCCCCGAAAACGACGTCGCGGCAGACCCTCTTCCACTCAGGTATACAATCTCCCCAACTCATTCAACAATTTTGATAAAAACCCTAACCCTAGATCTAACCAATCTGCACCGTTAGATGTCTCCGATGAGATCATAGTAATCAATAAAGAAGCAACTTCTGAAGCTTTAATCGCTTTAACTGCTGGTTTCCCAGCTGACGTTCTTACAGAAGAAGAAATTGATGCAGCGGTTGTCTCAGTTGTTGGTGGGATTGAACAGGTGAATTATATACTAATTAGGAATCATATTATTACTAGATGGCGGGAAAATGTGTTGAATTGGGTTACTAAAGATGTTTTCTTGATGTTGTGCCTTCACAATGTGTTAAGTTGTTGGATTCGGCGTATAAGTATTTGGTTTCGCACGGGTATATTAATTTCGGTGTGGCGCCGAATGTTAAAGATAGGGTTTTTAGTGAAGGGGTGGGAAGTTGAGTGTGGTTGTGGTTGGGGCGGGGTTGTCGGGTTTGGCGGCTGCGCGGCAGTTGATGTCGTTTGGGTATAAGGTTACGGTTTTGGAAGGGCGGAAACGGCCTGGTGGACGGGTTTATACGAAGAAGATGGAAGGGGGGAATCGGGTTGCGGCTGCGGATTTGGGTGGGAGTGTGTTGACGGGTACGCATGGGAACCCGCTTGGGATTTTGGCGCGGCAGCTTTCGTATCCGTTGCATAAGATACGGGACAAGTGTCCGCTTTATCGGTTGGATGGGAAGTTGGTTGACGCAGGGGTTGATGCGAAAGTCGAGATTGCGTTTAACCAGTTGTTGGATAAGGCGAGTCAGTTGAGACAGTTGATGGGTGAAGTTTCGCAAGATGTTTCGCTTGGTGCGGCTTTAGAGACGTTTTGGCAGGTAGATGGTTCACCTGCGAATCCGGAGGAAATGAGTTTGTTTAACTGGCATCTTGCGAATCTTGAGTATGCTAACGCGGGTTTACTTTCGAGACTTTCGTTAGCGTTTTGGGATCAAGATGACCCGTATGATATGGGAGGTGACCATTGTTTTCTGCAAGGTGGCAATGGACGATTGGTTCAGGCTTTAGCCGAAAATGTTCCGATTCAATACGAGAAAACGGTTAATGCGATTCGTTACGGTAGTGATGGGGTGCAGGTGGTGGTTAACGGCGGTCAGGTTTTCGAAGGTGACGTTGCTTTATGCACGGTCCCGCTAGGGGTTTTAAAGAGCGGTTCTATTAAATTCACCCCCGAGTTACCTCAACGAAAGCTTGACGGGATTAAACGGCTAGGATTCGGGTTGCTAAATAAAGTCGCTATGCTTTTTCCGCATTTGTTTTGGGGGACCGATCTCGATATGTTCGGGCATTTATCGGAAGATCCTAGCCGTCGGGGTGAGTTCTTTTTGTTTTACAGCTACGCAACAGTAGCCGGGGGTCCGGTTCTTATGGCGTTGGTGGCAGGAGTAGCTGCGCATTCTTTCGAAAGCATGCCACCCACCGATGCCGTTACTCGCATTCTTCAAATTCTTCGCGGTATATACGAACCTCGGGGGATGGAGGTCCCCGAGCCAATACAAACCGTGTGCACACGATGGGGAACCGATCCTTTCAGCTTAGGCTCATACTCAAACGTAGCGGTGGGTTCATCAGGGGATGATTACGACATTTTAGCAGAAAGCGTAGGAGACGGAAGACTGTTCTTCGCAGGTGAAGCCACCACACGGCGGTACCCCGCTACCATGCACGGAGCTTTTCTTAGCGGTCTACGTGAAGCCGCCAACATTGCTCATTACGCCGCTAATCGGGCCTCACGGGCCAAAGTCGAAAAAAAATCTTCGAAAAACTCACACGCTTGCGCCACACTTCTCGCTGATTTGTTCCGAGAACCTGATTTGGAGTTTGGAAGTTTTTCGGTTATTTACCCTAAGAAAAACGCAGATGATAAATCAATGGCGGTTTTACGGGTTGTGTTTAGTGGACCTGTAAAGAAGGCTCAAGAAGGTTCTGGTTCCAGACCGGATCAACAACATTCTAATAACTTGTTGTTTCAACAGCTTCAGTCTCATTTTAATCAACAACAGGAGCTCCACGTGTACACGTTGTTATCGAGAGAACAAATGAATGAATTAAGAGAAGTTAAAGGAGGTGATGAAATGCGGTTGAATTATCTTTGTGAAAAACTTGGAGTAAAACTGGTTGGAAGAAAAGGACTGGGACCGGCTGCTGATGACGTCATATCTTCGATCAAGGCCGAGAGAAGCAAGCGCAAGCCTGCTTTGACCTCATCGACTCCTAAATCTGGTGAGCTCTCAGACTTATTTATATAACTTTTTACAAACACGTAACTTTAACTAAACTTCACCAGGTCAACCGAGTAATATTATGTACTTGTCGAAACGGGGGTTGACTTGAAACACATTTTTATTTTCGAACATGTAAAAAGGGTGTAATCTCATTATTACAAAAATGATTTTACTTAATGTAGTCTTGTATGGAATGCTTCGTAACATAAGGTTTCATGCATTAAAACACGTAGAGTGAATTTTGACCCGTTCGACCAGTTTGTGTTTGGAAGTGGCCCATTAACATCTCCCTTGTAAGGCTCAAGACTGACGATCGTTTTTTGCCCTTGTTTTCTTTGAAAAAGGAACCTTGAAGCCAAAATCAGTCATGAAGCAAAAGTTGGTTAGGTATGCTTTATCCTCTGTAATTTTTTTTACTTACCATATTATATGCACTTTTTAATAAATCGTAATGAATTTCGTCTTCAGAAAGGCTAAGATACTGCGCAACAACAATTGTCCGTTTTCTTCTGTTAATAAAGAAACGATAGCTAAAGCAGATGGCGGTAACGAAGAGTCGAGTACCCCTCAGTTGAATCAAAATGCTGTTGCCTTTAATGGGTCTCCAGGTGGCGGTGCACCAGTCAAATCAGCGGTCAATGGTGGCAATGAATCCATGCCAAGTGTAAGTATGGGTCCTGGATCGATAGCCAACGCTAACTGCTCACCAAATTTGAGTGTGGGTTCTGGAGTCATTGGTGATATTAGCTGTTCTAATGCTCCAAGTAATAATAATAATAAATAATAATAATAATAATAATAATGCAAGGGGTCAGTGCACATAATGGTGATCTGGTGTCTACTTCTAATGCTAAATTAGATGGTGAAATGCAATAGGAAACAATGACTTGTTGCATACAGAGGTTCCGTTTTAGTACGAGTTTAGATTTTTTTTTTAATTTTTTTATCGTAAAGTGTAAAGATGTAAGCCTAAAGTTTTAGATTAACACACCTGTTTCATTTACTTTGTAAGCTTAGCAAAAGTTTGGGTTTGAGCTTGGCTCGTCACTCGAAGTGTTGAGTTAGGACTCGTCTTCTATGCAGTTAATGCGATAAAATATCAGTCAAGGATCAATATTTGAGATATAGTGTCGATAATTTTAATATAATGCAGAATTCATATTTAACACCAGTAATTCAGTGATATGTCGGTTATATCGGTCAAATATCGGTGACATATTGGTCATATATCGGTCAATATTGCCGCTAATAACGGTACTGATAATTTATTGATACTAGTTTAAGAACCCGCGAATTTCACGGGTTGGTAAAAGAATATATCTCAATTATCACCGTTGACATAAATGTTATTATTTATACACGTTAAAACACAAATGAATAAATTAGTGTACAACGACAAATTGAAATACATGAATATACAACGATCACAATTCGTTGAAAATCACCTTATAAACCACATTAGTTGTTTTATTCGTAGGGTTAACGTCCCTATATACATCACAATTCGTTAAAGACTTCTTTATACATTTCTTTAGAACTAACATTTTAAAATTCTACATATTGTAACGGGTCAGGTTAGAACCCATACAATTCTTGCAACATTTTAAAATTCTACATGTTGAAACGGGTCAGGTCAAAACCAATACAACATTTTAAAATTCGTTTAATACTCGTGTGTTACACGGGATGGTCTCGCAATACATAATATTATTTAATAGTGATTTATATTCAACAACTTGATCAACTTATCAAAATCCAATCACGAACATACCCATGCCCAGCCAAATAAAATCATAGCAGTAAAACCCGTAAAACCTACAACAACAATCAATCCAAAAAGCCTCTGTGTAACCGCGCACCCTATCTTCATTCCAGCCGAACAATTTAACCTCCTTAATCTGCTCAAATATTGTATAACTCTTTAAAACATACAAATCTTCTTTCATAAACAATATTGCATAAAAAGTAAAAGCAGGCAATCGGTTAGTAACACATACCCGATGTTGAATCAAAACTCACGAAGTCGAAACCACATCATCTTGTCCATCAATCCGATGATAAGCTCCTTCAGCAAGCTTCTTTTTATACTTCTCAATCGCATTCGCCACTTCTGAAGGCATATGCTACCCATCATATTGAGCCAAGACCTCATTCCGCAAAAAATAACAATCGATACTCCTACCCTTACCTCTCCTTAATCGGCTTCACAAAACCTTTAACCACAACAGAATGACCTTATCTAATCAAATCAAGCACATGTCCTTCATACCTAACCAATATACCCGTAATCAAATAAAAATCACTAATTGAATCTCATGAGACGATGCAGGATGCGCTACGCTTCCTTCTAGCATCAATCCCTTAAGATGGAACTTGTTTTTGCTAAGGTTCTCGGAGTATTTTATGAGAGCGTATGTCGGTGTGACAAAACCAAAGTGCTGACTCAACCCAATTACCCAAGCTGACTCGTACTGTTATAGAAATGCATTTTATGGTGAGTCCATATTGAATTAAAAATAAATTAGTTAGCAAAGAAATTATTACACTATAGAATAATAACCCATCAAACAAATATAAGCAGAAAGGTTTCTACCTCAAACAAAGAAACCGCTGCTTACTTTGAAATCAAAACAATAGCCATTTAAAACTGTAAGAAAAAAAAGAAAGAAAGAAAATGAGACTTCTATGTAGATATCACACATATACACCACGTTTGTTAACTACCATAAAAGAGTGAATTATTAAGAATCATGAAAGAAAATACAGTTTCCATAATAATTGCTCATAAAAGAAACTCTTTGTAAGATATTATAATTAGGGGTGTTCACGGTTCGGTTTCAAACAGTGAAACCACCCAAACCGGTCATCGGTTCGGTTTCACGGTCGGTTTTTTAGTTATCTTTCGGTTAGTCGGGTTCAATATTTGTAAACCGTAGCAAACGGTTTGGTTTATGGTTTATAGCAAAAACCAACCGTATTAAACCGGACCGGACCGGACCATAAGAATATATTTATTTTATTTTTAATATTTCATATATTATATATACATATATAAATAAATTTACATCTAAATTTATTCCAAGTAAGTAAACTAATATTGTTAGCTATAAAATGGGCCACTTTCGATTTCATTAATTAATAGTCATATCGGCCCTCTATTTGAACATCAAAAGTCCATATTTTTCATATCAGCCGCTTTCAATTTCATTAATTAATACAATCATATCGGCCCATATTTTTCATTCTTTTATTTTATTTTTTCATTTTTAGCAAATAAGGCCTAAATAGCCCAAACCGTGAAACCAAACCGTTAATAATGGTTTGGTTTGGTTCGGTTTTTAAGAAATCAATGGTTCGCTTTTGGTTTTCAGTTAGCAAAAACCGTAACTAATGGTTTGGTTCACGGTTTGATCCAAAAACCGACCAAACCGGACCATGAACACCCCTAATTATAACAAATGCAAGTTTTAGTTAGTAAAATGTCAATTTTTCTATCAGTTGAAAATTTTGCATATACGATACGGTTAAAGGATGCACTCAGAAAAAATGGTAATTATAAGACATTCACTTGTGGGGAAAAAAATTTAAGATGTTCTTTGGCCTTGATAAGTACATGAAGCATTTCGAGTAACCCAATGGTTATGTGAACCTATTCTTCATTGGCAAACCATTCATAACTCACTTTGCTAACACTCTTGTATGTTCAAATATTGAAATTCATTCAACATGTATTGAGACAACATTCATGTTACTACCTAAAACATTATGACCAATATACAATAACCATATACCTTTACTAAATGGCTTAATAAATTGAAATAAACATTATTAATAGATAAAATATTACGTGTTAGTCCTTTAGGAGTACTAAATAAACTTGTGTTTTGCTACATCTTCCTAATCTTATTGCTTCTTCCCCACATATCCATATTACAATATAATCTTGAAAGTCACTTTCTATATATTCATACTTATAAATTTTAAACTAATTAGCTGATGAATTGATGGCCAAAATAAAGTAAAAAATAAAATAAAAATAAAAATTGGCTTGTGAATCAAATGCTTACTTTCAATGTACTTGCTGAATATGTATTAGGATGATAGTTGCAACTAATATGTAATCTGACCCGATACAGCTGACCAAAACTCCTGAACCGTTACAGCTGACCAGAACTCCATGTGGCGATCTGACCCACGAAATGTCAGCTGCAAGCTAACCAAGAATCCAAGCCGTAATCTAACCCGCAAGAGGTACCTTTGTAGAGTATTTAATTGAAACATAAAACCTAAGTTTAAAGGCGAAAGAGATAAATAAAATTATTAAAATCACCAGCAAATCAAATCATTAGAATGTTTTGGCCTTATCCATGTTATTATATTTACAGTATAATCGACATTATTCTACTTGCCAAGTTATCTAAGTATAAACTCTAAAAAGATGAAACATGAAGCAAGAACTTGTGCATCTATCTAATTGCTTTCTAATTAGCATCCTTATGTGCGGGACTTACATGTAGAAAGTTACAAACTACCAGAGAACTAAAATGTAGAATATAAAACCTAATCTTTAATAACATTCACTTGTTAAAAAAAAGACTCAATTAGAACAAATAAAAAAAGTCATGTACCTTATTTAAATCTTTATTATTTGTTTTCTATTTATAATAGGAATTTATGTCTTCGATAAATTAAGTCATATTTTAACTCATACAACTTCATAGGATGCATATACTAAACCAGAAACCAAAGACTGCAGTAATTTGATCTAAAGTAGTTTTTCTTCTAACAGACCAAACCAATAAAATAAACAAAAAAATGGCTTACAATATCAGCCCGTAAACCAAGCCAACCTTCAGTTTTTAAAGGTTTCGTAAACTAAATTTCAAGCAAAAATTGCACGTAAAACTCCAAAATCAAACATCAAGAGCCTTAATCCTTCGGATATCGATACCAAAGCATAACATAGCAAAAAAAACGAAAAACTAAAGCACACAAATGTTAGGGTTTACCTCGAAGCAAAAATAGTAGCAAAGTAATAGCGGAGATGATTAAAATTGACTATGTGCACCAACCCGAATTGCAAATTGGAAGAGTGGATGCCGAAAAACAGATAATAGATTTATATTGATAATGGATCAGATAAATAAGACTAAAAATCTAGGTAAAAAACAAATGGGTCAAAGAGTTTGAAGGGGCTTGAAAATATACCCAAGGTCCCAAGCTTTAGTATTTACATCTGCATAAGATATTCCTTTGATTAACCTAATAACACTAACATAAACATCTTTGAAAATTTGAAAAAACAAAATAATATAAAACGTAATCATTATAAATAGAATTATTGTAGGGATATATTTTTAATCCATATGTCAAAGCAGAGCATCATCAAATAACTATAAATGCTCATTTTTCTATAGTATTTTAAAGATCAGAAAAGATGATATAAAAAACATCATATGCAGTATAAGTAATTTACATTAAAGTATTAAGTTAAGAGTAATTTATATTTGAGCATACTTATCTAAGCAATTGCTTCCATATACAACTAAAAGTAAATTTTCTAAACAAAATTACACCTTTTCTTTTTGCATAGTCCGAAGATAAGACTGGTATTCCCCAAGTTTTTATGAGTGATAAGTCTTGATCATCCAGATTACATGTATTTGCAAATTAACTAAATTCAGAAATGTCACCATTAATTTGTTTTCAATTTGACTATTTATATCTCTAAATTGTTTGATTTTTTTCTTCTTTTTTTTTAATTCCAACGGTGTCAATAAAGACTCTATAATTTAATAGCAAAATAGATTATTGGTTATAATTCTTGCTATATTATCAATTCAATCAGTTTTTATCAATCATACTCGTTTAAATCTTCAACGAAACGACATAGATGTACCATCTATGCTAAATAATATAAAATTAACAGGATCACTCAAACATGGTAGGGGAAATAATACAAAAAAAAAAAAACAATGCGAACTTGAACGAGGCGAGTAACAATTTAAATCAAAAGAAAAAAACTAAAAAATCTGAACCATAACAGTTGCGATTCAGAAACTAGTGACTGAGTAAGGGTTCCAACAGAAAGAGATGGAAACCCTAATGGAAGAACAAAGGAATGATGAATATAGATCTAACAAAAAGAACTTCATAAACGAAATAAGAATACTTAAATTACCTTGAAAGAATCAGGCGAACATGTGGTGGTGGCGGCGTTGATTAAGCCCATATGAAGATTTGGGGTTTTTTTTCATCGGAAGATGCTGCGATTCTCTCATGTTTAGGGCTCGATCAATTTTGAAAGATAAAACAAATAGAGAAGCCTTGGAGAAAACAAAACATGGGAAAGATTGTGTAACAACTCGAAAACTCTTGTTATCTTTTTCCTTGTTTTTATTGTTGTACTTCTTTTGTAATCCGAGATTCGGTTATAATAAAGTTTATGTTAATTAATTATGGTAATGTACGTTATTATCGCATCTAATCGCTTAATGAATCGCCTCGCTAATCTCATCGCATCGCAAATCGCAATTATTTATGTGGTTTTATGTTATTTATGTGTTATGCGTGTTTGTGGTTATGATTACGCTCGCTATCGCATCGCTCTCGCACTCCCGAATCGCTAAAGCGCACTATTATATCAACTATAAATAACTATCTAATGCGAACCGAATAACCAAACGAACCCTTAACGCGAAATTGGCAAACGAAACTTGGTCACCAGGCCAAGTTCGGCCGAACTTGACTACCACAAGTTCGCCCAACTTGCCTGATAACCAGGACTTCCCTGTTTCCTCAAGTTCGCGCGAACTTGTACAGAAATGTACAAGTTCGGCCGAACCTAGCTATATTTCCCTTGAAATCTATCATGTTCGCGCGAACTTGCATGAATACATGCAAGTTCGGCCGAACTTGTCTCCCTCAACCCCTTCTCCTATAAATACCAAGCCCATTCCTCTCATTTGCACTTGCTAACCAAGTTCGCTCAGAGCTCCCTCATTCCAAATCTCTCGTGTTCTAAGTAAGAATCGACCCGATTTCGACTACAACAACTTTTATCAACAACCAACAAAGGTTTACAACGATTTTGCACAAGGATCTACCTTCGTTTTCATCAAAAACCCATTCTTTTATGAA
Organism: Scalesia atractyloides; assembly: GCA_947069175.1. Lineage (NCBI taxonomy): Eukaryota > Viridiplantae > Streptophyta > Magnoliopsida > Asterales > Asteraceae > Scalesia > Scalesia atractyloides. Next base: position 14,286,930 of record CAMTDV010000025.1, on the reverse strand, counting down.
AATCTTCATCTTTTTCTTCAAAACTTCTATTTTTAACTTAGATCTACACAATACGAGTTCGTTTGGTGTTAGCAGAGGCTTCCCAAACACGAGATCTGAAAGATCTCCGCTTGCAAGTTCTAGATCTGAGAAAAACTTTTGAAAACCATTGATTTCTACACAAGATACGAACTTTTGATGATGTTTTGTTCATTTTCTGGTATGAAACAAAGCATCTATTATTCAAGATCCCAGATCTAGAAGCACAAGGACGTTTATGTTGGTTTACACAAGCCGGACTAATCTGAACGAACCTCGAGTTCGCCCGAATTAGCCCACGCTTTTGTAAAACGGCTAAAACAGCTCTAAAAGACCTCTCTGACCTAAGTTTGCTCAGTAGCATAGGGTTGGAGGATGAACACTCGATTTTCCTCAGCAAACGATGCGAAAACGCAAGATTTTGGACCCGAAAACATCAAGTTCGCTCGAGAATCACCAGCTTATCAGGTCAAGTTCGACCGAACTTGTACCCATTTGGGTCAAGTTCGACCAAACTTGAGTGTTTCTTCACCAAGTTTCTTGCAAGTTCGCCCGAACTTGCCTGGTTTCTTAGGAAACCATACAAGTTCGACCGAACTTGCCAAATCAGTAAGGTTTCCTACAAGTTCGCCCGAACTTGACTAGTTTCTTAGGAAACTTATCAAGTTCGACCGAACTTGAGTCTAAACCCACCAAAACCCAACAAGTTCGCTCGAACTTGTCTACTGCCCTATCAAGACTTAACTGTTTCAGCTTATCGGAGACTGATGCACTTCCGTTCGCGTATGTAGGCTGATCCGGCGCTCTTCTCGACTCTTCGCAGAATCTCCTACTTAACTAAAACGCACCCACAGTGGGTATACTTGACCCATTTTCGCTTTAACGCACTTTTTGGGTGTTACATACGTTCCTATATCAAAATCACGTCACAAAATCAAACTGTTTATCACACGCGAATAATCTGATTGTATATGCTCGATACGTGATACTAGAAACATGTGACTAAGACTTATTTTCGTGAAATCAATCTGGTCGCCTAGTGCCACTAACCCTGATGTTTCCGCCATCGGTTGCGGTGTGACAGATTGGTATCAGAGCGCCATAACTCTAGGATAGTAGGTAGAATTGCCATGATTCGACCTAGTATCATGTTTAAGTACCCGAATGACCTATCTTTGACTTAAATGTTAAACTACTTGCCATAAATGCTTAAATGTGCCTTTCTTAAGGCTAATACAATAATACACGCTTGGAAACGCTCGCATCACACAAAACGAGTGATCAAGTCGAGAATAGGTGTGAAAACCGAGAACTCTCAACGAGATCATTCACTCCGCGCATCCTCTCGCACGAGATATCTACGTTGAGTTAGGAGTGACATCTAAACCTCGACGAGAATCTCCATTTCTATCTAGGAAGAAAGTTGTTAAGTTACGGGTGAAACCCGTATCTTAATAACTAATTCCGTGCTTCGATTTTCAATCTCACCAAAGTCTAGGTTATGCCAATGGTTTGGAACACGTATTAACTGGAAGGGTAAGCGTCGATAGCCACTTGCGGTGAGAACGTTTATCTATTAGGCCAAAGCGTGGGTCCAAATGCAAAGGGTAGTCGAATCACTTTGGCGTGTCAAAAGTCTCAAAACCCCTGACACTCCCAATTGATTTAAGCCTATATCGTCGATTTACGCATCATCGAGTTTATTACTATTTATGTGTTTAAAATTTTGAGAATTTTCGCTTTATTCGGTTTCTCGCTTTGATGATTTATCATATCATCGATTTCTTGATTTATCGCATTTACGCTCCATCGAATGTATGCACAACTCGCACAGATCTCGTAATCTAAAACGCTAAATTAATACACCAACCAAACTAATCGCTTAACTCGCTTACGCCTATGAGGACGTGTGCTTCATACGCGGTATTATCTCGCTTATCTCGCTATTATATATCGCTTATATCTCGCTTATATCTCGCATCCCATATCGCACTTCGCAGGAATAATGGAAGGCACATAATCCGTGCAAAACGTACCCTTACATGAATTATGTGATTATGTGCTTGCGTGAATTATGTGCTTATGTGCTTACATGCTTATGTGCTATGTGCTTATTTGCCTGCGTGTTACTTGCCTATGTGTTATGTGCCTTGTATGAATTATAATAATAATAAATATTTGAACATATCTCTATTATAATCTCATCTAATCTAATCTAAATCCTTCGTATAGATGTCTTCCATGGGATCGCACACCCGAAGGAACCTCCAGCGCAGCAACGCCGACAAGCGTATCGCTACAATGGTAGCCAAGGAAATGGCTAAAGTCATCCCGAAAATTGTCTCGGAAATCCATGCTGTAAGCAGCAACTCATCTGTGGACTCCAATGGAGATGCCCCAAAACCCCACTTCAGCTTTAAGCAGTTCAAAGCATGTGGACCGCTTACTTTCTCAGGCACCAAAGGACCGAGTGCCATGTTCCACTGGTTTGACTCAATCAAGGTCACATTCCGCCAAAGTGGGTGTCCTGAGGCTCTGCGCACAATCAATGCCACCGGTGTGTTTCAGTCAAGGGCTCTCGACTGGTGGACAGCCGAGCACAACAGGCGTGGGAACGACGAAGCTTACGGACTCACTTGGGAGGAACTTAAGGAAATTATGATCAAGGAATTATGTCCTCCCTACGAGATCCAGAAGTTAGAGAACGAATTCTGGAATATCAAGCAAGATGGTCCCGATAACGCTGGTCTCACAGCTCGCTTCAAACAATTGAGCATCATCTGTCCCAGTCAAGTGGATACGACCGAGAAAGCCATCAAGAAATACCTCAATGCTCTCCCCAATTGCGTCGCTGACTTCGTGCAAGCAGCATGCCCTGCTACTATCGAGGAGACCTACCAGCTAGCCGCCGAGATTAATGACAAACGAGTTCAGTCTGGTTACTTTAAAAGCAGCAAGGTCGCAAAGACGGCAGTCATCGAATCAGCAGCTCCTAATACTGAACAGCCCCGAGAGCCAAAGAACAGTCGCCGTGGTCGCAAAAGGGAAAACCCGAGCAAGAACTTTGCTCTTACTGCTCCAGCGAACCCTCAGCCACTCCAGTCAGCAGCACTAAACGCACCGCCAGCAAAGCGTGCGTACACTGGTCCGCACCCTATGTGCCCTAAGTGCACATATCATCATGCCGTTGGAGGCAATTGCCGTTTTTGCACGAACTGCAACATCTACGGCCACTTTACAGTCAGCTACCGTAGTGGTACTCGTCAGCCAGTCCTCAAGCTCCAACAGCTCCAGCTTTACCTGCTCCTCCTCAAGCCAACCAGCAGCAAGCTCCAAAGGCACGAGTGTGCTTCGTGTGTGGTGATCCGAACCACTTTGTTAATGTTTGCCCAAACCGCATCGTGAAACAAGAGCCGCAACAGCAGCAGCCTCAGCAGTAGCCACCACGCAGCCTCCGCAGCAACAACAAGCTGCGCGTGGAAGAGCCTTCAACCTCAATCACCGCCAGGCCGAGAATGACAACAATGTTGTCAATGGTACGTTTCTCGTTAATGGTATTTATGCTTCATGTTTATTTGATACTGGTGACGATAATTGTATATCGTTAGAATTCGAAAAGGTTTTAAAATGTAAGCGCGCTAAACTCCCAAAGACTTTCGATGTGGAAGTCGCCACCGGAAAACCGTTACCGTTAACTCCGTTTTACGTGGTTGTAATATCGATCTCAACAACCATGTCTTCTCGATCAATCTCATACCTGTGTAGTTAGGTAGTTTCGATATCGTAGTAGGCATGGATTTTCTTCGTGAAAATCATGCTAAAGTTGTTTGCTTCGATAAAATGATTCGCTTCCCTCTTCCTAACGGTGATCAACTCCATGTTTATGGTGAAAATCCCTCAAAGAAGTTGATGCTTTTGTCATGTACTCGAGCACACAAATGCTTGCAAAAGCGATGTGTTGTTTTCCTCGCCCATATCGTGAACCCCGAGAAAGAAAAGAAGACTTATAAAGACGTTCCCTTTGTTTGTGAATTTCCTAAGGTCTTTCCCGACGATTTACCCGGTTTACCCCCTACTCGAGATGTTGAATTCCGTATCGATTTAGTTCCCGGAGCTACTCCCGTTGCTTAAGCTCCTTATTGTCTCGCACCATCCGAAATGCGCGAGCTATCAAGCCAACTTCAAGAGCTTCTTGATAAAGGCTTCATACACCTGATCACTTCCCATGGGGCGCTCCTGTCCTTTTCGTGAAAAAGAAGGACGGATCTTTCCGTATGTGCATCGATTATCATGAACTTAACAAACTCACGATAAAGAATCGTTACCCTCTTCCTCGTATCGATGATTTATTTGATCAGCTTCAAGGTGCTACTTGTTTTTCCAAGATCGATCTTCGTTCCGGTTATCATCAGTTACGCGTGTTGGAAGAAGACATTCCGAAAACTGCCTTTCGTACTCGTTATGGCCATTTCGAATTCGTGGTCATGCCTTTTGGTCTTACCAATGCACCCGCGGTTTTCATGGATTTGATGAACCGTGTGTGTAAAGCTTTCTTAGATCGTTTCGTCATTGTTTTCATCGATGATATCCTTATCTATTCAAAGTCGAGAGATGAACATGCGCGTCATCTCCGTTTAGTCCTCGAACTTCTTCAAGGAAATCGCCTTTATGCTAAGTTCTCTAAATGAGAATTCTGGCTCAAAGAAGTCCAATTTCTCGGCCACATCTTGAATAGTCAGGGAATTCATGTCGACCCGGCAAAGATTGAAGCCGTCAAGAGTTGAATTACACTGAAGAATGCTTCCGAAATCCGTTCATTCCTTGGATTGGCGGGTTATTACTGTCGATTCATCGCTGACTTTTGTAAAATCGTCGTTCCGCTTACCGCTTTAACTCATAAAGACAAACCTTTTGTTTGGGATTCCAAGCAAGAGGAAGCTTTTCAAACTCTCAAGCGTATGCTATGCAACACTCCTGTCCTCGCCTTACCTGACGGAAACGACGATTTGTTTACTGCGATGCCTCTAATTTTGGTCTTGGTTGTGTCCTTATGCAACGAGACAAGGTTATCGCCGACAACTCAAGATCCACGAGAAGAACTACACAACCCACGATCTCGAACTCGGTGCAGTTGTTTTTGCATTAAAGATATGGCGACACTACCTTTACAGTACTAAGTGTACGGTCTTCACCGACCATAAAAGCTTACAACATATCATTAATAAAAAAGAACTAAACATGCGACAACGTCGATGGGTTGAACTTCTCAACGACTACGATTGCGAGATACACTACCATCCCGGCAAAGCAAACGTCGTCGCCGATGCTCTAAGTCGACGAAGCTATGTATATAGTGTTCGTGACTCTCAAGCTTTGAATGATCTCGAAATCATGATTCGCTCCGCTCAGTTCGCATGTTTCAACGAGAATACCTTGGAACAACCCGAAATCCCGATGTGGAAGTGGGAGAGTATAGCTATAAACTTCGTTACCAAACTCCCGCGTACTTCATTCGGTCACGATAGCATTTGGGTTATCGTTGATCGTCTCACTAAATATGCGCACTTTATTGCTATACGTGAAGACTTTAAGGTCAAACGGTTAGCCCGAATCTATACCGACGAAGTCATTTGTCGACACGGGACGCCTCGTGACATCATCTCTGACCGCGACGGTCGTTTTACCTCGCGTCTCTGGGAGACTTTTCAATCCGCTCTCGGTAGTACGCTTAATCTAAGTACCGCTTTTCACCCTCAAACCGACGGTCAGATTGAGCGCACGATCCGCACCCTCGAAGACATGCTTCGTGCGTGCATCATAGATTTCGGTGGTAACTGGGATACGCATTTATCTTTAATCGAATTCTCGTACAATAATAGTTATCATGCCAGCATTCAAATGGCTCCTTTTGAGGCACTGTATGGAAGAAAATGGCGATCGCCTATTGCATGGCATGAGATTGGAGAAGCACAAATAACCGGTCCCGAGCTAATTCAAGAAACGACGGACAAAATCCTCCAAATCAGAGACAATCTCTTGAAAGCTCGGAGTCGTCAAAAGAGTTATGTCGATAAACGCCGCAAGCCCCTGCAGTTTGAAGTGGGAGATCACGTTCTCCTAAAGGTTGCACCTTGGAAGGGAGTGGTCCGCTTCGACAAGAAAGGAAAGCTAGCGCCTCGATACGTTGGTCCCTTTAAGATTCTAGAAAGGATCGGTAAAGTAGCTTATCGTCTCGAACTACCAGCGGAACTTAATAACATTCATCCGACTTTCCATGTGTCTAACCTCAAGAAATACCTAACCGAGGAAAATCTCCATGTCCCTCTCGAAGATTTGCAAATCAACGAGACTCTCCATTTCGTGGTAAAGCCTGTGGAAATCATGGACTGAGAGACTAAGAAACTACGACGCTCTCGCATCCCTATCGTGAAGGTCCGACGGGAGGGCAAATGTGGCGCCGAGTTTACTTGAGAATTGGAAACTGATATGAAGGCCAAGTACCCGCATCTATTTGTTACAGCTACTGCCTAATTTCGGGACGAAATTCCTTAAAGTAGGGGAGACTGTAACAACTCGGAAACTCGTTGTTATCTTTTACCTTCTTTTTATTGTTGTACTTCTTTTGTAATCCGAGATTCGGTTAATAATAAAGTTTATGTTAATTAATTATGGTAATGTACGTTATTATCGTATCTAATCGCTTAATGAATCGCATCGCTAATCTTATCGCATCGCAAATCGCAATTATTTATGTGGTTTTATGTTATTTATGTGTTATGTGTGTTTGTGGTTACGATTACGCTCGCTATCGCATCGCTCTCGCATTCCCGAATCGCTAAATCGCACTATTATATCAACCATAACGCTTAACGCTTTAATTTAACGCTTAATATAACTATCTAATGTGAACCGAATAACCAAACGAACGCTTAACGCGAAATCAGCAAACGAAACTTGGTCACCAGGCCAAGTTCGGCCGAACTTGACTACCACAAGTTCACCCGAACTTGCCTGGTAACCAGGACTTCCCTGTTTCCTCAAGTTCGCGCGAACTTGTACAGAAATGTACAAGTTCATCCGAACTTAGCTATATTTCCCTTGAAATCTATCATGTTCGCGCGAACTTGCATGAATACATGCAAGTTCGGCCGAACTTGTCTCCCTCAGCCCCTTCTCCTATAAATACCAAGCCCATTCCTCTCATTTGCACTTGCTGACCAAGTTCGCTCAGACTCCCTCATTCCAAATCTCTCGTGTTCTAAGTAAGAATCGACCGATTTCGACTACAACAACTTTTATCAACAACCAACAAAGGTTTACAACGATTTTGCACAAGGATCTACCTTCGTTTTCATCAAAAACCAATTCTTTTACAAAAATCTTCATATTTTTCCTCAAAACTTCTGTTTTAACTTAGATCTACACAATACGAGTTCGTTTGGTGTTAGTAGAGGCTTCCCAAACACCAGATCTGAAAGATCTCGGCTTGCAAGTTCTAGATCTGAGAAAAACCTTTGAAACCCATTTATTTCTACACAAGATACGGACTTTTGATGATGTTTTGTTCATTTTATGGTATGAAACAAAGCATCTATCATTCAAGATCCCATATCTGGTAGCACAAGGACGTTTATGTTGGTTTACACAAGCCGGACTAATCCGAACGAACCCCGAGTTCGCCCGGATTAGCCCACGCTTTTGTAAAACGGCTAAAACAGCTCTAAAAGATTTCTCCGACCTAAGTTTGCTCAGTAGCACAGGGTTGGAGGGATGAACACTCGATTTTCCTCAGCAAACGACGTGAAAACGCAAGATTTTGGACCCGAAAACATCAAGTTCGCTCGAGAATCACCAGCTTATCAGGTCAAGTTCGACCGAACTTGAGTGTTTCTTCACCAAGTTTCTTGCAAGTTCGCCCGGACTTGCCTGGTTTCTTAGGAAACCATACAAGTTCGACCGAACTTGCCGAATCAGTATGGTTTGCTACAAGTTCGCCCGAACTTGACAAGTTTCTTAGGAAACTCATCAAGTTCGACCGAACTTGACTCTAAACCCACCAAAACCCAGCAAGTTCGCTCTAACTTGTGTGTTTACACACAAGTTCGCCCGAACTTGTCTACTGCCCTATCAAGACTTAACCGTTTCAGCTTATCGGAAACTGATGCACTTCCGTTCGCGTATGCAGGCTGATCCGGCGCTCTTCTCGACTCTCCGCAGAATCTCCTACTTAACTAAAACGCACCCACAGTGAGTATACTTGACCCATTTTCGTTTTAACGCACTTTTTGGGTGTTACATACGTTCCTATATCAAAATCACATCACAAAATCAAACTGTTTATCACACGCGAATAATCTGATTGTATATGCTCGATGCGTGATACTAGAAACATGTGACTAGGACTTATTTTCTTTAACTTGCCTCCTTAGCTAGTATGGTACTATAGTTTGGCTTACACCCGCGGGGTCTAGTTAGGATGGACCCGCAAGCCTTCTCACGGTAGTTAGCATGAGAAATAAGCCTATGTTAATCTGTGTGAAATGTTTCGGTGTATCATGATGTGTAGTTAGATTATTTCGCGAACGCTTTCTCGATTACGCTAGTAGTACTTAAACATGTATGCTCACCTTTACTTAATTTTGTTGACATGTATTTTAACGTATGTAACAGGTTGAGGATTTTAGCTATGGATGCTTGGATGTTGCATGCTTAGCGTAGTTTAGTTAGTTTGTTGATGTAATTCAGATTTTGAACTTACGTATGAAATCTAGGGGAAATCGAACCCGGTTGAATTTTATGAGAAATCTTCGTTTTGTAATAATTGTTTAAATGTTACGTTTAATAGTATGGGATATCAAGCAGGTTGTGATATGTTAAATGATTGTTATGGAACATCTCGTGAAATCAATCTGGTCGCCTAGTGCCACTAACCCCGATGTTTCCGCCATCTGTTGGGGTGTGACAGATTGAGGGTTTATAATTTGAATATACAACTTGCAAAGGAAAGATTTCATAACTATGGAAAAATTGAAACTGTGGTAAGAAAATTTGTGATTTCCTAAAATATAAACCGTGGTTTCAAAGTGAATGAGGAGCAAGAGATTTGAAATCCCTCCTTTTTGTGAATTATCTTGATTAAGAGATATGCCACATCATCAAATGATGTGGCAAATATGTATTCTTTTAGTATAGTAAATAGATTAACTGCATAGTTCGTCTTTAGGCCATGTGAAGCCCTTGGTGGGGTGTTATGCGATAAGTGGCGAAATGCGTAAGAGAGGGGCTTTATGGGGCTTTACATAACTTGAGTGTGTAGTGGAGATATATGTATGGGGCTTTATATATATGTATGCATATATGTGTGTGTGAGTTGGGAAGAGAGGGCAACGCCGTGAAAATTTTCGTGAGAAAAAGGGATTTTCAGCACATGGCGCCTCCTGTAATGGTGTTCAGGGCGCCATGGAGCGCTATGTGGGAGGTTAGGCGTGATATAGAGCCCCACTACGGAGGGTCTTATGATGCAGGCTAGAGACGTTTTAAAATGGAAGAGTTAAAAATTATATACATTGACACATGTACATTAAAAGTTAGAAAAAAATGATTTATACTCCTAAAAATAGACATGTTTAAGAAATTGAGACATATACAACTAGAAAAAAAAAACAAAGAGAATGTGTTGTATATATGAAAACGACCAAAGTAGTCCAAATGCTTTTGATCGACACATTTTAATTGTTTTAAATTTTGTTTTATGTATTTAAACTAGCGGTTATATCCCCGGTGGGATAACACCATTTTTAGTGGAGTGTTGTAGTAGGATAATACCGGTTTTTCGTGACTTGTTGCAACGGGTTGATTTTGAAAATTAAATCATAGAACACACTTAACAATGATACATTTGAAAAACACGAAAAGCAATGCCGTAAAAACGTGCGCTGAAATTTTATTGAAATAATAAAGGAAAAAAATAGAAAAAGGAGATTTGGAGGTAACTAGGTTTACCCACGCACGCGTTGTGGCGCGTTAAACCGAATTGTTTTTCGGTTTGAACATTTTACATAATGAAGTTGACACAAAAAGCTGTTGATGTGTTTTAGCGTGACATTAAGAGAATTATAGAGGTACGGTTTTAACATTTACATGGTCTTTCTTTAATACATAAATCACAAGTTTTTTCTTCACGTGTCCGGGTACCTAGTCTTCTTTGTGTCGTGAATGTCCTCACCTGTATATTTTAGCAAACCGGTTAAAGTGAAAGATTCAACGTGACCGCTAGAAAACCCAGACAAGCCAGCAATATTCTCACCCCTACACAACACTTATAAGCTATAATGTTCAAAACAAAGAAACCGACATTCATAAACCAAACTAAAACTCACCACCAAGAGGATAATCTTGAGAATCAAACTGGCCCTCTTTGCATTGGTCATATAGAAAAGAGTGCCAGTAACTGTCGTATCTCCAACCATCATGTTTGGTTTTTATCTATTTTCAACTAGGTTAGGTACCTGTGTATTACACGAGTTGAACAAACAATGTGAATTATATAATTCATAACTCTATAAATAATCAAAATATAAATTTAAGTACCCAAACCTGTTATATAAAATTAATTAGAACACAAACCAACCCACATTATGAACTTACCCGTTTTAAACAACACACCAATTTGAATCAAACAAACAAATTAATCTGAAAAGTTACAATTCATTTCATTAAGCATATAACATACAACACATTTGAATTCCACTACAACAACCTTAAGTAACAATAAACAATTTGATGATTAAAACATATCTTCAGAAAACAACATATGCTTAAAGAAGATGGGTAGTTGACTTTGCAGCCTAGCCAACTTTTGTTTTATACAAATAGAAACACTTTTGTACAACAACAATGTTTTACAATAAACCTGAACCTGCTTTGTACAAAATCAAGTAAATAATTAGAAAGTATACCCTGTGTATCAATCCATCATCAATATTGGGGAGATGGATAGAGTTTAATATTAGAGATGTAATAACGTAATTTTTGTTGTTCTTTTTCCTTGTCTCCTTGTCGTTGTTGTGTCTTTTTCTGTACTCTAGGGTTTTTCAGCCTCGCTGGCCCTGTTCATATTCATAGAATCCTCCGCCAAAAAAATCAATATTGGGTAACTCGAGCTCCGAAACTCTAGCGCATCTACCTCATTGGCATTAGCTGCAAAAGGTCATAGATAATGGGTAATTTTTAGTTTTTGAAGGATAATGATGACTAATTCATACATAGGAATGCGATCAAATATAAACACTTATGTTGTAAGAACCATAAGAACCAACCCATAATTGACAAGTGTCCCTCAATAAAAAAATAGTTTAGGGGTAATTTAGACTTTTTGCCATATTTATTTATAACTAATTAAAAATAATTATTAAAATACCCCTAAATCCATGCAAGTTTGATTCAAATCAAAGTTTGATTTTTTTAACATATTCATGATCCGGTAACTCTCCATGATCGAACCAACCTTCAAGAACCACCACCAAAAAAAATATAATGAGCACTACAATATATAATTAGCACAACATCCTTAATCATTCTCCATTATCAGCACATCGTCCTCAATCGTTCTCCATTATCAACATAAACGACATTAGCACAACATCCTCAATCGTTCTCCATTATCAGCACATCAGATGTGCTGATTATATCAACTTTCGGTTTTTAGATTTAACACAGATGTGTTGATTACATCTACTTTTGGTGTTTGTTTGTAGTATGTTGTAATTAACACATAATCAGCACATTATCAACACCTTTTGGTAACTTTTTTTAAGAGTCACTTTTATAAATAAAAAAAAGTATAGCAACATGGTACTCATATTAAAGATAAGAAAATACTTGATTTTATGGTATAATTTTTTTTTAAAAAATAATAAAGTATATAAAAGTTATTTTAGTTTAAAAAAACCATGGTGGAATTTGTATTTAATGAAAAATGGTCAAATGACTAGCAATTTTACGAAATTACTCCTAACTTTTTAGTACTAATTTTTAATTCTAAGAGTTTTATTTGTAATCAAACTAACTCTTGATTTAAACTATCAATGGTTCAGATCTATTCTTACAGTTAGCACTGTTTGTACAGGATTTCAACTCTTCATTCATATTATGTTAAAGTAAAAGTAATGATTCTACAAATGTTATTGGATTCATTCAATAGTCACATCATTGTGCCTTTTATGCTTGACCTTATTGATCTTCAAGAGGTGATCAACTAGCAATAGGAAGAGAAACAGCATGACGTCTAGGAAGGGGGACCAACATCTAATATGGTAAATGAAATATTCGAAGATCTTGCTCTTTTGGTTCATGAGCAAGGAACACTGATTGGTAACTATAATTTTTCACTTCCTATTTTCTTTTTACATTCATGTTGTGGCTTGTGAGTTGAGTGTGATCAACTTATTTCAGATGATATTGGCTCAAATATTGACAACTATCATGCTGCAATTGCACAGGGAAAATCCCACCTTGTGAAAGGCTCAAAGATCAAACTCCTCCATGGTAATTCTTATTTACAGTTTTAAATTACCGGTAATACAATTGCACTTTAGTAGTTATGCCTTGAATACTTGCAAATCGAAAGTTTTAATTTTGCTTAAGTAAAAGGCTCTACTTTTCATTATCTTATTGCTAACTCACTTAACTGTTAAAAGAACTCATTTTGAGTCAAACCTATGCATAGATTTAAGCAATAGTTATGTCATTTGTCTTCACCTATGTCGATATTTAGCTTGGAAAGCCCCTAAGTGACCCCGAGATTGTATGTTTTTTTTGCAACCATATTGTAACTGTAATCATGAAAATTATAAAAGATAGACTTTTAGGGAGTGTTTAGTTTCTTTGCTTGTGGTTTGAGTTGATTTCGATTCGATTTCATTTTATGTATTGTGGTGTTGATTCATCATTATTCGAGTTATCGTAAGATATGATCGATCAACTCATAAAAGTTTTTATGGGTTGGTGTTACTGAATTTTCAGGCTTCTGGCGCCCGCAAAGGAAATGCGGGACAGGTGAAGCAATGGCAGCAGCAATTGTCGGAGAGTTTCCGAAAGTCAGCATTAAGAGAGGAGGAAGAGTAGTCAGGGTTGTTTTTGGAGATGAAAAATATGAGAGGTCTTCATTTGGAGTTCATTCAGGTCTTTGACATATGTTTCTCTAATTATGATAAAGAAAAAAAATATGATATTTATTTGTGATTTCGATTTACCTTTGTTATGATAAGTATAACTTATTCTCATCATCTTCATGGAGCCTTATTTATGTTTTAATGTTGTTTCATGCAGTTCTAAAGAAGTTAGAAGGGATTAAAGAAATAATAACATAATGTCCAACCAACAACCGATCAGGTATTCAATTTTGTGTGACTTCATCATCATCATCATCATCATACTCAGTAAATTCCGCCAATAGCAAAGCTAAGGTAAGGTCTAAGGAGGGTAGGATGTAGACAACCTTACCTCTACCCCGTAGGAATAGAGAGGCTGCTTCTGGTGAGCCCCCCAGCTCGATTCAGTGTCCTATTTGCTAAGTTAATTAGGTGTCAATTTGGTGACACTTAGGTAGGTATCATATTTGCTAAATTCTTTATTGTCGCAGGTGTCAAGCCTAGATAATTGAAGGAGTATAACAATTGAATTTTGTAAAGGACCCTGGATTTTTACGGGCTTCCAAAACAGTTCAGCCACCACTTGACTTGATGTTTAAAACCAAGAATGGGGGTTTTAGGGGAGTCATGGTAGATTTTGAGTTGTTCGGAATAATACGGTTTGTATATTGTTTCAGAAGAGTGGTCAATTTGCAGCTTTTTTTAATGCCACATACTGCATTAGGCTCATTCTCAGATGTAGGTGCCTCTTATTACTTATCAAGACTACCTGGATTCTTTGGTCATTCTTACTCTCATTGTGTTTTGCATTTAACAGCACAAACATTATCCTCATGTAACAACTTTGACTAGGTAAATAACTAAATATCATATATCGCAACATTTTGGATGCTTATAGTTGAGTTCTGCATGCTATTTTGATTATGAAGTTCATAAAATGGTTGGGGAATATGTGGGCCTTATGTAGTCCTGGGTAAACGGGTGGGTCAGGAAATGGTTCGGAACGGGTTATGAGTAACAAGTCCAATTTGGTTCGGGTCAAACCGGGTTATCACCAAAAATAGGGTTCGGGTCAAAACAAGGAGAGTTTTTTTTTACTTTATATTACGGACGGATGTTTGTTGTTTATTTCTGTTTATATGTTTACTTCTTTTAATTTTATTTAAGAAAAATGATTTTTGTTGCAAATATGATTTGATGTAGTGCTAACATTATGACGTTTATCTTCCCGTCCACGGACAGGTAAAGTACTAGTATTTTTTAGACCATATGTAGTGGGAGGGTAAAACAAAGCACCCACCCTTGAGCGTTTTGCGTCATGTGGCAATCCAGTCAGAAAGGGGTTTTATTTAGCGTTTTTCTAAAATGGACGTAGTGGAATAAGGGGCTTGTTTACCTTTTCATTTTTCTTAATTATAATTCATTATCATCCACACAAAACCTGCTGATCAACAATCATCATCGTTCATTGGCCAAAGAATTGATGAAGGGGGTGGAAAAAAGGACGCCTTGTGGACTTTTTTTTGAAAAAAACGCCCTAGGGGGCGGTTGTGGGCTAGGTTGGGCGTTTTTTAAGGGGAAAAACGCCAAAAAACCCTTCACTACGGGTGATCTTATTATTCTGAAAGCAAAGTTAAAGCACAAAAAGTATGATACTAATATTAGACAAAAAAAGGAAACAATTGCGGGTAGGAAATCGTCCAAAGTGTATTGTATTGTATTTTTTTTTTCATAAAACCTCTGATTTATTTAATCAGAAAAGCAGATTATTGTCCATATAATATCATTGTTGTAATCATATTAAGACCATGCGTAGTCGTCAACACCCCACCCTTGGGCGTTTTGCGTCATGTGGAAGCCTACTCAACAATTGGGCGTTTTCTAGAATGGGTGTAGTGGGGATGTGGGGCATTATCTTAAAAGAGGTGTTAACAATTAAATAAATAAAAAAAATAAAAAAATGGTATTGGGCAAAAATAGGAAAGAATGCATGTGATTGGCCAAAGGAGGTGGGGTTTGGCGTGTTTCAAATCACGCGGGTGTGAGTTTTTTGGGCAAATAGCGCCCAATGCGCCGAGAGGGGGGTGGGGGTTGGGGCGTGATTGATGTGTTTTGGGCAAAAAAACGCCCGACTGTGTCTAAAAACCGTTTCGTATTTGACATTAACCATTCAAAAAACTACATAATTCAGAAACAAGGTGTATGGGGTCAACGCTCTTGCCCAGGTTCAATCATCGATTGTGAAGAGAACTGTAAAGAGGAGCGAAGACTAAAAGTTTCACACACTTCATTCAATGCAAAAGAGATGGGTATTATAGCCACCCATTTGGCGGATAGGATACGGTTCCCGCGATTCTCGCAATAAAAAGTGGTTCCTAACGAATCCTTATCATATGTTTTAACTGTCATAACTACCTAATGAGTTAATGACCTCGTTTAATACATATTGGTTTGAACTAGTAATTTGACTTAGATACAAATATAAATAATAACGTCATCGAACATTTAAGTAGTGTGAATGCATATTAATCATTTGCTAGACTTTTCATATGGGAAATAAACTTTTAAGTAGAGTTTATATGTTAATGTATTAATTTTTATTAGAGTTTACGTCTCTAACAAAATCTTTAATTAACTGAAACTCATTTTCCACCTCTTGTATTAAAAGTAGGCTTGTGCCTAATTTGATGAGACTAGAAAAATACAAGAGAAGGGATACAAGAAAAATACATGGAGAGTTCATGAAAAAAATAAATACTTGAAGACACATGTGTTGAGTACTTAGAAAGATAAGTTTTCTCTATTCGATTTCATGACCTTCATATCCTTATTTTTTCCACAATTCTAAAACTATAATTTTTTCCGATGTAACCTCGAGCGCGTGACCATTTCCAACAATACAGACTGCTCCGACTGTTGTACCCGGGAAACAGAGACGTTGTCTTTAGTAGAGGCGCAAAATCTGTTTTAAGGGAAGCGTGTTGAACACGTGCCTCAGCCACAACCGTCAACACTTGTTTGTTCTTTTTGTAGCAAATTATTGTATGAGAAGATGCGGTTCAAGACCTTGTTGAAGCCTACACAACAGATCATACAAGAAGACGCGATTCAGGAGTTCATTGAGGACTACACACGAACATACAGAAGACGCGGTTAAACCTCTTGTTGAAGACTGTGGCTTGAATCAATTTTATTACATATGCCTATTACAAGTTATTTTCAATAGGATTTGTACATGGTAAATGTATTGCAGTTTCCCAAGTATGTAAAGACAGTTCTTTACTATTTTTATTTATATATTTTTTTATTAAAATTGTGACCCATATGCTACAAATAAACTTTATGGTTTCTTCATTAATCTTTCCAACAATCTCCCCCTAAACAAGAAAATGCCTATAATCTTTTTCTTTAATTCCATCCTTTTGCAATCGTTTCATCTTTGTGATTTCATTAACCCTCTTGGTTTAGCTTGTTCATTCTAATCCAATTTGTCCTTCTCGTTCATGATTCAATAATCAATTATTTCATTTCTTCCTTGCTTGCGTATCCCACTATTATGATCCTCCATGATTGTCTTGGTCTTTATATTCATTGTTTGATGATTCTTCGCATCCGTTTTCATATTTCTTTTGATTGGAAATTGGGTACAGGACCGGATCATTCCTTCATCTAGTGTAAGTGACTTGTGATCTAAACTCTTGGTTTGAAACATTATGTTTAGGTGTAATTGTGGAACGGAAACAAGGATGGCATTATAAAAACACTCTCTCTACCCATGACATTATAGCCTAGTAGCATCTTGAGGTGCGATAAAGCTTAGAGTACATCAGGTCCCGGGTTCGATTCATACAAAGGGATTATCCCAGATTTATTGGGTTCGTCCTTATTTGGTATATATGCATTATAGCCTATTGGAGATAGATATGATCGGGTGGTTTCGCCAAAGGCACACGCACACACAATCTCTCTCTCTCACACACACAAATTACCAAAACTTTTCATCCTCTCGGTCATGGCGATTAATCAACCATTTTCTTTCATTCGAATCTCACTCTTTTGAGGTATATCATCTGAACATTTTCTTATTTTCTATTTCTCTAGTAATTTATGTACGTTCTTGAAGAATCGTAATGTATATTTGTGAAATCAACGAGTGTTTTACTTTTGGAGCACCGTTTGTGTTCTAGTTTTGTTAAAATTGTTGATAGAGTGTTTAGTTTTTAAGCATTGTTAGGGTTTTAGTTTTGTTAAAATTGTTGATAGTGTTTTAGTTATGTATTAGTTTCTTGATTGTATACTCATCACTGATTTGGTGAGTGTCTTAATTTTGCTTTTGCAGTTATTTAGTTTCTTTATTTGTTTGTGGATTGTTATTCTTATTTCTATTCATGGAAGTTGCTTGTGATAATATTTTTGCAGTTATTTAGTTTCTTTATTTGTTTTTGGATTGTTATTCTTATTTCTATGCATGGAAGCAATGTTTTAAAAGCTGGTATTTTAATTATACCGGGTTAGACTAAAAAATGGTTCAACCAGTTGAACCGGGTTAAGGCGGTTCAACCGTGTTGACTGATTAACTCTATAAATCCATAAAATATAATTTTAACTCAAAATATAATCCAAAATTACATCATTCAGTAATAATAAAAAAATTCCAAAAGTTAATCCATAATAAAAAAATTATCTAAAAGTTCATCATTAAATACCCATTATATAGCAATTCGCAAACACTATAACAATTAATAACATGAATGATTGAACAAAAGTCAAAAGTTGGTAAACCTGGATGATCGGTTGAATAACTTAATTTGAAAAACTCAATGATTGTCTATCTTTGAGTGAAGAAGAAGTTTGATTGATGTAGATTGTCAATTCTGGGCACTAAGTTTTACACTTTAACTAATAAGGTAAATATTCACCTTTTTTAGACACCTAAAAAATAAACGTTCAAAATTTTGACATTTGACCCGATATGAACCGGTACCGGTATACCGGTTTAAACCTGTATAACCCAATTTATCGGGGGTACAACTTTTATGCCGTTTCCTTATTTTAACGGTATGATTCGTGCCGGCCAAACATCTGACATCCGATTTAAACCGGTTTTTTAAAACATTGCATGGAAGTTGCTTGTGTATAATTTTTTTTCTACGTTAATTCAAAACCCTAGAAACAGATTTCTGTTTTCCTATGGATAATAAACTTTTTTATAATAAACTTTTCCAAAAACTAACTGTTTAATATAATGATAATAGATAACAATATGTATAATCTGGACTAAACACATGCAATTTGTAAATCACAATTATGAAATTATATACACGTTGGATGATATTTATTGCTCCTTAGGTGTTGATGACTATTTCTAAAATATTCTGCAACCATATCACCCTTTTGCTGATCTTATGATATCCTGCAACCATAGGATGTTACATTGCCACCCTTTTTTTTTATATGAGACTCTTAGTTTGTCATTTTGTTAATTGAATAAAACAAGACTCTATTACAGTACATGGAAGGGATAAAAAGAAAACCCATATGAGTTACAAAAATCATATGATGTTACATTGCCACCCCTTTTTTTGTTATGTGAGACTCTTACTTTGTCATTTTGTTAATTGAATAAAACAAGACTCTATTACAGTACATGGTAGGGATAAAAAGAAAACCCATGTGAGTCACTAAAACTCTAGAAACCCCATTACAACCATCTATTCGTAACAATCAATGGTGGAGATTGAATCTGTTAAAAAAAATGTTTTTCGGTACATGTAGTAGACCTATTTACAAAAAGTACTTTTGCAGACCTGTTACATAAAGTTGTAACACGTGGCAAAAGGAGGTTCATTCATTTGTGTTTTATAATTTTCTTAACTTATATGAAATTTCTTTCTATAATTGCCCTTAGCGTACATATTTATTTGCATTATATATATGCAAGTACTTTGTCCTCCATGATTGTATACAAAGTTTTAACAGATTTTTTTACACCCTTAGTCTGAGCTAGAGAATTCGAGCGTAACTAGTAATTGTAATTTTTGTGTTTTGACTCGTCGATCATACTTCGATTTTCTAATAAACACAATGATTCTATGTTCTAAGTAGTTAACATTAACGCCAATATTTGCAGGTTCTCTCCGACCATTTCTCTCCTTCCCTTAGGTGGTTCTTTCATCATTATCAGCTTGTGTAAGTTTCATGTACTAAGTTAGATTTAATTTATTTGGTTTTAAGTATGCGCAAATTAAATAATTTAAGCAGAAGTAGACTCTTGTCCAAAACTATAAGCCAGTGGCAGAGATAGTCCATCTTGGTAAAATTAAGTCAAAAGCAGGCAAAATTGGTATGTCGGTAAAAAATGGTCTTTTTTGGTTTAAAAAGTCAAATTTCGGTAAACATATGTTAATATTCAAAAGAAATAAGTTTAATTTTATGTAGATCTACAAATATATATATATGTATATGAGTAAATTGCACAAAACGTCCTTTATGTTTCTTCAAACTTGCAGGTTTCAGCCTTAATGTTTAAAACTTGCTAAAAACAGCCTTTACATTTATTTTTGTTGCATGTTCAATCCTTTACCACTAACCAAGTTAATTATGTCAGTTAAATTCCCTCACATGCCTAACATGTGAGGGTATATTTGTCATTTTAATTTTACTTCTTATAAACCCCAAAAAACCTACAGGACCACCCTCTGTTCAATCATTTACCCATTTTAATTCTCTTCATCACCTTCGATTAAAATGCCTACCCCCATTCTTCCTCATCATCTGCAATGAAACCTGCAAGTTTGGTGAATTCCATTTGTTAAATTGAGCTTGTGTATTGTTTTCCCACCCTCTGTTCATCAAGAGTCACTGCACAAATCTGTGCATACTCATTGTTCGTCCAAAGATATCCAACATAATTGATCTATAACATAATCGATCATGTGCGTCTTCAATTGGTATTAGAGCGTGACGCTCCTGGTAGTAAACGATCAAGTGAGTCGATCATGAAGAACACAAAATTGGTGCACCGTGTTCTACATAAGAAATTGAATTGATTACCGTGGTTTAAAAGGACCAATCATTGTATTCAATTATCATCGTCGCATTACGAAGAAGAACCTAAAACGGAGCAGTGAAGAAATTGCAGAATTGCGATCCTCGTTTTCCGGCATAATGACAAGGAGAAGTTGAAAACGAGAAGAGAATTAATCGATGTAGGCAAGGGGCCAGAGAGACATCGATTTAGTAGCCCAACGCAGAGGGTTATTTTGAAGAAATTGATAAGAAATCATGTAAATTGGATTGTCCAGAAAACATAGATAATTAAGTGAAAGTTTTTTTGTGACAAAAGATTCAGCGACAAGAGAAGGCGATCAATTCGTTAAAGGAAAGGAAGTGGAAAGAATAATCATCGATCGGCGGACAGAAAAATTGAACCGTTAGGCAATTCGGAACCGCTTAACCATTATTCGAAGAATCGAAGGCAGTCTCCATCAAACATGTTTTAAAATGAAGAACGAAGTGACCGTTTATTAGAATGGTACTGTAGTTTCTTTTGAGGTTTTATAAGAAATAGAAGTAAAATGACAAATATACCCTCACATGTTAGGCATGTGAGGGAATTTAATTGAGATAATTAACTTGGTTAGTGGTAAATGATTGAACCTGCAACAAAAATAAACGTTAAGGCTGTTTTCAGCAAGTTTTAAACATTAAGGCTGGAACCTGCAATTTTGAAGAAACATAAAGGACGTTTTGTGCAATTTTCTCTCTCTCTCTCTCTCTTTATATATATTACAAATAAATTTCAACCTGATTAATCTCAATTAATCTCTAAGCAATACTCCACCGACTAGCGCCGAGCTATCTTTACAACCATCAGCATATTATCTTATTAATCAATTCATTCACCATTTTAGTTGGTTTTAGAACTAACCAAAACTCAAGTAACCTTATTTGAGCTCTTAGAATGGAGTTTAAGTCTCCCAACTCAATATCTTGACCCATATTGGTAAATTACTATGATAAATATTATATTTGTAGTGATCAACAAATTGTTTATGGATTTGAAATATTCTAAAAAGAATTTGGTGAATAGTGGGCATTTTAAACAAAAATACTATAATTCATAATTACTTTGAAAACAATATTATAGCAATATGGGTAAATTACATTTTTCGTCCTTTATGTTTGTATCGTATTATAATGGATAGCCTTTAACTTCAATAATCACAGTCACAGTCCTTTATTTGTAAAACCAATTACACACTAGGTCTTTTACCACTAATAAAGTTAAAATTTTCAGTTAAGTATAGTATATGCGTTACACATAGGTTAGTAATTTAACAACCTGATTCTTCCCCCTTGTAACTCTTTCTCTCTCTAAGTTTTCTCCACAACCACCATCATCCGACTACCACCACCCCAAAGTGCCACCGTTGCAACTTGCAACTCATTCCATCTCTGGAAACCACCACCCCACCTCATCCTCCGAATTCCCCTACCCTGCCACCATCACCACCCGATTCCCCTTGATTCTTCCCCCTTAATATATATATATATATATATATATATATATATATATATATTTTTTTTTTTTTTTTTGCAGAACCTCCATCTATCTTATTAATATGTTTAGATATATGCTTCAAATCATCTTCTCCCACAAAATGCTTGCTTTCAGCATCTAATTTTGAAGAACAGAGCATATAAAACATAAATTTAGCCACAATTACCACCAACTATCATTACCAGCAAACAACCAACATCAAACCACCACAACCAACCATTACCACAATCTCTAAATTTTAAACCCTTTCTAAATCTGAAATCCCATCATCCACCATTAATGCTGCCACCACCAAATCTTCGGTTAAATCCACAATCCCCACCACCAGAAACCTCCACCATATCCGGAAACCACCCACCACCATCAAACAACGATTTGGGCCATGCCCTAGTTCGTCGGCGGCGAACCTGTTTGGGTCATACGCACCTACCTCAAGACCGGGTCTGAATTAAAAGATCAGGATGGCGGCGGATCTGAATCCACAAGACTGGATCTAAAATCTAAATATGGCTTGGGATCAGGCTAATTTTTTTGGGTTACATGTGAATTTTTCGGTCGGGGAGGTGGGTTTAGATAGGTTCTAGGTGGCCGGATTTGATGGTGGTTGTAGCCGGAAATGGTGTGGTGGTGACCATTGTAATGATAGAAAAAATGATCCATGAACACGTAGTGGGGCGCGTCATCCTCCAAAACACAAATCCTAAATGGATATAGTGCCCGGAGAAATGATGTACGTGTTATTCGAGAGAATTCATGGCATGTGTAATGCTTTCAACTCACATACATTATTTTACTTTACAATGTTTTCTCACATCATAATATATAAAGACAACAACCCTCAGCAACGGTTTGCAACATTTCGCTTAACGTCAAAAGGGTTATGACTAAAGGACCTAAGGAGAAGAAGGATGCAAAATAGAAAGTTGTGAGTGTTAAATTGATAAATGTGGTTATCATATAAATAGTATTACTTTCTTAAATGTATTTCAAAATAATATTTATAAGCAATAATATTACAGGAGGTTGAGACTTTTTTAACGTTAAAATAAACTAGTTAGTGACTAAAGACCTGGGTGTAAATGATTTCACAATAAGATATGTTTTTTGAATAAATATTTTTCAATACTTCAATAAAAGAGTTAAATGCTATTTACCTAAATTATAATACTTTATACATTGATTTGTGTGTTTTTTTAAATAATAGTTATCTCGACACAAGTAGCCGTTAAAAAATCTGAAGTATACTTTTTCACTGTCGCAATAATATTTTTCAAATACTCAATAGGTTTAAACTGTAGTTCTATGAAATGGAGACATTTCTTGTTTTATAGCTTCCTGACTGAGTAATGTTGTATTATACAAACGTAAAGTGACTTGATAATGTTCTCAACACCATCTCCGTGGGCTTTATAGGGGCATGAAGATGGAGAGACATTTCTAGTATAGTGCATGATGAGAAAAACAAAATTGAAAGTAATGACGGAATGAGGGCATTAAGGGGCGTTAACCGTTAAACAATTTTTTAAGGAGCGTTATGTGGTGGAAAATGTCATTAAGGGGCATTAACCATTATGGAAGACCTAAGTAGATATATAACTCAATGAAGGATTAATATAGATAATATTGTAGTAGGTTGGAAAAAAAACAACTTCACATGAAAAAGAAGACTCTGAAGATGAAGAAACTCGGTGATTATTAGAGCCGAAGACGTATATTTACACTCCTTTATTTCTTACCATTTTGTATAAACTTACTCAAACTCGTGTATCCTTCCCAGACCCCAATTAGAATTAACTGATCAAACATCGGCAACCTGTAGACGTATGCTAGAAAATAATGAACAAGAAGTTTGGGAAGATATAAACTCGACTATCAGGCATCAGTCGCGAGAATGCCGGCCTCAAGTTTACCAATTAGACACCAACATTCATCGTTGGCCTCAAGCTTACCGATCACTCGATCAAACACCAACATTAATCTTCGGCCTCAAGCTTAAGCTTACTGATCAGACCCTAGCATTCATCGCCGACCTCAAGTTTACCGATCAGACACCAGCATTCATCCTTGGCCTCAAGCTTACCAATCAACCCCGGGTTATCAATTTCCCAGCCATCAACTGAGCAACTAACGCAGGTCCATCGACTAGACACTTATCCTAGCCACCATCAACTGGAGCAGCTGGCTCAGGTCCATCGAAATGCCACTTACCCAACCACCATCACCTGGAGCAGCTGGAAATCAACCAGATTCATATTTTGACTACATCTGCATTATAGCTATAGGTATGTATATACTTACTGAAAACAAGATTTATGAAAAAATTTGCTTGCATAAACCTGTAAATGTATATAGTTGATCACATCTTTTCTTAATCACTCACAATTAAATCAAGAAACCGGACATTGGTTTCGCAGGACTACATGCTTTCAGTGGGCCTTCGTTCATTTCGGCTCCTTTTGCCATAAAGGAGGAGGGTGGATGGTTTAATTACGTCATCCTTCGTTAATTTCGTTGTTGCGATGTACTTTAACATTAGTTACCTTGGAAAATGTTTAAACTCAGAAAGAAAGCCATGGATACAAGGATGTGGCCATGGTTTCTTATCCTGCTTTTGGATGTCAACTCGGTGTGGTATCTTGATAAGTATAAAAAGAGAAAATCATTTTTTTTTCAAATACAACTTATTGCAAACTCACTTCATATCTCTCTTTTAGGCACTTACAACCGTACTTTCATATGTAAGAACTAGTGTCCTTTTGTATTGTAAATGATTAAAATTGTTTGGGTTATGAATGAATTATGTGCTTTGAAGATTTGAAAATGGATGAATTATTTGTTTTGAAGCTTTGGATGGTGACTTTATCCTCTTGTGAGACTGAATGATATGCTTTTATTGTTTTTTTTCGCTTTTATTTTTATGTCTTTGTTGTTTTTTATTTTATTTTTTCTCTGTTTTAATTTTAAATTCTCTTTTTAATGTAAATTTTAAGTCTTTTATTATTTACTTTTGGGTTTTTTTTTAATTTCTTTAAGTAATTATTTAACTTATATTTAACTAAATAATCTTTTAAAAATGATTTAAATGTGTTTTCCCTGTACATGTAAATAAGATTTACTAAAAAGGTTACAATAGATGCAGGCAACTTGCGTCGGGGCTTTAATTTTCGAAAGGGACAATTTTCATCACATGTCTATTGCAATTGTCGGCGTTACCCTTGCCATTCTATTTGTAGTAGTCCTTTTTATTTTTCTTTGCAAATTCACTATAAGGGAAGAAAATCCGTATCTGGGGTTAGTTTCTAATAACACTGTAATTCATATTAGAGGGATTAATCTGTAACTATGTTCCCTATTTATATTACGTGTATTCATTCATTCATTATCTAATACAATAATACAATACAATTACCAAGATTATTTAGTATCATACCATGGTATCTGAAACCCTAAAACTCCTGCCGCCAATCCTCAACTTTCCCACCAGTCCTTTTTTCAATACACCTTCTTTTTCCTGATAGCGTTGCTTGTTCCCTTCTCCACAACTAACCACAACTCTCACAAGTTTGGCTTTACCCTCCCACACCAACCATGGTTATTGGAAAACCATGATTCAACCTTTTCTCATCACCAATAATCTATTTGGTTATGTCGATGGCACTATCCCATGTCCACCAGCAACTGTTCAATCATTGACATCTTCTGACAAAGAGGCTACCCCTGCCACACAATCAAACCCCAACTAAGACATTAGTTTATAATGATGCTCGTATACGCATGTTGATTCTGTCAATCATCTCAGAAACTCATTCCAACATGTACAGGGCACCACTTCTCATAACCTTTTTCCTTTTTGTCTCTACAAATTGGTGAGCAGTACAGTTTTATACGGAGGCGTAAGATGTAACGATTCATATTTTCATACTTTCCATTTTTGGAAGCTTTGTAATCGTATTTTGTTTCAATCTATGTCATCTTGAGACTTTTATCATAATGGAAATACATTTTTATTCACACTCGTTTATTTATACGTTACCTGATGCTTAATCAATCGCGAATACGTGTTTTATATACGAAACCGAATTATACTTGACGTTTATTTTATGTTCGGGATTATACTCATACACATTCATACTATACACATGCTTGTACATGCCTTAAAATGTCCTAAAACACATATTAAACATATTGCATAATTGGACAAACCACCAAACAACAAGGGCTAAAATTACATTTTTTTATTTTTTTGAAGAACATACGGGCCGGAGCCTAAAAACATACGGGCCGGATCCTAAAAACATACGGGCCAAATATATGCCCGGATGTTGCAGAATTGTTTAAAACCCATGGATTGGACCTCCTTTCCACCTCCCATCTCCTCCAATCACCTTCTAACCTCATTTAAACTAAAAACCTAATCCACCCCTATATAAACAAGCATCCCTCACCTTGTTTTCACTTACCACACCTCAAATCTACTCCAAAACACTCAACAATTCTCAAGAAACTTACAACTCTGAGCAGAAAGTTCTAAGTGTTCAAGTGAGTTTTCAACTCACTTCTTCACCCCTTTCATCTCATTTCTTGTTTCCTAACTCCTTGGATAACCTCTAGGATATTACCCAATGTTCACCAAGGTGTAACAAGGTGGTACATCACCTATATGAGGCTCCAAAGTGAGTACAAAATTCTGTTCTGTTTAACTTGTGCTTGTTACATTAAATCTTGTGGAAAAGTTGCACCAAATCTTGTTCCCAACTAAACCCGTGTTGAGGGACTTGTGTTATGGTACATTTCTAGAAGTTATGAGGTTCATAACCTCCTAAACTTTATGTTCTAAAGGTTCCAAGAAACCTAAACAAGTGTTTAAACCATCCAAGCTCACAACTCTCAATGTTGTGAGACTTGTGTTTTGGTGAAAGTGTGAACAATGGAACCTTGGCTTCCAACTATGATTCCACTACCTCACTTGCTTGATTTTTTAGTCATCTTACCTCTAAGTTACCAAGTAATCTTACTAGTAGCAAAGTGACCAAACTACACCAAGTCTTCAAACATTTGCCATGTTTGGAATGCACTAGTCTAGTTTGTTGTCACTTGGTTGTTTGGTGGTTTAGATGATACAATATTCCAAGTAGCTTTCAAGAACCAAAGTGAACCAACCCCACCTCGTCTCCAACATCTGCCATGTTGGGTATGTACTCGTCGGATTGTCCTCATTTGGCTACTTAGTAAATTATGTACTTTCAATTTTAGTCAATATTCATGGCCAACCGAAATATCAACTAAGTTGATGATTTCATATAATGAGGTTTAATGGATGCAGATCACCCTACCTCCTTGCATGACCATTTCATGGTACCTTATAACAATATGACCATAATATATATTTCCATCATTTTAATTCCAAACCCAATCCAATCAATAAATCCACAAACTCATACACCTCCGTTTCCCCATCGTAGGGTAACTTCGGTGTTCCAAACTCAACGACTCGTGGACACTTTGGCTTGACTTATAGTTTTTGCATGCTGCCATGTCTGGATTTGAGACAATCTTCTATACGTATGCTATGCAATCAAACTTTACCTTTGTTGACTTTTACTTTAATACTTATTGCAGGAAATGGATGATGACGCTCAAGAAATTGATTTAGGGCGAACTAGAAACGTACTTAAATTTGTGTTATGTATTTCCTTATGTTTTGTTGCATTTAATTTGCAAGACGTTGTATTTTCCATTTCAAGACTATGTATTTTCGTTTAGAATGAAATGAAATATTGTTATTTAAATTATTGTCATATTTAGCAAAGTTATGAAGTCTCGAGCAATCTATTTTCGTCCCACCTCATATATAGCATATTTGGAAACGATGTTACACAATCATTCACAAACAACCTGCCATGAAGTATAAACTGGTCTTACGTAGCAATCGTCTCCTCGATGATCAACCAAGGGATTGCATACCTCTTGAATATGGCCTCGATTATTAGAAAGTCTGATATGTTGCCGGAGGACTGGGTGAACCATCATCTTTAAAGATTCGTCATTAAAACATTACGGGTGTTTACAACATAGTTGACCAACTATACGGTAAGTTATTTAGTGATACATTTTTAGGGGTGTGTTAATTAATTTTGAATCTTATCTCTTAGGAATAAGAAGAAAGAAAAATTAATATTTAAATTGAGTCTTGTTTGCTTAATACATGATATTTTAATTAGAGTAAGGAATAGGCAAAAAAAAGTAGGAGTTCGTATTCTACAGGTTATGTCTCGTATATATAAAGAATGTTTGGGTAGATATATAGTCCATTTATTTTTTGTATTGTTAATTAGTTTAATAAATATCCAGAAAAAAGTCGTCGTTGCTACCACAAAATTACCATGTTTGTTTTCTAGCACGCCATCCAATCTGTTTCGCTAACGATTGGTATTATAGATGTTAATTGGTCATAAGATTTCATAAATTAAATGTAATTTTGTTATATAGATTTTATTATTGGACGTAAAACTATAATTATCAAGCATTAATATGCAAAAGAATTTTACTATTAATTGTTTTGGGTTAAGTGGGCCGTGATCGTGTCAACATGTGAATATTAGACCATTTTTTTTGCCTGGTCAAAAGCTCTTCTTGCGTCAATTCAACGCCTAACCGCCTAGGCGCCACCTGGCTCACCTTTACCTGCTTAGTATAGACTCTTACATGATGAGTTTCAGTAAAAAAAAAAACAGGAAGTTATGGTATACGACTGGATGGGCGTCATCAGTTTTCAGCGGTACGTACTCCCCACCACATGTCGTACTACTCTTCCTTCGTGCCTTTGTCTTTTTTTTTTTTGCAATTTAAGAAAAATATTGAATTAAGACTCTTAGGTATATCATGATTTAAACATGAATACTAAGAATAAAAGAAATAATTTTTTTTGTATTTAATATCTAATTTGATTAAATAATTTACAGACATGTGTAGACTTCATTCTTAAAATCAGTTTTTTTTTTTCCAACCATGAGAACCCGTTCATAAGACCTCACCAATACCTTCTAAAAATCGGATCAAGTAAACCCCCGCAACTTGTTCCTGGCCAAAGTTACCCAAAAGTCTATCGACAACAGCGTGAGCATTGCCCGATGTATTTTCTTGGGTATTAAAAAGCCCGTTTCTTTAAGTTGTGTTGCATACAGTTGTTGTTCTGGTGGCACTTCTACATGAAGAGAAAAAACATCACGTTTATTATGAATTGCCATTATCAGTTAGCCCGATAATGGTAGGTTTCGTGAGTTTTCCCAAACAGGTTCTCATGTTTATCCAAGAAGAATAATCATATAATCAGAAACACATGTCTGCGTAGGATCCCTGAAACAGAAAAGTGAAGTTTTAAATAAAAAATAAAAGCTAAAAACGGACGAAGAACGATTCGAAACTTGAAAGTTGGATATACGGATCATTAGAATATGTAATACGTGAAATTCCCTGCACCCTTTTAATCATTCATTTTACTTTGGGCTTTTATGTTATAGATAAGTAGTGGGCTTTTAATCAGAGCAAGGTTTTTTAAAAAAATCTTGAGAGGGTGAGGGTGTGGCAATTCTTTTAAAACCGAACCGGACAGTGAACCGGACGTCATACTCGTCAACTGGTCGATCCGGTTGGCCTGCTCTAACCGGTTTTGGGAGCCAGATCACATATTTAATGATTTACCAAAGATATATAAGCTATTTTGAAAATTCATTGAATAAAATAAAATGTCTCCATAATGAAAAAGTAATAAGACTTGTAATTTCCAAGGCTATCCTTCAACGGACGTCATTATTACTTTTTAAGTTTCCAAACTTTAATTTCAATTATGAAATCTGAAGCAACTACTCCATTCTATGCCTTGTTTTCATTTTCATCCACTTTTCTAGTTCTAGACAGTGGCGGACATTGGAAGTTTTTTCATGGTGGCTGGAAATTTTTAGGGGTTCTTAGTCTATCTTTGTATGATAGTTTGGTCGGGTCATATAAAAAAAGATAATCAAATTAAATTATATATAATCAACAAAATTATGTCAAACATTATTACAATAAAAATCAAATATATCTAAAGTTGCTATTTACAGGTCCTCATTTTTTTTAAATCTAGCCTTTGCAATTGCTTTTTACACAAACGTAAATTTTTTTATTTTTATATATACTTCAAGGTTATCAAATAAGAATAGGCTTATTTCATTTAAAATAAATGAAATTTTACAACAAAATTTAAATAGATTGAAAGAAAATGAACAACATTATCAAATAGATAGTAGTATAAAAATTAGAGTTAAATGCTTGGTTGGTCCCTGTGGTTTGCAAATCTTGCAGTTTTGGTCCCAGTGGTTCACTTATTACACACTTGGTCCCAATAGTTTCAAATTTTGCACTCGGGTGGTCCTTACCACTAACCTTTGTTAGATTTCTCAGTTAAGTATATGCAAAATTACTATATTACCCTCGTCTTCTTCATCCTTTCTCTGCTACCACCTGCAACTACTCTGCTACCACCACCCTCACCCTCGCCGCCTTTCACCGCCATACCACTCAGCCATACCCTCCGGCGTCTCTTCCACTCCTCCCTCCGTCACTCTCCTCAACAACGCCTCCACCTCTCGCTTCCTCACTCTCAGATGCTCTGCTCAGTCTCCAAACACCATACCAAATATGTTCAGTGAGTAGCAGTATGGTATGGTACGCTACAGTACCGGTATTCGTTCCGAAATTTCTGATGCCTAATATGTACCTGTAGAGGATGAAGGGGCCGCTGGCATCCGTGGCGCCTCATGAGTGCGTGAAAACGGAGATTAAACCCTAGAAGATGAGGATTTTGAGCTGAAGAATGATAATATAACTGTAATCGATCGCGATCTTAGAAGAAGATGAGTAGTAATAAACTCTAATTGACTTCAACGGTCGAATTGTGCTTAGAAGAAATTAACAGAAGATTAACAGAAGATTAAAATCACCTGATGCGGTTGGAGACTGAGCAGAGCATCTGAGAGTGAGGAAGCAAGAGGTGGAGGCGTTGTTGAGGAGAGTGACGGAGGGAGGAGTGGAAGAGACGCCGGAGGGTATGGCTGAGTGGTATGGCGGTGAAAGGCGGCGAGGGTGAGGGTGGTGGTAGCAGAGTAGTTGCAGGTGGTAGCAGAGAAAGGATGAAGAAGACGAGGGTAATATAGTAATTTTGCATATACTTAACTGAGAAATCTAACAAAGGTTAGTGGTAAGGACCACCCGAGTGCAAAATTTGAAACTACTAGGACCAAGTGTGTAATAAGTGAACCACTGGGACCAAGACTGCAAGATTTGCAAACACAGGGACCAACCAAACATTTAACTCTAAAAATTAAAATAAAAGTAATATAAAACAAGAAAAAACTAAACTAAATTGAGTGATGAAAAGGTTGTCACATTAACTCCGATTTAGACTGACACAAATAGTCCGTTCTTTTATAGCCACAAATGGTCTGTTCTTTTTTTTTGGCTTTTAGACAAATAGTCCCTCCCTTTTTTCACCCGCCATACAAATTTTTAACTTCAATAAAATGAAATTTTAACCCTACACTGTTATTTCATTTTACAACCCACTCAGCTTTTGAAAATTGTAATTTTCACCATCCATCAACTTTAAAAAGTTGAAGTTTTAACCCCCACGCTATTACTCCGTTTTACAACTCCCTCGGATTGTGGTCTACGTTTTGACGTAAACTTTTTTTGGAAACAAGTCAGATCAAATATTATACGTTTCCATGCCTATTTTATGTACGTTTCCAGTAGGTCTATGTTTCAATGTAAACCTTTTTTTTGGAATCAAACAGGTCAAATATAATACGTTCCGTGCTTATTTTATGTACGTTTCCAGTAGGTCTACGTTTCGCCGTAAATTTAGTTTCGAATCAAATGGGGTCAAATATAATATGTTCTCACGATATAAATTCAACTTACTCTACGTTTTGACCCTATCACAACGCGGTAGAGGTACAATTTCAACCCTTGATTATGTTTTTTTTTTTGCGTTTCCTATGTATGAGTCGGGTCACATATAAATAGTTATGATTGAACGCTATAAATTTTACTTTACATTTTTATCCAATTGGGTACGTCAAAAGGCGCGTTTTCATATGGTAATGCACACATAATGTTTGGACTAATTCGTTCGATATTTGCAATGTATCTGCGCTTCAATGCGCACGGGTGTAATACTTTATTACTCTTTTTTATATATTGTACTTTTACTTAGTCATTGAATAGATATCGTATATTTTCTATAACATCTTGAGTAATAGTAACAGTTTTTTGTCTTTTATGGTTTTGTTTTTTGTGGTTTTTATAGTAACATTTAGAGTTTTTCTTTTTCATTTTTTGTAAAACTTTGATTTTTTTTTCATTTTGCCTCAAAAGATAATGAGGTTTAGTTTTGGGAATATGCCATAAAATAGTAATCAAGTTTTAGAAGTTTTTCATTCATGCCACTTCTAAAATTTCTTGTTCTAATTCGATCATTAAACTTTATTTTGATGTTCTAGTACTATATATTTTACTTGAATAGAAGGTCAGAATCCTATATGGCATTTTTTTATTTTTTTAACTATTTTATGATTTAAGCTATTTAAATTCACAGCTTAAATTCTTAAAGTTTATATGGTATGGTGATATTGGTTAACTGGAAATGGTTTCTAGAAGTTAAACAAAGCTGAAAAGGGGTTTAATTGGACCTGCTCATAGACACATATGGCCGTATGGCCCGATTAGCTTTTCTTGGCCGTTAAAAAAAAGCTTTTGTAATATGGGAGTGATGTTTATAGTACGGGCTGTATGACCTTCCTTAGTGGACATAGACCTGTAGATGTTCCAACTTCTAACACCAAATAAACAAGTATCCATAGACCTCTTCCAAGAAATTCAATCTACAAAGAGAAGTGATGGGTTGTACTTCTGTTGTCTCATGATTGTATGTGACAATAGTACACAACTAAATACTCTTTTAACCTCATTTTGACTTTTTTCATAAACCCTACCCGTACCCGGACCCGATACGAAAGAAAACCGGTTTTGGTCAGCTAACACAACCCATATTAAAAAATAGTTCTAGTTCGAGTTGACCCGTATGAAAAAACATATCGGGTTCGGGTTGACATAAAAAACAGGTTGATCCGTTAACTCGTTTAACTATTTAGAAAAAAAAAACTTTTATATTTTTTATAGTTTTTTTTCGTTTCGATTTTACATGGTTAATCATAATAATATTGGTTTTGACACATTATATTATTTACGTGTCACACCCCACAAGGCATTCTAGTTGGGTGTAGTACATTTTCACAACACCACATGTTGAATTATAAATGATCAAACCCACATGCTGAATTATAAATGATCAAATCACATTGACCTCAAAAGTCAAAAAAACTATCTAATTTATGACAACTAACTTTAGTTACAAACTTTGGGCTAGTCAAAATCAATCAAAAGAATAAACAAACCCTTATTCATTGATTAGAACGATTATCATCATCTCTTAACCATTCCTCGAATCTTGCTTCTTTATCAGCTTTAAATTCGTCAAAATTTTCAGAACGCGTCAGATTCGATATCAGATCATCAACTAACACATCTTTTTCTTGATTCCCAGTTAAATTATGCCTGGATACAGATTCTTCCCCTGTTATTTGCATTGCATTTGCAGACCCATTGGTGGCTTCTTCGTAGATTCTTGTGGAGCCCACTTAAGATTAGTCGCCTTTTCTTTTGCTGACTTGAAAACAGATGATAAATAGTTAGTCGACTTTTCATAATCGTTAATTCCCCGCCAAGCGGTTGGACCCCACGAGCCCGTTTGAGACCCTGAAACCGATTTGCTACTAATCAAGCCTTTTTTCGGTTGTTTTGATGACATGATGGCTAAAGACTTTGTAATGTCTTTAACCATATCATCAACGATTGGGAAACCACATTCCTTCATTGATCTCAACATTGTGATTGAATCCTCTGTATCTTCTGTGTGTAAACTGATTTCGCGGGATTTAGCGACAATGTTGTTTTTAAGATTCACAAGGTTTGGTACCGCCTTGTGAGTGTGTTGTTGAACGTAGAAAAGTCCTACTGAAGGTTCATTTGCTAATGACTTTATCATATTTCCCAAACCTTCTGATATATCTGCGAATCCGTCTACTGGGGAATATTCGTACATCTTGTTGAGTGCAGATCGTACCTCATCATCACTGGTTCAAGAAAAAAAGATGATGCGTATTATATAAACGATAACCTTTTCTGATATTCATTGAAATAATTAATAATGATTTATAATAAAAACTTGAAATAACAAGAAAGAAATCACAGTATAATAATAGTTACAACAGCATGCTAAGATAGATGAAAATTTTCAAGATTTATGCCTAGAATACCCTGGAAACATTTCTAAAGGAGTAAAGGCTTTATTAGTCAACAATAAAGGCTTTATTAATCAATCTTTTACTCTCCTGACTTGGATCACTTTGTATAGATATAGTGAGAAAATCACGAAAGTAGCCATTTTTTCCAAGTTATACTTTCATGGTCATGTTAGACAATTTCACGCAGATAGCCGAATCTTTGGTTGCGTGTCTACTTTTATTTCGTCTAAATCCAAAAAAATTGCATTCTATACGCAAATAATAACACATACGCATATCCATAAATGATATGTTGTCACGCATCACATTAGTTTAGGTCATTAGTTATGAGAAAAATCCGATACAGGTGTAAAAGTGGATAACTACTCTATGGCCAAATGAGTGATCTGTGTCTAACGTGAAGCAAGGACACAGGAAAAGACCACAGACAGATTAGGGGTGCAAACGAGCTGTGTGCCGAGCCCTGAGCCATACATTACTCAAGATCGACTCTTTAGGCTTTGCTGAAGCTTGAGCTCAT
Organism: Scalesia atractyloides; assembly: GCA_947069175.1. Lineage (NCBI taxonomy): Eukaryota > Viridiplantae > Streptophyta > Magnoliopsida > Asterales > Asteraceae > Scalesia > Scalesia atractyloides. The sequence goes on along the minus strand of CAMTDV010000025.1, from coordinate 14,252,274 downwards.
ATACACAAATTGAAGCTCGAGATCAGCTCGAGCTTGTCTGCAGTACCTTAAACGGGGGCCAAAGCTCGGCTGAATACTAGTTAGTACATACAAGTCTAAAAGAGTTAAAGTTGAAACTAAAAAACACTCAAACTCAAGGCTCGAGTTCGGGCTCGACAACTAAACGAGCTTTATTTAAGGTTCAGGTGCCGCTCAGGTCATTTCGAGATTTTTATCGATCCTATCTCAAGTAGCTTGCTAACGGCTCGGCTCGTTTGCACTAAGTCCATAGTACTCCTGATAACATTGGCTAGTGACTACGCATATTCTATGTAGTTTATATCGGTAATATATCGGTTATATCGGTCATATTGGTCCCCTAGTAAAATATCGGTGTCAAATATCGGTACCGATATTGGCGATACTGACAATATTTGACCGATATATCACCGATATTTGACCAATATAACCGATATATCACCGTTATTTGACCAATATATCACGAAAATTTTTAGTGTTAAATTGCTATATATATATATGTTCTGCATTATATTAAAATTACCGATATCCCACCAATACTCACCGAGATAACTTATATCTCAAATATCGGTCCTTGCCGGATATCCATATTTTGAACTTATATCTCAAATATCGGTCCTTGACAGATATCCGATATTTTGCCGCATTAACTGCATAGCGTATATTGACAAAATCACCCTCAATCCCCAACTAGTTGCCTCTGAAACCCTAGGTAGCTTCACAACTTTTATATTCTCTTTGTGTCTGATCAATTCACAATTTCTTTTCGGTTCCGTTCTAGCCTCACACAGCTAGTTTGTATACAAGACTTGTGTTAGAAAATTAAATTAAACTATCAAATGAATTCAACAATTAACAGAATAAAAACAACATGATTCATAATAGACATCTTACTTGAACATAGATCGTTGATTCGCCAACAAAAAGAGGTTAAATTGGAGAGATAATTTGTTGAAATGGCAGCAACAGTGGCTCCAGCATTTAACGAACCCTAACTCAAGGTTGTAGCGCACATCAAGAGAGAATTTGGCAGGAAAACACACGATGATTGATGTTTCAAATTAGAAAACCCTAGATTGTTCATCAATCATTTAGGTTTGAGATTGCGACTGCTAATATGAAAACTGTAATTTAACGGTTTCCGATCTATGGAATGCGTATGGGGCCAGGGAACGTTGGGTAAAGTTGTACGGGTAAGATGTTTTACACGGCACCTAAAATAGAAAAATAACAGAGAATCAAATTATAATTGTTAGGTTTTTAAAATATTAAGAGTATAAAAAGTGTCTGTGAGTGGAGGAGAGAGAAAATGTTACTGTTTATATGTATATTTGGGAGACATTATTCACCCTCTATACTTTTTTAATATATATTGAAAGTGATTGTGAGTGAAGGAGAGAGAAAATGTAATGATAAAGGTATAAAAATATTATTTAATTGAAAATGAGAGAGAAAAAAATATTTTTTTAGTGAAAATATATTGATATAAGAGTTGTTTTTTAGTGGGATATATGTATATTTTTGATGGATTGGATGCGAATGCTCTCATATACTCCAAGGTTTTAAAAACCGGTTTATACCGGCCGGCTAAACCAGATGCCGGACGCTTAGCCGGCACGAAACATATCGGCAAACTAAAGGAATGACCAAAAAATTGTACCGTCCCTTAATTGGGTTATATCGGTACCGGGCCAAAGATTAAAACTTTGACTATTAATCTTTTATGAGTTCAAAAAGTGATGATTTATCTTCTTAATTAAATATCTTAAAAAGGTATCAGTAATGAATTTTTGGATTATTTATTTATGATGGACTAGCTTTTGGAACTTTTTATTATGGAATAATGTAGTTTTGATTCATTTTTTAAGTTGAAATTGTATTTTATGGTGTTATAGGATTAATTAGCCAATCCGGTTGAACCGCCTGGTATAAACCGATTCAACCGGTTGAATTATTTCTGAGCCTAACCCGGTATGATTTAACTAGTGTGAATTTCTTATCGTGATCCGAGGTAATTCCATACGTGCATAAAATATAAAATAATGTTTATAATGTTATTGACATAATCAAATAATACTTATATATATAAAGTTTTAACAAACTTATATTGCGGTTGGATACCGCTTTAGCATATGTGTTGAGAATATTGAGAGAATAATTGTTAGAGCATTCACAATTGAGTCTTCTTCTTTATCTTTATAATTATATTAAAAAATATTATATCTTGCATCTCCTTTTCAATTAAATAATATATTTTTTATATTTTTATCATTACCTTTTCTTTCTCCTCCACTCTAAACCACTTTAAAAAATATTAAAAAACTATAGAGGGAATATCTCCTTCAAATTTACCGGTGAATAGTAATTTTTTTCTTTTTCTCTCTCCTCCACTCACAACCATTTACATGTACTTAAAAAATATAGAAGTTACACTCACAATATAATATGGAGGATCCATTGTGAATGCTCTTACCGTACTAGTACTAGTACTCTTAATAGTTTACAGTATTTACATGCAAAAGTTACAACAACAATCAAACCGAGTAAATTCTACATATAACAAAGCTATTAGCAAGATCTGAAAAGGGTAAAATATAAACAAATCTTACCCCTATCACTGAATAGAAAGACTGCACTGAGAAAGACCTGAGCTCAAGAACAAAAACTAGAGAAAAAAGGCTACCAAATAACACAAGTTAACTAAATTACATCACGAAACCAAATGAAAAAATAGATACCAAAGTTAACTAACATTAAAAAAATTACACTTAAGAATATCTAATATCTAATGTTTACAGCTGTTAATATATGTATCCTAGTGTTTTTTATATTTATTTATTTGCTACAAATACAATCTTTTAGACTTTAGATTTATCAAGTATTTGACACCTAAAACAAAACTGGAGGATCAAAAGTGAATTTTATTAAACCAAATTCCACCATAAAACAGAAAGCCAGAAACAGAGGATAGCAAAGATAGATAAACAGTCAGTCCTCTTATCTTCATCTCTTTCATGGCTTCTTCTACCTTCATAACCAGGGTCTCCACCTATTCTCAACTCCCTAAACTCTCAAACCCATTTCCACCTTTCAATTTTTCATCATCATTTCCGACCCGAACCCGACCCACCCACCATCCATATCCATTGGTGCTCCTCAAAGCAGCCTCTGAAGGTTTTATGTTGTTTAATTGTATTTAGTATGATGGTTGTTTGGTGACCACTTGTTTTGCTTTTGATGTGTTGAATAGAAACTCCTGCTGAGTTGGTGGAAGATTCAAAGTTTGTTCCTCTAAATCCTGATGATCCTACATTGGTCCACCAGTAAGCTGTGGTTAGTTCTTTATCAGTTATGATCATAAAAACATTCAGATTAACTTTAAATAACTTATAGATGTTTGGTATAATGTCATCACATATGATACTTGGATCCAGACATCCAGTAAAGTAATAAACCCGTACCCGTCTATCTACAGGCTTTGTTGTTGGTCGGTTTTCAAGTTGACGAGGTTGTGAAGGTAACTTTTCGATTGTGTTTTATGTAGAATACTTCAATTGTTTGAGTACAACGTTTATGTAGTCCCACTGGTTAGCAGGATACTGGTGAGGCCCGTAAGTTCCTAACGGGTTCTCATGGTAAAAAATATACTATTTTATTCAGGATTTGTGTAACTACGTGTCGGTAGAAACATGAATCTTTTTCACTTTGTATTAGATGTATCGAAAAAACGTTCATTGTCCAAAATCTTGATCACACGTTTTGCTGTTGCAGATACAAAGTTTCTGAAAGAGATGGATGGTGAATTCTTAGAGGTATCAATAAGGTCATACTCCAAAGTTTTAGATCATTTGAAGCTATAGCCTAAAGTTTTGTACTACATAAACCATGAGTTACGCAGCACAAAGTTTGTACTACATAAACCAGAGTTACGCAAGTACAAAAAGTAGAGACATGAATAATTATAACAAATGTTACAAATACCTTATACTACTCTTTTTAATAAACTATAAATTTTGGTAAAAAAATATAATAATAACGCTGCAACGATTGTTATTAACATACAAGCATGTTACGATTACTGATAATTTTCGCAGTCTGTTACTACACAAACCGACAGGATTCTTGTCACACCCTGACCCGTAGCGGAAATGGTAGTCGGGGCATGATTGGGTTTTCATCAAAGCTCATGACATTTACTATAAAGTTTCATATTTATTATTTCTCTTTAAAAAGAAGTTACAATAGACATACAAGCATAACATGTTCAAATACATTTTCATTACAAACTAAATATAAACAAAAATCATACAATTACAAAGGGAAACAAAACTAAATGTCCATTCCAAAGCATTAACTTGTTTATTCTTCTAGGCCATTCTACGTGTATCTTTTCTCAACTGGATCACCTGTATCATGTGTAAAAATAGGGTTTTTGGGTCAACAAAGTTGGCGAGTGAATCTTATAAAACATTTGAACGAATTTGTTATTTTGGTTATAAAAAGGTGCATAACCACATATGAGTAAACGTAAATGTAAATTTAATCACAAAACACATAATATCAATTAATGCACAAGCACACACACCAAATGATGAACAATGAGATCAAGGCTCAATCAAACGGAGCCGATCTAATGAGGCACGCGATGTTCAACTCGTCTCCCACGAGGAACTGATGGGCCTAATGAATGATTTGCACGCAACTTGACAAAATGTAAACACGTATCAAACAAACAATATTTACATCATAAGTTTAGGTCATATAATGGTAATAGCACAAGTTTGAATAAACGAAATAATTAAATCGACACATGATACACCCCAAAACATGAAAAAAAGGGAATTTTTAAGGATTCACTCACAGTGGGTGCGTTCCTTGATGACGATGAATGCGCACAATATTATGATTCAACCGACGAGGGAAAACTAACCTAAATAATAACATAATAACTCGATAAATAAATAAATTTTATTTGAGATTAATATTTTTAATTAGTGCTCTTAATGGGATTGTTAGATTTTATTTTTGTGAGTTTAAGAGAATTTTCTAACTTTAATAACCTTATTTTTAAGTATTTTTAAATAATTTTCCAATTAAATAAATAAATAAAAAGAAATAAAAAGGGTTGACTTTTTGACCGTTGACCGGTCGGACTGTGTTTTTATATGCGCTGAGTGAGGTTCAAACTCGTGACCTCCCGTATACGTGCACGCAGCTCTACAACTGAGCTACGTGTCTAACCCGAAATAATCTCGTTTTTAATTATATATATATACAAGTTAGATTAATTCATATTTTGTTTTTATTTAAAAAGTTTTGATAATTGTCAAAACCGGTTACGAAAGCAGGATTCGAACTCGGGACCTACGGTTCGTGTGCACACAGCCTGACCAATTGGGCTGTGTGTCTAACCCGAAGAATACAAGATTTTAATTAATCTTATATACTAACTGAGTTGTTTTATATATATGTTTATAAAAATGTTTGCGATGTGTAGGGAAATCGGAATGTGTTTAAGACTCGAACCCGGGACTATATGTTTCAAGTGCACATTCAAGTACAGTCCACCACTGGACTGTGTGTCTAACCCGGTATTTTATCCGATTTTAATTATACATATAAACTGTTTAATCTTCATCTTCTTCATCGAAATAACCCAGGTTCTGATTTGTCACTCCCATTTTAAAATAACCATTGACATTACTATATGTTGAATCAAAGAGAAAAACTAATTTTTAGAACAAAATTTCAAGAATTACCGTGGCTGAGAGGTTTCGATGACAGATTCCGACGAACAGAAATGAACTCCGGCGATTTGTGGATTCTTTTCCGGCGAAACAGAGACTTGGTGAACAGCGTGAAAGAAGTAGCTTGATGGTATTTCTGTCTGAGCTTTAGAGTCCTAATTTATAGAGTAAGGCAATAATGAAATGGATTCTTCGGTTTTCCGGTGCAATCTCGCGACAAGATATTCCGGCGAAGGCTTGTTGTTAAACAGAAGTTTGCGGAGAGTTTGAGAAGTATGTATGTGTTTTCTGAACGTGTTAAGCTGTCCATTTATAGTTGGAGAAGGTTGCCCTTATAGATTTCGGTTTCGATCAACTAATTAAGGCGAGATGTGATTTCGTTGGTTAACTGATTTCAGGAAAGAAAAAAAAACGGGTCTTCAATTGATTGCTTGAATCAAGGTTCGACTGTTACTGGGCGGTGTTCAGAAAATTAAATTTCGAGACTTGTATTAATATTGTTTAGTTTAGAATCTTAATAGATAAATGCGTGTGGCGGAGTGGTGAAAGCTGTGGTGTATAAGTGGGAGACCCGGGTTCGACTCTCGGCTTCCCCCCCCCCCCCCCCCCCTTTTGTTTGTTTAATATTTTAAAATCTTAATTATTGTTAATATTATATATATATATATATATATATATTTTTTATTTAATTAAAATAATATTATTATCTAATTTATTTATTAATTATGAAAATTTCATTTTATAAAATGAGAAAAATGCGTAATGAAACTTTTATTAAATTCTAAAATTTTCAAACGGAGCGGGTTTTTTTTTTTGGATATCCGTTTTACACAAATGTTACAATTCTATTCTACCAAAGCGTGTTTTAGAAGTCGTTAAATGTGTCAAAATGCAAACTTCCATGACTTCCACAAAAAATAAGTCAAACCCGAGCCATCTGACTTTTTTATGGGCAAATAAGTAGCATAAACAAACAAACAAACAAACGTACGCAGTAAAGAGTAGCATAAACACATGAGAAGATTACTAGAAATACATGTTACAAAGCTACTTCTTAGTCTTTTATAAGCTACTAGAAACTCATACTTATGATGCTATTATGTTACAACTTACCAGAAAATATATAATCAACAGATACATAAACAATGTGCATCCAACCCGAGTTTATTGATAAATTAACAGGGCACACGGCTAAAAAATCAGACTGAATGTGTGAGCTGCAGTGCTATTAACATTAGTGTAATTCTTCTACTGCAACAATGGATTCTGATTGATCATCTAATCATACAAACCTTCATCAAGCCATATGTCAACTAAGAAGTCTACCATCTCCTGCCAAAATCATCAAGTATTCGTTCAAAATGCGTATTTTGTTTGATCAACTCAAACATTGACTTTTAAATGCTTTTGGTATCAGAAGCACACGACACGAGTTTCTTTATTGTGCCAACGTATGAAGGAAAGAAAATACTTACGGGCAAAGGGATTGGCTCTGGAAAACGATCATTATTCGAGAGCAGATCCTCATAAGTAGTTGACCAGCTGTAATATAAAATTCAAAATTTTGAGGTCAAACAAACTAGCATGTTGACTTTTTAAGGGTTAAGTGCATAAGCATGCACTCTGGATAAATAATTCGAATATCAACTCAAGATGCTAGCATTAAACATAATCATATCAATTTCTAAGTTGAAAATTAATAAACGTCAAAAGTAAACCGGACCTTATGACTGGATCTTCTGGCGTTCTTCCTCTTCGGGATCTTTGAGATTGATCTCCGACCCATTTTCTTCTGCTCTCGTTCCAAGCAATTGCACCTACAAAACAATATACACAAATATAAACTTTTTGTTGGCATGTAATCAATATACATTGATGATTGAATTTCTCAAATATGTGTACTTATGTTGACAACATTATATAAAACTCACCATGGTTAATAAATACAGTGGTGTTACCACCATTGTTGTCAGGATGCTTTCTTGCTTCTTTTGCAGGTGAAGACATTTCTAAGGGGCGTTTCTCATTGACCCATGAATTTCCAGTGTTGACTTCCACCATCATAATATTATTGGCTCGTGAACTTGTTGTGTCGATTTCCATCATGGTTACAATTCACATATTGTTTTTTTACAGAAAAATGCTCATTATTTTGGAAAATTGCATGTTATTCGAGTACTAGTCAAGACTGCATTTTGTATTATGCACAGTTCGCTTCGTGCACACCTATAATCTGCACAAGGAGCATAAAACCTAATGAAAATTATAATTAAATTTTAATTTTTCGACACCATATAAATGAGACCCGTGTAATGAAAAAGGCCAAATGCTTAAGTGAAACATAAAGAGACAAACACTCCACCCCAAATATCCATATGACAAAATTTACAGTATGACAGTTTTAACTGCACACAAAGTTAAATCAGATGTGTCATGTGTGTTTAATATTGGCTAAATTAATAAAATGCCCCTTTAAGTATTTTGTGACGGCCAACATGAAAAGGGTCAAATATAGAAAGTCACGAAAGTAGCAATTTTTCAAAGCGTGTTACACCTCTTTGGTCATGTCAGAACAATTTCACACATATAGCTATGAGATACGCGAATCTTTAGTCGCGTGTCTACTTTTACTCGCCTAAATCCTAAATATTTTCATTCTATACATGAACAACGATACATATGCGATATGCGCCGCTTATCACATTAACATCAGTTTAGGTCATCATTGATCGGGAAAAAGTTTGACACGCGAGTAAAAGTAGATCCACTATTCTCTGTCGTGATTTCCATTACTAAATGATTAATTTGTTAATTTTGTTTCTGACATGATTACATAGGTATAACAAACTCACAAAATAGCTACTTTCATGAATTTTCTCATCAAATATCCTTTTTAAGAACAGATTGCCCATCCTTTTTAAGGGGCTAATCAATCATGAATCTTTCCCATCATCAACACTCAAAAATTCCAAATCAAAAAAAAAAAAAGGATTCAACCAACATTCATAACTCAACAACGCTAAAGATTGAAACCCATCTAAGATTCATATTTGATATAATACCCTTTTGATGATTATTTAACATTTTATCTAGAAATGTTTGTTTTAAGATCTAGAAATACAAATCCAATTACTTCAAGAACATACATGATACATTGCCACTGTTCAAAATAAAAATAAAAATATAAAATAAAACCAGCAAACCTCATAAACCACTAATTCCATGAGCAATCATATTAAATAAAACCAAATAATTATATTAGAAGTATTTAATAAACAAAAAACTAAAAGAGAACAAATACAAATAAAAAGAAAATAAATAAATAAATAAAAAAGTAAATAGAGAGAGAGAGAGAGAGAAAGTAGGTGTGTACCTTTGCTGAAATTGCCCGGATAGCGAAAAGAAAGAAAGGATTTTCGTGAGACACGAGGGCTTTATATAGACACTTTTTTTGTCAATTTTTGTTTTTATTTTTAATTCACGTAATTTATTAATCTATGGTCTGTTTTTCTTGCTGAATACGTCTTTATCTATGGTCTGTTTTTAGGCCCCTTGTTTCTTCATGAGTGGATCTTGTCTAGATATCTTTAACTTGTTCTATGCTTAATATGATGAAATGACGAAAATACCCTTGGTTTAACTTTTGAGGGTTTGGGTAGGTAAGGTCAATTTGGACATTTTGAGTTCCATGGAAAATGACTGGTTTTGTTGTTTTTTATATTTTCTCTACTTAAAGTTAAAATATTATAAATTTTGTAATATTTTATTGGTGTGATAATTACTAAAATACAAGATGCATCAATTATTTTCATTTTTTTAATTTGGCATACAGTGAATAATTTATAGTGGCGTCGTGTGTATAATTATTGAATACTTCAATTATTTACTTTCTTTCTTCATTTACGCACGTTTTGTAAGTATTGTTTTACGGTATTTTCTTGACAAATGTAATATCTTTCTTCAACCATGTAGAGATATTTTGTTGGGAGTGTTGTAAACCTCAAGTTTAGTCTAGTCTGGTAAGATAAAGCCCGTTAAATTTAACAGGTTATGTCGGGTACTAGATAAAACTGGATCCGGTCTGAACGAGTTTAAATCAAATGAGATAGAAAAATATGTATCACTTTGGTTTGCGTTGAGAAGTTGACCAGAAAGACGTTTTAGAAAAAAAAATATATATAAAAAATGGTTCACCTGCTATATTTTTTTATGTCAACTAGTGGACACGGGTGGAGGTATGTTGGTGATAGCGGCATTAGTGGTGGTAGCGTTAGTGAGGTGGCGGCGACGGTGGTGGCACGACGATTGTTGGTGGAGATGAGAGCGGAGGAGGTTGTGGTGTCAATGTTGATGGTGGTCCTGGAGGTGACGGAAGCAACGATGTGTGGTGGTGTCGGCGGTGATGCAATCGATAATGATGGCGGTGGAGGTGGAGATGGAGGTGGCGGCGACAGTGTTGATCATGGTAGTTCTGCTTTATTTAGACATGTTTTAAGTTAGCAAGTTTAAAAAGTGGTATGTTCAACTCGGTTCTAATTTACTCAACTGAACCCACATACAAAAAAATATCGCAATTCAAACCATAAAACAGTATTAGTTGTTCATTTTTAATATTAAAAATTTAATTAATCTAAACACATGTTATTTATTATTAAAAATTTTAATTAATCTAAACACATGTTATTAAGTAGAAATAAAAAAGACTTCCCTGTATCAAATGGTCTGATTTGCACATAGATAGGTTATAAGAGTATTTTCAATGGAGATGTTTGTAGTTGGTGTGGTGTCCATGTGGAGGATGGATAGAAACAGTAAATTCCAACGAGCATAAATGGGAAGTGTTAGAGAAGAGAGCAGAGAAAATGAAAGATGGATGAGAGAGCAAGTAGGAAATCGTGAATTGGCTTGTAGATTTGGCATTCGTCCCCATACACTATTGTGGATGTTCCAAGGTCCTTGGTCCGAGGAGAATCTAAATCTCATTATGATCGGCGCATCATTAGGTCCCGGAGAATGAGCAAGGTTTTCCCAATTTCTTAGTCGATACCAGGATGTCTATGCTTGGTCATATAACGATATGACAGGCTAACTCTTCCATTGACGATCTAGGCTCCCTCTTTGATGATTGGTTTTGTCTACACGGATTTTGGATTTGTTTATAATGATCAAATTATAACTGGCCTTGTTTATACTTTTCCAGTATTCTAGATACAATTTTAAAAATATTGGATTTTTCATTATTTAAATTTTGTATCTCTGACACTTGTAGTGATTTATCATTCATTGAATGGGTGAAAATGATCTACCTAATCCAACTATCATGTTTCTTACTTTGTAGGGTATCTACTATATGCATATTGATGTTGCTTTATGGTGTTGATTATGTTGGTTTGTCATATAAAACATATTCTTGAAACAACACATGACATGGTACAGACAACGCTATACCGTGAACTAGGAGGACATACGCGATAAGGGCCTTAAATGAATAATTATGTAATATATAAGATAGATAATAAGATTGTTAAAACAATAAACACTAGGATGGATGGATGCGTTCTAAGATAAATATTGCATGCATACTCATAGGAGTATGTGGCAACCATGATTAAATACTCATCCGATATCCACACTTCAATTGCTAATAGCGATAATGACTACTTTTGTGCTCGGTTACTTTGTTAGATGCATGTGCGGGCATAGGTTTTAGGGACCACACCGGTAAAAAAATTTTTTGTCATATTTAAATATGACATTCGGTGTCACAGTCTATATTGAAACGATGACACATATAAGAAAGTTATCCATCATGATTTGACTTGACATAATTAGTACTCGTGTAACGACTAGTCAATCACACATGTTACTAGCACTTTGGGTGTTCAAACCTACTCCATTACATATTTTCTATTATTTTACATTAAACCTAGTCTAGCCTGATCGCAGACATATAGTTTTTTTTAATATAATTTAAAAAAACTTTAATTCTATAAGTATTATATTATATTTGTTTTATAATTTATATACTATGAATTAGTAGCATGTGTGTGTTGTGCAATGTGTGTTTGTACATTATGCTTTTTGGTTAGTTTGGGCTTGTAGTTGCTTGTTTGTTATAAGTTGGTTTGTGTGTTTGTGGCTTCATTTGTACACCTGACCCTCTCTCTCCTTCGTCTACTTCTCTTTCCCCGGCAGTCGACCACCACATAACCGTCGCGTGTTTGCCCCCGCTTCTGCTTTTGCGGTCTTTCTTATCACCGGTATGCATTGGTTTTGTAGTGGATTTAATCGTTTGTGTTGTTTTCTGGGTCCGTGATGTTTGTTTTTTAGTGGTTGTGGGTTTTCCGGTCATTGGAGCTTTTTATTTTGCCTTCGTTCAACACTTTTTGTTTCTTTTTTGGCTTGCATGTTGGTTGTTTGAGGTTTATGTTGTTCCGATTTTGGTTTTTAAGTGGGTTTCGTTGATGTAATCAGAATCTTTGGCGGCCTTTGTTGGTTGTAGGTTTGAGGAATGGTTTTTTCCGGTTGTTTTACTTTTGGTCGGTGTTGGTTGAGTTTGCATATGGGCGTTTGTTGTTGCTGATGAGGATGTTTTTTTACTTCATCCGACGCTAAACGTGACTTTTGTTTAACTATGATTTAGTATGTTTATGAGTTGTTGTTCATGGATTTTATAACTGGTTCTTTTATCAAGTGTTTGTGTCTATGATCGGAGACCTGTTTCGTGACAGTAAGTTTTCTGTTTGTGATGAAGATGATATCCTTGTTATCTGAGAGTGTTGCTGTGATGGAACTTTGGTTTGGGATTGGCACTTTGTTGCAACTGGCTGAAGTTTTTGAACTTTAATTTTTGAGGTTGTGTTCGGAATGTTCATGTGCTTTTGTATAGCACCTTTTAGTGACATGTTTGTGTACTGGCTTGTATTCCTATCATGTTTGTACAACGTGTATTTGTACATTGTGCAGTTTGGTTTGTTTGTGTTGTTTGGCTTGTAAGTTTGGCTTGTTGTGAATTAGTAACATGTTTGTGCAATATGTGTTTGTACTTGTGTTGTTTGTTTGGGCTTGTAAGTTTGGCTTGTTGTGAATTAGTAACATGTTTGTGCAATATGTGTTTGTACTTGTGTTGTTTGGTTTGTTTTTGTTGTTGTGCAACATATGTTTGTATATTGTGTTGTTTGGTTTGTTTTTGTTGTTTGGTGTTGTAAGTTTGGCTTTGTTTGTTGTAAATTGGTTTGGTATTTAATGCTTTTTTGTGGGATTGTGGCTTCATTTGGACGCCTCACCCTCTCTCGACTAGCTTCGTTTTGAAGTTGTGGAATGTCTCATTGGCATGATGAGTGTGGCTTTGTATTCACTGAGAATGGTCGTACTACCTCATTGTGTTGGCTATGATGGTACACGTCATATGGCTTGGCATTTTTTATGCAACCTTTTTATTTAAATCTTTATTGCTTTTTGCGGGAACGAGCAATGATTTAAAATATTTTGAGTTACTAAACAGTGAGAACTATTTATAAGCAACCGGTGAAACCTAAACTTCTATGCCTTACTAATACACGTTACAAAAATGTTATTTTAATTTTACGACATTTCGTACTATTTTTGTTTTTAGTTTTTGTGTTTTAAACTTACCTTTTTACTCTTATTGGCGATGACAATTTTGATCACATCATAGAAGCGTTATGTCACAACCCAACCGATGGCGGAAACATCGAAGAAGACGAAAACGAGATTGCAAGAGACTTCATAGCACTTTTGTGACAAAGTATTTAAATATATTGATTTTGCATTTCTTGAAATAATGTGTAACAAGCTTTCGTCAATTACAACAAATATTCAAATAATAACTTTCATTTCATCGATGTAAATTTAGTACAATATTAGGAGACAAGATACAACAAGTTTGAAAATAAAATTACAATACAATGAATATTAAAATTTAAGTGTATTTCTAGGCAATCCTACTAGATTCGTCGGTCGCAATCCTGCAACATATAATAAAAGCATGAATCAGTACAAAAGCACTGGCGAGCATACACGTTTGGAAACAAATATAAGTATGAAAGTTTAATTCTTTTACAACATGGCAAGTTATATTCAAGTTGAATCGCACATTTATATAAACAAATTTTCGCATAACAATAGCATATAATGGAAATCTTTAACTAGCATTCATAACATCCTAAGCATAACAATATCATGAGAATACAATTTGAAGTAACAAGTCGTAAACAAGCTTAAGCATAACAAGGAACGTTTCAACGATTGGATGTTATTTATAATGTTTTCGTATTATGGATTTTGTATACATGTTGCACCCAAAAGATGCGTTTAAGCGTAAAAAGGGGGCCGAGTATGCTCACCTTTGCGAAGCATCTTTTGGTATTCCATGGATAGTCGACGGTCGAAAGATGGATCACCGAGGCCACCTCACATGGGCAAACGAAGTTACGAAAGTGTCATTAGAATAATTATTCATTAATATTATTTTATAAACTACGCTCGTGTCCCGATACTTTTTCGTTGGTGTTTCGATTAAAAGGTGTGTGTATATATATATAATTTGACAAAAATCGGGCAGAGTTTCCTATGTTTTTGGTCGATCCCGACAACCCAAGTTGTCGATAATATTTTCAAAACTCAAGCATTCAATAACTATGTATGCATATTTTGAAATCAAACGCCACTTTTCATCTTGTAAGTTCAGTATATTACATATATATATAATATATATGTAAGGTTATATCGCTTGGCCGGTTCGGTCTTAACTAATGCATATATATATATGTTTATATAAGAAATCCATCCAAGAAATACAATGATTTTTATTACGACGTTTAATAATCGTTTCGGCTTTATGTTTAAAAAAACAACACACATATAAAATATTATAAATGAAATCGTGTCATTATTCTACCGAGCCTCGCATCGACTGTAGCTAACCACGTTGACTGGGTTGACACAAGTTGACCGACTCGACCTAGTTTGACCGGTTGACCAGTTTTGTTCCGAACATCGAACCCGAATTGCAAGATGCCCCGAATACGAATCCCAAACCACACCATCACTTCACCACGATACCCGAACCCAGACCAAACCCGAATCTGAACCGAATAAATTCATATTCATACCTGAACTGAGAAGACCCCGTCAACCCGGTGTCGACTGAACCCAGAACTGAGTCACCACCACTATTGCGGCACCCCACCAGAGCCGTCATCACTTTCACGAGGAAGGAGTCCGTCGTTGCTTCCCTGTGTTGCCGGAAAAACGGGTCTGCTGCGTCCACCACCACCGCCGCATCTCTCTATTTCTCACGCATCTCTCTTATGTCTCGCTGTCGCGCGTCACCAAGTAGTGGTGACCGACCGTTGTTCACCGACGGAGTGTAGGTGGTGGCAGTTGTTCTGTCGGTACGGTGATAAGGTGTGCCGTAATCTGTGCCGCGATGAGAGGGGACATGGGTCTTAAGTGAAGGAGATGGGGAAGTTTGCGTGGGTACCGGCCGAAGGACGCCGGGGATGCCGCCGGCAGCTGCTATTCCGGTGATCGGGTCTTGTTAAGAAGGGAGGAGGAGTAGAAGGGGTGTGTGTGCGACGTATGTGGGTTTTTCTGTTGAGGGTGTGTGTAGTGTTTAGCTTTTAAATAGGTTTAGGGTTAGGTTTAGGGGTGTGTTGGGCCAAGGCCTGTTCAAGCATTTTGAGCGGCTCGGTTATACTTTTAGTATCCATTTTCACACCCGACTTCATAGTGTGACGAATAAAATCGTATATTGTCGTTTTAAGATTAAAGGTGTCAAATGGGATCATTTATTGTCTTTGAACGCGTATTAGCAAACCGTGAGGTACGGTTTTGCGTGCCGGTACATATTCGAATAACAGATTGTACAAGTAACGATTAATATGGATATATATAACTATACGTAATTATTATTATCATTTTATTATTATAATTATTATTATATAATTATTATATATATATATATATATATATATATATATATTTATTTGTTTTAACGCCTCGAATACAAATATAAGAATGCGAAACAGGCGAGGCGTTACAGTCCCCTAACTTTAGGAAATTTCGTCCCGAAATTCATTCAAGAGGATGTCTTCAGAAAAAGAAGGCAGTTCGCAGTATGTTTGGGTACAATCGAGAATTAGGTGGCGAGTGATTAAAGTTTGTATTTAAAAATATAGCAGGAAGCACCAAATTTCTCATGGCACGTTTTCACGAAAGTTTGATAATATAGTAGGGAAACTTATATATAGAAGTACAGCGGCGTATCCAACATGTTCGTACCATTACGTCTGTTTTACTAGTCGGTGCCACGTTACGTTCCGTGTCCCGATAGGGTTTATTAACGTATTACCAGGAAGAATGATAACGTATAGAATTTGAAGTATAATCGCATGATCGTATTTAAGTATGAGTATGATTAACATGAGGTATTTAGTGAACTAGATTAACGCATTACTGGTGTAACACCTCAAAATTTTCGTCGAATAAAAAAAATCGACACGTGTCCCGAAGATTCTTGGTTGCCACATGTAGCCGAGAGGGATCAAAGACTGCCGTCATGTTATTTTAATAACCTCTGAACGAGCATCGAGAAAAGTCGGAGGACCAAAGTGGTAAAATGCCAAATTTCAATCCTGAAGTCCTAGGACCGTACTTATCTGTGACGTAGGTATAATTGTTTCCGAGCGTTACGGACCGCAAGCCTCAATGGTTATGGTCAGTAACAATTCAAATTTGTGGGCGCCTAAAGGGCTTACGGACCGCAAGGCTTATCCCTTACGGTCCGTAAGGGACTGCCAGTACAGTTTGCTTGGCAGCTTCCTGCCCTGCCACTTAACTCGCGACTTGCACCAATCTCTTGCTTGTGCCACGTCCATAAGCACCTGGAGACCTCTCACACCTGTCCTAGACACTTGTCTTGCTCCCAATCTTCTCCCTTAGCTATAAATACCAAGCTCAACCTTGGCATTCTTTGCTCATTCATCATTCCCTTCTTCTCTTACTCAATTGGGAGTTCCTGAGACTTTGGAGCACCCTCTGAGTTCTTAGTACTTGTTTGGATCACTTGTAAGTGCTCCAACCCTCCTTCTTCAGTTTTGTAAGGCTTAAAGCCAAAGTCAAAGGGTTGGCGTAAAAACGCCTTGACTTTGTGCTAAGACCATTATGGTCCAGCAATGTTCGTATCAAACATGGCTACGTGATCGTAATAAGGTAGGTGATAATCCCTCAAGAGGGGACCTCCTGATTACCACGTTTGCTTGGTCAATTGACGGGTCAAAGTTATGCTAATAAAAAGTCAAACGGGTCAGTTTTGAAATAAAATCATAACTAGCAATGTAGGTGTCATAAAATCTGTTTTATCACTCTAATAACTTGGTAATAATTATAAGAACATGTGAGAACATGTTCGGCTCGTCAATTCCAGGTCTAAGGTCGGTTCGCAACCGAATGTCGCAAAAGTTGACTTTTGCTTTGACTTTCAGTTCTGACCCGATTTAGCAACATTAGCTTCTGTCCCTAAGTTGTATTATGACCATGTTATAATATACTATAACCCTCTGGAGTTATAGGATATGGTCATGTAGTAATCCGAGTTGATACGCAAGTTCGGCTAAATATGCCAAACTTTGTTAAAAGGCCCTTCTTGTATAAAAATAAGGTTTCAAAGATAAAAGAGCATACATATGACTTGTAAACTGATATAATAAATTATTCAACTTATTTTGATATCTTAAATCTAATCATAAAATGAGCTTTGTTAAAAGATCGCAAATCATGCTTTTAAAGGACCAAAATGCCCTTTCGGCACCTAAAATTGTTTAAACATGATTTTGACATCAAAACTCAATACCTACAGATGTAATACCATTATTAGGATTATTTGGGATATTCATTCAGGTTGCAAACTGAGTTTAAGCTATAGTTTGCATATTATGTCCTTAAATGACGATATTGCCCTTTCGACACTTTAAATGGGTTTTAAACATTCTAATGGACCAAAACCTTATACTTACTAATGTAATATATATATATTAACATATTTTGGTCATACAAACCTGGTCACGACAACAGATTTGCTTAAATACTATTTAAATCGTCATTTAGCGACTTAATCGCCGTTTCGGCGCATAATATGGTTTAAAACCATATTAGAGTATCAAGGCTTGATACCTATTGATTTCAAAACACGTTTTCAAATTATTAACAGTAGGTACATGTCCCAAACTCAGATTCCCAAATAAGTTATCGAATTATGTGTGAAATGACCAAAATGCCCTTCCGGGACATAGTTTGGTCTTAAACTATAAACCGCACATATAATTGAAATCCTATCGATATAACATCATAAAGTAAGTATTTTTATAGAATGCGTATGAAAATAACATCAGTTTACATATAAGCTCGTTTATCACATTTTAAAATGACCAAATTGCCCTTTTAAGGCATAGTTTGTTTTTAAAACCGTAACGGACCAACATATTGATAACTTACTGATATGCTAACATAATTTAAACATAATGGCATATGAAACTTGTATAGGACTCACCCGGTTACCCGGTTTCGCTTATATGCGTACGGTTCGACCCACGTAACTAGTTTACGTAATTTAACCGAAACATGTTTTCAAATTATTAACAGTAGGTACATGTCCCAAACTCAGATTCCCAAATAAGTTATCGAATTATGTGTGAAATGACCAAAATGCCCTTCCGGGACATAGTTTGGTCTTAAACTATAAACCGCACATATAATTGAAATCCTATCGATATAACATCATAAAGTAAGTATTTTTATAGAATGCGTATGAAAATAACATCAGTTTACATATAAGCTCGTTTATCACATTTTAAAATGACCAAATTGCCCTTTTAAGGCATAGTTTGTTTTTAAAACCGTAACGGACCAACATATTGATAACTTACTGATATGCTAACATAATTTAAACATAATGGCATATGAAACTTGTATAGGACTCACCCGGTTACCCGGTTTCGCTTATATGCGTACGGTTCGACCCACTTAACTAGTTTACGTAATTTAACCGAAACATGTTTTCAAATTATTAACAGTAGGTACATGTCCCAAACTCAGATTCCCAAATAAGTTATCGAATTATGTGTGAAATGACCAAAATGCCCTTCCGGGACATAGTTTGGTCTTAAACTATAAATCGCACATATAATTGAAATCCTATCGATATAACATCATAAAGTAAGTATTTTTATAGAATGCGTATGAAAATAACATCAGTTTACATATAAGCTCGTTTATCACATTTTAAAATGACCAAATTGCCCTTTTAAGGCATAGTTTGTTTTTAAAACCGTAACGGGCCAACATATTGATAACTTACTGATATGCTAACATATTTTAAACATAATGGCATATGGAACTTGTATAGGACTCACCCGGTTACCCGGTTTCGCTTATATGCGTACGGTTCGACCCACGTAACTAGTTTACGTAATTTAACCGAAACATGTTTTCAAATTATTAACAGTAGGTACATGTCCCAAACTCAGATTCCCAAATAAGTTATCGAATTATGTGTGAAATGACCAAAATGCCCTTCCGGGACATAGTTTGGTCTTAAACTATAAATCGCACATATAATTGAAATCCTATCGATATAACATCATAAAGTAAGTATTTTTATAGAATGCGTATGAAAATAACATCACTTTACATATAAGCTCGTTTATCACATTTTAAAATGACCAAATTGCCCTTTTAAGGCATAGTTTGTTTTTAAAACCGTAACGGGCCAACATATTGATAACTTACTGATATGCTAACATATTTTAAACATAATGGCATATGGAACTTGTATAGGACTCACCCGGTTACCCGGTTTCGCTTATATGCGTACGGTTCGACCCACGTAACTAGTTTACGTAATTTAACCGAAACATGTTTTCAAATTATTAACAGTAGGTACATGTCCCAAACTCAGATTCCCAAATAAGTTATCGAATTATGTGTGAAATGACCAAAATGCCCTTCCGGTACATAGTTTGGTCTTAAACTATAAACCGCACATATAATTGAAATCCTATCGATATAACATCATAAAGTAAGTATTTTTGTAGAATGCGTATGAAAATAACATCACTTTACATATAAGCTCGTTTATCACATTTTAAAATGACCAAATTGCCCTTTTAAGGCATAGTTTGTTTTTAAAACCGTAACGGGCCAACATATTGATAACTTACTGATATGCTAACATATTTTAAACATAATGGCATATGGAACTTGTATAGGACTCACCCGGTTACCCGGTTTCGCTTATATGCGTACGGTTCGACCCACGTAACTAGTTTACGTAATTTAACTGAAACGGGTTTAACCATATCAAAATATTCTCAAATTCCAGAATGTAAAATGGTAACCCATATTATACAAGTCCTAGTGATGTAGCTGTCGTGGGCTAATAAAAAACCTATTTAAACTACGTAGATAGCGTATCGAATCCACGGGGAATTTGTGGTTAGTGTAAAGATTTTTTACTAAGAACTAAATTAACTAACTTGGGGGAATTTGATTGATTGTTTAGAAAAACACGAAAACTAAATTCAAGAGTTGTAATCAATATGAGAAAGATAACTTCCACCCGGAATCCCAATTACCCGTTTATCATCAAAACTGTTTACCAATTCAGAACACCACATAGACATGGCCTCGGAATTAATTAATTTGGTTAATTATTAAGGATAGTTTTTAAGATTCACTATGCCACCTAATAACCCGTTTGTTTGCATCAATTACCCGCCAGTTTACCAACCAGCTAACGATGTAAGGAAATCGCCAATACGCTTAATAAACGACAAATATTCAAACACAAGAAACGTTTACCAAGAATCCAACACAAATGGTCAAGCTGTACCAGTTACAACGAATACGTAAACAAGGTTCAATGAAAAACACAGTAACAGTTCATCCGGGCAGAAGTCACGAAGAGCTTAGCCGCTCATGGTCGTCATCACAGCTTCAATAATAGTTTGGAATCGATCTGACATGAGAAACTGGCTTGATTGGGAATGAAAACCTCTTCTAAATCGCCTCTAATGACTGCTGAGTTCAGAAAAACGGCTGCTAGGTCAAAGAATCCCCCAAAACCTGATAAACATCACTTTTTATACTTCCCCGATATTGGCCCCTCCCGCGCGTCGCGGGAGAGTCATCGGAATCTGGCGCGTGTCGGCTGAACGAAACAAACCGACCCCACCATTAACACCTGTCGCGCGTCGCGACATGTCTCTACGTCTCCCTCGCGACACGCGGGGGACTGCCACCTGGGATTTCTCTTTTGCAGCTTCCAGCTTCTTCCAGCACACATTTATTCACTCGTTTTGCATTGTTTAACCTAAAACGACGCACGCACTTTAAATAGTAATACCGAACCGACTAAACACTCATATGTACATAAAACTGACTCGAAACACATAAAATAACACTAAATATTAACCACACATCACCTAGTACTTGTCGTGTAACAACTCTAAATTTCGTTTTTATTTCTCTTTTAGTTTAGTTTCCGTTGTAATTCCATTTGTATTACGAGATTCGTTCATAAGAAAAGTTTATGTTAATTAATTACAATTATGTATGTTATATCGCATCAAATCGCTTATTAAATCGCATCGCTAATCTTATCGCATCACAAATCGCAGTTAATTATATGGTTATGTTATTTATGTGTTATGTATGTTTCTGTTTATGATTACGCTCGCTATCGCATCGCTCACGCACACTCGAATCGCTAAATCGCACTATTATATCAACTATAACGCTTAATATAACTAACTAATACGAACCGAATCGCCAAACGAACACTTAACGCGAAAAACGAATAAAACCCAACAATTTGGGTCAAGTTCGCTCGAACTTGGTAACCCCAAGTTCGGCCGAACTTGGCTGACCAAAACTCAACTCCTTCAATAACCTCAAGTTCGCTCGATCTTGCCCTTCAAGGGTCAAGTTCAGCCGAACTTGACTCATTTCTCTCCAAGATTTCACAAGTTCGCGCGAACTTGCATGAAATCCATGCAAGTTCGGCCGAACTTGACTCCACCAGGCCCTCACCTATAAATACCCAGCTCCATTCTCTCATTTGAACTTGCTGCAACTTCGCTCTGAGCTCCCAAAACCCGAAACCCATTGTTTTTTCTAAGTAAGAATCTACCCGATTTCAACTACAAGGATGTTCAACAACGTTTTACAACGATTTTGCACAAGGCATTGCCTTCGTTTTCATCAAATCTCTTCTGTTTACGAGAATCTTCATATTTTTCCATAAAAACTTCTGTTTTCACTCAGATCTATACTAGATCTGAGCAAAACCTTTTAAATCCATGATTTATACACCATTTTCGGACTAATGACGTATGTTTCGTTCACTTTTGAGTGGAATAAGGCATTGTCGAAGCTAGATCTCAGATCCGGAAACACAAGTACGACATCGTCACTTTACACAAGCTGGACTAACCCGTACGAACCATCAAGTTCGTCCGGATTAGCCCGAGTTTCTGTAAAACGGCTAAGTTCGTTCCAAAAGACCTTTCCAGCCTAAGTTTTACTCAGTGGCTTAAGGTTGGAGGGATGTGCCCTCGATTTCCTCAGCAAACGACGTGAAAACGCAAGATTTTGGACCCGAAAACACCAAGTTCGCTCGAGATTTAACTGATTTTATGCAGCACAGGAGTCAAGTTCGCTCGAACTTGCCCCATTTGGGTCAAGTTCGGCCGAACTTGAGCCAAACCTTCACCATAATTCAACAAGTTCGCTCGAACTTAACAAGCTTCTTAGGAAACTTACCAAGTTCGCTCGAACTTGTGTCTCTCACTCATCAATACACACAAGTTTCGACCGAACTTGTCAAGTTTCCTAAGAAACTTACGAAGTTAAACCGAACTTGTCTCAAAATCTCAACAGGTTATGCAAGTTCGCCCGAACTTGTCTACTGCTCAACCCAAACTTAACCGTTTTAGCTTTTCGGAGACTGATGCACTTCCGTTCGCGTATGCAGGCTGATCCGGCGCTCCTCTTCACCTCTCGACAGTCGTCTGCTCTCTCCTAAACGCACCAACTGTGAGTATACTTTACCCATTTTCGCATTAATGCACTTTTTGGGTGTTACATACGTTCCTATATCAAAATCACTTCACAACTCAAACTGTTTATCACACGCGAATAATCTGATTATGTATGCTCAATACGTGATACTAGAAACATGTGACTAGGACTTATTTTGTTAACTTGCTTCCTTAGCTAGTATGGTACTATAGTGTGGCTTACACCCGACGGGGTCTAGTTAGGATGGACGTGCAAGCCTTCTCACATAGTTAGCATGAGAAATAAGCCTATGTTTATCTGTGTGATGTGTTTTGGTGTATCATGATATGTAATTAGACTATTTCACGAACGTTTTCTCTATTATGCTAGTAATACTAAAAACCTGTATGCTCACTTTTACTTAATTGTATTGACTTGTATTTTAACGTATTAACAGGTTGAGGATTTTAGCTTGGATGCTTTGGACGTAGTTTTGCTTAGTTTTGGCTTGTTTTGTTTAGTTTCCAAATGTAATAAATACTAGGGAAAATCGAACCTTATTGTTTTATGGAAAAATTATGTATTTCGTGACATTGTCGATGACGTATTGTTTAATAGTATGGGATATTAACGTTAAAATAATGTTTGATTAAATAGTGTTATGGCAATTTCTCGTGAGACAATCTGGTCGCCTAGTGCCCTAACCCCGATGTTTCCGCCATCGGTTGGGGTGTGACAGATTGGTATCAGAGCCCATAACCTTAGGATAATAGGTAGAATTGCCATGATTCGACCTAGTAGCATGTTTAAGTACCCGATCGACCAATCTTTGACTTAAATGTTAAACTACTTGCCATAAATGCTTAAATGTGCCTTTCCTAAGGCTAATACAATATACACGCTGGAAAACGCTCCTATCACACAACCGAGTGATCAAGTCGAGATTAGGTGTGAAAACCGAGAACTCTCGATAAGATCAGTCACTCCTGCGCATACTCTATCGCACGAGATACGGCTGTGCTTTGCTTATTTTCTTATTATTAAAGATTTTGCAAGCCAGGTAAATACTTTAACTTATTTTCCCTTATAAGGGCTTGGGATACGGTATACTAATATCGCATGGTTGGATATGGGATCAAAGACCAATGAGTCGGGAATTCAAATAATCCATTTTAATTCGTATTGCCTATTATTAAACATTTGGGGGTTAAAACGACCGTGTCTGGATATCCACGACTCATTTAATTGCAAATGGCCACGTTATAACCCGTTAGGGGTGCACCTATTAAAGGTGTTAAAGTGGCGTGTCGATTAATCATGATCCCGACATAGTTTTCAGGCTCTAAATGTATTATTGGCATGTAAAACTGATAACATGAAAATTATTTATCCCAAGTTATTTATTAAACTAAGTACCATTGTATACACTAAATGTTTCGAAAGGTTTTCAAAATAGTCGGTTAAATGTATTTACCAGTGAAAACTGGCGATTTTCAAAAGACTAAGCGCAGGTGACAAGTATACGTAAATAGGCTGGAAGTACTCGGCGAAGCTTAAGAGGAATTGCAACCCTTTGCTTAGAAGACCTTAGTCTGTCAAGTTTCCTTTTGTAATCATTTCGATCTGCCTGTGGATCTAGTTACAAGCGCTGTATATTATTTTTGAACTTTGAACATTCAAACGTTGTAATAGTAATTATCCAGACTTCCGTTGTGTTTTATTGTATTGTTTGGTAATGATGATATCAACTTGGGTTACGATATTCCCAAACCGGGCCCACCGGGTTACACGTGGAAATTAGGGGTGTGACAACTAGCATGTGATATCACTGGTCAAACCATCGTGTCCAGAAGTATGTATGTTTGACTTAACATGACCGCAAGTCCATGCGGCGGGCGTTACTTCTATAGCGCTACACAAGCGCTATATACGTTAAGGTGCGGCTTGATCAAAGTTAATGGCAAAATGTCAACCTAGCGTTTAACGCAGCGTCATCTAATCATAGCACATGTCGTCATATCGTTGCTATGAAAAGATCCGTAATGATAAAGCGTCATCTAATCATAGCACATGTCATCATTCCGTTTCTATGAAAAGATCCGTAATGTATGAATGAATGTTTGACATTACCACAAATCCATGTGGCGGTGCGCTACTCCTATAGTGCTTCACAAGCACTACATATGTCAAGGTGTGGCTTCATCCGAAGTTAATTACCAGTTTATCACATAAAGAATGTCCAGTAATCCTGAATCAAGTATAACGTATCAATATGCGTGTATTAATTTATTGTGTGGAACGATAATTTTAAAATAACGAGGTAACAAGTATTAAATAAAAAATGAGTTAATATATAGAAGAGAGACTTGATAAGTATTGGAGTGATTCGGGTTTAGAAACTTCGACTATTTCAAAGTGAATCGCAAGTCCTTTCGAATTAGGGAGACATGCTTTGGCCTAATAGCATAATACTATCGTCGACAGGCGATTAACGGTATTTTACCCTTCCAGTTAGTACATTCCCCTAATTTGATCGAAAATACGAAACTTTGGCGAGATTGAAAATCGTAGAGTGAGACTAGTCGTCAAGGTGTGGATGTCAATCCTAGCTTGACAATTTCGTCCCCAAAATGTGGTTTATTGAACGAAACAAGATATAATCTTGAGTTGTCAATAAGGATCCACTAGGTTATGACATGGAATTTCTCATTAAGATATGGATATCACTCCTGACTTGATGGTGAAATTCGCGCAAAATAACTTGTACGGTGGATTGAAATTCGTCACCAAAGGTGGCAATCACCCCTATTTTGATGAGTCATTTCGATTGTGGTATACGAGTGTCTTCAAATATGCGTTGCGTATAATGCCTTAGGGAAAAAAGTTTGTATTATTAAGACAACAGAAGAGGTAAAAGCAAACTAGAAGAATTAACGTTTTAGCAAGAATCAAGAATGGTCGGAATTTGGTACTTAAACTATAGACTAGGTCGAACATGCAATTCTATCTAATTACCTATAGTTATGGCTCTGATACCAATCTGTCACACCCCAACCGATGGCGGAAACATCGAGCGACACGAAAACGAGATTGCAAATGACTTCATAGCACTTTTGTGACAAGTATTTAAATATATTGATTTTGCATTTCTTGAAATAATGTGTAACAAGCTTTCGTCAATTACAACAAATATTCAAATAATAACTTTCATTTCATCGATGTAAATTTAGTACAATATTTGGAGACAAGATACAACAAGTTTGAAAAAAAAATTACAATACAATGAATATTAAAATTTAAGTGTGTTTCTAGGCAATCCTACTAGATTCGTCGGTCGCAATCAGTACAAAAGCACTTGCGAGCATACGCGTTTGGAAACAAATATAAGTATGAAAGTTTAATTCATTTACAACATGGCAAGTTATATTCAAGTTGAATCGCACATTTATATAAACAAATTTTCGCATAACAATAGCATATAATGGAAATCTTTAAATAGCATGCATAACAATCTAAGCATAACAATATCATGAGAATACAATTTGAACTAACAAGTCGTAAACAAGCTTAAGCATAACAAGGAACGTTTCAACGATTGGATGTTATTTATAATGTTTTCGTATTATGATTTTGTATACATGTTGCACCCAAAAGATGCGTTTAAGCGTAAAAAGGGCCGAGTATGCTCACCTTTGCGAAGCGTCCTTTGGTATTCCATGGATAGTCGACGGTCGAAAGATGGATCACCGAGGCCACCTCACATGGGCAAAGGAAGTTACGAAAGTGTCATTAGAATAATTATTCATTAATATTATTTTATAAACTACGCTCGTGTCCCGATACGTTTACGTTGGTGTTTCGATTAAAAGGCATATATATATAATTTGACAAAAATCGGGCAGAGTTTCCTCTGTTTTTTGTCGATCCCGACAACCCAAGTTGTCGATAATATTTTCAAAACTCAAGCATTCAATAATAATGTATGCATATTTTGAAATCAAACGCACTTTACATCTTGTAAGTTCAGTATATTATATATATATATATATATATCGCTTGCCAGTTCGGTCTTAACTAATGCATATATATGTTTATATAAGAAATCCATTGCAAGAAATACAATGATTTTTATTACGACGTTTAATAATCGTTTCGGCTTTATGTTTAAAAAAAACAACACACATATAAAATATTATAAACGGAATCGTGTCATTATTCTACCGAGCCTTGCATGACCGTAGCTAACCACGTTGACTGGTTGACACAAGTTGACCGAGTCGACCTAGTTTGACGTTTGACCAATTTTGTCCCGAACATCGAACCCGAATTGCAAGATGCCTGGAATACGAATCCCAAACCAAACCATCACTTCACCACGATACCCAAACCCAGACCAAACCCGAATCTGAACCGAATAAATTCATATTCATACCTGAACTGAGAAGACCGCGTCGACTGAATCCAGAACTGAGTCACCACCACTAAAGCGGCACCCCACCGGAGCCGTCATCACTGTCACGAGGAAGGAGGCCGTCGTTGCTTCCCGTGTTGCCGGAAAAACGGGTCTGCCGCGTCCACCGCCACCGCCGCATCTCTCTATTTCTCACACGTCTCTCTTATGTCTCGCTGCCGCGCGTCACCAAGTAGTGGTGACCGACCGTTGTTCATCGACGGAGTGTAGGTGGTGGCAGTTGTTCTGTCGGTACGGTGATAAGGTGCGCCGGAATCTGGGCCGCGATGAGAGGGGGCAGGGGTCTTAAGTGAAGGAGATGGGGAAGTTTGCGTAGGTACCGGCCCGAAGGACGTCGGGGATGTCGCCGCAGCTGCTATTCCGGTGGCCGGGTCTTGTTAAGAAGGGAGGAGGGTAGAAGGGGTGTGTGTGCGGCGTCTGTGGGTTTTTCTGTTGAGGGGTGTGTAGTGTTTAGTTTTAAATAGGTTTAGGGTTAGGTTTAGGGTGTGTGTTGAGCCCAAGGCCCGTTCAAGATTTTGAGCGGCCCGGTTATATTTTTAGTATCCATTTTCACACCCGACTTCATAGTGTGACGAGTAAAATCGTACATTGTCGTTTTTAAGATTAAAGGTGTCAAATGGGATCATTTATTGTCGTTGAACGCGTATTAGCAAACCGTGACGTACGGTTTTGCGTGCTGGTACATATTTGAATAACTTATTGTACAAGTAACGATTAATATGGATATTATATATTATATATATATATTGTTTTAACGCCTCGAATACAAATATAAGAATGCGAAAGAGGCGAGGCGTTACACGTAACACTCTAATATGATGTGAATGAGCCTTATCTACATGGAAAATGAACTACCGTTACTATGTTTTAGCGTTTAATGAAATAATCAATAACATCTAGCTTATACATTAACTTATTAGTGAATAATGGATGTCTCAAACGAAGAAGGTCATGTCTTTGAACAACTAGGACAAATCCTACAAGAAGTAATAGAACCAGATTGTAGGATAAACGAGAAGCTAGCTAAACTAACCAGGTGTATATCTAAATATGCGAGAAACAGTCTGAAATACAACTTGAATCAATGCACTTCGTGCACGTTATGCTACCCCACAAAATGTAAATAGCTTAATTATATTAATTTTCATGATCGTTGGTTGTAAATAAGGGTGATCAAAGTTCAGGTACCGACCTATCCGACTATTAACCGACCTGAAAACCGAATTTGATGAAATTATAGAACCGAAAACCGACCCTAAAGTAGAACCCGTGTTCGTTGGTTGTAAATAGCTTAATTATATTAAGACCTGAAAACCGAATTTGATGAATTATAGACCCGAATTTGATGAAATTATCAAAACATGTGACATTGTTGAAAGTGTTTCTAGATTCACCATTGTTTGGATGTGGCACATTTTCCTCCAAATGGTTTAGTCGAGTGCATCCACTAACAAGCATCAATTTTGTCGAAAACTTTAACCAACAATATATAAATAATATGGATATTGGATTTAAATAACCTAGAGTTTCACCAGTTGACCAATAGCATTCTCAACTTTTGATTTGTACTCACCACTCCGAACTTTCGACTTATTTTCCTTTGGCACTCCCAAACTAACTGAACTCTAACATAGTTAGCTTTTTTACTAGCGTGGCACTTTTGCGGTGATATGGCATTTTTTATGGCGTGGCAGCTGATTTGGCTTTTCTTATAACGTGGCGGTTGACTTGGCATCTGGCTTGGCTTTTTTATGACGTGGCATTGGTTTGGTGACGTGGCATCTGACGTCAACAAACTAAGTTAGTGTTGGGTTACTTTGGGAGTGATGTTGGAAAATAAGTTGAAAGTTGAGAGTGGTGTGGTACAAGTCGAAAGTTTGGAGTGCTATCAACAAATTGATGAGTTGGGTTATTTAAATCCAATATCCCTAAATAATATATTAACGATGGAAAACTTACATAAGAATAACAGGTAAACGGGCAACAAGCTGCGCCACAACCCGTATGATTAGCAATCTAATTCTACCGAAAACATAACTCTAGTCTCTTAGCATTGAGAAATTTATGTGCACGACTCTCTGCACATTGTCTAGAAAACCAACAGCTTTAGGAGCAAGTGGACCAAAGGTATGAAAAGAAAATGGAATGAAGAAGCGTTGATTCTCATCACAAGCTTTTTCATACTTAACAACTTTTCTGATACTGTCTTCAACACAGCCTGACCAGCCACGAAACAGTTTCCTTAAGCCCAACAAGGGGGATACTCCGTAAGGTCCGTACAAGCGTGTTTCCCACCTGACCAACCGAAAACAAAAACATTTATCGGCCTCAGAGTGGGCCTCCCTTCAAGTGGGTCTGTCAGAAAATTCATATGAGCCTCTGTTTTGGTAGAGATTCCAACCCGCTTAAACACATCACATATAACATCCCTTACCAAGTCATATATGTATTTAAAGCCCTAAAACATAAAAAACCTTTTTTATATAATTTATATATGATATTATAATTACATAATAATTGTCATTATATATAGATTGTTATTATATATAAAGTTATAATAAAAATAATTAAATTACATATGCTTCCTTAAGGGACGAAGTTAGGTGTTTTTTTCACTAGGGTCACAATATCAGTCTACAATTTGTTTACTTCAAGGTGCATTACCGGTCAGGTCCTCGAAGTTTTTTTAGAAAATTGAGTCGGGTCATCGAAAAATCTCGCTTCAGATGATTTGATTTGATTCGTATTGGTTTTGAATGGAATTGTAGTCATGTTAAGGTGATTATAATTTTAATATACGCAATTGACTAAACAACTAACAAGTCGTATGTAACAATCCAGGTAGTAAACTAATATGTAACACGAAAATTCAAAATCAATTAAACAATTTTTCATAACTTTTTCAAAGAAAAAGCTATAGGTTTTAGTAAAGAAAGATATACTCGGAGAGTTGCAATGCAGCAAACTAATAGGAACCACAAATCAGGTTAGTGTCCATTTCTTGAAAATTTTGAAAAAAACAAACTAGTTTGCAAGTAAGGGTGGAAGGGATGCTCAAACACAAGAGGGCGGTAAACTTTCCATTTAGCCAATCACTTCATGTTATGTCAATTCCTCTCTTTAACTCTCTCTTGCACTCAAACACCAGGGGTGTTCACTCTCCAAAGAAATTCAAAAAAAAAAAAAAATCAAATCAACCTTCAAACAACTTGGTGAAAAAAACACCGCAAAACCAAGTCACCGCTACCCGAGTTGGGGCTGTGGCGGTGTGCCCGCGAGGCAACCCAACTCCCCGCACACCCTTACTGAGTACGCCCCTTCCACCCTTAAAAGGACATCAGACAAACACCTACGAAGAAATCTAACATGTCTCATATGATGTTTTGCTTCTGATGTGTGTGTCTTAAGGTTCTAACAGTATACATAGATTCATACTACAAAGTTCTCAAACTATTCATATAAATCCATCTCTTGTGGCCTAGTGGTTGAGAGGCTTGGGTTCTCCAATGGAGACTCAATGACGCCTAGCCTCCTTGCAGAGATGTCAGGCTCTATCTTGAGCCCACCCGTGTTTTCGTCCCACCGTGTATTACACCAGAGAGTTCTGCTCTTGTGGTGACACAACGACTGTCAAGTGGCAGCCATGGTTTCCCGGGGGAACGCCCAAGCCAACGTGGGCCCAGTTAAGACAACATAGTCTGGCGGAGTAGAGCAACATGGCTCTCCAATTTGAAGAGTGCGGTTACATTCTTGTAATTCATTGTTTAGCTTCTTTGCTTCCTAAAATTTCAAACCAAAAGTTCAATACTTTCAAACATGCAAGTTATCCCACTTCTAAACGTTCCATATGAAAATATGCAACGTTTTATACTACTTAAATGTGAATTAGGATTTGATTACGTAAACATAAATCTTCACTAGTAAATTCAAAGATAAAGATCAATCGAAACGGATTTCTACATGTACAAATAACCAAAAGAAAGCAACAAGGGTTTGAGATTTGCAAGTAAAATCCATGCGAGATAAATAAGAATCGCTTACATTAAATACCAAGAGATAATTACATCCATAATGCTGAATATATGTGTGTGGTGTGTTGGGCAATTTTGTCGACTTTCTTTTATTAGCAACGGCCCAACACTCCCACCACATCAGCCTGTTAGTGTTCGATATGCTTATAATACTTTGGAACTTTACCCGTATTTTGTAGATATTTTAAAATATTACTTGTTTTATTTATTGTATTTCACAAAACAATTTCAAAATGCTTAATTTTACTCATTTAAATATTTATCAATAATCTTAATGTCCATTTTTATGAAAAAACAAAGTTTCCAATGCAACACTTAGCAAAACCATGCTTAGATGGAGTCCACAAACACCCTCGTGAACTTCGTTAATCCCAATCACAAATGTTAAAATCTAAATACATATGTGAGGTTTATTAACTTTCACGAGTGATGGGTGATGACCACCCCGCCCCCTAATGGTTCATTAGCCTTAGTATGTATGTCACTCCAATTTATATAATTGAACTTCATTGTCTACGATTTCGCAAACATGAAGTTTATATACTTATTGATCAATTCCATACTTGTTATGATCATTTCAACTCTAAAGTGGTATAACTAAACTATGAGAATCAGTTTGATCATCCGAAATACATAAGAGCGAGCTTGAACTTTATTTAGTCAAATTTTAAACTAAACAAACCATTCATTTTAAAATCCACCAAATTAAATTTGATCACTTTTCATCTCAATTTCAAAGCCTAAACACATTTAATTTAAGTAAATGTATTCGGTCATACGAAACCACCTTTGGTTAATTTTATCAAAACTCTTCATTTTTCATCAAAGAAATAATTTTCCAATTAAAGGTTATTAACTTATTATAACTATCTTTCATGAACTAATAGTTGATTATAAAATAAGTGATTAATTTCCCACTTCAGATCAAACCCACCAAGAGCTCACACAACCAATTTATAGGTTAGGCAACATAATAAAAAGTAATGAATTATGACAATTTCTATTCATCATATGTGATGATTCTAAGCTTATGGACACTTTAAAGTAAAATTGGGCTCATAAACCCACTTTCAAGTAAGATTGGGCTCACAAACCCACTTGAAAGCCCTAACAATAAAAGCTCTATGGTAGCAATCTATTTAATCTCTCACAAGTTGTCATCACAAACCAAACGATATTCAACGGTTTAGCCCAAGTCCAAGCTTCTAACTTCTAAGGTGATGGCTTGGAGAACATGAAACGTGATGAGTTACCCTACGTAGAGTTGATTTACCGGGTCCGGTATCATCGGGTGGTGAAAGAGACGGAGTCAAGTTTGTTAGACCCCGGGGTTGGGCTTGGGTTGTGGGCGTGGGTGGCCAAGCAACATTGCTTTAGTCACACCGAGCCAGCATGGGTAGCGGCGTTGCCCCTGGCGTGGCTATGAAGCCCGGCGTGAGGCGGGTTGAGGCGACGACGTGGCTGGCTATCATTGGCTTGTTGAATCAGACCGTTTGGGCTAGCCGTTGGCTATGGCAGTTTCCGCTAACCAACTCAAATTTTAATTTTTTTAATTATTTTTTACCTATAAATACTCATCCCAAACATCAATATTTTTCACATCTACTTTCTTCACACACAAATCTTCATTCAAAACCAACCAAAAAACAAAAAAATGGTTACTTGGACCGAGGTGGAGGAGATAGCGCTAATGACGTCAATCGTTGACGCACAACGTACGCTACGTCGTGGTCAAACCACGTACTGAACACAAGCGTTTCCGTAATACCAACAACATGTTGGAAACTCGCGTCACAACTTGTATGCGTGTCAACATAAGTGGCGTGAGATAAAACCGAAGCTGGATCGGTTTAAAGCATGCTTCAACCGTGTCCCTGCGGGCGACCTTAACCACAACGATAGAGTGGAGATCGCCAAAATCAAGTATAGGCACGATGGCAATCCGAATTTCGTCGGGCGTTCCCCACTTTAATATTTATTGTACTTTGTAATATTTTTAATTTTTTAGGATTTATGAAATTTTTTAATTTTGGATTAAAGAAGTTTTTTAATTTTTTAGGTTTTATGAAGTTTTTAATTTTTTAGGATTTATTAAGTTGTTTTTTTAATTTATTAGGATTTTGAGTAACTTTTTTTAGTAATATAGTAGTGTGTTTTATTTTATCAAAAGTCAAAATATAAAAAAATATATATATATAATATATCCACATAGTCACACATGCCGACTAGCCGACGCAGCTCCCACACCCCACATTTTTGGGGTGGCCATGGTAGAACTTATCTCCGCCACATATCAACCCAAACCCTCACACCCCACAATCTTATGTGCATCGAGAAGAAAAACCCCAACCTTATGTACCTAGGTAGAGTTCAAATAAATATAACCGGTATTAATAACCTATATAAATTCTTTTACTATACACAAAATATATCCCTTCTAATTTAATTTTCTTTGTATATTATATGGATAATTTTAAAAAATAAAATATTATATATTTATTTAATTAAATATTTCTAACTTTTTATAATATATTTTTACAATTTAAAATATAAAAAATGTAAGCTATCCATACCCTACCGGTATGGAAAAACCTGTTCGGATCAGGTGCAGAAAAGAAACGGTTTTGGTTTTGTAACCGGGTATATAATAACTAGGTTGGGTATGGGTATACACTAAAAAAATATAACTCCATACCCCTACGGATAAGGTTTGGCTCATAACCGGATACACTATAGCCATGTATTCCAATACCCGGTTTTTTGGTGCACATCTATCCATGTGGCCTATGCTAAATTGCTAATCATAGTCAATTGTCTATTGTTTATTTGAAGCCGTAATTGTGTATGCATAATAGTCAATGTTTTTACACTTTGATCAGATCAGCAGGTGGACTAGTCAAACCAGGAACTAGATACAAAAACGACCTGGTTGAAATGTCTCCATTTGAATCAATCGGTTATTGGTGTATTGGTGAACCAATTGGCGATCGGATCAGAATTCAATTATTTTTTCCTTCTAAATCTCAACGTTGAATAATTGAAACTTATGATTGTATTTCATTTATCAAGGGTTTAAATTTCAATCAAATTGAAAACTTAAACCAACACATAAAAGTAGTTTTGTTATTGTTTTGATTTAGCTAATATAGTTTTAGATTTTAAAATGATTATGACGTCATCTATTCTTTTAAATTTAAACTGGTATGACCATTAGACAATAAGACGATCCATTCAATGACTAGTTTAGTTACGGAAACATGGAGAATCATATAAAAATTCTTCCTTATTTTCAACTAAGTTGAATCCTTGTTCGTGCATACCGAATTTTTGCTTCCCCATCTTCAATTTCAACAAGCTTGAATATTTGTTTGTGCCACGCAAGTATGTCTTCTTCCACATATAGAGTTTGTTTTTATTTTTGTTTTTGTTTCATTTTCATTTGACACTTTTATTTACCATGATTCTAAATATATTTAAATATTGTAGTATATCTTATTCGATATTGTATGATCAATATCAAATTAGCATGACGAATATACTTTTGTTCATGGATAAAATTTATAATAAAACTTTTGTTTTGTATGGTTACTCTTTTCAAATGATCGAATACTTCTTACTTAATGATGCTCAAAGAACAAGAGGCCGAAGCCAAATTGAACGCTAAAACCATGGCGTGTTACGTTACCCAAAAGAAAAGAATCATCTTGTAGTCTTCTTAGTCTTCGCTTCGCATAAGCGCCAAACTTTGTAGTTTCATTTAACCTCGTTTGATTCTTAACATGACAACAACATAGATACTCTGTGACGTCACCATAAAAAATAACAATTTCATCATATTCCAATTAAAGGATTGGCATACATTATGCTCATTCTCTCCTCAAGAGGTTAGATTCCGTTTGCACTTATCGTTGATGGTTGTCATTTTCAATATTTGGCTCTCGTTAGGTGTTTAGTGATACGATGATTTTGATGATTATTGATTACCCAAACTAGGAGATTATATCTGGCGTGTTTGAAGATCGTTGGATATATTTGATCATTCATATCACATGTTTAATAAAAAAAGGTAGGCACTATGTACAAAAATAACCGTTTTTCTTCAATGTTCATATATAGTATAGAGTAAACTTTCGTTTTGCTCCCTATGGTTTGGTTATTTTAACGGTTTTGCCCCATTATTTAAAAATAGTCATTTTCCTCCAATAGTTTAGTATGTTTTTTCCATTTTGCTCACTGCCTCTAACTCAGTTAAATTATTCAAATAAAGGTAGGGGTATTTCAGTAATTTTAAATATAAAAATTTATTTATTTATTATTAATTCTTTAAATCCATTTTTGAATTAATATACAATATTATTAATATATAAAAATAAAAAGCTAATTATTTATTATTATTAATATACATTATAGATATACACTGCATCTTCACCCACATGAACGACTACCGCCATCGCCATCCTCCAACCTGTAACCGCTACCACATTCTCCGACCAACTACCGTCGCCGCCACCATCATATCCAACCCGTGGATAGCTTGCAACCGCTAAACAACCACCACTCGATTTGCCGTCTCGTTGCTTGGCTTCTCTTGTCCGGTGGCCGGAGTTGCGGGTGAATCATCCAACGCCGGTGACAAGTCAGATCTACAGCGAAGGGAGCTAGATCTGCTTAGGGTTCAAGGTGACTAAGGCACTTGAACCCAACAAAATGAGGCAGCTTCTTTGTCTTCCACTGCACATGAAACTTATTGGATGGAAGTAGGTTCAAAACTCAATTACAAGGTTGATAGCACCTCAAGGTTATAAACAGATACATGACTTATTTGTAGGATTTTTTTTGTTTACTGATGATGATGGATTTATATTGGGGGTTTTGAATATTTTTTATTGGGAACTTGGAGGAGGGTTTATGTTTCTTTCAAAGTGGTGGCCGGGTGGCGGTGGTTCAGGTGGTCGTAGGAGGAGGATGCTGGTGGTGGTAGAGAGAAGGTAGGAGGAAGGGTTATGGTGGTGGTGCTCTTGTTATAAGTGTATATATAAATAATAATTAAACCCTTAACTATCAAATTATCAAAACGCCCTTCTTATTACAAGTAAAATTACTAAAGTAACCTTACTTTTAATCATGATTTATAACTGAGTTAGAGACGGGGAGCAAAATGAAAAAACATACTAAAGTATTAGAGAAAAATGGTTATTTTTAAATGATTGGGTAAAACCGTTAAAGTGACCAAACCAAATGGAGCAAACGAAAGTTTACTCTATAGTATATTTACGTCTTGAACCTTTATCTAAAAATCACATCATGAATGGGAACAAATTTGTGCCACCAATTTTCCCATATTTGCATAGATTCGGATTGTTGGTACTAGAAAAGCCAACCATGAAGGGCAAGAGGAATTTTGATAAACACTAAAGGGTGTTTGAAGCAAGACTTCATTTTCATCATCTTTTAACTAATTCATTAAAAGAATACAAATATTTTTAGGATTAAAAAAAGAGATAAATTCCAAAAGAAGTGCAATTCCTTTTAATAGAAAGATAAATATTAATTAAAACAAGATAAAATCTTTTTAGTACATCATAAAATATGTCAATACTAATATATCA
The DNA here is from genome assembly GCA_947069175.1 of Scalesia atractyloides. NCBI lineage: Eukaryota > Viridiplantae > Streptophyta > Magnoliopsida > Asterales > Asteraceae > Scalesia > Scalesia atractyloides. Next base: position 14,215,319 of record CAMTDV010000025.1, on the reverse strand, counting down.
CTAAATCTTCTTTAACGATAAAAAAACACCTCACTTCATAGTGGGAATAGAAGTGAAAACATGAGCGAATCAGGTAGTGGTGGAGTGGTTGGGGAAAAACTTGGTGTTCCTTATAACCCAAGTTCGACTCTTACTCTCCCTATTACTTTCTACAGACTGCAGCATCCAGGTGGCGCCGGTTCGTTTTGGATGTCATGGGAGGCGATGTTTTACCGATTATTTCACTGTCGTGCTTTCAGACGGGTTAAAAAAAGTAAAAGCCTGAGCCAAATAAGCGGAGGCTAGAATCAACAGAGTATTTTTTTAATGTTGATATCAACAGAAAGTATTTTTTTTAATGTTGATAAAATTAAACCGGCAGAGATAATAAATAATATTTATCGTATTTTAAGTTTACCGATTGACCAAAAAGGTAATAACACTTAAAATATAGAAGATAAATGTATCTTTTATTAAGTAACGAACAAAATACACATTTGTCATATACCATAATTGTGACCCAATGTGAAAGCACGCGTAATCCATAGTCTTGTAGGTCCAAAAATAATATATTGACATAATTGTGATGATATATCTATTTCAACTATTAGACAGAATAGATATATAAATATAACATATCTCGTGTTTATATGTGACTCTTTTATCCTAACAAATTAATACTTTTACCATTTTCTTTACGTAACTTTTTAACGTATAGATATTTTGATTATCAGAATAATAAGGGGTAAAATTTGATCAAATATAAGTTATAAATTAATTATTGTTTTTAGTGTTTTATACGAGTTATACCCTTGAGGAGGGGCACTAGACAATGAAACTTGAGTGGATATTATTTTCCATTCCCTGAATATCAGAATTCGAATCTCACATTACTTTTGACTTGTATAACTAGTTGACTATATGATTAATTGGTAGAAGACCATAACAATAACTAGTTTTTTGCTGTATTTATATTTATATATTAGTGAATATCAGTTGAGTTTCAGTAAATATGATACTTATATTAAAGATAATAAAACGTTGGTTATTATTGTGAATTTTTAAAAAAAAAGTCGTATGAAAAAAGTTATGGACATTTTAAATTGATGAAGAAATTGACACGTGCCTTGCATGTGGAGAGAAAAAAATCCATAAATGTAAAATTCCCGTTATGCCATTCTATTATCTTCTTTTCCCTAAAACTAATCTCAAACCTCAAAATCTAAGATTAATGGACTAGAATCATTATTATTATTATTATTATCGTTTGTATTTGATCCTAGTATATAATGATAATGTTTACACACAAATAGTCATCCACTTTATGTAAATTATCTTTCTTCTTTCGTATATATTAATAAGGTGAGCTTATTGTATAAAAGACGAATTTTCTTAGGAAGTCATGTGTGGATTTTAGATGAGTAATAGAAATAACGAGATTACCATCATTGTTGATTTTGCTTTTGTTGAATCTAGTTTCATCATTTTTTTAAATGCAGTGACGTTTTAATACTATTTTTTAAAAAGCTTTGCCATATAATAAAAGAATTCTATTATCTTTTTTAAGTCTATATTTAAAAAAAAACATTAAGCTGGTACATAATCACGTACAAGTTCACACATAATATTAAGGTTATATTATCACGTACACCATGTTATAACATTAAGTTGGTACATAATCACGTACAAGTTCATACATATAAGTAAGGTTATATTATCACATACAATATAATCATGTAGTGTATTATATAAACACGTATAATCGTGCACTATTAGGTTACATATGCATATAACACGTTATATAAGCATATAACATGTCATATAATCAATCACGTATAATGAATTAAGTTACATACCATATAATCATGTAGTATAATATATAAACACGTATAATCATGCACTATTAGGTTACATATGCACATAACACGTTATATAAGCATATAACATGTCATATAATCAATCACGTATAATGAATTGAGTTGTTAAAAAAGTCACGTATAATGACGTATTATCAAGTTAAATGCTCACTTAATATGCTACAACTACGTATAATCACATAGTACCAAGTTATATAATCACGTATAATCATGTAGTACCAAGTTATATAACAACGAATAATTGTGTAACTGGTTATATACAAGTCGTCATCATCATCATCATACCATATAAATTCAACCAATAGCAAAGCTAAGGTAGGGCCTGAGGAGAGTAAGATGTAGATAGCCTTACTTTTATCCTATAGGAATAGAGATGCTGCTTTCAGTGATACCCCTAGCTCGATAGTAGTTTTGTATCAACCCTTGGACATAAGACACATAACACTCAACAATCAGGACAAAGACCGATTAGTGCATATACCCTTTTTGTCTTTCGGCTATAAAAGCCACCACATAATGCATGATTAACCACTCGCCACTTTTTAACGTTATTTTTACGAAATTAGTAAAATAACGTAAAATTGGTTATTCGTAAGTTTATTTTGAAAAACTCTACGGGGTATTTTATAAATTTGTTTTTTAAAAGGACAATTAATTATGTGTTTCAATTTAACTTTATGTGCACTATATGAAACTTTCTTCATAACAAATAAATAACCGTTATATGAATACATTCTTATCATCAGAAGAATATTATTTGAAGATCGATGTACATATCGTATAATACATGGAGTGGACGATACGTATCTAAATTTGTTATTCATCAGATTTGACAAACTATTCTACAGTCAATCCAAACATATTTAATTTTTATACTATTAAACACAAATTTGTTGACTATAAAGTTGAAATCTAATAAAATCTTACTATTAAAACTAATCATATGTTACGTGTATACAGCTTGGTACTTTAATATATATTCTTCCGAACAATCAGGGATATTCTCTTTTAAATATTGAGGGCTAAATTATGATTCAACAGACTGAACATGATATGGGCAATAATGCATTAGTCTATTAAATTAAGCATACCACACGGGTTAGTTTATTAGTTGATTCGCATCATTTGAGGATTCTTGTGATTCATAATTAGTTATTAATCATTTAATCATTTCATATACCTAGATCAACCGTATAGATGGTCATCACCACTTTGGGGGTGGCAGAGGCTTTGTGCCTCTTGGGAAGAGACCATGTTCAATTCCTTGCAAATGCCAACCCAGCCCATGGACGTGCATTTAACGTTGAAGTTAACGAGGCTCGTGCCGATAACGATGCAGTTATAAACATTTAAACCTTCACATTTTTCTCTTGTCATCCAAAAACTCGTGTACACCTCTCGTTATTTTTGTATTGATATTGTTATCCCTATATCAATTTCAAATCGAATATGATTACACGTATGTGTGATATGCATCTATGTACCAACTACAAGGATTCTATTCTTTACAAATTTGAACTACTCTCGTAGTTTCTCCTATTTGTGATCGCACCTAGTGTGGCCACACATTCTCTGCCAAACCTATGAACTCGTTTATCAGTAAAACACATCCTGCCATTTTAAAACACGTATTACTCCAATTGTCGTGGTATCGATTGGGAAACTTATTTGATTTAAGTGTTTTTCTTTAACCCTGTTTGTTCTCCCCCACTTAACAAGATAAGCTATGCGAACTATGCGACGAATTGAGTAATTATGGGTCCACACATAATTATGAAATTCGATACATGGAAATCACATTAAGTCCTGTTATGTATGATGACATAAAATCTAGAGTGATTAAATAACTAGACGAGTATAATACGATAAGGACATCGTGGATACGCCGCTGGTACTTCCTATATATAAGTGTTCTCATTGTATTATCCATCTTAACGTTATTCAAATCACTTGAAGATTTTATGTTATCTTAGACCCATATGTGTTATATGCTCTTGTTTATGGAACTTATGTGGTTAACCAAGAATCCAAAACCATCCATTATCATTCCCGCTTCGGTGTTGTTTGAGGAAGTATCCACTGGGGAATGAACCATATGTTCTAGGAACCATTTGGTTTTACCATCATGGTTTCCTATTTATAAAATTATCATTCTTGTTTCTGGTGTTGTTTGAGGAAGTATCCACTGGGAATGAACCACTGTTCTAGAAAACCATTTGGTTTTACTCTCACGGTTTCCTATTATCAAATCCATCATTCCCGCTTCCGTGTTGTTTGAGGAAGTATCCACTAGAGAATGAACAAAATGTTATAGGAAATCATTGGTTTTTCCCTTATGATTTCCTTCTTGTCAACCTATCATTCCCGTTTTCGATGACTGAGGAAGTAACCACTGGGGAATGATAAGGTTATACCTTACTTGGAGATCCTTGTTGGGTCTTTCTATGCAAATAGTTAGAACCTTGGATTCCATGTAGGACAATTGTTTGTTTAGGATTGACACAAATTGACATAATGCCATACAAAACCATTTTTGCCATGAACTTGCAACACATTCCACATTCATAAGCTCTAAAGGTCAAATACCAACTCAATACCTAGTGAGAGATTATAGTACCGTGAGATACTTTGTTAATCAATACTGATCTCCAACCCCAATACCAAATGATGCTCCGCATCTTTGGAAATCTAAAGCTACATATACCTTTCAATCATTCCAACCTTATCCAAACAGTCTCGTACGAATAAATTTCGGGTGAAATTTCCAAAAGCAGGGAGATTGTAACAATAGCCATTTTCAAAGAATATAAACTTTCTATCGTTTTCGTGTTTAATTAAATTCTATATTTTATTTACGAATTTCTTAGTCATACGATCGAACAAAACGATATTCATGACATTTCCGGAACAAAATCCAAGTTACACTTGCCTTAATACCCTTTACATAACTTAAACAATGCGTTAGAATGGTTAAAAATGGCAAAAATGTGATAATACAAGTCTAGGGGCCAAAATTGTAAAAAAGCAAAATCTGCCTGCCAGGAGGCCTTATGGACCGTAAGGCTATGGTTACGGTCCATAAGAGGTCCCCACTTGCAGCAGATTTGCTTCAACCACCAAGTTTGGAAACCTATCTCCAATTTTTGACATCTAGCATGTAATTTGCCACCTCTAATCAACATGTTAGGACACTAAGCAACATCATAAACACCTCATCAGCTCTCCTTGATCCTTGATTAGTATAAATAGCCTTGAAATCTTTGAGTTCTTAACACCATTCTTTTCTTTCTCACTCAGAAACTCATTTGGAGATTGCTTTAGTAGTTGAGGCCTCACTTTCTGAGCTCTAAGCTTCCTTCTTGAACACTTGTAAGTGTTTCTCCTAGTCTATTTTATTTAAATAGCTAGTTATGAGCCAAAAGTCAAGCAAATTGACTTTTGCTTTGACTTTCGGTTTTGAACATTTTGGTTAACTCAAAGTTCAAAATGAAGTTTGCTACATGATCGTAATATTGAAGGTTTAATCTCTTACAGTTACACCCTCTGATCATCACGTTTAGTAGGCGAAAGACGAGTCAAACTTTTATGAAATAAAAGTAAAAAACGCATAAAAGTGCATTTTATGACGAATGAGTTTTCAAGTATTAAAACTTAAAGTTTTGACACCAAATCAGTTTATACAACATTATTAGACATGTTTAACATATCTAGCTCGTCATTTCTAGTTTAGCGTTTATTCCTTAGTCGAAAGTCGAGTGGTTTGATTTCTGTTTTAACTTTCGAATCTGACCCGTTTGCTCAACCTTAGGATCCGACCAAGCCCAATTATATGGCCATAGTAATATAAAGAATAACCCTCTGAGGTTATACCTTATGGTAATTTCGTTTGATGAGTTTAATGACGAGTCAACCATGTATACTTTTAAAATGTCAAAAATACCCTTTTTGCATAAAATAGTTTTAAACTTATATAATCAACATTTTTGACATTAAAACTAATCACATAACATCATAAAATATGTTTTGACATATCGGACTCATCATAGGACTCATTTGACCATCCTGGCCCGTATTTACGTATACGACCCGTTAAAGTGGCGTAAACTATCTTAACAAGCCGTAACGGGTCAAAACACCTTTAGAAACCTTTCAATCAGAATGTAAAGTATTATAAACCATATTATATGAGATCTTTCGCTCGTTTGGTTAACAAACCGCATTCTATTTGATCTCGTGTTTAAACCACAATACACACTAACTATATAAGTATCCGAAATATTAAGAAATACCCGAGCTTTGCATACACGATTGAACAAGACATCTACGCAACCCGTGAGTACATAGTCCCCACCTAGGCATAAATTTTAAATTTTAATTTTACGCCCAAGCATAAGAAAAACTTGCATCAGTCAAAACTACCACCTCGACAATTTTTTGTACAGATGTGTTTATAATATTTCCGTCTACGTTTGTGGAAAAAAAATTTGACCCAACTCTTCCCGGATCAAAAAGTTCTCACGGTTCTCGCAACTCGTAGTGGTTCTCATTTTAACCCATCCCTATATATATAAACCATACAATGTTTTCTCTTTAGTTGATTACTCACACGTTTTACAAAAGAATCACTTTTGTCAAGATTCGTGGCTACGAGGTTTTCATTATTATACCTACTTTTGTAGTTGGCTAAATATATTGTAATACCAAACAAAATTGGTTATAAAAAATTTCTCACCAACCATGTGTTAATTTTATTTTCACATATGTTTCAAGTGCTAGTGTTTGATGATTAATCAAGTCTGCTACATATAGAAATGGACTTGGGCCTTAGTTTGCTTTAAAATATAGAATAATTGTTTGTGTTTTGCTTACGTTCCAAAATACAGTGTAATTTAACTAATAACTAAAACAAACTTTAAATACCATGTGTTTGAAACAATTTGTAACGTGACTCCTCGACGTTTTCGTAGCAGGTTGTTTTACGAGGTCGAGGTGTTACATCTGTATCTAACACCTGGGCCATTAGTTAATCGAGGTGAGATAACCCTGTCAGATCCCATCCAGACCATATAGAGATCTTCCTCCAAACATCCTTAGTAAAGGGACAACCCATGAATAAAGTTTCAGATTCACCCGTGCACTCTATGCAACAACCCGATCTATGATCAATGCCTCGAATTAGAAGATTGTCTCTTCACGGGAATGCCATTTTGCAAGAGTCTCCAAACAAAACAATAACTTTAATGGGAATTCAATTAAGCCAATCACAGATCTCTATATTAGAATCAAATAATGTCTTTTCTGAAACCCTTCCTACTGATTGCACCGAGTAACCTCATGTAGCATCAACCTTCCATTTCCAAGAGCCAGTCACATTTTCAAATGGGAAAAGTATTAACATCACCTTTAAATCGTTTAACTCATCACACTCGATCTTAGAGATGTTATTTTTTTCTCCAATGCCATGAAAAAGTAATAGATTAATTTTCACCTGTCACAATTTTGTCCATCACCAAACAAGATGTTCAATGAAAGCATTAGAAGGCTCGAAAGCTCATTTGGGAATCTGAGAGAGTAATGAAAACGTTTTACCCACAACTATTCATAAAACATCATTACAAGCTTCAAACATCAATGACATGCAACTTTTTACATGATTTTTACCTCTTTTTAGCGAAAGATGAACTCGAGGTTAGAACACCTAAAAAGTTGGCTTTAAAAAACTTTTATACACCTGAATGCTTGTAGGTGATGTGGAATCGAGACTGTAATCGTTTTCCTTTCAAATAAGCTCGAGCCAATTCTTCTCTTTCTTTCATTACTTTCTCTTTCAAACCACAAGTTGAGGTATGACAAATAAGGAGGGTTGCCTTAATTTCCCTTATCTATATGGGGGTTTTGCATTAAATCCCTAATGGTCCTTACAAGCTTATCCTCATTAAAGGCCTTTCAGCCATTATGCACAATACCCCTTTTATAATTTGTTTATTATAATATTTGCGATGTTACAAGTCTATAGGTTCAGGGGACGAGACCTAATGTAAACATGATAGACTTGTAACACCACAAATATTATTATAAACAAATTATTAAAGAGGTATTGTGCATAATGGTTGAAAGGCCTTTAATACGGATAAGCTTGTAAGGACCATTAGGTGCATTGTTGTTATTTTATGCAAACCCCCAGTATGGATAAGGGAAATCAAGGCAACCCTCCTCATTTGCCATACCTCATCTTGTGGTTTGAGAGAGAAAGTAGTGAAATAAAGAGAAGAATCGGCCGGTGCTTATTTGAAAGGAAAATGATTACAGTCTTGATTCTGCATCACCTACAAGCATTTAGGTGTATAAAGTTGTTTAAAGCCAACTTTTTAGGTGTCCTAAGCTCGAGTTCAGCTTTCGCTAAAAAGAGGTAAAAGTCGCGTAAAAAGTTGCATGTAATTGATGTTTGGAGCTTGTAATGATGTTTTATGAAGGTTATAATGCATTAACAAGAAAACATAACTAAGATTGGAACTAAGGGTATCGCCTGTAATCATGTGCAAACGCAACTGACCGCCAATGTAATTTTAGTAGTTAAAAGACATTGCCTGGTGAAACGTTGAAACATAAAGAACGAAAAGTGCAATTTTCTCTATTTATTTTTATCTAGGTCTCAATATAAATTTTGCTTCAAATTGAGTTGTGAATAGTTATGTACAAATGATCAAATCACAAACATACATGTTATCAAACATGCACCCTAGTTTATTTGTATAAATTGACATTGTGTATGTTTTTTTCATTATTTTAGTAATATAATTATAAGCTTATAAAATTTTGAATACACCGATTCGACATACTTATGTTTATCTACATTTTGATAAAAGTAGTTTTTCGTTGTTCTTTACCATGACGAACCAAACCGATACCATCCGGTGTCGTGACAAACCAAACCGATTTGAACAAATAACATCTCTGTATCAGTATTATCTTTATCTGAACTGGTCCCCGTATATATTTTTATGGTTTTCAATAGATGAAAACACGTGAATATCCTCTTAAGCATATCGCTTTCGGTTGCTATACCAAGTGTCGGTATCGTACAGATACTATAACGAACCAAACCAATACTGACTGAATACAAGCCAAGCCGCAACATGTGAGAAATTAAACTAGTTTTATATATTCATCAAACTCATACATCTACATTTTATTACTTAAACCCTCAATTCCTCAAAACTAACTTTAAATAACAAAACACTTAGATATTTGGGTTTGATACCATATATATATTAACAACAAAACAATTACAATCATTTTCAGTCCCATTCATCGTTCCAAAACTCATCCTAATTTTTAACCTGAGAATCTCAAGGAGATAGAGGGAGAGCTTTTTATTTTTTATGTGTGAAAATTGAGATAATTGTCTTTTTTAAGGGACAAATGACATTAGATTTAAATCCATCCACCTCATAACTTTGCTTTGATTCCATAATATAAAACATCAGCCGACAAAACAAAAATACAAGTAAATAATAATTCTTGAACTATCTGTTAGAACGCCAAGACTGAATACATAGTTGTATATATGAATACACCTACCAAGTTGCATACATGTATAGACAAATTAAGTCTACTTCCAACACATATAGTCAACTCTTAAAATACTCATTTTCCTATATATTGTCCACACGATGTGTGATAGACCCCGGACTGCACCCTTCTAGTTTCAACATACAACCTGTCTCATTTATCACTAGTAGTCTGTAGAGACAATGACGGCCGGCATCGGAGGCCGGTCGGAAATGGGTTCCTTTGCCCTCCAAATCCTAAACGGCCGATGGTTCATGGTGTTTGCCTCTTTTCTTATCATGTCGGCCGCCGGAGCCACATACATGTTTGGTCTTTACTCTTCTGAGATCAAAAGAGTCCTGGGGTACGACCAAAGTACCCTCAATTTGTTGTCTTTCTTTAAGGATGTTGGCAGCAATGTTGGAGTACTTTCTGGCCTTATCGCGGAGGTTACACCGCCGTGGGTCGTCCTCTCCATCGGATCTGTACTCAATTTTTTTGGGTATTTTATGATTTGGTTGGGGGTGACTAGAAGAATTGCTAAGCCAACTGTTTGGCAAATGTGTCTATACATCTGTATAGGTGAGATTCATTTTTGAACTTTACAAAAGGTTGTTTTTTAACAAGTTCATGTCCCACTATGAAAAGGAATATCACTAACGGATCAAGTTAACTTTGTGACAAAAATGAAAAGGCTTTTATATATATATATGTATATTGGGTTTCGTGGTTTCGTGATACTCCTTTGTTTTGTTTTGTTTTTTCTTAAATGGCAGTTCAGGACTCTACAAACTAAAACTTCTTTGTTTTGTAGAGTCCCGAAATGCTTACTTTAAGGAAAAAATTGTTAATAATATTGTGTATGTGTATCCAGGTGCAAATTCGCAATCTTTTGCTAACACAGGGGCGTTAGTGACATGCGTAAAAAACTTTCCGGAGAGCCGAGGGGTGGTGCTAGGACTTCTAAAGGGATTTGTCGGTCTAAGTGGAGCCATCATCACTCAAATTTACTCGGCGGTCTATGGTGACGATAAACCGGCGCTCATTTTGCTCATTGGCTGGCTCCCCGCGGTTATTTCCGTCGTGTTTGTGCGTACAATCCGTATCATGAAGGTGGTAAGACAAGCGAACGAGCTCAAAGTCTTCTACAATCTTCTTTACATATCGCTTGGCCTCGCCGGATTCTTAATGATAATCATTATTGTAGAAAAAACTGCTCAATTTCATCGTGGCGAGTACGTTGGTAGCGCCGCGGTGGTCGTTTTCCTCCTCTTTTTGCCACTCGTGGTGGTTATAAGAGAAGAGTACAATAGTTGGAAAGCGAAAAAGTTGTCACTAAACGACCCGTCCCCAATAAAAGTGGTCACGGAAAAACCCATTCCACCTCCAACCATCAGCGTCATATCACCACCCTCCCCACGAAGCAAGAACAAGAACCATCATGCTTCCGGACCGCATTCCAACCACCCGAGCGAGGCGAGGACTACACAATCCTCCAAGCACTCTTCTCCATCGACATGTTGTTACTATTTTTAGCGACCATTTGCGGCGTCGGTGGCACTTTAACCGCAATCGACAACCTAGGCCAAATCGGCGAGTCTCTCGGGTACCCTAAAAAGAGCATTAGCACTTTTGTCTCCCTAGTAAGCATATGGAACTACCTCGGGCGGGTCACCGCCGGGTTCGGGTCAGAATACCTTCTAAAAAAGTACAAATTCCCCCGCCCTCTCATGCTAACCCTAACCCTAATCCTCTCATGCGTTGGACACATTTTAATCGCATTCGGGGTCTCGAATTCGCTCTATTTCGCATCCGTTGTCATCGGGTTCTGCTTCGGAGCGCAATGGCCGTTACTTTTCGCAATCATTTCCGAGATATTCGGGTTGAAATACTACTCAACTTTGTACAACTTCGGGTCGGTTGCTAGCCCGATAGGGTTGTACATATTGAACGTGAAAGTGGCCGGACATTTGTATGATGTGGAGGCTGAGAAGCAGATGAAGGTGTTGGGGATCGTTAGAAAGGCCGGTGAGTCTTTGGATTGCGTCGGAGTTGAGTGTTATAAGGTGTCGTTTCTTATTATAACTGCGGCTACAGTTTTTGGTGTGTTTGTTTCACTCATTTTGGTGGTGAGGACTAGAAAGTTTTACGCCGGTGATATTTATAAGAAGTTCCGGGAGCAGGCGGAGAGGGCGGAGATGGAGGAGATGGCGGTGGCTGGTGGCGACAGCCGTGGTGGTGGAAAAGGAACATGATGAATATGATGTTTGTATACGTTTTTATACATTTTTAGGACTACACAATTAAGGAATGGATTGTTAGCTAAAAATACATTTGTAACATACTTTTAGTTGAAAAGATAATAAATGTTTTTATATAAGTTTTAAGGTTTATTATACTTTTAAGTGTTAATCACGACGAATGAAGCCTTTGTGATATTTTTAGAGAGCTTAACTTTATTGTTAGGTACACCCGAATCTTATCTACTATGTAATAATTTATTGGTATTGATTATAGAGTATGGATAATATTCTAATTGGCAATTGACTATATTTGTTGGTATCGATTATAGAGTATTGATATAATATTGACTATTAGTGTTTTGGGAACGGTGACTACTATATAAATATATTTTAATTGTATTTAATTTAATATAATAATTTTGTTTATGGTGAGATGTAATCACCTAACCGAGAACAACAAGACTAACATGAGCAACCTAATCAAGATTTGAAAAACTACTCAACCCTAAAGATAGGGGAGATTAAAGAAACCGGATTTATTATCAAATTTTGTGTCGATAAAACAAATAGAAAAAAATGTTAACCTAACCCGGTTTATAGTAGGAAATCGATTTATGTTGTTTTTACGTTTTGGTGTATTTATGATCTTCATACCAGTCGTGAGTGATATTTTGTCATTGGATTTATCTTAATGATTGGGTTTTATTAGTTGTTAAAAAAAGATTCATTACAGTTATATTAAGTATGAATATGAATATTTCTGTCATAGATCTCAAAAAAAGATTCATACCAATCGTCATGGTCATGTGGGGTTTTAAATGTTGGAAGTAGAGTTCGAAATAGTCAATGCAGAAAATAGTATCATGGGTGTTTGTGCTAATAAGTTGTTTTAAGATATAGAACTTAAGACTCAAAAGTCTTAGATTTATTTAAAAGTCATATGTTAAGGTATAGAACTATAGACTCAAAAGTCTTGGATTTATTTAAAAGGCATTGTTAAAAGTGATGATTTTATATGACTATCAAACTATCAATTGATAAATTAAATTAAAAAAAAACGTTTCTGACTAACTTGTGTCATCCAAAATAAATAAAGCATATTCCAATCCAAAAAAAAAACACTTTCTATTTATGTATATTATTTTATATTTATAAGTCGCTCTATATATAAAAAATATAACATAATTCAAAATAATATAAAGTCGCTCTATTTATATATATAAATAACATAATTCAAAATAATATTATATTAGATGTGTGGTATGTTTTTTCTTTTTTTGTAATGTAAAAAAATCTTATTATTTTTATTGTTTTACGTAAACGGTTATCTTTTTCTTCTAGTAAAATTGTTGTGTGAACCATATAACCAACAAGTTGATGCCATATCGTATAGTTAACTTATTTTATTTGAAGTTAATTTCATTATAATTATATAGTTTCTGTTAGGATTATAGGAAAAGCAATAAACGGACATAGGTAAAGTGGTTTGGTTGACTGATCACATCTATTGTGTTGCAACTAGAGTTTCTTTTATTATTAGATACTATAAGAAATTACAAGTACAATTCATCAATATATATAGTCTAATTTAGGGTTTAGGAAATTTAATCCTCAAGTTAGGCTCAAACTTGTATAGAGATAATTAGGACCGGATAAATTAAAAAAATTCGCAAAAGATAAGACTTGTGGGTCGACCCAGGCTAAGGCCCGGCATGCCCTCCCTTGGTTCCTAAAGCATTTTTTGTGTATTATTTATAAACTAGTTTTAGGACCCCCACGCTTTGTGACGGGACTGTTAAATCCACCAAAAAGTACATGTGTCAAATATTGAATCACACACGTGAATTGCGGCATATTAACTCGTAAAAATTAGATCAAACCGTAAAGCATAGAAAATAATAATTAAGTTGATTTAGGACTCAACATTTGCGACTAGATCGTTAAACCATAAAAAAGTAAAAACGTTGAACCACACACGTGTGTAGCAGCATGTTAACTCACAAAATTTATACTGAAATGTAATACATATTGTAATAAAGAGCATGTTAACTTGCAATATTAGACCAGAGCGTAAAACATAGAAAATAATAACTAAGTCGATGTAGGACTTGTGCATTGTGACGGGATCGTTAAAAGCAAAAAAATTGACGAAAAGAGTTGAACCACACATGCACGTAGCATGTTAACTCGTAAAATTTTGACCGAAAAGTAAAACATTATCATAAAAAAGAGTAACTAAGTCGAAACAATAAAAACTAACATAAAAAACTATAAAGGTAAAAACAAAAGGAAATATATATATATATATATATATATATATATATATATATATATATATATATATATATATATATATTCTATATAGCCTACAATAAGAAACCTGATGAACAGGCTGCTGCATAGCAGCCTGTCATTGGTAAGTTTTTTTTTATTTTAACTTTAACCTTTAATATTTAGTATTTACACTTATAACGCTTCATCTTTTTAAAATCTATATACTTTTTCTGCTTGTTTATATTTAGAGTTAAATGCTTGGTTGGTCCCTGAGGTTTGAGAAAATTTCAGACTTGGTCCCAGTGGTTCACTAATTACACGTTTGGTTCTAATAGTTGTAATTTTTGCACTCGGGTGGTCCTTATCACTAACCTATGTTAAGTTTTTCAGTTAAATACGTGCAAAATTACTAACTTGCCCCTAAACAAATTAAAAAAAAAGAACTGAACCCCCTTTATCTTCTTCATCCTCTCCCCCTCTCTCTCTCTAAAACCCACCACCCACCTCCACCGTCAGCCCATCACCACCACCACCGCCACCTTCAACCCACCACCACCTCCTCCACCGTATATGTTGGTATTGATTCAGCTTGATTACGTTTTTTTTCCTTTTAGTAGGTTCTTTTTTATTTTAGCCTTTACCCTTCAACATTTAGTATTCGCATTTATAACCCTTCGACTTTACAAAAACTTTATAATTACTTTTACGTGTTTATATTTATGTACGTGTGTCAGTATAAATTCAGGTTGAGTACGTTTCTTTGAAAATGGGTAGGCTCAAATATAGTTGTCACACCTCAACCGATGGTGGAAACATCGGGATGAGACTAACAAATCGTTTAAAAGCATCATAACACTATTGTGACAATATAATTAAATTCAGTTTCATAAATACTAAGAATTCACATACAATGTTTCAAATAAAGTAAACATAGCATAACAAAACGATTATTTAAGATGTGTTTCTAAAGTCCATCCTAACTTGTTTCTTCTCTCCATCTTGACTATCAACCTGCAACATGTATTAAAATATGATCAACAATAATATTGAGCGAGTATACAAGTTTGTTACATAGCATAATTGATAAAAAGTTTCAATACTCACATCCACCATGAAACAAATGATACAAGTTACAAATATGCTGAAACGATGTCACATATGATAAAACCCAAGAATCCAATGCGTTAATAAAGCATATCCCAAAGAATAACGGAAGGTAACAAGTTTCACTTAACAATACCCCAAGACTCGTGGGCGGTGCATTACCCCTATAGCATATGCATAGTACCATAATTGTTAAGGCTGGCTCATATAGACATAAATATTTACAAAGCATACAAGATTCACAAGCATCACGTTGTTCATGTATAAGTGTGGATAGAGTGTGCATAAACAAGTTTCAAGTGTCACGTGTTTTGATATAGTATACATGTTGCACCCCAAAAGTGATATAACAAAAAGGGGATCGAGTATACTCACCTTAGGTTGCGTATAGTTTCTTGAAATCGCACGAATAAGAAGGATCAAACGAAAGTGATTAACCGAAACGAAACGCGGCGTTCCGATGAACCAAGTCGTCTTCTCCGGTGAGGCTTCCGGCGATGTCCGGTTGTCTTCTCCGGTGCCCTTCCGGCACGTTCAGGTTTTCGGCAATGACAGTGGTGTCGAACAGAGAGAGGGTGAGGGTTGTGAGAGTGTACGAGTGATGAAAGGTGTGTTGCGGTAATGCGAGGGTGAGAACGTCAAGGGTGGTTCGGTATTTATAAGACTCGAGTGAGACGAATCGAGACAGGATGATAATTCGGGTTCGTGATTGATATGTTAAAGGAAATGACGGGATTGATTGAGGATTCTGGTCAACCAGCGATTCAAAAAGGAAAGAACAAAGGGGAAATAGTTGGTTATTCCCTGAGTTGTTCGGTTTGGCGGTAGATCTGAATTCTGTTCGAATTTAAGCAGAATATAAATAGCAACTGGTTTCCTAAAATAGCCGAATGAGAGCTTAGCTCGCCTGGTTAATACATGTGTGTTAAGTCGTTGATCTTGATCGAATCGGGTTAGGTTGCGGGTTCGATACCCGGCGGCCCATTTTTTTGTTTATTTTTCATATTTTCAAGTTTTAATAATTACAATATTAGTCCTTGCATTCAAGTTTCATTAAAGTGCACTTTCAGTCCCTGTAATGTTAATTAGATTAACTTTTGTATCTATTTAATTTTCATATTTTCAAGTTTTAATAATTACAATATTAGTCCTTGCATTCAAGTTTCATTAAAGTGCACTTTCAGTCCCTGTAATGTTAATTAGATTAACTTTTGTATCTATATTAATAATAGATTTAGTTAACCAAACTTAACCAAGTTAAAGAAATTAGTTCCCTTTTTAGATTTATAATTCTTATTTATTTAACTATTTAATAAAGGTTTAAATAAATAAATGATTAATTAAATAAAATTTATTAACCAAATAATTATTTAAATAGCTAAATAATTTATATAATGAGTAAATAAATAGTTGAATAAATAAGTAACTAATTGATTAAATAGTTCATTAGATAGATAAATAAATAATTTTAGTAAATGTATTTAAATAAGAAAAAAAAATTGTTGGTAAATGATTGATAAATATGTATTTAAATACATAAATAAACGTGAAAATACGAAGCGTTACAGTCTCCCCTACTTTAGGAGATTTCGTCCTCGAAATCTTTAAGAGAAAGACTGAACGAGAGTTGGTAACTACCTCTGAGGTAAGGAAATCACCCCTAGCTCGTTGGTGAAGTTAAGAAGTGAGCTGAGCTAATCATCAAGGTAAGAGAATCACTCCTATCTTGATGATAAGCTTCCATGTTTGGGAATATGAGTTCTAGCATAAAATTTGAATGATTCACATAACATACCAGATTAACGTATCACTGGCATGTGAATAAACAGGTCAACCCATCGTGTACCGCAATTGAAAGACTTAACATGACATCACGTTCACGGGTGGTGCGCTACTCCTATAGCACTACACATAGTGCTATACATGTTAAGGTGTGGCTTGACAAGTTCATCACATAAGAATCACCCAATGACACGAATCCGGTATATAATGTTTAAAATATTGCACATAGTATAACATAGATTTCACATAGCACATAAACATTCAACTTGTTTCACATAAGTTATGTAGCATGAATAATGAAAGCGTCGTAGATTTAGTTCGCGAGAGATCATTGGTATGGCTTGTAAAACTGGTTGATTACGTTGGGTAGTAGCGAAAAGTTGCCCGTCTCTTTTCTCTTAAAAGTGGGTTGAGAAGGGGATTCGGTTTGGGTGGAGTTTGAAGTTTCAGTCGATGCCTTATCCTTCTTCTTCTCCTCCTTGAAGTCTTTGTTCCGGATTCGGTTTTCGGTTAGCTCTGTAGCTAACTCCATAGCTGCTTCCAAAGTTGCAGGCGTGGTACTTATCACAGAGTCTTGAATCTTTGACGGAAGACCTCGAATGTAGTGCTCGATCAAACGGTAGAGGGGAGTGAACAAGTTGGGAACCATTTGATTTAACTCGAGGAACCTTTTGTTGTATGTGGTGTGGTCGCCTTCCTTTTGCTTCAACGAATAGAACTCATCTTCTAATTTCTTGATTTCGCTCCTTGGGCAAAACCGTCTTGTCATGATTTCCTTCAACTCTTCCCAAGTCAAAGTCATAGCGTCTTCAACGCCTCGTTTGGCCTTCTCTGTATTCCACCAAGTAAGTGCTATTCCATATAAACGACCGGTAGCATATCGCACTTTGCGAGCATCGGGGCAATCGCAATTTAGAAAAATATTCTCCATTTCTTCAAACCAATGGAGGAGAGCGGTGACACCTTCAGTCCCTACGTATTTCAGAGGGTCGCAAGATTTGAAACGCTTGTAGGTGCATTTAGTGGTATTTGGGGGAGGGTTGACAGTGTTTTGACCTTCGTGGTTGACAGGATTAGCGGTAAGTGCTTGTTGGACTTGGATTACAATGTTGGGTATTACGGCAGCCATTTGTTGAGCGATTAGGGCAGCCATGCGCTCGCGAGCTTTTCCTGCTCTCATCTTCCTACGGGCGAGGCTAGAAGACATCTACAAGGAATACATGTCAAGAGTATGAGTTGGATGTTTTTGGGTTCATGGGTCGTATTTAGGAATGAACATTCATAAAATAAATATAGAAAAATAAATCTACTACATCCATAGGATGTCTTGGGCTTTGCTCGTCATTAGGCCTTGCATGCCGCCATACTTCACCTTAGTAATCATGTGGGCCCCCATGAATACCGGGTTTTTCATATGGTTCGCATGTGTTAGCCTGGTTACGTACACTAAAACCCGAAGAAAATCGAGAAATATGTATATAACGTATGATATTCGGAATGTGTCCAGGTGTAGACACGGTGACACCTCAAAGTGGGTTAGTTCGAACGACGTTTGGTGTGGCATGCTTTGGCCTAATAGGTCCTTCGTACTCTCATCGTTAGTCCCCAGGTAGGCAAACTGGTCCGTTATATTGGATTTATACGAATGCCAACCTAGACAGGACATTCCGACTACCGGTACTTGTACCCTTCCAGTTACTACATGCCCGTCGCAGAACTTACTTTGATGAGATTTGAAAATTGCGACAAAATCTTTGAATAATGAAAGTATGAAGATGATTTGAATATATGAACATTGAAATATGTATGATGAGTGTGTATGTAAGTATGTATGTTTGACTGTAAGTATAAACAAATATGAAACAAATAAACATCATAAGTTTGTATGTAACCACCTAAACAATTAAAATTTAGGCAACTATAGTATAGTCTCTAAGGGTCTAATAACCTATCCTATATCCCTATAGTCATGGCTTTGATACCAATCTGTCACACCCCGACCCGCAGCGGAAAAGGTGGTCGGGGCATGATTGGGTTATCATCAAAGCTCATGACATTTATTATAACGTTTCATATTCATTAATACATTTTAATGGGAAATATACAATCATAATTACATCATGTCCTAAACATCAATCTAAGCTTCATTGTTTTCTTCTAAGGCATTTCCTATGTTTTCCTTGCTTCATCCTGTTTACCTGTATCATGTGTAAAAATGGTTTTTGGATCAACAAAAAGTTGGCGAGTGAATCCTATGAAAAACATTTGAACAAGTTTATTTAATTGATTATAAAATAAAGTGCACAACCACACATGAGTAAAAATAGATGTAAACTTATTCACCAATCATTTAATATTAAATAATGCACACATGAACAATAATGGATCGTTTTGAGGCACGCGTTGCTCAACTCGTCTCCCACGAGGAACTGATGGGCCTAATAAATGATTTGCATAAACTTGACAATATGAAATACATAACTACAAAACAATATAAACTAAATAATACACACACGAACAATAATGGATTTGTTTTGAGGCACGCGTTGCACAACTCGTTTCCCACGAGGAACTGATGGGCCTAATGAATGATTTGCATAAACTTGACAATATGAAATACATTACTTACAAAACAATATATACAATCTAAGTGTAGATCACAATATGGTATGGCACAAGTTTAAATAAACGAGTTAATTTTGGTGACACATGACACACCCCAAAACGTGTAATTAAAAATGGGGAGTTGTAAGATTCACTCACATTGGGTGCGTTCGGTTGATGATGTTGAATGCGCACGAAGTTGGTTTTAACCACGAGTGAAACTAACCTAGATAATAACATAATGGTTTGGTAAATAATGGGATTTTATTAATCAATTTTAGTATGATGATTGGATATATTTTTGTGAGTTTAAGGCTATTTTCTAACCTTAAAAATGTTATTTTTAAGTATTTTTAATTGATTTTTAAATAAAATAAATAAATAAAAATAATAATAAAAAGTTGACTTTTTGCGACAGTTGACCGTTGACCGTTGACTTGTTGACCTGTTGACCGGTCAGGCTGTGAAATTGTTTGCGCCGGGTGAGGCTCGAACCCGAGACCTCCCGTTCGCGTGCACGCAGCTCTACCAACTGAGCTATGTGTCTAACCCGAAATATTTCTGTTTTTAATTATATTTATATATTAATTGAATTAAACTGAAAATCATTTATTTTAAAAACGATTTAATGCGTCGAACCGGTGCTCTCCACAGGTCTCGAACCCGGGACCTGTGGTTTAGGTTAACACACAGTCCACCGCTGGACTGTGTGTCTAACTTGTTAAATAAACTGATTTTTATTATACTTATATACAAACTACCTTATTTCGTTTCTGCCTTATATAAAAAGTTTGATAATTGTCCGGACCGGTGCGGTAGTCCGGACTAGAACTCGTGACCTGTGATTAAACGTTCACACAGTCCACCATTGGACTGTGTGTCTATCTTGGTTATTATTCCGGTTTTTATTATACTTAACATCTATATGAAATGAATCCGGTTCAGTAAGAAAAAAGAGGAACATTTTTATTAAGACGAGTATGCGTGGGACATGAATCGAACTCGAGACGTAAGCGTGTTTTATGTGCACACAGTCCACCACTGGACTGTGTGTCTAACCCGAGTTATATCTTGATTTAAATTAAACTTATAGACTACTGAAACTTCGTCTTCTTCGTTGAATTTAACCAGAACTAACGTCCGACTGATTCGTCGATTAAATCATGTTCTTTTAGTGTGTTGCGGTTAATTACATGTGAGATAAATAAGAAGAATGAAAGATTAAGCGTAAGGTATACCGAACTGGACTCCTCTGTTTCGCCAGCGAAGCTCCGATGTCAACAGGTTGTTCCGGCGACGTGTTTCCTGCGGCAGAGAGTCTTCGGGGAGCTTGAGATGAGTGTGGGTGGCTTCGGTATGAGTTCTGAGTATTCAGTAAGGCTCAGAGGTGAAAGGCTCGATTTTTCGGCGAGTTGCAGAAGTTTTCCGGCGAGTGGAATTACGTCGGGAAAGGGGGTGATTGTGAGCGAAAAAGTTAACAGAGGTTAGAAGGGGTATTTATAGGGCAGAACATCGACGTATTTGGTCCGATTTCTGTCTTGATTCGTCGGTTAAAGATTTTCCGGCGGTTATAACTTGTGTCGCGGGTTCAGGCATCGGTTATAACCGATATGATAGTAAATGTTTACGTTAAAACTGAAGAAACCGTCCAATCTCGCGAGATCGCCGGGATTTCCGACGACTGCGATTGGGCGCGTCGGTTTTTGAATTCGAGACTTATGATATGAATTAATTGTCTCTAATAATAAACAAGAATCACAAGTGGTGCAGTGGTTGAATGGTTGAGTGTTAAGTCTTTGCTGAAGTTGTTGGCTGACCCGGGTTCGAAACCCGGCAGCAACCTTATATTTTTATTTCATTATTTTTAACAGTTTTTCAAAAACAAATTATATATTCCAATATACTTATTAATTATGTATCATTTAAAATTAATTTGGGCATTAAATATGCAACGAAATTTTTAACTGATTGTTCGGTTAATAAACGGAGCGGGTTTGGTAAATCCGGTTTTTGACGGATGTTACAGTATCCCCTGCTTTTTAGAAATTTCGTCCCGAAATTTAAGTAGTGATATATTTGACTAAAAATGATGGTGTTTAGTTTGACAGTTACATATTTAGAAAAAAAAGTAAGAGTTTAAATTTTTGTTTGAAGCGGTAACGTTCCTTGTAAGGGTTAAGTACCCTGCTACAGGAATCGCTTTTTGTTGCCTATGGTAAAAATATTGATAAGCAGAGTTAATTCACTAAATATGATATCATGCGTAAGAGTTTTGATATGTTTGGAAGTATAGGGTTATATCCTAAAACAAAATTTCTAATACTACAACCTACATGGAACTTCTCATAACCGACTAATAATGCCTCTGATCCTTTGACAAGAATACTTATATATAGGAAGTACCAACGGCGTATCCACCATATTCTTGTCAAATTTTCATTGGTTTTATCAGTAAGTTATGATTGGTTCTATGATGTGACTCTAGAACATAAATAAACGCCACAACCAATGTACCAAGAAATTACTAAATCCTACATAGAACTTCTCATAACCGTCTAACAATGCCTCTGATCCTTTGACAAGAATACTTATATATAGGAAGTACCAGCGGCGTATCCACCATATTCTTGTCAAATTTTCATTGGTTTTATCAGTAAGTTATGATTGGTCCTATGATATAACTCTAGAACATAAATAAACACAACAACCAATATTTGAGTCCAGATTCTAATAGCATACATGTTTGAATGGTGACAGTTCCTCCCTCGTTTGTTATGATGGAGAGGTTAGTTTATGTAGAAATGGAACACAATCCAATTTCTTTAAATGGCGAGATGATATAAATGTAACACAAATTTCAACCAAGAAAATACTAAATCCTACATGGAACTTCTCATAACCGCCTGATAATGCCTCTGATCCTTTGACAAGAATAATTATATATCGGAAGTACCAGCGCCGTATCCACCATATTCTCGTCAAATTTTCGTTGGTTTTATCCGCAAGTTACGATTAGTTACCAAGAAATTACTAAATCCTACATAGAACTTCTCATAATCGTCTAACAATGCTTCTGATCCTTTGACAAGAATACTTATATATAGGAAGTACCAGCGGCGTATCCACCATATTCTCGTCAAATTTTCATTGGTTTTATCAGTGAATTATGATTAGTCCTACGTGACTCTAAAACATAAACAACACAACAACCACAGCTTGAGTCTAAATTCTGATAGTATACATGTTTGAATGATGACAGTACCTCTCTCGTTTGTTATGATGGAGAGGTTAGTCATTGTGGAAGTGAGACATAGCTCAACTTCTATAAATGATGAAATTGAATACACTGAAATGTATAATGAACAAACTTCAACCAAAACATACTAAATCCTACATGGAACCTCTCATAACCGCCTGATAATGCCTCTGATCCTTTGACAAGAATACTTATATATAGGAAGTACCAGCGGCGTATCCACCATATTCTCGTCAAATTTTCATTGACTTTATCCGCTAGTTATGATTAGTTCTATGTGACTCTACAACAAACACAACAACCACAAGATCATATTGCATGTACTGAAAATGAAAAATGTATGTGCGATCAAGGCTCAATCAAACGGAGCCGATCGTATTGCATGTACTGAAAATGAAAAATGTCTGTGCGATCAAGGCTCAATCAAACGGAGCCGATCGTATTGCATGTACTGAAAATAATAAATTTAATCTAAACAATAATCACTCAAACAGTTTATACATGGAACCTCTCATAACCGCCAGATAATGCCTCTGATCCTTTGGCAAGAATACTTATATATAGGAAGTACCAGCGGCGTATCCACCATATTCTTGTCAAATTTTCATTGACTTTATCCATAAGTTATGATTAGTTCTATGTGATTCTACAACAAACACAACAACCACAAGATCGTATTGCATGCACTGAAAATGAAAAATGTTTGTGCGATCAAGGCTCAATCAAACGGAGCCGATCGTATTGCATGTACTGAAAATGAAAAATGTCTGTGCGATCAAGGCTCAATCAAACGGAGCCGATCGTATTGCATGTACTGAAAATAATAAATTTAATCTAAACAATAATCACTCAAACAGTTTACACATGGAACCTCTCATAACCGCCAGATAATGCCTCTGATCCTTTGGCAAGAATACTTATATATAGGAAGTACCAGCGGCGTATCCACAATATTCTTGTCAAAATTTCATTGGCTTTATCCTTAAGTTATGATTGGTTCTATGTGATTCTAAAACATAAAGAAAAACATAAAACTAAACGATTGGAGTTGAATCTTGATTTTCGGTGAAGAGGACTAGTTGGGTGGATTCGTTTGGGCCGTCATTATCTTCAACAGGATTGGCGTTGATGTTGAAAACTCTTCCTCTTGCTGGTGGCCTAGTGATTGGGTTTTCTTGATTTACTTGGTTAACTGGGTTTGATTGAGCTTGAGCGTTTATGATGTTAACCAATCGAGGGCACGTGTTTCTAAAGTGGGTAGGGTCGCCACAATTGAAACAAGCTCGAACATATGGGAACATGGGTATTGGGGTTGTTGATAGGTTTGGATCATGTTTTGAGTAGGGGGAGAGATTTGGTTTTGAGGGGTGTGGCAAAACTTACTCAAATGACCATAGCGTCCACAATTTGCACACAATCGACAAGGTAAGGTAAATGGATGGTGATAAAAACATGTGTTACATCGAGGGTGAGGTCCAAGGTATGGTTTCTTATTTGGGTAAGTTAAGTTGGGTGCTATTTGCGTGATTGGGATAGCTTGGATTGGTAAGGCTTGTAAAACTGGTTGATTACATTGGGTAGTAGCGAAAAGTTGCCCGTCTCTTTTTCTCTTAAAAGTGGGTTGAGAAGGGGATTCGGTTTGGGTGGAGTTTGAAGTTTCAGTCGATGCCTTATCCTTCTTCTTCTCCTCCTTGAAGTCTTTGTTCCGGATTCGGTTTTCGGTGAGCTCTGTAGCTAACTCCATAGCTGCTTCCAAAGTTGCAGGCGTGGTACTTATCACAGAGTCTTGAATCTTTGACGGAAGACCTCGAATGTAGTGCTCGATCAAACGGTAGAGGGGAGTGAACAAGTTGGGAACCATTTGATTTAACTCGAGGAACCTTTTGTTGTATGTGGTGTGGTCGCCTTCCTTTTGCTTCAACGAATAGAACTCATCTTCTAATTTCTTGATTTCGCTCCTTGGGCAAAACCGTCTTGTCATGATTTCCTTCAACTCTTCCCAAGTCAAAGTCATAGCGTCTTCAACGCCTCGTTTGGCCTTCTCTGTATTCCACCAAGTAAGTGCTATTCCATATAAACGACCGGTAGCATATCGCACTTTGCGAGCATCGGGGCAATCGCAATTTAGAAAAGTATTCTCCATTTCTTCAAACCAATGGAGGAGAGCGGTGACACCTTCAGTCCCTACGTAATTGTCCGGACCGGTGCGGTAGTCCGGACTCGAACTCGTGACCTGTGATTAAACGTTCACACAGTCCACCATTGGACTGTGTGTCTATCTTGGTTATTATTCCGGTTTTTATTATACTTAACATCTATATGAAATGAATCCGGTTCAGTAAGAAAAAAAGGAACATTTTTATTAAGGCGAGTATGCGTGGGACGTGAATCGAACTCGAGACGTAAGCGTGTTTTATGTGCACACAGTCCACCACTGGACTGTGTGCCTAACCCGAGTTATATCTTGATTTAAATTAAACTTATAGACTACTGAAACTTCGTCTTCTTCGTTGAATTTAACCAGAACTAACGTCCGACTGATTCGTCGATTAAATCATGTTCTTTTAGTGTGTTGCGGTTAATTACAGGTGAGATAAATAAGAAAAATGAAAGATTAAGCGTAAGGTATACCGAACTGGACTCCTCTGTTTCGCCGGCGAAGCTCCGATGTCAACAGGTTGTTCCGGCGACGTGTTTCCTGCGGCAGAGAGTCTTCAGGGAGCTTGAGATGAGTGTGGGTGGCTTCGGTATGAGTTCTGAGTGTTCAGTAAGGCTCAGAGGTGAAAGGCTCGGTTTTCCGGCGAGTTGTAGAAGTTTTCCGGCGAGTGGAATTACGTCGGGAAAGGGGGTGATTGTGAGCGAAAAAGTTAACAGAGGTTAGAAGGGGTATTTATAGGGCAGAACATCGACGTATTTGGTCCGATTTCCGTCTTGATTCGTCGGTTAAAGATTTTCCGGCAGTTATAACTTGTGCCGCGGGTTCAGGCGTCGGTTATAACCGATGTGATAGTAAATGTTTACGTTAAAACTGAAGAAACCGTCCAATCTCGCGAGATCGCCGGGATTTCCGACGACTGCGATTGGGCGCGTCGGTTTTTGAATTCGAGACTTATGATATGAATTAATTGTCTCTAATAATAAACAAGAATCACAAGTGGCGCAGTGGTTGAATGGTTGAGTGTTAAGTCTTTGCTGAAGTTGTTGGCTGACCCGGGTTCGAAACCCGGCAGCAACCTTATATTCTTATTTCATTATTTTTAACAGTTTTTCAAAAACAAATTATATATTCCAATATACTTATTAATTATGTATAGTTTAAAATTAATTTGGGCATTAAATATGCAACGAAATTTTTAACTGATTGTTCGGTTAATAAACGAAGCGGGTTTGGTAAATCCGGTTTTTGACGGATGTTACAACGGTCGTTTTAACCCCCAAATGTTTAATATTAAGCAATACGAATTAAAATGAATTATTTGAATTCCCAACTCATTGGTCTTTGATCCCATATCCAACGATGCGGTATTAGTATAGCCCGTATAAGGGAAAATAAGTTAAAGTATTTACCTGGCTTGCAAATTTTTAGTAAATAAGAAAATAAGTAAAGCACGGTCGTAATCAAACGTGTTACCCCTAGATAGACATCTCTTTTCAACTCTTTTTATAGAAAAGAGTTGAAAAGAGAGTAGGTTTGGCAAGCGTTTTTATAGAAAAGAGTTGAAAAGAGATGTCTATCTAGGGGTATTATTAACCGATTAGTTAGCTAGCGGAAGTCTGCCGGAAGTCTCTAGTCTGGAATGGATGGTATTATTAACCGATTAGTTAGCTAGCGGGTCTTTATTTAGTCATTGCCTTATACCAGTTAACTTAAATAAAGATAACGGTATAGAAACGCTAGATTAAGCGATGACCGGAAAAGAATGCATTTTGGACCCGACAAGTACTATGACTTGTATAATATGGGTTACCATTCTACATTCTAGAATTTGAGAATATTTTGATATGGTTGAACCCGATTCGGTTAAATTGCGTAAACTAGTCACATAGGCTTAACCGTACGTATATAAGCGAAACTAGGTAATCAGGTGAGTTTTACACAAGTTCCATATGCCATTAAGTTTAAAATATGTTATTATAACAGTAGGTTACTAATATGATGGCCCGTTATGGTTTTAAAAGCAAACTATGCCTTAAAGGGCAATTTCGTCATTTTAAAATGTAATAAACGAGCTTATACGTAAACTGATGTTATTAACATAAACATTCTGTCAAAGTACCTATTTTATGATGTTATATCATTAGGACATCAATTATATGCGTGGTTTATAGTTTAAGACCAAACTATGTCCCGAAAGGGCATTTCGGTCATTTCACGCATAATTCGATAACTTATTTGGGAATCTGAGTTTGGGACATGTACCTACTGTTAATAATTTGAAAACATGTTTTGAAATCAGTAGGTATCAACTCTTAGTGCTCTAATATGGTTTTAAACCATATTGTGCGCCGAAACGGCGATTAAGTCGTTAAATGACAATTTAAATGGTATTTAAGTAAAACTGTTGTTGTGACCAGGTTTGTATGACCAAAATATGTTAATATGTATATTTCATAAGTAAGTATAAGATTTTAGTCCATTAAAATGTTTAAACCACATTTAAAGTGCCGAAAGGGTAATATCGTCATTTAAGGAAGTAATATGCCAACTATAGCTTAAACTTAGTTTGCAACCTGAATTAATATCCCAAATAATCCTTATAATGTTATTTCATCAGTAGATAATTAGTTTTGAAGTCAAGTTTATGTTTAAATCGTTTTATGCGCAAAAAGGGCGAGTTGGTCCTTTAAAAGTATGTTTTGCGATAATTAAACAAAACTCAGGCTATGACCAGATTATTGACATCAAAATAAGTTAGTCATGTTTATAATTCAGTACATAATTCATTTGTGTGCTCGTTTATATTAAAACAATGCTTTTAAGTATGAAGTGCATTTTAGCAAAGTTTAGGCATATTTATTGGATACTTGCATAATGACTCGGATTACTACTTGATCATGTCATATAGCTCCAGAGGGTTGTAGTATACTAAAACATGGTCATAATGCAGCTTAGGGACAGTAGCTAATGTTGCTAAATCGGGTCAACTGAAAGTCAAAGCAGAAGTCAACATCCACGACTTCCAGTTGCGAACCGACCTTAGACCTGGAATTGATGAGCCGAACATGTTCCTACATGTTCTTATGATTATTACCAAGTTGTTAGTGTGTCAAAACAAGTTTTATAACACCTAAATTGCTAGTTATGATTCTATTTCAAAACTGACCCGTTTGACTTTTATTAACATAACTTTGACCCGTCAATTGACCAAGCAAACGTGGTAATCAGGAGGTGCCATCTTGAGGGATTAATACCTACCTTATTACGATCATGTAGCTATGTTCGTTACGAACATTGGCTGGACCATAATGGTCTTAGCTTAAAGTCAAAGCGTTTTTACGTCAATGCTTTGACATTGGCTCAAGACTTAATAAAAAAGGAGGGCCAAGAACACTTACACAAGGTCCTTAGCACGAAATAAGACTAGTTAGGAAGTCCCCAAGGATCAGGAACCTCCAGATAAGATGAAAGGGGTGTAAGAAGAAATGAGCAAGTCTAAGTGTTGCAAAACCTCCTCTATTTATAGTTGAGGAGATGATGTAGGATCTTGCCAAGTGTATAGGAGTGTTGTGGGATGAAACAAGTTCCCTAGAACATGTTACAAACAAAAAGAATGGTGGAAATGGCGGGTTAAGTGGCAGGGCAGCAAGCTGCCAACAGTTCTGTCACTGCAACCCCTTACGGACCGTAAGGGTTTAGCCTTGCGGTCCGTAAGACCATGGTGCGCTAACAGATTTGAATTGGTTACGGACTGTAACCATTGAGGCTTGCAGTCCGTAACCGCCTTACAGAACCCACATTTGTTTAATCTTACGGCCCTTAACCAGATATGGTTACGGTCCGTAAGGACCTTCAGAGATTGGAAATTTGGCAATTTTACCACTTTGGTCCCCCGACTTTTCCGATGCTCGTTCAGAGGTTATTGAAATAACTTAGCGGCGTCGTTGATCCCTCTCGGCTACACGTGGCAACCCAGAATTTTCGGGACATGTGTCGGATTTTTATTGGACGAAATTTTCGAGGTGTCACATCTTCACCCCTTTAATAAAAATCTCGACCTCGAGATTCATTCAAATAGATAAGGGTACTTTTGTCGCATATTGGACTCGACCTCCCAAGTGTATTCGGGACCTCGACGGGCATCCCATTTGACCTTCACAATAGGTACGTGCTTCCTACGAAGCTTCTTAACTTGCCGATCTTCGATCGCAATTGGTTTCTCTATGAAACGCAAGTTTTCATCGATCTGTATATCTTCATGAGGTATTGCTAACGACTCATCCACGAGGCATTTCTTTAAATTGCTGACGTGGAAAACATCATGGATTCCACTGAGCTTCTCCGGTAGCTTAAGCCTATAAGCTACAGGTTCGATACATTCGGTTATTTCGAATGGTCCAATGTACCTCGGGCTTAACTTGCCCTTTTTCCCAAAACGCATTACACCCTTCCAAGGTGATACTTTTAACCTAAATGTAACATTTGTCGAAAACGGGTTTTACCAAACCCGCTCCGTTTGTAATCGAATATTCAGTTATAAATGTTCGTTGCCTAATTATGCTTATTTTAATTTTTAATGGTACATAATTAATAAACAAACTAAACCATAAAAGTTATAATTGATAAAAAGTATAAATAAAGCAATAAAAAAAATAAATGGGCCTGCCGGGACTCGAACCCGTGTCAGCCGGATTATAACTTCAAAGACTTAACACTCACACGCATAACCACTCCGCCACTTGTTTGTTTTCTGTCAACTCTAGGAAACAAATAACTCTTATATACAAACCTAGATAAACCGGTTGCGCCAACTGAAAAACTGAAATCGGCTATTCAACCGTCTAAACGTTTGAATGATTGCGATTTCAGGTTTATAACCGATGCACCGACAAATCCTAATCAATTCGGATGTGAATGAACTTCAATTTTGATCATGATCGGTTTTTATAACCGAAAATGATCAATGTCTGAATTACTTCAATCAAGACCCCTCTCGCGACTCAGAAACATCATACAAACCTTCCAATTCACTTTCGTCATACATTCAGTCCATCAGAAAGCTTAAATCAACTCGCCGAAAATTTCTGCAAGTTCGCCGGAAAACCGTATTCATCATCAAAACGGTAAGTCTTTCAATACCGTCGTAGTCTAACAAGTGTCAAGCTATTTCTAACTCAAACCATTCGCTTGAAATCGAATTCAGACGCTACTATCAAATAATACCAGTTCGCCGGAAAAGTTCTGGAAATTTTTATTTCCGTCTGTGAAACGGTAAGGACCTTCAAACACACTGTTAACGTTTGTTTATCACTTCAATTCCACGATTGGCTAATCAAAACGGTTAATTGTTTTGTTCAGTTGAGGTGCACAATAAACAGAGCCGACGCATTGCCGGAAATTCTGTGATAAATCATTCCTACGGTATGTTTACTTCCAACACCGTCTCTGCCATTTCATTTTAGTCTTATGAATGATTGATAATCGTAAAAGCAAGAAACGGATTAGTAACACAGTCGACTGTAAATTGAGTGAAGAAGACGAAGATAGTTAAGTTATAAGTTTATTTAAAATCAGTAATATGAACGGGTTAGACACACAGTCCAGCGGTGGACTGTGTGCAAACAAATTTCATACGCGACGCGAGTTCGATCCCTGATACACGCACCCCCTATGTAATAAAATGCCTTTTTGTTTAAAACTGAACCGGGTTAACTCCGTTAGTTGTTAAGTATAATAAAAATCTGTATAATAACCAAGTTAGACACACAGTCCAGCGGTGGACTGTGTGTAGCGTTAAAGCACAGGTCCCGGGTTCGAGACCTGTACATGGCACCGGTTCGACGAATTAAAATGTTTTTGAAAATAAAAGGATTTTGGATAAATTGAGTTAATATATAAGTATAATTAAAAACAGAATTATTTCAGGTTAGACACGTAGCTCAGTTGGTAGAGCTGCGTGCACGCGTACGGGAGGTCTCGGGGTCGAGCCTCACCCAGCGCATGAATTTACACAATAAACCGGTCAACAAGTCAAACAGTCAACGGTCGCAAAAAGTCAACATATTTTTATATTTTTATTTATTTACTTTAATTTAAAAATCAATTAAAAATACTTAAAAATAATGTTTTTAAAGATAGGAAATAGCCTTAAACTCACAAAAATATATCTAAAAATCTTATTAAAATTATTAATAAAATCCACTCATTTACTATATTTTCCGTTATTATTTAGGTTAGTTAATTCTCGTTGTTTAGCTCTTCCAACTCGTGCGCATCTCACCATCTCAAATCCAACGCACCCAATGTGAGTGAATCTTTACAAATTCCCCGTTTTAATCACGTTTTTGGGGTGTATCATGTGTCTTGCTATATATTATATTTAAATCATTGTGCATACATCATATCATGAACATGTGTATTCAGCTTGCTTCAACTGTTTGTGTAGTTATTGTTAGATTCAATTTATTATTTTCAGTACATGCAATTTCATAGGCCGCCGCTCCCGATTACATTATGAGCGTTGAGCAAGTTCCCCATTACATTATGAGCGTGAACCTGGCGTGCCAACATACGATCGGCTCCGTTTGATTGAGCCTTGATCGCACAGACATTTATCATTTTTCAGTACATGCAATACGATCGGCTCCGTTTGATTGAGCCTTGATCGCACAGTTTCATTCATGTTATTTATCGTATGATGTTGGTATGTTAATGTATGCTATCATATGTTATTGTATGTTATAGTTGTGATTGCTATTGCCACTGCTTGATTATTTACATTTGCTCATTTATGATTATGCACAATTTTTCATTGATAAACTAACAAGTAAATCAATAATAAATGTTTATCCAACAAGGTTCACTCACCAACTTATGTTGACCCAAAAACCCCCATTTTTACACATGATACAGGTGAACCAGCTGCAGCCAAAAACACATAGGATTGGACTAGAAGAATAAAATGATTTAGAGCTTGGAACTATTTTGTTTTGTTATTTTCTTTGTATTGTATGGACATGTTTGGATTATTTGGAATGTAACTTTGACTTAAATAAATATGAAACATATTAGTAAATATCATGAGCTTTGGTGATAACCCAATTATGCCCCGACTCTTATTCCGCTGCGGGTCGGGGGGTGACACTAACCTTGTCCCCAACTTGGAACTGTAAAGGTTTACACCTTTTGTCGGCATAGCTCTTTTGTCTATCATGAGCTGCCTTAAGTCGATCACGGATTTGCACAATCTTTTCTGTGGTTTCGAGGATGATTTCGGGTCTAGATAGTTGGGCTTCTCCAACTTCGGTCCAACACACAGGCGTCCTACATTTTCTCCCATATAAGGCTTCAAAAGGAGCGGCCTTAATACTTGTGTGGTAACTGTTGTTATAAGAGAACTCCATTAGGGGCAAGTGATCATCCCACCTTCCGCGTAAATCGATCACACAAGCTCGAAGCATATCCTCCAAGGTTTGAATGGTACGCTCACTTTGTTCGTCCGTCTGCGGATGGTAAGCCGCACTGAAATTTAGTCTTGTGCCTAGAGATTGTTGACAGCTTTTCCAGAAGTGAGATGTGTATCTTGTATCTCTATTAGATACAATGGATATCGGCACACCATGTAAGGACATAATATCATCAACATAAAGCTTAGCCAGCTTATCGGAATCATAAGTTTCTTTAAATTGCAAGAAGTGAGCGGATTTGGCTAATCTATCCACAATAACCCAAATTGTGTCATTGCCACGTTTGGTCTTAGGTAACTTAGTGATAAAGTCCATAGTTACCATTTCCCATTTCCATACTGGGATTTCAAGTTGTTGTAGAAGTCCTAATGGTTTCTGGTGTTCTACCTTAATTTGAGAACACGTCAAGCACTTTGCTACATGAGTAGCTATATCTTTCTTCATACCCATCCACCAATAACTGGGCTTTATATCTTAATACATCTTGTCGCTTCCTGGGTGAACCGAATATTTAGAATTATGCGCTTCTTAGAGGATTACATCTCTAAGTCCTTCAAAGATCGGAACCCAGATCCGATTATTAAGCCTAAACATTCTGTCCTTTCCAGATGCTAACTAATCAATAGTTGCACCTAATCCTTCCTTGGCAATGTTGTCCTCAGACATGGCTTGCCTTTGCGCATTTAGCAGCTTTTCATTTAAGCTATTCTTCAATTCGATGCTTTTGGCATTGATCCTTAGAGGTTTGACTCTTTCTTTGCGACCAAGCGCATCAACGATTACATTCGCCTTTCCTGGATGATATCGAATCTCACAATCAAAGTCGTTGAGCTTGTCCATCCAACGACGTTGCCTCATGCTCAAGTCTTTTTTATTGAACAAATGTTGAAGACTTTTATGGTCAGTGTAGATGATACACTTTGTTCCATATAGATAATGTCTCCAAAGTTTAAGTGCAAACACTACCGCGCCCAGTTCCAAATCATGAGTGGTGTAATTTCTCTCGTGCACTTTTAATTGGCGAGATGCGTAGGCAATTACTTTGCCTCTTTGTATAAGCACACATCCCATGCCAGTGTGCGATGCGTCACAATAAACTACAAACTCTTCAACACCTTCTGGCAGAGTTAACACCGGGGCGTTGCTTAATTTATGCTTTAATGTCTCAAAGGATTATTGTTGCTTTGGACCCCAGTTGAATTTAGCATCTTTACGAGTTAAGATTGTCAAAGGAGCGGCTATTCGTGAGAAGTTCTCAATGAACCTTCGATAATAACCAGCCAGTCCTAAGAAACTACGTATCTCGGAAGGTGTCTTTGGCGCTTCCCAATTCATTATTGCTTCTATCTTCGCTGGATCTACTTGGATACCATGTTCAGTTACTATGTGACCAAGGAACTGAACCTCACGTAGCCAGAATTCACATTTGGAAAATTTTGCGTACAACTTTTCCTGACGTAGTATATCGAGGATGCACCTTAAATGTTTCTCGTGATCAAATTGATTACGAGAGCATATAAGTATGTCGTCTATGAAGATAATGACAAACTTATCTAAGTATGGCTTGCAGACTCTATTCATGAGGTCCATGAATGCTGCGGGTGCATTACTGAGCCCAAAAGGTATCACTAGAAACTCATAACGTCCATATCTTGTGCTGAAAGCAGTGTTCAGAACATCTTCGTTTCTAACTTTAAGCTGGTGATATCCCGATCTTAAATCAATCTTCGAGAAGTAGCTTGCGCCTTGTAATTGATCAAACAAGTCATCGATCCTGGGCAAAGGATAACGATTCTTGATTGTTATCTTATTGAGCTCACGGTAATCAATGCACATCCGCATTGATCCGTCCTTCTTTTTGACGAAAAGGATAGGAGCTCCCCAAGGCGAAGAGCTAGGTTGAATAAAACCTTTCTCTAAGAGTTCGTCCAGTTGGGTCCTTAATTCCTTCATCTCGGTAGGTGCTAAGCGATAGGAGCTTTAGCTATGGGAGCTCAATTCGAAACTCTACCTGCCTATCAGGAGGTAGGCCAGGTAATTCTTCTGGGTATTCGAAAATGGTAGATATATCCTCAATATTCATTTTGGGTTCATCAACGGTGACTTGTGCCATGTAGATGACACATCCTTTCGTCATACACTTAGATGCCTTAAGCAAAACTGCTTTATCAGGCAATCCAAAGTGTTTGTCTCCATGAATGGTGATGATTTTACCAGACGAGGATTTGATTTCAATGAATTTCTTATCGCAGGCAATGCATGCTTGGTTATGCGATAACTAGTCCATGCCTAAGACTACATCGAATCCCGTTAGTTTCATGGGTAAAAGAGAGACAGGGATATAATGATTCTTGATGGATATGGAACATCTGTCAAGAATGGAAGAAGCGGTTTCTATAGTTCGATCGGCGAGCTTTGCTTCATAAGTTATGTCTAGAGTCCTTACGGGCAAGTTTAATAGTTCACTAAACTTATGATCTACAAACGATTTATCGGTGCCCGAATCGAAAAGAACTCTAGCAAAAGCGTCGTTGATAAGGAACGTACCCGTTATGACATTGTTATCCTTCACTGCTTCCATAGCATTCGTTTGGAAGGCCCTAGCAGTGGCTTTCTTAGCCTCGGTAGTTTTGGCCTTACTCTCAGTAGTTGCCTTAGGGCAATTCATTTTGATGTGGCCTTTCTCACCACACCCGAAGCAATTAGCATCCTTAATATTACGGCACTCATGAGACCTATACCCTATTTTCTTGCAGATATTGCACTGCTTCGGCTTCTGGTCTAAGCGACACTGCCCATAATGTTGTTTTCCACACGTCTTGCACGTGGTTTGTCGCTCGACTTCTGATTATCCTTACTAAACCCATGCTTACCCTTTTTGTTAAATTTATGGGAGTTTCCGTCCTCCCGTTTCCTCTTTCCCTCATTGTCAGTCTTAACTGACAATTGCCTCACATAGTCCTGTGTGAGGGAGAGGGATAACTCAATTGCAGACTTGTAGGTGCCTGGTTGCACCGCCTTAACCATACTCCTGATTTCAGGAGCTAACCCATTGATGGAACGTGCGATACGTTTGGGCTCCGGGGTAACTAGATACGGTACTAGTCTTGAAAGAGAATTGTAGTCGGTGACAAACTTCCGACAATCCATGTTCTTCATAGTCAGATTCAGGAAATCTGACTCAATTTTCTCTACCTCATGAGGTGGGCAGTAGGTATCCTTCACTAATTCTACAAACTTGGACCAACTTAAGTTGTAGAGATGAACCTTTCCCGTAGACTGGACTAAGGCTTTCCACTAGATAAGGGCATCACCCTTGAATGATTGAGATACATACTTAAACATTTTTATTAGCATAGCCGCTGATATGCATCACCGTCTCCATCTCATCTAACCATCTCAAGCACTCAACAACTCCTTTTTCCCCCATTAAAATCACGGGGTCTACAAGACACTAAGTACTTGTAGGAGCAACCGTCACCATCGACATTCAGCTTCTTAGGATGCTCATCACTCTTTGCTATACTCCTCACATTCGAGGAGTATGCCCCACTTTTTTTATCTTTGAGTGGCTAGGCTGTGTTTTAGGTTTAGAGACGGGCTTAGAGCGAGAAGCGCTCGACTCAGGCTGACGTTCAGACCTATCTTTTAAGGCTTTGCCAACTTCTGCGGCAATAAGTTCTCTCAAGTCATTCTTACTTATGATGATGTTCTCATTGGCGTCGTCATCGTTGCGTTTTCTATTTACTTCGTTTGATCCCGCCATTTTTACAACTTACTTCTAAATATTGAGATGAATTCGGTTAGATGCCATGGCGTACCCTTATTCACAACATGGTTCTATGATCATACAGAATTTCAAATATCAAATGTGATATATTTATATATAACCTAGGTCCCTAAGGACCATCATAGGCATTTATAGATTGGACATAGTCCGGAATTTACTAGTTAGTGCGTCATGCGTCACTACTGTATTATTGCTCATTGACTTTACACTACTATTGAGTGTTTGAACATTTTAGCCAGGATCTAACTTGATCACTTAGGTGATAGGGTTGAACATTGTCATTTACTCAAATGATTAATGTGATAACACTTACCACTAGGGTTTATAAGTTATCTCT
The DNA here is from genome assembly GCA_947069175.1 of Scalesia atractyloides. NCBI lineage: Eukaryota > Viridiplantae > Streptophyta > Magnoliopsida > Asterales > Asteraceae > Scalesia > Scalesia atractyloides. The sequence continues at coordinate 14,178,898 of CAMTDV010000025.1, read as the reverse complement.
TATTGAGTTTGACACAGAGAAATGATAAATTTGGAAGTTGAACATCGTTCACCTTTGCTAGACAGAAGGTTACTTCCGAAATTTTCATTTGCCAATCTATTTGATCATAATCATTGGCTGATGGATTTTGGGTTAATATGGCGGATCAATAAAACTTGAATAAAATCATGATAATTGATTGGATGAAGTGAATAATAATAAGGAAATTTTACTAAAAGGAACATTACAAAATTGCCTAATACATAGGACTTAAAATAACAAAAAAAAAAAAAATTCACGCAGGAACTTAACAGAAATAACTACGTCCTCGCAGAGACTTCTTGGAAATTTAAATTACAGAAATGAAAATACAGAATCTATTCATCCTTCCTTCCTTTTACAGCCTTATAAAGCTTCTTGATAAATTTCGTTGTTTTCTTCTCCGATTTCTTGACTTGTTGTCGCATTTCCCTTACTTGATCTAAGGCCTCATTAATGGCCTCGAGTGGTACTTGTGGTTGGGGTTGAGGCTGAGGTGGAGGTGGTTGCGGCTGAGGCGCAACTGGATACAGGTATCCATAAGGTGGATACCCGGTAGAGGTATAAGGAGGTGGGTAGGAAGGGTACGAGGAATGATAAAGGTTATTATGAATAATTACATCATAATAAGGATCTTGCTCTAAACCATGGTAATTATATAAGCCAGGAGGGTCGAAAGTGTGAAACCCTGATGGTCCTGTATATGCAGGTATTGGATTGGCAAAATCCGGCGGTGGTAGAGGTGGTTGAGGCAGAGGCTCAACAGCTTGTTGTGGTGGAGGCTCCACCACTGGCGATGTGTTCGAGGGTCCACCCATTTGTGGGTCCTCATGGATGATAGGGTAAGAGGGTGGCAAAGGTGGTAGCGAACTCGACCTTTGACCAACACGCACCGACATGCGTGCCCCACGTCTCCGGCGTGGTTGTGATGATGATTCAGGTGGTGGTTGAGGTTGATCCACCTGTTGCATCTCTACATCCTCTTGGTGAGGATGGGGTGACGGGGCTTGATGCTGAGGGGTGATGTGGTAGGAGGGCGTGTTGACAAACACATATTGTGCCCATCGTTGCTCATATTCATCAGGACCTCGGAACGGAGATCCTACCAAAGAGTTCGAGCCACTAGACAGCTCGATGGGGTGCCCATAGGATCCGGTTTGGGGAAATTCTTCCGAATCGGAATCTTCCTCCATATGTGTTGGCGAGTCAACTGGAGGGGTTTCTGGTGCGGGTTGGCTAACAGGGTTATCAAAATTAAAGTTAAAGTACTCCTGGTGGGAATGAGAATGTGAATGGTGAGATTGGTGGGAATTGTGAGAATGGTAGGAATGCTGGGAGTGTGAATGAGGTTGAGAATATTCGTATGATATAGAATGTCTAAAAGGTTCAAAAGGGGACGAGGAATCTCCAGATCCCTCGTAAGGATTGTAGTCAGGCAGATCAGCTGCTCCGGCTAGAGATGGTCTATAAGGTGGTCTGAAGGATGGTCCAGTCATAGAGGATCCACCCCTCATGGGTCCTTTGCCCTTTCCTCCACGTCTAAATTTAGGCGGCATTATTCCCGTTTCAAAAACAAGTTAAACAAAATACAAAGCTAGAATAATAAGATGGAAATGATTACACCTAGGTCAAAGTCTAGACTCGAAAGTCTAAGAGATATGTGTTAATATGTATTCTCAAGATTAAACACAAAAAAGGCTAGCGTTCAGTTGACTCGAGAGTTGGCTCTGATACTAACCCGTCACACCCCTAATTTCCACGTGTAACCCGGTGGGCCCGGTTGGGGAATGTCATGACGTAAGTTGATATAATCATTACCAAACGATACAATATAACACAGCGGAAGTCTGGATAATTACTATTACAAACGTTTGAATGTTCAAATTTCAAAATAATAAATACAACGCTTGTAACTAGATCCACAGGCGGATCGAAATGTGAATACAAAAGAAAATTTAATAGACTAGGGCCTTCTAAGTAAGGATTGCAATGCCTCTTAAGCTTCACCTGAGCACTTCCAGCCTAATTACGTATAATTGTCACATGCGCTTAGTCTTTTGAAAATACGTCAGTTTTCACTGGTAAATATATTTAACCGACTCATTTTGAAAACATTTAGTGTACGCAATGGTACTTAGTTTTAATAAATAACTTGGGACAAATAATTTTCATGTTATCAGTTTTACATGCTAATAATACATTTAGAGCCTGGAAACTATGTCGGGATCATGATTAATCGACACGCCACTTAACACCTTTAATAGGTGCACCCCTAATGGGTTATAATTTAATTTAGCATCTGACGGGTGTATGCCTACACCCCGTGCTTAGGTCGTGGCCATTTGCAATTAAATGAGCCGTGGATATCCAAGACACGGTCATTTTAACCCCCAAATACTTAATATTAAGCAATACGAACTAAAATGGATTATTTAAATTCCCGACTCATTGGTCTTTGATCCCATATCCAACCATGCGGTATTAGTATACCGTATCCCAAGCCCGTATAAGGAAAAATAAGTTAAAGTATTTACCTGGCTTGCAAATCTTTAGTAAATAAGAAAATAAGCAAAGCACAGCCGTAATCAAATTAAACTAGCTTGGCGACAATCTGCCGGAAGTCTCTAGTCTGGAATGGATGGTATCATTAACCGATTAGTTAGCTAGCGGGTCTTTATTTAGTCATTGACTTATACCAGTTAACTTAAATAAAGATAACGGTACGAAACGCTAGATTAAGCGATGACCGGAAAAGAATGCATTTTGGACCCGACAAGTACTAGGACTTGTATAATATGGGTTACCATTCTACATTCTAGACTTTGAGAATATTTTGATATGGTTGAACCCGTTTCAGTTAAAGTGCGTAAATTAGTCATGTAGGCTTAACCGTACGCACATAAGAGAAACTAGGTAACTGGGTGAGTTTTACACAAGTTCCATATGCCATTAAGTTTAAAATATGTTATTATAAGAGTAGGTTACTGATATGATGGCCCGTTATGGTTTTAAAGCAAAATATGCCTTAAAAGGGCAATTCGTTATTTTAAAATGTAACAAACGAGCTTATACGTAAACAGATGTTATTAACATAAACATTCTGTAAAAGTACCTATTTTATGATGTTATATCAGTAGGACATCAATTATATGCGTGGTTTATTGTAACATCCGTCGAAAAACGGGTTTCCAAACCCGCTTCGTTTATTAATCGAATAATCAGTTATAAAATTTCGTTGCGTATTTATGATCAATATTAATTTTAAACAATACATAATTAATAAACATTTTAGAATTTAAAAACTATAATTATTAAAAAGTAAAAATAAATTAAATAAAAATGAAAAGAGGCTGCCGGGTTTCGAACCCGGGTCAGCCGGAAGAAACAAGCAACACCCAACCACTCCGCCACTTGACTCATTTGTGATATCTATTAAAACAAATAACATTTATAATAAAACTCGAAATCGAATTCAGTCATCAGCGCGCCCAATCCGCAGTCGCCGGAATTACCGACGATTTCGCCAATTATCGACGGTTTCCTTTGACTGAACGCGTATATTAACCTCGACATCGGTTATAACCGATTTCTAATCCCGCGATCTCAGTCATAACCGCCGGAGAAAACCTTGACCATGAATCAAGACCAAATTCGGACTCAATTCATCCTGATTCTTCCCTATAAATACACACCCAAGTCTCTGGTAATCTTTTCGCTCAAAATCGCACAATTTCTCGAAGCAATTACACTCGCCGGAGATATTCTGTATTGCCGGACATTCGCCGGCAAACCGAGACTTACATCAAATCGGTAAATTTCTCAACTCTTTCGTTTTCAATCCATTGTTAGACTTATACTAACTTCAATCCTTCAACCAGAATCGGTCCCAGACGACGTTGCCGGATAATCTGCACTCGCCGGAAAAACTCTGGAAATTTCCGAAATCACGCTGTGAATCGGTACGAACATCTAAACCCTCTGATAATCCTTGTTTAGTAACTCAATTTCACAACTCATCGATCAAAACTGTTAATTGATTCAATCAGACGGAATTCACAAATCAGAGCCGACGACCATTGCCGGAATTCTGAGGAAAGCGTTCTGTTCGGTACATTCGATTCCGTAACTCTATTTATTCATTACATTTCAATCACTTATATGATCGACGAACGATTTAAACCAGAACAGTTGGATATCGTTTGTCTGTGTCTTGAACGAAGAAGACGAAGTCAAACGTTGTGTATAAGTGTAATTAAAACAAGATATTAAACCGGGTTAGACACACAGTCCAGCGGTGGACTGTGTGCAAACACATAGCGCACGTCATGAGTTCGAACCTTACAAAAGCACCGACTTTCCGAATTAAAACCAATTTTTTTAAAACTGAATCAGATCAGGTCCCAGTATGTTTATAAGATTAATATAAACCGTAAGTTAAACAGATAAGACACACAGCCCAACTGGTTAGGCTGTGCGCTTACAAACCAAAGGACCCGAGTTCGATCCGGCTTCCCTGTAACCGGTTCAACCGGTTTAAATCCTTTTAATATAAACCAAACAAATTAACATTTAATTAGTATATATATATAATTAAAACATAGAATATTTCGGGTTAGACACGTAGCTCAGTTGGTAGAGCTGCGTGCACGCGTACGAGAGGTCCCGGGTTCGAACCTCACTCAGCGCACATAATAAACACAATCAGACCGGTCAACGGTCAAAGTCAATAGTCAAAGTCAACGGTCAACATTTTATTTATTTATTTTTTTATTTATTTATTTATTTAAAAATACTTAAAAATAATATTTTTAAAGTTAGAAAATGTCCTTAAACTCACAAAAATAAATCTAGAAATCCTATTAAGGTTATGAATTAAAATTATTAATCTTAAATAAAATCCATTTATTTACCGAACCATTATGTTATTATTTAGGTTAGTTTCTATCGTGGTTAAATCCAAATTCGTGCGCATTCATCATCAATCCAAGAAACGCAACCACTGTGAGTGAATTCTTACAAATTCCCTTTTTTATTCATGTTTTGGGGTGTATCATGTGTCGCTTAAATTAATTCGCTTATTCAAACTCGTGCTATACCATTATATGATCTAAACTTAGAATGTAAATATTGTTTGTTGTGATGTGTTACATATTGTCAAGTTGTGTGCAAATTATTCATTAGGCCCATCAGTTCCTCGTGGGAGACGAGTTGAACAACGCGTGCCTCAAAAACATTCATTAGGCCCATCAGTTCGTTGAACAACGCGTGCCTCAAAAATCATTCATTAGGCCCATCAGTTCCTCGTGGGAGACGAGTTGAACAACGCGTGCCTCAAAAACAATTATTTGGTGTATGTGTGTGCAATAATTAATATTATGTGTTTTGTGAATAAATTTACATCTACATTTACTCATATGTGGTTATGCACTTTATTTTATAATCGATACAATAAACACGTTTAAATGTTTTCATAGGATTCACTCGCCAACTTTTTGTTGACCCAAAAACCATTTTTACCCATGATACAGGTGGACAGGTTGAAGCAATGAACACATAGGAAATTGCCTTAGAAGAAAAATAATGAAGTCTTGAAAAATGTATAGAACATGTTGTACTAGTATGATTGATTGTAATGATTCTCCTTTAAATAAAAATAATAAATATGAAACGTTATAATAAATGTCATGAGCTTTGATGAAAACCCAATCATGCCCCGATCACCTTTTCCGCTGCGGGTCGGGGTGTGACAGATTGGTATCAGAGCTTTTGACTATAGGGATATATGATAGGTTATTAGACCCTTAGAGCCTATACTATAGTTGATTAGATTTTAATTGTTTAAGTGGTTACATGCAAACTCATGATGTTTAATTGTTTCATATTTATTACATACACAAATTCATGCAAACACTTCCAATATTATATTTTGTGATACTTAATGAATCATACTTATAGTCGAACATAACATGCTTACCTATACAATCATCACGCATATTTCAGTGTTCACATATTCAAATCATCCTACTTTCGTTATTCAAGATTTTGTCACATTTTTTCATTTTGCAATCTTATCAAAGTGAGTTCTACGACGGGCATGTAGTAACTGTAAGGGTACAAGTACCGGTAGTCGGAACATCCTGTCTAGGTTGGCATTCGTATAAATCCAATATAACGGACCAGTTTGCCTACCTGGGGACTAACGATGAGAGTACGAAGGACCTATTAGGCCAAAGCATGCCACACCAAACGTCGTTCAAACTAACCCCACTTTGAGGTATCACCGTGTCCACACCTGGATGCACTCCGAATTCCATACGTTACATATATATTTCTCGATTTTCTCCAGGTTTTAGTGTACGTTACCAGGCTAACACATGCGAACCATATGAAAGACCCGGTAATCATGGGGGCCCACATGATTACGAAGGTGAAGTATGGCGGCATGCAAGGCCCAATTACGAGCAAAGCCCAAGACATCCTATGGATGTAGTAGATTTATTATTCTATATTTATTTTATGTTCATTCCTAAATATGACACATGACACCTAAAACGTCAAACTCATACTCTCGATGCGTATTTCTTGTAGATGTCTTCCAGTCTCTCGTAGAAAAATGAGATCAGGAAAATCCCGCGAGCGCATGGCTGCCCAAGTCGCTCAACAAATGGCGGCCGTAATACCCAACATCGTAGTTCAAGTTCAACAGGCCCTTACTGCTAATCCCGTCAACCCAATCCACCAAGAAGATCAAAACATTGTCAATCCTTCCCCAAAAGCCACTAAATGCACCTACAAACATTTCAAATCCTGCGATCCTCCAAAATACGAAGGGACTGAAGGTGTCACCGCTCTCCTCCATTGGTTTGAGGAGATGGAAAACACTTTTCTCAATTGCGATTGTCCCGACGATCGCAAGGTGCGATATGCTACCGGTCGTTTGCTCGGACTAGCACTTACATGGTGGAATACAGAGAAGGCCAAGCGAGGTGCTGAGAATGCTATGACTATGACTTGGGAAGAGTTGAAGGAAATCATGACAAGACGGTTCTGTCCAAGAAGCGAAATCAAGAAATTGGAAGATGACTTCTATTCTTTGAAACAAAAAGAGGGCGACCACACCACATACAACAAGAGATTCCTTGAGTTAAATCAGATGGTCCCCAACTTGTTCACTCCCCTCTACCGTTTGATCGAGCACTACATTCGAGGTCTTCCTTCAAAAATTCAAGACCCTGTAATAAGTACCACACCTGCAACTTTGGAAGCAGCAATGGAGTTAGCTACAGAGCTCACCGAAAACCGCATACGGAATAAAGACTTTAAGGAGGAGAAGAAGAAGGATAAAGCATCAACCGAAACTCCAAACTCCACCCAAACCGAATCCTCTTCTCAAACCACCTCTAAGAGAAAACGAGATGGACAAATCTTCGCTGTCACCCAACACAACCAACCAGCTTCACAAGTTGTACCCCTCCAAGCTATCCCAATCACTCAAGTAGCACCCAACTCAACTTACCCAAATAAGAAACCTTACTTTGAACCTCACCCTCGATGCAACACCTGTTTTTATCACCATCCATCTACCTTACCTTGTCGACTATGTGCGAATTGTGGACGCTATGGTCATTTGAGCTAGGTTTGCCGCACCTCTCAAAACCAAACCTCACCCCCTACTCAAAACATGATCCAAACATATCAATAACCCCAATACCCCATGTTCCCATATGTTCGAGCTTGTTTTAATTGTGGCGACCCTACCCACTTTAGAAACACGTGCCCTCGATTGGTTAACATCATAAACGCCCAAGCTCAAGCAAACCCAGCTAACCAAGCAAATCAAGAAAACCTAACCACTATGCCACCAGCAAGAGGAAGAGCTTACAACATCAACGCCAATCCTGTTGAAGATAATAACGGCCCAAACGAACCACCCAACTAGTTTTCTTCACCAAAAATCAAGATTCAACTCCAACCGCTTAGTTTTTATGTTTTCTTTATGCTATCTCAATCTTCACGTATCTCAATTATAAATTGGAAATTTATCCAAGAATCTTAATGCGAATTACTATTTCAGTTTTGTTTTATACTCATTGATTTAACATTCATATCATCATACATCTCGACGTATCTCAATCTCATCATTCAAAGAAGTTGGGTTGCGTCTCACTTCTACATAGACTAACCTCTTCATCATAACAAACGAGAGAGGTACTGTCATCATTCAAACATGTATACTTTCAGAATTAAGACTCAAGTTTTGGTTGTTGTGTTTGTTTATGTTTTAGAGTCACATAGAACTAATCATAATTTACTGATAAAGCCAATGAAAATCTGACAAGAATATGGTGGATACGCCGCTGGTACTTCCTATATATAAGTATTCTTGCCAAAGGATCAGAGGCATTGTCAGGCGGTTATGAGAAGTTCCATGTAGAATTTAGTAATGTCATGGTTGAAGTTTGTTTTATACTCACTGATTTAGCATTCATATCATCATACATCTCAACGTATCTCAATCTCATCATTCAAAGAAGTTGGGTTGTGTCTCACTTCTACATAGACTAACCTCTTCATCATAACAAACGAGAGAGGTATTGTCATCATTCAAACATGTATACTTTCAGAATTAAGACTTAAGCTTTGGTTGTTGTGTTTGTTTATGTTCTAGAGTCACATAGAACTAATCATAACTTACTGATAAAGCCAATGAAAATTTGACAAGAATATGGTGGATACGCCGCTGGTACTTCCTATATATAAGTATTCTTGCCAAAAAGATCAGAGGCATTGTCAGGCGGTTATGAGAGGTTCCATGTAGGTTATAGTGGTAGAAGTTTTGTTTTAGGATATAACCTTATCTTTCCAAACGTATCGATTCTCTCAAAACTCTTGCGCATGAGATCATACCTAGTCAATCAACTCTGTTTATCAATATTCTTTATCTTAGGCATCAAAAAGCGATTCCTGTAGCAGGGTATCCAACCCTTACTAGGAACGTTACCGCCTCAAATACAAGTTAAACTCTTACCCACTTCTAAGTATGTAATTGTCAAAACCACCCTCCTTTCGAGTCAAACATACCACTACTTAAATTTCGGGACGAAATTTCTAAAAGTAGGGGATACTGTAACATCCGTCGAAAAACGGGTTTCCAAACCCGCTTCGTTTATTAATCGAATAATCAGTTATAAAATTTCGTTGCGTATTTATGATCAATATTAATTTTAAACAATACATAATTAATAAACATTTTAGAATTTAAAAACTATAATTATTAAAAAGTAAAAATAAATTAAATAAAAAAGAAAAGAGGCTGCCGGGTTTCGAACCCGGGTCAGCCGGAAGAAACAAGCAACACCCAACCACTCCGGCACTTGACTCATTTGTGATATCTATTAAAACAAATAACATTTATAATAAAACTCGAAATCGAATTCAGTCATCAGCGCGCCCAATCCGCAGTCGCCGGAATTACCGACGATTTCGCCAATTATCGACGGTTTCCTTTGACTGAACGCGTGTATTAACCTCGACATCGGTTATAACTGATGTCTAATCCCGCGATCTCAGTCATAACCGCCGGAGAAAACCTTGACCATGAATCAAGACCAAATTCGGACTCAATTCATCCTGATTCTTCCATATAAATACACACCCAAGTCTCTGATAATCTTTTCGCTCAAAATCGCACAATTTCTCGAAGCAATTACACTCGCCGGAGATATTCTGTATTGCCGGACATTCGCCGGAAAACCGAGACTTACATCAAATCGGTAAATTTCGCAACTCTTTCGTTTTCATTCCATTGTTAGACTTATACTAACTTCAATCCTTCAACCAGAATCGGTCCCAGACGACGTTGCCGGATAATCTGCACTCGCCGGAAAATCTCTGGAAATTTCCGAAATCACGCTGTGAATCGATACAAACATCTAAACCCTCTGATAATCCTTGTTTAGTAACTCAATTTCACAACTCATCGATCAAAACTGTTAATTGATTCAATCAGACGGAATTCACAAATCAGAGCAGACGATCATTGCCGGAATTCTGAGGAAAGCGTTATGTTCGGTACATTCGATTCCGTAACTCTATTTATTCATTACATTTCAATCACTTATATGATCGACGAACGATTTAAACCAGAACAGTTGGATATCGTTTGTCTGTGTCTTGAACGAAGAAGACGAAGTCAAACGTTGTGTATAAGTGTAATTAAAACAAGATATTAAACCGGGTTAGACACACAGTCCAGCGGTGGACTGTGTGCAAACACATAGCGCACGTCACGAGTTCGAACCTTACAAACGCACCGACTTTCCGAATTAAAACCAATTTTTTTAAAATTGAATAAGATCAGGTCCCAGTATGTTTATAAGATTAATATAAACCGTAAGTTAAACAGATAAGACACACAGCCCAACTGGTTGGGCTGTGCGCTTACAAACCAAAGGACCAGAGTTCGATCCGGCTTCCCTGTAACCGGTTCAACCAGTTTAAATCCTTTTAATATAAACCAAACAAATTAACATTTAATTAGTATATATATATAATTAAAACATAGAATATTTCGGGTTAGACACGTAGCTCAGTTGGTAGAGCTGCGTGCACGCGTACGAGAGGTCCCGGGTTCGAACCTCACTCAGCGCACATAATAAACACAATTAGACCGGTCAACGGTCAAAGTCAATAGTCAAAGTCAACGGTCAACATTTTATTTATTTATTTTTTATTTATTTATTTAATCAGAAAATTATTTAAAAATACTTAAAAATAATATTTTTAAAGTTAGAAAATGTCCTTAAACTCACAAAAATAAATCTCGAAATCCTATTAAGGTTATGAATTAAAATTATTAATCTCAAATAAAATCCATTTATTTACCGAACCATTATGTTATTATTTAGGTTAGTTTCTATCATGGTTAAATCCAAATTCGTGCGCATTCATCATCAATCCAAGAAACACAACCACTGTGAGTGAATTCTTACAAATTCCCCTTTTTATTCATGTTTTGGGGTGTATCATGTGTCGCTTAAATTAATTCGCTTATTCAAACTCGTGCTATACCATTATATGATCTAAACTTAGAATGTAAATATTGTTTGTTGTGATGTGTTACATATTGTCAAGTTGTGTGCAAATTATTCATTAGGCCCATCAGTTCCTCGTGGGAGACGAGTTGAACAACGCATGCCTCAAAAACATTCATTAGGCCCATCAGTTCGTTGAACAACGCGTGCCTCAAAAATCATTCATTAGGCCCATCAGTTCCTCGTGGGAGACGAGTTGAACAACGCGTGCCTCAAAAACAATTATTTGGTGTATGTGTGTGCAATATTTAATATTATGTGTTTTGTGAATAAATTTACATCTACATTTACTCATATGTGGTTATGCACTTTATTTTATAATCGATACAATAAACACGTTTAAATGTTTTCATAGGATTCACTCGCCAACTTTTTGTTGACCCAAAAACCATTTTTACACATGATACAGGTGGACAGGTTGAAGCAAGGAACACATAGGAAATTGCCTTAGAAGAAAAATAATGAAGTCTTGAAAAATGTATAGAACATGTTGTACTAGTATGATTGATTGTAATGATTCTCCTTTAAATAGAAATAATAAATATGAAACGTTATAATAAATGTCATGAGTTTTGATGAAAACCCAATCATGCCCCGATCACCTTTTCCGCTGCGGGTCGGGGTGTGACATTTATAGTTTAAGACCAAACTATGTCCCGAAAGGCGGACATCAATTATATGTGTGGCTTATAGTTTAAGACGAAACTATGTCCCGAAAGGGCATTTCGGTCATTTCACGCATAATTCGATAACTTATTTGGGAATCTAAGTTTGGGACATGTACCTACTGTTAATAATTTGAAAACATGTTTTGAAATCAGTAGGTATCAATTCTTAGTGCTCTAATATGGTTTTAAACCATATTCTGCGCCGAAACAGCGATTAAGTCGTTAAATGACGATTTAAATGGTATTTAAGTAAAACCATTGTTGTGACCAGGTTTGTATGACCAAAATATGTTAATATGTATATTTCATTAGTAAGTATAAGATTTTAGTCCATTAAAATGTTTAAAACCCATTTAAAGTGCCGGAAGGGCAATATCGTCATTTAAGGACGTAATATGCAAACTATAGCTTAAACTTAGTTTGCAACCTGAATTAATATCCCATATAATCCTAATAATGATATAATATCAGTAGGTAACTAGTTTTGAAGTCAAGTTTATGTTTAAATCGTTTTATGCTTAAAAAAGGCGATTTGTCCTTTAAAAGTATGTTTTGCGATAATTAAACAAAACTCAGGCTATGACCAGATTATTGACATCAAAATAAGTTAGTCATGTTTATAATTCAGTACATAATTCATTTGTGTGCTCGTTTATATTAAAACAATGCTTTTAAGTATGAAGTGCATTTTAGCAAAGTTTAGGCATATTTATTGGATACTTGTATAATGACTCGGATTACTACTTGATCATGTCATAGAGCTCCAGAGGGTTGTAGTATACTAAAACATGGTCATAATGCAGCTTAGGGACAGTAGCTAATGTTGCTAAATCGGGTCAACTGAAAGTCAAAGCAGAAGTCAACATCCACGACTTCCAGTTGCGAACCGACCTTAGACCTGGAATTGATGAGCCGAACATGTTCCTACATGTTCTTATGATTATTACCAAGTTGTTAGTGTGTCAAAACAAGTTTTATAACACCTAAATTGCTAGTTATGATTCTATTTCAAAACTGACCCGTTTGACTTTTATTAACATAACTTTGACCCGTCAATTGACCAAGCAAACGTGGTAATCAGGAGGTGCCATCTTGAGGGATTAATACCTACCTTATTATGATCATGTAGCTATGTTCGTTACGAACATTGGCTGGACCATAATGGTCTTAGCTCAAAGTCAAAGCGTTTTTACGTCAATGCTTTGACATTGGCTCAAGACTTAATAAAACTGAAAAGGAGGGCCAAGAAAACTTACACAAGGTCCTTATCACGAAATAAGACTAGTTAGGAAGTCCCCAAGGATCAGGAACCTCCAGATAAGATGAAAGGAGTGTAAGAAGAATGTGCAAGTCTAAGTGTTGCAAAACCTCCTCTATTTATAGTTGAGGAGATGATGTAGGATCTTGCCAGGTGTATAGGAGTGTTGTGGGATGAAAACAAGTGCCCTAGAACGTGTTACAAACAGCAAGATTGGTGGCAATGGCGGGTTAAGTGGCAGGGCAGCAAGCTGCCAACAGTTTTGTCACTGCAACCCCTTACGGGCCGTAAGGGTTTAGCCTTGCGGTCCGTAAGACCATGGTGCGCTAACAGATTTGAATTGGTTACGGACCGTAACCATTGAGGCTTGCAGTCCGTAACCGCCTTACAGAACCCACATTTGTTTAATCTTACGGCCCGTAACCAGATATGGTTACGGTCCGTAAGGACCGTCAGAGATTGGAAATTTGGCAATTTTACCACTTTGGTCCCCCGACTTTTCTCGATACTCGTTCAGAGGTTATTGAAATAACATAATGGCGTCGTTGATCCCTTTCGGCTACACGTGGCAACCAAGAATTTTCGGGACATGTGTCGGATTTTTATTGGACAAAATTTTTGAGGTGCCACACTTGTTTTATAAGATGTCTTCAAAGCCTCTAAGTGTGTATCGTGCTAGCCTTAGGAAAGGCATATATGTTTAAGAGTCCAAAAAATATAGGGAGAAGCAAGTAAGGTAGAAGGAGAGTAGTTTAAACAACACATAAGGATAAAGCTCCTAAACTATAGACTAGGTAAAAGTATTCCTTCTTTTCCTAATTCCCCATAGTTATGGCTCTGATACCAATCTGGTATTATAGTATGGTCAAGAATGGTGCTTAACTATAGACTAGGTAAAAAACATGGTAATTCTACCTAATTCCCTATAGTTATGGCTCTCATACATTCTGTCACACCCAACTGATGGCGGAAAATCGGGATGAGACGAACAAATCGTTCAAAAGCATCATAACACTATTGTGACAATATACTTAAATTCAATTTCATAAATACTAAGAATTCACATACAATATTTCAAATAAAGTAAACATAGCATAACAAAACGATTATTTAAGATGTGTTTCTAAAGTCCATCCTAACTTGTTTCTTCTCTCCATCTTGACTATCAACCTGCAACATGTATTAAAATATGATCAACAATAATGTTGAGCGAGTATACAAGTTTGTTACATTGCATAATAGATAAAAAGTTTCATTACTCACATCCACCATGAAACATATGATACAATTTACAAATATGCTGAGAACGATGTCACATATGATAAAACCCAAGAATCCAATGCGTTAATAAAGCCTATCCCAAAGAATAACGGGAGGTAACAAGTTTCACTTAACAATACCCCAAGACTCGTGGGCGTGCATTACCCCTATAGCATATGCATAGTACCATAATTGTTAAGGCGGGCTCATATAGACATAATATTTACAAAGCATACAAGATTCACAAGCATCACGTTGTTCATGTATAAGTGTGGATAGAGTGTGCATAAACAAGTTTCAAGTGTCACGTGTTTTGATATAGTATACATGTTGCACTCCAAAAGTGATAAAACAAAAAGGAGATCGAGTATACTCACCTTAGGTTGCGTATAGTTTCTTGAAATCGCACGAATAAGAAGGATCAAACGAAAGTGATTAACCGAAACGAAACGCGGCGTTCCGATGAACCGAGTCGTCTTCTACGGTGAGGCTTCCGGCGATGCCCGGTTGTCTTCTCCGGCGCCCTTCCGGCACGTGCAGGTTTCCGGCAATGACAGTTGTGTCGAACAGAGAGAGGGTGAGGGTTGTGAGAGTGTACAAGAGATGAGAGGTGTGTTGCGATAATGCGAGGGTGAGAACGTCAAGGGTGGTTCGGTATTTATAAGACTCGAGTGAGACGAATCGAGACGGGATGAGAGTTCGGGTTCGTGATTGATATGCTAAAAGGAAATGACGGGATTGATTGAGGATTCTGGTCAACCAGCGATTCAAAAAGGAAAAGACAAAGGGGAAACAGCTGGTTATTCGCTAAGTTGTTCGGTTTGGCGGTAAATCTGAATTCTTTCGAATTTAAGAAGAATATAAATAGTAACTGGTTTCCTAAAATAGATGAATGAGAGCTTAGCTCGCCTGGTTAATACATGTGTGTTAAGTCGTGATCTTGATCGAATCGGGTTAGGTCGCGGGTTTGATACCCGGCGGCCCTTTTTTTGTTTATTTTTCATATTTTCAAGTTTTAATAATTACAATATTAGTCCTTGCATTCAAGTTTCATTAAAGTGCACTTTCAGTCCCTGTAATGTTAATTAGATTAACTTTTGTATCTATATTAATAATAGATTTAGTTAACCAAACTTAACCAAGTTAAAGAAATTAGTTCCCTTTTTAGATTTATAATTCTTATTTATTTAACTATTTAATAAAGGTTTAAATAAATAAATGATTAATTAAATAAAATTAATTAACCAAATAATTATTTAAATAGCTAAATAATTTATATAATGAGTAAATAAATAGTTGAATAATTCGATAGATAAATAAATAATTTTAGTAAATGTATTTAAATAAGAAAAAAATCGTTGGTTAAATGATTGATAAATATGTATTTAAATACATAAATAAACGTGAAAATACGGAGCGTTACAATAGTATGCTTTTTTGTACGGTTTCAGTTAATCTACGTTTTTGCATAAAACTAGTTTTAAAACAAGTCGGATCAAATATAATATCTTTCATTAGATTTTATAAATTCAGCTTACTTTACGTTTCGGTCCCACCGCAACGCGTGGTACCAATTTTAACTTAAAAAAACATACGTTTTACTTATTTTTATGTACGTATCGGTATATGATCATGTTAGTGTTCGACGTAAATTTCTTTCGCAAAAAGTAGATCCATGTATATTACGTTTTCGTGCTTATTTTTATGTACATATTCAGTTTATATACGTTTTGACGTCACTTTTGTTTAGAAATGGTTCAGATTTTTACCACACACAAATTCAAGTTACTTTACATTGGACCTCGCATCGCCGAAGTTTTACTATACATATATATGGGAAAGTTTAATGTTTAAATAATAAAATCAGTTTAGGGTAATTAGGATAATTAGTAAAAGGTGAAAGTTGAGTGGTCAAGCTAGCTTTTTAGATAATTAATATGCGGGTTAATTAAGAAGATTGTATAATAATAATAATAATAATAATAATAATAATAATAATAATAATAATAATAATAATAAAAATAATAATAATAAAATAATATATAATAAGAATAATATAATATACATAATAACAAGTTTTAGATAAGATGTTATTTATATGTAAAAAGGTTATGACTTAATGAGTTTATTGTGCATTTGGCCATTCATAATCATTAAAGAGTTATTTCAATTTCAAAAAAAATTCGACACAAAATATTAATTTCTACAATGAACAAAATATATATATGACGTATTTCATAACATAATTATATAGAAGAATAATCAAATTGCAAGTTTTCTTTTCTTCTGAACCGCAAGTTCTCTTTTCTTCTGAACCGTAAACGCACGTACTCTTCATCTTTTTTTAAATGGACATTTTTAATTTTTTTAAGGATATCAAATTTTCAAGCAATTTACGGTTGTAAATATATGTATTGTCAGTTGTTTATAAAATGGAAAGAAAAAAGACCACACATGAAGTGGGTATATTTGTAGCCAGATGCACATCAACTTATTCTTAACAAGTAGTCGAGAATTGAGAATGCATATTTTTTTAAGTGTCTGTAACCGAAAAAATGGGTCTAAACTATTTTATACAACTTAGAAAACATAATAAACATATATATGTTTAGGTTTGTGTAAAAAAAACATGTTTCGTAAGAAGTGTAAGAATGCTGAATTAACATGTAAGCATCATGTTTTTGACTTAAGCATGATGTTTTATGTTATTGTAACAATATAAAATGAAACATAATAATTTAAGACACAATACAATGAATTATAGGTTAAAACTTAAAATAATGTAAACATACTTAAAATATGCATTCTAGACGCCCCTAAAATTGGCATTCATACGTGGATGTGACTATAATAAGACGTATACAAATTAAGTAATTGTGCTTATGATATAAAGTGCCATTGATAGTAATTGGTGGGTCTTCCTATAAAAAGCGACATATAAGACATGTATAATATACAAATTTTGTAATAAATTATCAAAGCAACCTCATCTACCTTATCCGTTGAACACCTTAATTAGTATTGTGTTATCAATCAATCAAACCAAATTAACATAACAAAACTGTAAATTAATAAATTTAATATTTTTAAATTCTCTTAGTATAAGTTTAATGAATTTAATAAATTTAATATCTTTAAATTCTCTTCGTACAAGTTTAAGGATTAGATCACATGTAATAAATGATCATATTTAAAATCAAGTAAGATAATTAAGGATTAGAGCTATATAGTTTTTAACCATATCCATCAAATTTAAATCATATAGTTCATTTTTGTAACTAATTCTAAATATAATAACAAGAAGTAGCTATAATAAGAACCAATCAATTTATAACTATAAGTAAAGATAAGGGTAATTAAAAAAGAGTTGCAGTTAGGGTTGTTTACGAGTCGAGTAACATCAATTCAAGCTCGAAATAGTAACAATACAAGTCGTCCTAGCTGAACTTGATATTAACCGAGCCTGAAATTTTAGCTTGTATTCGGTACATGCTTACAAAGTGGCATAGAGTTGGCCATGTCACGGCTGAGTTATCTCATTGAAAGAAAACACATCATCTTGTTCAGAAAGATGCGTTGAAGCTTAGAGTGGGATTTACGGTTCTAGCCACTACTAGAAATCACCATAGTTTGTAACAATAGCTTTTGTCGCAAAACTGTGGGAAAAAGTTGATAGAGACAGCTCCCCGACAAACAAAAATTTCTGGTACCAATAAATTTGTTATAGATTTTTGACAAAATTTTGATAAAAAATTTGACAAAATTTGCGAAAAGTTTGCCACAACTCCATTTTTATTGCTTTCCTACAACACTGCGACAAGTTTGTCGCAGACCATATTTAGTAAATAATAGTAACATTTATAATAATCAAGCAAATAATTAATCATAAACAATAATAATATTTGTGACAAAACTGTGACAATTATATGTTATTTTAATTTTTTAATATTGCTACAGAGTTGCGGCAAATCTTTATAATAATTTGTGACAAAGAGCTACATTTTTAAGTATTTATTTTACAAATCACAACCAAATTGCAACAAAGTTATGCGGCAATTGATCTTTTAATTTTGAAAATCCAAAATAAAAATACAAAAAAGTACAGAATTTTACTGACAAAAATGTATCAAAAATTCAATGAAAATCCTGCTTGATTCATGAAATATATATAACATATATTCGAAATAAACGCACAGTGTTTATTACAAAACTAACAATATCTTAAACATTTTTACCTTTTTTCTGATTTTTTTCTATGTTTCTTCCAATTTTTTTACCAAACCGCTTGCTCAGGCTCGATCTTGTACCGGCTCTCATTCACATTCGGGCTGTTCTTGTTCTTGCCCTCGTTTACGTTCATCCGTTCTTGCTCCTGCTCTTGTTCACGACTTTCTATGTTTTCCCGAGCCTCTCTTTTCTTTTCTTTTTCAGCTTGAACTTCTTGGAGTTAAAGTTTTTCAAAAGATACATAACTAATACATATTACCAAACAAAATGTAATATATTTATCAGTAATAATTAGCCTCACAGGTCGATCTAAAAATATATTTACAATATCTAAAATATCCTATAAAGTTCCTACAAAAAATCATATGCGCATGCAAGCACAAAATTCTATACAATCCTATAAAAGTCCTACCAGTCATGCAAACACAAATACACATACAAATTCAAATTAACACACATACATGCACATACTCTAGAAGTGTAGCACCGGAGATGATTGATGAAGAGCGACACTCTAGTTGGGGCTTTAATTCAGGGTATTGTGTATTTATGTTTTAGGGTATTATTTTGTGTGCTTTATTTGTTGGGCTATCTAAGTTGGACACTAATGCTAAATCTTGGTTGAAGTTCTTTGTTTATGTTTTTTAAAGTAAAGTGTAATTTGTTATTATGTGGTTTAATCCAGATTGTAAAATAACACCCTATCTTTCAGTTTTTACCTAATGAAACCTCGGGTGGACATTTGATCACACTCACTGAAACATTAATGCCTGGTTAAAAAACACGTGATAAGACAATGATACTCTTTTACACTTGCATTATGACACCCTATGGTTATATCACTATAACGATTTGAAACCACCTTCATCATCACCGTCACACCACCACCACCCAACACACACTCCCTCTCTCTCTTTTGAATTTTTTTAAGGATCCAAAAAAGATCCAAATTTTCTCTCTCTAGAACAAAACCCACATACCCACTCTCTCTCTAAACATTCTTGGCCGGAAAAAATGTGCTAAATGTAATAAAATGGAGGCCATCGTCGCCATTAATGTCAAAGAAATTCAAGGTGAAATTGTTGGTGAAAAAGATGGAAAGTGGGAGCTATGATCCTGTGCATGCAGATCGAGTACCATAGGGTTGTGGAGATTAAGTGGAAGGGGCCCAAGATTACTTTGAGTTCTTTAGGAGGACTATGAAGAGAAATTTCACAAGAGAGGAGAAAGTTGTTGACCTAAACAATGTCGTCTAGTGGGATAAAGAGTTTCAGACAATGTGTACACTTTCTGGGTATAAAGAGAATGCTTTTAATCCATGGGAGATTGGGTTTAATCCTATTGTTGCAGAATTGGATATGGGTTATCTTCTTCCCACCCATTGTTGCAGAATTTGATATGGGTTCGGTTGTTTAGTTACTAACCAAAGTGGGTTCAGTTGCTTAGTTATAAACGAAAGTGAGTTCGGTTCAGGTGTGAGAAATGAAAGTATGAGCAACGGCGATGGGTTCGGTTCAGATGAAGAAGTGGATTATTCTCAGTGGTGGTTGGTGGTGGAAGGTTGAACGGGGGTGGTGGTTGTTGGTGTTGACCGGTTACATTGTGTGTGTGTGAGGGGAAGAAGGTGAATAATGAGTAAAGTAAGGATATCAGAATGTGAGGTGCTGAAGATTAGGGAGGGGATGAAGTGTGATTGGTAAGCTTTGAAGGTGAAATGACACATATAACCCTCAAACTAACACTCAACCTAACGGTTGACTAACGGTGTGTGGCATGGTGTTATGAAATGTCCATTTCTGGGTTTCATTGGCAAAAACTGGAAGATTGAGTGTCATTATACAATCTGGACCAAACCAAAGAGTGGCAAGTTGCACTTCACTCTTTTTTTTATATATATTACATGAGCTAATTGTGATTTGGTGATTCTTATTGGTATTTTTACTCGAATGAGATTCCAACGGTTATGTACATAAGAATTCAACAAACTAATATATTCAACGAAAATTGGATTTTAATAATATCAATTAGATATCATTGATCATTACCGATCCCACCTTTGAATAATATTCTCACTGCCAAGCCCACTTTTTAACTATTTCGCCTTCAATAGTTCTTAGTTAAAAAAACTTAGTGGAGTTAAGTTTTTTTTTCTAAATTGCAAATTGATGTTCCGAATTAAATGTCCATTTGATACGACCTCTTACGACATTTATACCATTTTTTTTATTTTTTTAAATGGTAATAATGCATGGTTTTTTTTATTTTTATTTTACGTGTTTTCATAGTATTAAATAATAAAATTATTTTCTATAACCTTTTCAATGATATATAATATTAAGTAAGTTCTTTATTAGATTGTTTGAAAAGAATATGCATTGCCGTGAGTATCTAAACATGAGTGATTTATATAATATATTTTATTGTATTTGACTGAGTTAAATATTTATAAAAATCACTATCATACTCCTTCAGGAGTCGATTAATTTATAAAATTGGCTCCCGATAAAGCTAACGTACACGTATCGAATTATGTTACATTCATCACATAAGAGGTAAATCAAACTTGCTAAACATCTCATTCAAATGATGATCCAACCAAATTTAACCAACGTCATATAAAGAATATTTTAGTAAATCATGTTTCTCACATTAGTCATTTATTAAATTCCACATCTCCATCGTTAACACTAATATGAATTTTATCATATATATATATATATATATATATATATATATATATATATATATATATATATATATATATATAATATATAGGTAATATATATATATTATATGTCATTCTTAGTTTTCTTTCTATCATAATATAGATTATATGTCATTCTCGCCCGTTATTGATGCTTATTAAACATTATTTGAAATTTGAAATTGCTTACGGCTTTCAAATCCGATTCATTATGTTTTCTTTGTTTATTCACATTTTTAGGAACCTAGCTGCCTTTTAAACACGGAGTTTTGAGTTTTAATCAAATAATAATATTTTATGTACTCAATTTAATTTATAAATCTCTTTTGAAAACAATTCAATATTTTAATAGCATAGACTTTGACGATATTCGAAATATATATATAAATCAATATCTATATCTATATCTATATCTATATATATATCTATACTATATAATAAAGTGAATCATATAGGAGGTTACATGATGCTTTATGAGGTGATCTCAATTATTTTTTTCCCGTTTAAGTAAATAAATATAGAAAATTAATATATGTTAATAAGATTTATATAAAAATTATATTATTTAATTCATAAATTTTAACTTTTTATCTTTTACCTTATATAAATAGATCTGATAATATTATCAATAAGATTTAAATAAAAAATATTATTATTTTAGTCCATGAATTTTATCTTTTTATCGTTCACTATTTTGTTTCCCATTTATGTTATCATTTCTTTGTTTTATAGCTGAGATAAATGAAATTGAATTATAATAAAATAAGCATATAAATAACTCATGGTTTCTACAAACGTTTTAGACTTTTAATGTAAACTAGGTTTATCACAGACGCCGCGTTGCGGCGAACTTCTTTTGTTATTTAGTTTGTGTTTACATATGTTTTAAAATCAATACGAGCGCGTTGCCTATGGAACCACTGACAAGATAACAAGAAAATGTAGAAAAAAAGATACTAAAAGATATCTGAAAGAAAATCAACCAAAAAAGTTGTATGGTAATGATGTTGTTCGTATGAAACTGTGGTCAAAGATGAGCAAATGATATTGGGTATCGGTTTCGAATTTTCTGAATCGAAATAGCTTAAGTAGCAATTCGGTACCGACTTTTGACGTTACCAGTACCGGTTCACTACCGGTTTTTACATTCATATACCGGTACCTTAACCGGTATTTTCGGTACCAGTACCGATTCGGTATTGGTTGGTACCAAGCTCATCCCTACCCTTTAAACTAAAAAAATCATTAAAAGTTGGAAAAAAAAGTTGCACGATACTATTGTTATTCGTACGGTACTCGTGATCAGGGATGAGCAAATGGTACCTGGTAGTAGTACCGAATTTCCTAAACTAAAAGATTTTCAATATCAATTCGGTACCGACTTTTGGAGTGTTCTGTACCAGGCTGGTGACGGTTTTTACCTCATGTACCAATACCGACAGGACCGCACCGGTATTTTCAATACCCGTACCAGTCCGATACCATTTGACACCAAGCTTATCCCAACCCTTACAAAAAAACCATGAAAGTTAAGTAAAAAAATGAAAATGTATTTAACTTAAAAAGCAAAGATAAAAAATATGTAAATCTTGTGTGGTCAAATTGGGAAAACAAAAAAAAAATATGTTCAATGTGGCTTGTGTGGTCAAATTGGGAAAACAAAATAAAATATGCTCAATGTGTAAAAACAATAACTTTGTGATCAATTTGAAATAAATAAAAAGCAAACTATTCACAAACTTGGTTTTTTAGTAATAGACTAATAAAAATACAAATAATAATAACCTATAATAAAATAGTTTATGTTAATACTCTAACAATCTATAATGTATAAGTTTTATAATAGAGGGTTGTGTTTATTTTAGAACTTCAGAACTCTTAACAAATAATTAGTTTATTTATACAATAGATTTTAAAAACTATATGACGTGTTATTTAAATTAATATTAAAAGACACATTTATTCAACATGTGTAATACATAGGTCACTAATCAGTAACATAATAAATGTAACTAAAAGTGTGTATAATTTAATTCGCATATGATTAATCAAGTTTATTTTCGTCCTTCTGCTTTGATTAAAAACATCACCTTAATCAAAATGTTTACTTTTTGCCTGTAATACATCAAGCTTAGGAGCGTCTCTAAAAACACTAAAACTCTTAAGGACCCTGTACGAGATGTTAAAATGAGCTACTAAATATAAACTTAAAGACTATAAATGGGTCTCTAAATGAACAAAAGTAAATAAATGGGTCTCTGAATGAACAAAACTAAATAAACTGCTAATTTGTTTTTTAGTTGGGTATTAAATTTATTTATGGTATATATTATTGATGGGTTTTTTTTAATTAAGCTATACCTAGAAAGAATAGAATTTCACATTTCACTTGACGATAACACTTTTCAAATAAATAATAATAAAACTAACATAATAAGTTAATATTAAGAGTTAATTACATAGTTAGTGTATGTGGTTTGCACAAAATAACAGACTTAGGTACTAATAGTTCAAAATCACCTTCTAGGGTATTAACCTTTTATTTTGTAACGTTTGGAGGCATTAACTTCTAGAGTATTAACATAGTTAGTCCATGTGGTTTGCACAAAATAACATATTTAGGTACTAATAGTTTAACAAACAATTAATGTTAATACCTTCAAACGTTACAAAATGAAAAGTTAATACCCCAGAATGTGATTTTAAACTATTAGTACCTAAGTATGTTACTTTGTGCAAACCACAAGGACAAACTATATAATTAACTCTAATATTAATAACAAATTACAATAACTAAGAAGAGATTGAAATATAACAAATTACAATAAGTAAGAAGAGATTGAAATAATTTAAAATATTGAGTTAAATGTCATATTAGTCTATGTGGTTGGGCTATTTTGCCAGTTTGGTCCAAAGGTTTCATTTTTCGCCGGTGGGTCCAAAAAGGTTCACCATTGCCATTTTAGTCCATTGGGTTAACTTCATCCTTTCTTTTTGTTAACGAGAAGGGGAATTCGGTCATTTTATATGGTCGAATTATCATTCTAGTTAACAAAATTACACGTAAAATGACAAAATTGCCCTTCTCGTTAACAGAAAAAATGGATGAAGTTAACCCAGTGGACTAAAATGGCAACGGTGAAACCTTTTTGGACCCAAAGACGAAAAATGAAATCTTTGGAATAAACTAACAAAATGACCCAAACTACAGGACTAAAATGATATTTAACTCTAATTTTTTTTGGTCAGCAAGAGAGACTTTATTACCAACAGAAACAGCCTTTAGCCAGAAGCTAAGGACAAAAAAACAACCCCAGGAAAAGAAAACAAACAACCACTAACTGCAAAGCAACAGTTAACCAAAATCTAGGCCTTCGAAACTGCTCCAATTCTCCAAATTTATGCCCTTCAACCTCTTTCTTTTCGCCATCCATAGGAATATTTCTGCCTTACTATTTTCCAAAACCATAGTAGTCGTCGTGAACTTTTCGTCAAAAACCCGCTCGTTCCTATTGGTCCAAATCTTCCACAACGTCATAAAAAAACTGCATAAATTGCCCGCTTCTTTTTCTTCCCCATATACTGATTGAGGCAGTGGTCTAGAATTTGGGTCACCGAAGTGAAATAATTTAAATAAAAAGAAACTTATGGCAATGTAGGCCTCAATAATTAAAATAAAAAGAAACTAGTGGCAATGTAGGCCTCAACGAATTAGGGAAACACTTGATGCTTTGCATTTGGGCCATGCGTGGGGCCTTTTTCTAGTTTTCCGAGGCCCACCTCCTTAAACTTAAATCAGGCATGAATTTCATGGTTATAGAAACAAAAAGGAAAAAAAAAAGTAAGTGGATGAGAGTTTCAAACTTGCATATCTAGTTTAGTCTTTTAAGTGCTCAACCATATGAGCTGTAACAACATTGTTGTTTTATATGGTCTTTTATATATTATTTTATATATATAAAAATGAGAATTTTTATGGGCCCTGTACGGCTACACATGTTGTAAAGGTCATGGGCCGACCCTGATCATGGTTTTAAAAATTTGTCATTGCGCTCCACTTGGCTAACACCGTTTGACTTTTCTGCTAAACCTTTCCCACATGAGGGATGTTTTTTCTCTTTTCGGCACTAACCTTGGTATATATTTAACTATGTTCTTTGTGGACATCAATCATCAACAACAAAGATAATTAAACCCATCTTCGTTTGACGAAGAACAAAAAGCATCAATGGTCATATGTCAGTTGTTCTCCCACGTAATGTCACACCTCATCAACTTCCTCAAATCTTGCGTGCCTATTCTAGTGCCACTCTAAATAGTAATATTTTATTTTTTACCTCCCTTTTTGTTGACCTTAATTTCTGAAATGCACATTGACATGGGTCAAATTGCGGTTGTGTTGAGTGGGTAATGTGTACAATAGTTGTCGAAATCATCCTAAGGTTGTTAGGATTGACCAACATTCAAGAAGACGTGGCTAGAAGAGCTATAAAGCAAAATAATAGATTAAAGTTTGTGTTATGTGTTAGGTGGGTATGCTTTGTCATCAGTTTTATCGCCAACTGACCTTAAATGTTGTAAAGGTCATTTGTTCGATCTTGTAAGACATTCATCTTTATGAAATGCTCTACAAGTGATTTTCACATGTTTTGTATCCGCATATTGAATTGGATCCTTGACAAGCATATAACTATGCTTAACAACGATATAAAAACAATGCATAAATCCTATATAAATCTATCTTAAATAAAAATAACATAAAAAGTCATATCTAACATGCATAAAACAATCATTTTGTAGGGCTGTAAAATAACATCAATAGCCTTTGAATAAAGTAACAATGTAACTTTATCTTTGTTTGAAGTTACTCGAAACTATGTGAATTTAGGGTGTTATTAGGGCTATAAAAGAATCGAACGCACATGAACAACGGTTTGTTCGTGTTCGTTCGTTAAGGATATAATGTCTTACCGAACGAATTTTATATTCGTGTTTGTTCATTAAGGAAAGGAACATGTTCACAAACGGTTTACGGACACACATAAAATCGGCAAAGACGACGATGGCTAAAGGTTGATGGTGAGAGGGAGCGACGCTAGACCTTGAAGCCCTAATCGTTAAACGAAGGTCGATAGTATTTTTCAATGTGAATAACGAGAATGAAAGTGGAGCAGTACATAAACAAGGTAGAGATAGAGTTTCATATTTTATTTTAATAAAAATATAAAAAGTTTAGATAAAACAAATAAATGCTAAAAAAATATTTAACAAACAAAAGAAACAAACAAACATGAACGAATGTTCACAAACACATCACCGAACGTTCACGAACAAGACATCTGTTCGTGTTCGTTCATTTAACTAACCAAACGAAACTTCTTGTTCATGTTCGCCCCTTAATTAAACGAACAAACGTAAGCGAACTTCCCGTCAAATAAATCACAAACTGTTCGCTACACGTTCGATTCGTTTACAGCCATGTGTTTTTGATAGTATAAGTAAGAATTTTTGTTTTTTGATTTGATTTTATTTTTGTTTTATAGAAAGAAACCCCAAATTTCAGTTAAAGTAGATTCAATTATGGTTGTCTCCCCCTCTCTTTCTCTTTTCCTGATCTCCATAATAATCATCTCCATAACTTCAATCCACAAATTCCACTCAAAAACCTAATTCCATTTCTGCAGATGCTTCCAATTCCCAGATCCCAGATCTCCAATTCCTTCAATTTCATCCACAAGGTACAATCTTTTCCTTTCAATTTCAATTTCACATTCAATTTTGTCCTTTTAACTAATTATAATCTCCATATTCCATTAGGGCTTCAATTGCTTCACCCATTGCCACAACAACCCTTCATAGAATCATACATACATTCATTATAATAGGTGTTTCATTTCGAAAAATTTGTAACAATGTTAAAGATTATTAAAGGGATGAAAAAGGGTTCGAAACCGGAGGTGATCGAACCGCCTCCGGGCCCAAACGGTCCATCGGATGTGACTGTAAACCACGCTTCCCGTTCGGCTGTCCCGCCGGCTCAGCTGACCCATGTTAAGTCACAGGCTGTTACTAGAACATCTGCACCTCAAGATACTGTCATTGAGGTCACACCTTTGTTGAAAGATGTCCCGGTATCCGAACGACACGTTTTGTTTATTAGAAAGGTGAGTATGTGTGCGGTTTCGTTTGATTTTGGTGACGCGTTGAAGAGCGTTAAAGAGAAGGAGATCAAGAGGCAGAATTTGCAAGAGCTTGTTGAGTTAGTGCAGTCGGGGTCGAGTAAGATGAATGAGATCATGCAGCAAGAGATGGTTGATATGATCGCGGTTAATATCTTTCGGGCTTTACCTCCTGCAGCGTATGAGAATACCGGAGCTATTGATGGTGATCCTGAAGAAGACGATATGTATTTAGAACCCTCGTGGGCTCCCCTTGCAGCTCGTGTATGAATTGCTTTTAAGATACGTCGTGTCACATGATACCGATACCAAAGTGGCAAAACGGTTTATTGATCATTCGTTTGTGTTAAACTTGCTTGATTTGTTTAACTCGGAAGACCCGCGAGAACGCGAGTATTTGAAAACTATACTCCATCGTGTGTATAGTAAATTCATGGTTCATCGCCCGTTGATAAGAAAGGCGATAAATAATATCTTATATCGGTTTATATTCGAAACCGAGAGGCATCCTGGGCTCGGTGAATTGTTGGATATACTCGGAAGTATAATAAATGGGCTTGCTGTCCCGATTAAAGAAGAGCATAAGTTGTTTCTTGTGCGGGCGCTTATACCGCTCCACAAAGCGAAGTATATAAATTACTATCATCAACAGTTGTCGTACTGCATAACTCAATTCGTTGATAAAGATTACAGATTGGCGGATAGTGTTATTAGAGGGTTGTTGAAATACTGGCCGGTTACTAACTGTACGAAGGAGATTCTTTTTCTTGGAGAAATCGAAGAAGTTCTTGATATAACACAACCCGCAGAGTTCCAACGTTGCATGGTTCCGCTTTTTCGACAGATAGGACGCTGCATTAATAGCCCCAATTTCCAGGTATGTTATCACCAAAACCTGTTATTAATGGCATTTGGCTTTGGTTTCGACAGATTGGACGCTGCATCCTCTAACACTGTATAGCAAGGGGATTCCATATGTGTGCTTGTATGCATGTGTTTATGTAACATACATGCATATTTAAGATCGAATATATGTGTGTGTGTGTATGCAATGTTTTAAACACTGGTTCATACCGGCCTCTGACTCGAGCCTGGTAGATAAGGGTCGCTTAAACTAGCAAACGGTAAATGTTATGTGCTGGCGGTAAATCCGGTAATATCCGTTCAAACCGTTGTACCGGTTTTGTTGATCTACAAATTTGATATTTTTGATAAAATCCCTATAATTCCGAGATTTACCTTCCATATTTCGGTAAACAAGTGAAAAAAACCTAGCGATCATTGATCGCTTGCCACAAACAGTTCCAGGCTTCCCATTGAGGCTACTTGTCCATTCCATTGTTGCGTTCCAAGTTCAAATCGAGTAGTTTTGGAGTACTTTCTTGGATTATTTTTTTTATTATGGTTATGACAAATGTATTTTTAGATTATTTTTTGAGTTGAAGTTGTATTATTATGCAATTATAGGGTTAACTAGTCAATCTGGTACAACCCAATATTAGCAGTTGAACTATTTCTGAGCCCTACCCGGTACAGTGTAAAAACCGTTTTTTTAACATTGTATATATGTATACAATAGAAATGAATGTTAGAGAGTGACTTATAGAGGGTCTACATGTCATTTCTCTTTTGTTGATTTGATTCGGTTTAGACTCTATATTACACGCTCACATTAATATATGTATCCAAAAGAGTGTTGATTTAAAGTTGCGTTGTAGGTTGCAGAACGAGCACTCTTCTGGTGGAACAATGAACATTTAGTGGACTTAATCGCAGAATACCGAGACGTTATTTTACCCATCATCTTTGACCCCTAGAGAAGAATATTCGAGTCACTGGAACCAAGCAATCAATGAATTAACCAACAATGTCAGAAAAATGTTCAAAGAAATGGATGCCGATCTCTTCGAGGAATGCAATAATCAGTTTCTAGAAAAAGAAGCCATGGTCAACCAAATGCGAGAGCAACGGGAGTTGAACTGGAAGAAACTTGAGTCGATCGCATCAGAACCAGGAGGAGATGCTATGGTTATGGTTAATTAATAAAATTAATAAGTAACATTTTATTTTTATTTTTTATTTTTACCTTTTCTCCCATTATTTATAATCGTTGATATTATGTTATTAGGTTAATAATAAGTTAAACTGATCACTATGTTAACATCATAGGCAATTGAATCATGAAATTTGTTCTTTCCTTCAATTATATATAGAGTTTGTTAACTTTTTTATCTTAAAAGTTACTCAGCAGTGATAGTACAACTAGTGAAGACAGAAGTATGGTGATCGGTGTTGATGAGCGTGCCATTGTGTGAATGCTTCTAGCTACGCGTGAAACCCATTTGCCGCCAGGACCGCCACAGTGAGGTATCATCCCAGGCCCGCAACCTCGTAGCACCCCAGATGGTGGTGATCCTGGTATGTTCCCAGGAATACAACCGCCTTGTGTTTCTCCAGGTGCATAACAACCTGGCGGACCGCCACCGCCACCAGGTGGTATAATCCCAGGAGGTGGGTTGTCACCTACATTGCTGCATAGCAACAACATATCAAATCACTTGGACTTTGAACATCATATGGTTAAAAGTTAACCACTAAATCACCTCGGCCGCCAACGAGGATACCCGCATGCATAGTTAGTTCATTTATAACAGAAGCTGACATCTCTGGAACACTGGACGCCTTGTCATACGGAGCACTAATCTCAGAACCCGAGGGCACAAAGAATGCACCATTAACCGTTAAGTCTCCTTCTGTCCTCCAATTCCACCCCTTCCATTCATCTTCCTTTACGTCGATTCGCTTTGTTACCTATACATACGCCCTTTCTAAACAATGTATACAATAATACTATATAGTACAAAATGTGGTTATGTACCTCCTTGTGAGAGTTAGGGCTGGGCAACGAATCTGTTGCCCTGACTGTTAATAGTGGGAGCCGCACTCCCGCCAATGGCATACAACTGCCATTCGGTGTAGTCGTTGTTTACAACATGGAAATACCCGTGTCTGCATCTTGGCATTCTCTCCACAGCCCTTTTCCAAAGTGATTGAAAGCAATCGTCACCTATACAAGTACTCATAGAGCGCGTTAGCCCCACGCCCATCAATGGTTTTCGAGCTGCTGACAATGTGCTCGGTTTTCAGATTTATGTGCATGTCATGAGCGAATATGATCCATAGCGGTTCCGATTGTGTGACAGCATGCCTTAGTGTTCCTTGTTGAGGGTTTTCAGGGTCTCCATCAGATGGGTCAGACACAATGTAGATTTGCCCTCCTTTCAGCCTTTGCCACCCATTGCACCCTGGTCAAACCCGATAGTGCAGTCTGCGAGGCGTTGGCGGTCATTGGCCCAGTTCGGGTCACACCGCCAGCAATCGTCGTCTGGGTTCCCGGTCTGGCAAGGAGTTTGATCTTTTGATTGAATGTATAATGGGTTTGTTTCAAGAATCTGCCTTCTGGAGTTATTGAAGCATTAACTTTCCTGCCAAATGGAAAAATGCTAGAAACTGATTCTATAATCTCTCAATATACATATATGTGGTTTAAGTGGCAGTTTATATCTTTCTTGAAAATCTTGAGAAAATAAAAGAATCCCTTATGGCAAAGATTTACCAATGAGCACATCCCTGATGATGGTTTTCTTGATCACTACATGTAATTGGTGAATCAGCAATGGGTGGGTCTGGGGTAGTTTTCTTTTCTTTCTTCTTTTTGATTTTTTTTTTAACAACAGTCTAATATGTTGTGTGTTGTTTGTTAGCTTCTTAACGATTCTGTTAAGAGACTATCTTTGAATCACTTAGAGGCAGTGGCAGAGCTTGACCAAAAGTTCCAGAGGGAGTGGGGTTGCGGAAAGTCATGGGACCAAAATTTTTTTCAAGCGCTATGTTTCGGGTTATATGTTCAGGTCAGGTCACAACAATAACTCCAAATAAAATTACATAAGTCAGGTCAAACAACAATAACTCCAAATAAAAATTACATAATCTTCATTCATTCAAATACGCGTTTTAACGCATTAAAAACTATACTTAAAGTTTATAAACAATTATAAAAACTTACTAATAGCCCGTTGTTTACATTTTTTTAACTCAATACGAAAATATGTATAAATATTTTGGACAATAAACTTGGTAGGGGATTTTTAGGCAAAATAATTGGTGGGGGCGGACCTATAATTTTAAAATTTTCAGACGAAAATCAGAAATATTACACTTCTAACCGAATTATTGGCGGGGGCGGGTGCACCCCGTCGTCCCTTCAAAGTTGTGCCACTGCTTAGAGGTAGTTTATGTTTGGTTCATTTAAAAACACCTCTTAATGGTTCATGGAGCCTCTTAATAAGTAAGTTTTAGAAACATGATGACCAAATTTAGAGGCTACTTCTTAATGGGCTCAGCAAAAGGTTGCCAAACAACCCCTAACTATACCGTTGTCTTTTACGGAACGTCGAATCCTAGACCTTATAGGAGGGACACCGTTATACACCCTTTGGTGTGAGGAGTAGCTGAAGGTTAGACATACCTTTTTAGTTGCATAATAATGACTTCTGGGTCAGGGTGTTGATGAGGGAAGGTGGCCCTAATAAAAGTGGAGGATATACAAGTTATACTTGCTCTCTCCCTGAAGTGGATGTGGAAAAGCAGGCGCTAATGCACGGGGAATGAAGAGTAATGATTTCAGCAAAGCAACGGACGGTAAATAAAGCATGCATGTCAAGAGACTAGTGCATGCACATGGAGACATTTCTTGACCAAAGTTTTTCCTTTGATTTGAGGAATAAGGTTTCATATGGTAAGAAGTTTGTTTATATAAATGAAAAAGGGTTTATGTTTATCCATGAGGTTATTGATTAATTGAATTACAAGTAAATAAAGATTTTGGCATGAGAGGTTAATTAACAAGGCCGGTTTTAGGTGTGTACGAGAGGTGCCAATGCACAGGGCTCAAAACATTTATGGGCCCAAAGTTGTTTAAAACAAGTATATATTAATATTTATATAGACTATTGTATATATAATACAAATTCAAGTTTAGTTCAGTGGATGTGGAAATTGATTGTGAGTTGATTGTTACAAGTTCGAATCCGGCTATCCGCTATTGTTATTTGGCTTCTTCGTGTTATGTTTTGTTTTTGTTTGGGTCTTGATCTGTGCTTATGTCATTTTGGCTTCTCCAAATGCTCACACTTGCAACTTTTGCAAGCTTATTTTTTAGTTGTAATTCTGATTTGAACATCTAAATTTGGGCGTCCATAAATTTGTAACTTCTTTTATTTTTTTTTCTTCTCATTTAACCATTTACATAACAAACTTTACATGTTTGCTTGTTTAAATTTGTAGGTTTTTTGGTTATAATAATTTTATTTGTATGAAAAGGTTTGTTTTTCAAACTAATTTGGATATGTTTACACATATTACACTTCTTTTTTTACACTACTTTTGTTTATTTTATTTTTAACAATTGTCTTCGTATTGTGTTTTTTGATATATGATTGACGAGTTTATATTATAGGGAGGGGGCTCAATTTTTTTGTCTCGCACAAGGCCCAAAAGTTTTTTATCATTTTCGGGGACGGCCCTGTTAATTAACATATTGAAGACAGATCTCTTTCGCATGCAATATTTGTTTATAATTGTTAACATTCTTATCTTGTTATTTGATTATCCTTAATTTGGAGAGAATATCATGATAATGAATGGAAAATGGTATCAAGATTTCGGGTTTTCTCTTTTATTTTTTAATTTTTTTATTTCAAATAACTTCATTTTTAAAATACACTGTTTTAAATGGTGGAAGCATTTTTGAAATATGAAAAAAGAATGTTTTCATAACCGGATTGGTATTATCATTTTTATTAATCAGTCGGGTTTATATAAAAATCATATAATTTTATAATTCATGACTTTAAACGATGGAGACAACTTTTTGGATTAGAGTATCCAATGGCGGAATTAAGGGGGGTCAGGAGGAGGGTCCGTTGACCCTCCGGTCATACAAATTTTATGACGAACCATGATCTAATGATTACATTTATTGACATCTAACCCTTCAGATATCAACATATGAAGAAAAATAGAAGAGAAGCATCATGAACATAAACTATTCTCCAACATCATTGAAAGAAAAATAGAAGAGAAGGCATCATGAACATAAACTATTTCTCCGGCAAGATGGTGGCAGTTCAGCGGTTCTGCTGAAGGTTTAGGCTTTGATGATGAAGACGAGATAGAAAGATATTACTTGTGCTTTTTTAAGTTTAGTTGTAACATCTAACCATCCATTACTTACAGGGTGATATAAACATAAAAATAAATTTCAACTATTATTATTTATTTATTTGTTGTTTGTTTGATTAAAAGGTGATATAAACATAAAAGTAAGTTCCAACTATTTATTTGTTGTTTGTTTGATTCAAATTGATATTTGTGACATTGTCACAAATATATAAATTATTGTTTATTTAATGTTTTTATTCTATGTAGTTAGTTTATTACATTTTTTTCTGTGGTCTAGTATGATATTTGTGACATTGAATATATAAATTTTTGTTTATTTAATTTTTTTATTCTATGTAATTACTTTATTACATTTTTTTTTGTCTATGGCTAGTAATTAGTGGTATAGGTGACTTCTCTCTCACAAATATAGCTCTGTTTCAAAATTTGCAACTACAAGATGATTAGGTGATATCCAATATTTAATGTAATGTAAATGTGTTTTTTTATAATAACCTTTCATAAAAAAACTTTAACAAATATTTTTCACGTAAAATGTCTAACCTACTATTATTAGCAACTTAAAATCGTTACAGTAGTCATAGTACATCAACCGAAAAAAAATGATTAATATACCTTTGGATATATAAAAGTTACACTGTGATCCCGGTCATAAAGGTCATCAAAGTTTGGTTTCGCCATTGAAACTATCCGCTGCTATGATGGAAGTAATTCAAATGTATACATTGTTCTATATTTACCTTTTGGTTTATATGTAATAATAAACAGTGAAAAAGAAATTGCTCAAAGACATGCATGATACATAAAGCTAAACACTCTTTAGATCTTCCTTGATCATTTTTATCTTTTGGCCGTTTTATGGAAATAAAATAATCCATCAGTAAACCATTAGTAAATTATTTACCCACACTGATCAGTATGCTAACATCATAGGCAATGAATTGAATCATGAAATTTGTTCTTTCCTTCATTTACTACCCTTCAATTATATACAAAGTTTGTAACTTTTTTATCTTTAAGTTACTGTAATGAGAAAAGAACAGTGTTCCATAATACAACTAGTGAAGACACAAGTATAGTGGTTGGTATTGATGAACTTGCCATTGTGTGAATGCTGCTACCTACACCTGAAACCATTCTGCCGCAAGGACCGCCGCAGTAAGGTATTATCCCCGGCCCACAACCTTGTAGCACCCCAAATGGTGGTGATCCTGGTACCGAACTGTACCCACCGCCTGACAGCATCCCAGGATCACCACCACCTGGTATGTTTCCAGGAATACAACCGCCTTGTGTTTTTCCAGGCGCGTAGCAACCTGGTGGAGCGGCCCCATAACGGTTGCCCCCTTGTGGTATTGTACCTGGAGGGTAGCCATAATCACCACCATCAGGAGGTATTGTACCTGGAGGGTTGCCACCACTTGGTTGACCATCAACTGGTGGAATAGTCATTGGAGGACCGCCACCGCCACCAGGTGGTATGATCCCAGGAGGTGGATTGTCACTGCCAACAAGGACACCTGAATGCATAGTTAGTTGGTTTATAAGGTAAGCCGACATCGCTGGAACACTAGACGCCTTGTCATACTGCACACTGATCTCAGCACCCGAGGGCGTAAAGAATGCACCATTAACCATCAAGTCCCCTTCTGTCCTCCAATTCCACCCCCTCCATTCATCTTCCTTCGCTTCCATTCGCTTCGTCACCTATACATACGCCCTTTGTAGATAATGTATACAACAATACCAAATAGTACAAAATGTGGTTATATTATGTACCTCCTTATGAGAATTAGGCTGGGCAACAAATCTGTTGCCCTGACTGTTAATGGTGGGAGCCGCGCTCCCACCAATGGCATACAACTGCCATTCAGTGTAGTCGTTGTTTACGACATGGAAATACCCGTGTCTGCATCTTGGCATTCTCTCCACAAGCCCTTTTCCAAAGTGGTTGAAAGCGACTGTCACCTATGCAAATGTTGTAGTACGTTCATAGAGCGTATTAGACTAGTTATATAACTAACTATAATTATCATAAACTTAAGAATGATGATTGATGCAGATTAATAGTTTACCTGCATACCAGCATCAGCCAAATAATCATCAGAATGACCCAACAACATGACCTTATCATGCTCCGTAAAATAAGAATTGGTCACTGTCACGGCGGTTGATCCCTCTGTGATATCGACCAATCCGTCTTTACACCTGGCAAAAGAACAATGATCAATCCACAAATTCCGAACCCCCTTGATTGTCAATCCATCACCGTCTGATTTCCCTCTGCCCACAACATCTGTTGGACTCACCCTTATCTTAGCGTTCCCCGATGGCTCGCAGTCATGAATATAAAGCCCATGAATGATAATGTTTCCCACATGTTCAATAACAATGCACCCTTTCCCAGTGATGTGCACAATGGCCCCACGCCCATCGATGGTTTTCGCGCTGCTGACAATGAGCTCAGTTTTTAGATTTATGTGCATGTTATGCGCGAATATGATCCATAGTGGCTCGGATTGTATGACAGCATGTCTTAGTGTTCCGGGTTGAGGGTTTTCAGGGTCTCCATCAGATGGGTCTGAGACAATGTAGATTTGGCCTCCTTTTCCACCCATTGCACCCTGGCCAAAGCCGATAGCGCAGTCGGCGAGGTGTTGGCGGTTATTGGCCCAGTTTGGGTCACACCGCCAGCAGTCGTCGACTGGGTTCCCGGTCTGGCAAGGAGTTTGATCTTTTGATTGATAGTATAATGGGTTTGTTTCAAGTATTTGTCTTCTGGAGGCTATTGAAGCATTAACTTTCCTGCCAAATGGAATTATATTAGAGACAGAGTAACTTAAAACAGAGTTGGAACAAAAAAAAAAAAAAAAAAAAAAACCTTTTCATATCTTTTTTAGAAAAAGAAAGAAACCCAGAAACCCAGATTCTACAATCTCTCAATGAGCATAACCCAGATGGGAATCTACTTAAAAATTTACATATATGTGGTTTAAGTGGCAAATATATATTTTTCTTGAAAATCTTCAGAAAAAAGAAAAAAAAATCTCTTATGGTAAAATTCACCAATGAGGCTGGCCGTTAAAAAAAATACCAATGAGGACATTCCAGATGATGGTTTTCTGGATCACTACATTTGATTGGTCAATCAGGGATGGGTTTTTTTTTTTTTACAATAATCTAGTCTCTGATCCTAAATCAACACCGTTATCTACCGCAAAACTCGAATCAATGGGGAGAGACACCATTATGGGTTCCCGCACAGGGCCCGTGATTTCGAGACGCACGTGTTATGAAAAAAATTCCGATATATATATGTTAATTTTTTTTTAAATAGTATAACCATACCGACTCCGAGATAGGCCCATTTACAAAACAATTTTTATGGTTTTGAAGTTATCTCATGCATTAGGTTTAGTGAGCCTAATACTCATTTGATTATAAAAAAAAATTAGTAATAAAACATTACGGAATGGCACATTTTTTGCAAGCTCGGACAGGGTTTGTGAGTATTATAGAGCTGCCGCCACTAGACACCATTTTACGCGCTTTGGTGTGAGGAGTAGCTTAAGGGCAGACATACCTTTGTAGTTGCAGAACAATAGCTTCTGGGTCAGGTGTTTGATGAGGGAGGGTTGCCCTAATAAAAGTGGGTGATATACAAGTTAAATAAAGCATGTAGTCAAGAGAGTAGTGCATGCACATGGAGACATCTCTTGACCAAAAGTTTTCCTTTGGTTTGAGGAATGAGGTTTTCTATATGGTAAGAAGATTGTTTATATATATGAAAAAAGCAAAGTATAATTTAAATTGATTGAGAGAGATACCATAGATTAGGGTTTATGTTTATCCATGAGGTTATTGTTTAATTGAATTACAAGTAAAGTAAAGATTTTGGCATGAGAAGTTAATTAAGGTTTGAGAGACAAATCTCTCTCGCATGCAATATTTGTTCATAATTATTAACATTTTATCTTGTTATTTAATTATCCTTAATTTGGAGAGAATCATAATGTTGAATGGGAAATGATATCAAGTATTTTGGCTTTTCTCTTTTATTTAAATACATTGTTTTCATGACCCGGCTGGTAATTAAATTAATCGTATTACCAGTTTACTAATCAGTCGAGTTTATTAACAAAATCATATGAGTTCATAATTCATTGTTTTGAACGATGGACACAGGTTTTGTGAATTAGAGTATGTGTTACTATCTTTGAAGTATTTAAAACGTATTCATTGTTTCATTATGTACTTTTTTGGTTTATATGTAACAAAAAGTAAAAAAAAAAAAATTGTTAAACACTCTATTTTTATCTTTTGGCTAGTTTTGGGGAAATAAAATAACGTCATTTGGTAGGGTGGGAAAACTACACATTTCCCAATAAAAGTTTTACCTTATCCTTGAAATTTATTATCCTCATACGTATCCACACACATAAAACACACACTACATTGTGTAAATACAAGTTTTTCTTGTAAAATAAATAAAAATATAAATATATACATATATATATATATTGATTTAGGGCATCCATGTCCTAATTGTATACTTATTAATTAATAATTCCGATCATGGTTTAAAAGTTAAAACACACCTTGTATTCATCTTAAGTTGCGTATGTGAAGATTTTCACTTTTAACACACTAGAAAAGTGAGTATCCCTGACATATGATATCGACAAACCCCACTATAAAACAAGAAAGAAAAAAATAAATTTGTCCGTCGGTGATCCCGTGATAGAACCCATCAGTAAATTCTTTACCCGCATCATGATTTTCTACACAGTATACCAACGAATTACCTGTAAGACACTTTAAATTTCTACCTGTCTGTCTGTGTCACTAAAAGCACTTTGATTTGTATTGGCACTAAGGTGTTTATCGGTCTTTTTCTAGTTTACGCGTTTAATTGTTCATTTTATTCACCTCGAGTATTTAAGCCAAATTAATAACCAAATCAGATTCACATTATAACTAGTAAAATCAAACCACATTCGTATTTAAGCTCTTGGTTTTGAACGCATGAAAGAATATTT
The DNA here is from genome assembly GCA_947069175.1 of Scalesia atractyloides. NCBI lineage: Eukaryota > Viridiplantae > Streptophyta > Magnoliopsida > Asterales > Asteraceae > Scalesia > Scalesia atractyloides. The sequence goes on along the minus strand of CAMTDV010000025.1, from coordinate 14,140,209 downwards.
AAAATGTAAATGTGAACATGAATAAGTGAATCCTTCTTAGATTTCCTTTTTGCTTTCTAATTTGTGGATTTTGGCGGCTGTGGATTAAAGATTCTTTGCGGGAACAGAAGTTTCAAATATTCCTTTTTCTTATTTAATATTATATCTATATATACTTTTCTGTATTAATAGACAAATTTTATTAATTTAGTAATTAAAACAAAAAACTTTAAGCCGTATTTATGAGGACGAAATCAAAGTTGATACCACCTTTTTGACTAACAATTTTCCCTGATTTATGGCTATTTCAACTAGGGGACCTAATTTTTGACTTAACAAGAAAAGAAATGATATTGTCGTTTTTTTTTCTCTCTTTATTATCATTTTTATTAACGAAAATATATTATAACGCGAAAGTTAAAAATATGTTGGTTTTCGTTTTGCAAGAGAAAAAAATATATTAGCATCACTATGGTATTTCAGATATAGAGTGACCACCGGATATTTCCAATATTTAAAATTTTTTTTGATAATATTAACCTTACGATGCAAAAAAAATTGGTGAGGTTTGGGGGTACCCGGCCCCAACAAAGCTTCACCCATGAGAGTGACTGACATTCACTTGATGTTTGGAAAATTTAGATAATAATCTTTTGTCTTAAAATGTGTTGTAATAAGAGGTGGGTCAACGAGTATTCGGACAATCTTCTCAATATATGAGACGGGAAGTAGATGAGACATGTAGCTACATTCTACGGTGTTCATGGTTCGGTTTCAAACCATGATACCGTTCAAACTGGTAATCGGTTTGGTTTCACGGTCGTTTTTTGTTTAACTTTCGGTCGGTTGGTTTTGATATTTTTGAATTGTAACGAACGGTTTGTTTTACGGAACTACGGTTTATACCAAAAAACCAACTGCATAAAACCAAACCGGATCATTAGAATTTATTATGATTATTTTTTAATATTCCATATTATATATAAATACACACGTTGGACATAATTACAATGAAAATAGTTTTAAAATGGTTTTAACTCTAGTTAATTTTGAGTAAATTAAACATGGGCTAAGCCCATTTTATATTCTTAAAATTATTTAACAAAGTTAGAGATGGGCAAAATCGGGTCTTTTGAATACCCGGACCCGGTTCCAACCCGGACCCGGTTCCTCATGCTAGTCAAGTAGACCCGGTTCCTCTGTGGAACCGGTTCCAGTTCGTACCCGGGTATAAGTTTTTAAATGTGGAACCTGTTGTAACCAGTTCCGGGATTTTGGAACCGGGCATGGTAGGAACCGGGTACGGGTAGGAACCGGTTCTGTCGAGTCTTGTCAAGTCATAAAAAGCTGCATTTACTATTAGGAACCGGTTTTGTCGAGTCTTGTCAAGTCATAAAAAGCTGCATTTACTATTAGGAACCGGTTCTTAATATTTGAAACTGAATATTAATTTTAAAATCGGTTTTTTCTTGTATTTAAACCTCATTCTCTAATCTCTACCCACTTCTAATTTCATTTACTTACAACAAAAAATCAACACTTTAACCACTTCAAATCTAATACTATCAAAGAGATAACGATGGCTTGCAACGATGAGGTCTGGATGTTTTGGAAACCAAAAGAAACCCCGCTATTTGGAAGCATTTTGACTTGTGGCTTGATGTCGGATAGCCATGAAATGGCTAGATGCAAGGGGTGCGGGAAGTTCATGAAGGCGTAGGCCAACTCGACGCTCAAGAAACACACCAACCGCCATTGTCTGGTGACAAAGGTGAAAAACAATGAAAAGGGTGAAGCATCCGGGACCGGGTCATCGAAAGTTTAGTTTGTTTTATGTATTGTAAACCCATTTGTGTTTTATGATTTGTATGTTTAGTGTTTTATGTGTTTTGTTTAACGTTTCATGTTTAGGTTGTTTGTGTAACGGGTACTTGTTTCTCGTAATAAATAGTTTTATCTTTATGTATTATACCTTGTTCTAGCAAAGACTTATAAAAAAACTCACATTAAAAATATATTGGCGCCGGGTCTGGAAGGTTACCGTAGGAACCGGGTATGATAAGAACCGGTTACGTGTACAACCCGGGTACGGGTTGGAACCGGTTCCGGAACTTATTTTTTTCCAAAAATGTGAAACCGGGTAGGAACCATTGGGTATTTTGAACCCGGAACCGGTTCTACTATATGTCGGGTAGGAACCGGAACCGGTCCCAGGTAGGTTCCACCGGGTCGGGTTTGGAACCGGTTATTATGCCCATCTCTAAACACAGTAACCTATCAATCGGCCCCCACTTGTTTATATTAACTTCCAAATATCCAGGCTCCAGCCTTAAAAAAACTAATTAGGTATTAGATGTGAAAAACAAAACGTTATAATACCTAGCCACTCATTCTCCAACCATTTCCCCCGTTGTAAGGTACAACAAACTCAAACCGTGGAACCAAACTGAAACCAACAATTAGTAACAGTTTGAATTGGTTTGGTTTAAGGCTCATACGGTTTGGTTTCGGTTTACAAAACAAAAAAAACCGTAACTAATGGTTTGACTCACGCTTTGACCTAAAAACAGCGAAAACCAAACCGTGAACACCCGCTACTACATCCATGATCTATGGTGCCATGAATGTTACCGTATATGCTTGAACGCATAAAATTTTATACTATATGTCTTGTCTAGTGAAAGTTTAGTAATGTGGAGCACAATAAGAATTCGATACAGTTATGGGTCTCACCTAAAGGTCGTGTAATACCAAATTTAGAGTTGGTGTCAACAATAGAAGTGGTTGGTTTATGGTTCGACAACTTTGCACTCTCTAGAAGTTATCGATCGGAAACACCTTGTTGTGAGATGCAAGAATCCCCAAAACATAGTGAAAAGGGTCAAGGTCACTTATGGTGAACTAAGAGCTAAGAGAACTGATAATACGCCATGGTAGATGATCGAATTATCCAACAATAATAATAACATCCATATAAAGTAAGAGAGAGATTGTATCGTGAGCATGTTGATAGATAAATAAAGACAAGTCTGATTTGAATGTTCTAAAAGCCATAATTACCCATATATGTGGTGAACATCTAATACTAAGGGCGAGGAGCTTGCTTAATACCATATAAAGGCTCATGAAGCCAAAAACTAATCAAGGTGACAAGAATCCACAAATCCCTATAGGAAGAGTAGGCCATGATCAAAATATCGTCAAGCTAAGAACAATACACATATTTAACATAATCGATATGAAACAAACATAAAATCAAACAAGTCATCTTACATACACCTATCGAACATAAAACAACACAGATAGTTTCCGTACATAAGGTTCATTTACCTTACTATAACATATTATTCAATGTGATATTTGGGGTGCTTCTCATGTTGTGTTTAGATCTGGATAGTTTATCACATTTAATGATTTTAGTCGTTTCACATGGATTTATCCAATGACTCATCATTCTCAGGCGGTTGATGCTTTTCGTCACATCAAACCGCTTGTTCAGAATATTTTCTGATGATCATCAAACATATTCAGTGTGATGGTGCTCACGAGCTTATTCGTGGCCAGATGGCTCTTATCTTTTTATTTTGGTATTGCTTATCGTATCTCATGTCCATTGACACCCCGACAAAATGGGGTTACCGAGCGGAAAAAAACCGTCATTTTTTCGAGATTGCTCATACACTATTGTTCTATGCTCGCTTACCAAAGAAATTTTGGTATGATGTGTATGCAACCACTACTTTTCTCGTCAACTCGTTACCTTTATCGGCTCTTCATCATTCCTCTCCCTAGTAGATTTTATTCAATTCTCAATCGGATTACTACATTCTTCGTACTTTTGGGTGTTTGTGTTATCCATTTCTTGGGATACCCGCGTGGATAAACTCTCATCCAAATCTACTCCGTGTATCTTTGTTGGCTACGCTCCTAGTAATTCTGGTTATCTTTGTTATGATCCTCATACATCTCGTACTTTCACTTCAAGACATGTCATTTTTCAAGAGAATATTTTTAATATACTTGGTTCTTCCTCTAATTCTACTTCTTTTTGCTGTTTTCCCATTTTATCCTTCTTTAATCCTCCCCCATCTTTAGTTGTTTCTTCTTCTTCTTCTCTTCATCATTTTCCACTTCTTCTCCACCCCCTCCCCCTCTTCCTCATCCCCCTCCTACTTCTTCTTCACCTTCTCTTTTCATTCATCTTCTCCTTGGCATTTTCTGACTCCCATTGATGCCACATTGTTGGCTGCAAGTGGGTTTACAAGATTAAGCACAATCCTTATAGCTCAATGAGTCGTTATAAAACTCGGTGTTGGGATTGAACCCATCAAAGGAACAGATGATATAAAGCCAAAACATCATCAGATGATTAATCCTGTCATAACAAGTTTCTAAACTCTGACCCAAGCCTCTGATGAAACCAATGTCTGCTATACAAGAACTGTTGAAGCTAAGGTCTGATGAAGCAAAGCTCTGATGAAGAATAAAGCTAAAGGTCTGATGAAGACCAGCAGAGTTTAGGGTATCAGAGTTTAGTATTAATCACTGTTTATCAATGTAAGAGTGTTTTTGTTTAGCAGATGATAGGTTAATCAGTGGTTAGGGTTAGTTATTTTGTTAGGTGTCGCTTTCACCTCTGACATCAGCAAAGATGCTCAGAGGTTAGCATTATAGTATAAATACTTGCCTTCGTTGTACTGTTTTAATTATCTATTAAAAGATCATTCACATCATCTTCTCTGCATTTTATTATCAAACTTAGTTATAAAAGGCTGAGGGGGAGTTTGTAATTCACATGCAAAACTATAAGTTTGAAAGCATGATGATGAAAACAATCTTCCATTGATTGTAATACAAAGTTTTCTATTTTCGCTACAATTCACTCTGTTTTTACCTTCTTTCATTTACTATCTTATAATACATTTACAACCAATTAAACTCAAATCCTAACACCTGGCTTGTTGCCAAGGGCTTTCATCAGACAAAAGGGTGTTAATTATACTAAGACGTTTAGCTATGTAGTTAAACCCATTACTATCACCTTGTTTTATATGTCGCGTTTTCTCGCGGATGGGTTATTCGACATGTTGATATCAACTATGCATTTCATTATGGTGATATGTCTGAGATTGTTTAAATTTCATAACCTCCATGCTTTTTTGACTCCACTCAACCTCATCATGTTTGTTTACTACAGAAGGTCCTCTACGGTTAGAAGTAGGCACCCAGAGTTTTTCCAAAAGTCTTCCTCTTGAATAAATTTCGAGATAAAATTTCCTAAAGTAGGGGAGACCGTAATGCTTCGCATTTTCGAACTTTCCTTATTTAGAAATCGAAGTCAAAATTCTATTTTTAGAAACTTACATCCGTATTCTTACTCAACCTCGTAATCCAAGACTTTGATCATAGGAAAACCTCCTATTTTACACATATACGTTTTACATGCAATCAATCATTAAATACACGTTTCTCACAAACGATACTTATTATACGTGCCATTACTCTTCCATACACTTCCGATACGCGAATTATACGTTTTTGTACTAAAAAACATGTTCATATGCAAAGTTGTATCATAAAATGTCAAGCAAATCAAAGTTCAGGGGCAGAAGCGTAACAAAACAAACTTGGACGTATCGAATGGAGCGCGGCGTCGCGCGAAACCGCTCTCCTTTTTCACCTTCGCGTAATGTCTAGGCCTATAATCCGCAGCAAGTTGTTTCCTTGCTGCAGACTGGCCATTTTCCTTCCACCTTTCTCTTCCTCAATCACCATTCAAGCTCCTTTAACACCAAACCTTAATCCTCGATTACAAAACCAAGTCTCCATCACCTCATTTTTACTTTTCCAACTCTCACATTCTCCAAAAACACTCTCATATCAGTTATATTTGCAATTTTGGAGAAAATCAATCTAAGTCCTAAAGTGAGCTTCATCTCACTTTTCTTCCATCTTTCTTCACTTCTTCTTCATCTACAAATCTTGGAACACCTCTAGGTGTGTTTTCACATGTTTACCATGGTAAACCAAGGTGGAACATCACCATTTTGAGGTTCTAAACTTTCTGTTTTGGAAGATTACTTTGTTAAACTTTTATAAAACTATGTTTTCTTGATTGAATCTTATGTCTACTTGTTCTTGAACCTATCTAAGGTTATGAGACTTGTTAGGAGTGGGTTATTATGAGTCAATAGGTGCAAACACCTTTAGACTTTCTATTTTGATACGGTTTAGACAACCCACAAGTGTTGAAACCAACTAAGCCTCTCATGGATCTTATGGCAAGGCTTGTGTTATGGTGCAGGTGTGAATACTTGGAAGCCTTGGCTATCCTAACCCCATTCCACTGCCTCACTTGATGTTTTACTTTGCTATCCCAAATAGCTTGCTAGTCTTAAAGTAACATAATCTCGTTTAGCCTCCAACACTTAGTTAATTTTTTCCATGTTGGGACGACTCACCCGGGTTAATCATACTTGGCTACTTGAAGACATATTAGTTAGTCATATATTTCCTTTCATTCATGACCATCCGAATCATACTTGTGGTGATTTGTGCATTGGTGAATCATATAATGAGGTGTTCATACCTCCAGGCTTGACTTCATGAACTCTATGATAATATATGACGGATTTATTATTAGATACACTATATAAAATATAAATATAAACATAACTGAATCCTTGATGTTAATCGGATTATGATTACACGTCGTGGATATAGATTATATTATCTTTTTTCTTTATTCCTCGGTTGTGATTCTAATGGGCAAAAGAGTGTCTAGACGAGATATACTTTTTACATCCATATACTTTTATACTTAATTCCGAATCCAAACATTCCATAAAATCCAAACACCCGAACACTGTCGTTATTCTATTCTCACCAACTCGTCAATACGCGGATAATCGGAAAACTTTGCAAAATTGTGAGTATACATGACTCCCTTTTTACTTTTAACACTTTTGGGTGCAATACGTATATGCTATTAAACTCACGCAATCACATACTTTATGCTTAAATCACAATCAAACAATCCAACAAACATGCTTAAAACATTATACTTGAATTCGTACATGCTAGACTATTCTTATGCCTTATACTTGTCATTAACTTCGTACAAGCCTCCCTTAACATGTGTAGTGTTATAGGAGTAATGCACCACCCGTATTCTTGAGGTCATGTCAAGTTATTCATAACGGTCTTATCGTTGCAACGAAAAGATTACGCTAGCGGTAAACTTTGGGTTGACATGTATAGTTGCATGCTAGTATCGTATGATAATTTAAGTTAACTTTTATGCCATGTGGATTCATTTAAACTTTATACTTATGCTAGTATTCAAACCTGTATGCTCACAACACTTTTTGTATTGAACTATACTTTAAGACGTATTGCAGGAATTCAATGATGATGACGACGAATGGAACTTAGTAGGAGGGACTAGAAACGCACCAAACTTTAAATTCATGTTTATAGATTAGTCATGCATTACTTGTTGTATTTTGTTTTCCAATTCATGTACTTGAACCGTTAGCAATGAAATGAAATATTTTTTATTAAATACTTGTCACACTTAGTGTTATGAAGTCTCGGGCAATTTATTTCATCCCACCCCGATGTTTTCGCCATCGTTTGGGGTGTGACATCTTGGTTTACGTGGATGATATCTTTATTACTGGGAGATCTTCTACTTTGTGATGGATTTGATTGGGTGCTTACACTCATAATTTGCGCTTAAGGATTTGGCGCCTTTTTCTTATTTTTTGGGTGTGTAGGCTACATTATTTGATGATGTATTACATATTTTCCAGTGGTAGTATTTACTTGATTTGCTACAGCTTATGGGCCTTGTTAAGTGTCACCCTTTATCTACTTCTATTTCTTCTGGACGACAACTATCTCGACATACTGGTACTCCATTGGTTGATACTACTCTATATAGGAGTGCTGGTAGTGCTTGACAATATTTCGTCTTGATTCGACCCGAGATTGCTTATGTGGTTAGTAAGGTGTCCTAGTTCTTACAAACACCTATTGATCGCCTTTGAGATATCTCAGTGGCATGGTTTCTCCTCGATTGTGTATTCGTCAATCTGAATGTCAGAGCTTCAAGAAACAACATATTGTTGGCCGCTCTAGTATAGAGGCTGAGTATCATGCTTTGGCTTATATTGTTGCTAGTATCAAATGGATTATGTCCTTATTACTGGTGCTTCACATTACTATGTCATAACCACCTACTCTTTGGTGTGACAATGTTAGTGCCACATATCTTGCAGTCAATCCAATGTTTCATTAGTGTACGAAACACCTTGAGATTCACTTACACTTTATATGAGGCATGGTGTTGGCTTAGACTTTGTGTGTTCGTTATGTGCTGTGCCTACGACTTTTCAACTGGCTAATTTACTAACCAAAGGGTTGTAATACTCTAGTTTTGACACTCTTCGGTCCAAGCTTCATGTTGTTGCACCATGTTTGACTTGAGGGGGCATGTTAGAGTATAGTTATGAGTTGTTGAGTTAGTTGTGGTTGTTGAGAGTTTGTTAGCTCACTCCCTTCGCCCTCTCTCATGTATATATAGTATAGGCTGCATTGTATTACACACAGTTGATATATACCTTTCATGATATGAGATTGATAGATCATCTTACCTGATCATCATGTGTTTCATATAATTATAAATAAAACAAACTCGGCAAAGTAAAACAAATCTAGTCACACCGTCACATATGGTAATAGACATCCCATTTTTGTAAGTCTCATATACTATAAAGAATGATACGTTATAAAATAAAGAGTAAATTGCCATTTTAGTCCCTGAGGTTTGTCCAAATTTGCCAATTTAGTCCAAATAGTTTTTTTTTTGCCTCTAGGTCCCTGACTTTTCCCTTTTGTTGCCATTTTGATCACATACCCTAACTCAGTAATAAAAATAAGTTTTAACCAGGGGTATTTGGAGATTTTCAATTTAAATCTTTTCAGTTGCCATTTTGATCCATTCTTTTATTATTATTAGTATTATTATTATTATATAAAAGATAAAAAGAGTAAATTGCCATAATTCCACACCTCTCTCTCAGACTCTCACTCTTCCCCTCAACTCCTCTTTTTCTCACTCTACCTCTACACATCTGCATCTTCATCTGCTCCACCAAAACCCTAATTTTATTTCAAAACCTACAACTTCAATAGAGACAGACGAAAGTTGTATAGACATCATCAACAGAGCATCGATAAAGCATTTTTGATTATGAAGAAGGATGAAGAGTGTGTGAGACTAATGTTACTGTCTCGTTTGAATCTGAAGACGAAAGTTGAACTCGATTCCCACACTACGATCCATTTGATTCCTGTATAGCTCTACGCCATTTATTTGAGGTGGGCGGTAATGGGTTTTGATTTGGGGATGGTGGTGGCGGTAGAATTTGATTACGTTCTGATCTGATGGTGGTGAATGGTGGTGGGGTGAACGACGGTGATAGTGGTGGTGAACGTTGGTGGTGGTTGGTTTTGATCAGGTAAACGGTGAGGATGGGGGCGTTAGTGAGATTTTTGGGAGGAGGGACTTTGAATTAAAGGTTTTACGGTGGGGATTTGAGGATGGAGAGACCGATTTGGGTGGTTGTTGGCGGCGGCGGTTGTCCGAGACAGCTGCAAACGACAGAAAATTACGATGGAGGTGATTTTTGGATCATTGGCCTTTTGATGGTGATGAGAGGTTAGTGGTGGTGCCCTAGATTGGTTCTGTATATAAAGATGGAGATATACGACGACTTATACATATATGTGTATTAAAGTTAATAGATTTTTTTATATATAGAGTAAACTGCCATTTTGGTCCCTGAGGTTTGGCCAGTTTTGCCACTTTAGTCCAAATCTCAAAGTTTTTGTATCTGGGTCCCTATGGTTTCAGTTTTGTTGCCATTTTGGTCCAAAATTGAAATCAGACCAGATTCCCCAAATTAAAGGCTGATATTTTATCCTTATCCTCACGGGTAATTTAGTCATTCTACTATTATTTAAACTCATTACTAATTAAAAATAATTACAGATAAAAAATGTTTGACCATATAAAAACCCCATCATCTTCCTCAAATGCACCAGTTGCAAATACCCTACCCAAACCCTAATTCCTCTGCAGATCATCACCACCACCTCCATTCTCCGGCCACCACCCCCAAGCACCACCAACACCTCTTTCTCTACTCGTTGACACCTGCCGCCCACCACTACAACCCTAAAAAAAAATCTGAAAACATAATCCCGTTTCCTCATTCCCGATTGAATCAAGAACGCCATACGGTGCAGATTCCGACCACCAAACGTCTCCCCTTTACCACCGTACACCCACCACCATCGTCTCCCCTCTGATCCGGTTTTTTAGCCGGTTAGACATGTTTTTACCTGGTTTGCTCACACCAGTCGGTTCAATGAAATCCGGTCAGCATGCGTCCAGCCAAACCTGTGGCCTCCAGTCGGGTTTTAAAATCACTCGATTTGTTAATGAAATGTGTGCTAAAACCAAACCCAGGTACCGGACTGAGTATATGGCTCAGATTCTGGTTTAATACAGTACGGTTCCTGTTCGGTATCAGATTCAAAATGAAATACAGTAAATCTGGCATTGGCAAAAGGTTCTCAACGCCCGACTGAATGATTAACACAAAAAACTTTGTAAATCATCAAAGCATTCAACAAATTGATTTATGTGAAAGTAACAGTAGGTGCAGAACAGTCGGTGGCGGTGGGTGGGAGGTGTTCGGGTTCAGTGGTGGTGTGCCGGTGGTGGGAATGGTGGGGGGGGGGGGGGGTATGCAGGAATGTTGATGGTGGTGGGGGTTTTATTATTTTTAATTAATAATTAGTTATAATAAAAAAATGACAAAATACCCCTGAGGAAAAGGACAAAATAAGGGGGTTTAATTTGGAGAATCTTGTCAAATTTCACTTTTAGATCAAAATTGCAACAAAAATGAAACCACAGGGACCCAGACACAAAAACTTTCCGATTTGGACTAAAGTGGCAAAACTGGCCAAACTGGCCAAACCACATGGACCAAAATGGCAGTTTAATGTTATATATAAATAAATATGTGTGATTCTTATAACATCATTTTTTTTAATATAAATTAAGCTTTAGATCAAAATGGCAACTAAAAAGATTTAAATTGAAAATCCCAAAACTACCCCTAGTTAAAACTGAGTTAGGGTACGTGATTAAAATGGCAACAAAAGGAAAACGTCAAGGACCCAGAGGAAAAAAACTATTTGGACTAAAATGACAAATTTAAACAAACCTCAGGAACTAATATGGCAATTTACTCTATAATAAATATCAAGTCTTACTAGCTACATAAATAAATATTAAATCTAACTAATGTAAAACATTGCGGTGAAATTATCTTCCGAAGAAAGAACACGAAACCAAATCATCTTCAAACTCCAAAATATTTTAGTCCAAAATATTTTAGTGGCCCGACTTAATCAAGCAAACAAATAAAGGGGATGTTTGGTGTTGCGTTTTCAAAATAGATTATGTGTTTTCAAAATAGATTTTGTGTTTTGAAAACTGCGTTTTGAAAAAGCATGTAGGTACATGCTTCTCCAAAACTGCGTTTTGGAGGCAGATAATCACGTTTTCATCCAAACATTTTTTTAGATTATTTATGTTTTACAAACGCAGTAATCAAATAATCACTTCAAAACGCAATCCCAAACACCCTCTAAGTAAACCCTTCCTATGAATGACATACAATAGGGATGAACATGGCGCTGGGCCGATATTGAACTAGTACCGGTATAAAAAAATAATTTTTTTTTTAGTACGAAACAGTACCGATACCAGTACTTGCCTGTCCATCAACACGAATACTGGTACTAGTACCGGTATCAATAAATGAGAAAAATGGGTATTGATATCGGAAATGATCCTTACAATTAGGGATGTTCATTTTTATACAAAACCCGAAACCCGGCCCGAATTCAAAGCCACCCGAACCCGAATTAACGAATATCCGAAAAACCCAAACCCGAGAAACCCGAACCGGATCAACCTGAACTTTAAATGGTTTGGTTATCGGGTCACTTTTTCCCCACCAAAAACCCGAACAACCCGACCCCAAAAACCCGAAACACCAAACCCGAATAAAAACCCAAAGATTTATTGTTATTTTCTTATAGAAGTGTTTTGGTATGGAGTCTTTAATACATGGAACATTAAGTTTTTGGACTTTTAAATACTATGATAGCATATTGTCAAATAATGTTTGAACTTTAATTTATATTTTTAAAGTATCAATATGAATTTTGATGATATTTTGTAAAAAAACATTTATTTTTTATTTTACATCTAAACCCGAAAAACCGAATAACCCGACCCGAACTAACCCGAACCCGAATAACCCAAACCCGACTAACCCGAACTTTAAATGGATCGGTTATCGGGTCAATTTTCCCTAGACAAAAACCCGAAAAATCCGACCCGAAAAACCCGAAACCCGATGAACACCCCTACTTACAATAGGACATCGGTACCAAAACTAAATGTTCATCCTAATAACATAATCATGTTTTATGTATATTGATAATCGGTTTTATTAGGAAATAAACATATAAATTATTTCTTGTAGTACAAATCTCATGTGGCTTTTAGTTTATGCTCCATAAAAAGAGTGACTGGGTAACTACATTTCTTTTTCGATCAAATTAAGCATGAAAGTATTCAAAAGCATATAAAGCTACTTCAAATGGTGAGCCCACTCGAATGCATGTATAAATAATAAAAGTATAATGCATTTATTATTTTAATATTATAATAGTTTTATTATTATATTTACGTATTTTGATTTTGATTTTAACTTTTAGTGATTGTATTTTTTTCATATTATTGATGCGTCCGAACAACATCAATTTCAGTATTGTGTAACATCGGTATTAGTCGATTTTTTTATATAAAGTGACATTGATCACCCTTTTTGTTTTTTATATTTTATAAAATTCTGAATATATTATTTACGATTCGATAAAAATTATATTTGAAAGTGTCAAATATAGTTGATTTTTTTATCGTCACAAACCGAGCAAATGTCGATCAAACAACATCGGTACCGGTACCGTATCATTTCTATGGTTTTCTCGACGTGGCAGTTAAAAAAGTCCGTTGAACACAGAATTGTATTCGTAATAAAGTATTTCTTTGGTATTGTAAGCTATCGAGTGTTGGTATCATAATGAACCAAACCAATACCGACCAACTAATAGCGGTACATATATTCGTTTTTACGGTTTCAACTGATTTAACAGTATGTGTCGATAATACCATGCCAAATGCCAGTATCGTCATTTTTTTTAATAAATTAAACCGATATTGACTTGAAACCCATCACAAAGCACGAAGAAATCCTAACGGTTTAACTTATATTATAAGAGGAGATAGCTTGCTTATAAGGAAGGTTACACATCGACAAAAAATAGTTGGGTACATCATATTTAACTTATTTATTGTCACACCCCGACCCGCAGTGGAAAAGGTGATCGGGGCATGATTGGGTTATCATCAAAGCTCATGACATTTATTATAACGTTTCATATTCATTATTACAATTTAAAGGGAAACATACAATCATAATTACATCATGTCCTAAACATCATTCTAGACTTCATTGTTTTCTTCTAAGGCGTTTCCTATGCTTTTCCTTGCTTCATCCTGTTCACCTGTATCATGTGTAAAAATGGTTTTTGGATCAACAAAAAATTGGCGAGTGAATCCTATGAAAAGCATTTGAACAAGTTTATTGAATTGATTATAAAATAAAGTGCACAACCACATATGATTAAATATAGATGTAAACATATTCATAAAACACTTAATATCAGATAATGCACACACATACAATAATAAATTGTTTTGAGGCACGCGTTGCTCAACCCGTCTCTCACGAGGAACTGATGGGCCTAATGAATGATTTGCATACAACTTGACAATATGAAATACATGACTACAAACAATATACACATTCTAAGTTTAGATCACAATATGGTATGGCACAAGTTTAAATAAACGAGTTAATTTTAGTGACACATGACACACCCCAAAACGTGTAATTAAAAAGGGGAGTTGTAAGATTCACTCACAGTAGGTGCGTTCGGTTGATGATGTTGAATGCGCACGAAGTTTGATTTAACCACGAGTGAAACTAACCTAGATAATAACATAATGGTTCGGTAAATAAGCGGATTTTATTAATCAACTTTAGTAGGATTATTGGATATATTTTTGTGAGTTTAAGGCTATTTTCTAACTTTAAAAATGTTATTTTTAAGTATTCTTAATTGATTTTTAAATAAAATAAATAAATAAAAATAATAAAAATATGTTGACTTTTTGACCGTTGACTTGTTGACCGGTTTTATTGTGTAATTGTGTGTGCCGGGTGAGGCTCGAACCCGAGACCTCCCGTTCGCATGCACGCAGCTCTACCAACTGAGCTACGTGTCTAACCTGAAATATTTCTGTTTTTAATTATATATATATACTAATTGAATTAATCCGAAAATCATTTATTTCAAAAACGATTTTAATGTCACTCGGTGCTCTCCACAGGTCTCCAACCCGGGACCTGTGGCTTAGGTTGACACACAGTCCACCGCTGGACTGTGTGTCTAACTTGGTAAATAATCTGATTTTTATTATACTTATATACAAACTAGTTAATTTCATTTCTGCCTTATATAAAAAGTTTGATAATTGCCAGAACCGGTTCGGTAGTCTGGACTCGAACTCGCGACGTATGTTTTAAACGCGCACACAGTCCACCACTGGACTGTGTGTCTATCTTGGTTATTATTCGGTTTTTATTAAACTTAACATCTATTTGCAGTGAATCCGGTTCAGTTAAAAAAAGAACATTTTTATTAAGGCGAGTATGCGTGGGACAAGAATCGAACTCGGGACGTATGTGTGTTTATTTGCACACAGTCCACCGCTGGACTGTGTGTCTAACCCGAGATAAAACTTGATTTAAATTATATATATATGCAACTGAAAACTTCATCTTCTTCGTTAATCTTAACCAGAATCGATGTCCGACTGGTTCGACGATTTAATCAAGTTCTTTAGTGTGTTGTGATTAATTACATGTGAGATTAATAAAAAGAATGAGAGAGATTAGGTATAAGATATACCGACAGAGGTCCTCTGTTTCGCCGGCGAAATTCCGGTGATAGCAAGTTATTCCGGCGACGCGTGTCTTGCGGCAGAGGGTCTTCAGGGAGCTTGAGGTGAGTGTGGGTGGCTTCGGTATGAGCTCTAGGTATTCAGTTTTTAGAGTAAGGCACAGAAGGGAAAGGGTTCGGTTTTCCGGCGAGTTGCAGAAGTTTTCCGGCGAGTGAAATTACGTCGAGAAAGGGTGTGATTGTGAGCGAAAAGGCTAACAGAAGTTAGAGGGTGTATTTATAGGGCAGAACATCGACGAATTTGGTCCGTTTCCGTCTTGATTCGTCGGTCAAAAATTTTCCGGCGGTTATGACTTGTGTCGCGGGTTCAGACGTCGGTTATAACCGATGTAATAGTTAAGGCTTCGGTTAAATCAGAAGAAACCGTCCAATCTCGGCGAAATCGTCGGGATTTCCGACGACTGCGATTGGGCGCATCAGTTTTAAATTCGAGTTTGATATTTGAATTAATTGTTTTGATATGTTACTAAAGAACACAAGTGGCGGAGTGGTTTGATGGATGAGAGTTAAATCGTTTGTTGACCAGGTTGACCCGGCTGACCCGGGTTCGAAACCCGGCAGCCTTGTTTTATTTTTAAACCACTATTTTTAATACTTTTTCAAATATAAATTATATATTCCAATATACTTATTAATTATGTATCGTTTAAAATTAATTTGGGCATTAAATACGCAACGACTTTTAACTGATTGTTCGGTTAATAAACGGAGCAGGTTTGGTAAATCCGGTTTTTAACGAATGTTACATTTATTTACTAGTTATTAAAACACCATTGAGTCTTTTTAAAGCATACTAGGTTTTTCACCGTCGTCGCGTTGTAGTAAACTTTTTTTTGTTATTTAGTCTATGTTTATATGTGTTTTGAAATCACTACGAACGCGTTGTGCACAGAACCGCTGACAAGAATAAAAAAATGTAGAAAAAAAACTAAAAGATAACCGAAAGAAAATCAACAAAAAAGTTGTATGATAATGATATTGTTCGTATGAAAGATCTTAAGTACCAATTCGGTACCGTGGTCAGAGATGAGCAAATGGTATTGGGTACCAGTATTGAATTTCCCGAACCAAAAGATCTTAAGTACCAATTCGGTACCGACTTTTGGCGTTTCTGGTACTGGTTCGAAGTCAATGTAACATATCTAAGCATTGTGATTGAATCAAAACATAAAGTAAATCAAATTTATACCATACAATCATAACGTATTATATGTAACCCGAGTCAAACATAGAAAATGTAACGGGTATAACGGAAAAGCTGACACGTATAATCAAAAGAGATTAATCAGAGCTTTAAAAAAAAAGGAAAAAAAGAAACCACGATTTGACTCCACTCGGATCGAAACCTAATTCACATAACATTCTTAAAATAATCACGAAAACATATTATATTTGACCTGACTTGTTCTCAAAAAAGTTTACGTTTAAACATACACCAACTCGGATTTATACTGAAACGTACATAAAAATATGCACGGAAAAAGTTTTTTTTAAACGAAAACGTATTATATTTAACCTAAATCGTTTTCAAGAAAAGTTTACATCGAAATGTAGAGCAAATCGAATTTATACTGACATGTACATAAAAGTATGCATGCAAAAATTAGTTTTTCTTTAGTAAAGGAGGTATAGTGTTAAACTCAAAACAAATTATTAGTAAAAACTTAATAGGATACGTTCGTAAAATCATGCCAAGTAGCACTAATACCACATCACTGTCAGCGGCCACCACATCAGATGAGCTCGTAAAAATAAAATAAATAAAAAAGTATAAAATAATACCAAATGAAACAATAAACGTAAAATCGTTGAACCACACATGCTCGTTGCGGTGTGTTAATGCGAAGAAATTAGGCATTAACGTTAAACGTCTAAAATAATAACTAAGTCGATATAGAACCTGCGCGTTGCGACGAACCTGTCAAACGAAGAAAAATATACGTGTTGCAACTGGCTAGTCAAATGGGGAAAAAACAGACGAAAAATGGTTGAACCCTACACGCACGTTGCGACGTGTTGAATTGCAAATTTAGAATGAAACGTAAAGCAAAAAACTTGCGAAAGATTAAAAGTATGTGGGACGAAAATTGAAAATAGAAAAAGTGTTGATGTTAAATTGGAAAAGATGAAAAACTTTGGGTTAAAAGTAAAAAAGTTATACGGGTTAAAAATGCAAAAGATAAAAACCTTTAGATTAAAAATGAAACATGTAATTTTTTTGGAAAACTCCCAAAGCATAGGATACACCACCTTAATGCATCTACTTGTTGCTAATTCATACTATGTAAATATATAGATAATTACATTTGTTAGTTTGTATATATTTTACTAATTAAACTTATAAAACAAATAACTTATTTATAAAGTCATATTAATATTTTTTTTGTACTATATATAAAAAGGTGATGCTTTAAACCTAACAGTTAATATATTATTGAACAATATATCAAAACTAAAAATTTAATAGAATAAATATGAAATTATGATACATAGTGAATGCTGTGACACTAAGGCTGTGGGTATGGTGGGGCGGGGTTTCAGGCGTTGGTTGACACATGGAAAAGGAAGGGCACCGCCCATCAAGCAGCCCAACGATGGGTATGGTGGGGCGGGGGTTTGGGGCGTTGGCTAGGCCACGTGGATTTTTTTAAATACACATAATATTAATTAAGAAAACCTAAAAATATTATTAAACATTCCTAAAACATTACAAAAAAACATACTTATTAAACATATAAAAAAACTAAAAATATTTTAAAATGGCTAGGTTGACCCGCCAATCACCATCCGCCACCTCACCCACCTAGCCCCGCCTAACGCCGGGTGCCCGGGTACCGCCCAACGGGCCACGCCATAAGCCAAGCCCCTTCGGGGTGATGACTTGGGCGTTGCCCGTCAACCCACGCCCAAACCCCCACCCCATACCTCAGAGTCTAAGCACGGCAAATGGTCTTATATTGATGTTTTCCAAATCATACCATGAAAAATACTTTATTTGATCAATAAAAGATAATTTCAAATTGTTTTTCGTACAGTTTCCTATCTATCAAGTATTACCATCACACTTAGATATTTATTTAGTTCATTCTTAGTACAAATAACGTATGGGTTATTGGTAGCACCAAAGCTTGCATTTTTCTCGAGTAAAGTTGAGATGAGTTCGTTTGACTTCCTCGTGAGCTTACTCGTTTGACTCGTTTAAATTAGGTTAACAATTTAAGAAACCCAACTTACATAAGAAAAAGAAACACATAAGTTTTATTTCTACAATATGTGCATAATACACATATGTATGCATGTGTAAATTTATTACTTTTAATTGTTATATATGTATCCATATATATGTACAGAAAATAATCACCAGGGTCGGCTCAATGCTTTGAGAGACCTAAAGTGAAGTTTAAATGCGAGACTTTTTCCGGTTTTTAACTGATATTATTAATCATGAAATAAAAACTTATAAAGCTAATACAACCATTTCTAGAAACAGAAAAGTAGCCTCCAATGCAAACATATATTAGTAAATAAAAATAGAGAAAGATACGAAAAGAGAAACAAAAGAAAATAAGAGAAGAATATGAAGTTGGAATCTCAAAAGTAAAAATCCATTTAACTTCATGACCAAAAACTCCTCCTTTGCTCGTTCATTCTCTGATAACCATGTAAACCAACAACAAAAAATAATAATATATATTTTTTATTTAGATTGGAGGCCTTTGAGAAGTTGTGGCCTAAAGCAAATGCTTTAGTTAGCTTACCCTCCAGCTGGCTCTGATAATCACCATCAGATTTAAAAAATATGAGTTGGTTTAGGCTTTATCCGAGCCGAGTTTGATTTCAAATAATCACCTTCGCTTGAACAACATGACCCAACTCCAAACTTTGAACGCACAAGCCAGATATTACAACAACTTGGCCCAACCACTCTAGGCTAAATCAGTCACCCACTTTAATGCTCTCACTTGAGTCACAAGCCCACGTTACAAGCCCAACATTATAATCTAGTGGCTTTTTGGGGGTGAGATCAGAATTAGGGACCATTAGGTCCTGGGTTCGATTTCCACAAGGGGGTTTTTCCAGATTTATTGGGTTTCCTCCTGAATTGGAGTATAGGCATTATTGCCTAGTGGAGATGAATATGATCAGGTGTTCCGCTAGTGGCGTCCGTCTGTGTTCCATATTTGTCTTTTATGGCCAATAGCCCTCTCTTTAGTACATCTTAGAGTGGGAGAACTTCCCGACGCCTCTGATGAGGTGTGGATTCCAGCTGCCTTTATAACCCGTTGTTTACCCATACCACCTCACACACATGCCACCACCGTCGTCATTGGTTCTGACAATTGGTATTGGTTCTTCGTTAAACTGAATCCTATATATAATATGAAACTGAAAGATTTATTGGACCCTCTTTATAAAATCTAATCTTCACTTATTGGGCCTGTATGATTTAATTATATCCATATCTAAATCTTATAACATATTGTACTCATTAGTCTTATTTTGATTCATACTCATTATTCAAAAAATCTATCTAACGTAATTAATAATAAAATGTAAAAAAAATGGCTAAATATCAGATATTTGTTGGTGTGAACTTTATATGGAGTTGAAGTTATTTGACAGATTAAAATCCGTTAAATTTAGCAACCTGTATTTTTTATTTATTTATTGCTGTAACACTAATAGTTGTTTAAAAAAATAGTTTATAAAATTAGTTAGGCCAAATAACCTTTTTTTCGGCTCGGCCGACACATTTAATTCCTTAGTATTTTATTTTAATAAAATTCATAACGTTAAGTATATTTTAAGATAGAGATGGGCATAATAACCGGTTCCAAACCCGACCCGGTGGAACCCACCTGGGACCGGTTCCGGTTCCTACCCGACATATAGTAGAACCGGTTCCGGGTTCAAAATACCCGATGGTTCCTACCCGTTCCACATTTTTGGAAAAAAATAAGTTCCGGAACCGGTTCCAACCCGTACCCGGGTTGTACCCGTACGGTTTTACATACCGGTTCCTACGGTAACCTTCCAGACCCGGCGCCAATATATTTTTAATGTGAGTTTTTTATAAGTCTTTGCTAGAACAAGGTATAATACATAAACATAAAACTATTTATTACGAGAAACAAGTACCCGGTTACACAAACAACCTAAACATGAAACGTAACAAAAACATAAAACACAACATACTAATCATAAAACACAAATGGGTTTACAATACATAAAACAAACTAAACTTTCGATGACCCGGTCCCGGATGCTTCACCCTTTTCATTGTTTTTCGCCTTTGTCACCGGACAATGGCGGTTGGTGTGAGCGTCGAGTTGGCCGACGCCTTCATGAACTTCCTGTACCTCTTGCATCTAGCCATTTCATGGCTATCCGACATCAGGCACAAGTAAAAGTGCTTCCAAATAGCAGGGTTTCTTTTGGTTTCCAAAACATCCACGACCTCATCGTTGCAAGCCATCGTTATCTGTTTGATAGTATTAGATTTGAAGTGGTTAAAGTGTTGATTTTTTGTAGTAAGTAAATGAAATTAGAAGTGGTGTAGAGATTAGAGAATGAGGTTTAAATACAAGAAAAAACCGATTTTAAAATTAATATTCAGTTTCAAATATTAGGAACCGGTTCCTAATAGTAAATGCAGCTTTTTATGACTTGACAAGACTCGACAGAACCGGTTCCTAAGTAATGCCTTTTTGACTTGACATGATCCAAACCGGTTCCTACCATACCCGGTTCCAAAATACCCGGAACCGGTTACAACAGGTTCCACATTTAAAAACTTATATCCGGATACGAACTGGAATCGGTTCCACAGAGGAACCGGTCTACTGACTAGCATGAGGAACCGGGTTACCGGGTATTCAAAAGACCCGATTTTGCCCATCTCTATTTTAAGACAGGAAATGAAAAACAAAACTGGGCCTTGACTAAAGCCCAATAGGCCCACTATTTAAACTGGCTTCGATTTCCCTCCTCAATTATTAATTTCAAAATAAACGGAGAGATGATGAGCTTTGATCGTTAAAAATTAGGGTTTACATTGAAACCGAAGCTCATGGAAGCTCAATCTGTTCATGATTCAAAGTTTAATTTCTTCACCGAAGGTATCCGGTAGCTAAATTTAGCCCTAATTCTCTCCATTTTTAAACTCAGCTATTAATTTTTTGAATTATTATGATTTCATCGATATTATTTGTTCCAAAATTGACGAATCAATAGCTGAATCGGTAGTACTAGTTACGTATTCAATCTCTGAATCTATTTCAATTTATTCGATTACAAATAGTTGCGGTTTTCATATCGTATGATCACTATAATGATGACTTACAGTATAAGTGGCGATAGGTGTTACGGACTTACGGATACGATCGGTTTGATATGGAAGATTTAATTATAGTTTGTGTTTATGCATCTGTTAACATCTTAGGTTTTTGTTAGGTTTATTGTAATTGCGATAGGTTTTTGTTAAGTTTAATTTGGGGATGGATAAGCATTAAGCCCTAGGTAGTGGAAGGAGTATAATATTAATGATTTGATGTTGTGAGGCTAGAATTTATTGTGTACATTGAATATTGGGTGAGAAGATGTAGAGATTTAGGGTTTGTTACTGTGCTCTTGACATTTAGAACCATATGTAGCTACGTTCTGCAATGAAAAACCAAGTTTAGGCGTTAAAGACGACGATAACTTGTTTATTATTTTGTTTGTGTTGTGAAATTTAACTTTTGAGGCCTGAACTAGCGCTGTATATGCTAAAGGCTGGTACACTGAAATTTTCATTAAAATGTTCATAGTTTATTGGATTGTTATTATGATTGTGTTGAGTCTGTTGATTTTGATATCTTGTCTTGAAATAGATGAGCCTAAAGTAGTAGAAAAGACGAAGGGTAAATCGAAAATTCGAGGAAGGAGAACCCTTGCGGACATCAGCAACATGCCACAAGGATTTGCAGCAGGTTTAAAGATTACAAGTCAGGGCCAAGTTCAGATGCTTTAAGAAAGCATATCGAGCAGATTCAAAAGGTACAGCTTGTTGCTGGTGACATTTCATGCTTTTGTTGGATATTGATCTATCATCTATGGTGTAATTAGTTTCCACATGAGCATCTCTTTAGTTATAGTTAGAAGGTAGAGTTCCTAAGTCTGTTTAGCAAATGATTCATATGCGTCTAGTAGTGAACAGATGAGGCATGTTTTTAGACGTATATTTCATTGCTCAGGTTATAAATAGCTCCCTTATGTGCTAGTGTGCTACTTAAAGTTTAGACTTCATTATTAACCAAGACGGTGAAGCCACACTCTGTCATGGTTTTGTTTACGTGAACACGTGAGTTAACAAAATGACTTTTTTTTATTAACATGTATGTTCAGTCAGTGATTAAGGTCTTGTTTATGTGATCCAGGAAAAAGCAGCACTTATGAAGCACTTAGCAGAGAAAAAGTATCATTCTTTTTCCATTCCATGCGTCCGTGGAATATTCAAATTCTTTTTTGTGATTTTTTCTTAATATTATTGCAGTAAAGTTATCGAACTAAGTGGAACCTAGATGCAGAAACTGAGGGTCACTTTGGAGAAGATGAAGGAGCAGAATTTGCAACTTGCTCAGTCAAACAGCCAAATGCTAGAAGTCCGTTTTCTTCACATAATTTGTTGAATTTTGTTATACGTTTTTCCTTCTTGTAATATGCATTTAAATTTCTGTGATGTATTGTGTCTATGTCATAGGAAGTACGTCCGCTCAAGGAAAGGGTAAGTGAATCGGCAAAATGCTAGGTAACTTCTCATTCTATCTAACTTTTAACAGTGGTCGTATTCATACCGCTTTTTTTGGTTGTTTTGAGTCAGCAAAAAGTTCTGAATCATGAGCTTGGATGCAAAAACGGTTTGATTATTGCAAAAAACTTGGAGTTGGAGGTCAGTTAGTTAATATATTCATCATCTGTTAGCACATCACATGATTCATGGTGCATTTGTGCGTTTTTATTTCAGGCAAAAGATATAGCCAGAATGGGCCAAGCAGATGATACTGGCGTAAGTATACAAACAATGATTATATTGCTGTATAGGCCATAGGGGAGAGTTCAACTGTGAACCACCAAATAAATAGTACCTAACGCCTAAGGGAACCACTTTTTAGCCTTTGATCATCAAACCAGGAGTGTTCACGGCTTCACGCCTTGTAAAGTATAATACCAAAACAGGGTCAACATTTATTTAACGGTTCTCTTTTGAACCTCCGTCTTGTTCGTATTACCTTTTAAATTATAATACCAAAATAGGGTCAACATTTATGTCTTCATCTGTAGCACAATAAGGTGACCGAGCCAGAGGAGACAGAAGTTTGTACGATAGCAGAAGGCGATGCCGACAAACATTCTACTAACGGCAGAAGACAAATATCCAAAAGTATATTTTCTTTCTTTTTCCCCATTTTACATTCTTTTATAGACACCAACTAATTCCAAAAATGAGTATTTTCTTAACATGCTGATTCTATTATTTTAGGTTTAGTCCATTCTAATAAAACGATTCAAGATAATGACAAGGGTAAAACCAAAAGGCTTCAAAGAAGGCAATCTGCAAAGTTTACGCTTGATGAGCCCAAAACTACTCTAGACGCACTCAAGATAAACAATACCGATGATGCTGCTGTTGCTGCTGATGATGAGTTTAAATTCGATGAACCCAAATCTACTCAAGACTCACTCAAGATAAACAATATTGATGCTGCTACTGCTGATGATGATGATGGTAAATTGAAAGTGAATGATTCTAGTGCAGGGACTTCATCATCTCTAAAATGGAAGATAAACAAGGTGACAACAAGCCTCGTGAACATAGAAAAACATCCCTTTCGAGGCCAGTACGCGAAGCAGCCAAGAAAGTTCAGTCTTACAAAGAAATCAATCTTGTTGTGAAGATGAGAAGAGAGTGAGTGTTTTTCAAACATTTTGCTATGTGAAAAGTCTCTGTACATTCTAACGGATCATCAGTATGACTTTCCATCAACAGTTAAGAACCTCTTTTATATCTTAAAGCTGGGTTTAATAAAGATATACTATTAGCTGAATCTTTGCTTGTCTACAATTGGTGTATTAGATTATAAGTAGGAAATTAAGCTCCTCATTTTTTATTGGGATATTTATAAACCGTTTAAACAAACCGAACTGTCCATGCTATTTATATGGTTTGGATTTTGCGGTTTGATGATCTGGCTGACTGTTTAGAATTTTTAACTGGTCATGTAAACCAAACCCGTTGTTAACCTTCAATTTATTTTTTCTTCATTTTCGAAATATGCAATATTCAAGTATGTATGTGTATTATCTTTATAAACTTTTTTTATCATTCAAATTTTTGCTATATAAAAACTATCAAGGCTATCAAGTGTGGCAAAATCTGTTTGTAAATAATTATATCTATAGTAATTTGTGCGATCGGTTTTAGTGTACGCTGTGTCGCATGTATGGTACAAGTGCTTGAAGCACTATAACTATAATCAATAGCGGATCTAGAAAATCCGACAAGCGGTAACGTTTTATAAAAAAACAGTAAGGAAATCGAAAAAACGTCATATTTTTCCAAAATTTACACTACTTTTACACTACTGCCGGAGTGCCAAGCCGTAGCGGGGATTGCCCCTTGTTATACACTAGGTCCGCCCCTAACTATAATACAAGCCCCATATTCATGGATTATGGATTATGAAGCTTACAATTTGACCCTCTTTAAAAGTTACCCTTTAGAGCATTTACATTGGGTTCCTTGTATTTTTGTGAGAGTGTTTCATATATTATTTGGAATGGTTGTGAGTGGACGAGAGCAAAAGTGTTACTCTCCATATGTAAATATACAAGATTCAATGATAAATGTATAAAACGTATTATTTAATTGCCACTGTTTATTACTTAATTTTAATCGACCATGTTATGACACATGGCTTACATATACCTTTTCTTTTCTCTTATGACTTTCAACATGGCTCACTCATACCTTTTTCTTTTCTCTTATGGCTTTCAAAATACGATGTATTATAAAACTCTGAAACTAGCGTTGGGACGTGATTATTTTTTATCTATGTTTTGGTATACATATTATTTAAAACCGAGTTGTGCCTCAAGGGATGGCTAGATATGAGATAGAGACTCACGGAAACTTCAAAGGAGCAGACGAATGCGTCAAGTAGTGAATAGATTGCATGTTTTAGGTCATATATATGATTACTCAGCTTATAAATAGCTTCCATGTGTGAAGTGAACCCATTATCAATCAAACACAGAAATTCAAAGAAAATAAGCTATCACAGATTATTAACCAAGAAGGGGATGGGAATTACAGAGAGAGAACTTGAGATAGGAAGCTAAGAACAATTACACAAGAAATTCATAACCGTAATCTCCTTTCGGTCATGCTTATATAACGTAGATTTCCTTCACAGATTCCACATATCGGTTTAATTTGTTGGGCCTCTTGAAATAACGGGCTGTTTGATTGGACTTGCCTGGGCTTGGGTCCATAAGGTTCA
The DNA here is from genome assembly GCA_947069175.1 of Scalesia atractyloides. Taxonomy (NCBI): domain Eukaryota; kingdom Viridiplantae; phylum Streptophyta; class Magnoliopsida; order Asterales; family Asteraceae; genus Scalesia; species Scalesia atractyloides. The sequence continues at coordinate 14,114,449 of CAMTDV010000025.1, read as the reverse complement.
TAACATTACTCCTCTCTTTCAAATTCACCTTGTTCTCAAGGTGTAAGGTTGTAATAAAAAATTGGAGTAAACAGTTATAGGCTTCCCAAGTAGCTACTGTCTTTGCATGGATTCGAGCTGGGATTAGTGTGAAAGTGCTGGTGAGAAGAGTGGTCACAGTAGCACGTACCAGCGGTCGGGCTTCCAAAATTGTAGGGGCAAGGTAGTCATAGATGTAACCAGCTAGTTCTAGTGGCTGCAGTCCATAAAGGGCTGCAATTAGTGTAAGCACACCTACCAATTGTGCAATGTTGAGAACCAATGGCCATGTCAGTGACTCAGTGTATAAGGTAAAGTCATGCGGTAGTAGGAAAAGAATTCTTCGGTCTTTTAACGTTATTTTCACGAAATTAGTAAAACAACGTTGAAATTTCACTTTTGCCTCCCGAGCGCCCACACATATATATACATTATATGCGCACACCAGAAGCGGGGAATGAGACAAGGACTTTGGTGAGACATATAATTTGTATTCTTATTTTTTTATAATGACATATATATATATATATTCAACTAAAATATATTACATTTATAATAGTAAGCAAAAGCATATTGATGCAAATAAAATAATCCCTATTGCATTGAAGCCATGATACCTATACACAATGTTTAAACTTAAGCAGCCATCTTCTCAAATTCACTCACACACTTTGCCACTGCTTGAGGATCAACATCCCCGACAACAGTTAGTCTTCCTGTTTCTTTGTCAGCAGAAACAGATTCAACACCCACAAGACTTGATACCGCCTGCTCTATCTTGCCAGTTTCACCTTCACCGTTGAAGTTCACTCCAAGCTCAACTTTCATTTTCTGAAATGTAAAAAAAATGGAAGACATTATATCAAAGACAAATAATGGTGATCAACGACAAAAACAAAGATACATTATATGCGATTGGGGTTTCGAAAACTATAGATCAATACAACATCTATATTACACACACAATTTACTTTGTCATGTATCAAACAATTTGTTGGCATAGTAACTAGAATAGATAACCTGGATATTAAAAGTTCTGCCTTCAGTGATCACATCACCAACCGGGTCCACCTCATGATCGTGATACGCTTTAATCCATTGCATATGCCCCATGTATGCTTCATCAAGTTTCGCCATGGACACCAACTTAAATAGGCCTTGAATATCACACAGTTTAAAACAACCTTCATATTGAAACACCGCAATGTGAAACGAGCTGATATGAGTCAAACTGGTACAACTCCGGAGGTTCAAATTCACAAGTTTAGGGAGTCGGTGGAGACTGCGAATGCTGACAAGCTTACAAACCAAGAAAGATCAAGAAACTTGAGCGAATTAAGAACCTATTAAAAAATAACAAATTAAATAATAACAAGGTTCCTCATTCGTTTAAATTACTTATTTGACTTACCTCTGATGTCATCCCTTGCTCTAACTTTCGCATGCCGAGTGCTAGACCTACAATTTTCTTTGAACCCTAAAGGAGATAGTCATGAAATTAAAAAAAATGTTTATCTGAAATAAAAGGTTGTGAAATGGGAAGTAAGCTTATATATACACACATGGGAAGTAAGCTTATATATACACACAAGAAGAATCTTACATCTCCATCACTCAAACAAACGGATAAGATTCATCATACAGCCATACTATGCTACCTTTTGCAAGGTCTTTGGACTCTGCACGAACTATCTTTCTTGCCATATCTTGAAGTAGTTGATGTACAACTAGTTTGCCACTAAATTTTGAAACGCTAAGAAGGCATCTGTTAATAAGTGTCATGATCCCGGATTTTGCGTGCCATTTCTCCTCCAATGTATTTTCTATAGTATATGCTCCTTCACCAGCAAAAAAACAAGCAATATAGATAAACAACTCTTTGTGACTATCGCATGGCAAAGATTCGAAGCTCCTTTGTAATACACCTTGGATCTTATAATCAAGATCTCCTTTCAAGGAATTCAGTAAATTCATTCTACTTCTCCAAACTTCAATCATGTTATTTCTTATCCATGGATCATCAGCACTAACAAACAGAGATGAACCCAATACTTTAATAGCTGGCGGATTTCCTCCGCAATATTGTGCTAACTGTACTGTAAGCTCACTGAAACCTTCCATAGGAATTTTAGATCCAAAGCCATGAAAACATAGAAGCTCAAATGATTCATGAAAATTCAACAATTTAACTTTGTGGACATATTGCACCTCCAAGATATGGAGTTAAACCATGATCTATGTTTAGAATCCTAGTTGTTATAATTACTTTGCTTTGTGTATGGAGCACATTAGTTCCAAATAAAGTGATTAGTATGTCTTTGTCATCAATGTCATCAACAACAATAAGCACCCTATTCATTTGTATGATACTCTCAATCCGACGTGCCCCCTCATTCTTTGATACCGTAATGTTATTATTACCTGAAATATCCCTGAGAAGTTGTTTCTGCACACCAAGCAAACCATCAGGTTGCTTGTCAATATCTTCAAGAAAACAGCTGCTGTCAAAGTTGTGCTTGTTTGATTAATAAATGTGTTTGGCGAGTGTTGTCTTGCCACTTCCTCCCATACCGCAAATTGCTAGAACCGGAGAATCTGGCTGCTCATCTCTCAACCATGAAAAATACCTTCAGCTCGAGTCTCTATTCCGGTTAGACCTGTTGGAGTATTGTGGAGTTTCACGCCTAGTTGAGATTAAATTATTTCAACGATTTTTGGAATAACCTGCTAACACAAAATGACCAACATTCTTCTTCCTATGCTCGAGGATCAACCAAAGCTCATCAAGGCACCAATGATGTAAGGTGTGAAATATAGATGTTCAAGTGCCTATCTTACATGTTTTAAGCAATTATATGTGATTATATGCTTTGAATATGTTTACTTTGAGTGTTTATATGTTTGTAGGTAAAAACGCCTAATTTGGTGAAGATACGAGGTTTGAAGATAAAGCGGAACATGTAAGAGTGATGAGGGCAGCCGTTTGGAATGTTCGGAGGTGTTTCGGGTCGAGTCGATAGCTTGAATGCATAAAGCGTGAAAGAACAAAGTTCAGGGACCATTCGGTACTTAATTGGAAGTTGCTTTGTGCTTAAATGTGCAAGAAACAAGAAATGATAAAGTAGAGGGGTCAATGTTCACATTTGTTGGAAGTCATACATGTGTGCACATGAGAGCTGATATTCACGTTTTCACCCACGGTTCCGAACTATGGGTCACGGATCAGGATATGCACAGACTTGTTCAACACGACTCTAGACTGTCACCCCCATCCTACACCTTCACCCAAGGTTTAGATATGTAAAGAACGGAAAACAAACAGGGAGTGTAGAACAGTGACGCAGATTATGAATCTGTGGGTGAAGGCAGGGAAATATGGGGTGTGAATAGGGTTTCTTGGGGGTTTTAATATAAAAGAAAAACCCTATTTTTTCTTGAAGAGATTGAACGGCAGAGAGAGGAGAAATTCAGAGAACATCTTTGTCTTGGAAACTCGCTCAAGATCATCATTAATCCTCCACCAACATTCAAGTGAATCATGAATCCAACTTCCTTTCAATCTTTTGAAGATCTACAAGCGTTATGAGCGGCTAATCGTCCCGTGATCATCTCCAGGAATAGGGTTTATGTGTGAAACATTGGTTTGCTTATTGTTACGACCTTTTTGGATTAGGATTTGATTAAACTTTCGGTTAGTCTTCTTATTGTTTCTTGTTTCGATTAAACATTTTTAGATTATCGTAATCATTCTTGTTCATCAATTATTTGGTTGTGTCATCAACAACTGGGATTAGGTTCTAAGTTGTCATTTATTTTAACCTTTAATCATTGAACTTGTAATTGTTTATGAAATCTAGGATTGGTTATTAATTGGGTTACTATTCATTTGCATCAATCTTTCGGTTTCGATCGTGGATCATTGCAATCAAATATATTATCCGTTAGTGATTTATCAAAACAAGTTTAATCAAATCATGTCTATGTGATTTCCAACGATTATAACTAAGTAACCGATTTTCTCATAACCTGAAACCCGGGGATTGGTCTCTTTTCTCACAATTGTTTACAACCCTAATTTATATTTGCTTTTACAATCATTCTCAAACTGCAAAAAGCAATTAGTTTAGAAATAGATGATAATTAAAACAACGAGCTTTCATACTTTCCACTGATTCCCCGTGGATTCGACACCCTACTTCCCTTTACTAGTAAAAGGTGATTAGGGCACTTTACTTTATTTTTTGACTGACCTTACGACATCGATCAAAATGGCGCCGTTGCCGGGGATTCGGTGCGCTTAGTGCTAGTTAGTTGTTTTCATTGAAGTTAAAAACATAAAAAAATAGAAAAACCAAAAAAATCCAAAAAATATTTCTTTTCGTTTTTAGTTTTCTTTATATGTTAGTTTTCTATGCGGGTATTTTAGTTTGTGTTTGTTGAGGAAGTAAAATATTTGGATCATGGATATAGCTCATCAGTCATGCCCTTGTTGTGGGAAAATTTACATCTATGAAGATTGACAAGTGTTTTGGAAAGAAAAATTGATGTCTGGTTACAAGGCACCTTCATATCATGGACCTATCAGTCAAATGTCAACTACAACTATGAGCAAAATTGGAATTATGATGATTATGGTTCCGAGGTGGTGTCCTTCTCAAGCTACCAAAAAGATTTTAATGGCCATCACCAGTGATTACTTTCCGTCGACATACGAGGATATGGGTAATCAAGATGATTACCAAGAAAGTTCAAATCAAGAGCACCAAAGTCAAAGTCATTATCATGGTAATCACCAAAATTCTAAACTTGATGAAATCTTGAATTTTATGAAGGAAATGGTACAAGAGAGTAGGTTGAGAACTGAGGTTATGTTCCAACAATCGAATCGATAGACGAACAAATTGAAGCATGGAAGGTTCTGAAGGAAAATACCACGCCCATTCCTGTATTTGTTGGAGAAACACAAGAAGTATTGGTTGTAGTTGACGATGAAGAAGAAGATCTAGATCTTTCGGAGCACGAAGTTGGATGTTTAAACCCGAGTGAAAAAATGAAATCACTTCTCCCAGTTGTTGAAGAATCAAAGACTGAACTCATCAAGACTAGTGAAACATTAGAAGAAGAGGTTAAGAGGTTACCAGCACAAGAAGATAAATGTTTACATTCACTTGATGACACACCTTCCGAAGAACCAGTGAACGAGGTAATCTATGTGTATCCTAACCAACCTCCAGTCTTTATTATAAAAATCGACAAAGTTAGGGATGATGACTCGAGTGGGAAGAAGAGAAAGGTGAGTAAGAAGACCTCAGACAAGGTATACTGAAGTGGCCAAGCAATGATCTAACAGACGTGTTCATGATAGGAAGAGGGTGAAGACTCAACATGTAACTACAGAACACACATTGGTAATTCGGCAGGCAAATGTGGATTTCACTTATTCCGAATTGATTCAACAACATGGTTGGCATGAGAGAGCGGATAGGAATGTGGAATCTCAACTACCGAGCATATGCAGGAAAATCGATGGGTAAATGTCCCACTCGACCACCATGAGTTATATATATCAGGTATGGTCTGGCTGAAGACCCATAAACTTAGCGCACTCGGGAGGTAACCCGATTTTATGTGTCAGTGTCTGTGTTGTTCTTCACCATTGCAGCAGACAAGTGTGGGGAAGTTTCGTTTGATCAGGTACATGTACTCTTTCCTTTATATTAGTTTGTTGCTTGGTGATCTTGTTTTTTTTTTTGGTGTGTTTTGTGTTTTGGGGGTGTTGAACTATTATGTGTAACGGAATGTGTTTTGTTATGTGTGTTAGGCAAGGTCGCTCATGGGGTTTGTTGGTTGGTATCCCTGGGTTTTGGTTAAAAAGCACTATACATTGGGGACAATGTTGCGCAAGTGTGGGGATATGGAAACCCGGGACGGGAAGGTTTGGGACAAGAGTTTGAAAGAGGTTGAAGTGATTGAAAAAAAATTGAAAATTTTGAAAAATTTAGATTCATCGCCTCAAGTGAACTAAATGGATACGAAAACCGAATGTTTCAACCACTGATGAGTTCCTGCTGGTAGTAAACTAACATAGTCCCTTGTCATGGTCGTTCCTTTAAGTTTCATGAAAGTAGGTCCGACAGGTGTTTTTAGGAAAAAAGGAATTGAAAAGAGATGTTTATTAGGGGTAACATGCTTTAGAATGCATATGCTATGTGTCGGCAGCTTTTTACCTTTTCTTAGTGAGAATTTTGAGCCTGTAGAGTGAGAGAATGATTTACATTATGACTTCATTTGTTGAGTGCAGGCCGCATGTTGTTCTGTGTTAGAACTTGTATGATTTGATGCATGTTGAGATGTGATGTGATACGTGCACATAGGTGATAAAGGCATTAGGAGATCCCTTACACCCATTTGTTTGTTATGTCTTTACCTAACCATCACCTTACCGTTCATTACCGTCCATTTGTCCACCCGATGTGAAGTGTTTTGGTACCAACCGTGAATGACAAATTATGAAAAAAAAGAGAAAAGTGAAAAAAAAGAAAAAGAAAAAAAATATATAGACAAAAAGAAAAGACAAAAAAAAGTTTCGGAATAGCGTTATTATTATTTTTTTTGGTGGAAACCAACCCAAAAGTATGTTTGGTTGCAAATAAGTTGTCACGGTTTGGTTGTTTGTTTGTTCACCTCATAAAAAATATAAATATCAGCCAAAAATTCTCTACCCTTAACCTAAGCCCAAAACCGGAAGTCCTTTTGATATGTGCCGTGTTATGTGATACGGTGGAGGTGTGATTGTTTTACAAGCTTATGACTACAGACTTGCATGTTTGTTTTGAGTGATATAAATGCTAGCAAATAACACGCTAGTTCAGTTGTTAAACTGAGAGGAGAGTTCATTGTGAGGGGCGTGTACCATGTGTTATATTCCTAAGCATGTTAGTTCTGAATGAACAAGTTTTAAGTTTTATAATGTGCATCACGGCTTGTCGGACTGTCAGTCTTGATTGTGTCAGTCTATGGAGCGGGTATGACTTGGGACTTAAATTGTTGCATGGTTTAGGGGCCTAGCGGTGTTGTTACTATGGTAATTAGATCCGTATCGGTTTGCTTGAGGACAATCAAAGGTAAGTGTTTTGAAAATAATTCAATCAAACAGAATATTAATATATTTTATTCATTACCGAGTTATTGGCCAAACCAGTTTGTTCCAAATTGAGCAAACTGATTGAAGAAAGGTAGAAGAAGACTGTCCCGTTATCGGATGAATTTAAAGAACACGCAAAATTAAAACCAACCTGGCGATTAAGAAACGAGATCTTCGAACTGCACGGATGATTCCTGTCCTTAAAGGATTTTACGTGCTCGTATTGCTGTGAGCTGTAGCGTAAACTCCCAGGATTTAATGCAGAACTGATCTGGTATTCCAACAGCAATGGAAACCAGAAAACGCAGAAGCTGGAGAAGAAACCAAAGCACATAGGTAGTAGGCTGCGAAAATATGTGTCAAGAATGGGTAGCAGGAAGCCTTTATTTATAGGTTAGATCTCAACTAAGAATGAGAAAAACGGGGAATGAGATAACCCTCATCTACCAGATTCGAATTCGAATTCCTGAGATATCCCACATGAATTCGATTTCCTAGAGATAACCCCACAGTGTGGGCTTTAGCCACTTCTCAACCCATTTAACACTTTGATGGCCCATAAGGGTAATCCCTTATAAGCCACTCAACTTTCACTACCCACCAATGTGGGATGGAGGAAACATACCAACTTGTGTGTTCCCTACTAAAATTTCCAACAATCCCCACCTAGTTGGAATGTTTCCTTTCACTTAGACAGATGATGTCACTAGGTGTCACGGAGATTAAACCCAGTTTATGTTGATAAACAAGAAGAGACAGATTCGATGGTGTCCTATGGAATTAAACCATTAACCTGATAGCCCCCTTCGGTTTACCCCCACACATCACCGGCCGATTTTGCGTTCTCACTGAGCGCGAATATGGCCGTGCGCTATAAATCCTTTTCATGACCCTTTAGAAGACAAACCACTTATCTTCACTTGAGGCGGCACCACCCCTAGATCATATAGGCAAAGTTTTACATTATCCACGTTGCTTGGATGCCTGCAAAACTTTGTTAAGAGCATTAGCTGACCCTTGTTCTCGGCAACGACGTACTATCATACCTCACATGGATCTATCAAATTGATAGTACCTTCTATCGTTAAGTGACTTCGTTTTTACCCATTAAACTTGAGAAATAGGAGCACTAAGTTCAAGTTGGGTTTCCATCACTAAGATTCTATTGTGGTTTTAGCCCCATGTCTCTCGCGGTATTCACAACCAAATCTCTCGTCAGAGGTTTAATAAACGGATCAGCCAAGTTCCTACTCGTCTTGACATAGACAACCTTGATGGTACCACTTTCAAGAAGTTGTCTCACATAATTGTGCCGTAGACCTATGTGTCTTGACCTCCCATTATACACTGCGTTGTATACTTTAGATAGTGTGGCCTCACTATCATAATACATGGGAATGGACGACATTGGAACATCCCACAAACGGATGTCAGTAAGTAGATCTCTAATCCACTTGGTTCCTTATCAGCCGCAACTAGTGCTATGAACTCAGCTTCCATAGTTGATTGGGCAATACACGTCTGTTTCTTGCTCGCCCAAGAAATTGCTCCTCTTGCTAGAGTGTAAATCCACCCACTTGTAGATTTTGAATCACTAGTGTGATCAATCCAGCTAGCATCAGAATAACCTTCGAGTATTCTGGAAGAATGCGTGTATGTCAGTTCTAAGTTACTGGTCCTTTTCAGGTATCCAAGTACTCTGCCCACTGCCTTCAGTGTTCTATCCCTGGATTGAAGTATACTGACTCAGTTTGCTTACAGCAAAAGCAATGTCAGGACGAGTGCAATGCGTAGCATACATCATACTTCCAATAGACTCGCATACTCCAGTTGAGCCACTGCTCTCCCAGAGTTCACATTAAGTTTCACACTTGGATCAAATGGGTATTAAACTCTTTAAGGTTCAAGTGTTGAATCTTAGTCAGAATTTTCTCTATGTAATGAGCTTGACTTAGAGAAATCTGACTTCCTGTTCTTTTCACCTTGATCCCAAGAATGGTATCAACTTCTCCTAGATCTTTCATCTTAAAGTTCGAGACAGATATTTCTTAGTTTCAGTAATACTTTCAAGGTGAGTGCCAATGATCAACATATCATCAACATAGAGACAAATCACGACTGTGTAACCGGGTTCGCATTTAGTATAAATACATCTATCAGCACTATTGTGTCGAAACCCGAAAGCAGTCACAGTGGTGTCAAATCTCTCATGCCATTGTTTAGGAGCTTGCTTCAAACCATAAAGAGATTTAATAAGTCTACACACTTTGTTCTCTTGTCCAGGCATCACAAACCTTCTGGTTGGTCCAAATAAATCTCCTCATTTAGAAACCCATTTAGAAACGCAGTCTTTACTTTACATCCATTTGATGGATGTACAACCCTTTCAAAGCAGACACCATTATAAGAGTTCTAATAGAACTAATTCTAGCCACAGGTGCATAGGTATCAAAATAGTCGATCCCTTCTCTCTGCCTATACCCTTTAGCAACTAATCGCGCTTTATAGGCAGAGATGGATCCATCTGGATGATACTTCCTTTTGAAAATCCATTTGGATCCAATAGGTTTCTTTCCCTTGGGTAGATCAGCTAACTCCCAAGTTCCATTTCCCATAATGGAATCCATTTCATCATTGTCTGCTTCCTTCCACAAAGGAGCATATCTTGATGACATTGCTTCGCTGAAAATTTTAGGATCATCATCCAAATTTACAACGAAAATGACCTCTCTCGTCACTTTCTTTTGAGTTCCCTCAACCAGGTACGAAAAGAAATCATCTCCATAACTTTTCTCTTTTCTAACTCTAGTACTTTTTCTCGGTTCTTCAACTATTGGTGAAGGTTCGACTCTTTTTCCAGAAGTACTAGAAGATGTGGTGTAATTTGAGTTTTCATCATCTCTAGAAAACTTGTTCTCAAAGAATTCCACATCTTTGGATTCTACAACTGTACCTATTTGTCATCCAACAACCAGTAAGACTTACTATGCGGAGCATATCCAATGAATACACTTTTGTAAGCTCGTTCTCCCAGTTTGAGTGTCTTTGGATCAGGTACGCGATAACAGGCAAGACACCCCCAAACCCTCAAATGCTCTAGGTTTGGTTTTCTTCCTTTCCACAACTCAAATGGACTCGTAGGTAATCACACGACTAGTGATCCTATTGTGAACATAACATGCGGTTAACACAGCTTCCCTCCACATATTACGTGGTAGACCCGATTGATTTAACATACAGTTAGCCATCTCTACCAAGGTTTCGGTTCTTTCTCTCAACCAAACCATTTTGTTGGGGAGTATATGGTGCAGTTCTCTCATGTATGATGCCTTCCTCTTCACAGAATGCATCAAATTTTTTGTTAAAGCATTCTCCGCCTCTGTCCGAGCGAAGAATTTTAATGCGTTTCTCCTTTTGTTTTTCAACCTCAGCCTTATATATTTTAAATGCCTCAAAAGCTTCGTCTTTTGAATGCAATAAATAAACATATAAGTATCGGCTGAAGTCATCGCAGAAAGTGATAAAGTATCTCTTACCCCCAAGAGTAAGGGCTCCATTCAGTTCACAAATATCTGAATGAATTAGCTCTAGTAGTGATGTATTACCATTTATGTACACTTGGAAAGGGTTTCTTTGTGAATTTTGATTTCACACAAGTTTCGCATTTTTCAAAGTCTTTATCTTTTAATTTTAGTAACCTTTAGTTTGCATTTTTTCAATGTTTTTAATATTTGTATGAGCTAAATGTTTATGCCATCAAGGAATTGAACAAGCGATATAATCATAAGACATAATTTCATTCAATTCAAAACCAATTGCATTACATTGATAAAAACTATCACTACCACTATCACCACTATCACTATCACTTTCATTCCCCAAACCATCAATCACAGAAACGCCCCCTTCTTCTGAGTCTTCTTCATCAATCCCATCTTCAGCTAAGGCGATACATTCCACCATGTTCTTTGCTTGACCCACATAGATGTCATTTAGAGAAAACTTCACACGACGATTCTTGAGAACCAGCTTGTACCCATTTCGATCAAACTTATCAGCAGAAACAAGACCCTTGGTGATACCAGGAACATGCAACACTCCTGAAGGGTAACCGTTTGACCATCCTTAAAGTTTAGTCGCACTGTGCCTTTACCACAAACTTCCACACGATGTCCATCAGCACATACCACCACTGTTCCTTGAGGAACATGACCATAAGTAAGAAACGAGCCACGATTCCCACAAACATGAATAGTGGCTCTAGAATCCCAAAACCATCCTCTACATGCCACAACGCGTGTATATTGAGAAAGCATGTTAACATCTCCAAGACCCCATTGGCCACTAGATTAGTGACTTTCTCAATATCAATAGCACTTGTAGAACCAACCGTAAAACCATATTTCCTTTGAGAGCACTCTCGTGCATAATGCCTGGTTTCTCCACAAACATGACATTTACCCAATCTCTTTGGTTGATGGTTGGTCGTTTGATGTGACTTCTTGAATTCCTTTTTCTTTGGTGCTGTAAACTTTTTACTCTTTGATGCCCCTTTTCCATTTTGCCCAGATCCTCCAACAATATGATTCACACTTGATCCGACTTTACCTCTTTTGTCCATATTGCGTGTTTCCTCCTCAATTCGAAGGTGCTTCAACAGTTCATCCAACGAGCAGTCCTCAGATTTGTGCATCATTCTCTTTGAGAAATCTTTCCAATTAGGAGGTAGCTTTGCAAATGACCCCTACTTGAAATATTTCTGGCAGTGGAATAGAAAGTGCGGTCAACTTGTTAACAAGAACTTGGAGTTCATGCACTTGCTCCAGGATTAACTTGTCATTGACCATTTGAAAGTCTAAGTACTTGGAAATAAGGTATTTATTAGTATCTTCTTCATGAGCCTTATACTTATCTTCCAAAGCTTTCCCTAATTCTCTAGCACTTGTTACCGGCGCGTACAAGTCATAGAGACGATCCGAAAGAGAATTTTTGATATGGCCAAGGCAAAGATCTTCAGCTTCCTTACGGACAAGTCTTAGCTTTGCCAAGTTTTGATCCGGGACCTCTCCAGCCTCAAGAGGAGGGTCTTCAGGATTTCAGGCAAGTTCGGATCAAGGATATAGTAGAGTTTCAGCACAACTAGCATGAACTTAACCTTGTCCGCCCAGCGAGTATAATTCTGGCCATCGAATCTGTCCAACTTGAAAACTCTTGATTCATGAATCTTAGATTAGTTGTTGGTAGTTCAGAGTCCATTAGTTCTGTTGATTAAACACAAAAATAAAATCCTTTAAGATTGTTGAAAATAATTTAATCAAACAGAATATTAATATATTTTATTAATTACCGAGTTATTGGCCAAACCAGTTTGTTACAACTTGAGCAAACTGATTGAAGAAAGGTAGAAGAAGACTGTCCTTTTTATCAACTAATTTAAAGAACACGCAAAATTAAAACCAACCTGGCGATAAAGAAACGAGATCTTCGAACTTCACGGATGATTCCTGTCCTTAAAGGATTTTACGAGCTCGTATTGCTGTGAGGTACAGTGTAAACTCCCAGGATTTAATGCAGAACTGATCTGGTATTCCAACAGTAATGGAAACCAGAAAACGCAGAAGCTGGAGAAGAAACCGAAGCACAGAGGTAGTAGGCTGCGAAAATATGTGTCAAGAATGGGTAGCAGGAAGCCTTTATTTATAGGTTCAGATCTCAACTGAGAATAGAAAAACGGGGAATGGGATAACCCTCATCTACCAGATCGAATTCGAATTCCTGGAGATATCCCACATGAATTCCGATTTCCTAGAGATAACCCTCACAGTGTGGGCTTTAGCCACTTCTCAACCCATTTAACACTTTGATGGCCCATAAGGGGTAATCCCTTATAAGCCATTCAACTTTCACTACCCCCACCAATGTGGGATGGAAGAAACATACCAACTTGTAGGTTCCCTACTAAAATTTCCAACAAGTGTGGGGATGTGATGTAGGTGTGAAATATAGATGGTCAAGTGCCTATCTTACATGTTTTAAGCAGTTATATGTGATTATATGCTTTGAATAGGTTTACTGTGAGTGTTTATATGTTTGTAGGTAAAAACGCATAATTTGATAAAGATACGAGGTTTGAAGATAAAGAGGAACATGTAAGAGTGATGAGTGCAGCCGTTTGGAATGTTCAGAGGTGTTTCGGGTCGAGTCGATAGCTTGAATGCATAAAGCGTGAAAGAACAGAGTTCAGGGACCATTCGGTACTTAATTGGAAGTTGCTTTGTGCTTAAATTTGCAAGAAACAAGAAATGATAAAGTAGAGGGGTCAATGTTGACATTTGTTGGAAGTCATACATGTGTGCACATGAGAGCTGATATTCACGTTTTAACCCACGGTTCCAAACTATGGGTCACGGTTCAGGATATGCACAGACTTGTTCAACATCGACTCTAGACTGTCACCCCCTATCCTACACCTTCACCCAAGGTTTAGATACGTAAAGGACGGAAAACAAACAGAGAGTGTAGACTGTGACTCACGATTCTGAATCGTGGGTGAAGGCAGGGAAATAGGGGGCGTGAATAGGGTTTCTTAGGGGTTTTAATATAAAAGAAAAACCCTAGTTTTTTAGAGGGGGACGAACAGGGAGAGAGAGGAGATTTTCAGAGAACATCTTTGTCTTGGAGAATCACTCAATATCATCATTAATCTTCCACCAACATTCAAGTGAATCATGAATCCAATTTCTTTTCAATCTTTTGAAGATCCTACGGGCACTATGAGTGGCTAGTCGTCCCGTGATCATCTCCGGGAATAGGGTTTATGTGTGAAACATTGGTTTGCTTATTGTTACGATTTTTTGGATTAGGATTCGATTAAACTTTCGGTTAGTCGTTCTTATTGTTTCTTGTTTCGATTAAACATTTTTAGATTATCGTAATCATTCTTGTTCATCAATCATTTGGTTGTGTCATCAACAACTGGGATTAGGTTCTAAGTTGTCATTGATTTTAACCTTTAATCATTGAACTTGTAATTGTTTATGAAGTCTAGGATTGGTTATTAATTGGGTTACTATTCATTTGCATCAATCTTTCGGTTTCGATCGTGGATCATTGCAATCAAATATATTATCCGTTAGTGATTTATCAAAACAAGTTTTATCAAATCATGTCTATGTGATTTCCAACTGGTTATAACCAAGTAACCGATTTTCTACATAACCTGAAACCCGGAGATTGGTCTCTTTTCTCACAATTGTTTACAACCCTATTTTATTTTTGCTTTCACAATCATTCTCAAACTGCAAAAAGCAATTAGTTTAGAAATAGATGATAATTAAAACAACAGCTTTCATACTTTCAACTGATTCCCTGTGGATTCGACACCCTACTTGCCCTTTACTAGTAAAAGGTTAATAGGACACTTTACTTTATTTTTGACCGACCTTACAACATCAATCAACTTGAATTGGCAAAGTTCTCTGAAAATACAATTACTGAAACCCTTGATTCTATTATTGATCTCTTTATTTCTAGCTTCAGCTCTTGACCTTCACGAATTTCTTCGTCATCCCTGAAAGGCCTAATGCCTGCTTGATGTAAGGCCTTATAAAGATGATCTGTAAAAGAATGGCGAGTGTCTTCACCTCTAAAGCTTAGAAAAACCTCATACCCGTACCCGAATGGGTTTGGGCAGATGAAGTAGAAGCCATTGAAAGGGATTCAGAGTGCAAGTCATGAGTTCTAGTGAAATATCTTAATACTTTCTAAACTCTTTGAGTTTTAACTATGTTATGCTTTTGTATCCAGCGGGCGGAGTTTTTGTAACGATTCTTTTGGTCATTTGCTTGTTTTGGATTGGATTAGTGGATTCCATTGGCTTTCAGACTGAAAGTACTATAATATCGAACCTTTCCACTTTGCCCATGTCTATCGGGGTTTATGGTTTCTGTTATGCTGGACATGCTGTTCTTCCTAACATCTATATGTCCATGAAGAAAAAGAGTCAATATACTCTAGCCCTTTTAGCTAGGTGAGAACACTTGGATAACTAGAAACTTATTATCTCAATAGATCTCAAAAGAGAGTGAATAAATGTGTAGTATTTGGTCAATTTTTTTATATATTCATTTGTGTAATTTCTGTAGCTTTATAACTTGGATTTTTTTTTTCTTGAAGCTTCACAATACTATTCTCTATGTTTGGGGAATCAATAGAATCACAATTCACTCTCAATCTGCCTACAAATTTGGTTGCCTCCAAAATTGATGTCGGCGCTACACTAAGTTAAATAACCGCCTTTATCTATAAGATTTCAAAGTCATTAGATAAGTAAAAAAATGATCATAGACACTAGCTAGGTAATTGTTAGAAAACAGATTCGTCGTCTGTTCCCGGGGTACGCCGGTTCGTCTAAATAATAACTGTTGAAATTGAACAATGATCATCAAATAACGATTTCGGAACTGCATTCTCGTCTAAAGAATACCTGTTGAAATTGAAAAATGATCATCAAATAACGATTTCGGAGCTGCATTCGTGTGCGCAGGACGCACACGAGTTCGACTAAATTCCGGTTCCAATTTTTGCACCCCCTGCGCGCTCGCGTGTAAGACTTATGGTAAAACATGTTACGAAGTTATATTATCTAGCAAAAACTTTACCTTATAAATAACTCTCACTTTTGTTCTCACACCTACGTGGGACAAGGTTTTTCACCATGTGATACTTTCATTCACACACACACAAATTTTCAAAAGTAATTTCAGTTTTATGTGCTTAATATGTTAAGAGATTGTTGGGATAACTTTTGCAATTTCTTTGTACTCATTTTTGTGAACTTTTATTTTGTAGGTAATCAGTCCACTTACCAAATATCTTTTTTTTTTCTTGAAACCATGATCAAGCCTCTTACAACTTTTCATTCCTTATAAAACAACTTTTTCTTTATTATTAACAATGCTAGTGGTAAGAACAATTGTATTCTCTTAACAAGTATAACATATACGTTAACCATATCCCCGATGGCTAAGAGTTTGGAAGAACTCATACCATCTAACAATCAAAAGTCTCGCATCTACTCCATACTTATTAGAACGATGCTGGTGACCTCTACTTTATTTGTAGCTCTCTACGTACCGTTCTTTGGTAAGTTCTGGCATATATATATACCGACATACTTTTAATATTTCCTTTATTGGTTCTTGAGTGTATTGTATTTGCATGCTATGTTAGTTTTTGTATTCTATCACTTATAGGGCATCATGAATGTTGCATTATGTGCACACTGAGGGCATCACCATCACATCATTAAAGAGCTGCTTTTGGAAAACGAGTGATTTTGGTTAAAAATGGTTTGTTTTCAATTTAAAAAGAAACTGGGAGTCCAAACTTCTAAGTTATTGACCACCTATATGATCTTAGATGTGGAGTGTTGGTAATGTAATCAAATCTTACCATCATACATCCACATTTTTTTCATCTTGTTGGAACACATTGATGATCTTTTCGTTCTTTCTACAGGTCTAGTAAGGGCACACGGGGCGTCCCCGTTATACCTTCGTGACCACGCGTTTCATCACATTATACACCATCGCCACCATAGTTCATCACGCGTGGTTGTTTAAACGGTTTGTGGTGAACACGCGTGTTGAAAGTCAGAATGTGAGGGGTTGTGAGGGAAATTGTTGGGTATGGTGAGTGATGGGCATTTCCACTAAAATCAATCACTAGTGATGAAATAAAGCTCGATGAGGTGGAGAAACGTAATTGGATGTTGTCAGTGATGGGCGCCCCTACCCCTAATGTCGCTGATCGGATCTTGTACTAACAATGCTAGTGGTAAGTTATATTACATGCTATCTCAAATGATCCATTCCTATGCATGTATCTTTCTGGAAACAATAAACTTTAGTATTTTTCACATTTGTTGATATTTCCGTGTGCTTGCTTTTTGCGTCTCCTGAGGGGCAACATAACTCGCTTTCAGGTATCACATATAACTCTCCTTAACTTTAACACGCTATACGCGAAAATGCCACCATGTTCACTTAATTTTTGGTGGCTTTTTTCATTGAGTAACCTTAAAATAGGAATGCAATTAACCAAGTTGAATTGTTAAGTAAGACATTAATAAATAACATTTTTGCAACCGAATAATCGCAAAATGTAGTCTTTGAAAGCATTATAGTGTGGAATATCATCTCTATGCTCTTCGCTTACTCTTTCTTTTACATGTTTGTTGTTAGGGATCACTTTGCGTGCTAATCATTGCAATCGACATCATCTCCTTAACGTTTGGAACCCACACCGCTTTATCTGAAAGTATCCGGGTGCTATGATTACATGACATGCTTATAACGAAGTTTAGAACATTCTATCGGTACTATGTCAAAATAGGTAGTGATATGAGTTATCTTCAACAATATTAATTAATTAGTGTTGTATACCTTTTTTCCTAGGCTTCTTGTTCTTTTGTACTGCAATCATGAACGGATAAACCCATTTTTGAGTCCCCTTTACTTCATATGCCATTAACAGTTATTTTGTTTACAATGAAGCTTCTTGGTTTGAGCCTGTGTTTAGCTTGTAATGTTCGATGTTAAGAGTGTGTCGTGTATTTCTTCGACTTTACATTTGTAGCTTCTTGTCAGCTGTTTTTCTTCTGATAGATGTATTTGTCTAGTTCAAAAAGATATTATATTTTAACACTACTTATTAAACCCACACCAATTTTATTTTTTTAATTTAAATAATAGTTTTATGTTTTTATAACAATTATTAAAAGCATTGTATATTATTAATTTAATGACATTACAAAATACTATTTGAAAAAAACATTACATGATACATTATAATAAATAAAAAACATACTAAAATATGAAATAACAACTACAATGCTACAACTCCAGTCGTTTAAAACTCGTAAAATGTTAAGAAACGTGCATATGAAAAAGGCAAGGAATGCACTATTCAAGTACATGCTAAACAAAAATAAGTGTTGAAATAATGATCTAAAGGATACTGTATTTTTTTGAGTGTTTTCTTATATTAAAATATCTAAATTAGCTTATGGTTGATAATTAGAAAAGCTTATGGTAAAACAATCAATGATTCTAGTTTTGATGGAGTGTTAAAGACTCTTGTCTCTTATAGAGAAAACCAAGGTTTAATTCTTGGTATTAGGTAAGACTGGAAATATATTGGTATAATTTAGCAGAACTAGGGTAACATTCATCGCTAAAAAAAGTGAAACGATCATAATTTGTTACACACATTTTGAAAGTGTAGCAATCACCATCCAATCGTTCAACAGTTCTCTACTTCCTAATTAGCGAAACCCTTTATTTATTTACTTTTCTTAGAGCATTAAATTTGATTCTCCATTCTTCATCTCTATCTCTAAATTGTTTTAGGAGCTTATCTTATGAGTTTCCATTAGTATCCACGTGCTTTGTGTAGATTTCACAGGTTCGAGTAAGCATGACGATGTTAGTGGTCGAAAGCCAACTCTGAGAGTATCTTTTTTAACACGGGTCAAACTAGCGGTTAAACATGTCAGCTTTAAGAAGTTGGTAAATTTTTATGCAAACAAGTACCAACACTTTAGATTAAATGGGTAAAATAAGCATTTTCTCTTAAACATGTCGAATGGCTTAGTTCTATTAAACGGCTAGTTTTCTGGTTAATTGGGTCAGTTTCAATAAGCGATGACGTTTTACAACGAAAGTATTTTTTTACACGGCTCTAACCGGTGGGTTAAACGGTGTAGTTTTAAGAAGCTGGTAAGTTTTTATAAATGTGCAACAACACTTTTGATTTATTTCATCATTTTATCTTATGCTAAAAATTATGAGTGGGGATGGCAATGGGCCGGGTATGGTTAATCTCATACTAATACCTGTTGGAAAATCTTGTCCCATAGCTAACGCATTACTCGTGTCACACCCCAACCGATTGCGGAAACATCGGGGTGGGACGAAAACGAGATTGCAAGAGACTTCATAACACTATTTGTGACAATATTTAATAATTCAAAATTTCATTGATACTAAAGTGGACAATACATTGTTTCGAAATAAAGATACATCAAGTTTTAAATGACAATATAACATGAAATGAAGTACATGAATTAAATCTAGGTGTGTAACTAATCCACCCTAAATATATTTCTTCACCGCCCTCAACTAGAATTCTGCAACATGTATTAAAATAATATATAACAAAGGTTGCGAGCATACAAGTTTTCATACGTAGCATAATAGTAAAAAGAGTTTGTCTCAAATCCAATATGGTAACATTGCATACATTCGTTATTATCATACTAACATGTGTTTAATATATGTCAATCCAAAGTCTAACGCAATCGTGATTACCCAACATCGTCGAAACGAAAGGGTGTAAAATAGTTTACTTAACAATATCACAAGAATACGGGTGGTGCGTTAATCCTATAGCACTATATTTGTTAAGGTAGGCTAGCAAAGTTAATCAGCATATAACACAAGTCTAACATAGCATGCGATAACAAAAAATAAAAACAAGTATCATGTTATTAACGGATAGAGTATGTGTGTAAACATGTTAAATTGTGATTTATGATTTGTAATAGTGTACATGTTGCACTCAAAGTGTTTAAATAGAAATGGGATCGAATATTCTCACGGTTTTACAAAGCTTTCCTTTGTTATTCCGTGAAGGTTGGAGAGTTTGAGGATGGAACACCGAGATTACCCTACATCGGTAAACGAAGGTGTGTGAGTTTTGGAATGATAACGGAAGATTCGGACTTAGAATGTAAAGTGCAAAAAGTATGTATATGAAAAAGTAATCATCTAGTCTCAATACACCCGTTTTTGACACTATGACATCCCGTAGGGGTGAAATGTGGTTTCATGGGTTAAATACCCATTAGAATCGTAACGGCGTGTTTAAGGCTTAGATGATATAACCTATTGTTTAACAAGTAACCATAACGACTATTATCAAGAGTTCGGTTATGTATAAGGTTATATAAATGTATATAATATAATACATAGTAAGTCTAACATATATATCATGAATGTCAAATAGGTCAAGCATGGAGGTAGGATGATGAACATCCATTTAACCTATTGTGTGATTCACCAATACAAATTGTCGCAAGTACAATTCGATGGTCATGAATGAAATAAAGGAATGTACAAGAGATCACTATACCAAGTAGCCAAGTAATCTTCAACCCGGGTGAGCCAACATCGACATAGACTAAGTGTCGAAGGTTAGACGGGGCCGTGTCACTTTTAGGCTAGCAAACTACTTGGGATAGAGATGAGAAAACGTCAAGTGAAGTGTGGATTGTAAGTAGGGTAGCCCAAGCTATCCAAATAATCACACATACACAAGTTCAAACATGTTCATCATCTTGTGAGTCAAAACCCTTACAAAATAGAAAGTTTGAAGGGATTAAACACCTTGTAGATGGATGGAACAACCTTGTTTAAGCTCACAATCATAGACTTGATTTAGGAGCATAGGACCATAGGTTTGTTTTGAAGAAACACATAAGTTTGAGAAAGTTTTATACAAAACAGAAAGTTTATTACACTTATAACCTCAAATATGGTTGATGTTCCATCTTGGTTTTCCATGGAAAACCTATGGAAACATCTCTAGAGGTGTTCCAAGTGTTAAGAAACAAGAAACAAGTAGAAATGTGACGTATAAGTGAACTAGAACTCACTTGGAAAGTATTAAACTTTCTGATGTGTTACTGATTTGCAACTGAGTTTAGAGAGGTTTGAGAGGGAGATTAGAGTGTTTGTAAAGTGGAGAAAGTGTGGAAGTAGTGTGGGTTGAATAGGAGGTGATTAGGGTTAGTTAGGTGGTGATTAAATGTAAGAAACACACTAAACAAACACAAAATTGACCAATCCATGACCAGCTAGCAACATTCTGTTGATTATGGCTTCTGGCGGGGGCGAGAGGAAATGGGTGAAACAGTCGCGGCCCGCGAGAGGTTTGGGTCACCAAACTTAGTTGATTTTTGACACTTTTAGTCCCTGTAGTTTATGTTTGCTAGGTTTTAGGGTGTTTTTCGCGTAAAAGGCATAGTATGAGGGTTATTTATGTAATGTAAGCATAATAATAAGTATTAACAAGCATGATCAAGTATATGAATTGCGAATAAGTATCGTGTATGTCCAAATGATGTATAATTCATATATGTACGTATTGGAAAGTTTATTGTACGTTTTTAAAAATTGTAAACAAGTATCAAAAGTATAATGAAATCAAGCATATGAACGTGTATAATATGCTAAAACATGAATTTGTAAGAAATAATAAGTTTCATTTATGATCAAAGTCTCGGATGATACAACTAAATTACGATTACAAGGAATACAAGGTTCTCAAAAATAGAAATACAAGACATACTTTCTAATTAAGGAAAACGTGAAAAGCAGGGCGTTACAACTCGTCGGGTATTTACCCGTCAGGTGTCGGACATACCTGATACCTACATGTCGGGTATCAGGTATACCTGTTGGAATTTTCGTGTATATATATTTTTTTTACTTTTCTTTATAATTTTATGTTTTAAAAATCAATATGATATATTAAATTATGGTCACACCTAACGCATTACCCGTCAGGTATCAGACATACCTGATACCTACCTGCCGGGTATCAGGTATACCCGTTGGAATTTTCATGTATATATATTTTTACTTTTCTTTATAATTTTCTGTTTTAAAAATCTATATGATTTTATTATATAATGGGGTAACTTTGTAGAATAGTAACCAAGTTTTCTATATATTCTACTAAAGTCATTCAATATTTTTTTGTCCCTCTAAAGTCACTCAACTTTCTTATGATGTCCCAATTTTGCGTAATTACTAGGTTAACAGGTAACCTTGATAACGTGTCAGGTAACATTTTATTTTTTAATTTTTTAATGCTTGCATGGATTAAAAATAGTGACATGGCTTTTTAATTAAGAATAGGAATACAATTTTTTTTCTTTTGTCTTAAAATATAACAATTTTTCACTAAATAATCTAATTTGTTTAAATAATCAAACCTGCAAAGTGCAAACGTCGCTTTTCGTTTCCATCTGTTCATATAGAAACCATATCTTATTCTTTAAAACATTTTTCAATCATCAAATCACTAGAAAACATATTTTCTTCATTAAGCCCAAATCTCATTATCAAATCCCAAATCCAGTTCTTGTTTTTATTCATTGAACACCCAACCCCATTTTGTGAATCTTCAGCAAATCATGGCACAAGACCATGGCAGAAGAATGTAAGTTTGAAGGCTAATTATTCATCATCATCTCTGTTAACTCTAAATAAATTTGTAACAGACATTAACACATTGTCGGACTCATTTCGAAACCCTAAATAATTTCAAACAATTACGATTTACAAATCGATAACAATGGAAATACTTCGTGTGTTCGAACGTCGGTTTTATAAAATTGGTTCACAAGAATCGACTTGCAAGCATGGTCTTCAAGATCTGATTTGCGAGAATCAGTTTGCAAAAATTGATTTGCAAGAATCGATTAACAATTGATTTGATTTGGGAAGCGATAGATGAATAAGCAGACACTTTTTAAAACGATTTGATTTCTGAATTTGAATCTTGGATGAACATATATAGGTTTTTATTTAGGACACATTGATTTTTGATAACAAATGTTTGGGACGGTTGATTAACCCAAAATGCCTAAATTGTTATTAATTAAAATGTATATCATTAATTATAAATCCACATAATGACCTGACACATCATCTTGGTAACCTTCTAACCTGCTAATTGCATAGGATTAAAATACTAAATGAAACTTCAATGACTTTAATAAGACAAAAAAACATTGAGTGACTTAATTGGAACAAAGTGAAAACTTGATTACTATTATGTGATGTTTTCCCTTATATAGTAGTATAACTTGGAACACTTTGTTGCATTGAAGCTTGTACATCAAGCTTTGAAGATATAATATGCATATTATGGCTATACCCAATGTGGGTTTACATCTTTAAGCCATAGAAATTTGTTGCACTAAAGCTTGTACATCAAGCTTTGTTTAAGCCATATGAGTTTGTTGCATTAAAGCTTGTACATTAAGCTTTGTAGATGTATCATGCATCTTATGGTTGTACCTAATGTGGGTTTACAACTTTGAGCCATTGGAGAGTATAAGAGATTATTGCGTAGGGTGATCCGTGACTTTGTAGCAAGCATAAGACCATGTGTAGTGGGACTTGAGCTTTAAGCCCCTCCCTTAGGAATTATCTATATGTGACTCCTAATATCGATATAATTTGTAACACATGTATGCATTAAGCTATTTTATTTCATGCTTAATTGCTTTTTATGCTTAATGGTATTGTACAATGATGTACAAACACTCCACGCTTTATATTACTCATTACCCAATGCTATAAATTTTGTAGGTTAACACGGCGCAACGTGCGTGTGTGGTTGACTATACTAGAAGTATGAAAAAGAATCAAATCGGGTTAATTTCATAGATAGTCCCTATGGTTTATGGTTAGTTTCGTCTTTGGGTACTAATTTTTTTTAACGTGTTCAGGTTATATGACATAGGTTTTGTAACACATCCAGGTTCTAAGCGTAACCGCTGTTAAAAACTAACGGAAAAGACCCTCACGTGCACACCACGTGAGGGCATTTATGTCATTTCTCTCAAAGTGTTTACTGAGTTTTCTGTTAAGCTGCTTTGGTATCTGATGACCAGTTTTCTGGATTTTCTTGAACTATTTCTTTATTAAATTAAATTCACCAACACTTCAAAACTTAATATTTTTTATTTTGATGGAGATTTTAACTTTTTCGATTCACATGAAATCATCTATTGATAAGTTATTAGCTTTAGTGAAATGAACAGCATATGCTTGTATTGGGTTTTCTCTTTTGCTACTCTGGGCCTATATACACAGTTACACACACATTTGTGTATAAGCTTGTATGTATAAAAGATACCGCATGCATCGTCACAGATTGGCTTAAAAAGGTTACAAAACAAGAAATGAGAATATGTGTTTTCTCTAAATCAAACAGCAAGCTCCACTTATGAACATGTACATGGAAGTAGAAATCGCTTAATTAGTTAAGAGTTTCTAACTTAGTTCACCAAATATATTGATACACTTCTGGGCTGTTCTCATTTAGAGCCAGAATACATTAGAGGGTGTGGGCCAGAATCAAAGGGCAAAATAATAATAGAGATACCGGCCACTGATCCAATGTCGTCGTTTTAAATAATGTGATCGTGATCGTGATAGTAATCGTCAACATTTTTCCGGCACCAGGGGTTACCTTGGAACCATTTTTGTATTGGGATTACAATTTGAAATCTCAAGTCCTAATTGCTATTGTTGTCATCTATACAAGCGAGGATTCGATTGACTAGAGTTTCATCTTTGAGAGAAATGACTATCTGTGTAATTAACTCTTATTTTTGTTATGCGTATGTTGTTACAACATAAATGAGACCAAAGATAGTGGTTGGACTGGTTAGGCTAAAAGGCTTCGAGGGTTTCAGTTAGCCTAACGCAGGTCGTGGGGTCCTCCCACGTTTGTAGCACGCGGGGTGGATCACTTGTTTATTGATCGCTTTTGATTCCAGCTCGAAGGGAATTCGAGCAGTAATCAAGTTGTTGGCGAAGCAATGTAATTTGAAGTGAAGAAGAGAAGCAAGCAAGGAGCTTGTTCTCGAAGAGAAGAGAAGATCAAAGAGTATAGTGTTTACTCAACTGATCTGGGATGTCTATGCAAGTGATCAGAGCTGGTTCTTATAGGTGAGATATATTCCATAAGAGGAAGCTCGTAACCTGTGATCCGAGGCTATAGTGGGGGAATTACCCGTTTAGGGGTGAAGGCTTGTGACCTGCGGGTAAAAGCATGTTCTCTTTGCACATGTCTCCTTTTTCGGCTGTGAGGGAGTTGGTCAAGTAATTAGGTGAGTTGACTGGTTACTGTTCATATGCTTTTTGCTGTTCACCTGTGCTCGCGGGTTATGAACCCTTTAACCTTTTTACCTTTCAAGCGTTAAGGTGTTTTAGTCATTTTATTTGGTCTTGGGCTACCCCCGTCATCAGCCCCCCCAAGTCAGAGGTTTTTGGGAAGTAAGCTCAAAGACTTCTGACTTTTGCACATTATTTTATTGCTTGAAGGCTTCAAGGCTTGTAGGCTTAAAAGGTTCAGAGCGGTTGAGGATTTTGAATTTTGAACTGTTGACAAGACAGTTGACGCGAAAAGGACAGTTTTTGCAAGGAGCAGTTCCCGATTAACTGCTGTGCTATTATTGCGCCCTTACTCTTTTTATTTATTCATTTTTCTCATTTAAGATAGGCATCAAAATCTTTTTTCATTCCAGTCTCCTTCCCCATCTTCTTTCTACTGGGTTAGTTCTTACTTTGTTTTTTATTTTCTTCGAAAATTAAGGGTGCTCGTAAGGACTTGGCTATGAGTTTTTCTCGTTAAATCAAGAGGAAGTTGAGTCATTTTGTCTTGAATGGGGTATAGGGTTAGAGTTTAAACCAACTGCTCTGGCGATGGATGTTCCAATCGATCGGTGCCGGCGGTTCGATTGCTCTATATTGTCGTACTTCGAGTTTTCCAATCTTCGCCATCCTTTTTCGACATTTGTATTGAATGTTTTAGAGTATTGGCGTGTTTCTTTTGGCCAAATGCACCCGCAAGGTTTGGCTAGGGTTTTACATTTCGAGGTTTTGTGTCGATCGTGTGGTTATGATCCAACTTTGTTGTCGTTTCGCCGCTTCTTTCGCTTGGCGAAAAACGGTGATTGGTTTACGTTTGAGGCGTCTAAGGCCGATACTTGCTTGGTTTCTTCTATGGTCACCATTCTTTGTTCATGGAAAGATCGGTTTTTCTGGGTTTCGGACGAGATTGTTCCTTCAAAATGGTTTGGGGGCAACCTGTTGCCGTTCTTAACGAGCCGGAACCCCTTGAATCTGATTTGAATAGTTGTTTTCTTGAAGCCATTAGGGCTTGTCCTTCGAGGATTCTTCCGTTTCCTGAACACTTGTTAGTTTTGTTGGGTGTTAGCAAACTATGGGATAAAAATGATCGAGATCCCGTTTTAATGAGGGATGACAGGGTATGCGCTTTGTTTTTGGTTTGTCTGTTTAGATTTTGTTTTGTTGTCACTCGTGTTTTAAATCTATGTGTTGTTCTTTGTAGTTATCTCTGCGCTTGATTTTATCAAAAGTGATGACACATCGGACGTTGGGTTTACTAACGTTGAAGCCAAGAAGGGGGAGGATGCTGTTGTGAGAGCGATGGAACATAGGTTCGAGGGATCTGGTTATGTGAATGTGCTGAATGTTAAGGGATTTTCTAAATCTGTTGTGAAGGGTGCTACCCGGCGTTCAAATCGTCGTTTGATCAAAGGTGTTGACCAACCTTTAAGTTCTGGTCCCATTGATCCAAGTGATGAGGTGGAGGCTTCGGATGACTTGGGAACTGCTGTTGAGGGTGAAAAGAAAGGGTTATCTCTGATGGTTGGGAAGAAAAAGGCCGGGGTTAAGAAGGGTGTATCTGTGGTAGGCTAATATGCCAAAAGTGTTAGTGAGTCTGAAGGGTTGGACGTGGATGCCGTTTATATACCCAACTGGAGTGTCAAGGTTGGTGACAGCTTCAAGGATGCAGCTGTTTGCGAAGACGTGCTGAACCATTTTGCCCCTCCTATGGTTTGGGGTACTATTGCTGAGATGGAAGACGGCATGATGTTATCCCGTTTGATGCTGAGTGCTTGCAACTTTGCTGCGATGCTTCCTCAAGGGGTTGCCCGTTTTCGTAAACGGATGCATGAATATGAGGCATTTTCCAAGAATAGAGACAAGATGAAGGCCTCTATTGATGACTTGAAGAAAGAAAGTGAGGGTTTTGCTAAAAAGGAGGAGGCATGGGTGAAAAAGGCCGGGGAGCTTACTTAAAGGCATGAGGCAGAGATTGGTGATTTGAAGAAGCAGTTGGAGGCTTCTATGGTGGAGAAAGATAGGATGGCAGCCTCCCTTGCTCAAGCGACTGATGATAACAAGTGGCTTATTGAGAAAGGTTTTCAGCAGGTAGTTACCTACCTTCTTCATTCTGTCGAGTTTAATAGCGTCATGGGTGGTGTATATGGCAAACTTTTAGCCCATGGAAGGCATCAGGGCTATGTTACTGGTTACAAGGCTTGTGAATCCGGTGATCCTCAGGAAAAATCCTCTCTTTACCAACCCAAAGCTTTTCAAGTGTTTCAAGATTCGTTCCGGATATGGAGCAACTGACCTAGCCTTATGTGGGTGAGGTCTCTGAGTGTTTTGGCAAACCTTTATCTGTTTTGCAGGATTTGAAACCTCATGGTCTTGATGCCGCTTGTAAGAAGGTGTTAAAGTCTTTGTCCAAGAAACGCTCATGCTCGGGGGATAGTGAGGAAACCTTTTCTGGTGGTGGTGAAGGCCTGAAGGATCCAAGCCTTGAAGCCTCTGAGGTGGCTGGTGAGGGCCGGAAGAAGAAGAAAGCAAAGAAAGCAAAAGGTGTTGAAGCTGGTGCATCAAAGTTTTGTTGTGAGTGATGCAAAATGGAACTTTTTTAAACCCCATTCGTCGCTTTCTTAGCATCTTGTTGAACAATGTTATGTTATGTCTTTTGAACAATGTAGGTTAAGCAGAAACCCTTAAGGTTTCTATTGGTGGTTGTTGTTAGCCTTTGTGGCTTATTTGAACAATTTCTAGGTCTTGAAACCCTTAAGGTTTCTTATGTTGGTTAGCCTTGATGGCTATTGAAACAATGGTTAGTTATTATGGCGCTTATGGCCTTTATGAATATTTTGTGTTGATACTTTCGTTTGTGTATTGATGATGATTGTCTTGTTTGTTTGATGCGTCCATTTATCTAATTTCCTTAAGAAGTTTTGGTGTTGCGGTCATTTTAGCTTCAAGGCTTTATTAGGTAAAGGGCACATGTTGTCTATCCTTTATACCATTACTTGGTGTGTTTGTGTTTCGTAAACTTTTTAAAGTTTAAAAAAAGATTGATGTAGGATGTTCAAACTCGTCTATGAGACAAGTTTAAAAAAAATCTAAGTCTCATGGAGTTGTGTTGATTTAGGAACTCACCCCTTATATAGGTTCATTTAACCCTTGAACCTATTGAGCGATGTGGGCTGGGAGCTCATCCCCTTACATGGCCCTTGCCATGGAGTTTTTTGCAAGGTTCTCAACCTGATTATAGGATAGTTAAACAAGTTATGATAAAAGCTTCATCATTCATTCAAGAGGTTTTTCGTTTACAAAAGGGGAGATTATACAACTCTTGAAATACATTCTAAATTTCTTATCTATACATGGAACCTTTTAAGGGTTTGGCCATTCCAGTGGCTGGGAAGCTTCTTGCCTTCTGCGTCGGCCAACTTGTAGGATCCTCCTTTATGGGCCTCAAGGATTGTGTATGGCCCTTCCCATTTCAGGCCAAGTTTTCTTTGGTTTTCTTTTTTGCTGGCCTCGTTGTTTCGAAGCACGAGATCCCCTGGCTTGAAACGTTCGTGTTTTACCCTTTCATTGTAATAGGCTTCCATTTTTTGCTTATATTTGGCTTCCTGAATGGCGGCCTGATCACGAATTTCTTCGAGGAGTTGTAGTTCAACATGGTCTCTTTGTTGTTTGTTTCGAGGTCCATGTTGAGCGTTCTTTGTGTCACAACTCCGATCTCCGCTGGAATAACAACTTCTGAGCCAAATACTAAGCTGTATGGTGTTCTTTTATGGCTTGTTTTTTCCGTTGTTCTATCGCCCACAGAACGTTTGGGAGTTCTTTGAGCCAATTGTTTTCAAGTTTTCCTAACCGGGTCTTGATACCTTCTACTATACTGCGATTTGTTCTTTCGACTTGGCCATTGGATTGTGGTATGCAACTGAGCTGAAAACTTGGGTTATTCTGAATTCCTTGCACTATGTGCTGAAAGGCTTTTCAGCAAATTGTTTTCCGTTGTCCATGACCAATACTCCTGGCAACCTAAAGCGACAAATGATGCTTTCCACATGAAGTCGATGACTTGTTTGCCTGAGATCTTTGCAAGTGGCTTGACTTCAGGCCACTTGGTAAAGTAGTCCACAACCACCAATAGGAATTTCACTCCACCCTTGGCCGGTGGGAATGGACCGACAATATCCATTCCCCACTTGTGGAAGGGCCAGGCTGAGGAAATAGGAACCAGATCGTGCTTGGGGCTTTTGGGAACCAGGGCATGTATTTGACAAGCTTCACACTTCTTCAGTTGTTCGGTTGTGTCTCGATGCATAGTGGGCCAGAAGTATCTGAGATTCATTAATTTTGCAACCACTGATCTTGGCCCAAAATGAGCTCCACATATTACCTCGTGAACCTCATTGACTGGATATTGGCTTTGTTCAGGACCAACACATCTCAGCAACGGTGCAAGGTATCCTTTCTTGAAAAGGGTTTCCCCTTGCAACACGTATTGTCTAGATTTTATTCGAACCATTTCGGCCTCTATCGGATCAATGGTAATTCACCATTTTTGAGAAAATTTTCAATAGGAGTCATCCAATTAGGGCCTTCTTCAGTGATTACGTCTTGAACCTCCAATTCTTGAATGGAGGGGGTTTTCAACACTTCAACCAACACTTTCTTGGTAAGGGAGCAAACACAAGAATGCAAGTTTGCTCAAAGCGTCGGTTCTCTTGTTTTGGGATCTGGGGACTTGCTAGATGGTACATGCTTGAAATGTGTTCATCATTTCTTTTAATTTCTCCCGATACTTCTTCATATTGGGCTCTTTTGCTACATAGCTATCATTGACTTGAAACAAGCAACGAGTCTGTGAAGACTTGAAGCCTTTGAACCTTCATTTATTTGGCTATCTTTAGACCAACGATCAGTGCCTCGTATTCAGCTTCGTTGTTAGTGGTCGAAATTCAAGTCGAAGAGCGTATGTAAACTCTAACCCTTCAGGGTTGATTAAAATGAGCCCAGCCCCTGACCCTTCAATGCTGGAAGCCCCATCGGTAAAAAGCTTCCAAGCTTCAGGGTCAGACGGTTCAGTGGCGTTACATTAACTTCAATGGTGTCTTGCTTTGGTATTTCAACGATAAAATCTGCAGGACTTGGGGCTTTGATAGATTTTCTGGGGACATAGGTGATGTTATGTTCACCTAGTTCCACAGCCCATTTGGCCAACCGTCCTAAATTTTCTGGTTTTTCAAGCACACTTTTAATGGGTTGGTCAGTGACCACTTGCATTGGGTGTGCTTGAAAGTACCTTCGAAGCCTTCTAGCCATTTGGACTAGGGCTAAAGCAAGTTTTTCCAAAGGGGATATTTGATCTCACCAGTTTTAACGTTTTACTGAAAAATAAACGGGTACCTGAACTTTGTCTCGTTTGATAATAAAGACCGCGCTTATGGCTTCTTCAGCAACTGAGAGGTAAACATAGATTGTTTCTCCCCTTTCTGGGGCTGCTATGGCCGGGAGAGAAGCTAAGTGTTGTTTCATCTGGTTAAAAGTTTCTTCTGCCTCTTCCGTCCATCTGAATCTTTTTTGTTTGCACACCCTTTGAGTGTCTTGAAAAAAGGGAGAGACTTCTCAGCGAGCTTGGAGGTAAAGCGCTTCAAGGCTGCAAGCCTTCCGTTTAGACTCTCAACTTCTTTTTTGCTTTGTGAGGATTTGGTTTCTAGAACAGCTCTGACCTTGTTTGGATTGGCTTTTATACTTTGTTTCCCAACAATATGCCCCAAAAATTTGCCTTCTTCAAATCCGAATGAACATTTTACCGGGTTGATCTTCATGTTAATTTTTCTCAGGTTTTGGAAGGTCTCTTGAACGTCTCGAGCATTTGATACTTGGTTTTGCTTTTTATTACTAAATCGTCGACGTAAGCTTACATGTTTTTTCCAATTTGACTAGCAAATGCTTTGTCAATTAGGCGTTGGTAAGTCGCACCGGCGTTTCTTAGACCAAAAGGCATTTTTTGATAGCAAAAAATACCCTTGTCCGTGTGAAATGGGATTTTTCTTCATCTTCTTCTTTCATGAGAATTTGGTGATAACCTTTGTAAGCATAAGGAAACACTTAAAAGGATAACCGGTAAGAGAGTCGACTTTGAGGTCAATTTCTGGAAATGGATAACAATCCTTTGGGCATGCTTTATTCAAGTCTTTGAAGTCGATACACATCCTCCAAGACTTGTCGGGTTTTCGAACCATAATAGGGTTGGCAATCCATGATTGGTATTTCACTTCCCGAAGGATTCTGGCGAGAACAAGCTTTTCGACTTCTTGGCATGTTGCCAGGCTTCGTTCGGGAGCTAGACTCCGCTTCTTTTGGACCACAGGCTTGACATCTGGTGGTATTCTTAACTCATGTTCAGCAATGCTTGAGGGATACCTGTCATGTCTTCTGGGCACCAAGGAAAGACATCGCTATAGGTACAAGCAGCTTCTCAAGGTATGAGAGAGTTTCTTGGGATAGGTTTGTGTTAACCCTTATCCTTTGCTCAGGGTACTTGGGGTTTATGATCAATCCTTCATTGTCTTCATTTTTTGAACCTTCCCCTTCGATCACGTAAGCTTCTTGGGTCGGTTGGAGGGTTGCAATTCCTCTTTCAGTGGGAAACTTGACAGTGCCTTGGCCAACCGAGACAGCCATACCGAATGCACACTGTCCTGGCCTTCCTATGATAACATCATAGTTGGAAGGTATGTTGATAACCACAAAGGTGAGTGGTCTGGTTCTTTCCATTTGGCCTTCACTAAAACAGACATCAAGGGTTAGCTGGCCTAAAGGCTTGAGGGGTATGTCAGCGATACCTTTTATAGAGGACCCTGAGGGTTGAAGCCTTGAACGTTCTCTGTAACAGTTGAAGAACTTTTCAACTAATCTCGGTGGCTGCCCCTGTGTCGATGTAGGCTTTGCTTGTCTTACTTGTCCCCACTATTGCTTCGACCACCAGGGGTTTGAGAGTAGGTTTCCTTGAGGTGGTGGGAAGCAGACACATTGAAGCTCCCAAGCCTCCAAGCGTTGTTT
Organism: Scalesia atractyloides; assembly: GCA_947069175.1. Lineage (NCBI taxonomy): Eukaryota > Viridiplantae > Streptophyta > Magnoliopsida > Asterales > Asteraceae > Scalesia > Scalesia atractyloides. The sequence goes on along the minus strand of CAMTDV010000025.1, from coordinate 14,082,223 downwards.
TTTACGAGAAACCTCTTGATCGATGTTCACCATGCTTACTTCTTTGCTGTTTCCTTCAGCCATTTTGTCCCTGGCCCCTTTTACTAAATGAGCCAACTCTCCGGACTTAACGGCTTCTTCAATCCTTTTCTTGAGTTGAAAATAATCATTCGTGTGATGGCCTTTTTCTTCGTGGAACTCACAGTATTGAGTGGAGTTTTCATTCTTCTTACTTTTGGCTAAAGGTCTTGGGGGTCGGAAGTTGTGCTTGATTTCCTCAGTTGCTAGGATTTCTTGAGGGGTTTTGGTCAGGGTTGTGAAATTGACAGTTCTTTCTCTGCTTGGAGGGTTCCCGAGGTTCAGGTTTTCGGAGTCTGAACCCTTGAACCATTTATCGTAATGGCCGAAATTTCCCCTCTTTCTGCTTGGGCTGCTCCTTCGCCAGCTAGGTGCCCGTTTCCTTTGTTCTTTGATATCCACTGCTTCCTCTCCTCGTATATGTGCTTCGGCCCTTTCAAGGGCTTCTTCAAGGGTCTTGGGTAGGCTCTTGTTAAAGTCTCTTGTGAGATATTTGGAGGTGATGGCGTTCATAAAATCAGCCACCCTCATTTTTTCGTCTGCACCCACGTAGGTGAGACCTTCTTTTTTGTACCTTTCAATGAATTCTCGGAGACTTTCGTCGTCCCTTTGCTTGATTTGGAAAATCACAGTGGCATCCTTGTCGTATCTCCTTTGCTGTGAAAAATTGGCCAGAAACCCTTTGCTCAGATCATCGAAGCTTCGAACGCTTTTGGCGGGTAGGTCATTGAACCATATTCTAGCGGATCCAACGAGAGTTTGCATGAACACGAGACAACACTTAGCGTTGGACCATTTTTCGATTCTAGCTGCACCAGAAAAGATCTGGAGGTGATCTTCTGGATCCTCGGTTCCATCATATGTTTTTATGTGAGACGGCATCTTGATCTTTGTTTGGAAGTCATAGTCGGCGATTTGTTGGGAAAAGCACGATAGGTTGCTGGGCTTGTAAGGTTTTGCAAGGTCTTCCTCTGCCCTTGTAGCAAGATTATGACTTGTCGTTCCTTGGTGAGTATTCAACACTTGATTGATGAGCTGAGACCAAAGGAAATATGCCATCCATTTGGGGCATCAGGTTAAAGCCTTGAAGGTTTTCTGGCTGTGCAGCACAAGGCATTCCCATGGAGGCATTCATAACAGCGCCTCGTTGCAGAGGCAAAGTAGCCAATGCTTGCTCCCATGTGGAGGCAACCAGAGGGGGAATGCTTATCACTGGGGACTGCCATAGCTGTTCAAAGGTGGTTTCGTGCCCGACGGGTGCACTTGTCATGACTGGTTGAGAGGTGAATATGGGGAAGGCCGTTGGGTTAGGTCTTCCATAAGAATAAGGACTAGGGTTGAAAGGTTGTATATACCGTGCTGGAACCAGCTTCATGGCCAGAGGCCATGAGTTGTGAGTTGCTGAAAGGTGGAGGCGGTGGTCCTGGCGATAAAGACGGTTCTGGCTCATCGTAATCCAACCTTATTCTGACCCCCTTTTCCCGTTCTTGACTTACGTGTTGGTTGAGGAGATTCCTCAACCGCAAGAAATTTCTGGCAACTCCTTCTGTGGTTAAATCGACGCGTTCTAGGGCACTTGAGGTGCGATCTGTGGGGAAGGAGCCCCAGAACGGGAAGGAGTTGGTGTTTGGAAAAACTCAGGGAACAGATCCCCAACAGAAGTGTCTCCAGGGGTGGAAAGTGGGGTTGTCACAACCAGTGAGGCTGGACTAACGGTGGACGTTAAAGTACGTGGTACTTGATTAACTTCCCCCGGAGATCCATTTTCTGACATGCTGATCTTGAAGAAAAATGGAGCTACACTACTGGTCTTTTGAGAAGAATAAGTGGCGTAGCCCCACGGTGGGTGCCAACTTGTTGTTACAACAGATATGAGACCAAGGATAGTGGTTGGACTGGTTAGGCTAAAAGGCTTCGAGGGTTTCAGTTAGCCTAACGCAGGTCGTGGGGTCCTCCCACATTTGTAGCACGTGGGGTGGATCACTTGTTATTGATCGCTTTTGATTCCAGCTCGAATGGGATTCGAGCAGTAATCAAGTTGTTGGCGAAGCAATGTAATTTGAAGTGAAGAAGAGAAGCAAGCAAGGAGCTTGTTCTCGAGAGAGAAGAGAAGATCAAAGAGTATAGTGTTTACTCAACTGATCTGGGATGTCTATGCAAGGGATCAGAGCTGGTTCTTATAGGTGAGATATATTCCATAAAAGGAAGATGCTACAGTGGAGGAATTGCCCGTTTAAGGGTTGAAGGCTTGTGACCTGCGGGTAAAAGCATGTTCTCTGTGCACATGTCTCCATTTTCGGCTGTGAGGGAGTTGGTCAAGTAATCAGGTGAGTTGACTGGTTACTGTTCACATGCTTTTTGTTGTTCACCTGTGCTCGCGGGTTATGAACCCTTTAACCTTTTTACCTTTCAAGCGTTAAGGTGTTTTAGTCATTTTATTTGGTCTTGGTAGCCCCGTCATCAGCGTATGTAATTTATTTTATCAATATGTTTTGTTTATATGTATTTTGTGTATTTTTACAAAAATCATATATCCTGCATATTTATAATGTTATGTATTTGTGTTATGTGGCATGTATTTTTTATTTTAATATGATATAATATATTTGTATTCATGAAAGGAGCTTGGCTTCATGATGTACTAAGGCATTTTTTTTATATTATCATTGTGTTATTGTATTTAGTTTTGTTAAAACTATTATGAATATGTTAAAATTGGTTTAAGCTCCATAATTAGTTTCATTAAAGGAAGATGATCAATTCATGATAAATACAAAAAGATCCTTTTTATGTGACTTCAACCAACTGAAATACCTCATGGAGTCTCATTGCATATGTAGAATTTGTGGTTGAAGATTTATGACGTGTAAAAGTTTTTGTTAGACACTTAACTCTTCATATTTTCTTTGTTCTTGTGTGATGGATAAATTCGACTGAAATGACTAATCTATTCTTTGTGTACAACATTTGTATGATCATTTGTTTGTGATGTTTTTCCATCTCTTGCATGCCTTTGTACCTTTGTGGTTTTATGATTACCAAAAACAAGCATACATATCAAAACAATATTAAGGAAGGAATACACTATTAAAGTACAAGTTGATAGAGACCCATTAAGGAGGTTACGCTAACCCTTTGAGCGGGTCAAACTCCAAGAAACAAAAAGATAAAGAACAAGACTAATTTGATTCAACTTTTCTGCTTGAATTTCTCATGATTCCGATTACACTTTGAAGGATGAAATTGACTAGAAATGTAAACGTGGGTTCCTACAATTAATGACCTACAGAACATCGAATAAAAATGCAATCTATCTGAAATTTATCTACCCGTGATTATCATGCATGAATCACATAAAACAAGGAGTAGGTCATGACCCATTTAATCCAAAGTCTAGTGGTATTCATAACAGGTCGGGTCTTGCCCAAGGGCTGGCTAACTGGATTTTCCAAAGTAAGTTAAAGCTTGTTGCAAATGTAGTTCTGCCCCATGTCAAATGGGTGGCAAAACATTTGCGTTCTGATAAAAAAAACTTGATGTACCCATCCAACTCACAGACGAACAAAAAGATTTTAATTGATTTTCACAAGTTTTCACAAGATTTTAATTGTTTTTCACAAGTTATTGCGAGTTCTCGCAATATTTATGAGGATCGTTTGACCCCCCCTCCACACACACACACATCTATATATATATAAAACGATTATGTATTTGACAATATTTTACATAATAAGAATTCCCCCGTTGATGATGCACATGTTACTCCAGACACATTTATACACAAATCTAAGGAAAACTACCCAGAATGTCTAATGAAACTTGTTTTGTTCATGTCTTGGCAACATTTGATTAAAATTTAAAAAGAAACTTGATCCATTCAGCGTGTTCATTAAAACAATATACTATTTAAAGAAGGTTTGGTTTGTGATGGGAAAGTAAACCTTGTTTAATACAATTCACTGGTGAAAGGTAAACATCAAATTTAACCGAAAACCAAAAAGTGTTGAACTACGTGGATTTAATATGGGTGACTTTATGACTGACCTTCATTGTTAGTTAAAAAAAAGAAATATGAAGGCGACCAAGGGATATCTTGTACATTGATGAGGTGCAAGATCTTAGTATAAATTAGATTTATCTTATCAGATATATTTGTCACAATGCTAAGAAGGGATTTGTTTTTGTTGGTGATGTTGCACAACATATTGCTAGAGGTGTTGACTTTTAGTTTAAGGATATCTGATTATGATTTTATAGTATATTGTTAAGTATAACCATAAAGCAAGAGTAAATGTTTATCATATATGTTTAGTTTGCTCATAACATGAGATCTCATGTGGGTGTGCTTAATTTAGCTAAGACTGTCATTCACATCCCATTTCACTACTTTTTCAACTCCATATACATTTTGGATCCTGAGACTAGCGTTCTTTTTGGGGAAGCATCTATTGTACTTGAGACTTGAAATAATGATGATAACTTCTATTGGAACTACAAAAGAACAGATATCCAAAAGTCAAAGCATGATCCACTGATCAAGAAATAAGCAAAAGATTGAACCAGTCTCTCCCGTAAAGATAGTGAATCTTGAAAAACTATTCAGAACATCTGTTTAAAAGCATGGCTAACATCTGATGAAGACTTGGAACCACTGTACAAGAGTACCAACATCTGTTGAAGTATAGCATCTATTGAAGACAAAGCCCTAATCAAGACTAAGGTCTGATGAAGAAGACCAAACATCTGTTAGGCCAAACAGATGCTTGGACAACTACAACATAGGATAACTTAGACAGTGGTTTCTCAATGTAACAGCACTTTATCTCATCAGTGTTTAGAATAGCCTAGATCAGATGATAAGATTTGCACAGATGTCTACAAACATCTGAGAATCTTTTCTGTTAGAAATGTTACATGTCACTATCAGGGTGACGTCAGCAAATCACCAAAACAGAGCTTTCGTACTTATATAAATAGATCCCACCTGTTAGTGATCTATTTATCACACACACATCAATTTTCTCTTGTACGAACTGATTTGTTTGTGTGATCAACGGAGGGGGAGTCTGTAGAGTCAATCAAGTTGTAAAACATTTGAATCTTTGATGATTAGTGAAAAACAGTCGTTGATGATGACTTCAGTTTGTGAATATTATTGTGATAATCAATACTTCTTTTCATTTCCTTTTCTTCCTTTAGTAAACTCTGGAACACAACGTCCTGAGGGTATGCTTTAACTCTCTTCAACTCCACCTAGGTGCTACATCCCTAACTTTTCTCCATTTCACTCCATCTCACCTAAAGGAAATGTTTTAATCTTGTCTACCAAACCCTATTTTTAGTGGTTTTGTGTTTAAAAAAGAAAAAAAAAATTAATTCAAACTCTTAACATCTCGTTAACATGTTAACAAATAACCCATTTAACGCCCCTTAACACAAGGAGGGAGTGGTGTGCAACGCCGGTTAACGTGTAATGTCACTGTTAACACCCTTAGTGTTAGGTTTTGGGGTATACTTTAACCCTCCTCAACTCCATCTAGGTGCCACATCACCTACTTTTCCTCAATTCACTCCCCCACCCAAAGGAAATGCTTTAATCCCGTAAACTCCACTGAACCCTATTTTTTTATTGGTTTTTGGTTTAAAAAGAAAACAAAAATTAATTTAGCCTAGAACATCCCGTTAACATGTTAACAAATAACCCCTTTAACGTCCCTTTAACACAAGGAGGAGTGGTGTGTAACGCCGGTTAACATATCATGTGACCCTTAACACCTTAGATGCTAGAGTACACCCAAGGTGTTACAAGAACAAAAATTTCAATATATAACTTTATTTATGATAAAATTAACAACTTATGTTATGCTTTTTAAGAATTTGCCCTTTTTTATAATGAAGTTAATGTTCATATTTGGTCATCAAGTTCCATTGTGTTCATGGTTAGTGTAGGTGTCAATTTGTTGGTCAACTACCATCATGTATTAGGTCATGCACAAGGAGTTTGACAAGAGGTTTTGTAGTTTCAATGTATTTTAAAAGCATATTGCCTTCGGTGGTTTTACCAAAAACATACTTATGGAGATCCTATCAATAAAGTTTCAACATTCTCCAAAAATAATTGAACAAACAAATAAATATAAATAAATAGTATTTTACTCCATATAACAAGATAGGTATAATCACTATTTTAAAAAGATAGCTAAGTAGGAACACTATGATCTTGATTTTTTATTTTACTTGCTTTTGGCTTTTAGCTTTGGATATCCCAACCTCATGTCCCCATCGACAATAATTGGATAGAAAGCTAAGATGCTATAAAATAAAACATTTGGTTTATAATCAAACCCTCATCACATTCACATACACACCACACCATATCTCTCTTTTGTTTGGTAACATGGAAGATGCATATAGACATTTGAATTTGGAGTGGGACAACCAAGAAGAGGTATAAGCATCTTCTTTTCGCAATCTCATTTTTTTTAATAAGATAGCTTCTAAGGTTAACTTGTTTTTGGATTCTCATGTATATGGTTGTTTATTGTGATGTCTAATATATGATTTAGGCAAATGTTGCTTGAAACACCTATGAGAAAATGGCATTTCAATTGGTACTTTGTCTTTACTTATTTATTCTTTAAAGTTAAGAGTTGGGTATAAACTTTTATATATTGTGATGGTTATAGGATCAATGGAAGCTTGCTCAATTCCACTCAATGTTGAAGTTGGAAACAAGAATCCATGTGTCCATAAAGAGATTGTATGAAGAGAGATGAAGTCTTGCATATCAAATGTCTCTTAAAGAAAACCATCAACGAAAGAGATATTTCCGATTCAAATGTCGAATACTTTCAAAAAACCTTCTTCTTCCGCATAAAAGCTAATAAGTTGGAAGACACTGCTTCCTTGTAAGAGTTACTCACACTAGTAATATAGAAGATGGTTCCATCATAAACCTTGATTCTTCGACGACTCAAGAAGCCATTCGAACTTCATTACACTTTGAATCACCACTAGCACCTTCGATGCTGTCATCACATGTGCTTGATAACGTTGCTCTGACAAAAAAGTTGCCGGAGAAAGGAAGGTTCTTACAAGCCATGATGGATGCGGGTCTCTAGTCCAAACCCTTCTTCTAGTAGGTCCACTTCCTCGATGGCAAAACACACCATCAAAACTTAATGCAATCAAGATTCCGCATACCACCACCCCACTATCATCAACAAATGCTCGTAAATTATTCCCCCATCAAGATTCACGTGTAAATGCGATCACATGTGATAGCGGTTTGAGTTGTATGAAATGAGGTTTAAACCATAGTTATTAAAGTGCTTGGTTGTGATTTTCTTCGGGCCACCAAGAATCAAAAAGTTGTTCACCATTGATCAACTAGTGCATTGATTCCCCTTTAATCATATTCAAGCTACTATATATGTCATTCCTGCATTTTTCGTATTTATTTTGAATTAGAAGACTAAAGTGGGATGAAAATGATGGCTAATATGCACTCTCTTATTATCCAACCTTTGTACACGTCTCTTTCGAGTTTAACTATTTAAGTTGAGTGAATCTTAAAAGGATCAAGAGATTGTTATCCATTATATGTTGTTTGTAAATGTTAAGACTATAGTGATATGGTTCAACCTTTACACACATGTGTATACGAATGTTTCATTGTTATCATATGGTTCTACCTTTACAAGTTATTAAAAAATATATAGTTACAGTTTATGGCTATCTAAGTTATTAAAAAATAGTTACAGTTTATGGCAATCTCTAAAGTTTCTCTTATATATTCCATATTAAATGCCTTTTGCTATAAGGAAGACCCATTTGATTCAAGGATACAGACTAGTATAGTATTAGATGATGCCCGACCTATTTATCCTGAAACAAACATATTCGTTTACCTTAACCATACACACAAACATTTTCTTTTTTTTTTGTTTTTATTTTCATCTTCATTTGTTCTTGGGTAACATAACAACAATCTACTAACTCACTACTTTTAGTTTTTATATTTCTAATTTACTCAGGTGTAACCTTACACAAATATTATAATAGTAAAAAAATATTTGAAAATCGTAACAATTAACAGAGATACCATACCTGCTAATTGCAGAGAAACCTAATGGATCATTGGCTAAAATATAAGACATTGTTTTTATGATAAATATGAACTGGAATTACCAAAACACATCCCATTACCATCCCACTCACATGTTTTGATATATATATCTTTTTTTTTACCATTTCGAAGTTGTAAAATATAATTTAACTAGTTGTTGATGAAAGGTAAAAGATAGTAAAATATAACTTTTATTGAGTGGGGTTAAAATAAAAAAAATAAAGAAAAAGAAATGCTGCCTTTCTTTATGATGATATAAAAATTTAAATCGATTTTTACATCTCATAGGGTACGTTTGTTGGTTTATATTAACATAAAATGTTGCAATACAAAAACCATAACACAGGGGGCCAAACTGCCATTTTCCAATCTTATCGGGTCAAACCGGGTTTTACCCGTATAACCAAACCAACCAATGAAACCCGTGTATGACCGTCAATAAACTCATAGCAGCAAATATTATACGCTCGTCATCAATTTGGGTTCTAGGGTTTGTTCGCGAACACACAAACCCCAAAATAACTCCACAAATCGCCCCTTCTTAGATCAATTTCTCTGGTAGCAACTATTATCATCACATCAAAAAGGTATTATACCTCTTTAATTTCATTCTCTAGGGTTCTTATTCGCCTTTTGAATCGCCTTAAACAGATTACACGTCTTCTTTATTTTCACGAAGCTTTTTATCCTATTTTGTTAATTCGTTCTGCAATTTTTCAGCAATTAGAGTGAACTTTGTAATATAGATCAGGATTGAGGGTACAGATTGTTGCGAGTTGTAACTTATAACCTACTATTTTTATTTTGGATACTATTGTTACACAAAGGTTTTGTAGTGTTAAAAGGAATGAGATTGTGGATGTTGCAGTAAGTTTTGTTGTTAATTTTGTGTTATTGTTGAGGAAATTGTAGGAAGATATGCTTGATAGTTGATGTAAGTACTACTTTTTATCATTTTTTAGGTCAAGTATCAACACAAGAAACAGCTGATTTTAGATATAAAGAAATGAAATTGTGGATGTTGTTGTAAATTTTATTGCTAATCTTGTCATATTGTTGAGTAGTTTGAGGAAATTTTAAGAAGATATGCTTGATAAGTTAATGTAAGTACTACTTTTTATCATTTTTAGGTCAAGTATAAACACAAGAAACAGCTGATTTTAGATATAAAGAAATGAAATGGTGGATGTTACTGTAATTTTGTTAATTTTGTCATATTGTTGAGCTGTGTAGTTAATATCCCGATCACAGATATATATATCGGTTATCGGTCCCTTACCGAGATAACAGTACAAAATAGCAGTCAGAATATCGCTACGCGATCTTGACCTATATTGGACCGATACATCACCGATTTTTCCGAGATCAGTACCTTTCTTATCATTTCTATCATTTGTCTTTCTTCTTATTGCTGTTATTAGTGTTTTAAGTCTTAATTGTTAGTTGTTACTGTTAAATGTTAGTGTTTAAGTCTTAGTCGCTTCCTACTTGCTACAATTGTTAGTGTTTTGCAAGTTTCAAAAGGTTAATTTGTTAATGGTAAGAGAGTATACTGAATTGTTAGTGTTACATTGCTATATATATAAATTTAGAATGATATTAAGATTACTGCTATCCCACCGATATCCCACCGCGATAACCGATATCTCAAATATCGGTCCTTGACCGCATTAACTACTTAGTTGTTGAGCAATTTGAGGAAATTATAAGAAGTTATGCTTGATAGTTGATATAAGTACTACTTTTTTTATCATTTTTAGGTCAAGTATAAACACAATAAACAGTTGATTTTGGATATAAAGAAATGAAATGTGGATGTTGTAATTTTTATTGTTAATCTTGTCGTATTGTTGAGTAATTTGAGGAAATTGTAAGAAGACATGCTTGATAGTTGAGATAACTACTTTTTATTGTTTTTTAGGTCAAGAATAAACACAAGAAACAGCTGATTTTGGATATTCTTGAGAGGGGTATCTGTGTGGTTTAGGTGATGGAGATACCTATTAAGCCAATTGATCAACTCTTGGAGAGGGTTCTTTGCATGAATATCCTTTCATCGGATTACTTTAAAGAGCTTTACCGTTTCAAGACTTATCATGAAGTGATTGATGAGATATATAATCAAGTGGATCACGTGGAGCCGTGGATGACTGGGAATTGTCGTGGGCCTTCGACTGCGTTTTGTCTTTTATACAAGTTCTTCACCATGAAGCTTACAGTGAAGCAAATGCATGGCCTTTTGAAGCACCCAGATTCTCCGTACATAAGAGCGGTAAGTTTAGTACTTCTTATATAGTTATATCAATAATTTACAGTTATGTTTATGGCAGAAAATTCTCTTTAAAGATAATTTATTTGTGTTAGTATAAATTGTTTGGAGAGTTTTCTTAGTCATCTGTGGCTTTTTGGATAGTTCAGTTGTTAAGCTTTTGTTGTAAGATGTTATTAGCTTTCACAATGGTTTAAATCAGTGACGAAGTTTTATCGGCAATATTGCAATACATGACATGCGTGATAAATACTTTGCGCTGGGCAAGAAACATCTATGTTTTTTTATTGTCTTAATGTTTGTACTTTGTAGTACTTCCCATTTTGAGGCAAACGTTTGTGTCTATTTATTTCTTACCAACAAGGTCATCAACTAAGATGATATGGGGTTAAGGTCTTGATTAACTCGAGCGACCAGTAAAAATTGCAAGATAAAATGGTCAGTGACAAAAAGACATTATCTTAAAGTAATTGGTGTATTTTAAGCTATAAATGTTAAATGTTGTTGAACAAGAGGTCTGATCTGGAAGTTTATATGGTTGTTAATAATGGGTTTGAAAAACCAGAACTTTAAATATTAATGAAAAGGTTTGGCTGTTCTGATGTAAACCGACTTCATTCTGCAATGCAGTTTCTTCTGCATGAGTTTGACTGGTATTGAGTTAATGTTTTATGTATTATTTGCATTGTGCTCAGTTAGATTTCATGTACTTGGCATTTATGCCTGGGCTACAAAACATTTATATACAGGTATTAATGAATCATTTATTTTTGCAGGTTGGATTTCTATACCTAAGATATGCTGCAGAACCCAAAACTTTGTGGGGTTGGTTTGAACCGTACGTCAAGGATGATGAGGTAGTTTTTTTACTTATTTTTTATTTAGCACAGTTAGAATTTGGTCCAAAATGTTAATTATGTTTACTTTAGTATGTTTCGGTTTTGATTTTGATTTGATTTTGATGATTTGTGTGGTTATACTGTTCAGTGTCTTGATGTCTGATGTCCTAAGGTCACATAAATTATAGAGAAAGATATTTGTGTCTGAGTTTGGTAAGGTACACTAAGTAGATTCACTTATAATAGCTGCTGTTTAATTTTAGTGGATACAAGTCTCTTTACCTTCTATAGGAGTTAAACAACAAGGGAGTAACGGGGAGAAATGATGTTAGCTATATTACTTGTAGCAACATTAAAGTTTCTGTTTATTCACCTTTTGGAACAAGTTCTATTATTTTAGAGTCGAGTAGTAACACAAATCACAGATTTGATTTTTGTTATGGCTAGAAACTCCTGGAACTATCATGATCTGTATACTAAGTTGAAGACAGGGCTGGAACCTGGTTTTCATACTTACCTACTACGACATAATATACTTCAGTTAGTTAATCGAAATGAGAAGATTAAGATCAATGTGCTCTCCTTTAGTATATGATAGCCAAATTTGCTTTATATTTTGTGCTATTAAAGTATCAGATGATATTCTTTGATCATTTTAACTGTTTGTTTTCTTTTGTACTCATTCAAGAGTTCGGGGAATAAAGGAAGGCTCACAAGTCCTCTGCAGCTTCCATAGGTAGCATTACACTTGTGTCTTAGGAGCCATTTTTGGAGGCGCTTATATATTAGTGTAACTAGATATTTTTTTTATTAATGTGCACCGGGTCTATTTGGTGTCTGATTTGTGAATATTAAGGGCATTTGTTTTGATGTCTGAGTTGTGGTTTTTTTTGCTAGGAGTTCTCGCCTGGATCTAATGGCAGGATGACAACAATGGGCGTATATGTGCGGGATTTACTTCTTGGCCAGGTCAGGTGCCAGTCAAATTTCTGATCTCATTTGGTCATTTTACTATTTTCTGCTATTTTAGATCTAAATTATCTCAAGCTGGTCTTCTTTTTTCTTTGCAGTACTACTTCGATACACTCTTTCCTCGCATTCCCGTCCCTGTAATGCGGTCAATTACAGCAAACCTTGAAAAACTGAAACTCCCCACCAAACATTGTGGGGTAACGGGGGAATCCACCCGTGGGTCCGATGACATGGCTCGTCGACCGCCATCTGTCAAAGCAGCGCTTTCAGTTTCTTTCGGTCAGCGGGCCCCTCATCGTGCATCCACACGAGATTCCTCTCCTGTTCGCCGCACCCTCCCACCACTACCTTCCTATGACCGGAAAGATGGCGATGATTCCCGCCGATCTCCTTCCCGTCACCGTAGCCAAAGTCGTGATTTGTCTGATCGGGATTACGACCGAGACAGGGGCCGGGACCGGGATCGTGACCGGGACCATGGAAGGGACAAGAAGACAGAGATAGGGATGGGGATAGGGATAGGGATAGAGACAGGAGGCATGATTATGATCGAAGGTACAGGGAAACAAGTTGTAGAGACTACCACAGGGAATCGAGTTCTCGAAGAAGCCGAAGCAGGAGCCGCAGTAGAAGCAGGAGCAGAGCCGGAGCCAAAGTGTGCGTGTGGATTATAAACCGAGTCCGAACAGAGAAGAATTAAAAGATAGGACATCTGTTTCCAGCAACTTAGCGAAACTTAAAGACATGTATGGTGACTTGACTACTGAAAAGGATAGCGGTCCAAGCGGTGGCAGGGTTAATAACGGTGCTGAAGAGGTCATTCGGCTCGGTGGTTCTTCTTGGAGGTAACCTTGTCTCCGTCTACCAATGAATCCATATATGGTATGGTATGGTAACGAGAGAGTGGCATGTATGATTTACTATTGTGATTAATATGTGTTGCTTTCTTTGGGTTGAATTGTTGAATGTATGCTGCTGTAACACTGATTAGCTTATCAAACTTTTACTCATACAATTTTCAAGCTTTATTTATTAGGGCTTTAATTTGGTTGTATCAACAGTTGGTGGTCGTGCAGTATATTTTTTTTAACTGATCAGGGCCTTCCAGGGGGCAGCTTTCCTAGGGCGGGAGAGGGAGGCCAACCCCCCGAACTTTTCGCTCAGTAGTGGAAAGTATGTAGTTTTCGTATAGAAATTTTTGGGTATATACGTTTTCGACCCCCCGGTCTCGTATAGAAATTTTTATAAATTTTTGGGTATATACGTTTTCGACCCCCCGGTCGGAAATCTCAGGCTTTGCCACTGGGCCCTTCTGGTTGTGTATTGCATCTCTAGCTGTTGACTGCTGGCTGTGGCCGCGGGAAGCCATCGTGAGGTGGGTGAAGAATGCAAACTACGTTTTGGTAGGTTGGAGAAAATGAATTTTTTGATAAAATAATCATATTTGGTTTCTAAATTTGTCAAAAAAAATTGTGATGTGGCGGTGGTAGGGATGATGAAAGTGGTGGCCGTATAGTTTGCGGCTGTTGCGGTTGTGAGGGAGAGGTTCCAATCCTAAGGTGTTAGAAACACCATTTTTTAGGGACTTATCATCCTAGATATTATTGCATCACCATCCCGAACGATACATGACCTTCTCTTTCACCATATTGAAACACATTAACACACGCCCATGGCCATAATTGTGTGCTTCGTCATCACGGCCTAACGGTTTGTTGTTAGCGACCACACAAGTAGTGGCGGATCTAGAAGGTCAACCATGGGTGTATTAGTTTTGTACAAATACTAACTACCTAGTTTAAATGAGATTCATGGTGCATGTGGCCTATTCATGTGAGATCATGAGAGTATAATGGATTGACCTCTTGATATTCCAAGAAGTTGGTAGTTACGAGTAGTGCTACTAGCCCATCCCTCGCTCACAAGGACATGTCGAATAACACCAAATAACCACCCTCTTGATTGCTGTGTACATTTCCATCACCTACCATTCCAATTAAAGTTTTTCAAGGACCGTGTTTAATATGTCCCCTAGTATAACGACATCAAACGCACAACGCAAATAATCAACCTCACAACATCCATCATAAGAATGAGGAGATTGGTGTATTCCAGATTTCCATTTTGGCATGTCATCAGGATACTAACAAACTCCTATATCACCTAACTAACGCACGACGAAATAGTAAATTATCATGTAACACACACATTGGAAGTGATAACTAAGTATATTCTAGCAAACATTTCAGATAAAACCTAAATATAAAAAAAATCTCATTATAATACTCAAAGTTTTAAAAGAGCCTTTATTTAGGCGATTATAGTAACAAAAATATTAAGTTTAGTCAATTTAATCATACATTTACTTTGACCTCAGACTTAGTCAAAACAAGTAGAAAACCCAACAATTTAAAATTAAAAAAGGAAATTAAAGCCATAATATTTCCAAGAGTTAACCATTTCCCCCTCTTTTTGTACACGTTCCTGATCGACATACGAGCCAAGACATTGGTCCACACGTTACTTGATGGCGTGTGTCTTTAGTATGGATGGGGTCATGCCAAATACTGATAACAGTTGTTTGTGATACATCAATTTTGATGATGAATTGATGATATTTTGAAGAATGTAAATACTTGGACACATGATGGGCAGAATAAAGTCCCAATACATATGACCCTCTACGAGACACTTAACTTATGTAACTTCAAATACCAATCTCTATTATATGGAGAAGGATTCTAACATCGCCGGTGTTTTTGAAATTAATCATGACATGTGATAAGCTGTTTTAGAAAAATTAACGGTAAACCAGTTTAGTCGACCTCAAGCTTGGTTCGTTTAAGCTAACATAGGCTGAGCTCAAGCTCGACTAATTTAAGTGTGTATATTTATTGCATAATATATGCTCTTTATTTTTAACATAATCATATGTTTATATATAATAATAATTACAATCTATTTATATACTTATTATGTTAAATAAAAAAATATTATTACAAAATTAAAATTGTTATATTTATACAAGTGATATGCTCGTTTAACTTCCTTAGCCTAGTTAAAGCTTAATGTATAAAGCTCAAGCACAATGCAAATTATTACACGAGCTCTAGCTCAGTCTAAAGCTTAAGATCACGATTTTTGGAACTCGACTTGACTTAAGGTATTATATTTGTATTAGCCAGGCGATCTCTGGAATCTCACTAGTGTATCATCATCTTGTTTACAGACCGATTGAATATTGGTAAATGGGGTGGATTTAACAAAAGTTAATTCCTTATATGGTAAGTAATGAAGTTTGGTGACAAATATATAGGAAAATAAAATTGTGATCTTGATGAATATTTATATTTCCCTTTTTGTCCTCCACGTTCACTAGCCAAAAACACACCTAAGTTTGGATGTTTGGAGAGGAGATGGGAGATTTTCCAAATCAAAGCATTTAATGTAAGATATTTGTTGGTGGATTTCAACAACATGATATATATATATCAAATATAGAAGTCGTTAAAGTGAGTTTTATCAGTGGCGGATCGAGAAGTTTTTTTCCAGATGGTTCATTCTGGTTGATTCTCACTAACTCTAACTATTTTTTTTCCTAAATCGTACAAGGTTTTTACTATTTATTTTTTCAAACCGATGGTGGTTCTAGAGAACCTCAAAAACCCCCTGAATCCGCCCCTGAGTCTTTCGATTTTGTGTTAGGTTTAAGGAATTAAACCCTAAAATCTCTATTTATATTTAATTTTTATTATTATATAGATCTCATCTTTTAGTGTCTTACATCAACAAATTTTGTAGTGATTTTCAAACTTTTGAATTGTATACCATGTATCATAGTCCTATGGTCATTCAACCACAATGAAGTCGTTGTGACCTACCACAACCTACCACAATCGGAAACAATTATAGATATATACACACAATAGTACACCTATATGTCAATTTCATATTAAAAAGCGTTTTGGCCAAATATCATACATCTTTAATTAAAATTGGACCTATATACATTAATTTCGTATTTAAAAGCGTCCTTGTCCAAAACTGAACACATTCTAAATGACATTTTCAACTAGTAAATACTTTATTCATTTCATAAGACAAAACTGAAAAGTGTATAATACTTGACTCAATTTCACACTTATTTTACAATGAGTGGTATTCTTAAAAGAAAAGTTATTTTTTTTTCACTAATAATGATAATTAGACTATGTATTATACCATCTTCACATGATCGGGGTGCTGATATAGTGGAGCTTCCGGACTGGTAAAACCATGCCGCTATACCTTATATGCGACACTGCAAGTGGAAGTCCTGCCGGGGTGACAATATATACCAAGAGGTAACCTTCCTCTCCCCTTATTTTTTACCGTTATCCAATGGTAAAATTAAAAGAAAAATATCTTTTAATAAAAAAAATACCAGATTCACCTCTTATAAATACCACTTTAAACTTAATAGTTTTATTGATCTATTTTATCATTTTTTTTCTACTCTCTTATTATTATAAACTTTGATACTCTTTAAAAGTTCGATTCAAATAATCTCAAGCCAAATCCTCTAGCACGAACCCGAAACCTCTGGCTTGAATGTTGTAACATGTACACGTGTTTACAAAAATGATAAACATTCTTGTCCCATTCCAACATAATCAGTTACGACATGAAAATAATTGGACTTTAAGTGTTATTTTTAAATCATTTGTGGGAAAAACATTCGTGTTCAATTAAGGTGTTAACTAATTTAACCCATTTAATTAAATATGGTATTTTAACCATTTAATACATCCAATCAATCTATTTACAATTTGATCACAATTTTTCAAACCTGTTTAAATCGTTTAGATAAATTAATTAAATAGGTCGTGTTCATTTCATGCCTTGAGTAGCTGTTAATATGTTTGACACGAAAAAATACATTTAAATTCATCAGCAAACTCAACCCAACAATTTGCAAAAGTGGACAATCATACATCCTATCCATCTATCATGTGCCTCCATGCGTTGTACAATCAAACAAAGCTATCACTGTTTAAGGTATTTTATAACCCAAAAATTATTTCCGATGTTAAATTGTGGGTACACGAGATACACACCCGGTTACGTAAGTAGAAAAAAATTGTCGAAAATATGTCATCTACGTTTGAATAGACAAATCGACCCGAATTAGTTTTCTACAAGATCACATCATATAATCTTGATTCACTATTATGTGGCAACTTCATATATTGAGTTTTTATATAAACCACAAAAAATGGATAACCGAGAGACCACTAATTTTACAATGTAAATGATTATAAAAAATCAGTTTTAAATTAAAAAAAAAAATCATTTTCACATAACTTCTTCGAAGCTTATTCATATAAACATATGTAGAAGCCGTTTAAATAAAAAAGATGCAATTCTTTTTACTTATTGTAATTTCTTTTTTTACTTTTCAGAACTGTATTTAAAACTTTTTTTATTTTCTATTTTTCAAATTTTTTTATTAAAATGCTTTTGCAAGTGTTTATATGAAAAAGCTCGAAAAATAATTAGATAAAAGTTAACTTTTTTGCTTATAAAAATGAAACTTTTTATAGGTTTTTTTATATGAGTCCCAACTCTCCGATTTTTTATACTTCCTCATTGAACCTCTTTTACGTAAAAAATAATATATATCATGCTTTGGCTTCTAAATTCTTGGATGGAATCATTTCTTGTACCAGAGGCGTAGCTAATATATTAGATGGGGTAGCTAGCACATGCTACCCCTCAACCCCGTCTCTGTATCGTTTTCGTAGTGTAAACAAAAATAAAAAAAATGCAAAGATTTAAACGAGAACACTATTAAATAATTAGGAACTAAAAGAACACATATTTTCTTTCATATCGACTTATATTTCAATAGATCATTGTTAAGATATCTCTCTTTTACATCTCTTTTAGTGCATCGTCCTTTCATGAATTCGGATTCGTTCTCAGTTCCATGATGAAATGATAAAAATGATTTTATTAGTTTCTAATTATGACGTCGTCACCCTCGACCGAAAGCGCCACACCATAAAAAATATCATGTATGGTTTAGTTTTTCTTCTGACTATCGTTGTATTGATTTCGTGTTTTAGTGTCTTACTTCAACCTAATATTGTTGTGTTTTTATCAAACTTTTGAAATGTACACCATATGTCCATATAACATATGCCTAGCGTACGTCTTTCCACCACAATAAATACACAAACAAACATATAACAATTTCATATTAGAAAGGCGTCCTTTTCCACTATATATATATCCCCTTAAGTGAAATTACACCTGTATACATTAATTACTTTCATATTAAATAGGTGTCCTACTGTCCTTATCCAAATTCATACAATCTGAAAGAAATCTTATATTAATATTATGTAAATGTTGATAAACACATTAAAAACTTCGAAAACAAACATTGATCTTACAACAGAAACGGTTTTTTAGTGATAATACCTTTTAGGACCTTCCGAACACAACAATAAAATAATCAAATTTTGAATATGATAAACACTGTAATTGTGTAGGTGCGTTTGCAATTGCTTTAAATATGTTATACAAGTGATTTGAGTTTGATTTTTAAATTTACAATTAGTGGGTTGAACCAGTGTTGCGACGAGCCAAACCCAGTCGCGATTTTTTATTTAATACTCATTAGAGTCGTATTTTTTTAACACAAGTAAATACATGAGTCGTATTCAAACTCATCATTTCAAACATACAAACATCAAGACATAACATATTTCAAAACTAGTTAATCATACTAGTCATTTTATCTCTCACAATTTTTTTTAACGGCTAAATCACACACCCACTAAAACTGCTTCTAAATCTACATCAATAATTATCATAAGATGTTTACTCTAGCCGACACTTGACCAAACACGTTCGTTTCACCTAACCTACTAAACGTACCATAAGAACTCTCAAACACCACAGGAAACATAGCATCAGTCCGACCAAGATACCCATTACCATCAACATCCCTAACAACTCCAACATTATAACACGTAAAACCGCCACCACTCGAACCACATTTAAACGGACAATTCTGAATCTGGTAGCTTTGAACTCCAGGCATCATAACATCTTCAACAATCTGAAAACAACTTTCCGGCTTGTTAAACTCTCCACCCGTTGTAACAATATCAACATCGTTTATTATTATCATTATCATCATAATCGTCTTTTTTCTTCGAGTTACTATCTTTAACACTTGTCACAAACTTATCACCACTATTCTTTGAAGAAGTAGTAGATGTCACCTTCCATATCTTTGATCCGCTGCATGGGTTAATGACGTCGGCTTCTATCGAAAGAGGGTATGCACCGCGAACGAATTGTTCGTCTAGGACGATGGGGTTGAAGGTGAAGGGGATGCCGCGGTTTACTTCGAAGGGTTCTTGAGTGATGTTGAGTGGACAGGCGTTTTTGGTGGTCTGGGAGACGGTGAGGCCGCCACCCGACCCGCGGAGGAGGGGGAGGATGTATTAGGGATGCCACGGAGGAGTTTGTTGCCGGAGGAGTCGTGGATTGTGGCGGTGAGAGGTGAGATTGTGGTGGTGAAGAGGAAGAGGTTTAAGAAAATGGATGAAAAAGTTATTTTCATGATGAGAGTATTATTGTAAAGTGAATTTTTGTTGGGGTGATTTTGGGTGATGTGTTTTGATGAATGGGGTGAATGGTACTTATAGAAGGGGAAATAAATTTTGTTACATCATGGGTTAATGTTATTTAATTAAACATGTATTATTTTTACGAAATGAATTTCAAATAATTATTTACCTCTCATAAATCATGATTCGATGACATGGAAAATTGATGAAGTGGCGTTCCATGTTATTAAAGGAGTTTACATAGTATCCACATGTCAATAACTGATTGGCGTTTTGAAATAACTGGTGGGTTACATTCGCGTTTCGCGACGGCGACCTAATTTTTAATGGAAACGTAGACACAATAGTAAAAATAGTGTTAATGGCAGGAATTCGTTTGATATTGGTTCGGTTCATAAGATACCGACACTTAGCGAAAGAGAAACAAAAAAAGTCATGATGAACAAAAAAATACCGAGAGGTAATTGCATCGATCAGAACAATAAAAACGAATATCAGTTGGTACTGATGTTGTTCGCTCAATATTAGACCGTTCGTTTTATTAATGTACAACACCAGGTTTGATTGAAACTTAAAAAAGAAAAAAACAAAAAAAAATAGACAAAAAAAGGAAAGATGAAAAAAGACAAAAATCACTGTAGCTAAAGATCATTGTAGCTAAAAAGTTTATAAATTATATATATATAATAATTTCACAAGTATTATTTTAAAACAATTTCATAAGTATATATATGTTATTTTAACAAGTTTGAGAAATTGAGAACTTTAATATCTCAAAACTAAAAACTAAGTGAGTGATTTTTTTCCCCTAAAATAAGGAAATGTGTTGGTTTTTATAGTATTAATCCTACTTTTATTTAGAAATAAGTACAAATACAAATTTAATAAAAGTTTGTAAAAGAAAAGGGGAATGAAAAAAAAGAAGGCTAATATGAAGCTTTTAGGAAAGTGGCATCTTTATTCACATAAATAACCTGGTCCCATAACCCCAGACGTGCATGTGTAAGGAAAAATATATGTGGGGGAGTAAACTAGATAACTATTGTTTTTTTTAACGGTAAATTTGGATTATTTGGATCACTGGAGTATTATCGCGTCACTAGCAGAATCAATGTTCATATCTATCTCCACTAAGCATAATGCCTATACACCAATTCAGGAGGAAACATTGGTGCAGCATAGTGGGGGCGGGAGGGGGTGGCCGACCCCCTGAACTTTTCGCTCGGTAGTGGAGAGTATATAGTTTTCGTATAGAATTTTTTGGGTATATACGTTTTGACCCCGGTTTTATAGAAATTTTTTAGGTATATAAGTTGACCCCCCGGTCAGAAATCTCAAGCTTCGCCACTGGAAGGAAACCTAATAAATATGAGAAAAAACCCCTTATGGGAATCAAACCTATGACCTTTTGGTCCCAAAATCTTATCTCACCCTTAAAATGCCACTAGGCTATTTGTTTATCTCACCTCATCCCTCTCAATAAATTTCATTCATGCCAACTACCATCGTATGGGAAAATGAATAGAAATAAGGTCAACATGTAGTTTGTTCATTGCTACAATGATATCTATTTGGGTTTGAAGACACTTTAAGGCTGGTGAACTGATGTAACGGTCAACTGAAATCAATAGATGTATGCCTAATTAAACCGGTTTAGACTGCTTTAAATCTTAAACCGACAAATTTGAAAGCAACGCACTGACTGAAGACTACATGTCCCATTACTAGTTGCATTTTACGCTATCTTACTTTTAGTGCTTTGGTCTACTTTTGATCACATTTTGGTCTATGAAGCAATGACGGATCTTAAACTTTTAAATAAATTTGAGTGAGGGGAGCTCAATACATATAAAATTATAGGTGAAATTTTCACTTTAAAGCGAAACGACAACTAAAATGCTCGATCACCTGCCATGAAGTGACATTCTATATTAAGAAAATATTGATGAATGAGATTATTTATAGTAAACTATGAAGGAGTTAATTCAACATTCAGTTTATAGTAAATTATGAAGGAGATAATTCAATATTTAAAGTAATATTGTCTCCTTCACAATTTATTGCTTTAAGTAATCTCTTTCGTATAAAGTTTATAAGGTGAGAAGTATGGTTATTCACTTATTTGATTTATGACATAACACGAGTGACACCTATGGTTAATTGATATAAAAGGTGATTTTTTCTATAAAGTTTAAAAACTATCGTTTTCGCGGTAAGTACTTTAGGAAAAAAAAAAAAAGAACTTTGTCGACATAACACAATCCTCATTATAATGGGTGTGACATTTCAATTCGTCATATTTTCATTTCCCTGTCATAACATAATGGAATATTGGATTTTAATAATCCAACTATTCGGCTTTGGCCGTCAACAGTCATAACTTAAAAATAATCGTTGGTAGTCCCAACTATTGACATATTGGCCACCAATGGACCCTGACTAACAGAACCTTAACGTCTTAGTCTTTAGTCGCCGAAAAAACCGTTTTTGCCAGAAAAAGGTTTCTAAAGCTCCGATCTAAGGTTACAAAGAGGTTTGGTACGAAGATGTTAGTTTTCGGCCAAAAAGTTGAGTTTTCCGGCCAAAAAGAAAGTCTTCCGGCAAAAAAAGAGTATTCGGACTTCCATAATTCGGCCTTTTGCTAGAAAAATGTTCCTAAAGGTCCGTAATAAGGTTATAAAGAGATTTGGGACGAAAATATTGAGTTTTTTGGGCAAAAAATGAGTTTTCCGGCAAAAAACGTTTTTCCAGCGACCGGAGACTAACGGCGTTAGGGTTCTGTTAGTCAGGGTCCATTGGAGGCCAATATGTTAAAAGTTGGGACCGATAGTGGTTATTTTTGAAGTTTGAATTGTTGGCGGCCAACTGCAAATAGTTGAGATTATTAAAATCCAATATTCCTAACATAATCGTGATACGGTTTGTATAAACTTCCCGTAATCCCAATTCATGGTATTTGAACCTTAAAAAAATTTATTGCCGTTAGAAATCATTAAATATAATAGACCAATCATAAAATGTACTTGCTAGGAAATTTCCAAGTTATTTCGTCAATGTACTTTCCATGTGTCACATTTAAGAAGTTAGAACAGAAGGGAAAGCGGTTTAAGAGTAAAGACTCATGTACAAACTTATTGATATTTTCTTTTACTAAACATATACATTTTTAAATTTTCTAATATAGCTAAGATCTATACGTATTAATGAGTTCCAGAATAAAGAATGATAAAATCTATTTTGGCAAAGTGCATCAAATTCACAAAAAGATTTGTGTCTTGTGAGATGAAACAAGAATGATAAAATCTACTTCGACAAAAGTTATTGTTGTTAGTTTATTTTTAAGAAAGGTTTCTTTCCCACTTAGAGGACACGGGCGGTCACCATGATGGAATTCATCACGCGTGGAATTGCGTTATACATCACTGCCACCAACATTGAACACGCGTGGTTTTTATAACTCGTTGTCATGATCACGTGTGTTGAGTGATGGACATTTCACTAAAATCTATCACTATTGATGGAATAAAACTCGATGAGGTGACAGAACGTGATTGGATGTTGTGAGTGATGAGTGGGTGGTGAGTAATGGACGCCCCTAACCCCCTTAATACCATATTGTTTTAACTTAAAGTCACCGTAAACAAGTTGAATATGAGCTCTTCTATACTTGAGTTTGGCTCATTGACAAGTACATGAGCTGGGGCTCAGGTGTAAAGCTCAACTTTGTCTCGTTAATAAATTTCAAGCTTGATTTTTACCCATTTATTTGATAAAATATTTTATCAGTCGTATCATTTATTTTTTGAAATTACTTTAATTATTTGACCAAACTATCTTTTGTTTTTGCGTATAAGACATTAACATTGACATATGTGCGGTCCACTGCTAAGTGTCGATCTTTTTATATACAAAATATATTATACATACCATCATCAAAACACGTATTTTATTTTATTTATATAACACGTCAAATTATACAAGTAGAATCGTACAAGACACGTGACAATTATGTTGGAGGAAAATTAAAATCAAATAAATAAAGTGTATTCGGGAGTAATTATAGTGTATATTTTTAATAATCATAAATATGAAATATGTATTTTAATAATAAGGAAATAATAGATTTTAATAATCCCAACTATTAGTCGTTAGCCGGTAACAGTCCTAACTTAAAAAATAAGCAGTGATAGTCCTATATTTTCTATATATTATAAAACAATTTTTGTTGAGGTGATTTTAAATGATATGAATGGGGTAATCCTCATCCTCTCACTCTAATTTCATTTTATGTGTTACCATGTTTTTTTTAATAAAAAGGGTATATTTATGATATCCGAGGGAAGGAACAGTCATGCATGCGATTGCTACTTGTTACATGTCACGTTCATTTATAGGCCACAAAGTTAGATATGTAACTGAAATAAGGGATATTAGATCTAAATAATTTCAACTTTCATCATGTAGCTTGATAACAGTTTTAACTTACGAATTGTATTACGTAACTCCTAATTTTCAATTTATTTTCTTATGGAACTCCCAAGTTAACTGAATCTAACACAAATTTTTTTGTTGCTAATATGACACTTGTTTAATGACACGACATCTGACGTGACTTTTTGACGGTGTGGCATCTAATGTGGCACACTTGTTTAGTGACGTGACATCTGACGTCAGCTAACTAGATTATGGTTCAGTTAGTGTGGGAGTGACTGAGGGAAATAAGTTAAAAGTTGAGAATGACATAATATAATTCGTAAGTTGAAAGTTTTATTGATCAAAAAGTTTGAATCATTTGAATCCAATATCCCTTAAAATAACTTCGTGACATTGCGGTCGCGTATCACTTAGGCTAGATCAAGGTGTAAGTTTCTTTAAACATGATAATAAATACATCACCATTCGGAAATAACTATTATCATGATTTTCTCTCATAGACAATCGATTTAGTTGTGGCCCGAAATAACAAAGCTCTATTTAAAAAATTATATTTAATAAGAGGAAAGTGAATATGAGGTTGTTACGCATGTAAGTTGTATGCGAAACCAATCAAAACTACGTCGTTTTGATTAAATCTAATTGAAAATTTAAAACGAATCTCTATGTTTCAAAACAACTCCATCATCAACGCATCTTTCTTCCTGTTATCTATGCCTACTAGAAAACAGAAAGAATAAAAAGATTTAATGAATGGTTTATGATTGGATTCATGCTAACCTTTTTTTTTATTTATTGGATTCATACTAACCTTATTTTTTTATTTATTGGATTCCACTAAATCCTAGTGATGCTTAGCTTATGTTTGAGAACAGGGGCTTAAGTTCAGTGATATCTTATTTATATTAAACTGATGAACAGGATGCATTTTAATTGAATCACTTTTAGGAGTTTAATTTAAAATCAGCAATTACGACTGAGTTTGGAGGGATGCAAAACTCGACATTAAATTGGGTAAACGATGGATAACAAGAATAACAAGAAGAAAGAAGAAAGTTGTGATGATGAGTTGATTTTGAAATAAAGATATTCAATATTATTTATTAATTAGTGATGATGAGTTGATTTTGAAATAAAGACATTCAATATTATTTATTAATTAGATTTTATCGAAACGACGTAGTTTTGATCAGTTTCGCATATAACTTAGGTGTACAACAGCCTCATATTCACTTTCCCCATTTAATAATTAAACTATTGAAAAATAGTTATTAAATTGAAACATTTGTAAAAACAAATTAGCTAAAGTTAGTTATAGTGAAGATCGTTTGAAATATTCTCTAGCCTAAAATTTGAATACACAGGGTAATTAACAAATCTATATATCTCTTCTTAACGAATATTGTGTTGACAAAAAAATTTCATAAGGTAGTTAGTTCACTACCTTGTAAACAAACTCGACAAGTTTGTTTTGATGACAAGCCAACTTCTCGAGTTTGCTTACATAAATAGCGAACCGACCAGAAGTGCAAAAAGTCGAAAAAAACATATAGTATTACCACTCTTGTTTTTTGTAAGACCCTTACTTAGAAAATCGAAATTTTAAGAAAATTTCGCATGTAAAAGAGTTTATATGCAAATACACGTTCGTTACTATAATCCGAGTCTTATAAAACTTCTCAGATAGTTAAAAGTTTTCATTATATTATTGTTATTTAGTTTCGTAATAACTAAACAACTTGCGGAAGCTCGAATTTCTTGTGTTCGGTTCACTTTGGAGCTTGATCTTCACTCATCCGAAGTTTAAACACACCTACATTACAAATTTATTATAAACGTTAGTAATTGAGACCTTAGAACTCATTTAGACGGACCCGAAAGCTCAAAATAGTCAACAAACGAATCAAAATCTTTGTTTGAAAACCGGCGGTAGGTTACGGTTGCCTACCAGAACCTACAGTAGGTTTAAAATGCCCCAAAACAGCCTTTCCGGACCGTAAGCTACGGTCTGAACTGTAACTTACGGTTCTCCCAGCTCAAAACAGAACTGCTGGACCGTAAGCTACGGTTCAGAACCGTAACTTACGGTTTGCCCAGCTGCAACTTTCTTTATTTATTTTTTTTGTTTTTGCTAAAATCCTCATAACTTTTTCGTTACAAGTCCGTTTTCCTTCATTTTCGATTCCACACGATCGTAATTCGATTTCCTACGATATGACTTTGAAATATTAATCCAATTTTCTATCTATTCTCGTTTATACTCCCGTTACACAGCATGCGCATCATTATTTTTGACCCGTTAAAGGTTTAAACGCTTTTAAGCTTAAATATCGCCCTTTCTTTCCTTGCCTCCTATTTCGACACTAAGATTTCAAATTATCTTCCACCACAACTATATTTGTGGTGGATTAGTTCTAGTAAAATCGTATATTCCGAATCTATCATTCGGTTTGACAAATTACGAAATGGACCCGTTAAGAGGCCTTAGACCAAAAAGGCTTAAGCATTTCGCTTTTATACTAACAAAAGGGTCTACTCAATTATAAAAATCATTTTTTACTACCCATAAGGGTCGTTTTCCCGGTGTATCATTCAAGGGCGTTTTAGTCAACTTTAACCCCTTCTTTTACGACAAAGGACTTTCAGCATGTTTTGACCAAATTGCACATTTTAAAGACATTCTTATTTGAAGATCATTATGTTTCTAAGAATATAATATCTCCCATTTATATTATTAGATATACCTCACTTAGGTAATCCAATATCCACCCATGACTCGTTTAAATATCGCCGAACTCTAAGTCCTCATTAAGAGTTTGACCCATTACACATACCTGGTTCGGGTCATAGCACTGACCCGTTTTTAATATCTTGCATTATTAGTTGCTAAATAAAAGCAACGCAAACCATTCGCTATTCTTCCTGTGAGCACAAAACTCGACAAGTAACCATATGTCATTGTTGTCAAATGATATTTATCACCATTTGACCCGTTTGGTCTAAATGACCATTTTATCATTGTGAGATGGTATTTTATTTGCCATCTCACCTATGTGATCCTTTTGGGTTTACACCATACGCTTATATTACTAAGAAATCATTTCTTAATTCTTTTGACTCATCATGGCTTACACCTTAGAGTATCTTTTAAAAAAAACAATGTTATATCCGTTAACTCGTAACCAAATTACCATATTACACTTTTTACTCATTATGGGTTACACCATAGGATAACTTAATCAAAACTCTTTGTTTATTCGTCATTACATGACCGAATTACCGTTTTACCCCTTTTTACCATTAAACATGGTTTTCATCTTTTGATATGTTCCGACCCGTATCATTTCGTGTCGGAACCATATTTCTAATATAACCTTTGTTGTATTTATAACTTATAAATAAATACATATCCTACAAAAAGGGTGTATGCTTTACTTACCTCGCGTCCGTTTATGCCTTCCTCGCGTACTTGATCCGTTTGACCCGCTTCTTCCCAAGCTTCCACCTAGCTCGTCAAGCGTCAGACTATCATTTATCATCCGTAAGAAGGTTAGATTAGTCATTATCAATCACGACTATTCCACCTTACGAGTTTTATATCGAATTTATCATTCGATCTTATCATTGGTCAGTTTCACTTTTAAAAAGTCAATTGACTTATCAACATGTACAAATGCACAATTGGTTCATCGAACTCACTTAGGCATTTCGTCCGATTACTTAATGAAATCAATTTTTACCTACTAACTAATAGGTAATATGATTTTAAGCATCTATAACATGATTTTAACATCAATTTCATAGTATCATACAAAACCCATTGAAAATCATGTATGATTACTTACTCGAATCTCTAGTTTAGTTAAGTTTCTTCTTATTATGTCATGCATGATGATTCTAAACATTATTATATCATAAACTTTATCTTATCATCAAAACCCACTTGATAATCTACTTGTTTATCACTTAGAAGTAACCTTACATCAAGTACTTCATAATTTCATCATATCTAACGAAATTATGCATACATAAACATCTAATTTCATATTTGGATCATAATCCATCAATTTATTTGCAATAACCTACTTGTCTTGAAATTCAACTTTAACCAATCTAGGTTTTAAGACATACCTTACGATCCCTTTGTCTAGGTGATCGTTAAAATGCGTTCATGCACTGATTTGGGTCTCGAATTGATCTTCAATTTGGTGGATTAAGCTTGAAGGGTTTTGCCCTTGTTCTTTCTCCTAAGGATCGACCACACACACACACACAATTTTGTGTGTTGTGTTTTAATTCTTGTGTTTTAAAACACAAGTTTCCTTTTTAGCAGCCTTGGTCCCTCTAGTTTCGTTTTGATTATAAATGAGGCTACAACTCATTGTATTGTTACTTATATACACAAATTAACTAGGTTAATTTGCTCATGGTTATTTTGTTTACGGGTTAACTTTTACCACTAACGGTATTTTACCCGCCTTTTAACATTTATGGGGTTTAATTACCAAACCCATTTTTGGGGTGTTACATTTTTAAAGAAAGTGCTTTAAAAAAAGGATATTTGATTTAAATATCTCCAACTTTCACCAATTGGCCAATAATACTTCCAACTTTCGATTTGTACACCATCACTCCCAACTTTCAATCTATTGGCCGATAACACTCCCTAACTAACTGAACCCTAACTCAGTTAGCTGATGTTAGCGGGCACATCAGTTGTCACGTCATCAAAAATGTCACGCCAGCTGCCACGCCATCAGAAATACCACATCAGTTGCCACGTCATATGCCACGTTAGCAAAAAGAGCCACCTCAGCAGAAACTAACTGGGTTAGAGTTCAGTTAGTTAGTGAGTGTTATCTGCCAATAAGTTGAAAGTGAGAGTGCTGATGTACAAATCGAAAGTTGAGATTGTTATCGGCCAATTGATGAAAGTTGAAGTTATTAAATCCAATATCCTTTAAAAAAATCGTACATATCAACAGTGTTACATGTTTTTAACATTTACCTTCTCTTTTTGTCTTCTTATTTTCTCATTAATTTATTGCTAAAAATATATTTAGTTATGTGTTTTGAACACATAGTTAACAAATGTTTTGTTTTTATAGGACATTCTTGAAAACACTCTTATCACTAACAAGTCCACAATTAGTAAACCCCACCAAGATATTTTCGTAACAAACTAAAGATAAAAAATAAATCTATCTTGGTACATTGTAGCAAGTTTTTTTTTTAAAAAAGCACAAAAGATCTAAAAACAAACACAATCAATGAATTTGAGTCTTACAAACTATATATTACCAGTGTTTCCATGATCCTTTCACAAATGAAAATTTATTAATTCCATCAACATACAAAATATTAGTTTCATCAACAAACAAAATTATTCAAATGTGCATTAACAAGAATTCCGAAACACCAATTCGATCAACACTACTCAGATTGAACGGAAGCCACAGAACTACCAAAAGAATTCTGAAACACAACCGGATAAATGGCGTCGGTCGGGGCAAGAAACCTCTTGCCGTCAGGATTCGATACAAGCCCGATATTGTAGCAAGTACTGGTACTGGTATTCGCACCACATTTAAATGGACATAACTGAATCTGGTAACTCCTCAATCCAGGCATCATATCATCCTCCACTAGCTGAAAACAGCTTTCGGGCGCGTTTAACTGCCCGCCTATACTAATAGTTTTAGTAGTAGTAGCAGCAGCAGCAGCAATATTATCTGTTGTGGACAACTTCAATATCTTAGAACCCTGGCAAGGGTCCGCAACATTTGCTTCAATGGAGACTGGATACGCTTCACGAACGTAGTTTTCATCGAAAATGATTGGTGTAATGGTGAATGGGAGCCATAGCTTAGCTCGAAGGGTTCTTGGGTGACGTCGAGTGGGCATGCGTCTTTGGTGGCCCGGGAGAGAGTGAGGCCGCCCCCAGTGCCGCGTAGGAGCGGCATGATGTAGTATGGGACGCCCTTCAGAAGCTTGTTGCCTACGGAGTCGTAGATTACGTCGGCAGCGGTGGTGAGAAGTGGATGTGTGCCGATGAAGATGAAGAGGTTTAAGAAAATGAAGGACAATGTGATCTTCATGAAGATAAGATGAATAGAAAGTTATAAAAAAAGTTTTCAATAGTTTGAGAAACACAAACAAGGATATTGTTGATATTTATAGAAGGATATGAAGTTATGATTAAAGTTTTAGTAATTAAATAATCAATATATACGTGTGTGTATATATGGCTCGATCCAAATGAGAACCATTATAAGTTGTGAGAACCGTGAGAACTTCTTCTTCTCGCGTGAGTTGGGCCAAAACTTTTTTACACAAACGTAGATGAAAATATTATAAACACATCTGTAAAAAAAGTAA
Source organism: Scalesia atractyloides (assembly GCA_947069175.1). Classification (NCBI taxonomy): domain Eukaryota; kingdom Viridiplantae; phylum Streptophyta; class Magnoliopsida; order Asterales; family Asteraceae; genus Scalesia; species Scalesia atractyloides. The sequence continues at coordinate 14,051,521 of CAMTDV010000025.1, read as the reverse complement.
AAAAAAAATTGTCGAGTCGGTGGTTTTGACTGATGCAAGTTTTTTTACGCACTTGTGTAAATTTTGTACGAAAATAAGTATTTTTTTACGACTCATGTAGATGTGTGCATGCGGCATATTTAGAAAAAAATTGCTGAACCAAGTGATTTTTTATGACTTTTGAGAAAACGAAAATTCAGAAAAATCTTTTGGATTGTTTAGTTCTCACGGTTCTCACAACTCAAGGTGATTCTCATTTTAACCCATCCCTATATATATGTATAAGAACTGTAAGAACCGTATAAAACACTTGTATGTAGTGTAGTGATAATTTAATAGAAGAGAGATAATAGTGGAGTAAACGGTTATGTAATATGTATTAAACGTAAAGCAAAATGTACCAAATGTTATATCATATGTGTATCTCGTTGTTTTTATGTATTACACTTGAAACAAAACGTATAATGTTTTATGTAGTTCTCGTCTTTTCAACATAATATTGAGTCTGCAAAAAGTGTGTAGGGCGAACTTCATTGGAGAACCATAAAAAAGTAAGGACGGATGAATCATGGATTTTACACGTAAAAATGTCACTTAAAAATAATTTTAATATATTTAATAAACATAAGGGTTAGGTACGAAAACATTCATCAAAGACTTGGACGATTGAGAAAACACAAGCTAGTTAGATACTTAAAACGAAAAGACGAGAAGGAAAGTAGATATTTTGTAGAGTTATTGGTCATGCATGTGGCCACATTTAGTGCATACTTCATAATTTGGGCATTCTGTTTCTTTCATAGATCTTGAATTCATAATACCCTACAAGATTTATTTAGAAATTTTGGGGACAATTAATAGTGTAAGAAGGGACACTTTTAGTTTGATGTAACATCTTAATTTTTAAGATAATATATTGATATATACAAACATTTGAAAATATCTTTCTTGGATAATTGATTTATCTTGATGCATTGGAATGAATTTGTTTTTTTTTTCTTATTGAGAAATGGATAAGTTGTGAAGCATGGCTAGTGGGGAAACTTGATTGAGAAATCCGGTGGCTTTAGATGATGCCACGTAATTAAGTAGTCTTGAATTTTTACCTCAAAAATGAGACTAATTAAAACTAGAATATTAGATTTAAATAACCCTCAATTTCACCAATTAACCGATAGCTTCAAAAGAGTTCAGCAAATTATTAGAAGTGGTGAAGCTATAAGTCGGTGAGCATACTTCAACGTTAGTCAGGTGATGAGTATTTCTTGTCTATAGTCATACGTTAGATATATGCTAACAACACGTTGAAAAACTCATGGAGATATTGGTGTACCCGTATGTTGGTGTACTTGTTTCGTACGTTTCTAATTTAATCGGATCTTCTAGTGAAGTTTTTAAATTGTGTCTAACTTAGCATAACTAAAGCGTATTCAAGTGTAAATTATGTATACATTCAAGTTTATATAACCCAAGTGAGCAAAAGTGGATGTGTAAGTCCCTAGCCTGGATCTTTGTACCGAATCTGGTTAGAAAAACATTTATGAAAGACAAAATACGAGATACACAATCACCGAATCAATACACACACTAGATCACACACAAAAGGTAATTACACGTCTTGGTTGTATTGCTTCGGTAATCGGTGAGTTACAATGAGAGGTTCAAATGTCAACATATCACCAATTTATACCCAAGACGTAAACAACATAAGTATTAAAAGATTACACACACCCAAAATCTAGGTGACACAATAGTACTTTTCGCATGATTGCGCACATACACAATTATGAGTGACTGAGCATTCACAACCAAAGACATGTAATTGCCAATATATTCAACAAAATCAATTTCGTTCTTAAAATACAAAATAATCAAAAGAATTTAGCCAATCGTTATCAATAACAATTAACTAATAATTCATATCAAAACATAATCAAACCAAGTTTATACATGTAATGTCACCAATCCTAGGTTGTGATCACATCAAAATTAGCCAATCATAAAGATTGAAAATAAATATATTTTTTACTAGCAAATGTTAATCCTACTTTACACCAATAACTATAAATAGTGGTGCACAAACTGGTTTCGGGTACGACCGGGTTCTACCAAATCGGGTATTGACAATACCCGGACCGGGTCCGGGTTTTATACAAAATGTTTATACCCTATATACCCGGGTTCAGGTAGGGTCCGACTAGGGTCCGGATCAGGTTTTCTAATACCCAGGTATTATAATATCCTATTTTCAGGTTCGGGTAGGGTCAGGTTGGGTTCGGGTATGAATCGGGTATGCCTTGGGTATTCATTTTTTTTTCATAAAACATAGAAATATAAAATGCAAAACCTTTTTATTTTATAAAACATAGAAATACATGACACCTAAATAATCATATAACCGGGTCGAATTAGATGATAAACATAGATAGCTTCGAATAACTTGATTGTCTTCGTTTATTGTTCGTCTCGGGATAACACTTGGGTTAAACCAAACATCAAAGACCCCTTTTATAGGGTATAGACATACAATGTGAACAAAAAATATGGTCAAAATTGTCACACCCCAACCGATGGCGGAATCATCGGGCGCGGCACTAAGCGGTTCAGATTGTTCGAGAGAATCCATAACGACTAATTTAAATGACAATATTTAAGCGTCAATTTCCCATACAATCAACATATAATCATTCCATAATCATTACAATTCAAATATTCTCAAACAATTCAAAAGTCGATAACTTATTTATTACAAGTTTCTTAAAGCAAAATCCCTAAGTCCAATTTGCAGCGATAACATCCTCAACCTTTACATACGTCAAAATACAAATCAATACAATAAAGTAAACGTGAGCATATAGTTTAATAGCATAATAATAGCGATAAAGAGTTTACGCATAACCAACATGTGCACGTAGAGAAAGTGAATCTAAGCTAACAATAATGATACAAGCTAACCAACACGACTGTGATGTGGGGTACTGCGCGATACGTATTCACAACAGCGAACACGCCGTAAAGTAAATTTACGAGCCTTAACAACCCCCGAACAATCGGGTGCTGAGTCCAAACTTTAGTACTATCGTTGCTAAGGGTGGTCTACAAGTCCTCATTATTCACACATAGCAAACAAACATTCAGCGATTCACGTATAACATGCAGAGCAGTTAGCGTTAAAAGAGTTTAGCGATGTGTATAGCGTATTTTGATTAGAGACGTATGTAACACCCAAAAGTGCGTTAAAGCGAAAAAAGGGTTCAAGTATACTCACAGTCGGTGCTCAGCGAAGAAGCACGAACTGCTGTGGATTGAAGGGAGCGCCGGGATCAGCCTGTAAGCGAGAACAGAGGTGCATCAGTCTTCCGAAGTGCTGAAACGGTCGAAAGTGCGATGAGGCAGCAGACAAGTTCGGTCGAACTTGATGACAGAACCCAGGAGTTCAGCCAACTTCGGGCGAAGTTGTGCTTTGACCTAAGTTTGAGCACAAGTTCCAAGCGAACTTGCACTTCTTCCTTGTGTTAGGTACAAGTTCGGGTCGAAGTTGTACCTAACCAGGTGACAACTTCGAGCGAACTTGCCCTATTTCGGCGAACTTGTCTGTCTTCGGTCCAAAATCAAGTGTTTGCGAGTCGTTTGCTGAGGAAATCGAGTGTCCATCCTTCCGACCTTGTGCTACTGAGCAAAACATAGGCTGGAGAGGTCTTTGAGAGTGAATTTTAGCCATTTTACAGGAACTCGGGCTAATCCGTGCGAACTTGTCGATTCATACGAGTTAGTCCAGTTCGTGCGAAGTGACTGTATCGTCCTTGTGCTTCCGGATCTGAGTTCTTGCTTGAAACAGAAGTGATTCCGAATCTATTTCAAGTATTTTCGTTGACAATGTCTCGTCCCACTACGTAGTGAACGAAACATACGTCGGTTGTCCGTATATGGTGTAAAAATCGATGTTTTAAACAGTTTTCTCAGATCTAACACTCGGTGAGTCGAAATCATCAAGATTTAAGGCTAAGTCCAATAAACCCATTTAATTGTAGATCTAAGCTAAAACAAGAAGTTTTATAGAAAAAATGAAGATTTTTATAAACATAGAAGTTTTGATGAAAACGAGGGATAATCCTTGTGAAAATCGTATGGAAAACGTTGTGTTTGCATAAAACGGGTGTTTCTTACTTGGAAAAACAAGGAAGTTCGGTTTTGGGAGCTCTGGAGCGAAGTTGCAGCAAGGAGAGCACGAATGGAGGTGCTGGGATTTATAGGTGAAGAGGAAACAAGAGGGCAGCAACAAGTTCGAGCGAACTGGCCCTTTCCTTGTTTTGGACAAGTTTGGGTGAAATTGGCACATTGGTTCATCCCTGATCAACTTCGGGCGAAGTTGGGTGCCCTAACTTCGGCCGAACTTGGCCTGGTGGCAAGTTTTGTTCGTTATTTGCTCGTTAGGTGCTTGTTTGGCGATTCGATTCATATTAGTTAGTTGCGTTAAGCGTTTTAGCGAGGTGTTAAGCGTTGCGTTATTAAATTAATGCGATTAACGATTCGTGCGAGTGAGAGCGTCGCGATAGCGAGTACAACCATAAATCATAAAGCACACATAACACATAAATAACATGATGTAACATAATTAACCGCGATTTGAGTTTGCGTTGAGAGTTGCGAGTATTTACGATTTAAATGCGATATAATATGCGTTTCGAAATAATTGTAAACCATTATAATAAATCTCATAGTACAAAGGGTTTTAAGCGGAAAATAAACGAATTAACGATAGTAACGAATTCGGATAACAATCCGAAAGATCGGGTTGTTACAAAAATACCCTTTCTAATGGTTATAGTCATTACCAAGGTACAAAACTCGAAAAAACACAAAAAAACAAAAAAAAATCTGAACAGCGTATTGGAAAACTTTGGACCGGGTATTGAAAAAACTCGGTTCTGGGTTCGGGTTTTATAACAGAAATGCGTACCCGACCCCTATCCTATGGGTTAAACCCGGGTTTTATAATGCCCGGTTCCATGGTTTTTTTGGGTCCGGATCTAGGTTCGAGTTTTTTGTGCACCACTAACTATAAATACTCCCTCTTGCCCAGCTTTTTATTCCATGAAGCCCACCAAATAATATTCTAGATTCGAGCCCACAACCCAATTAATTAATCTAAGCCTACTCATTTAATTCCTTCTTATAATCAGAGTGGCCCAGTTCCTTCTTTAAATAGTGGCCCACTTCCATTCATCCAAACAATTTTTCTTCCTGCTCATGGATTCTTTTCTCTTCTTCTCGTGGGCTTATTTGATGGACTGCCAGCTAAGAAGGAACTTTAGATTAATTTTATGATATATATTTATAAGCCCATATACGCCATATACGGATTAACTGATTTCCACGGACTTACTTTCTTAGCGTGGTATCATAGCATTCTCATGACGAATCAAACTGATTTTGACCAAACAATGTTGAAACTGAGTTGTATTTAACATAAAGTAGTTTTTGGTATCGTATGCTATAACGAGTGCCGGTACCGTATCAGGGACGAGGTGAATTGATTCTGATCGAATAACATCACCACCGGTATCGGTTTTATCGGAACGGGCATCATATTCGTTTATATGGTTTTCTGTCTATTTAAAACACGTATCAATATCCTTTTGAGCATATCACGAATTTATTGTCTGAGTTTCTCTTTCGATTGCTATAATGAGTTTCAGTACTGTATCGACATAGTAAAAAAGGTTTGCTTTAGATCATATCATTCATATATCATCTTTATGTAAGCCTAATTATAGATTATAAACCTAACTGTCAACAATCTCAAAGCTAAAATCACATGCATTTAATATAAGTTTAAACAAAATCTCTACGGAATTCGGTTGCTACCTAAACGTACTTGCTAAGTTTAGTTATGATGGTAGCGAATTACGTACTTAGAAATGGAATTAAAAAAACACAAAACCATGTCGTTCTCGTTACTTAGACCACACAGTGTGAGCGTGGAAAAGTGGCATGGTGGTTTTTCCACTCTGAGAACACCACCACTTATGGTACCGTGGACATGGCGTGGTGGTGAGGGCGGGGAGTTTCCACTGGCGTGGGGGGAATTTGGGTTGTGAGGGTGAATTTTTATGTGTTTTAGTTGGTTAATGTTTATTACATTAAAAAATAATGCCACTAACCATGCCTTGTCCCACTCCTCCCGTTTTTACACCACACCACTTCTCTAACACGTACTAACGTAGCGTCCATATATCACACAACGCACTTTTTTAAGACCCACATCGTATAGTTTTCGAAAAATCATAGGCAATCTATTTAATCAATAATATTCACCTCCTTAGTCACGTGCTTTAAACACATCGTCAACGTTTTTTTTTCTTTTTCACATTCTTGAAAAGACTATCCAGCGATAAATCTAGAATTGGCAAAACCGATATTTTCATAACAAACAAAAATAATTAAATTCTATTTTGGTCGTTGCAATTTTTCTTTTTGAAAAAAAAACATAAAGATACAAAAATAAACAATACGTTGAATTTCAGCCTTACAAACTATTTCAAGTGATTTCCTGATCTTTTAAGGTTCATAGGTTTGGTTTTCGATTTATTCTGTTTGGTTTGAGAAGATCTTCTCAGCGAAACTAAAAACCAAAACGAACCAAACCGAGTCGTTTGTGTTTGTTAAGCGTTTCGCTTTTAAATGCTTTAGTTTTTTTTTTCAATTAATGCCAAAATATATTTAGAGTGAATTTACATCGAAATAGATGGTAAACAAAATATAGAACATCGCTAACACGGTGACATAACTATAAATGAAAACTTTTATTAACTTCACCATAAATCAACAAGATACAATATTATTCACCCAAAATATTTGCATTAACATGTAACAAGCTCGCCTAAAAAACACAAAATTAATTCACACTACTCCAATTGTACGGTTTTAGCAAACGAACTCTCAAACACCACCGGAAACATGATATCAGTCAGAGTAACAAACCTCTTACCCTCAGAATTCGAACTAATCCCGACGTTGTAGCAAATAACATCAGTACCAGTACCAGTATTCGCACCACATTTAGACGGACAATACTGAATCTGGTAACTCCTCAATCCAGGCATCATATCATTTTCCACTAACTGAAAACAACTTTCCGGCGTGTCGAACTGACCACCAACCGTAACAGTTTTCGCAACATCTTCCGACGTTGTCACCTTCAAAATATTGGACCCTCTACACGGGTCCGCAACATCTGCTTCAATGGAGACCGGATACGCAGCGCGAATATAGTTTTGGTCGAAAAGGATTGGGTTGATGAGGAAGGGGACGCCGTTGCTGAGGTCGAATGGTTCTTGGGTGACGTCGAGTGGACACGCGTCTTTGGAGGACTGGGAGAGGGTGAGACCACCGCCTGTGCCGCGAAGGAGGGGGAGGATGTAGTAGGGGACACCCTTTAGAAGGTTGTTGCCGGTGGAGTCGTAGATTACGTCGGAAGCGAATGAGAGAAGTGAGTGTGTTGTGATGAAGATGAAGAGGTTTAAGGAAACCGAACATAATGTTATCTTCATTGAGGATAAGATGGTTAGAAGTGGTTATGGTAGTTTGGTGTATGAGAGTTTGAGGGACACAAATGTTGATATTTATAGAAGGATTTGAAGTTGCATGGGTACGTGTTAAAGTTATGATTATGAAATGGATTTTTATGTGGGAAATATATATAAGGGGACAATTATGTAAGTTGTGTACGTAAATCATTTTATAGTTATGCATGAAAAAAAAAACCAACATATGTATTTTAGGATTTTGTTTGCCTTAAGTTTTAGATTTGGGAAAACCCTAATTGTTTGCCCTTAAAAAGCTTTGTGTAACACTATTTAACATAAAGTATTTAAAAAAAATAGGACATGTATATGTTTTTGAGCGTTTTGAGAAAAAATAAAAAACGGCGGTTAGACATTTTTAAAAATAATATTACTTTACTTCGTTTTTCTTAGTGTAATTAATTTAATTCAAAACTGTAGAGTAATAATAATTACTTATAAGTTTAATTGGTTAATTTCATTTTGTAAGAGTTTTGACAATTGAGAAAATCAGAAAATACAAGATGCTTCAAGACTTTGACAATTGAGAAAATACAAGATGCTAAAACGAAAAGACGAGAAGGAAAGTAGATATTTGTTAAGTGATTCTTCATGCATGCATGTGCCGCATTTACTTCATGAATTGGGTACTCTGTTTTTATTAATAGATATTATATTCCTTATACCCTACAAAATTTATTTTTACTATATGGATTTTCGTGGCCAATTAATAGTGTAATGGACACTTTTTGTTTTTGGTTTGATGTAACATTCTCAATTCAAATAATATATATCATGGTCGTAAAAGTCGTTAAGCGTTTTTTAGTCGGAGTCGAGAGTATTTAGCCTAGAGTACTCAGGGAGTACTCAACCTAAACGAATATTACTCATGCATCGACAGCCTATCTTGTAGCGAGTACTCGAAGAGTACTCGCCCTTCGATCTTGTTTTACAACCATGATATATATAGAGAGAGGGGGATGGATCAAATCATTTTATAATTTCTAAAATATTAAAAACTTCAACAACTCTTAACAGACAATAATTATATTGATTTGTTTAATATATCTAATATTAATGAAAGAAACCAATTCATTATTCTATGTGTAATTTTTTTTGGGGAACAAAATAAAAACCCACTTGAAACGAAAAAAAAACACACTCAAGAAACTCTTGCAAAAACCTTATGTAATATTTTTTTTCTAAAAAAATAGAGAATGTAACACATATATATTTGAATTTTTTTGTAAAAAAAAAACCAAAAAAACATAAAGTAGTTTTTTTTAAATGTTAGAAATTCCATTTTACATAATATATATGTCCAAAAAATGTAACATATAGATTTTGAACATTTAAAAAGAAAAAACTAAGTCGGCGGTTTTTACATTTTTTTATAAAAATGTTTAAATATATATATGTTACATTCCCTGTTTTTTAGAGAAAAAAAAAACAAAAAATGTTATATAGAGTTTTTTCTTGAGTTTTTTCAACTTAAGTGAGTGAGTTTTTTTCCTATACTTCACCGTTTCTTTATTACACATATGTAAACTTGTGGTTATATATATGAATTTTAATATATACTTTTACAAAAGTTGTATTTTGAAACTCTTTTTAGGTATTAAATTTCAATATATTAACATGTTACATCTCTAAAGAGAGGAGGTATTGATTTTCAAGTGTTTTACAGAAATGATTTTTTTTGTAAAATTTCAAAAGAATCAACCTTTTTACGTTGGCTTAAGATAATATTTGTATATTAAAAATCCATCAATAATACATTTTTTAACTTATTACTCTTTTTATAAAAAATAATAAATTAGTAAAACAATTAAGATACAATAATGTTTGTTGTCTCTAAGATAATTAAAGGTATTTAATGCATATTAATACATGAGTGTCTCATGTACAAGTTTTCTTTTGATTATTATAATCTACGAGTTAGTTAAACGGTTATAATGTATAAGTTATTAATGTGTTAATGTACAAGTCCATCAAGCACTTTTGTAATTGTGAAGTTTTATAGTCCTGTTCTTATCTATGAAATAAATCATTGATTTTGAACCCAAGAAGTACCTTACATAACCAATTTATTCTTGCAATTAAGAAACAGGTCCTTGTGATTTTAAAGATGACAGCTAAAATGATATTTGGGTACTCAATATATACTGTTACTTACATAAATTATAAAATTACTAAGTTAGATGACTCTTATTTTTGCATTTGTGTGTACGTTTATTGAGATGCAACAATAGTTATACTTTTTATGTTAGATTATTATTTAATTGACAGATGCACGATTAGGGTGGAAGGGGTGCTCCTAAATGAGGAGTGGTAAACTTTTATCCTAACCAATAATATCATGTCATGTCAAGTTCCCCCTTCACTACCCATTTTTCACTCAAACAATAGGGGTGCTCAAACACTTGAAGAGTGGTAAACAATTAAAAAAAACAAAAAAAATAAATATGTGATTGGTTGAAAGAGGGTGGTGCAACCATTAACCCCACTCTCTCCTTTACCTCTTATCTTCCCGCATCGGTCACTACTCACCGAGAAGCCCACTCCCCGCTCACCAATTGAAGACCTGCGCCACTCCCCGCATCGGTAATATTGGGTCACCGAAGGTTCTCTTCCACCCTTATGGCAGTGCTACAATTTAAGTCGAGTTGTCCAGTAAATCTCCCTGTAGGTTATGAAATCATCTATGTTTTCGTCGTAACTCGCGGGCGCTTGACTGGTAGATAGTAAAGTGTAGCATGTGTAAAGACTAATCTTGAGATAAGAACTTCACCTTTAATAAATCTTGAGTGGGGGAACTTTTCTTTGTGTGGAGAAATTGTTGAGTGTGTAGGGTAGTCTTGGGAGAAAACGATGGAAACAACAAGAGAAATTCCTTCCAGCCCTTATTGGAGCCACTATCAATCTTTAATTATCATGAAATTTATCTATAAGTGAAGAGAATTCATAGGTAAGCAAACTTGTTAATCTAATCTTTGACTATAGAGATGGAATGGATTTTACCTTGGTTGTGATATTGAATACAACCAATGCTTTCTAAGGTATATAACTAGAAATTAGACCTGCGCGCGTTGCGGCGCGGGTATAGTGCAAACATCTAGCGGATTAGTCCAAGCGTTATGTGATGCGTTAGATATATGAAGGCGCACATTTTGACGTATCTGATTTAACTCAACAGCATCATGGTTGAATCATGGTTTCTAGTATAGATATACAACATAGTATCAACTTTGGGTCGAAAAGTATTGTAACTTTAATCTACACTATCGAATGGAAACTTATTATATTTGACCCCACTCGGTTCTGAACAAATTGTACGCAAAAACGTTGACCCACTCAAGGGGTTAGTGTGTAAAATTTGTAAAATGAAGCACAGGTTACGCCTCCGGTCAACTTTTTCCACCACCTGCTTCATCAATATTTAACACCTTCTGCTACCTTTACCACCTCACAAAATCATATTCGGCAAAACCAACCTTGTTCAAGCAGCTTGTTAGACAACTCTCTCAATTTCTAACTTTATACCACGGCTTTTGCCCCTCACCGTCTTTAGCATCGAGTTTGAGGGTTACGGAGGAGGTGTGGAGGCGGATTTGACGATGAAAACTGCGACGGAGGTGGGGATTATGGAGGCGGCGGACACGTAAAACCGTAAAAATAAATTAATGCTAAAATGTTATTGTGAACCTGCACTTTGAAAGGGGGACGCAAACCAGGGGAAAAAAATATAGGCGAAAAGTGTTCGTAAACTCATGTGTGGAAGAGTGCGTTGATAATATACATAACTTTATATAAGAAAGATGCATTGATGTCATAGATTAAAGTTGAAATTAATCGTCATAGATTAAAGTTGAAATTAATCGTCATAGACCCGTGCACGGCATGATCTCCAGTCGATTTTGGTGATCGGTGTTAGCGGCAATTTTTGGTTATTGGAACTCACTGACCCCCTCGTACATATGTATTTACATGTTTGTGTATATAACTTTACAAAGTATATAGTAAGGTGCTAGGAGTCAAGGATTAATTTCATTATTGGTGAAATCAAAATCAGTAAAATCAAATATAATTAAACCTAAAGAGTGTTAGTATATTATAAATGGAGCAATATTGATAGAATTTTGCTCACGTCCTCACGACAAAATAAGGATTGAATTCTGCCGGTAATTAAATTATGTTTCAATCAATGTGTGAATGTTATATATGTAAAAACATCCTACTCAAATAGCAAGCAGAATAGTTAGGAAAAATAAAGTTTTTCTTTTAGTCTAATTGGATTGTGATATACGAATTTTCTAGGTTAAGGTTTTTTTATGAATGCAAACTTTTCTGGTTATCTTCTTACCCAACAAAAACGACTTGAATATATTATATTAACTAGTCATTAGCCCCGCGTTGCGGGAGGTGGTGTAAAACCATGCTACCAACATTGCAGAGAGGGGACGTAAAACAATGCTAAGTGGCAATCGAACGACAATTAACATAATATAAAAATACGAATTCTAACACCAAGTATTCACGTAACATGACACATAGACGAAGTAGAATTTATACGACACAGATTAAAAAATCGAGGGGGTAAAAATCCCTGATAGATCAAATTTGACCACTAAACACGTAACCACCGAATGACAATCATATCCGAGAAAAAGCCTAAGGAAAAGCTAATAAAAAAGACTAAACTCATTTTAATTTTGTAGAAAAATTATAAAAATCTAAATTCATATAATAAAAATGAAACACATTAAAGTTCACAAGAAAAAAAAAATAGAAAACCAAGAATCTCACAAACACAAAAAAGATAGACTATTTCTTATATATATGTTATGAATGAATACATATACATGTGATATACATGAATATAGCCACTCTAAACTAAAGTTTTGAGTATTAAAAAAGGAACTCGGTTTTGTATATATATATATATTTTTACCAAACGACTACAGTTTCTATATTCGGTAACTACCACCGTCGGTCGATCAACCATCCGTCACCACAGTGTTGTTCGATCTCTACCCGGAATCACACTCTTTCACGATTTGATAACTCAACACGACCATCACAAGTCAACAAATTTTTTAGATTTTTATACGGAGAGAGAGTGTGTAACCATGTTGCCATGCTACTTACAGAGATCCGCATCAAAAACATCGGCGTTGTACGGTTTTCCCGCAACTTCTCCTTCAGTATCGTAGGGCAGTAAGGAACATCAACCAGCAACAACAGCAGCCGGTGCCGATTTCGTCAAATTCGTCGTTGTATGCTTAACCTTTCGTCGGAAGATGGTGTGAGAGAAAGTACCTTTAACGTGGACCAATCGCAAGATTAGATTAGTTTAGGGGTGGACTTGTAAGTGTTTAACAGGTGAGTGAGGGGTGTATTTAATAAAACAGGTGATTTGAAAATATTTATGAAAATAAGTGTTTTTCTTTATTTTTAACTAATCTATTATAAATCTTCTCTTTTTTAACACAATTATCACTTTTATGCTTTTTTTTCTTTAATCAACTCGTTAACTCAATTATCACTTTTATACTTTTTTTCTTTAATCGACTCATTATTTTTTATATATAGCTAACTTATTTCTGTTAGTTTACGTAAATTTTAATCCGTTCATTTACGTTTCTCTATCTATTCATTTATCTTTTTTAGTTACAATTAGTTTAAATTAATCTAGTTTTTTATTAATTTTTTTCCAATAAATTGATGTTTACGGTTTATAGGAGTAAATATCACCATTATCGTTGTGTTCGTTTATAATCCTAAAATTATATGAGGAAATTTTATGTTAAAATTATTTATCTTACATAAATATAAAGGGAAAATAAAAGAAAAACATTAAAAAAAATAAGTAAAATAAGTTAGTCAAAAAAATAAAATAAAACGAATAATGAGTTGTTTGGTAAAAAAAACGTGATATTGAATAAAAAAATATAAGCAAAAAATGCAATATATTAGTTTAAAATAAAGAAATGAATGTAAACATTCATCTTGATAAATAATTATTTTAAATAACCTATTTTGGTAAATATTTTTTTCTCCATCACCATTTTAGAAAAAAACTTAAAAGAAAACACTTATTTTGGTAAATATTTTTCAAATCACCAATTTTGATAAATATTTTTTCCATCACTACCCTTTTGGTAAAAAAAACTCGAAATACCTCGACATTTATTTTTAAAAGTATATATAAATAGCTAAAAACATTATAAATGGTGATATGAAGCTATTATAACCCATTAATTTCAAACAAGACGTTTTACATTCTAGAATTGGCGATTCGTGATTTTTGTGGGTTAATGCTCATTATTGGAATCCAAATTTGTGCACATTTAAAATGATGAATCAGATCACAAAGATGTGAGTGTGATCAAATGATAAAATCCAAATATCTGTTTTGTAAGTTGTATGTATAATAAATAATCTATAAAAAAAAGTTGTCATTTTAGTTATTAAAATGAAATAGCAGTGATAAAAAAATACAAATGTCATCACCCGAACACATTATTGCTAGCGAAATGAGTTGTACGCTCATGAACCGCCACCACGACCATTACATTGTCATCCGTCGTTCTCATCACCATCCCGGCTGAGGCTCCGGTGCACTACCCGGTGCTACTGGCTCACCAAACTCACCGCATAGAAGGAGGTTTTCCGGTGGAGGATTTTCTTTAGCGGGGTTCGGATCATCATCATGGACCCGGATATATAGTTCTTGCCCCAAATACCAACGTTTCAAATGTTGTGATCTCAAGTTCCACATTCCGGGGTTGTCTAGAAAAACATACACCGCGGTCCACCCTCCTAGGGTAGACTTGGACGGTGGACCGAACCACCGGATCATACAAATTGTAAGAATCTCGTGATCCTGATGTCCATTCTCCATCACCGAAACTGCAAAAAAAAACAAAACCAAACAAACATCCGTAATAATTCTATACACAAAAAGTTAAAAGGCAGAACAAGAATATTTTTGGCGAGGGGTTATCAAAATCGAAGTAGGTTGTAAACTAGTCGAGCAACTCGTATATCAAATAAAAAATATGTTTTTACACATAAATTGATACATTGATAGATATAAACAAAAAACAATTATCGTTTAAAGTAAAAAAATACAGAAAAGATTTATTATATATAATATAAATTTTGTGTTATAATTTTAGGTTATTATTTATATAGTCACCAAACCAAGTCTAACGAACGAGCCAACCAGTCGGGCTTACCTTGACTCAACCTCAGCTCGTTTACAATTTCAAGTGAGCCACGATCTCTTTGAACGTATTATCATAAGTTCCCTTATCTAAAGATTTACAACTACGGGCCTAACTCATTTTTTTAAACCTCGTATTTTACGCATAACTAAATAACAAATTTATGTGACAAGAGTCGACAGACCCCCTTGGTTCCGCCCCTGCAAACAACTGTTCATAAGTATTCTTGTAAAAGGTTTGAATCGTTTAATCGCATACCCGACAACATAAAATCCATAACCATCCAAGTGCCAAGAATCCATTGTACTCAGGTCATTTTGAAAGATGATCTCGTGCCACCCTTTATGAGTGGCATCAACAACTGAAACACCATAGGTGGCGACATCTTTGACGGACTGGATCGGGAATTCACCTAGCCGGTAAACTCCTGACCCGTTAACAAAATAATCAGCCAGTTTTAATGGCGTATCCGGTGTTGAATATGATATGTTATTGACTACGTAGCGGTATGAGCCTTGAATATTGGCTTGTAACCCGTGAAGGATTATAGTCTCGGTCAAGGTCACATTGGACACGTTAAATGTCCCTTGTGGGTTAGGCCGCGCTGCCCCTGTTGTCATATTCCATCTGTTTAAGAACCCAAAAGATTAAGTATAAAAAATTTGCAATCCTAGAAGATCACTATGGTTCTTTAAGTAGCGGTGAGAAAAAACCGATTAACTGAACCCAAACCAAGATAACTGATAGAAACGAACCTAAATAACCAACCCAAACTAATGTCCAATCTTTGGTTTTGTTTATTTTTGAGTTAAATGCCAAAATGGTCCCTAAGGTTTGCTAACTTTTGCCACTTTAGTCCAAAATCCAAAATTTTTAAATCTGGGTCCCTGTAGTTTGCATTTTGTTGCCATTTAGTCCAAAATCGAAATCAGGTCAAATTTCTCAAAAAAAAAACATGCTATTTGTCCTTTTCCTTAGGGGCAGAATTGGTAATTTAACATTATATATATATATAAATAAAATTAAAAAAACTCAAAACCTCTTTCACTCTCTCTCTAAGCTCTGCAAAACTCCTCTTCGACCTTCATCAGCCCCATCACCATCTCCAACCCCCTTCACCACCGTACACCCTGCACCACCGTCCACCACCACCATCTCCAACCCCTGCACCACCGCCACCAACACCATTCCCATCACCAGTGAACAGTTAGAGAGAGAAACAAAGGGTTGTCATTAGCCATGCAGCCCTAACAGGCCTCCAAAAATCCCCAATCCGGAAACGTTAACTAGGCAAAAAACGTTAGCCAAATCGATTTACTCCAAGCCGAAATCCAGATTCGGTGAACAGCCTCTGATCGATCACAACATGTTTGTGAATCGGTTGAACCAGTTGGCCAGATCTCAAACTCACCTGCAAGAACCGCATCGAATCGCGCATCGCCTAGAACGACAGTGGCATCTCCAAACGGTAAGGAGACAACGAGAATTATTTCTATAACTCTGAAAACTCCGTTAATGGCGTCACCTGGAAAGGGGCAGGAGGAGCTGATGAGGATGAAGATCATAATGATGAAGAGATTTACAAGAAGGTGAACATAAGAAAGAAGCTAAAGTATAAGAAAGTGAAGATGAAAGTTTTGTTTGAATGGCTAGTGTTTCTATTGCTTTTGGTGGTGGTGGACATGGTGCAGGGTGTACGGTGGTGAAGGGGGTTGGAGATGGTGATGGGGCTGATGAAGGTTGAAGAGGAGTTTTGCAGAGTTTAGAGAGAGAGTGAGAGGGGTTTTGAGTTTTTTTTTAATTTTATTTATATATATATATATAAATGTTAAATGACCATTCTACCCCTGAGGAAAAGGACAAAATAGCATGTTTTTTTGAGAAATCTGACCTGATTTCGACTTTGGACTAAAATGGCAACAAAATGCAAACCACAGGACCCAGATTTAAAAATTTTGGATTTTGGACTAAAGTGGCAAAAGTGAGCAAACCTCAGGGACCATTTTGGTATTTAACTCTTTATTTTTTAAACCAAAAATTACTGATCGGTTTTGGTTATATCGGTATATCCCATTCCAAAACCGAACTGAATTACACCAAAACTGAAATGATCCACGCCAAATCTTGATAGATCCAAACCAAACTTGTTTGAATGTATGTTATTGGATTTTATAGCCAAAACTCGTTATTTTGGGTCAAAAGTTTTAGGCCCGTAATAATCGGTTAAGAAATACGTTCGGCTAAAACTCTAGAAGTTTTGGGCCAAGTTCCACATTTGGCCAATCTTTGGGCCCAAACATTAAGGCTAAATGTCAAATCCAAAACTGAACCATTAGAACATTCACATCCCAAATGAGAGAGAAAATGGGGGATTTTTAGGTAATTATAGAAATGGAGGTAAGGAAATGGGTGTGAATGCTCTTATCGAACCAAACCCGTATGTAAAACCAAAAAACAACTAAATATATGAAACCCTGTGGTTTCCTAAAAACGAAATTTCGGTTTGGTTCTGTTGAGTCCAAAACGGCAAAACCGACCCATACACCCCTACTTTATTTACCTGATTGATCTTGCTTGGTTTACAGAAAACTCAATGTCCCAAGGGTCAGGGCCAGTGGGGAGAGGACCACTAACACGCGAACCCGATTCGGTGTAATGCAACACGCCTTTAGCGACAAGCAGGCTATCATCTGTGGTGTTTAACATCTTAGGAGTTGCTACAATGTAGTAATCAGCATCATCTTGATCTGCAGTCACTAGAACCGAATATGACTGTCCGACATGGACGTCAAGCGAGTCCAAAGTGATCTGGTTCGTGTACGATCCTTCGGTCTCAACTATGACCATCTTGTGGTTCTGGATCCTGAAGTTGAAACTCAACGTAGATCCGACATTTGATACTCTGAATCTATATGTTTTCCCTGAAGTTTTATGCCATAATGAGCCAGTTGATTGTAAGTTGTAACATACAAATGTAAAAATAGTGAAGTATGCATTTTTAGTGACAGTTAAAAACCTTTAGCGACCTCCACAGACTCGTAAGGTTTCGAAGTCGAATACCCGTATGGAGCTTTGCCATTGATCAATATCATATCAGGAACCTCAGCTGAAGCTTCAAGGCTTGACCTAATGGCCTAATTTTAGTTCATGAACAACTTAAAATCAGATATGCATGCTATAGAAATCAGATGACTTTCAGCGACAGAACAACCCGTCGGTGATTTCTTATATTATTTTATATGTAACGTATATTACTGTTTTCCGACTGAACCCCAAGATATTTTAATCCCGACCCCGAAGACTTTTGAATTACTTAAAAAAGATTAATCTATAATGTTGCATTTGAAAAAAAAAAAAAGTGAAACGCTATAAAAAGTTAAGCATGAATACGGTATATAACTTTTCGTGGACATGACTGCCTTAAAAAACTTATTTTAGCTCTTAGTTTTGTTTTATCGGTAACATAAACAAGTCATCCTTGTTTACGTGACCCGACCCAACTCTAACCAAAAATTCAGATGCCAAGTTGCAGGGGCGGATCTACGTGTCGGTGAGGGGGTGCACGGGATACCCTTCAACTTTTTTTGGTGAAGTGTAATTTTTTCTTTAATCTCCGTTTTATTTATTTAGGATACCCCGGAGCAAATGTTAGGATATCCTGAGTGTAGTTAAAGATAAAATGAGATGAAACTTTGAGGTTGGCAAAAACGAAATTTTCCGTTGAAAGCAGCGGTAGTGGTTAAGAAATATTGAAGAATATGAACAGTGGGAATATAGTTGGAATATGAAAAAGCAAAAGTGTGCAGAAGTTTGAAGTCAACTAAACCTTTTCTTTTTTCTAAAAACATTTTTTTAAATTTTTTAAAGAAAACACAAACATCTAGTTTAAACGCAGGCTAAGTTCCATACAAATTTTTCTTTTAGAAAAATTATATATTCCAATATATCTATTTTTTACTTTTTTTAAAATCTATTATTTTTTATTCTTTTAATGAATATTATTTCTTTGGTATTTTCTAAAACATGGTTTCTTAATCTTTCTAAAACATATCTCTAATAATAATCGAGTTACGTACTTTTTTTATTCTTTTTGTTAGTTTGCAAATTTATTATTTTATTAAGTATTAGATTTACTTTATTAATAAGTTTTTGGTTCTTTTTAAAGATATTTTTCTTACAAACGGAAATATCATCTATAAAACTTTAAAATAATATTTAAAGTTTTATAAAAAAATATTTGATAAAATTCTCATGTGTGTGGTACATCCATCTATAAAAAACGATAATTAACATGTGCTTTAAAATGTAATTTTCATTCTCACTTATTCGAGAGTGACACTATATTATAAAGTATGTATTAAGAAATGTTGATTAACAATTTTACTTTTTAATATATTTTCACATGTATCTATGCCTAACTAATACATAATATTATTATAACTTATATCAAAATATCATACTATATATTCATAATTTTATTATTAATTATTTTATATTTTTCTATTCAAATCATGTAACACATGTGTCTTTAACCACTTAATTAATTATATATATACAAACACACAATTACGAGCCGCTCAGTGCCCCTAAAGGCTCTCGAATTCTCAGGGATGACCTTAAGTAAAAGAAAATTTTAAAAGCTCATTTTTACTAACACGCAGGGTCCTCGAATTTTCGCCGATGACCCTAGGTAAAAAAAAATTATGATACCCCTGAATTTTTCTTCTGGGTCCGTCACTGCCAAGTTGAGTGACATTGACCAAAAAAAACACCACGTGAAAAAAATCATAGGTTCGTTCATGTTAACTAAAAAGGTTTAAATCATATCTTATCCAAAATCCTTTATCCTTAGGATCCGCCGCTAGTTAGTCGTTGGTGATCACGACAATTATGATAATATTTATGACAAAAAAATTGTAGATATTTATGCATTATGTCCTGTCCGAAAATTCATTGATTTACCGACAAATCAGTGACGACAGTTAAACTTATATCTATCTCTAATAATATGGTAAGTTTACAAAGGCTGTTGTACCTTATAATCCGTAAAAAACCAGTCACCAATGAGAAGATCAAACTCGGCTTCGGGTTTAGCAAATGGGACATTGATAACGATACGATTGTTGACCCGAATTGGCCCGAACCCGCCAGCAAGCTTTTCATAATTGATAGAAGGGAAGTAAGTGAAAGTACCAATCTGGTCTTTTACCACAAAGGCATAAGTCCAGTTGGTGCCAGGCTTAATTGCACAATTAGTCCCTGACACTCCATCTTGCCATGAGTTAAGCCTCTGTTGAATACCATTCCTATAAAAAGATATATTCATTTCAACAAAGTAAAGCATGCATATAACTAAAAAAAAGGTTTTGTATAATAATAAAGTTATGACATATAACATACCAAGTGAAAAGAAGAGGTTCATTTAAATAGTTGTAAACGTTAACTCGAACGATGTCGTTAGTTGTTGCGTTAATAAGCGGTCCTGGGAATTTGTCGTTGATTGTTATAACCTGTCGCAAACAAGAAAACACCGTCAATGCACTACAAACTAATCAAACACCTCGGGTTAGGGGCACGTTTATTTCAAAACCAAAATTTACATTGAGAATTTTTGAGATCCGCATAGTGAATTAATGAACTTGTACTTTTCGCTTTAAACGTGCTAGTGCTAGACAAGACGTTTACATAACTGCCTATCCCCCCCCCCCCCCCCCCCACACACACACACAACCTTTCTCTCTCCTAATAAATTATCAATGCACTACGTACAAGTGTTCTATTCAATTCTAGCATTTATTTACATAATGTTGGTTTTGAAAAGAAACGTGTCCCCTTTAGGTTATTAGAAAAAGGATGGTTCGTTTTTTTTTTTTTAGTTAAATAGGTTAACTTTGTGGCCTTTTTTCTCGGTTAATTGGTTTGTTGTTCGGTTAAGTCATTCTTTTGTATATCCTAGGTATATATATAGGCTCAGTTACTAAAAGACCGTAAACAGACTATCGGTTTTCCAATTGGTTAGGTTTTTTTTCAGTTAAACAGGTTTCCGTTCGGTTATTCAGTTTTTCTACTCACCCTTGTTTGGATGTGTTTTCTAAAAGTAACTATGTGATACTAAACAAAATTAGTTATTATGACATGATGTCTACATACCGTTTGTGCAGATGAAGAAGGCCCGAATGTGTCATCGATATCAACATCCCATCGTAGATCAATGACTTCGGCATGTGTGGTAGCAAGTAAAACCACAAGAGAAGCTAGTATGGACCATACTAAAGAAGCCATTGTGAGTTGCAGATGATCAAAAGCTGCATATGGGGTCTATGTAACAAGGGTGGTGATGGAAAAGAGGTTGTATGCATAATGCATGCCGGCACAAAAGTTGATCAACCTCACAAGACAAAACAACTTTGGTTTTGACAGTTTAGTTGATACCGCCATAAACATAGAGGATCCAACTGTTTTTTGTCAGATCATACATGTCTAGATGCTAATAAGTTAATAACAATGTTTGAAAGAACAGTCTATTTAGCCTAATGTATTTGTGTCATGTAACTGACAGCCACATCTACAAGATTATATGAAGATTTGACTTTTTCATGCAAGACATTGTAAATAGTGACCGGTTTGACTTGGTCAACTCATTTCAACTAGATGGAAATTCTACAATATCTTGATGGAATTGTTACTAGGACCTAAAAGTCTAGATGGCAAATAAATCCGAACCTGACAGGTAAACCAGAATCCAAAACATTCAGTTATAAGATTTTTGATACATGTATAGTATTAGGTGATACACGACCTCATTACCCAAAACATGCATACCATATTACTCGAACTATACACGTAAAGATATTATTTTTATTTGTCCTATGGTGAGGTCCTTGCCAAGCCATCCCTACTTAAAAGTTGCTCTAAATTTTCAAATGAAAAGATTACTTTTATTTTGAAAAAACATTGTTGTGACTTAAGAAGTCAACATTTACATACTTACAGTTTGACTTAGTAGTCAAACTAAACAAAAAATTTCAACTTCAAGATCAGGATGGATTCTTAAGCATTTCATCAAGATGTGAATAGCAACATTACACAAAAAGAAATACCAGAACTTTGGAATTTAGATATTTTGTTAACTGATACAAAAAGTTTATATTGTATTTTCATTATAAAGGTTGAAAGTTTGACCCCAAAAGGTCAACCTTTATATTGTCTTAACACAACAGCTACTAACACATTTGATGGATTTATGAGCATGCAAATCAGATATACTTTAAAAAACATCGATAAAAAACGATGATAATACATAACTATTTACTGCCACCCCGAAACAGGGCTTCCATTCGGACATCTTAAACCGAAACCGTCCAAAACTCCAAGATGGACTCTAACGAGACCATACTGCGACAAAAGATTAAACAAATAAACAAAATATGCCTATGCAATTTAAGCTACAAAGCAGTGTACGATAACTCCCACTTCTTTTCAAGCTCGATAACATTGTCGACCATGGAGAATGCAGCAACAGGTTTGACTATCTCAGGTCAAAACCATCAGAAAAAAAAAAGAACCGTAAAAGAAACGATTAAGAGCAACAGTTGTCACTTCTTTTCTTCAGGGAAAGCTGCTTCTCCTTCAAGATTTGTCTCTTCACTACTACCGATCCTTGCTCCAGTAGACCCAGTTTATCCAGTATCTGCACAATTACAAGACTTTTCAACAAAACGATTTAAGAATACACCTTGTGCGACTTTCAACATGTTTGACCGTTTCCCTTTTAGCTGACAACTTTTATTTAACCCGACCCATCAAAAATACAACATAAATTTGTACCTTTAAGGAAAGATCTTTAAAGCATTGTTGTACATTTGCTCTAGTTCTAGCACTACATTCGTAAAATAAACAACCATGTTCTTTTGCAAGCGCCATTCCCTCTTCAACCGTTACAGCCCTCTCAACGTCCTGAAATTTGCCATCATAGTTGTGTCGGAGGTTAATTGGTAAATAAAGAAAGATGATAACAGAAAAGACACGACCATTTTAGTTCATAAACTTACCCTATCGACCTTGTTTCCGACTAGAATCTTGACACAATCAGGGTAGTGGAATAGAGATTAACTTCCCGTGCCCATATTTCCGATAAGTTTGTAAAAGTCTCTCTTCGCGTAACATCATAAACTGAAAATAAAAAATGTAACGAACATAAAGGTTGTAGCTAATCATCGTGTAATGACGTAAAGTTGTAAACTAATTTATTAGCATACCGAGAATGATTCCATGTGCACCGCGGTAGTATGAGCTTGTTAGTGTCCCAAACCTCTCTTGTCCAGCTGCACCATAAACATGTTTCAAAATGGTATTCGTTTTCCACCCATGAACGGTTATTAGTCTAAAAACGATCTATAGTTAGTTAGTTAGTTACATGTATCCCATATGGTCAGTTTGAGTCGTTTTCCTTCGACTGCGAGCATTTTCATCTTGAAATCCACACCTGGAAATCGACAGATATGATTTCTCGGTTACTTGATTTACAAATCTATGTTGTTGGGATATTATCAATCACCATGTGTGCATGCCAAACATTATAACAACTAATTCATGAATCATGACTCATCATATCAAATCATACGAATAAACATGAAATACTGTCGTTGAGACAAATTATTGATCCCGCAAACCGAATGGGAACATATAAGCATACATCATGAGCTTTTGTCTGAAAATCCTAATTTAGGGGACCCTTGTTTTGTAGTCTACTATCATATCATATAATAAAACCAAATCTTGGTACTATCCTATCACATGCAAAGAATGCTATTTTATTTGATGAACAAAAAGTTTGGAAGCTTAAGTGAATCAATTCACATGACCAAAGGTTACATAAATGATAGATATTTAAGATTAATTTTCACTTTATCCACTGCCTCATTCATCAGATACGAGATAGATGTAAGCTACTTTTCCATGCTTGGTACTTGGATGATGGTACAATTATAGGTGATGCTAAAGAGGTGGCTAAAGCTTTAGAAATCATCAGGTCTTTGGGGCCATGTTTGGGGCTTCAACTTAACGTTAAGAAAACAGAAGTTTTTTGGCCATCGTGCAATGGAGTTAAGAAGCAAAAGGGTTTGTTTCCTAGTGGGATTGGGAGGCCGGTGCCGGGTGTCAAACTCCTCGGGGGCGCTGTTAGTCGCGATGCGGGTTTCATCAGTAGGTTGGCCGTGAAAAGGGCATCTTGTGCAGTGGATCTGATGAGCTATCTTCCACATCTGCGGGACCCTCAATGCGAGCTTCTCTTGCTGCGCTCTTGCATGGGTGTTGCTAAGTTGTTGTTTGGCCTCAGAACGTGCCAACCCACATTTGTTGGGGAGGCTGTTTCGGTTTTTGACAAAGGCATTCGGAGAGCTATCGAGGATATCGTGGTTTGTGGGGGTCCATTTTTTGGGGATCTTCAATGGAAGCTTGCATCCCTTCCGACCCGTTTTGGGGGTTTGGGTTTATGTTCGGATGAGGATGTATCCATGTATGCTTTTGTGGCCTCAAGGGCGCAATCTTGGAGTTTACAGGACCACATTCTTCGAGACTGTGGTATTGTTGGGTTAGATTCTGATTATGTGTGCGCGTTGGATTGCATGCACATGTCCCTTCCGGATTTTGATCTTGGTGGTTTCTCTAATAAGGACACCGCCCCCCTAAAGCCCAGAATGCTTTGGCGAGTGCCCTATTTAGTAGAACTGTCCAGTGTTTGGGAGAGAAGTTTAGTCTATCCCCTCGTCAGAAAGCTGTGTTTGATTGTCTCCGGGCACCTCATTCTCAGGATTTTCTGACAGTTATCCCCATTGAAGGACTAGGCCAACACATGTCAGCAGTGGAATACCGGGCAATTCTTAAGTACCGGCTAATGATCCCTCTGTTTCCGGTTGATGAGCCCTGCCCAGTTTGTCGCACGGCTTGTTTAGATACTTTCGGCGAACATGCGGTCCATTGTAAGGAGTTACCTGGTTTTAAATACCGACATGATTTGGTAAGGGATATTCTCTATGATGTTCTAAAGCAGGCAGGGATTTCGGCGAAAAAGGAGGCTCCGGTGAACTTTCTAACGGATCCGCTCAACGGGAGGTCTACTCTTCGGCCAGCTGATATTCTTGTGTTTGGGTGGGCTAGGGGAAAACACGCTTGTGTGGACCGTACAGGAGTGTCCCCTCTTGTTGGACTCAGGGATAATGGGTTTGTTGCTGGCCAGGCTGCGTTAAAGGCGGAATCAGGCAAGGTCGCTAAACACGAGAAGGCTTGTTTAGAGAATCAACACGTGTTTATCCCATTCGCTTTTGATACATTTGGGTCCCTAGCCCCAGAGGCTGTGGAATTTCTAAACAGGGTCCAACAGGTTGTGAATAGTAATCTTTCAACCTTTAAGGGCCGTTTCGTCTTTAGTAGGATTGGTTTTGCAATTCAAAATGGGGTTGCGGCGCAGCTTGTTGCCCGTTTACCTGCCACTTGTTTGTAATTTGTTACTTTGGTATATAATATCATAATAATCATATCCTAATTTATCCATCAAAAAAATTCAAGAAGGAGACAGAAATAATTTTGTAGTTTTTTTAGGGTGAGATTGAATAACATATGAAGAACAAAATAAAAAACGCATAGATTTGGGAACATGGGTTGTCAGTAAATTTCCCAAAAGACTCATGAATCCAATAAAAACAATCATAATAAGAAAAAAAAATAAAGAAGAAAATATAATAATCAAGAAAAATATCAAGAAAATACAGTTGTAGAAGGGTAAATCCAAAAATAATAATATATAAAATATATAATAATGAGTGTCTAGGGTGGAAAAAGTCCCAATAAAATAAAAAAAAAAATTATTTGGTAAGTCATTTCCTATGAATCTCCACACGTTCAACACATAACCAATTTTAAGCATAGAACCATAAGAGCTACAATAAGCATTTGTAAGTAGTGATGATTAGATCAACAAGAGAGAAAGGGATGACTAGAAGGTTACATATACGCCTTACATATCATAGTTAAACAACAAATATGATACATATTAAGTGTTTTATACGTTTTTCGTAGTTCTCTACTTAGAACACCTATAGATATACATACATATAGATTTCCAAGAAATCATCAAAACCTATACATCAACCAAAATATTTCAAACCTAAAAATTACCACTTAGTCTTACAAACTGCTTGATTACAATACAAATTTCCAAGAAAATCAAAGGTGTGTGGAAAACAGAGGATGCATGATTATGAACAACAAATCAAGAAAAATGACTCTTCTTAATTTGAAAAAAAAAGATGTTACTATATTATTTACTCCCTAAAATTACAAAACTTCATACAAATATCTTAAAAAAACCCAAGAAATATATTCAATATAAATCAAAGAAACCCTATAACTCAGTAAAAAAACAACACACATACACGCACATATATATACAGAAAACTGGTGGTATTTGAATCTTTACTGGTTGTAGAAAAAATATCTTGAAACCTATACATCAACCAAATCATCAAAGCTAAAAAAATCACCGTTTAATCTTAAAAACTACTTAATTTATAAGATTAAATTACTATAATATGTTTATGTGAACTTTCCAGTAAATTCAAATTATTTGAGTGTGTAGAAAACAGAGCATATATGATTATGAACAACAAATCAGGAAAAAAAATACCCTCCTTATCTGAAACAAGATGATACTATACCATCTACCCCTAGAATTACAAAAATTTATACAAATATCTAAAAAAATCCAATAAATATATTGAATAAATATCTGAAAAACCTGTAACTGAGAAAAACAATATATACACACACATATATATACTGATACAGAAAATGGTGGTATTTAAACATTTACCGATTGTAAGAGAAATATATTGAAACCTAAACCTCAACCAAATCTACAAAATCACCAATTAATCTTACGAAATGGTTAATTTATAAGATCAAATGACTACTATAATACAAAATTTTCCAACAAAATCAAATTTTGTAAGTGTGTGAAAAACAGAGCATATATAATTATCTATGAACAACAAATCAAGAAAAGTCACTCCCCTTCATTTAAATCACCATCCACTCCCTAAAATCACAAAACCTTACATAAATATATCTAAAAAAAACATATAAAATACAGAATAAAAAACCAACCCTATAACTCAGTAAAAAAGAACATATGCATGCATACATATATATACAAAAAAATTATATAGTAAAAATGAAATCTTTACCAATTGTAGGAGAAATATCTTGAAGAGGGTCTTCAGAGGTAGATATAAAACCCATGAGAAGACTACTTTTACCAACACCTGAATCTCCAATAACGAGAATCTTGAAAGAGTAATCATAACTTGTGGGACTGATCTGTGATCTTTTCCAACCGCCTTTGATTTCTCCGTTGTTCATATATGGTGTTGCTGATGGAGAAGATGAACCCATCTTCAAGGAATTAAAATCCCCAAAAAGATTTGAATTTTGTGATGCTTTGGTTCTCTCTCTCTCTCTCTCTCTCTCTCTCTCTAGAGTATATAGTATAAAATAGAGATGGTTTGGATGGGTGAGACAAATGGAGGAAACTGTTAGGGTCTTGGCGGGTGAACATTTTCATTTTCGGTTTGGGGATAATTGGTTGTTGGTCCTTCAAAAGATTTGGATGGTTTGTTTCTAGTCCTTTGGTTATTGTGACTTGTTTGATTTTTGACATTAGTTGAAGATGAAAAGATTATTTGTAGGATTAGACAAGTTTAGAAGTTGAGTTCTCTAATAAATGATATGAAATGATCGATAATGGTTAGAGACAATGTTTTAAAATAAAAGCATGATAAAAGTAGTCCCGTTAATTGACCGGAATGTTGAATCAGCTTCAAAAACTCTCGAAATAACAGTAGTACCTAAAAATATATAGAAATTAAAAAAACTGTCAATTTAGTTATCAAAACGTGTACAAAACTAAAGTTTAAAACTATTAAACAAATTCAAAAACAAACTATTGAGCAACCATCAAAATCGAGATAAGTGCCTTAAACCGGAACCATTGGTTCATGCAATACCATGTCGGTGTTGTTGGTCTAGTCATTTTAAGTTGAATCACTTAACCTTTGAGTCCCTTGCCCACCGATTTCAAGTTGAACCACTTGATCGTATAATTCTCGATCCACGAGTTGATAGGCTTCAATTTACAAAGACATATTTTGAAAATAAGTATAGGTGAAACATTTGTTATCTTTGAATTCATCTATACATGTTCTTACTATATAGAAGGGTGTTAATCGAATCAAATTTCGGGTTCCCCAAGTTAATCAAATCATTTATTCAAAGTGTGTTGTTTAAAGTTGGATTCAGATTTAACATTGAGTAAATCTAAATTATATTCAAAAAAAAAATTGAATTGCATTAAAATAGTTATATTTGAGTTATTTACTTGACCCTTGAGTCCAAAGCCTACCAGTTTCAAGCTACCATTGATGTAACAACCACCGTGTCCACTGTCACCTGGCACCTGCAGTGTCGTCACCCCGACTCCTTTGTTGGCACCGGCTGTCATAAAAGAATATATAGAGTGAACCCATTTTAATATTACTTTTTTCTTCAAAAACAACTTCTTTTAACACGCTCCCATCTTAGTTAAAAGCCAATTTTAACCGAGCCAAGCTGATACTTCTCTAAAACTACTCGTTTTGCCTTAAATCCGGTTTGAGTCGAAATTAAGTGTCATCCATTAAGTGACCCAATGTGACCCGCCCATTTTGTATGGGTTAGTTATGCTTTTAAAATCTATTATACGACGCGTAAGGTAAATTTTCCATCTCACATTTTTTTAATGTGGGAAGGCTATTGATACATTTAGTAGGTATAGAGAACACGGTATATTATGAGTTTTTTTGTTAGTTAGCTATGATGTATTTTTAAGTTGACGGAAATTACTTATTCCTAGCATTACTAAAGACCATGATGACTCTCTTCGAATGTTGCACTTATGATATGTCTTGGTCTATAAATATTATATTAACTAGGTTTATACACCACGTGCGCGTTGCGGCACGCAAAACTTTATCGTTCTCGCTTTGAACATGATAGTTATACCAATGAAGTTACAAAGCCAGCCATTTCTACAAAAGACAACATAAAAAATCACACTTTCTTTCACAATTTCTATCCTTTGTCTCCTTTATAATGAACCATTGAAAGAATCTCCATACAAAATTTTCTAGAGTAGTACTTTGCAAATCCCTTCACGTTTTTGCTATAAACAAACAGTTCAAAATAACATGACTTTCAAGTTATAACAGAATAAACAGGCAATTGAAGGCTCAGATATGCTAACACGTTGTGGCTGTAGACAACATGATTGCCACGCCAAGACAACGAACATAGCAATCCTTTTAGTATCATCATCGCCCCGGGCCCTGACCCCGAATTCTTGACCTTCAACTAAATGCAGCTACACAGATTTACTATGCAAGAATGCGTTCCGGAGTCATCAACATCAAGCGTACGCCAACTATCATCACATGAGTTCAATGAAAAAGACTCGTTATTTACTCAAGCAACAGCAACAACCAACCATTGCCCCTAGAAAACAAAGTCATCATCATCATCAAATAATTAAAGCACAACGGTGTGTTACAAGTGTTGTTAATGTTGTCCGTATTCACAAATCCAAGGGTTCACACCCATCACCATATAAAAACTGAAGGCACACAATATACAAATTTAACTATTCAAGTACCTTTTGGACGTGCCTCCAAAACCCAAAAACACTTGAGCATACATCGAATTAGCCCTTTGGTGAGGCTAAGGTCACCATCATGCAAAAAATATCACCATCTCTGGAAAAGAAAGGGTTTAAACCTCGGAAGCACGGAAACGCCATTGAGGTGCCGTCTCCCGTGCCGGGGACTGCTAGGGAAGGAACGGCCCGGGGACGGCCAGGAAACGTCCCCGGCATGTTGTATACGGCCTGGAAACGTGCTGCAGAAGGGGACGGGGTTTGGGGACGTGCAGGAAACGTTTCCGTCAAGTTTCCGTTTATTTTTTTTGGTTATTTTTTTAAAAGATTTTTTAATGAAGAAACACATGGATCATTAGGGGCGGATCTATAATATTAGAGAGAGGGATGGAGAAGAAAAATAAATTTTTTGAAGAATATGATCGGAGCTTTCGGCCGGAAGTTGCAGAGATTATCGAAGAAGACGACTATGCTCTTTAAAACAAAAGAGAATTGTAAATTTTTTTATTTTGTTTTTTTCTCTTGGAACTCTAGAAAATGGGTCAGGTGGTGGCCAACCACAACCAGCCTTCTAATATGAATAAAAAATTTATGTTTTATTATCTTTTTCAATTATAAAATACAATTTAACTTTAATTGACTCACATATTATAATTATATTATATGTATTATTAAGTAACTTATTATCTCTATTAATTTATTAGTTTCTTTTGTTTTTATAGAGCTTACTACTTATAATAATATTTTATTACAGGTTATCTATTTTCTTAAATATGAGATTTTTGAGCTTTACATCAATATATAACTATTTTGGAGTTTTGTGTTACATTATCTTTGATATATATTTATTTTTTGTATGTTTTTATTCTCGTACCTGTCCCGTCCCCGCTACTTGAATTTTTTAGTTTTGCGTTTCCCGTACCCCGTTCCCGTACCCGTCCCAGCGCATCATAGGTTTAAACCCAACAACATTATTAGATTACAGATCGAAGCACCTCCAAGATGCGCCAAGTCCCACCATCATCATCATCATCAAGTAAAAAATGGAAACAAAACAACATCCACAAACCGTAATTTTCTTCTGATATTCTATATTCAAATTGCAAAGCTTACAATATATGGGATAAATTTGCACAGCACCCTCATATTTTTGTGTTTGATAAGTTAAATAAAAATTCATATTAATTCCATAATGGTTTAAACAATCCTTTAAACCAAACACAACTAATAATCATAGTTTAGTCCAAAATAAACCCCTTGAGTTCTGCATTCAGAAACAACATCAACAACCCAATTTGGCAATTTCACGAATTTAGAAAAAGAAACTAATGGATTCAAAATTGAACTTTTTAAATTGACTTATCTTCTTCTTTCCGATACATCCTTATCATTCAAAAAAAACTGTGGGGTTGACTGTAGTTGTGAATGATCTTCATAAAGAAGTAGAAACTAATGGATTCAACAACCCATACACATCCATATCATTCAAAATTGCAAAGCAGAAACTATACACATGTATACTAAAACTCAATGAAACTATACAAATCGACTCAGATCTGAAAGGATCATCATAGTCGTTGAACCCACTCTCAGTGGCGCTACGGTTGCAACCGGAGTTACCATACCAGGTAGCAAGCCAACATCATCGTTGGGTTTAAAAAATCACCGCCGCCATAACGAATCGAATCCGCCGGTGGTGTCCCTCCGGTCACCACCCCTGTCTCTTCTTTAAAGAGGGTAAAATATAAAGTTGGAAGACACATCTCAGGGGGATGACCACCCAAATATGTCAATCGAAACACACCATGAACAAAAAGAATGTTCACTTCACGGCCGTCGAGAGAGATAAGGGAGATTTGTAGAGAGAGAAAAAGAAGCGGTGGTATGGAGATCAAACACCGCTAAGATGGTGGTCGTGCCACGGTGGTGAGCCTCCGGCCACCACCACACCCTCTTCTCTTTCTTCATGTTCTCTCTCTTGGGTAAAAACAACCGAAAAAGCAAAAACACCATTGCGACGGCGATGGTGTCACGGTGCTGGTGAAGGTCACCTAAACGGTGATCCTCCGGCGACCGGGCCTTTCCGTTACTCTCTCCTCGGAACCAGAAGAAATCAGAGAGATGACCGCCCAAACAGAGAGAAGGATGAAGACCAAAATTACTAAAATATATGGATAATGTTTATAAGGTTTGATTTTTAATATATGGATAATTAGATTGGGAAATAAGGCAATTTCAGTTCAAAATTTTCAAGAAACAATAAAAGTTACACATTTTATGAAATAAGTGTTACATGATCAATGTATACTCGTACAAGTAAACTACTATGGCCATTATGCTATGATTAACCAAAAACACGTGTAAATTGAAGGATTTAGATGATATGTCAATTAATTAATCATAATATCATATCATACGAACAAGTGTTTGACCATATTCAAACACTATTGAACATGTGTTATAAACATTTCAAAACAATTATTATTATCATTAGAATAAAATGGAAATCAACAATGCACGTGTTAATTAGGTAAATTACTTATATAAACTGTAATCTTATGATATTATAGAATAGCTTAATTACGATCCATACATAAAGTTGATTAAAAATATATAATGTATAACAACATTTTGTACTTTTAATATACAATGGATATGAGTAATGTGTATGTGTATGACATAGGTTATACACACGCGTATTACACGGGTTGAATTAAGGAATTATCTCATGTAAGTAAAAAGAATGATAAATACGAAATAAACATTGCTTAAAACCATCCATATTAGGAAAAATATTAATTTCTTTCTTTGAAATTTAAAGGAAAACATAACAATTTTGAAATAAACTTTAAATTTACACAACTTAAAGGGTCAAATATATCACAAATAATCATTACTAATTATCAATAGTTGCATAACTTAAGATTTATCATTTACACAATTTGAATTAAAGATAATTTGAAATGAAAAACTACACATGAGGAATGTTATATTACTAAAAGTTTAAACATTAGTTTGAGTGCATATTTCATTAATGGTTTCTACTTTGATATCATATATTTTTTTGCGAGGAATACTAAAGTTTTAACTCTTTATAAATTACCACAAATTTTATGCTTTGATGTTTAACGAACTTTTTTCTTTGTTTTTTTTCGGTTACTATACCGAGTATTGGTACAGTAACAAATCAAATGGATAACAATTGAAACTAAATTCCCGTCGTATCGTGCTAATAGTTATTACTTTACACATGAAAAATATATAAAAGTAAACCATAAAAATATAGTGGGTTAATTTATCGTATAGACAAATAATTAAAAAGAAAACTTAATACAAATTTTTTGATCAAAATATATTTTAATGTGATAACATTTTAATGTATTTTAAAGTTTTATGAATGCACCTTTTCAGTTTTTAATTATATATTTTGTTATAGTATCTCTAATTTCTAAAAATTTTGGTTAATTATGAAAATATATTATTAAAAATTAGGTACTTATATGTTATGTATTAATAGATTGAATGTTATAATAATAATAATAATAATAATAATAATAATAATAATAATAATAATAATAAAATTACTAAACTAAAGTGACAATAACTAAAATCATTTATTAGAATTTAGATATAATTTTAACCTTAAAGATTTTATAGTGGTACTTTAATGTCTATATCATCTAATTAAAGAAAATTGAGATTCATGTAAGATCATATGAAGTTGCCTTATAAGAAAACAAGACATAGGAAGATGATGATATTTTCATAGTAGTTTAAACATCAACTTCACGAAATGTCAAAACTTGTTTTTCACAAATCTACTTCCTAACGATAAAATCAAGTTTATATGTAAATAATAATAAGAATTGTTGACTTATTGATTTTGAGTTTTATCGTTTATGTAAATTGCAAAGAAATAACAATAATAATTTATATATTTTGAGTTTATCGATTCTAACATTATTAACTTAATCTTCGACAATGTATATTTGTTTTATTGTTTAATAAAAATTAAGATATTTGTATATCTTTGATATGTGATAAGTAAACAAAGGATAAAGTACATGAATGGTCTTAATGTGATGTTTATATTATAGATTTGATCATAACTTTTGAACTTTTAGAACTGTCTTTTGAACTTTTAAAACTGTCTAACCCTTTATTGCATTGTATAGTGTTTGATCTATGACATGGATGTTTGTTTATGTTTTTTTGTTAAATCACTTTACATGTCTTGTACATATGGGTAAAATAATCATTTTATGTTGGTTTTCATCTCCAATATATATGATGAACTATGATATCTCTTTCATTTGCTCAAACATATTTTTCTTATTACTTAGAGTAAATTGCACAAAACGTCCTTTAAGTTTTACCAATCTTGCTGGTTTCAGCCTTAATCTTTAAAAGTTGCCAAACCAGCCTTTAAGATTAATTTTGTTGCAGGTTTCATCCTTTATCACTAACCCAGTTACTAATCCATGTTAAAAGGCCTCACATGCATAGCATGTGAGGGTAAAACCGTCTTTTCATCTCTCTTACCTTAATAAAACTATAATTAAACATTAAATAAATAAAAAGAATAATCATTATCGACTTATATTAGGGTTTTAGGGTTTGCAATTGAGTTTCTGATCCACAATTTTCTTTCTTCAGATTCCAAATCAATGGAAGAACCCAACAACACCACCATCACGAGCCAAAAATCAACACAAGAGTTAGCAATTGAGGGGCAAAAATATCTAGAAGATACAATAGAATCAGCATTTCAGATTCTATCCTCGATGAACGATGAACTCTGTAACCCTCATTTCTGGTCCACTTCGTCTCCACCTAACGGCCATCATCACGCGCCAAACAACGGCGATGCCACGTCATCTGACACCACACATCAGTCTGAGACCGGTGGCGGAGCTCTCGATGAAGCTCGTATCCGGCACAGGTCGTCTGTTGCCACACATCAGGTTTCATTCCTGATGTGTTCTAAAGCCCTAGCTTTACTTTGCTCCCTTAGGCATCATCAAAGCTCTGTTAGACCACCATCTTCAACCCCAAATCGTAACCAGCACCCATGGATCGTCATTAAACTTTTGCCGGACCACCATCTTCAACCCCTAGATCTGAACCACCATTTTTCAACCCCCATACGACCCAAAAATCGGAACCACCAACCATACGACCCCCTACCACCATCTCACCTCCCCATTATCCCATTCACATCGATCACACTTTCTCTCTCTAAATTCACACCTACCCATTTCATCTCTCCACCAACAATGTCACCTAACCCTCCCAAAATCCCAGCAACCCTCAAAATACCATCTGTACGCACCGTTTCTCTGGAACACGGTTTCGAGATGCTCCAACCGTTCGGCGACTTGGGTGAGGTCATTTGCCCGGACCTTGTAGCCAGCGCCGGCGAGGAGGTGGTCCATCTGGTCCGGTGGTTGCGGTGGTGGTGGCTTGGTGGAGCTGGAACACGGTGATGAAGAGGAGTTTGAAGAATTGTAAGGAGTAGGACCCATGTGGAAGTGAAGGTGAATATGTTGTACATGAATATTGTAGATTGAATTGGAGATACGGTGGATATAGAGAGATATAGAGATATAGAGAGAGAGTATAGAGAGTATAGAGAGAGAGTGGTGAGTGAAACAGAGAAACGGTGCAGGTCTGTGTAAGAGAGAGAGAGAGTGGTGAGTGAAATAGAGAGTATAGAGAGAGAAAGTGGAGAGAGAGAGATGAAAAGACAGTTTTACCCTCACATGCTATGCATGTGAGGCCATTTAACATGGATTAGTAACTGGGTTAGTGATAAAGGATGAAACCTGCAACAAAATTAATCTTAAAGGCTGGTTTTGGCAACTTTTAAAGATTAAGGCTGAAACCAGCAAGATTGATGAAACTTAAAGGACGTTTTGTGCAATTTACTCTATTACTTATTTTTTATGCAACAAGGACAAGATACTTTTGTAAAAGACAAGCTACACTTCAAATTGATGGACCTATATCTCTTACGCTTATTCAAAATTTCCATTGGTCGAAACTTTTTCTATTACTTCCACATTTGATTTTGATCAAAAATCATTTTTTTCAAAACTTTTTGTTTACCATTCTCTAACCTCTGATTTTTCGGTTGGGAGAATCTACCAACCGTATGTGCATGTGGGTGGATAAACTTAGGGATTTTAGATTTAAATAATTATAACTTTCACTAATTAGCCGATATTATTCCCAACTTTCGGTTTGTACCACACCACTTTCAAATTTCAACTTATTTTCCTTTGTCACTCTCAAACTAACTGAACCCTAACTCAATTAGTTTTTTTTGCTGACGTAGCACATTGTTTGGTGACGTGGCAGTTGACGACTTGACGTGACATTTTTGCTGACATGACATTTGACGTGGCAAATTCGATGATATGGCGGCTGATGTCGCAGCTGACATGGCGTTTTGATAACGTGGTAGTTGACATGACATTTTTGATGACGTGACATCTAATATCATCTAACTGAGTTAGGAATCCGTTAGTTTGGGAGTGCAGAAAAAAATAAGTTGAAAGTTGGGAGTGGTGTCATACAGTTCGAAAGTTAGAAATGATATCAGCCAATTAGTAAAAGTTTGAGTTATTTAAATCCAGATCCCATAAACTACAATGGAGGTGTCAAAAACCAATGTTGAAGGTAAACTACCAAAGTTTATAGTTTGGTAACACCAAACTAACATTTAAAATCAATTACATCAAATCCTTCTTACCCTTTGCTTGTCCTTAAATTGAAACATCACTTCCTGCACTTGGAATATGCAACTATTTGTCATTTTCTTCGAACTTTTCGACTTTTGGCAATGTCTTCATCTGAATCAGTCTCATCCCACCTTTTTCTTCTTTGGCCTCCTTGCTTGTATATGATGTAATAGTTGTATAGGGTTGCAGGATAATAAGACTTAGGTCACATGTTTTTTTGTCACTTATATAGGACCAATATTGTGTTAGTAGTACAACTACTTAGGCCACATGTTTTTGTCATCTAAATCATTTTTGTCTAGCCAATGACAATGATGTACCCAAGTTTTTGGTAAGCCAAGTTCATGTCTATTTAACGCCATGTTCTGTTTTGCAGCACAACATTTTTACAAAGTAATCATGTTAGCTCTTTTCACATGTTGTGTAGCTTATGTTTTTGCCTTAAAAGCTTTCCTTTTCAAAATACCTAACCAGCTTTCCTTTTGTCCACATCCATAACCCGATGACGTTTAAGCTTTTTTACCTTTCCACCTTGTCATGTAAACTGTGGCGAAGTTTTAGATTTCCGGCCGGGGGTCGAAAATGTCTATACCAATTTCTATAAAACCGGGGGGTCGAAAACATATTTACCAAAAAATTTCTATACGAAAACTACATACTCTCCACTACTAAGCGAAAAGTTCAGAAGATCGGCCGCCCCCTCCCGCCCACTACAAGCCGCACCCCTGTGTCCCATTAGGGGTAACAATTCTTGCAAGACTGAATAGGGATAATGAATGAAAGCCGTATTACATTTAAATATGCGACGATAAAAAAAATACATGTTATGACGCCTTTCTCCTTGTTTACAAATCACAACAGATGTGTTTTAGCTTTAAACTCACACTTATAATATGTTATGATACGGAAATGATTACGACTAAATTTGTAGGTTTTTAAAAAAATTACAAACAACTCATAATCACAAACCATCAAACATCCATTGGTATAATTTGTATTATTTATTTGTATAAATTTATAGTAAATAAAAAAATCAAAATTACCAAAAAAAAAGTCATAAAAGTTGAGATTTTGAAAAGTTGATGGAAAGAAAAGCATGTAAACAATACTTAAAGGACAAAGTTGCAAATTCAACCTTAAATATATTTTTAAGGTTCCTATATTAACTGGTCTTCATTTCAATAAATAACAAAATATTAAAAGCGATAGAGAGAGGGGTTTGGTGTGTAGTAGATAACACATGGCGTCATTTCATTGCCAACGTTGTTAGGTGTCAACACATGCGCCGGCTGGGCCCACTCCGGTGACACTCAGCCGTTCGACTGCATTTACGTGTCGTATCGATTCTCATTGTTTCCGTTACCGAATGGCAACTGCGGAAAATCCCATACGACGGCAAAATTCAATAAAAAATATAAAAAATCTTGTTTTGGTCAAATGATATTCATATTTTTTATGTTTATGCAAATTACGTACGGAACCACCAAGTCTGTGATTCATCTGACTGATATTCTGTTATTGATTGAAATTGTTGTGTAGAAATGATATTACTTTGAAAGTGACTTCCAGGTGTTTGACGAAATGTGTGACTTTGCTCTTCTTTTAAATGGTTTTGATGGAAGTTCGTCTAGCGACTTTTGTTTGCTGGGATGACTTCCTTTCATGTCCTAAAGCTATGGGGTATGGGGCGGAGTTTGGGTGTGGGTTGGAGGTAACGTCCAAGTCACCACCCCGAGTGGCTTGGGTTTGGCGTGGCCCGTTGGGCTAGAGGGCTATGGAGATGTGGTCAAAATCCATAATACAGTCCGACCACTACGAAGCTGAGGTGGCGGTTGGTGATTGGTGGGTCAAACTAGCCGTTTGGGCTTTTTTTTTTTAAAAAAAACTTCTTTTTTTCCATATAAATACCCCACACATCTAAATTTTCCACAAAAAATATCAAACACAAAAAAAAAACAATGAGTTCTTCAAATTCAAGCGATTCTTCATCATCGTCTGATGATGGTGCGAAAATATTTCTACAAACGATCGCGACAGTTGTGAAAGCTATCGTGGAAGACGACGAGGCGGAGACTTCGCAACCAAAGCGTAGGAGGTATACCCCTCGTGAACGGCAAACGGTAACGATTTGTTGGTAGTGACTATTTTTCACTCGAACCTAAGTACGATGAAAAATGTTTAGGCGTCGTTTTCGTATGAGTAAACGCTTATTTTTAAGGATATCTAAGGATCTCGAGGAGAAGTATGATTTTTTCAAACAAAAATCGGATGTAACCGGCCAATTAGGATTCAGTACGTGGCAAAAGGCCACGGCCGCGCTTAGACAATTAGCGTACGGCAACAGTTCTGACATTATGGACGACTATTTAAAAATATCGGCACGTGTGGCTAGAGATCTACACAACTTTTGTTCGTGTATTATAGAAATTTATAAGGAAAAATATTTGAGAAAGCCGTCGTTCAGCGATGTAAACAAATATTAGAACACCACACCGATTACCATGACCTACCTGGAATGCTAGGTAGTTTAGATTGTATGAAATGGCCTTGCGAACTTTGTCCAGTCGCATGGCAAGGCGCTCACACAAGTGGATATCATGGAATGCCAGCCATCATGCTTGAAGCGGTTGCGTCCCAAGATCTTTGGATATGGCATGCATTCTTTGGTATGCCAGGTTCACATAACGATATTACTATCATAAACCACTCGCCCCTTTTGAATGATGGGGTCAATGGTATAGGACCCAAAGGAAGTTTCTTTGTGAATGAAGTTGAGTACGTGCATGGGTACTACCTAGTTGATGGGATTTACCAGAGTGGGGGCTTTTCGTTAAATCGTTCTCACAACACGGTACCCTCGATCCAAAGAGATTAAAGTTTAACAGGGTCCAAATGGCCGCACGTAAAGACGTCGAGCGAGCGTGCGGTGTTTTAAAGAAGAGGTGGCGAATTTTGGCAATGCCTTGTCGACTATGGGACAAGGATCAGATTGGAAACGTTATGTACGCTTGCATCACAACATGATTTTGGAGGATGAAGGTAGGGCGGTCGTTACCTACTATGAAGACGATGTAAGTCAAGTAGAGAGCGTAACAGTTACAGACGAGGACAAATCAGTGAACGAATTTATTATCAAGTCGCAGGATATACATCACAACCTTCGTTCTGATTTGGTTAAGCATGTTTCAACGATTCCTAGGTTCGACCCCGATGAAGATGATGATTCAAACAAAGAGTGGATGTTTTCATTTTGATGTATGTTTTTTTGTAATTGTTTTTTTATTAAAAAGGTTTGTGTGTATATATATATTAAAAAAAAGGGCTGATGTGGCTTGGCCACGCCACCCCATACCCCATTCAATGTGGGGTTGGGCCTTGGATCCACCGTTTGCCACTTGTCAACCCATGCCCCCAACCAAGCCCCACCATACCCCACGGTCTAAACATATGAGTTGCATGTTACGATCCAAGTGGCGCAGCGAAAACCCACACACAATGCACAAACGAATTAAACAAGCAGAAACAAAAACTAAAAGCACACGACAATTTTAATGTGGTTCGGTTTCGATGTGAAACCTGTGTTCACGACTGCAACTAGGGTTTCTCTTTACGTCTATGGCTGCGGCTAGGGTTTTTCTTCTAACTCGATACAAAATATTAAATATAAGTATGGATATTTATTATTATTATATATATAATTGACAAACTCCTTAGCTACAATAAAAGCTAAATTGAATTGTGGGTGACTCAGCTCGTAAATGCAATCGCATCATGCCGCATAGTTTATTTGCTTTTATATCATGTACCGTTGTTATTTATATTTAAAATTCTTATATAATATATTAATGAGTTTTTTTATACTTGTTCCATATATGTCTGCTTTGACTCGAATGAACGTTCTGAAGAAACCTCAATTAAGTTATGGTCTAGAAAAAGAGGATTCTTGCGTTTTTGCCCTCCTGCTGA
This sequence comes from Scalesia atractyloides, assembly GCA_947069175.1. NCBI lineage: Eukaryota > Viridiplantae > Streptophyta > Magnoliopsida > Asterales > Asteraceae > Scalesia > Scalesia atractyloides. Next base: position 14,011,299 of record CAMTDV010000025.1, on the reverse strand, counting down.
GAAAGCATTCATTTATCGGCTCATTTCTTAAAATACTTCAATTGGTACACGCAAGAAATAGGCCAATTCAACAGCTTTTTGTTCCATTTCCTGTGGAGTGAAATTCTCATCAGTACGAGTCAATGAAATGGCTCCCTGGCCTCTGATATCCATATAAAGGACACGCCGAGCATAAATACCCTCTTTAACTTCTATTCTGACGGATTGAATATCTTTTATAAGAAATCGGAGAAAGCCCCGATGATTTTTTCCAGGAAATCCCCAACGAAAGATACACACTATTCCGTCTTTTATATCAAATCGATCATAACCACTACCTACATTCCACGAAATTGTGCACCACAAATAGGAGCTAATAAAAAGACCCGCGATCCCATAGAAAGACATCACAATTCCTTGTGAAAAAAAAAACGATTTCATGAGACGGAAATAAAGATATCAAATTTCTACCAAGATAACTCGAGGTTCCAACCAACACTTTTAAAATATAAAATTTTGTTAAAATCTTTAATATCTTCAGCGATTACAACATTAGTGCCATGACAATTTTGTCCAAACAATATCGGTATCGAGATTCGTGATTTCGGAACGATTGCTGATTTCGTTTTTTCTAACTATAGACCGATGTAAAACACGTATCAACATCCTTTTAATTATATAACAACATTTTTTTTGCATTTTCTCTTCCAGTTTCCGAGTTCCACTACTGTAGCGATATCATAACAAAATATACTGATACAAGTCGAACATTTGTCGCGTAACGCGGTGGAAATTTACTAGTTTATAAAAAAATATGGTTTAAAACTTAGGAAAAAGATAACATGTGCCTTTGAATAACTTAAACAAGCTAGCCCAATATACTTTAATTTGGCAAGTGATTACTATGCAATCACAAAATTTTGCATTTTTGTTATATATAATATATCTTGATAGGTGTACATTATAAGTTCACTGAATTATAACCAAACTATGTTCTAGTTTCATCTTTCTAATTGTTCAACATGTAACTACTTTACTCTAGTTTCAATCTCTATGAGGGTTTGTTCTCATTAGACAATTCAAGGCTTGTTTGCACTACAACATGACCTCTCTTTTCATGTATAAAGCTCACCAACTTTTTGCTGTCAATTTCCACCATTGCCTGTGAGTGCTGTGTTGTAGTTTTGATATGCAAATGAACCCACACTTCTCAATCTTCAAACCTTTATTCCCTCCAACATAAACCTTAATCTTGTTCCCACTTCTTATCGGGTCCGGTTGCGCGGGACCATTACTAACCCATGAATTCACTTCAAAGATCCTAACATATCTGGCTTCATTGTCACTATAAGAATTCTTTTTCAATGTCTGAGGGTACATCAAAAGATATAACAGAACCAACTTTTTATGATTAAACCAATGTGAAATTCCCCTCCTTGAAAGAAAAATGCTACAATAAACCAATGATTCAGTGTACCCCTGAACACAGTAAATTATCTTATCATAAATAATGTGTATTTGTGTATGTAGGGAGAGAGAGAGATATGTAGATATCATTGGTGAGCTTTATTACAGAACACTAAATTACTATAAGAACAGAAGAAAAAAAAACATAAATCGTTTTATTTTTTTATTAGTGGTTCATATTTTCTAAACTTTTCACTTTTTACATATTAATATATATGCTATGTATATAAAATACCCTTAGTTCATATGTTTCTATAACTTTTAAACGCTTACCTTTAGATGTGTAGGTAATATAACCTACACGTGATTTCTATATGTGCAAGTTCTATAGATAAACATATATATTTGTTTAATTTCAAAAGAAATGAAACATTCTATTTCTACCATTTTCTTATATTCGAATTTTTTTTAAGATTGAAAAAATGAATGATGTTCTCGAAAAAACCTTGTTATGACTAAAACCCTCCCCTATATATACATATAGATAGACTATAGAGATAGAGAGAGACCTGAAATAAGCTCTCTTCTAAACTAGTTGTGAGTTACTGCAGCCTTTTAGATAAATCTCTTTTATGGACTTGATGTTCTGTAGACCTTGTAACTTGTAAGACAACTAAGCTGCTGCAGTTAGTAAAATCCAAGTATTTTAAGTTTGATGGGAGTCTTTCCAACAAAAGGTAGTTTACTTGCATCTAGTGTTATTAGACTTTGGAAACAGTTGGTGGCAGAAACTTAATCTTTGATTTAGTTTGTGAAATATTCGAAACGGAAAGAATGAAAACTCACGTTTAGCTTTCGAGATTGTCTATAACTCTGAGCTAAAGAAAACATATTTCTAAGTTGTTTTAGAAGTCCAAATGAATCAGGTAATTCGCTGATTGCGGTTCCAGGAGCATGAAGCTCCTGTAAGGGTTCCATATAACCTACTTCCTCTGGTAAATCGTCTTAATATGTGCAATATTCATCGAGATATAAGCGTTCTAGCGATCTTAAGATGCAAATGCTTTTTGGAAGAATTTTCAAGTTCTCACAGTATCCCAAATCTAAATCGGTCAACTTGCATATATGACCGATTGACGGGTCAAGCTCCAGCAACCTAGAACATAATCTCTTCATGCCATTCCATGTTTTGAGATTACTGGGTTGCATGTTTAGGACAAGCCCTTCAAGTGCTTTTGAACCCTATTGGATAAAATAAAGAAAATATTCATACAATAGCTATGATAAAAATGTTGGATAATCTTGACATGGGTCATAAGTTTAATTGGGCCAGAATTGTTTTAGTTTAATGGGTCAAAAATAATGGGGCTTTGTGTGTTTAATAGTCCAGTTTAATAATGGGCCTTGCCCACGTGTTTATTTATTTCTAGCAGTTAGGGTTTTAGGTTTAGTCAAATCTGTTAGTGTTTATGAACGGGTCACAAGAGTTAGAACGAGTTTTCTGGTTACCGTTGTAAATCATGGCTTTATATGGTCATGCAATTCTGAATAAAGGGGTGAGCTTTTCTATTTCTTTTCTTTCTTCAAGTTTCCTACAATTATATTCTTTTGATAAACAATATTTGGATTCATACTTCTGTACGTGAGTTTGTTTTTTTGTGTTTAGAAGCTTGAAACCCAACAAAAAATACAAGTGCTAGAGGTGGCAAGATGGGTGGATTGGGTTGTCAATGCAGGTTGAAACGGGGCGTTTTTTTTAGTACAGGCCAATGGCCATAATGGGTAAGGGTTAGTACGTGTCGCAACTGGTTGCATTCACTGTCTTATCTGTATTTTATAAATAATTAAATTATTAAACGTAGTTATAAAACTTTTTGAAGTATTGATCTAAATCTTTCGATAAAAAAAATAGGAGGTTAGGTTCTCAACTTGTTAAGTTGTTTAACCCGTTTTCTTTTTAGCTATTTATTTTATTCAATCTGTTTGAGGTAAAATACAACCCAGGTTGACCCATTTGTTAGAGCACCCTTTTAGAAGTTAGAACATAAACATTTAGCATCAATACACCATAAACATGTAAATTCTTATTCTTACCTCTTCTTTTGATAAAACTCAGGTTGCATCTTCATGAAACCAAATTCGGCTACGCTTCCCAGGTTCACAAGGAATTTTTTCCCAGACAACCTCCCTTCCCATACCCCTCACTAAATCGTGCATCATTCGCTTATTGTTTTCACTAATTCTCAATAGTCATTTGCCAATCAAGATAGTAACACCGACCACCATGAAAAGCCACAGCCATCAAATATCTCAACCGCGTAATCTCTCTCCATTCCAATGAAAAAACTCGCTATATCAAGAAAAGATATCCTTTATGTTATCATCATCTAGTGTATCAAAGCTTTATCCTAAGCTTTTTTTAATACCTGGTGGGGAGGAATTTTTCTCAGTTTCTGTAAAGTACTAACTATATATTTATTCATATTTCTTTTGAGGTTTGTCCTAGCAAAGAAGCACCTAAAACCACAAGAGCTAACCATATAGCCTCATAGAATCGTGCTTATATAACGCTTGGATTTGGTTTCCCGAAAGCATGCTAACCATATAGCCTCATAGAATCGTGCTTATATAACGCTTTGGCCTCATATTTGTAGTTAACTTTAGCTTGTGTTAGCAAATTCTTATCTCTTGTTGATGATTCGACTTCCTAAACCAAACCATTGGCGGTTTCGCGTGAGTCTCTCCAATTGATCCAATTGGTCTATATAGTCAAGAACAATAAGAACTCGTTTATGGCAACGTCTTTCTTTAATACAAGTGATCCATATATGCTCATTTGGAACCTTTAGTATCACCCCCCAGAGTAATTCAAAAAGAAGTTGCTCTTGTAAACAAACTAGACCGTTGGGTTTTTCTAAAACTTCTTGCGCAACTGCAAGGAAACAACTACCTTCAAAGTTCAAATAAATGAAAACTTGAATTGTAGAAAGTTTTTGCTATGGTTGTTTCGCCTATCCCCCCCCCCCCCCCCCCCCCAAACTCCATAGATTCTAACTATTTGACCTCATTTGGCCCAGTCAATAGTACTGCATGTAAATTTTTACATGAGATTCCAATCCCACATGATACTCTTATGCTTTACTATGTTATGAACATGCGTGACAATTTCTTCGATAAACTTCGCTTCATGCCTGCGGTTTTTGTCAAACCAAATGAGGTAAAAACATTGTCAATGAAAATGCATATGTTAAAAACTGAAATGTTACCAATTCGTGACGTTTGGCAGATCCAGATAAATTTGCAACCTGGGCTAACCTAACCCGGCTCACCATCTTTCCACTTTCTTGATGTCCATAGCCAAACACTTGTCATAGTTACCAAAACCACAACCAAAAGTCATGGTTTGTTCATGAATTTGGGCCACGTAAATGTTGTAGTAGACCAGATGAACTGCCTGTCCATTAAACTCCTTGCAGTCCAATATTGTCACCAATTCATCAAGATACCGACCGAAAAAGCATATTTTTTTCTTTTTAAAACACAATATAAAAAAAACTATGGATTGCTTTTGGTATTTCCAAATACTTGCCATTGCCAATTGGAAGTTCATAGCCATGCCTGAATGTGTGGATTCTAGATAGGGTCAAAGCTATGTAGAGATGTTCAATGAAGTTTTTTGAGTATCTTTGCCTTTAAAGCTTAAGAAAACATCATGTGTAGTGTGAATATGATGATGAAGAAGATGAATGTGCATGAAGAATAAGATGGGGGTTTGGTTGGTTTAAGAAGCCATGAACATTGAACAAGAACAAGAAGTGAAGAAATGGTAAGATCAGATGTGATCAAAAGTTTCATAATATGAAAGGCTTTTTAAGCATGGCTAATTGAAATTATTGTTTAGTAAAAGTCAATTATTTTGTGGGGTTTTTGTTTTGGGAGTGGGAATCTTTTCTCAATAATTGTTTAAGTGGAAGATTGGCATTGGGCAAGTGTAAAGTGTTTCCATCATTTCTTTTATTAATTTGACATATGTATTTGATTTGATTTTATTTTTAATTTAATTTATTATAATAGAAGAATTAAATGACATGTGTGAATACATATACGTGGTGTTATTGTGTTGGAAAAGTTTAGTGAAAAGTGGTTTTTATTCACTTTGGATGCATTATGCTTAATTATTGTATATGTGATCATTAATTAGGGTAAAGTGAATATGGCATTGCTCAATTAAATCTTTACTGGAGTGAATTTTGGAGATTTTTATGTTAGTTAATAATCAAAACTATGTAGTTTGAATTTAATTTCAATAAAATAACAAAGTTTTAAAGACTTCTGCATATAAGCTTCTATAAGTGTCAGCATCATATTCATTGTCTCTGGCTCGTTGCGAGACTTTTGTTGAATTTTGGAGTAAAAGGTTTGCCTTTTTTATTCTGTTTAACAAGAGTCTCGCAACGAGCTAAAAATATCTAAAACAAAGACAAGGTATATTATCGGCTTTTTACATCACATGGTGATTCTATTCTATAAGTATAAAATCTTACTGTTCAAAAATAATCTAAAACAAAGATAAGGTATATCAGATATCAGTATCTTAAATAGTTTGATTAATATTAAAGTATTATTTAGGTGCATAAACAAACGTTGAAGTGATTTATAAGCAGTGAAAAAATGATTGATGTTAAAACAAAGAAATAAGTAAAGAAACGATACATTTATAAGCTTTATAAATGTACTGTGTACTTAAATAGTCACACATGTATCTGACTATCGTCTAGGAGTTTGGATTTTAGCTTATTACTTGAAATGGTCTAAATATACAAAATTGTCAATTGTGTATGTTTGCGACGTGAAGAGACGTGACATCTCTTTTAAAAGAATCGTGCTGAATCGAATTTCTTCTTATGTATTCTATCTTTGTTTATTTACGCTTTAAAATTATCTATCTAGACGCGTTCCATAACATTTATTTCGTCTCAACCACCTGATCATAGAATAAACAAACACACAGTCATCTTTCTAGTGACATGCGTTGTTATGTTTATAAACTAACATGACCATCATCTTGTCATTGAATATATACATCGTCATCTTCTTGGCAGCAGAACTTACAGTAACAGTTTCTTAAGAAGCAAAAGCAGACCTATAGTGTGCTTTTTTATGTATTCTGTGCTCGGATTTGTGCCGAGTTCATCCAACTAAGATAACACCTAACTTATCTAAACTAAGTTTTCGGTTTCAAAATTAACATGTAAACCCTTTTAAGTTCCATGTATAACTGTCCCTAAATTTTCAAATCCAAATGTTCTTTAGACCATGAAAACATATTTGCAGCCTATACGCGGAGACAAAAATCAAAAATTCTTATATTTAACAATGTACTGCACAAGTGCACACATACATTAAACCTGCATAAATCCACACAAACACATTGACATACTGAAGATACAAATTCAAAGAGGAAAACATATGACAAAAAGCAATACAACAAAATCATCAAAACATATGGAGACACAAGTTTGTTTTGTCATGTTTAAATAGATTTAAAGTCAAATAGTGGATTAAATAATAAATATGCCTAGAGATGAGCATGGTACCGGTACTGTAGTTCATCAAAAATGGGTACCCGTACCGGTACCAAAATGTTCGGTACATGGGTAATTGAAGATAAAAATCAGTATTTTACCTAAACAACATCATCAACAATTTGTTTTTGGCTGCTCCTTTATGCTTTGAGGTGCTAGAGAGGGAGAATTGATCAGATTTAGATAGAAATCCTACTAGGGTTTTGGTGACTTTGGCCGATTGAATTACACCCTCATCAATTGGGGTCTTGAATTTACACCACCTCAAGATCTTGTTACATCCATTGAATGAGGGGCAAATTTGGAATAAATTAATGAAATACTTTATATATATATATAGATACTACATGTTTATTTTAATGTTTTCATAGCTTATTATATATATAATATTAAACCAAAGAAGATCTAAAGTTGTCTCTATAGCGCTTCTTCTTTTTTTAGTTTTAATTTATAATTGCTTTTTTTAGTTTTTACTTTTAATTATTAACACTGATTCTTACAACAACCCCTTAACTTTATAAATACTTTTTAATTAAGTTTTACGCAAGTTTCTATCGTTTTCTTTTTTCGTTTACCTTATTTTTTTTACCTTTGTTATTTACTATATCGTTTTAACTTTTGTTATTATTTTGATGTTCAGAGTCGAGTTACTACGCAAATAGCCAACCAATTAATATATAATTTTAATAATTTTACAAATTTATTTATCAGTTGTTATGATGTGCTACACGTTCTGAATTCCAACCGTGTTCCTGCGTAACGCACGGATAATTACGACCCTAGTTTTAAAAAAAAAGTATAAATATTATCCCTTATCAAAGGAGCACCAAACATGTCTTTCATTCATTAAACCTACCCCACCCTCTCAAGCATCCTTTCACAGTGAGAAAACAATAATTGACCAGTGTATCTCATAACCAAATCTGAATGCTCCAAAAATTAGGTATGCAACTATGCAAAATGGAGGAAAATACTATTAATGGGAAAAAAATAAAAAAAAACACTAAAGCTCAAATTGAAAAACCTGGTTGAGAAAGAACAAAGAAATTTTGAGATTTAATATTTGAGCAACTAAAACTTTTTTTTAAACACCGCCCCGTCAACATCGTCTGACCATCAGGCGACACTCACATATCCGACTACAGTGTCGTTGGCGACACTCACAACAAGTGCATTAGCGACACTCTCTCAGCTAACGAAAGTTTGAGACATTGACTGAACGACTGTTGTTTAAAGTTTCCTAACGACACTCAAAACTTAAGTAATAATCTACTTGACATCTTTGATTAAAGAACACTCACCTTGTCCTTATAGTTGTCAAAGGCGCAAGGCACACTCAAAGCGCAAAGGGTGAGCCTTGGGTCTCAATGCAAGACGCTTAAAAAGCAAGGCTTTTTTAGTCGAGCTTTTAGTATAAAATACAGTTTTTAGGGATTTTAGACATCTTTTAGGCTTCTTTAGGGCTAGTTTAAGTTATTTTAGGTTGTTTCCAGACTTGTTTAGGGTTCTTATAATTGTTTCAAACATATTTAAACCCGTTTAAATGATTTTTGACCGGAATTTCGTTGAAATTTGGCCTGAAAATGCGCCTGAGGGCCTGAAAGTAGGGCTTTTGAAGCGAAGCGAGAAGGCTGGGATGAGCCTGAAAAATGGGCCTAGGCGCGCGCCTGGGTAAGCCTTGACAACAGAGCTTGTCCTTGCGACACTTGACCTGTGACACTCTCCTTAACTGTTGGAATTGTGTGTTCAATTATCAATTATTTAATGTTGTTGTTATCAAGGTACGATCCATAGATCTACACTTTAGACAATGAATAAAGAATAATATTTAAGTGCTAAATATTATAAATCATGCTTGCAGGTAATTTATCATGGATGACAAATATTTAGAGAAATACCGGAAGCATTAATTGTTTACGAAACAATTAATTTAATGGAATGATTGGTGTCGTTTAAAGAGCTCAACAAGTGATAATTTCTTATTAGATACCAAATTAAACGGTTATTCAACACAAACGAGGATTAATGGTTATAGGATAATAATTAACGAGAGTTAGTTTTGTTTTGATAATAAAAAAGTCAAAGGGTAACAAGGGTTAATTACTTGGAGGTAGGGTTGTAATGAACACGGACAAGGTCTTGTTCGTTAAGGAACAAGCTTGTTCATGAACTGTTCACGAACGCTTACCGAACAAGATTTATTATCCTTATCCGTTCATTAAGGAAATGAACATGTTCGTGAACTGTTCACGAACACTTACCATACGCAAATGAACTCTAACACATGTTCATGAACATAAATGAACACAAACGACGTTTATGAACACAAATGAATACAATACTCATTTTAGAATAAAACTGCATTTTCATCACAAACATTACGAAGAATCCACAAAAAAATAAATAAACACTTAACATAATTATCCAAACACAGTTGACATGATAATCAAAACCATGATTAACACAAAATTAAGAGTTTGTCAAGCTTTAACGAGGAAACATAAATGAACTCATTGCCAAACGCTCACGAACATAAACAAACAAATTACCGAACGTTCGGGAACATAAACATACGAACACAACCTCAGTTCATGTTGGTTCGTTTAACTTAACAAACGAAATTTCTTGTTCGTGTCCGTTCATTTACTACACGAACGAACATAAACGAACTTCCCGCCGAATGGTTCACGACCTGTTCGCTAAATGTTTGGTTAGTTTACAGCCCTACTTGGAAGGAAAGTAAAATGTTTATGGGCTAGAGTGTGATTATGGGTTCTTTAAATAGAACTTTAACCTGAAACCCTAATTACAGAGCAAGAACATAATTGCAAAAGAAACCTGAAACCCTCTCCCCTCTCTCCCTCGCGATTGCCGGCCACCCACCATCAGCCGACTAATGATGACCGCTGCACCACCGTTGTCGCCTCCACCAACCGTCGTTCTCGTCTCGCGTTAGGTGATTTCGGATTCGATTTGTTTCGTGTGCGGATCTCTTGGTGATTTTGGGGATTGTGATTAGGCTTACAAGCGGAACCGTTTGTCGCATCCATTGTGAGAGGGTTTGGTTTACGTCAAGGTATAACTTTAAACCCGCTATGGTTGTGTTTATATAATTATCTGAGATAGCTTGTAATTGGATCACAGGTAGGAATAGTATTATCCATGATTTTGTATTTATTCACGCTTTCACATCTGATCAACCATAAAGTGTTATTATTATTTAATATAAAATTGGATTTTATAATAAAATGGATACCCAGGATTCTCTACAATGGTATCAGAGTTGTCACACCCCCATTTACCACATGCGAAGTTTTACCGCGAGGCGTGTGATGCACCAGGATCTAGCCACTAATCATGTCGAACTAACAATAAATAATATAAAACAAAGTCATCATAACCAACATGAAAAGTGGTCCTCAAATTAAACATTTCAAAATAGTATGTGTTCAGGGGAAGCAAAGTAAACATCTCAATAATTGTAATCAAAATGTTTTAAAATATAAAGTGTAAATGTTTGCAATCCAGTATCACGCCCCATGGCACTTCAACTCCTCAGACTGCAAGTTCCCATGCATGATATATCTAACGACCTGCAAGCTTGCAGAAAAAGTGTATCAGCGATTAAGCCGGCAAGTTCACAGTTTGTTTACCATAAAACCAGTAGGTGTTTAGTTTAAATACATGTTGTAAATAACTCGATACCAAAGTGACTTATGTTTGTTTGCCCTCATCAATGCCTATCAACATTGTTCATGCGTTTAAGGTCCTTATTTCAGGCCTGTCCTCCCAGGTACGGTGTGAGGTTGTCAAGCCTAATAACGCTATCAACCAATACCCCGTTACCTCCAAGGAAACTAGTTCGGTGGTAAGTAGGGACTTTCATGATAGTGTTGAGTTTATTAACCAACATCGAAATCAAACTGTAACGTTTATGAAAGTATTCCTCCAAGGAATAGTAGTTTCGTAAAAGTATTCCTCCAAGGAATAGTAGTTTTTCCCCGCATGCTTATGAAAGAGTAGTGAACTCACCTTAGTTTGCCCGGTAAATGATATCGTGTCTTTATGCGTTAAATCAATGTTAGATATGTTACACGCGACCTAGTGTACGTTAAATGTAAGTATATATATTCAAGTAGGGTTTGCAATACCCTAACTGTCCAAACAACCCGGTGATCAGTGCACCATGTTAATCATACAGTAACACACATGGATTTTCTAATTGGTGACAGGTAGTGTGATTTTAAGAAACTCGGATGTAAAGGTTATCAATAAACACAGATATCACATATACACAACTAAACTCGGACAAGCATGCCCAAGTTAAACTCTGAAAAGCATTCTCAACTTAAACCCTGAGAAACATCCTCAGCTTAAACCCTGAGGAACATCCTCAACTTAAAACCTGAAAAAACATACCCATCTTAAACCCTGACAAAACATGTCCGTTAAACCCCGACAAACATATCCAAGTTAAATCCTGACAAGAACAAGCATGTTAATCTCGGACATATCATGTTTTACACCTAAACTCGGACTCATGATGACGCACACTTAAACTCGGACAATCTAATCCGCATCATGTTAAACTCAGAACTTACATAAATTAAATTCGGAACGTGTAATCCTCCTAAACTCGGAGATAGCTTCATTATACAAAAAAATTTGAAATGCCCATGTATACAAGTTCGGACCCTATGCCCATATATATAAGTTCGGACAAGGCGCCTACGTATACACTTAAATTCGGAAAACCCTACTCGCATACATAAACTCGGAAAAACCCACCATATATTCAGACTCCCTATGCGATCATGAAACTCAGACACCTTGGAAACTCTTAATAACCCGGATACTTATATAAACTCGGAACATGTATTGTTAACAATAACTCGGATCTATAACGTTTTAGTAAATAAACTCGGATCCTTGATTCCCTAAAAAACTCGGATATTAGTGAGTTTGGTAAACTCGGACTCTTGTGACTTCACAAGGTCGAACCAACCCTAATCGCACAATATGAATGTAACAATTTGCAGTTTCTACGATCAAAAACCCCAATCAACAATGTCACAAATCAACACCATAGTTTAGCAGTTTTAGCATTTCAATAGCAACAATAACATCTGATAACAGTTAACACTTTCACATACAATCAGCAGATGCAGAGTAAGAAAACCTTGCATCACATCACACATAAGATAGTTTACATTCATCAGGCATAAGCAAATAATCGTAGACGGTTGTTTGGATGTCTAGGGTTTGCTTGAAATCAAAAGAACAAGTTATCAACATAAACATAATCACATACCTTAGATTGATATAGAGATTATTCTAGGAGGAATGAAAGATAGATAGCACATGATTGAGTGATTTGTGTAGGCAGAAGATCAAAGGAAAAGGATGGAGAAGAACTGTCGTACAGTGATTGTGAGGAATGATTAGGGTTGCAGGAGTTTTATTCCATTTTCAATATTAGCTATAAACACCCATAACTTTGTAACTTTCACACAAAGCACATAAAAACTAGTAATTTACAATCAAAGCATATAATTCACTTATTTGTCATGCAACACATAAGTTTCGTATAAACCGTCCGTTTATAATTAGTATCCCTGTTAGTCACCAACGTTCGAAATTATCGTGTGTGTTCCGGTAATTCCCGAATTAACAAAGTAGACTAGTTTAACTAACCTTAGTTAAATGCAGTGCTATGAATTTATGTCTAAATTAACTGTGGTTAGGTTAAAGTATTAACCTGAAATTGCGAGTTGTCACAAAAGCCACTTTAGAGTTATTCAGATATTATTTTTTTTATTAATCTTTAGTTTTATATTGTCAAAAAGGGCCAAGCCTTTATAGTTTGGATGTGACTGTGATTACATGAATCGAGCCCTAGTGTTAGTACATATTGTCAAACGGAAAGGTTCCGTTCGATAAAGTCAATTACATCACCGAGTTAGAGAACAATCTGCTGAGTGTTTCGCAGATCTGTGACAAGAAGTTTTCAACTCAATTCAATGACAATAATGCATGACTTTGAAACTGGGATTCAAAATTCTTGAAGAGTGAATTCTTATACACACTCCTCGAGAGAATGACATGTACGTTCTCGACATGAGTACTGCAACCACTACTTCCCAAAATGTTGTTATGATGAAATTTCATGAAAGGAACCAAGTGACCAAAGATTCCAGCGTATTTAGAAGGATGCCAACATATTTATTAAATACACCGGTTCCCCAAAAGACTACATAAATATTTTAACGGTTTATATCTGTACCTTTCATACTTTTCTATCTTCAAAACTCTATAAGTACAGCTTGTTAAAGAAGTTGGGAAAACTGCAGCCAGAGAAATGGTGACATTGAAAAGTCAAGAAGAAGATACAAATGTGTTAAAGGAAAAGCTGAAGGAATGGAAAAAGAGAAACCATGGATCGGAAAAGATAGTTTTTGGACAAGCGATGTACATAAATTTCCAGTATGGTGTTATGATGAAGTTGCATGAAAGGATAAAGGAGCTTCAAGAAAGATCAAGCGTTAAATCATTCGTAAAGTTTGAAAAATTGGCTTTCAAATAATTAACAAATTTAATAAAGAACAAAAGCGAGAAAAAAACAAACGACGTGAATGTGGGATCATCTATAGAAGGTGGTGATGAATTTAAAGAAGAGTATGGAAGTGAAGACGAGAGGCCAACTAATTATGTTGAATTAGGTCTTGACAAAGATACCATACGTGAGCTTGAGATGGAAAGAGAATGTGACAGAGGAATTCTGGTATTCACACGTCAAAAGCCGAAAAGAAGGGTCTCCAAGACAACCATTGATCTAGTCACCGAACAAGGATGAGTTACATTTGTTGTTAATCCTGCCAAAGTAGTTACTTGAGTCATGGTTCCTCCTAAGCAAAGCATGATGTTGCAAGGCTTCGAGAAGTAGCTCTATGATAGCCTAACCAATCTGAATATTCTTTATGAGCGAAAGAAGATTAGGGTTGATGTTGGAGCTCCATTGTTAAAAGCATCAATGTTATTTCTTAGGGTTGTCGAAAGAGCGAGAGAAGGAAGAACGAATTGATCGAACTGTTGGACGGCATCATGGCCCGAGAAAAAAAGAGTTGGAACCGAAAGAGACAGTTGATACTAGATTAGCTAATTAGGGTTCTAATGGGATAACTAAAAGCTAAAATATAATTAAAAGAAACTTGTTAAAGGGAGTGGCGTATTTAGTTAGGCGACGATGTATTTATAAATACGTCATGGGTTTGTGTGTGCACATTAGGCAAGGATCTAAAGTGTGTGTTTATCAAGGTGTAAACGATTTTAGGTGCTTATTGTATCATGTATGAATCCAGGAACTAATTTCTTATATAAAAAAAAGATAAACCCCCAAAATCTCTCTAGTTATGTGTCAATTAAAACCGTAAATCTCTATCTATTTATAGCCTGAACCATTTTAGACAAATTACAAATAACCCACTAGAGACTAAACTAATAAATCTATATGACTAAACTGAGAATATTTTGTCTAAACAAAATATATTTAATTAACTAGAACAGTATATATAATCATATCTCGAACTTTAACACATTAATTCTTTCTTCAATCCTCTCATGTCGACTTTGACACGGTGATGCTGACTCGTCGATAACATTAGACTATACGTATTAGACCCAACAGTAACTAATGTCTATGCTCTTAGCTTCTTGCTAAGAGTTGTTGTTTTAATTAATCGGTTCCTTTTCTCTGACAATAAATAAATAAATAAATTAAAAAAGAATTGATTGAAAACCATCCCAAATGAAAAGTTAAATTTGAGAAGTAGTCTCGTATTATTTTCCGGTCATATATAATCGTCCATCAATTACAATTTTGTTTTTCTAAATAACAAACTCACACACCAATTAAATTTATTTCTAAATTTTACACAAATACCCACTACAAGACTAGATACCTCACCACTTGAGAGACATTGCCTTAATACCTTGTTTGGCATCGCTAGACTACAATTTCTTTGGTAGTTACAATTTTGTAATACGTTAATCTTAATTATTATTTTTTATAACATCTTTTTACACTTAAATATCACCTAATATTGCAGTTTGAAGAATTTAAACACACCACTTTTGTGAATGAGTGAAAGGTGGGCACCACTAGAAATTGGTAACGTTAAGTGTTAAAAACTTAAAAGATTTGATAAATGACCTAAAATTTTTAGTATTTTTAGAAAGAAAAAGGAGTATTTTTGTATGTATTTATTATATACGTATGTACTTACGTATGACGATACATTTGAATTTAAGACATGCTAACAAATCATTTCCATATCCACGTTAGGTCTCTTTCTAATTTTGAAGTTTGGCCCATATAGGTACCCTCATGCCAAAAGAAGCCTACAAAAACTTGTCCCTACTACGTTTTGGGTTTAGATTTGGTGTCCACAACAATCATGAATTTGTTCATTCCGACTACAAAACTTTATTTGTAAAAATGATTTGTTCCTTAACTAGGGTCGTAGTTACCCGTACCATACGTTGCAGGAACACAGTTGGAATCCTGAACGTATAACACAATATGACAACCGATAAATAAATTTTTCAAATTAATTAAAATGATATATTAATCGATTATGTTAATTGCATCGAACTTCGGCTCTAAACATCAAAATAATAACAAAAGGTAAAACGATATAGTAAATAATAAAGGTAAAAATAAGATAAATGAAAAAGAAAACAACAGAAACTTGGTCGGTTTCAACGCACTCCTTATAACAAAGAAAAAAAAGTTAAAAATATGTTCAAAAGAGTATCGGCGTATTCGTTAAAAAATATTAAACTAAAAAAAGCCTTTGTCACACTCGTTATAGCAAGGAAAAAGAAAATTTTAAAAATCTGTCTAAAACGGTATTAACGTGTTCGTTAAAAAAAACTATATAGAGGTAGAAAAGTAATTTGATTAAATAAAAGAAAAAAATACAATAATTAAACTACAATGGTTGTAAATGAAAAGGTTTTTACTAAATGATGAAATAGAATAAAAGACAAAAAAATATATATTTGTAAATCAAGCATTAGA
This sequence comes from Scalesia atractyloides, assembly GCA_947069175.1. NCBI lineage: Eukaryota > Viridiplantae > Streptophyta > Magnoliopsida > Asterales > Asteraceae > Scalesia > Scalesia atractyloides. The sequence goes on along the minus strand of CAMTDV010000025.1, from coordinate 13,995,249 downwards.
TGTAGTACAACGCTATTGATTTTCTTTTATTTTATATTATATATAATCTATCAATGGTAAGTAACAACTGCTCACAATTGAAAATGTTAGTATGAATTATCATTATTAATTATTAATTAATATCCTAATTACAGAAAATAAACAATTTTATATAAAAAAATATTGATTCAAAAATATATTTTATTTTAATAAAAAATATATAGTAAAATAGTTTTATGTACGTATGTTTCTTATAAATTTTTTAGGTATATACGTTTTTGACCCTCCGGTTATATATTTTTTAAGGTTCGGTGACTTCTGACCCTCTGGCGGAAGTTTTCAACTTTCGCAACTACCTGGGTTCGATTCAAAGGGTTTTTCTAAATTTATTGGTCCTTCTAAATTTGTGTATATGCATTATAGTATGGGTGTTCAGAAAAAACCATAATTAAGTAAAAATCGTAAACCGAACCGTAACCAAATAAACCGATCTGAATAACGAATTTGGTTTTTGTTTGGTTTCTAACCGAAACCGAATTGTGAATATGGTTTTTGGTTTGGTTTATGATCCACATTTTATTTTATTTGGTTTATTCGGTTTATTTGGATAACCGAATAAACCGTTTAACTTAATTAATTATTAATAAAAATAATAATATTTTATAAATCATATACAGTTTATTAATCCAAAATAGTTATTTTTTATGCAGATTAAAATACCAAATGTAAATCTAAAAGCCCAACTCAAACTCACTCATTTCTTAAATAATAGACTTCAAACCTTCAGTATAGGTCTATGTTTTGAAGCTTTAACTTTGTGGTTGTGTCTACGACTACTTTATGGATGTGTTTGTTTTATTTCGCAATGAAACTTTATTATATTCATATATTTTTAGGTGTAAATTAGTTGCGATGTTCTGAAGTTGGAACACAAACATAAACATAAATTAGGAAAAAAAAGTACTCAGGTACAATTTGGTTAGATATGGTTTCTAACCGAAACCAAACCGAATTCAATTTGGTTTGGTTTGGATCGGTTTGCATATTCCTTATTTGGTTTGTTTTTGGCACAAAATTTTGAAAACCGAATAAACCAAATAAACTATAAACCGAACCGATGAACACCCCTACATTATAGCATGGTGGAGATGTATATGAGCAGGTGCCTCCGCCGGTGACATGATGATATTCGAGTAATCCGTCGGTGATCTAAGTTTATCGTTAAAAAATAATAAAAAAATTGAAAGGCAAACTTCATAAAAATGAAAAGAAATAATAAAGTAAATTATATTTAAAAAAATCTGCAAATAAATGTATTAGTAATAAATATAATAAGATAGATTATTCGAGTCATCGATATCAACGTTATTGGATTTCTGGGCAAAGGGTTGCTTGGCTTACCCTCCAAACTGTTGCTACATTTATCGTTGAGTTATCTCAAAGGGTCCCACTTTGAGTAAATATATAGTACAGCATTTATTAATTAATATATGTTAAATTTAAATTAATTCCTAGATATTAATTAATATATGTTAAATTTAAATTAATTCCTAGAGGAAATGTATTTTTTTTTATTTTAAATTAATTCCTAGAGGAAACGTATTTTTTACTTACTATATAGGGGATTTATTTTATTTTACTTTTCAATTAAATACAACATCTCAGCATGTTGTACATCAAGTTAACTACCAAAGTGCTTCTAGCTCGATGAAGTTAAGTAAAATACCAAAACAGCGTGGTACAAATAAACGATAGGTAAAAGGCGTCACAACCACTTTTTAAATTGTGAAATCTATCCAAATAAGGATATTAGTAAAATCCTTTTCAAATTTTAATAAGTAATCATTTTCAAATTGAATGTAATTATATTACGGTTTGGTTGAATGTTACAAATAAATATTCAAATTTATAGCATACACGTATATTTGAAAGATAAGTATTACGTGATCCGAATATTTAGAATAAAAAAATCAATCATTCTAATCATCTTTCACAAGAAAACAAACCACGAAGAGAGTGATGTGTATCTTGTGAAGTGTGAAAGGTGTGTAGGGTTTGAAGAAAGTGTCATTGGGCAAAAATAATGATGGCTTCCACTTCGTGGTCAAATACTTCAACCACAAACAAACCATTTTTAGATTTTATTTAAATTAAATTAAAAATATAAACATTTTATTTTGATTTTTATGTTAACAAGTTAAATTAATTTCGATCATTTTTATTAGATTTTTTTATTAATCAAAAGGGTCGTAGCCTTGCCAATAATTGTTAGCTCAAGTGGTAAAATGTTTGCATTTCTTTTGAGAGACGTAGTTTAACTCTTACTTAGTACAGAGTGGGACATTGGTGAACAATGATAGAAGACCCAGGGAAACCTGGGTTCGATCCTTGAGCCAAACGGTATTACCGGTATTTTCACCGTCCTGTATACAGGTAGGTGGGTTACCGAGTTTTCTCCGAAATTAGTGGTTGACTCGGGTCAAGTGGATGCCTCTGAGAATTTTTGTTGGCCGTTAAAGAAAAAGTTTGTAGCCTAGCGGCTAGCGTATAAAGATGTGTGATGGAAATATGTATTTTTCATAAGGTTGGGCGTTTTATTTTTTTTTTAATGAAGCGTGTGTGAATTAATGGTAAAAGCATATAAAAAGAAAAAACAATAATATATAAAAATATACAAATAAATATTAATATATTCTAGCTTGTTGGCCTTTTGCTTATCTTCAGTCTCGTTTTCTTCTAACGCTATCCAAAATAATATAAACCAGATAAACTAGAATAGTAAATCTAGTACGTTTGTAACAACTCCTTTTATCATAACACATATAATTCCTTTAATCATAACATATATAATTATTTTATTATATTATTCACTTTTAATTTAAAAATATAGGTTGTTGTAAAAGCTACTCGTGAATTTGTCACTAAGGGCTGTTTGGCAACTTCTGAATAGTTAAGTGCCGAACCAGTAAGATGTCTGAATCATTAAGTGCTAAACCAGTAAGAGGTCTGAACCACTAAGAGGTAGTATAATGCTTAACCGTTCACAGGCAAATGTCCGACCAATTCAGATTAGAGGTGTTAACCATTCAGACTCAGTATAATGCTTAATCATTCAGAGGCAAATGTCTGAACCATTTAAACATTTGCTTGCGAAGCAAACAGTCTGAATCATTAAATGCTGAACCAGTAAGAGGTCTGAACCATTAAAAGCCTAATTAAGAGGTAAACAAACAGCCCCTAAACTAGCATATTCCTCTATTGCGATGTAGCATAAAGTCTTACATTGCTGTTAATCATATCAGGTTGACGGATTAACGTGTTAGTAGGTTGCTAGTTGACAAATTGAAATTTGCAACTCAAACACGACCCATGTTATTATTCGTGTCAAAGACTTAAACCCTAATTACTACGCCCACACATAAATTCAGGTCAACCCAACACGACCCAATTAACCTTTTATAGAGGGTGAACAACGCCTTCTCAAATATATAAAAAGCTCCTTCACGAATTTGACGGAAGGATTGTGAATGGTCTGGTATTAGTCATATTGACCCGTGGAATGTAGCACAAGCTCTCAAATGGGGAGGTCATTGCCATGCAATACCAATTAAAGTTCATTGGCTTTAAGATGAGTGTCATTGTCTGAAAAAAATGCCAATTTACATGCAAGTAATCTCTTAGCAACCACATATCACAGAAACTGTCCAATTTGAGACGCACACCTTATTCACGTATAGATAGATTCCTCCTATACATGTCCTACACACAAGTCAAATTACTAGATTGATCAATTGCATGATAAACCAAGCAGTTAAATAACTTAATCATAACCCACTGGTCTCTTTGGTGAATTGGGCAAGTAAAATTAGCCAAAAAGTTAATATATTTTTATCCTACTTTAGTTTTCGAATAATTATCTACTCACCTCGGCTATTTAAATTCCTAAAGCTTCATCAACTCTTATCTATTTGTCTAGTGCTTAGCCCGTATATTTAGATGTTTTGTATGTGCAAGACTAATATTTAGATGTAAATCATTGTTATTAAAAAAAAAAGCTAGCTAGTATGCTTTCATAAGGGATATAAGATTGAGCTTTGTGAAATGAGTAAGCATGCCACATCAGCCCAATAACAAGCGAAACACCACGTCACCTAGTTATTGGGGAGCGCCATTCAATATCTTGTCATTCGGTTAACAATGGTCAAAGGAGAAAAGATGGAGTCCATGCCTTTTCCAACCAATCGCATGCCTTTGTTTTTCTTTTAATTTTTGTTTAAGTTATTGGTATTGGGTGTTTAGTTATTCCACTACACCTAGTTATTGGATGTTTAGTTATTGTTCAAATTCCTACTTGGCAATGACATGACGATGATGTGACACTGGTTTAGTTATTCCATAATACATAGTCTAATATATTAGGCTTTGTGTAGTGGTCTCATTTTATAACCGTCATGTCATAAAGTGTCTGCCATATTGGTGTCACGAAGGCATGAGTTTTCACTCTTTTTCTTTCCACATTTAGTATATAATGGTTTTATAAGTTTTAACTATCCACCACCCATTTAATAATAATAAATATAATAAACTAAAAATAAAAGAAAAAGGAAAAAAAATTATGATTGTAGAAAAAAAATTAGGGCCCACCAACCACACCTTCTCACGCCGGTTAGTTGCATAACCAAGTGCCCCATAAACGACAGTTTTTACGCCTCTTGGGGTGGTGTTTATGTGTTTAACGCCCCTTTGCCTACCACATCATTAGGGTTGTTCATGAGCCGAGCCAAGGCAAGCTCGGGCTCGCCTCGATTATAAACCGAGCTAGCTTGGCTCGTTCGGATTTGAAACCTAATGGAAAATCTAAGCCTGGGCTCGGCTTGATTTGGCTCGATTTTAAAAAGAAAAATTAATATATAGCTCTCAAATTTCAATAGTCTAAAATATTATCAAATACTTCAAAAGAACATATCCAAAATAAGTTTTAAATTTCAACAAAATACAATATCAGTTCATTAGCATGGTAATCAACCTTCAAATATGTCATAGATATCAAATTACACTACTAAATACATGTAAATATTAATAAGTTTTGCTATATTATATTATAATGTATATAAAAAATAAAATATATTATGAGTAAAATAATCCGAGCTAAGCCGAGGCTAGCTACTAAGCAAGCAAACCGAGCGAATCCGGCCCGTTACGAGCCGAGTTAGGCTCACTTTCTTGAGCGGGGCCGGCTCGACTTACTTTCAAACCAAGCCTACCGAGTAATTTTTTCTAAGCTAAATCTGAAGGAGCTTCGAGTGAGCACCAAACCACGAGCTTTTTGGGTAACCGTATACATCATAAGGTGGTACCCATTACACACGGTCTTACCAATCCAACTATGGATAATTTATTTAATATACATATCAAATAAAGTGATGATGAATAGTGAAAAAAAATATGAAAGTATTTAGTTAAAGTATTTGATTATTAACAGTAATTTATAATTTGATCTTCTAATAATTTTAAATTTGTATTTATTTTTTACCATTTTAAGCTATTATGTTTATTTATCTTTTTATCATTCCAAGTTATTTGCTCTTGCATTGTGATAGTACGTTATCGCGGGCATTGGGTTGATATTGATTTGGGTCGTTACAATACCGGTACAATATATTCATTCGTTATTGATCGTTGAGTAATTTTAAATACGCACCTATTTTTATTTTTATCGTCTTAATTTGTTTGCTCACGCATTGTGACGGTACGTTACTGTAGATATTTTTTTATCATTATTAATTAATTTGAACTTATAGTAATTTTAAAATAAATACTAAATCAACAACTATGTTTATCTGTCTTTTTACCATTCCAAGTTATTTACTCGAGCGTTGTGACAGTACGTTACCGCGGGCATTGGATCTATATTGATCCGGTTCGTTACAATACCGGTACGATATATGCATTCGTTCTAGAAATTACTATGTGTTTTACATCGAGTGAAAATTAAAAAATTGTACATTGTACCGGCAGCAATGTTGTTTGAACACCGATTCAGATTGTCACGCTACTGTTACCGATATTCATTTATCATCGAATATATAGTTGTATAAATGAAAATTTTCGAAACCGGAAACCATAAAAATGAATCGAGGTACCGGTACCGATGTTCCATATGATAGTGATACATCTTCAGCTTATCGAAATTGAAACAATAAAATAAATATCGGTACCAAAACTGTTGTTGTACGTCCGGTTCACTACGGTAGCGGCATGGTATCCGTTATCAACAGGAAACCATAACAATGAATATATACCAGTATTGATGTTGTCCGGTTCAGTTTGGTACGGTATGGTATGGTAATGATACGGCGTTAGGTTATCCAAAAAACGTAATAAAAAATAAATACCGGTATCGATGCAAATGTTTTTCAATCGGTTTCGGTTCGGTTTGGTACGACAGCAGCATATTTTTTTTCTGTAATATCTATATCGCAATGATGAAAAAAAACAAGAACGCAAACGAATCAAACCAATATAAACCGAAAAACATCAGTATCGGTGTTTGTTTTTGTTGTTTTCCATCGATGTAAGATTTTCTCTTTGGATTACAATAACGAGTGTCGGTACTATAACGAACCGAACTAATACCAACCGATTTTCCGCCGCGAAGCGCAGAGGATTATTACTAGTATAATATAATTAGCCATTTTATCATGTTTAAATAATTGACAATCAAGATTTTGAGTCTTATCAACAATTTTTCAACCCACATCTTATTGTTAGCTTTAAAATCCACCCAATGACTCCTCATGTGTATTTTAAAGTCTAAACACATACATGAAGTACAGTCGGTCATTCAAAACCATTCATTGCAAATTTGACTAACCAATTTATTCACTCACTACCTGTGTCAATTTTTGTAAAAGCTACACAAAAAATTACCACTTTCAAAGTTAGGTCATAAAATTATGATTTAAAATATGTTTCACGATGATTAAAAGAATTATCACCAATTAGTGATGTCACACCACAAGTTTGTATTATATCCCACCATAGTTCATACGGCCTAAAGGTAATTGATCTCACCTTGAACTCCTTGTAATACCCTTAGTGTCGTCCATAACTGTGTGATTCTATAACTCAAAACAAGATTGCTTGAAAGGACTATAAAACACCTCAAGCCTGGGATTTCATCCGTTGGATTTACTCTTTAGCGAATGGTTCCTTAAACCATACGCAGTGGAAATGCATACACCCAGACATTCAAGTCAAATACAACAACAGTTTAAAAGTAACAAAACATGAACATAACAAGATAGTATGGGATGTAAGTTTCTTGAGGGGTAGTCTCCGCGAATGCCATTGCCATTCCTGAAAACTCTCCACTGTTTAAACTATAACCTAATGTGCATACTAAAAGTTAGTCACATGGTGTGAGTTCTATTTTCAATAACATAGTAAATAGTTCTAGCAAAGCATACATTTAATAAAACTTTACATAACATACATTAAACTTTAACATTAAGGAGACATTCAAAAATGAGTAGTCATCATCGCTCATATCATGAATTGTACAACCACTAGTAGCCTTGTAGGTCATTGCCCTAAACTTACAATGTCATACCCAACCGATGGCGAAAACATCGAGGCGGGACGAAATAGATTACTCATTGCTCACAACGCTAATGGTGACAATAATTAATTAAACCGAATTTCATTTCATAAGTAAATTGTCATTACAATACATGGAAATTTCAAATAAACATACAACATTTGACAAAATTTGATACAACAAAAATAAACCTAAACGTCTATGTGTGTATCTAGCATCAACGCTACTTTGATTTCATAGCATCATCTTCATCAACCTGTAACATGTTTTAAAATAGAGTTCAATGCAAAAGTAAAGGCGAGTACACAAGTTTAGTATAAGCATACGTCTACGAATAAGGTTTAAAACGAACCCACATGGCAACTAAGTTTATTACAAGAGCATTATACATGGCATGCAATATTTCTAGTCAAACCTCTTGCTTACGCGAAATAACGATAATTTAACATGACCACTAGATTAACGATTGGGCGGTGCGTTACTCCTATAGCGCTATACATGTAAAATGGAGGCTTAAGTTATGCTAATGACTATGGTATTACATAAGAATGGTCCAAGATATAAGCAACAAGTAACGTATCAAAGCATTCATGAATATTGGATTGTTTCGTGCATTTCATAAAGTTTAAGTTTATTGATTTTGTACAAGGTAAACATGTTACACCCAAAGTAGGGGTGAGCAAGAAAACCGAAATAACCGAACCGTGACCGAATAACCGAAGAAACCGAACCGAAACAAAAACCGACGGTTAGGTTTTCGGATTTTTAATAACCAAAAATTTCAGTTCATTTTTCGGATAAACAATTTCAATAACCAAAAAAAACCGAACCGAACCGAATTGATAAGTTACAATCCATTTATTTTTTATGTTTATGTGTTTAACCCAATGCTAGTAGAAAATATTAATTTTATTATTGAATGTTAAGTGTTTACAATAAAAACATTACATGTTTATTTATAATTGAAATGATTTATTTATTACCTATAAAACAATAAAACTTAATATAAAAATTAAATGATCTTCAAATTATTATAAAAGAAAATGTCTTAATAAAAACTTTGAAGAAAACATAAATGTTGATTAGAAGGTTAGTTTATATAAACAATATTAATTAAAGAGGTTAATATAATAAATTAAATTAAACATATAAAAAGATTGTTATAATATAAATTATACATTTTATTTTTTGATCTTACATAATTTTGTTCAAAAAACCGAAAAACCGAAAACCGAACCGAACGACTAAAAAAAAACCGAAACAAAAAAAACCGAAACCGAACGGTTTTTAAAAACGAAAACCGACATATGGTTACGGTTTTGATTTTGCCCAAAAACCGAACCGAACCGAACCGAGACCCGTGCATACCCCTAACCCAAAGTGATATAAAAGGAAACGAGTCGAGTGTACTCACGGTTTTGCAAGCTTTCCGACTTGTTAGTTCCGTGAAGAGTTGTTTGGTTGACGGGGGAACGTCGAGTTATCATACAAGAGGAAAACGTAGGTGTGAGTATTTGGATGATTATGGAAGATTCAGGATTTTGGAATAAGGCATAACAAAGTATGTGTACGAAAGTATTCACTAAGGTCTAGCACTCGTTTTGACACTATGGGAACCCATTAGAGCTTATGTGATTTCATAGGTTATAACACCTATTAGAATCATAACGAGGAACTAAACTCTTTTAGTGGTTTAACTTAGTAACTTGACATATGATTATGTAGTCATTATCAAGGTTTCGGTTTTAGGTAATATTATATAGTTATATATGCACATTATATCATAAGTCCTTCAAGGATATCATATAAGTCATGTAGGAGGTAGGTGGTATACCATCCATTTAGGAACCTCTTATGAGTTCACCACTACACAAGTTATCATAGACAACAAGGAGGGTCAAGAACAAGATACAATAATGGAAATGAAATATATGGTGTCACTATACCAAGTAGCCAAGTAAACTATAACCCGGTGGCCGGCGTCGACACACGTCGAAGGCTAGACGGGGTTGTGTTACTTTCAACTACTAAACTAGCTTGGGATTATGATGAGAAATCATCACTTGATGTGTGTACTTAGAGGTAGGATAGCCCAAGCTAACCTTGTAGTCACACCTTCAACAAGTTCTTGACTTGACATCACTTGTAGCTTTTAAGCTCTTCAAAAAAGAAAGTTTAGAGTGCCAAAACACTCTTATTACATGTATGACAACTTGGTTAGTTCACTAACCATAACTTTGATTAGAGCTCAAGAACACAAAGTTGATGAAGAAAGCATAAGTTTTTGAAAGAGTTTTGAACAAAACAGAAAGTTTGGAATGGGTGCATTTCCATGTCTGGATTCTCCATGGAGAATCCGTGGATTCAAACCGAAGGATTATCCAAGCAAGTAGGAAGAAGAATCAAGTAATTTCGTTAAGAAATGAGCAAGTTATGCTCACTTTAGTGAAAGGTGTTGAATATGCTAGAACTTGTGATTTACAACTGATTATGAGAGTAATTTGAAAGAGATCTAAGAGTGTTCAAAGTGTGAAAATGCTTGGAGAAACTTGGTATTTATAATGGAGGAGTTTAGGGTTGGTTTAGGGGAGATTAAGGAGGGTTTAAGGTGATTGGGTGAGGTTTAAAGGGTGGGATTCGTGCCAAATTCGCGGTTGAGCAACAATCTGCCCGCCCAGACCCCCTTACGGACCGTAAGGGTTTTTTCTTTTCGGTCCGTAAAGGCCTGCGGGCAGATCAACCTTTTTATTTTTTTGATTTTATTGAATTGTAACTTGTTTAATTATCAGATATAACTTGTTCTATGAATAATTTAGGGTTGTTAGGCATATATAACATGTACTAAAGGTTACACAAGTATAGAACGAATACGATTAAGTATAAGAATCAAGCTTACGTTTCGTATGAAGTATGAATGGTCACGTATTTACAAGTTTATCACATTTCCAAGTATCAAGCATGAATGTATGATTATGTATAAGTATGAAATCGATTACGAATAAATACAACATGATTAGGAATAAAAATACGAGTTTTCATATGATTCAAGTCTCGATTACAACGATTACAAAGATTACAACGAAAAAACGAATACAAGATTACAAAGGTTTCCAAAAATAGAAATACAACACGAGCTTTCTAAATATGGAAAAGTATGAAAAAGTCGGGCGTTACATACAACCCCGTAGGTAACTACCTATACTCGCAGCCCCATTGGTAATTGCCTATTGTCACACCCCAACCGATGGCGGAAACATCGGGGTTAGTGGCACTAGGCGGCCAGATTGATTTCACGAGACTGTTCCATAACAATCATTTAACATATCACAACCTGCTTAATATCCCATACTATTAAACGTAACATTTTAAACAATTATTACAAAACGGAGATTTCTCATAAAACTCAACCAGGTTCGACATCCCCTAGATTTATTACACTTGAAAACTAAACAAAATAAAGACAAAACTAAACTACGCTAAGCATGCAACATCCAAGCATCCATAGCTAAAATCTCAACCTATTACATACGTTAAAATACAAGTCAATACAATTAAGTAAAGGTGGGCATAGAGTTTTGTAATACTAGCATAATAAAGAAACCGTTCGCGGCTAATAATACATACAAAACATTTCACACAGATTAACATAGGCTTATTTCTCATGCTAACTACCGTGAGAAGGCTTGCGCGTCCATCCTAACTAGACCCCGTCGGGTGTTAGCCACACTATAGTACCATACTAGCTAAGGAGGCAAGTTAACGACATATAAGTCCTAGTAACATGTTTCTAGTATCACGTATTGAACATATATAATCAGATAATTCGCGTGTGATAAACAGTTTGATTTTGTGATGTGATTTTGATTTATGAAGTATAACACCCAAAAGGGGCGTTAAAGCGAAAATGGGTCAAGTATACTCACTGTGGGTGCGTTTAGGTAAGAGTTTGGGATCTGAGGAGAGTTTAGAAGAGCGCCGGATCAGCCTGCATACGCGAACGGAAGTGCATCAGTCTCGAAAAGCTGAAACGGTTTAGTCTTGGTTGGGCAGTAGCCAAGTTCGAGCGAACTTGTATGGTTTTGGTGGGTTTAGAGTCAAGTTCGGTCGAACTTGGTAAGATTCTTAAGGATCTTGTCAAGTTCGGGCGAACTTGTTAGAATTTCTTACTAAGGAGACAAGTTCGGGCGAACTTGAATAGTTTCTTAAAAAACTAGACAAGCTCGGGCGAACTTGTGAGGTGTTTGGTGAAAAAGTGTCCAAGTTCGGTCGAACTTGACCTGGGGAGCTGGTGATTCTCGAGCGAACTTGATGTTTTCGGGTCCAAAATCTTGCGTTTTCCGTCGTTTGCTGAGGAAAATCGAGTGTTCATCCCTCCAACCCTGTGCTACTAAGCAAACTTAGGTCGGAGAGGTCTTTTAGAGCTGTTTTAGCCGTTTTACAAAAGCGTGGGCTAATCCGGGCGAACTCGGGGTTCGTTCGGATTAGTCCGGCTTGTGTAAACCAACATAAACGTCCTTGTGCTTCCAGATCTGGGATCTTGAATGATAGATGCTTCGTTTCATATCAGAAGATGAACAAAACATCATCAAAAGTCCGTATCTTGTGTAGAAATCAATGTTTATCAACGGTTTTTCTCAGATCTATAACTTACAAGCCGAGATCTTGCAGATCTCGTGTTTGGGAAGCCTCTGCTAACACCAAACGAACTCGTATTATGTAGATCTAAGCTTAAAACAGAAGTTTTGGAAGAAAAAGATGAAGATTTTCGTAAAAGAATGAGTTTTGATGAAAACGAAGGCTATGCCTTGTGCCAAAATCGTTGTAAACGTTTGTAAAACGTTGTTGAACATCATTGTAGTTGAAATCGGGCTGATTCTTACTTAGAACACGAAGGTTTCGGGTTTAAGAGCTCTGGGCGAACTTGCAACAAGTTCAAATGAGATAACAGAGCTTGGTATTTATAGGAGAGGCAAAATGTAGAGCTGATGGAGCCAAGTTCGGCCGAACTTGTACAAAAGTGTACAAGTTCGCACGAACTTGTAGGGGTTTCAAGATTGAGCAGCTAAGTTCGGCCGAACTTGTACATATTTGTACAAGTTTGAGCGAACTTGAGGTATTTGAGGATTCTTGTGTCATCAGGTAAGTTCGGGCGAACTTGGGGTATTCAAGTTCTGCCGAACTTGGCCTGGTGACCAAGTTTCGTTTGCCGATTTCGCGTTAAGTGTTCGTTTGGTGATTCGGTTCGTATTAGTTAGTTATATTAAGCGTTAAATTAAAGCGTTAAGCGTTATAGTTGATATAATAGTGCATTTAGCGATTCGAGTGTGCGAGAGCGATGCGATTGCGATTGTAATCATAATCAATAACACACATAACACATAATTAATATAATACCACGTAAATAAGTGCGATTCGCGATGCGATTTAATAAGCGATTAGATGCGATAATAACGTACAACACCATATGTAATTAACATAAACTTTATTATTAACCGAATCTCGGGATTACAAGGTAGATAAACGGGAAAACAAAATGGAAAGATAACAGTCGAATTTTCGAGTTGTTACACCTATACTATGCTCCTTACGTGTCATTTTCACGACCTTAGCCCACGTAATAAGACTTGCAACCCTGTAGCTAGAGTTGCAAACAAACCGAGTGAAAATAAACAAAGCCTTGTTCGTTAAGGAAATAAATATGTTCACGAACTGCCAGTGAACACTTACCGAACGGGATTTTCTATTCGTGTTTGTTCACTAAGGAAGTGTACCCGTTTGTGTTCGTTCGTTAATCTTAAGTAACAAAAAACGAATGCAAACGAGCACACATGAACACAAATAAACACTAAAAACGTTTATGAACACAAACAAACACAAACACTTTCTAAAATCAAACAAACACAAACAAATGTTCTTGAACTGAAACAAGCACGAACGAACATGTCTTAGATTTCTAATAACCAATAACTTTCATCACAAATGGTTAAAAGGTACGTAACATACAATACACTTATGGTTGAGAATAAGAAACCAGTGCTCTTCGAGAAAACAACGTTGACGATGTAGGTGGTGATGGGAAATTTCTAAAGGTTGCAATTTGCGAAGGTTGTAAACCCTAAATTATTAAAAGGTATGTACTATACAAAACATAGATATATATTAAATATATTACTAGTAGGAATTTTGAAGTATCTGAACAAATATTAAATTAACAAAGACCCTAACGAACACAAATGAACATAAAACAAACAGACATAAAATGAACATGTTACCAAATGTTCATGTTTCTTTATTTAACTAAACAAACAAAATTTCTTATTCGTGTTCGTTCATTTACTAAACGAACGAATACGAACGAACTTCCCACCGAAAGGTTCACAAATTGTTCGCTGAACTTTCGATTCATTTGCAACTCTACCCGTAGGTAACCGCCCTGTACAATGCATTGTTACCGTAACTTTATCTTTTTTGTTTATCTTTAACTTTCATTTATGTGTCAAGTTGAATTCAATTAAATTATCATTTAAAAAAACATTACTATATTTAATTAGAAAACATTTCATGTCATAAAACTTCTCTTTTATTGACTCTCATACTTCAACTTCTCTATATTTTACATTACTTTACCGCATATGCACATCCCGAAAAATTGTCTAAAAAGTGGTCTAGAAACTCGTATGTAGTACCCTCTCTAAATCTATGCAAACTGAAGGATCCCGAACACCTAAAATCCAAAGTCAACACTGGTTAACATACAAGCGCAAAGTCAAGATTGCACTTCATGTCCATGCACAAACTAGGTTTACACGCAAACTAAGTCAATGTGCAAACTATGCCCACGTGCACATGCAATTGACGCACAAAGTATAGTTCTACTCAGGGTTGAGCGCAAACTACTACTAACAAGCGTAATCTAAATCTAGCGTATAGTGACACGTGCAAAGGAAATTGCGCACAAAAAGTCCTTCACACGAGCAAAGTGACGCATTACGTACATGTCTCCTTCGAAAATACCCTAAATCTGAACTTTGATGCTGGTTATGGATTTCAGATATGAAAACAAACCAAGATGCTAACTTTATGTATCCAAAAGACTTCAAATCAATGTATCTAGTGATCCCATGCATAAAGGTTCGTTTTTAACGAGCTTTCGTGGAATATCCTACCTTAAAACCGAGTTTCGATAAAATCGAGCCTAAAAAATTTTAAGCTTCAACTTTCTTCCTTCAAACGACTTCTACGTGTGCTCGTGGATGTTGAAGACATAATCCTAATCTTTCCTGGGGCGAAAATAGTGGGTGTTTCAAGGGTCTAAGCACGAAAATGGGAGCTTTCTCTCTCTAACTCTTAAAGTGGTAAGTAGAGAATGAGAAGAGTTGTGGTAAGATACCTCATGAGGGTTTTGCAAATGTGGCCTTCTTTTACCCCCCCCCCCTCCCAAATTTCCTCTAAATTTTGGGATAAATAAATCGCTATTGTTATAACAAAAAATTGAGATCTTTGTGAACTTTGTGTCATAGTCAGTCGTTAATAATTCATCAATACAATTTGTACCTAACCATATATTAGATTACTTCACTCCAACACAAGCCATTGATGAATAGTCGTCTCTTATGCCTGTGTAGTCCTACAACACAACAGAGTTTCTAACACGCATAAACGCTAGCCTAAGCAACAATTGACCAAGTTAAGTGAACAACCCTATCGTATCACAACAACAAAGAAAATATTTTTCTAATCGGACAGATAAAAAACCCGATCAACTAATTACTTGTCTAACTAAACTACATGACAATTGACAAAACCCTCAATAAAAAGAAAAGCAATATGCTATATAACATAACAACTTATGATAAAAAGTGATAGATTTTGCCACTCTTTATAAAATGAAAACCCTAGACATAAACAAAAGGAAAAACCCACCAAGGAAGTAAAGACGATGACTACCACACACACATATCCCATTATTATTATACATACAAACACACACATATATATATATACACTCATATCTTTTGTCTCCCTCCGTTTCGATTCCCGTGTCCACCAAGCATCCATTGATCTAAGCTTTCTTAACCCACGGGCAACCACCTCAACTCCCCCACACTTCCTTCATCTTCAATCCCCATTTCAATGGCTTCTTTTTAACCTAATTTCACCCCCCTTTCACCCCCCACAACACCAACAACTTCAATCTCTGTTGCAGATCGAAAATCAACCAACATGGGTCAAGAAATCATCGCCGTAGCTACTCCGGCAACCGCCGCAGCCCCACCACCACCGCCGCCGACGTCTCTAGCACCTGGGTTCCGGTTTCACCCCACCGATGAAGAGCTTGTGATGTACTATTTGCGACGGAAAGCTTGTGGAAAACCCTTTAGGTTTCAAGCTGTTACGGAAATCGATGTTTATAAATCAGAACCCTGGGAACTCGCCGGTATAGTTTATGAATCTAGGTTTTGTGTTAGGGTTTTGCTTGTTTTGATGTTTTGGTACTAATTTGTTTGTTTTGAGTTGATTGTTGTGAAATTTGTTAATTTTTTGTGATATATTTGTTGTTAGGTTGCTTAAAGTTTAATCATTTGATTCATTTCTGCTGTTGCTTTAAGAACAAGTTATTAGTTTTTTAGTGAGATTGATGTGAAATTAGGGAAAAAAATCTAAACTTGCAAAGGAAGTTAGGATTTTTTTATTTTGTTTTGTTTTGATTTTTTGTTGATTTTGCTTGTATCATCTGGTTGAAACTTGTTTAGTGAAATTCATAATTTTTTTAATGCTAATTTTGTTGTTAGGTTGCTTGAAGATTAATTATTTCTGCAGTTGCTTTGAGAACAAGTTTATTAGTTATTAGTTATTTGATGTGAAATTAATGAAAAAATGCATACTTGGAAAGAAAGTTCGGATTTTTTTTGATTTGTTTTGATTTTTGGTACTAATTTGTTTGTTTGTTTTGTTGATTTTGTTTAAAATATCTGGATTGGAACTTGTTTTAGGGAAATTCATAATTTTTTATGATAATTTTGTTGTTAGGTTGCTTAAAGTTTAATCATTTCTGCAGTTGCTTTAAGAACAAGTTAGCAAATATATAAAAAATTAATGTGAGATCAATGAAAAAAAATGCAAACCTGCAAAGGAAGTTAGGATTTTTTAAAAATTTGGTTTTGATGTTTTACTGTGAATCTGTTTGTATCATCTTGGATTGGAACTTGTTTTACTGAAATTCATAATTTGTAAGCTAATTTTGTTGTTAGGTTGCTTCAAGTTTATTCATTTCTGCAGTTGCTTTAAGAGCAAGTTATCTATTTATAGTCAATTGATGTGAACTGCAGTTGCTTTAAGAGCAAGTTATCTATTTATAGTCAATGGATGTGAAATTAATGAAAGCAAATGATAACTTGCAAAGAAAGTTAGGATTTTGTTCATATGCTTGTAAAATTACATGTATTTTGAACATTAATTTTCCCCAAATTTTCAGTTGGGTTTTTAAGGTTTGTGATGAAATGAAATTTTAGTTTTTAGATATTGGGTATCTAGATTCTATGATGAAAAGCTGAAATCTGTTTGCTTTTGTGATTTTATCGGTATTGTAGACTTTTCATCATTGAAGACAAGAGATCAAGAATGGTACTTTTTTAGCCCGGTAGATAGGAAATACGGCAACGGTTCACGGTTGAACCGAGCCACTGGTCAGGGCTATTGGAAGGCAACCGGAAAGGACCGATGCGTGCGCCATAAGTCAGAGACCATCGGGATGAAGAAAACACTCGTGTTCCATAGTGGACGAGCGCCTGATGGGAAACGAACTAATTGGGTCATGCATGAGTATCGGCTTCTGGATCATGAATTGCTTCGTGTTGGAGTAACACAGGTTTTGTTCTTTGACTTTTTGACCGTGTTTAACATATGGTTGTTTTGGGATGTTGTACTGATTGGTTTGATTGTGGGTGGTGGGGAAAAGGATTCGTTTGTGCTATGCAGGATTTTCCAAAAGAGCGGGTTAGGGCCACCAAACGGGGACCGTTATGCACCTTTTCTTGAGGAAGAATGGAATGATGATGCAGCACTTATGGTTCCCGGTGGTGAAGCTGAAGATGATTTGACCAATGGTGATGAGACTCGACCCGAAGGAAATGATAGCGTGCAGGTAGTTATCATTTGGCAGGTCTTTTATGTGTGGACCAAGCCTGCTAGCTTATGAGCAAAATGGGTTCGGGTCAATTGGTCAAAGTGTGGTATTGTGGGTCTGGTTTTGGTTGGAACCACAAACGAAGTTAAATTATGATTGAAAATGATATTTCATTTTACAGGAAGCCATTCCGTTTGTTTGCAAACGTGAGCGATCCGAAGACCGTGCGTTAAATAGTGAACCCGAGCTCGAAACCTTTTCTTTGTTCCACAACAAAAGAGCAAAGCCAAGTGACCCGAACTCAAGCAACAATGCAAATGGGTCAGAAGACTCAACCACCACGAGTCAAGATCCAAGAAGAGCGCTTTTGGAGTTCCCCTTACTAGAATCGATCGAAGCCAAAGAATGTCACCCACCAACCACACTGCCGTCTTTTGACGCTGCAACCCTTGAGAAATCCGTGCCCCCGGGCTATTTAAAGTTTATAAGTAATCTGGAGAACGAGATTCTTAACGTTTCAATGGAGAAAGAGACCTTGAAGATCGAAGTGATGCGGGCCCAGGCCATGATCGATATTCTTCAGTCACGGATTGAGGATTTGACCAAGGAGAATGGTGGGTTCAGGACTGGTGGTTAGGTAGGTGCGCGGTTTCATGTAATGTGTAGCGTTTACCCAGTTGTGTAGTTGGTTATCGCGTCTAGCCTAATAAAGTTGTGTCGATGCTGGTTCTGTAGTGTTCGGCTTTCCTTTTTAATTTATGTTTTGGACCTTAAGATGGTTTCGAGTAGGAATGTCGTTGCTGGGATTGTGCCATTTGGTATCATTTGTCGATGCCTGTAACGTGTTTATCGGCAATACTTTTTAAGCAGGCTCGTACTTTAGACAATTGGCTCATGACATGAAGTCTACACTTCAAGACTTATGCTATTGTGTGCTAGATTGTTAAGAGCCAAATGTTTAAAGTACAATTCAACATAAAATGTAACATCATACTAAATATTGTATGTTCTACAAATTAAAAGCTCACGAATTTGCGGTCGTACATTCCTTATGTGCCAAACATCTATCCTGTCCGATGTGAGATTTGCCTAAGGTGTTACAGTCACCTCTTGAATCTAGGACTCATCTAATCAGATGATTTTGCCCCACCTCTTGAATCTAGGACTCATCTAATCAGATGATGTTTGCCCCACCATCTCAATATGAGAGATTCACTTTATATTTTCTAAACACGCTCGGGAACTCATCGTTCATGTCTTCATGATGAGGTTCTGGTAACATTTGTAAATTCACACTCATACCAACCAATATTCTTCCCTTTATCCACAAAAAATATCACATTTGTTTTTGGTTGCTTGACTAAAGACTTCCAAGAAGGCCCTTCCTGGGATTGCTCCCACCCAACTGCCAAGTGCACTTCATTTGAAGTTTTACTCTCATCCACAACCAATATATGCAAAATGCATTGGTGATACAAGATGTTGATCGTACCTTTTGATCCCGACATCTCTCCTTATCTCATGACCAATGTGGGACTTGCATAACGTGTTACACATGAGAACCTCAGTCACATACGGATGAAAGGTTGACCTTTTTCGGGATAAAGACGCAACACAAGGTTCGTCTAGACAAATTTGTGGCAACTGGTATTAGAGCTAGAAATGGGCATAATAACCGGTTCCAAACCCGACCTGGAACCGGTTCCACCCCAACCCGAACGGTTACACTCGGTTCTAGTTTTAGTGGTTAAAACCCAGGTAGGAACCGGAACCGGTTACAACAAAAACCGGTTCCATTGACACACATTCAGGAACCGGGTCCGGGTATAAAAAGGAACCGATTATGCCCATCTCTACATGAAATAGTCAGGCCGTCTCCAAAAATTCTTAAAATATCTGGGTACTGGGGCGAATAGAAAATACGGGCCTGCGACCCTTGGTTGTCAAAGCAACATATCAACCACCAAGTCAAAAGCTTTAATATGACTTATTCTGATTCAACACGAATATATCCCAACACACACATATATATAAATTTTTAAAAGTTTTTGGGTTTTTATACGTTTTTGACCCTAAGCCGGCGCTCACCTGTCCAATGCGCCGATCATGGAAATAGTGCATCCTAGCGTCGAAAAGAATACAAGAGACACACAAATGGGGAGGCTACACGTGGCGATGAAGAGTCACCAATGAGGTTGGTTTTTGTGCTTTAGGGATCGCCAATGACGGTTAGGGGTTGTGTTGCAGGAGTGAAGCTACATTTAAGCTTAGGGTCGGCCGTCCCCGTAAAAAAAAACTAGTGCTTTTAGTCAAAAATTATGATCGACACCCTTAAAAGATTGGTTAAGCCCTCGATTGTCCCTCTAAAAAATAAATTATGGATCCGCCATTATATTTTAGGAGTTGAGTTACACACGTTATTGTTTTAAAACTATGTAAATAAACGGATGAAGCGTATGCATATCATTTGGTTTGAATGCTGAACAATTTATACAACAGATTTCATAAATATGTGGACCATCCGTAATTCGAAACCAATTCGGTGATTTCATAAAAAAACCATAGAGATTATCTATGCAATTCGCTATTTATTATATAATAAAAACTAGGTTAGATACTCGCGTTACACACGGTTAGATACACATGTGTTACACGGGTTGATAAATGTAATGTTAAAAAATTAATAAAAAAAGAGTTGTCTTAAAAAAAAATATGCATTGCTCGGTTGAATTATAACTTATATACAGTTGTCAAAATTTTATAAAAATTAAACATTAACGTGACAATTATAAGTTTTGTTAAGTTTAATATTAAAACATTTACCACCTCTTTTTAGGGGAAAGATCAAATAGAAAGTTTGTTTTAGCTAGGAAGTATATGAAGCAATGATAGAGTGACACGTGTCAAAGATAAAAAAAACATTGGAAGTGCATTTTAGTCAAACAACCCTAAGATAAAAAACTCAGTTCTATAACAAAAACCCAGTATGTCATTTTCTTTCACGATACATCTCACCCCACCACCACCACCACCACCACCACCGTCGTCACTCCATCGCCACCACCACTGTCGTCACTCCATCGCCCACCACCACCAGAATCGTCTCCCCAACCTCACCACTTTGTCAAATTTAACATAATGCGATGGGACACGAGATTTCTGTTAAAAAAGATACTCTTCTTCTCAAATTTCTTAAACATTTTGTATTCAAAGTGAAGATATCTCTGATTCTACTCTTTCTCTTGATTTATTCATGCGTATGGGCAACATTATTAATTCCAATTTCATTGAAAAATCATTAATAAAAAGTTGCACACCAGGTGTTTGATAAAATGTCTCAAAGAAAAATTACAAAACACCTTTCAGTTTAAACTTTCATTTAAAATTGTGTTTTACAAAAAAATGAAAAAACACACCTTTTTGGTGTTTTTTGATTATTACGTTTTACAAAATAATGAAAAAACACGATTTTTTATCCATTGCGTTTTACAAAAGAATGAAAAAAACACATTTTTTTGGTGTTTTTTATCCATTGTGTTTTACAAAATAATTTTTTGTCTATTGCGTTTTACAAAATAATGAAAAAAACACAATTTTTTGTCGATTGCGTTTTACAAAAGAATGAAAAAACACATTTTTGGGTGTTTTTTGTCAATTGCGTTTTACAAATAAAATGAAAAAACACTGTTTATTATCCATTGCGTTTTACAAAAGAATGAAAAACACATTTTTTTGTGTTTTTTGTCTATTGCGTTTTACAAAATAATGAAAAAACACAGTTTTTTGTCCATTGCATTTTACAAAAGACACTTTTCTTTTGTGATTTTAGTGCATTACGTTTTAGAAAATACACTTTCTTTTATATTTTTAGTCAATCACGTTTTAGAAATAAACTTTTTTTGTGTTTTAATTCATTGCTTTTTAGATAAAAAAATATTTTCTTTTGTGTTTTTTGTTCATTGCCTTTTAGAAAAAATACTTTATTTTGTGTTTTTTAGTCCACTGTGTTTTATAAAAATGAAAAAAAATGTGTTTTTTTTTTCATTGCGTTTTACGCATCTAGGTTATCGAAAACTTTTTTTTTTTCAAAATATAGCAATAGAGCTCCTCGTTTTAAAGATTAAAAACGCTCGTTTTTATAGTGCAATTTTTATAAAAAATAATGTCGTATGAATGAGTTGTTAACGTTTAAAAAAATGGGGGTGTGAATTAGAGGAGAGAGAAACTATTAACTTGGATTGACTACAATGCCCCTCTAACAAACTCACGCACTTCCTTTTCTTCCTTCAATTCCACCCATTTAATCTTAGTCCTTGATTACTAAATAGATGGTCAAGATTACTTCCTATCATTCCTACCTATAGAAACTTCCTAGTATATCCTGACCCCTTCTTTTTATTCAAAACACTGTATTTTTACCATTCAACCATATTAAAACTTTTTAAATTCACTTATAAAACTTTTTGGATGAAAATGACACATCAGGGACGAAAGTCGCAGAGAACCGAAAATATTATAATTTAATTAATTATTTAATACGAAAGAAAGACGGAAATATAATGATAAGAATACATGAGAGGATAAAAGGTATTTAAAAAAGAAATTCCTATAAAAAGATTTTTATATAGGAGACAAAGTTCACGTATACTCAAAGACTTTCAAACTTTCTATGAATGAGAAAAAAAATACTATACTCTATTGGGTTTTAAAAAGAAAAAAAGAAAAAAAAAAGCAAAATTGGTGAAGGAAAAAAATTAAAAGAAACCTCAAAGGGTCAAAATAAACAAAAGGAAAATAGTAAAAGAGTACAACAGGAGAAAAAAAAAAGAGTGTGAAAGTTGTAGCCGAGATAAATGTTTTGTCAGATTCGAACCTGAATCTATTTGGTAGGGATACAGTGCACGAATCACTACATAAACTATCGATTAAACTATCTAGAACAAACAAAGTTATATATAAAGCAACCGCTAGAAACTAAAAAAAGTTACATCAATAAAAACCCATAACGCGGATTAATAGATCTTAGTTATTGTTACCATGCATGCAAGTAAACAAATATAATATTAATAGTGTATAGATTATTATTATTGTTGTTATTATTATTATCATTGTTATAACAAACGATATTATTTATTAAGTAATTAAGAGATAAATACAATATAAATAAGTAATGCCAATTTGGTAAATAATAATAATATTATATATTTTCAGGTTAGGATTTTTGGGCAGAAAAAGATAATATGAGAGGCTCAATAAATTAGACACATGTTTCTAATAGGTTTTTATTATATGTATAGATATAGATATTATAGACCTAAAGGACCTTTACTAAAGAAGTGAGACACATAACAAAACTAAAAGAAAAGAAAACTCGAAAAGTAAAAACGTTAGCTAAAGCGTAAATACATAATAGATTAAGTTGTATCATTAAGCGTTAAATACATAATAGATTGAATTGTATCATTAAGCGTAAATACATAATAGATTAAGTTGTATCATTAAGCCTATGGGGTTGGTTTCAATATAAAAGAGAAACGTAGACAATTGGGTCAAATGAACTCCAATTGAGCTCATTTCAGCTGCGTTGGACCCGACTCATCGAACCCTAACCATAAATCATAATCTCTAAACCATAAAGCTAAACCATAAACCCTAAAGCTAAACTCTAAAATTTCAACTATAAACCCTAAGGCCATCTGTAGTGGTAACCCCTTGCGATGTGGGGTTATACGACACTTGTCAAATGTGTAAGAAGTGGGGGGGGGGGGGGGGGGGGTTTGTATAACTGGAGTGTGTAGTGGTTAACCCCTTATGTTTGTGTATATATATGTGTTATGTGTGTGTGTGTGTGTGAAACCTTGTTGTATTGACTTTATGATTTCCAGGTCCATCGAACAAACCCGCCGCATAGCACCCCCGGGGTTGATGTTCCCTGCCGCTATACGACGCCATGGGGGGTGCGACGCTATACGCCGTGCGACGACAGATGGTCTAAAGGCTAAAATATAAGCTAAACTCTAAATCCTAATGCTAAACACTAAACCCTAAAGTTGAACTATAAAAGATAAAACCTCAAAGTTATACTTTAAACCCTAAAAGCTACACCATATATGTATTTGGATAGGGTTCACCGAGTCGATTCCAACGCCACTGGAATAAGGTCAATCGAAATTCATTTGACCCGGTTTCCTATGTTAAAATCGTTTTGTATTTGATCCTGCCTTCTATCCCTGTTTATCATTATATGATACATATACACATATCTATGATTATATGAACTCTTTTTCTGTGAACTATCAAGAAATTCAATACATTAATACAAGCTAATGTTTGAAACTTAAAAACTCTCGTATGTAGGATAAGATCAATAAAACAAAAAATATAGAACTACACATAACTTATCTTTAGAAATATGATAAGATACATACTTAGTATCCAAGTACAAAAACAACCAATGTAGAGATAAGAACAATAAAACATAGTTATATAACTATACTCTAGCTTATATTTTTTATTTTGTTTTTCATTGATTGCGGCTGTTTGAACTGATAATTCTCAGTGCTGAGAACTTCAGCCGGAGATTTCGTTAAGGGAGTCCACCGGCGTTCCCTATTCTTTTGCTTAATCGTTTTTTGAGTTGTTATCTTGTTAATTGTTGCACACGCATCAATTGGTGAATAAGGAGAGTACGAATTCTGACTTGACTCTTTCCAATTTCTCTTATACTTACGACTACCTCTACTCAGGTCTTGCGGACGATTCTGGGGTAGAGGTGGCCTGTTAGAATTTAAGTTGCGCTCAGTCTGGGCGTAGACCTTGGCTGCCGCCATGAGTTTATCCTAGCTTTTTGGAAGGCCAGTTGTACCGGACAACACTTTAATCATTTCGTCACACCTTACCGCGTACTTGAATTGCACGCGTATAAGGTCTTCGTGAACATCTCCAATCTCCAACACCTCTTTATTGTAACACGTTATAAAATCTTCGAGGTTCTCATCGTCCCTCCGCCAGATGTTCATTACATCTGAGGAATCGCGCACGTATCGTCGTTGCTGATTGAAGTGTGTAAGAAAATTTTCTTTTAAGTCATTCCAAGAGGAAAGTTTACCTGCCGGTAAATTATCAAACCAAATGCGCGCAGCGCCGGTAAGGGTTTGTACAAATAGGTGACACCACATTGGCAATGTCCAGCACCCAAGTAACCCTGCACCGGTAAAGAGGCACATGTGATCATCAGGATCGGTTAAACCGTTAAACTTTCCAACGTTGGATGGTAATTTCGCTCGCTCCAACGGAGCCAGCGCTATCTCTCTGGTAAACTTTGATTGTTCAGCTGCTTCGGTTGGGCGATACACCAAATTGTAATCATGCTCAGCTTCTGGATTGTATACTGCACGTACTTTTTGCTTGTAACTAGCATGATCTGCAGATATTCGATTGAAAATACTTGCGCTATCCCCTTCCTCATAGGTCTTATCGAGCTCATCGTGTTGGGTGTCCCGTTTCTGTGAAGACCGCGGGCCCAAACGAGAGTGGACAGATGCACGACGCTGAATGTTGTCTTCGTGCCTTCTATTACCAGAATGAACAGGATCATTCCTGGTTTTAGAATACATTTCTGTTCCATCTTCAGGCATGTGCGAAGTGTCACACCCCGACCCGCAGCGGAAATAAGAGTCGGGGCATAATTGGGTTATCACCAAAGCACATGACATTTACTATTATGTGTCATAATTAATAAAGTCAAAGTTACATTTTCAAACATCCAAACATGCTCATTCAATACAAAGGAAATAACCAAACATAACAATCCCAATACTAAATCGTTTTATTCTTCTAATCCAGGTCCTATGTGTTCCTAGCTGCTGCTGGTTCACCTTTATCATGTGTAAAAGGGGAGTTTTTGGGTCAACATAAGTTGGCGAGTGAACCTTATTAGATAAACATTTGATAATGATTTTATGGTTAGTTTATCAATGAAACATGGTGCATAATCATAAATGAACAAATGTAAATAATCAAGCATTAGCAAATAGCAGTTACAATTATAACATACAATAACACTTGCTAGCATACATGAATATACCAATATCATACGATAACTAACATAAATGAACTGTGCGATCAAGGCTCAATCAAACGGAGCCGATCGTATTGCATGTACTGAAAATGTAAAATGAACTGTGCGATCAAGGCTCAATCAAACGGAGCCGATCGTATTGCATGTACTGAAAATGTAAAATGAACTGTGCGATCAAGGCTCAATCAAACGGAGCCGATCGTATGCGGGTACGCCAGGTTCAACCGCATAATAAAATGGGGAACAAGCTCAGACCTCATAAATGGGGAGCGGCGGCCTCGGCAATTGCATGTACTGAAATAATAATTTGCATCCAATAATAACTACTTAACAGCAACAAACTAAATACACATGTTCATGATATGATGTATGCACAATAGTTTAGTTATAATATGTATATAAACAAAGACACATGATACACCCCAAAAACGTGATTAAAACGGGGAATTTGAAAGATTCACTCACATTGGGTGCGTTGAATTGGAGATGGTGAGATGCGCACGATTTAGATGAGCGAGTCGACGAGGAATACTAATCTAAATAATAATGGAAAAATATATTAAATGGATGGATGTTATTAAGGATTTTAATGAAATTTTTAGATATATTTTTGTGAGTTTATGGCTATTTTCTATCTTTAAAAATGTTATTTTAAGTATTTTTAATTGATTTTTAAATTAAATTAAATAAATAAAAATATATATAAAAAAATATATATTATTTTTTTAAGCGTTGACCGTTGACCGTTGACCGGTTCGGTCAGCGAATATACCTGCGCCGGGTGGGATTCGAACCGGCGACCTTCCGTTCGCGTGCACGCAGCTCTACCAACTGAGCTACGTGTCTAACCCGAAATAAACTCGTTTTTAATTATATTTATACACTTATTTGAATTAACCGAAAATTCCTTTATTTGCAAAAACGTTCTAATTCAATTGGACCGGTGCTCGTGACAAGTTTCGAACGCGCGACGTGTAGTTCATGTTGCACACAGTCCACCGCTGGACTGTGTGTCCAACCCGGTTATTATCTTGGTTTTTATTATACTTAACAACTATCTGTTTTAACCCGGTTTAGTTCTTGATCAAAAAGGCATGTTATTACACAAGGCGTGCGTGTAGCAAGGATCGAACTCGGGACGTGTGTGTGAAATTTGCACACAGTCCACCGCTGGACTGTGTGTCTAACCCGTTTAAAATACCGTTTTTAATTAATCTTATGTTGTGTTATGACTTCATCTTCTTCGCCGATTTACACAGACAGCATAATCCGACTTGTTATGATTGATTTATGACTTATACAATTTTCAGACATTAACAGTAATTCAAAAGTAGAGAATGGAGAGAGTTTAAGGAAAAGAATATACCGATTGATGTTGTTCACAGAAATCCGGCGGAGGTTCGTCGGTACTGGAAGTGAACTCCGGCTGTTGAAACCAATTAACAGCGTTGATCGATTATTCATGAAGTTGAGTCACTTAAACAAGGTTTAAAAGAAGTTTAGGATATCATACCAGTTCACAGTGTGATTCCGGCAGTCTCAGAAATTTTCCGGCGAAGATAAGATTTTCGATAAAAGTTGACTAGGATCGATTATGATGATGGAGTTGTGTTAGAGACTGATTAATCACATGTTTTAAACAGAAAGAGTCGGAGGAATTACCGTGAGAATGTGAGTCCCGGTTTTCCGGTGACTTGCAGAAATTTTCCGGCGAACTGATTCAGATGATCTTATGGTTCAAAAATGCGATGAAATTGAAATTGAGTATTGATATGATAGCTCTGAATCGCGAGAATGGACTGAAGCTTGAGTTATTCAGAAATTTGATGAACTTTCGGTTTCAAATACCGAAAATGATGAAACTTTAAATTCAATCAATTCTAACTTGATTAGAAACCGTCGTGCATCGGTTATAACTGAATGTGTGAGGTAAACAATCGATTTGACGATTGGTTTGCCGATTACCGGTTTTCAGATGGCATCATCGGTTAAACTGAGTTTGTGTATAAGTTTCATTTGTTTTCCTAGAGTTAACAGAAAACACATTGTGGCGGAGTGGTTTAGGGAATTAATGCTAAGTTGTTTAAGAGTCTTGGCTGACCCGGGTTCGAGTCCCGGCAGCTTCATATATTTTTTATTTATTTTATTTTAACTTTTTATCAAATATAATTTTTTTAGTTTAGTTTATTTATTAATTATGTATCGTTTTAACTCAAAATAATCATAAATAATTAATGCAACTTTTATAACTTGGTACTTGATTACAAAACGGAGCGGGTTTTGGAGACCCGATTTTTACAAATGTTACAGTATCCCCTACTTTTAGGAATTTCGTCCCGAAATTTAAATAGTTGAAGTAGTAGGAAAAAGATGCGGGTATTTTTCACGCATTGAGTCTTCACGTTCCCAAGTAAACTCAGGTCCCCGTTTCGACTCCCAGCGTACCCTAACTATTGGAATGCGACTTCGTCGAAGACGTTTCTCCCCGTAATCCATGATCTCCACTGGTCTTTCAATAAAATGCATGGATTCATCAATCTGAATATCTTCCAGCAGAATATGGAGATTCTCATCAGCGAGGCACTTCTTCAAGTTCGACACGTGGAATGTGGGATGAATCCTGTTGAGTTCTTCTGGTAAGTCAAGCTTGTATGCTACAGGACCTACTCTTTCAAGTATCTTGAAAGGTCCTACGTAACGTGGTGCTAGCTTCCCCCTTTGACCAAAACGAACTACTCCCTTCCACGGTGATACTTTTAAAAGCACATGATCACCAATGTTAAACTCTAAGGGCTTCCGTCGTTTATCTGCGTAACTCTTTTGACGACTTTGAGCCGCTAGAAGATTATTTCGAATTTGATGGATCTTATCTGTGGTTTCTTGGATCAATTCTGGACCAGTAATTTGTGCTTCCCCAATTTCGTGCCAACACACAGGAGATCGGCACTTTCGACCATATAAGGCTTCAAAAGGTGCCATGCCGATGCTCGAATGATAGCTGTTGTTGTACGAAAATTCAACTAACGGTAGGTGGGCGTCCCAATTTCCCTTGAAGTCTATGACACATGCTCTAAGCATATCCTCAAGAGTTTGAATGGTGCGCTCAGACTGTCCATCAGTTTGAGGATGATAGGCGGTACTGAGATCTAATCGAGTGCCCATAGCGGATTGTACTGCTTGCCATGTTCGTGAGGTGAAACGACCATCACGATCAGAAATAATACTTAATGGTACCCCATGCCGGCTTACGATTTCGTTGATATAAATACGAGCAAGCTTTTCATTCTTGAAATCTTCTCGAATAGGAATAAAGTGAGCTGATTTTGTAAGTCGGTCTATAATCACCCATATAGTGTCATACCCACCAGAAGTGCGAGGTAACCCGGTAATGAAATCCATGGTTATATTTTCCCACTTCCATACAGGTATTTCCGGTTGGACTAGAAGTCCTGAGGGTCTTTGGTGTTCAGCCTTCACCTTAGAACATGTGAGACACTTGGAAACAAAAACGGCAATATCCTTCTTCATTCCAGGCCACCAATAGGTGTATCGTAGGTCTTGATACATCTTATCGGCTCCTGGGTGTATAGAATATCGCGTTTTGTGAGCTTCATTCATAAGAGTTTCACGAAGATTGTTGTGGTTAGGAATCCAGATACGATCTAGGTAATACAGAATACCATCTGATTTAGTTTCAAGTTTTAACTCGGCTCCACAGGACATCTCTTTTCGTACATCTTCTTCTGTTATTGAAACGTGTTGAGCTTCTCGAATTTGATCTTTAATGTCAGTTATAATTTGCGAACATAGAAGATGAATGGAGTTCGCATAACCCTTTCGACTAAGTGCATCAGCCACCACATTTGCTTAACCAGGGTGGTATCTAATTTCACAGTCGTAATCATTCAGGAGTTCGACCCATCTTCGTTGCCTCATATTTAACTCTTTTTGATTAAAGATATGTTGAAGACTCTTGTGGTCAGTGTATATTTCACACTTAGTACCATAGAGATAATGTCTCCATATCTTAAGAGCGAATACAACGGCTCCAAGTTCTAGGTCATGAGTGGTGTAGTTCTTTTCATGTGTCTTGAGTTGCCTCGAGGCATAAGCAATGACTTTTCCTCTTTGCATGAGAACGCAACCTAATCCTTGCCCTGACGCGTCGCAATAGACTACGAAATCATCACAATCTTCGGGAAGAGTGAGGATTGGTGCATCACAGAGTTTTTGTTTAAGAGTTTGAAAAGCTTCTTCTTGCTTGGGTCCCCATACGAATGGTTTTCCCTTATGGGTTAAAGCCGTGAGTGGCACAGCAATGCGAGAGAAGTTTGAAATGAACCGACGATAATAGCCAGCTAGTCCAAGGAAAGATCTTACTTCAGTTGGTGTACGTGGAGCTTGCCATTCTTGAACTGCTTTGATCTTTGAAGGGTCAACATGTATTCCTTTGTCATTGACTACATGCCCGAGGAACTGCACCTCTTTTAACCAGAATTCACATTTAGAGAACTTGGCATAAAGCTTTTCCTTTTCTAGAAGTGCAAGAACAAGTCGAAGATGACGCTCATGATCAGCTTTAGATTTTGAATAAATAAGAATATCGTCGATGAAAACTATAACAAATCGATCAAGGTAAGGTTTGCAGACTCTGTTCATTAGGTCCATGAAGACAGCTGGTGCGTTGGTTAATCCAAACGGCATAACCATGAATTCATAGTGGCCATAACGAGTTCGAAAAGCAGTCTTAGGGACGTCTTCTTCATGCACTCTAAGCTGATGATAGCCAGATCGAAGATCGATTTTCGAAAAGCAGCTGGCATCTTGTAGTTGGTCAAGAAGATCATCTATGCGAGGTAAAGGATATCGATTTTTGATGGTTAACTTGTTAAGCTCTCTGTAGTCGATGCACATACGAAAAGATCCATCTTTCTTCTTTACAAAAAGGACAGGTGCACCCCAAGGCGATGAGTTGGGACGTATGAATCCCTTGTAGTCAACTCTTGCAATTGACTGGCTAGCTCTTGCATTTCAGAGGGGGCTAACCTATATGGAGACTTTGCAACTGGTGTAGCACCAGGTATAAGATCAATACGGAATTCGACATCCCTGATTGGAGGCAGTTCTGAAATGTCGTCAGGAAAAACTTGT
Organism: Scalesia atractyloides; assembly: GCA_947069175.1. Lineage (NCBI taxonomy): Eukaryota > Viridiplantae > Streptophyta > Magnoliopsida > Asterales > Asteraceae > Scalesia > Scalesia atractyloides. The sequence continues at coordinate 13,964,313 of CAMTDV010000025.1, read as the reverse complement.
GGAAAATCTTTTACTACAGGAATATCTTCAAGTTTCTTCTCTGTGGTCCCCTTCTTGATGATATGGGCTAAAAACGCGACATAATTCTTGCGAAGATATTTTTGAGCTTGAAGACAAGACATTAAGTTGAGCCCTTTCGACGATGTTTCTCCAATGATTCGAAGAGTCTGATCGTTTGAAAGAGGAATACGAATAAATTTTTCACGAAATACAACTTCCGCATGATGTTGACTGAGCCAATCCATACCGATTATGATGTCGAAACTTCCCAGCTTCATAGGAATAAGGTCGACTGAGAAATCGTGGTCGTTTAAGGTGAGTGTACAGTTGCGTAAAATAGAGTCTAATGAAACTGGTTTTCCGTCCGCAACTTCCACCGTTATGGATTCCGCGAGCTTATCCCGATTTTTGCTTAAGATAGGTTCAAATTCTAATGACACGAAACTTCTATCCGCACCAGTATCAAATAACATAGAGGCATATCTACCATTTATAAGAAACGTACCGTTGACCACATTGCCGTCAGCTCTGGCCTGGTTCGCGTTAATATTGAAAGCTCTTCCTCTTGCAGGTGGAGGAGCTTGGTTCGCTTGATTCACAGGGTTGGCTTGGGCCTGAGCATGAATAATATTAACCAGCCTTGGACATGTGTTTCTGAAATGACTTGGGTCGCCGCAATTGAAACAAGCCCGCATAGGTTGGCCCATAGGGTAATTGGGTTGATAGTATGTTTGGGCTAAATGTTGGGTGGGTGGAAATGGTAGTTGTTGTTGTGCTTGACCCATTAACTGTTGGTGGGTTTGGGTTAAAGGTTGGTGGCGATTTGTTCGTTGAGGCATGCGGCAGTTTTGAACAGTATGTCCTGCGCGACCGCAGCCGTGCAGTATTGGCAAGGATGCTCAGGGGAGTGGTGATACTGACAACGGTTACATTTTGGTAATGGGCCTGTGTAGGGTCTTCTGTATGGCGCGGGTGAAGGAGTGACTTGAGTGATGGGTGCAGCAGGAATAGGGGTGTTGGTTTGGGTGACTGCAAAATTCCTGGTGTTACGCTTCCTCTTGTTAGCAAACTTAGAGGAAGGAATGGGGTGGTTTGAGGTTTGTCCCTCAACAGGGGCTTTCTTCTTCTCTTCTTTGAACTTCCCATTGCGAATTCGGTTTTCGGTCAGTTCAGTTGCCAACTCCATGGCAGCTTCAAGTGTTACCGGTGAAACGCTGAGAACCGAATCTTGGATTTTCGAGGGAAGTCCTCGAATATAATGTTCAATCAGGCGATAGGTTGGAGTAAATAAATTTGGAACCATTTGGTTCAACTCCAAAAACCTCTTGTTGTAAGTAGAGTGATCACCCTCCTTTTGCTTAAAGGCATGAAATTCATCCTCCAACTTCTTAATTTCACTTCTAGGACAGAAACGCCTAGTCATGATTTCCCTTAACTCCTCCCAAGTTAAGGCCATCGCATCTTCAGTTCCCCTCTTCCCTTTCTCAGTATTCCACCAAGTGAGAGCTACACCAAGTAGTCTCCCGGTGGCGTAACGAACCTTGCGATCCTCAGGACAATCGCAGTTTAAGAAAGCGTTTTCCATCTCCTCGAACCAATGTAGGAGAGCAGTGACTCCCTCAGTCCCTTCGAATTTTGGAGGATCACGGGACTTAAAATGTTTGTAAGAGCACTTGTTGGTAGGAGGGTTGTCGATGTTCTGGTCCTGTTGTTGAGGAGGGTTAGTAGGATTTGTAGCAAGGGCTTGTTGTACTTGTACCACGATGTCAGGCAATATCGTGGCCATTTGTTTCGCGATATGAGTGGCCAAACGTTCCTGAGACTTTCCCGATCTTTTACCCCTTCGATGCTGTCTAGACGACATCTACAGGATCATAAAATGAGAAGATTGTGAGTTTATGGTGTCTTTTTAGGTGTCATGTGTCTTTAAGAAAATGAAAATAACATAAATATCAATAATGCAACTACATCCATAGGATGTCTTGGGTTCGCTCATGTTGGGCCTCAAATGCCCCCATACCTTCACCTACATAGTCATGTGGGCCCCCATGGCTATTGGCTTGGTAGGATTCACATTAGTATTGGCAATTTAACACTCGCATCCCCCGAATGCAAACCACAAAATATGTTCATGAGATGTTTGGTCGGAACGTGTCCAGGTGTGGACACAATGACAACTCAAAGTGGGATTAGCTCACACGACGTTTGGTATAGCATGCTTTGGCCTAATAGGTACTTCGTACTCTCATCGTTAGTCCCCAGGTAGGAAAACTGGTCCTTTATTTTGGATTTATACGAATGCCAGCCTAGACAGGACGTTCCGACTACCGGTACTAGTACCCTTCCAATTACTACATGCCCGTCATGAGAACTCACTTTGATGAGATTTGAAAACACGAAAATCATTGTAAAATCAATCATGATGTGGTGTGTGCTTTCATGGATGTGATATGTTATGAGCATACGATTTCATGATAGGCATTATTTGATAATACATACTTATGAACATGCTTGCACAATATCAAATGTAACATTTAACATAAAACATATAAACATCATGAAATTTGGCATATAACACACAAAATTCTTATAAGTTTCTAATCGACTATAGTATAGGCTCTAAGGGTCTAATAACCTATCCTATATCCCTATAGTCAGTGCTCTGATACCAATCTGTCACACCCCGACCCGCAGCGGAAATAAGAGTCGGGGCATAATTGGGTTATCACCAAAGCACATGACATTTACTATTATGTTTCATAATTAATAAAGTCAAAGTTACATTTTCAAACATCCAAACATGTTCATTCAATACAAAGGAAATAACCAAACATAACAATCCCAATACTAAATCGTTTTATTCTTCTAATCCAGGTCCTATGTGTTCCTAGCTGCTGCTGGTTCACCTTTATCATGTGTAAAAGGGGAGTTTTTGGGTCAACATAAGTTGGTGAGTGAATCTTTCAAATTCCCCGTTTTAATCACGTTTTTGGGGTGTATCATGTGTCTTTGTTTATATACATATTATAACTAAACTATTGTGCATACATCATATCATGAACATGTGTATTTAGTTTGTTGCTGTTAAGTAGTTATTATTGGATGCAAATTATTATTTCAGTACATGCAATTGCCGAGGCCGCCGCTCCCCATTTATGAGGTCTAAGCTTGTTCCCCATTTTATTATGCGGTTGAACCTGGCGTGCCCGCATACGATCGGCTCCGTTTGATTGAGCCTTGATCGCACAGTTCATTTTACATTTTCAGTACATGCAATACGATCGGCTCCGTTTGATTGAGCCTTGATCGCACAGTTCATTTTACATTTTCAGTACATGCAATACGATCGGCTCCGTTTGATTGAGCCTTGATCACACAGTTCATTTATGTTAGTTATCGTATGATATTGGTATATTCATGTATGCTAGCAAGTGTTATTGTATGTTATAATTGTAACTGCTATTTGCTAATGCTTGATTATTTACATTTGTTCATTTATGATTATGCACCATGTTTCATTGATAAACTAACCATAAAATCATTATCAAATGTTTATCTAATAAGGTTCACTCGCCAACTTATGTTGACCCAAAAACTCCCCTTTTACACATGATACAGGTGAACCAGTAGCAGCTAGGAACACATAGGACCTGGATTAGAAGAATAAAACGATTTAGTATTGGGATTGTTATGTTTGGTTATTTCCTTTGTATTGAATGAACATGTTTGGATGTTTGAAAATGTAACTTTGACTTTATTAATTATGAAAGATAATAGTAAATGTCATGTGCTTTGGTGATAACCCAATTATGCCCCGACTCTTATTTCCGCTGCGGGTCGGGGTGTGACACGAAGGGGAACGAGCATGACTTTGAGTATTATAACTCAAAACTCGAGGTGCCGGCGAAGCACAGACCTGAGGAGCGTTAACCGGAGCTTGAAAAACTGGAGTTCCAGTTTGGGCACATAACTGATTATACATAGCATTTAGAGCCGCTTGAGATTTGATTAACCACGATAATGGAGTCTCCACAGGTGGTAAAATCGATGTAACATCAACCCGAGGAGCCGCCGGCGTTACAGGAATACTCGCATGATTAGGATCATACTGAGCATTAGCTTCGCCGGAAGAATCCTCAACTATTTGTCCGTCGATCTGAGGTCCGACAACGACGCGTCGAATCTCCGATCGAGGACCTTGAAAAGATGATCCATCAGCCATGATGCTGCAGATGTAAGTGAAACGAAACGAAAGATGAGAAAGAATTGAAATCGGTGGGCGCCAATGTCACACCCCGACCCGCAGCGGAATAAGAGTCGGGGCATAATTGGGTTATCACCAAGGCTCATGATATTTACTAATATGTTTCATATTTATTAAAGTCAAAATTACATTCCAAAATATCCAAACATGTCCATACAATACAAAGAAAATAAACCAAACGAAACAATCCCAAACTCTAAATCATTTTATTCTTCTAGTCCAATCCTAAGTGTTTCTTGCTGCAGCTGGTTCACCTGTATCATGTGTAAAAATGGGGGGTTTTGGGTCAACATAAGTTGGCGAGTGAATCTTGTTAGATAAACATTTATTATTGATTTACTTGTTAGTTTATAAATGAAAAATTGTGCATAATCATAAATGAGCAAATGTAAATAATCAAGCAGTGGCAATAGCAATCACAACTATAACATACAATAACATATGATAGCATACATTAACATACCAACATCATACGATAAATAACATGAATGAAACTGTGCGATCAAGGCTTAATCAAACGGAGCCGATCGTATTGCATGTACTGAAAATGAAAAATGTCTGTGCGATCAAGGCTCAATCAAACGGAGCCGATCGTATGTGGGCAAGCCAGGTTCACGCTCATAATGTAATGGGGAACATGCTCAACGCTCATAATGTAATGGGGTGCGGCGGCCTATGAAATTGCATGTACTGAAAATAATAAATTGCATCTAACAATAACCACACAACAGTTGAAACAAACTGAATACACATGTTCATGATATGATGTATGCACAATGATTTAAATATAATATATAGCAAGACACATGATACACCCCAAAACGTGATTAAAACGGTGAATTTGTAAAGATTCACTCACAAAGGGTGCGTTTGATTGGAGATGATGAGATGCGCACGAGTCGGGAGAATTGAACAACGAGAATTACTAACCTAAATAATAACAGAAAAAAATATAGTAAATGAGTGGATTTTGTTAAGGATTTTAATGGAATTTTTAGATATATTTTTGTGAGTTTAAGGCTATTTTCTATCTTTGAAAATGTTATATTTAAGTATTTTTAATTGATTTTTAAATTAAATTAAATTAAATAAATAAAAATATAAAAAAATTGTTTATTTTGCGTTGACCGTTGACCGTTACCGTTGACTTGTTGACCTGTTGACCGGTTCGGTCAGTGTGCATGAATGCGCTGGGTGAGACTCGAACCCGAGACCTCCCGTACGCGTGCACGCAGCTCTACCAACTGAGCTACGTGTCTAACCCGAAATAATCTTGTTTTTAATTATATTTATATACTAATTCGATTTATTCAAAATTCATTTGCTTTAAAAAGATTTTAAATCATCGAACCGGTGCTGTTAACCAGACTCGAACGCGTGACGTGCGAGTTAGTGTTGCACACAGTCCACCGCTGGACTGTGTGTCTAACCTGGTTAATATTTCGGTTTTTATTATACTTAACAACTAACAAAGATTAACCCGGTTCAGTTTTAATCAAAAAGGCATTTTATTACATAAAGGATGCGTGTATCAGGAATCGAACTCGTGACATGCGCGTATTATTTGCACACAGTCCACCGCTGGACCGTGTGTCTAACCCGTTTAAAATACCAATTTTAATTATACTTATAACTTAACTATATTCGTCTTCTTCACTCAAATTACAGTCGACTGTGTTACTAATCCATTTCTTGTTTTTACGATTATCAATCATTCATAAGACTAAAATGAAATGGCAGAGACGGTGTTGGAAGTAACATACCGTAGGAATGATTTATCACAGAATTTCCGGCAATGCGTCGGCTCTGTTTTTGTGCACCTCAACTGAACAGAACAATTAACCGTTTTGATTAGCCAATCGTGGAATTGAAGTGATAAACAAACGTTAAAAGTGTGTTTGAAGGTCCTTACCGTTTCACAAACGAAGATAACGATTTCCAGAAATTTTCCGGCGAACTGGAATTATATGATAACGGTGCCTGAATTCGATCTCAAGTGGAAGGTTTGAGTTAGAAATAGCTTAACAACTGTTAGACTACGATGGTATTGAAGAACTTACCGATTTGAGGACAAATACGGTTTTCCGGCGAACTTGCAGAATTTTCCGGCGAGTTGATTTAAGCTTTCTGATGGACCGAATGTGTGACGAAAGTGAAATGGAAAGTTTGTATGATGGTTCTGAATCGCGAGAGGGGTCTTGATTGAAGTAATTTGGACTTTGAGTACTTTCGGTTATAAAAACCGATGATGATAAAAATTGAAGTTCATTCAAATCCGAATTGATTAAAATCGTCGGTGCATCGGTTATAAACCTGAATGTGCGATTAAACAAACGATTAGACGGTTGAATTGCCGATTTCGGTTTCTCAGTTGGCGCAACCGGTTTAACCAGGTTTGTGTATAAGAGTTATTTGTTTCCCTAAGTTGACAGAAAACAAACAAGTGGCGGAGTGGTGATGTGTGTGAGCGTTAAGTCTTTGGATTTAGATTCCGGCTGACCGGGTTCGAGTCCCGGCAGCAACATTTTATTTTTATTTATTTTGTTTTCACTTTTTATCAAAAATAATTTTTATAGTTTAGTTTGTTTATTAATTATGTATCATTAAAAATCAAAATAATCATAAATACATAACGTGGCATTTATAACTTGATATTCGATTACAAAACGGAGCGGGTTTTGGAAACCCGTTTTTGACAAATGTTACAGTATCCCCTACTTTTAGGAATTTCGTCCCGAAATTTAAGTAGTAGTAGGAAAAAGATGTGGGTATTTTTCGCGCATTGAGTCTTCACGTTCCCAAGTAAACTTAGGTCCCCGTTTCGACTCCCAGCGTACCCTAACAATTGGGATGCGACTCCGTCGTAGACGTTTCTCCCCGAAGTCCATGATCTCTACTGGTCTTTCAATAAAATGCATAGATTCGTCAATCTGAATATCTTCCAGAGGAATGTGGAGGTTTTCATCAGCGAGGCACTTCTTCAAGTTTGATACGTGGAATGTGGGATGAATCCTGTTGAGTTCTTCTGGTAGATCAAGCTTGTATGCTACAGGTCCTACTCTTTCGAGTATTTTGAAAGGTCCTACGTAGCGTGGTGCTAGCTTGCCCTTTTGACCAAAACGAACTACTCCCTGCCATGGTGATACTTTTAGAAGTACATGATCACCAATGTTAAACTCTAAAGGCTTCCGTCGTTTATCTGCATAACTCTTTTGACGACTTTGGGCCGCTAGAAGATTGTTTCGGATTTGATGGATCTTGTCTGTGGTTTCTTGGATCAATTCTGGACCAGTGATTTTCGTGCCAACATACAGGAGATCGGCACTTACGACCATATAAGGCTTCAAAAGGTGCCATGCCGATGCTTGAATGATAGCTGTTGTTGTACGAAAATTCTACTAATGGTAGGTGAGCGTCCCAATTTCCCTTGAAGTCTATAACACATGCTCGAAGCATATCTTCAAGAGTTTGAATGGTGCGTTCAGATTGACCATCAGTTTGAGGGTGATAGGCGGTACTGAGATCTAATCGCGTACCCATCGCGGTTTGTACTGCTTGCCATGTTCGTGAAGTAAAACGACCATCACGATCAGAAATAATGCTTAACGCTACCCCATGTCGGCTTACGATTTCGCTGATATAAATACGAGCTAGCTTTTCGTTCTTGAAATCTTCGCGGATAGGAATAAAGTGAGCTGATTTTGTAAGTCGGTCAATTATTACCCATATAGTGTCATACCCACCAGAAGTGCGAGGTAACCCGGTAATGAAGTCCATGGTTATATTTTCCCACTTCCATACAGGTATTTCAGGTTGGACCAGAAGTCCTGAGGGTCTTTGGTGTTCAGCTTTCACCTTGGAACATGTAAGGCACTTGGAAACAAACACAGCAATATCCTTTTTCATTCCAGGCCACCAATAGGTATATCGTAGGTCTTGATACATCTTATCGGCTCCTGGGTGTATGGAGTATCGCGTTTTGTGAGCTTCCTTCATAAGAATTTCACGAAGATTGTTGTGGTTAGGAATCCAAATACGATCTAGGTAGTACAGAATACCGTCAGATTTAGTTTCAATTTTAAGTTCAGCTCCACAGGACATCTCCTTTCGTACATCATCTTCCGTTACTGAAACATGTTGGGCTTCTCGAATTTGATCTTTAATGTCAGTTATGATTTGCGAACATAGAAGACGAATGGAGTTCGCATAACCCTTTCGACTAAGTGCATCAGCCACCACATTTGCTTTGCCAGGGTGGTACCGAATTTCGTAGTCGTAGTCATTTAGAAGTTCGACCCATCTTCGTTGCCTCATGTTTAACTCCTTTGGTTGAAGATATGTTGAAGACTCTTGTGGTCAGTGTATATTTCGCACTTAGTACCATAGAGATAATGTCTCCATATCTTAAGAGCGAACACAACGGCTCCAAGTTCTAGGTCATGGGTGGTGTAGTTCTTCTCATGCGTCTTGAGTTGTCTCGAAGCATAAGCTATAACTTTTCCTCTTTGCATTAGAACGCAGCCTAATCCTTGCCCTGACGCGTCGCAATAGACCACAAAATCATCACAACCTTCAGGAAGAGTGAGGATTGGTGCATCACAAAGTTTTTGTTTAAGAGTTTGGAAGGCTTCTTCTTGCTTGGGTCCCCATATGAAAGGTTTTCCCTTATGAGTTAAAGCCGTGAGTGGTACAGCAATGCGAGAGAAGTTTGAAATGAATCGACGACAATAACCAGCCAAACCAAGAAAAGATCTTACTTCAGTTGGTGTACGTGGAGCTTGCCATTCTTGTACCGCTTTGATCTTTGAGGGGTCGACATGTATTCCCTTGTCATTGACTACATGTCCGAGGAATTGCACCTCTTTTAACCAGAATTCGCATTTGGAGAATTTGGCGTAAAGCTTTTCCTTCTCTAGAAGTATAAGGATGAGTCGAAGATGACGCTCATGATCAGACTTAGACTTTGAATAAATAAGAATGTCGTCGATGAAGACTATAACAAATCGATCAAGATAAGGTTTGCAGACTCTGTTCATTAGGTCCATGAAGACTGCTGGAGCGTTGGTTAAACCAAATGGCATGACCATGAATTCATAATGACCATAACGAGTTCGGAAAGCGGTCTTTGGGACGTCTTCTTTATGTACTCTAAGTTGATGATAACCAGATCGAAGATCGATTTTGGAAAAGTAGCTGGCACCTTGAAGTTGGTCAAGAAGATCATCAATGCGAGGTAATGGATAGCGATTCTTGATTGTTAATTTGTTGAGCTCTCTGTAGTCGATGCACATACGAAACGATCCATCTTTCTTCTTTACAAAAAGAACAGGTGCACCCCAAGGCGATGAACTAGGACGTATGAATCCCTTGTCAATCAACTCTTGTAATTGACTGGCTAGCTCTTGCATTTCAGAGGGGGCTAACCTATAAGGAGACTTTGCAACTGGTGTAGCACCAGGCATAAGATCAATACGGAATTCGACTTCTCTAACTGGAGGAAGTCCTGAAATGTCATCAGGAAAAACTTGCGGGAAATCTTTTACTACTGGGATGTCTTCAAGTTTCTTCTCCATGGTTCCCTTGTTGATGATATGAGCTAAAAACGTGACATAATTTTTGCGAAGATATTTTTGAGCTTGAAGGCAAGACATTAAGCTGAGCCCTTTCGACGAGGTTTCTCCAAAGATTCGAAGAGTTTGACCGTTTGAAAGAGGAATACGTATAAATTTTTCGCGACATACAACCTCTGCCTGATGTTGACTGAGCCAGTCCATACCAATTATGATATCAAAACTTCCCAGCTTCATAGGAATAAGGTCGACTGAGAAATCGTGGTCGTTTAAGGTGAGTGTACAGTTGCGTATAATAAAGTTTAATGAAACTGGTTTCCAGTCAGCAACTTCTACCGTTATGGATTCCATGAGCTTATCCCGATTTTGGTTTAAGATAGGTTCAAATTCTAAGGACACAAAACTTCTATCCGCACCAGTATCAAATAACATAGATGCATATCTACCATTTATAAGGAACGTACCGTTAACCACATTGCCGTCAGCTCTAGCCTGATTAGCGTTGATATTGAAAGCCCTTCCTCTTGCAGGTGGAGGAGCTTGGTTCGCTTGATTCACCGGGTTGGCTTGGGCCTGAGCATGAATAATGTTTACCAACCTTGGACAAGTGTTTCTGAAATGGCTTGGGTCTCCGCAATTGTAGCAAGCCCGCATAGGTTGACCCATAGGATAGTTGGGTTGGTAATATGTTTGGGCTAAATGTTGGGCGGGTGGATATTGTAGGGGTTGTTGGGCTTGACCCATTAATTGTTGGTGGGTTTGGGTTGAAGGCTGGTGGCGGTTCGTTCGCTGGGGCATGCGGCAGGTTTGAACAGTATGACCTGCGCGACCACAGCCGGTGCAATGCTGGCAGGGATAATCAGGAGAATGGTGATATTGGCAACGGTTGCATTTTGGTAACGGGCCAGAGTAAGGTCTTTTGTATGGTGCAGGTGAAGGAGCGACTTGGGTAATGGGGTGCAGCAGGAATTGGGAGGTTGGTTTGTGTAACAACGAAATTTCTGGTGTTGCGCTTCCTCTTGTTAACAAACTTAGAGGAGGAGACGGGATGGTTTGAAGTTTGACCCTCAACGGGGGCTTTCTTTTTCTCTTCTTTAAACTTCCCGTTGCGAATTCGATTCTCGGTCAGTTCAGTCGCTAGCTCCATAGCAGCCTCAAGTGATACCGGTGAAATGCTGAGAACTGAATCTTGAATTTTCGAGGGAAGTCCTCGAATATAATGCTCGATCAAACGATAAGTTGGGGTAAACAAATTTGGGACCATTTGGTTCAACTCTAAGAACCTCTTGTTATAGGTGGTGTGATCCCCATCCTTCTGTTTTAAAGAATGAAATTCTTCCTCCAACTTTTTAATTTCACTCCTAGGACAGAAATGCCTAGTCATGATTTCCCTTAACTCCTCCCAAGTTAAGGCCACCTGCATCATCAATTCCCCTCTTCCCTTTTTCAGTATTCCACCAAGTGAGAGCTACCCCAAATAGTCTCCCGGTGGCGTATCGAACATTGCGATCCCCAGGACAATCGCAGTTGAGAAAGGTGTTTTCCATTTCCTCGAACCAATGGAGGAGAGCAATGACACCTTCGGTCCCTTCAAATTTAGGAGGATCACAAGATTTGAAATGTTTGTATGAGCATTTGCTGGTAGGAGGGTTGTCGATGTTCTGGTCATGTTGTTGGGGAGGATTAGTGGGATTTGTGGCGAGAGCTTGTTGTACTTGGACCACAATGTCAGGCAGTATCGTGGCCATTCATTTCGCGATGTGTGTGGCCAAGCGTTCCTGAGACCTTCCTGATCTTTTACCCCCTCGTTGTTGTCTGGACGACATCTACAGGAACATACATAAGAAGATTGTGAGTTTATGGAGTCTTTTTAGGTGTCATGTGTCTTTAAGAAAAATGAAAATAACATAAATATCAATAATGCAACTACATCCATAGGATGTCTTGGGTTTGCTCATGTTGGGCCTCAAATGTCCCCCATACCTTCGCCTATATAGTCATGTGGGCCCCCATGGCTATTGGCTTGGTAGGATTCACATTAGTATTGGCGATTTAACAATTGCATCACCCGAATGCAAACCACAAAATATGTTTACGAGATGTATGGTCGGAATGTGTCCAGGTGTAGACACAATGACAACTCAAAGTGGGGTTAGCTCACACGACGTTTGGTATAGCATGCTTTGGCCTAATAGGTACTTCGTACTCTCATCGTTAGTCCCCAGGTAGGCAAACTGGTCCTTTATTTTGGATTTATATGAATGCCAGCCTAGACAAGACGTTCCGACTACCGGTACCGGTACCCTTCCAGTTACTACATGCCCGTCATGAGAACTCACTTTGATGAGATTTGAAAACACAAAAATCATTGTAAAAGCAATCATGATGTGGTGTGTGCTTTCATGGATGTGATATGTTATGAGTATATGATTCATGATAGGCATTATATGATAATATATACTTATGAACATGCTTGCATAACATTGAATGTAACATTTAACATAAAGCATATAAACATCATGAAATTTGGCATGTAACACACAAAAATCTTATAAGTTTCTAATCAACTATAGTCTAGGCTCTAAGGGTCTAATAACCTATCCTATATCTCTATAGTCATGGCTCTGATACCAATCTGTCACACCCCGACCCGCAGCGGAATAAGAGTCGGGGCATAATTGGGTTATCACCAAAGCTCATGATATTTACTAATATGTTTCATATTTATTAAAGTCAAAATTACATTCCCAAATATCCAAACATGTCCATACAATACAAAGAAAATAAACCAAACGAAACAATCCCAAACTCTAAATCATTTTATTCTTCTAGTCCAATCCTAAGTGTTTCTTGCTGCAGCTGGTTCACCTGTATCATGTGTAAAAATGGAGGTTTTTGGGTCAACATAAGTTGGCGAGTGAACCTTGTTAGATAAACATTTATTATTGATTTACTTGTTAGTTTATAAATGAAAAATTGTGCATAATCATAAATGAGCAAATGTAAATAATCAAGCAGTGGCAATAGCAATCACAACTATAACATACAATAACATATGATAGCATACATTAACATACCAACATCATACGATAAATAACATGAATGAAACTGTGCGATCAAGGCTCAATCAAACGGAGCCGATCGTATTGCATGTACTGAAAATGAAAAATGTCTGTGCGATCAAGGCTCAATCAAACGGAGCCGATCGTATGTGGGCAAGCCAGGTTCACGCTCATAATGTAATGGGGAACATGCTCAACGCTCATAATGTAATGGGGTGCGGCGGCCTATGAAATTGCATGTACTGAAAATAATAAATTGCATCTAACAATAACCACATAACAGTTGAAACAAACTGAATACACATGTTCATGATATGATGTATGCACAATGATTTAAATATAATATATGCAAGACACATGACACACCCCAAAACGTGATTAAAACGGGGAATTTGTAAAGATTCACTCACAATGGGTGCGTTTGATTGGAGATGATGAGATGCGCACGAGTCGGGAGAATTGAACAACGAGAATTACTAACCTAAATAATAACAGAAAAAAATATAGTAAATGAGTGTATTTTATTAAGGATTTTAATGGAATTTTTAGATATATTTTTGTGAGTTTAACGCTATTTTCTATCTTTGAAAATGTTATTTTTAAATTAAATTAAATAAATAAAAATATAAAAAAATTGTTTATTTTGCGTTGACCGTTGACCGTTGACCGTTGACTTGTTGACCTGTTGACCGGTTCGGTCAGTGTGCATGAATGCGCTGGGTGAGACTCGAACCCGAGACCTCCCGTACGCGTGCACGCAGCTCTACCAACTGAGCTACGTGTCTAACCCGAAATAATCTTGTTTTTAATTATATTTATATACTAATTCGATTTATTCAAAATTCATTTGCTTTAAAAAGATTTTAAATCATCGAACCGGTGCTGTTAACCAGACTCGAACGCGTGACGTGCGAGTTAGTGTTGCACACAGTCCACCGCTGGACTGTGTGTCTAACCTGGTTAATATTTCGGTTTTATTATACTTAACAACTAACAAAGATTAACCCGGTTCAGTTTTAATCAAAAAGGCATTTTATTACATAAAGGATGCGTGTATCAGGAATCGAACTCGTGACATGCACGTATTATTTGCACACAGTCCACCGCTGGACTGTGTGTCTAACCCGTTTAAAATACCAATTTTAATTATACTTATAACTTAACTATCTTCGTCTTCTTCACTCAAATTACAGTCGACTGTGTTACTAATCCATTTCTTGTTTTTACGATTATCAATCATTCATAAGACTAAAATGAAATGGCAGAGACGGTGTTGGAAGTAACATACCGTAGGAATGATTTATCACAGAAATTCCGGCAATGCGTCGGCTCTGTTTTTGTGCACCTCAACTGAACAGAACAATTAACCGTTTTGATTAGCCAATCGTGGAATTGAAGTGATAAACAAACGTTAAAAGTGTGTTTGAAGGTCCTTACCGTTTCACAGACGAAGATAACGATTTCCAGAAATTTTCCGGCGAACTGGAATTATCTGATAACGGTGCCTGAATTCGATCTCAATTGGAAGGTTTAAGTTAGAAATAGCTTAACAACTGTTAGACTACGATGGTATTGAAGAACTTACCGATTTGAGGACAAATACGGTTTTCCGGCGAACTTGCAGAATTTTCCGGCGAGTTGATTTAAGCTTTCTGATGGACCGAATGTGTGACGAAAGTGAAATGGAAAGTTTGTATGATGGTTCTGAATCGCGAGAGGGGTCTTGATTGAAGTAATTTGGACTTTGATTACTTTCGGTTATAAAAACCGATGATGATAAAAATTGAAGTTCATTCAAATCCGAATTGATTAAAATCGTCGGTGCATCGGTTATAAACCTGAATGTGCGATTAATCAAACGATTAGACGGTTGAATTGCCGATTTCGGTTTCTCAGTTGGCGCAACCGGTTTAATCAGGTTTGTGTATAAGAGTTATTTGTTTCCCTAAGTTGACAGAAAACAAACAAGTGGCGGAGTGGTGATGTGTGTGAGCGTTAAGTCTTTGGATTTAGATTCCGGCTGACCCGGGTTCGAGTCCTGGCAGCAACATTTTATTTTTATTTATTTTGTTTTCACTTTTTATCAAAAATAATTTTTATAGTTTAGTTTGTTTATTAATTATGTATCATTAAAAATCAAAATAATCATAAATACATAACGTGACATTTATAACTTGATATTGGATTACAAAACGGAGCGGGTTTTGGAAACCCGTTTTTGACAAATGTTACAGCCAATGAATAAACCCTAGATCAACTAGACCGGAACCTAAGTAGATCTATGGAATGGGCTCTTCATAAAAGGGTTAACCCTTCGTTTGGTTTCACGATGAATGATGAATAAAACATTACTCCGGCTGATCCTGCAAAACACCGTTAGCTCGCCACGGGGAGAAGGGGGTTCTCTCCGTGACCACCCTCCGGCGTGAGAATAAGTACAGGTAGTCGGAAGTAAAGTATTGTAAGAGAGAGAGTAGTTGAGAGTGAATACCTTGTCACACCCCGACCCGCAGCGGAATAAGAGTCGGGGCATAATTGGGTTATCACCAAAGCTCATGATATTTACTAATATGTTTCATATTTATTAAATTCAAAATTACATCCTCAATATTTCAAACATGTTCATACAATTACAAAGAAAGACAATCAACTAAACAATCCAAAGTCTAAACCGGTTTATTCTTCTAAGCCATCCTATATGTTTCTTGCTGCAGCTGGATCACCTGTATCATGTGTAAAAATGGGGTTTTTGGGTCAACATAAGTTGGCGAGTGAACCTTATTAGAAAACATTTATTATTTATCTCTTGTTATATTTATTATGGAAAATTGTGCAACAATCATATGTGAGCAAACGTAAATAATCATACAATAACAATAACAACAACAACAAACAATAACATACAATAACAAACCAACTTGCATGGATATATAACATGAATGATACTGTATATGTTGGCAACGTCACGTTCACGCTCATAGGTAATGGGGAACGGACGGCCTATGATAAATGTCTGTGCGATCAAGGCTCAATCAAACGGAGCAGATCGTATGTTGGCAACGCCTCGTTCACGCTCATATGTAATGGGGAACAGCTCAACGCTCATATGTAATGGGGAGCGGCGGCCTATGATAATTTATGTACTGAAAATGATAAATTTAATCTAAACATTAACCACACAAACAGTTGATACATATTGAAATACACATTTGATCATGAATATGATGGATGCACAATAGTTTAAATGTAATAATTAATAAGACACATGATACACCCCAAAAACGTGATTAAAACGGGGAATTTTATAGATTCAATCACATTGGGTGCGTTCGGTTGAAGATGATGAATGCGCACGAGTTTAGATGATTGATCGACGAGAATTAACTAACCTAAATAATAACGAAAAGGTATGGTAAACGAGTGGATTTTATTAATAATTTTAATAAGATTTTTAGATATATTTTTGTGAGTTTAAGGCTATTTTCTAACTTTAAAAACATTATTTTTAAGTATTTTTAATTGATTTTTAAATTAAATAAATAATAAAAATATATAAAAAATGTTGACTTTTGAGTTGACCGTTGACCGTTGACCGTGACTGTTGACTGTTTGACCGGTTCGCTAGTGTGCAAGTATGCGTCGGGTAAGGCTCGAACCCGAGACCTCCCGTACGCGTGCACGCAGCTCTACCAACTGAGCTACGTGTCTAACCAGAAATATTTCTGTTTTTAATTATATTTATATACTGTTTTAATTCATTCAAAATTCATTTATTTTTAAAAAGGATTTTAATCATCGAACCGGCGTGCGTAACAGGTCTCGAACCCGGGACCTGTGGTTTAGTGTTGCACACAGTCCACCGCTGGACTGCGTGTCTAACCTGGTTAATATACTGATTTTTATTATACTTAAATCTTCAGTGAGTTAACCCGGTTCGGCTCTTAAAAAAACATTTTTATTTCCGAGAATAGGGTCGTGATAGGAATCGAACTCGAGACGTATGTTTATTGTTTGCACACAGTCCACCGCTGGACTGTGTGTCTAACCCGTTTATTATACTGATTTTAATTAATCTTATAATCATAATCGACTTCGTCTTCTTCGCTCAAGAACACAGATAACGATTAATCAACTGTTTCTTGCTTAATTCGATTAACAGGCGTATGAATGATTAAAATGTAACGGATAGGAAAGGTTTTGGAATGAACATACCGGAATGACGATCTTTCTCAGAACTCCGGCGAAGTCGTCGGCTCTGTTTTTATGAACTTCGTCTGAGCGGATCAATTAACAGTTTTGATTAGCTAGTTGTGGAATTGAAGTACTAAACAAGAGTTATCAGAAGGTTTAAAAGATTATACCGTTTCACAGCGCAATCTAGGAATTTTCAGAAGTTTTCCGGCGAGTGTTGATTATCCGATATCGTCTCCTGGAACTGATTCTGATTGAAGGGTTTGAGTTAGCAAAAGCTTAACAACTGATAGAAGATGGAAGAATTGAGAAACTTACCGTTTTGATGGAAGACACGGTTTTCCGGCGAAAGTCCGGCGAGTTTAAAAAGCAATTCCGACGATCATAAATTAGAGTAAACGTGAAATTAGAAGTTCTGGGAATGTAATTGAGTCGCGAGATGAGGATTTTGTTGAAGTAATTCAAGAAGTGAATGTTTTCGGTTATAAAAACCGAACATCACATGAATTCAAGTTCATTAACGACTGAATTGATTAAGAATGTCGGTTTATCGGTTATAATCTAGAATCCGCGATCACTCAAACGTCTTGGACGGTTGGAAGCCGATATCGGTTTCAGTTTGGCGCAAACAGGTTGATTCACAGTTGAACTTATGTTTTAATTGTTTCCTAGAACTCACAAAGACATCAAGTGGCGGAGTGGTTATATGTGCGCGAGTTAAAACTTTGAGGCTCACCCGGCTGACCCGGGTTCGAATCCCGGCAGCCGGTTTTCTTTTTTTTTTATTTTATTTTCACTTTTTATCAATTATAGTTTTTAAATTCTTATTTGTTTATTAATTATGCATCGTTTAAAATTAAAATAAACATAAATACGCAACGAAAAATTTATAACTTGATATTCGATTTACAAACGAAGCGGGTTTGGAAACCCGTTTTTTGACGAATGTTACATCCCTTTCCTTGAACTCCAAGTCACTTATTTATAGCCGGTGTTTGGCGCCAAAAGGGGAGATTGTTAACTTTAACGGAATCTTCTGCTATTCCATTAATGTTTGTTGGGAATCCGTTAGTGCACACGGATCGTGAGCTCATCAGCGGTAGGGAGGTGCCACGTGTCAACATGAGATCACTACATTTTATAAATGTGAGCATGCCATCACCGTGATCTTCCTCAGTCGTCCAGATGCTGCCATGTGGCAATTGGTTATAACTGAAAAGATGCTTGCACGATTAGGTGTTAATGGCTTCCAGAAGATTTCACAGCTGTTACCCATCTGTTGTTCGCCACGTGTACATTCTGTTACAACAGAAAAGATTCCCTTTGCTTCTGCACCAAGTCAAGGATTTTGCTAAGGGAAAGTTTCTCAGGGTTAGCTGTTTCCTTGCGCGAGAAGCGCAAGTTAGTTAACTGATCTTCTTTCTTCTCCTTGCTACTTAGCGCAATGTTTGGTGGATACTTGCTTTGATATAAATATCCGCGCAAGGTTTGTGCATGAGACATTATCAAACGAGTTTATTCAAGGTTAACTTTGAACCTCACGCGAGCCCGCGCAAGGTAGTTAAATGAATCATTTTATCCCAAGAGAATGTTCAAGGTTAACTTTGAACCTTGCGCGGGCTTGAACCTTGCGCGAGCCCACGCAAGGTAGTTAAATGAAGCATTTATCCAAAGAGAATGTTTGGGCTTTTAACTTTGAACCTTGCGCGAGCCCGCGCAAGGTAGTTATATGATCCCTTCCTCTCTTGGATATTTGGCGCAGAATTCTAATAAATCTTACTTTGGCAAAGAAGTCTGCGCGAAGTTTCCTTAGAAGTTATTAATGGGTATAGTTTCCTTGATTGGTGCAAGGTTTTTGGACCATACCCCTTCAATCACTCATATGTTTCAATATGAAAAAACTTCAAGATATATGTGTGCATATATTTAAATAAATTCCTTTATATTTACTTCATATGAAAAAGTGATCCAACATGGTATTTCTTTCAATCACTAGTGGTTGCAAATATTTAGAAAGTATCTTATATTACGATGTTAACAAAAGATAGACCAAAATATAAAGCCTAAAATAGATGATAACAATACAAAGTTTTTGACACTTTATTTTTAAATGGAAAAATTACACATTTTGTCTTTTATCTTAATACCATTTTGCAGGCGGTGTCCTTCTTAACGAATTTTGACAGGCGGTATCCTTTGCAGCGAATTTTGTTGCACGTTTTGTCCTTTAACCCTAACCCAGTTAGATTTTCTTGTTAAATCTGATCATGTGACTTACATGTGAGGGCATTTTTGTCATTTCAACGTGGAAATGACTAAATATGTTAAATCTGATCATAAATACACCTTCAACTATATTTTTTATTTTTCTTTTCTAGCTTTACATGCCAATTCTTCTTTTTTTTTTTTTTTAAATAACTGTACATATTTTAGAAGTATTGGAACTCTCAACCATCTTCAA
Source organism: Scalesia atractyloides (assembly GCA_947069175.1). Lineage (NCBI taxonomy): Eukaryota > Viridiplantae > Streptophyta > Magnoliopsida > Asterales > Asteraceae > Scalesia > Scalesia atractyloides. Next base: position 13,944,765 of record CAMTDV010000025.1, on the reverse strand, counting down.
TTTTTTTTTTTTTACACATAAGCAAGCTCTAAAGTTTTAACCATGGCTTCCTTGTATGCATCTTTCATCATGAAATCATCAACTTCATTATTATCATCATCATTATTATTATTACATTATTATTATCATTATTATTATTATAAAGCTGATTCTGGAAGCTTCTCTAGTTACAGGTGTTGTAACTGCTGTTCATACATCGATTTTAAGGTAATTAGGTCTTTGATTATATAATTTCGGTTTTATAGCTTGAGTTTTGATCCTTAAATTAGCTAGGGTTTATAATTTGTTAATCTGTATTCGTTTAGTCAGTTACAATTGTTTTTTTAATGCAAATTTGATGTGTTATTGTAGCCTATATGTTCTAGAAAAGTGTAGAATCCACATATTGTTGGGAGTTTGAAGTATTGCTTACTGAGATTGAGATGCAAATTGATCGGAAGTACTTCGTGCTGCTTTTTTTTGGATGATTGAATAAGTAGATTATTGTCGGTTATGCTTGATTACCAGTTCCCTGTTTTGAACACGTAACGCCGGTCCAGTTGCACGGAGTATCTCCGACGCCTGAGAGAGTGGGTGGTGGCGGTGAAGGTCGAGGTAGGGTGGGTGTTGGCGGTGAAGACTGAGGTGGGTGTTGGGGGTGTTTAGGTGTTTGGGTGTTTGGTTAGGGTTAGGATGAGAGGGTGGAGGAAGGTGGCTGATGGTGTGGGTGGGGGACGGTGGGTGTTGGGGTGGTCGCAGGTGTCTTGATGGCAGGTTGATGATGGTGGCAGGTGGGTTAGTGGTGGTGGTGTTGAGAGGTGGGAGATGAAGATGGGATCTGTTGAGACTGTTGGTAGAGAGAGGGAGAAAGTGTTATAGAGAGAGAAAGAGTGTTTTATATAATAATAATAATAATAATAATAATAATAATAATAATAATAATAATAATAATAATAAGTTTTAAATATGTTTGTTTATTTTTAAATAAAACTAAATAAATGAGTAAAAAGACTAAAATACCATTATCTAATCCGATTTAACAAGAAAATCTAACCGGGTTAGGGTGAAAGACAAAACGTTCAACAACATTCGTTGCAAATGACACCGCCTGTCAAAATTCGTTGAAAAGAACATCGCATACAAAATGGTTTTAAGATAAAGGACAAAACGTGTAATTTTTCCTTTTTAAACTCAGTCTAACCACACATTTGATTATCATGGTTAAATGATCATCCTTATGCCCTTAAGTGAACATCCTGGTAGTTAAGGTGTAAGTCTCACAACCAATAGATTGACAATTCAAAAACTACGCTTTATGCAAATTATGGTATACATATCTTAGAAAACCTAAAAAATATTGTTAAACAAAAAACAATCGTCATAACCGACCCATTTAAACAAAGACCCCTTAAAATATACTCAACCAGACCAGTTACGCAACTCACACACAACATCTTCAACCCGGTCATAGAGGTGTACAAAAAAAACCGGTTTTAGAAATGAAACCGGAAAAAAAATGAAACCGGGTTTTTTTCAACCGTTTTTTTTAAAACTGGTTTTAGAACCGAACCGAACCACCGGTTGTAGACCAGTTAGGGATCTTGAGCTTCGAAACCGGTTATAAAAAACCGGTTTAGACCGGTAAAAAACTGTTTTTTTAATAATCGGTTAAAAACCGACCTTGACCGGTTGAACTGGTTATTATTTTGACTTAGAAAAACCAGTTAGTAACCGAAACCGATTATAAAAATAACCGGTTTTTGTTTTGATGTAAAAACCCGGTTCAGTTAATAACCAAAACCGATTATTAAAAAAAACCGATTTGTACACCTCTACCCGGTCATAATAAAACCTTAAAAAAACTAAACCTTGATACGTGTCTACCATCTTGACCCTTACATGACTCGATAGATAGACGCGTGAACCCACCAAACACAATTTTCCCGCAACAACTCCTATAACAACTTTCGTAATCACTTTTCGTAAACCAATTCGTTTCCTCCAAATGGGACTCCGTCAATGGCGAAACCCTCACTGAAACCCTAATTCAACAATTCTTCACTTTTTCTTCAATCGATTTCTTCAATTCATCTTTCATCAATCACAACCAATAACCGTAGTATTAACAACTCGTTTATGGCATTAGCGATCATCGATTCCACACCACCAGCAGCTTCTTCACTCGCTCCTGGTTTTCGGTTTCATCCGACCGATGAAGAACTCGTTCGGTACTATCTCAGGCGTAAAGTTTGCGGCAAACCGTTCCGGTTTGATGCTATATCGGATGTTGACGTGTATAAAGTGGAGCCGTGGGATCTTCCAGGTTGATCTTGTTTTCGCTTCTTGAATTGTTTGTTTTGGTTGGGATTGGTGGATAAATTAGTTACTTTAGCAGTTGTTGATTAGTATACGTATAGATCATGTTGTTATATAAGTATATAGTAGGTTAGAAACTCGTGTATTAGGTTGAATAAATAAAATTGTAAATAGTTAGTAATGAAAATTTAGGAATTTATAAAACTATATTTTGAGATAAGATATGATTGGAATTAAATATGAAGGGTTTAAACAAAAGAAGTGGGAAAAAAGAATGATGGGCTCACAAAATGGTGACATGTGGCGCAACAAGTTAATTAATTATTAGCTAAGCAGTTATAGCGGTCCAAAATCGAATAGCGGTCAAGGTCCGCTATAGGTCCGCTGTATGATATATAGGTTATAGCGGTGGTATAGCGGTAATTTTTATACCATGCATAATTTATGTATTTTTATATGTATATAAATATATCTTTGAAAAATATTAATAGTAATATCAAAATTCATAATAATATAATTCCATTATCAAAAACCTGTTGCAAATCTAACATAATAGTAACTTTGAAGTATTTAATTTAAGAATTAACACAATCAAATACCTACATGCGTTACTGTGTTGCCTCATTCTACTGCATTAATGCTATAACCGCTATATAGGTTTCAAATAGCGGCCATAGCGGCCAAATAGCGGTATTTAGCGCCGCTAATAGCGCAATCGCTATAGGCCACCGCTATTTGGACCGCTACACACCCTGAGGTCCGCTAACCACTATAGCACCGCTATTGACCGCATAGATTATTAGGAATAGGTTTGGGATCTTCCGGGCCGATCCTCTTTTGTTAATTATGAATTGTTCGTTTCGGTTAAGAATTATAGAATATGTCAGTCACTCTAGCAGTTGTAGTATAATTGTTTCTATAGTATAAGGATGAAGGATCATGCTCTATGAAATTTACCTTGTGGCTGTTAATTTGTGTACTTATAGATCATATATGCTAGGTTAGAAACTCATGTATTACACGGGTTGAATAAAGGGAATAATAAATAGTTAGTAATGAAAATTTAGGATTTATAAAATGATATTTTGAGATAAGATATGATTGAACTTTTTTTTTCAATTAAGAAATATATTATGAAGGGTTGAGAAAAAAATTTCAGCTCACAATGACATGTGGCGCAACCAATTAGTTATTTATATATTTGAATGAATTATGCTACGGTTTGATATCTTTTGTGTATTAAATTTTGGGTTAATAGGGCTGTCTAAGTTGAAGAGTAGAGACTTGGAATGGTACTTTTTCAGTATGCTTGACAAGAAGTACGGGAATGGATCCCGAACTAACCGGGCTACCGTAAAGGGGTATTGGAAGACTACTGGAAAGGACCGTGTGGTTCACCATAGGTCTCAACAGGTTGGGATGAAGAAAACTTTGGTGTACCATAGTGGGCGGGCCCCAAAAGGTGAGAGGACAAACTGGGTTATGCATGAGTATAGGCTCATTGATCCGGAGCTCGAAAAGGCTGGAATTCTGCAGGTGAGCAGGGGTCTTTGATTGTGATTATTTTTTGGCATTCTTTGTTGCATATGATCCTAAATATGTCTCTTTTTGTCCTCGTTTATGCTGCATTTTGGTTGGCAGGATGCTTTTGTACTTTGTAGGATATTTCAAAAAAGTGGCTCTGGACCTAAAAATGGTGAAAAGTATGGGGCACCGTTTATCGAAGAGGAATGGGAAGATGACGAGGCAATATTCGTCCCTAAACAGGATGATTATACTGAGGAATTGCCTGTTGATAAGGATTCCTATCTTGATGCTAATGATATTGAGCAGGTTTGCACCCTTTATACTATATTGATAATATTATGGCTAATGTTTTAATCTCATTTGCTTGTATTACGTAATCACGTTATGCAGGACATTGTAGTGATCTTTTTATAATTCTGTTTTTTTTTGTTCATTCAATTCAAGTGTGATCTTTTTTTTTTCGTCAGATCCTTAAGACAGACATGCCAAGAGAAGATGGTCCTCTCCCGTTAGTATACGACGGTGATATATCTGCAGATGTGACTGGTGGCCCACAGAAGTCAGTGGTGGTTGCAGGTGAATATGAACCTCCGGTTGACAAAAGTGACGGGTCCAAGTCGTTTGATCCGTCTGTGAACCAAGGATATTTGGAGAATCAAGCAATACGATGGATTTTGGCATGGACTTTTTGCTTGATGAACCATACTTTGATGCTACTGATGGTGATCTTCCATTTGATGATAGTCTGTTCTTTCAAGCTGACGACCTTAAAGATGCAGTGGGCATGGATTCTGGCCTCGATATACTTAATGAGTATACCTCATTGTTTAATGACTTTAATCCAGATGTTGACAACTACCAGTACACATTTGATTCATTTGAGAACAAGAATGCTCTCCCTGAATCGATGCCAACTTTTGAGGTGATAATGTTTATAATAAGATATTCGCTATTTGTTATCAATTCGCTAATGATATGCTTCTTTTTTGATGTCAGAATATGAAGGAAGGAACCTGTCAAGTGTGTGACGCTAGCCAGCCGTTTGAAGAACAAAATGACAAGGTTGCCCCCTCTTCTAAGCTTCCAGATCAAGAAACAGGTAAAGAGGCATTTGCTTGTTCTAGAGGTCGCAATGCTGACCAATCTACTTTCAGATTTATTAGTCAATCTAGGTTATTATTATTTTTGTTTGTAATTTCTAAGGAGTCAAATGGATAAAACAAATTAGCTATAAAGGAAATGGGTCAAAAGTCGCCCAAAGTGTATGCTAATGCATAAAACCTTTTAAACTCTTTTATAATTTAAAAAAATGGCTTTGTGTTGATATACTATGTTTTCTGTGATCATTTTTAACACAATAACAACAAAATTAAAATGAAATTTTGGACAAGAAGTGTTTTCAGTCTGACCTTTGCTAGAAGTAGCGCTACAAACGAACCGAACGTTCACTAAACGAACGAATTCTTGTTCGTGTTTGTCCATTTATTAAACAAACGAACTTCCTTCCGAACGGTTCATGAACTGTTCGTTGAACGTTCGGTTCATTTGCAGCCCTAGCTAGAAGTTTCTAGCTCCTATTTTTGACCCCGACATGTTGCCAAACTCACTTGACCTCATTTTTCTTGAGTATCTTAAAACTTAACGTTTACTTTGTTGGTATACAGATATTTCATACCCCTTTCTCAAAAAGGCGAGTTACATGCTGGGCAACATTTCCGCTCCACCTGCATTGGCAGCCGAGTTTCCTACAAAATACATGGCGTCTGCTTCTCAAGCTTCAAGCTCAGTCAATGTCACTTTCAGCAATGTCTTCTTCAATGGGGCTGTGGTTGACTTACCACTGGGCAAGCACACTCAACTCAACATTGTTCTCTCTTTCGGGTCAACAGGTCAAAGTGACGTCAATTCACATCAAGCTGGGAAGGTGGTTGATTCAGGTGTGCCGCGTAGTTGGTTTTACTCTGCTTTTCTCTGGATTGTGGTGCTTTCTTTCAGCTTCAAGATTGCGAGCCTCGTATGTTCTAGGTCATTCATGAGCTGAGACCGTTCCATCTATAATAAGCTATACTTTATTTGCGTAATGTTTTTAGTAAGTTTAAAAAAGTGTAACTTTGGTGGAAGTACTTTTTGACTGATGTTATTCCCGACTTGAGATTTGAACAGCTATCATATATTATCGCTTTGTATTGCGCACGTTTTGTTTTTGATTGATTAGGACCACTTCTAAAATGAATGGTTTATAGATATATCATGACAACGATTTTCCAAACACGAATGCTATGAAAACAGAATGGTAATCACGTCGCATACATGTGTTTCTCAAGTTTGACCAAGATCGAAATCCGGTCAACAAAATTACAAATAACTTAATCTAGTAAAGTGGCTGAAATTGCCTGTATTGGCAGCTATAAGAACATGATATTATGCATAAACATGATTCAAATTCTGTTTCCTGAATATCTCAGTATTGTGGTGGTATGCCAGATAAATATTTGATCAATATGTTTATATATCTTCTTCTACACTTCTCCAGGAAGCATTGTATCCTCTGGTAGATCACATACAGCAATTCCCTGATAAAATAAAAATTAAGGAAAATATACTTGAGCTGTCACAGTTTCGATCGTAATCTTAATTATAGCTGTACTTATATAGTTTTTGTATAGCTACTTAGGGAGAATGTTTGCAGGTTGACCCAATATGTTTTTGACCCGATACACAACCCACTCGTTTGGTACTCACCTCTCCTGTTAAGTGTGCTACACATTTCTTCTCGGCAAGCAACTCGTCCTCAGACTGAAACAATAACGGAACCACAATTGTAGTATCAAACTTTATAGAAGAGTTGGTAAAAGTATTCAATAGTGAAGATTTCGAGTACCTTTTTAATTTTTTTACGAAGATAGTCATCGAATATCACGTCTTTGACAAACTCATAATCACCATCCCCCTAGCAAAATGAATAATATTTATATTTCAAAAATACATATTAGATGAAGAATCAAAAGAAACTCAAGGTTTTTACTCACATTAGATCTGCAAGGCATGCTGAAAACAATACCCTCTGCTATTCCATAAGGGTTTCCGTTTGTATAAACCTGCGATTTTTCATTATAAAGATTTAGACTGGAACTATTTCAATCTAATAAACATGATTGTACTCACGGCCCCCACTAATACCCTATTAACCAGTGGGACTAGAAAACGCAGCATACAGTGAACATGTGTAAGGCAAAAGAAACTTACCCCGGTTGAAAACCAATCACCCTCGGGTGTTGGTGTTACAAGTGATCTTATTGCATCCACAACAGAAACGGCAGTTGATGCAGCCGAAGATCTTCCCCATTTCTTAATCAGAGCTCCGCCTCTCTACGTAACGTTTACCAACAATTAGTACCAAAAAAGAACTAAAAACAGTATACGCGCACAGAGTATATAGTTAATACAGACTTACTGTCTGAACCATTTGAGTAAAATCCTCTTCTAACCATTTTCTGTCCCTAATAACCTCGGGGACAGGAATTCCATGTATTTTAGCGTTTAAAAAATCCGGAACCTTTAGACAAACAAATCACATTAAGCAAATGAACATAAACACAACCGAAAACATGTAAAAAACGTTCGAGTAAACCTGAGTTGTCGAGTGGTTTCCCCAAATGGTGACGTTAGAGACTTTATCATAGAACACTCCAGCTTTTAAAGCCAACTGCGAAAAGAACAACAAATTTGTTAACTTGGTCAAAGTTAAAGTCTGACTAGCTCATCCGGTTTTCATCATCCCGTGGGGTTCAAACAAGACCAGTTTTGTTGTAGCTGGCCAAACTGACAACCGGACATTTTGCTGCATTCTCAACCGGCCATTCCGATTTTAAAGCATTGCTTATAACAGTGTTCATACCTGACATTTTGCTCTATTCTCATCTAGTCTAGTTAACGCGTGAAAATTCTTCGCGGGTATGTTTGGAGCATTTTTCAAACAGATCAAAGCACTGCAAACAACATAACAATAAGAATATTAAAAGTCAAAACAGCAATATAATTTGACTTTACAAAAGTCAAAACAATAATACACTTTTGACTTATACAAAAGCAAAAAGTCATAGAAGCTAGTTTTCCATACTTGGTATTGCAGGGATTTCCCACCACCATAACTTTGACATTACGTGAAGCAACAGCATTAAGAGCTTTTCCCTGCGTCGTTCATGTCACATCAAGAAATTTTATAGATTACTTCAAGTTAAAATCATGGAAAACCAACATAATTTTTATTCTGCAAGAAGAAGTCACTCAACCGAATCTCGAGTATATTAATGCTAAACTCTAAACCTGTAAAAATACATGGAAAAGTCACTAATTTTGGTATATTAAAGTATCAAAACTGGTCTAAAATGCACGTACTTGTGAATTTTTTATCAAAACTGGTATCAATGAACCGAATCTCGGTTTTTTTTTTTCTTATGGTCTTGCAGTTTAGTTTGTTGTCTGTTGTTTGTTGTCGAGCTGGGGGTCTCTCTGGAAGCACCTCTCTATCTCTAGGGATAGAGGTAAGGTTTGCTACATCCCACCCTCCCAGACCCTAAAAGTAGTTTTGCTATTTGTGGGATTTACTGGGTACGTATGATTGATTGACTTGTTACCTTTTAAAATTGGTCAAAATAAGATGGTATAATTTTCTTTGTGCAAAGGGGTTAGAAGTTAGGTCACTTTATCAACTTTCATGGGTTCAAGTCATTTTTATACAAAACTACATGCATTCTAGACAAGTTTAGAGACTTAAATATACCAAAATCCGTCGAGAGACACGTTCATTAATTTTATACACAACTAGTTGAGTAACTTTTTCATGCTAAACAAGCAGGTACGTTGGTTTTTCTATGGTAGTTACCTATAGATTTATAAAAGTACCTGTTCAGCAAAAATCTGGCCGTTAATATCCAACAAATCCGCTCTTTCCATTCCTGGTCCTCGAGGTTTCGCACCAATCAAAAGTGCCCAATCGGCATCTTCAAACACCTCATATGGATCTATGCCAATGCTTACTTCTCTTAATAATGGATACAAAGAGTCCTCAAGTTCCATAGCCACACCTGCAACATCACCAATGAATTATATAAGTTTCCGTTACAGACTCAATATCAAATAAGAGTGTTATACTTGTATATAAGATTGTCAGTTATTACTACCTTCAAGGGCTCCAAACGATCGTTCGGACCCCAAAAGTTTCAGGGCAATAGGTTGATCCTGGCCAAAAACCTCGCCGGATGCAAGCTGCAATTAAACTTTCAATCATGAATCTTCTTTCAAGCATCGAACTGATTGTAAAAAACTGTTACCTTGAAGAGTAAATGGTTAGATATCATTCCAGCTGCACCTGAAACCGCAACATTAATCATCTTCTTCCATGATTTTGTTTCTTCTTCCTGATAACAGCTTACAAACAGGTTGGTCAAAATTCCAAAATTAACCAAAGTTCGTTTAATAATTCAACTACTAAAAGTAACACCGGCGGACCCATTCAATTCTTTTCCCATCCGTGCCAATGCCCGGATGTCCCTTAACCCGACGTCCTAATTTTCAGTTCTGGTTAAGTCAGGTCACATAAATAATGATAACTTGGCGTTGCAAGTAAAACTAAAAGGTACAACGAGATTTTTGAGTAATCATAGTCCATAGATACTTGCTAGCCCCATCTTGTTTTTTTTAATAAAATCCCTCTTTGGCCGTTCAAAAAAAAAGTAATCATAGCCACGAAAAGGTAATGCATCATTTAGTAACCATTTAAAAAATACCTTTTTTTTTGTTGAACGGCAAAACTTCTAAAAAAAACTACCAAAAGTGTTTAACTGAATTCGGTACTCATTTTTTTTTTTCAAATGCAACATGTATAGATTTAATTTTTTTCAACTCGACGTTCAAAACTTTCAGGGTCAGAAAAAAACCGGAAACTCGTTACTTAACAAAATAAGAAAACTCCATGTCGGTTGCAGGGGCGGATATAGCTCGAGTCAAGGGTAGCCGTAATGTAAATTTTGGAAAATTTGACTATTTCGATTTCGCTGCTCCTAAGAAAAAGAATTTTTGAAACGTTGCCTTTGACATTTTTTATAGATCCGCCACTTTCGGTGACCCTGCACCCTATATCTTATCCGCCCATAACCAAAACTACAAACAAAATTCTCCAGGCATGAAACTAAGAAGCTAGGGTTTACAAAACCAGATTCGACTAAGTCGAAAACTTACCGCCTTGAGATCATAAGTGAGGCAAAACACACCGAAACATTCCGGCTTCTGTTTTGGATCATTAGCATCCACACCAACCGGTGCTTGAATTTGGCTATAAAAATCAACAACAAACACAAACTCATCACTATAGCCAATCATTCGACAATCGAACGGCAACCGACAGTAACAGAAAGCTTACTCAGAGGTAACAGAGCACCGGATTACCGGAGCCGGAGACCGAGGAAGATGCCGGAAACTCAGACAGCGGTTATAAGACAGACGAGATGAAGATGAAACATATGACAGTTTTGAATTAGAGAATTCGGTTATGGGGTAAGCATGGGTTTTTAGGTCTGCTACCGCCATTGAAGCAGAGTGAAGGGGAAAGGATGAGTGGAAGTTTTGGAGGGAGAAACAGAGGATATAAGGTCTATATGAATGACACTTGTCACATTCACTCAATCCACTTAAACTTAAATAAATATTATTATTGAGTTGAGGTTGAATGATTTGTTTTGATTGGAGAATTATGTTAATGAAGGTTTAAGGTTTGTTTTGAGGATGTTGACATGCAAAAGGAATGTTGTTAAAAGGACATGATTATGTAACATTGGAATATGATCGGGTGGTTTGTTGGTGACACAATGATATTTCAGTGGCTTGTTAGTGATTTAAATTTATCGTTAAAAAAAACCATTATATTGGAAAACACTCATTTTTTTAAAACATAAAGAAGCATTATCTTATTATCGTCATCTTTTTAAGTTTTATTACTTCTCTCTCTTTCTCTCTCTAGTTTATATATAAAAGTTGTAAAAAGTTTAATCTCGATTCGTTTTTTCTTCTTGACGAAGAAGGCAAGAACTACACTTCAAACGGGTGTCAAAATAGACTCCACAATGGTAAAGCTGGATGATGTAGTGTTTTGTGGATGCTTAAAATGAGAAAAACAACTTATTGCCAATGCCCTTGTGATAATATATTATTATTTTTATAAATTAATATAGATTTATTTATAATCTTATGGAAAAAATGTGTGGTAGTGAAAGTGTCTTTGGTAATGATATTCTGATTGGCTAAAAATGTTGTAATCAAGGATATTTTTTATCTTATAAAAAATTTTAAGCCATTTTATTACTAGATATTTTTGTACTACTTTTCTTAAGCATGTAACAAGTAAAGTCATATATGTCATATTTAGAAAATTTGTAAAATAGTTTAAACTAGATTGTTGTCATAGCTCGTGCGTTGCAGCGGTGACACCTTAGCTGTTTATAGCTTGGGGTGCATTATGTGATGCATTAACCACATGAAAATGTGTTTTAATGTATCAGACCTAAAGCATTGCAATTACAAAAGAAACGGAATCGAACTCGAGTTGGTTCGTTTAGTGAGCATTCCACCTAACCACTACACTACCTTTACATTTGCATCAAAACTTAGCGCCGCCAAACTTAAAATAGCTCGAATTTATACGGTCGAATGAAAAACCTATTATATTTGACCCAACTCGTTTTCGAACACAGTTTACGTCAAAACGTAAACCAACCTAAAATGTACATAAAAATAAACATGAAAACATATTATATCGACCAAACTCGTTTCGAAAAGAAGTTATGTCGAAACGTGAACTTATACCGACACGTACATTAGTATGTCAAAACATAGACCACTTGAAAACGTACATAAAAATAAGCATGGAAACACATTATATTTGACCCTACTTAGGGCTGTAAATGAACCGAACAAATAGGAACATAGGCATGTTCGTGTTTGTTCATTTAACTTTAACCAAACACGAACACGGACATATAATCGAACAATTTTTTTGTTCATGTTTGTTCATTAAGAAATCGGGCATGTTTGTGTTCGTTCGTTTCAAGCCTAAATGAACAGTTCACGAACATATAGATGGAAAAAAATTAATTGAACATATTTGAATAAACGTATAAACAAACATAAATTAACGTGATTGAACAAACATAAACGAACACAAATGAACGTAATTGAACAAATATAAACAAACACAATTTACCATTAGTGAACACAAATACACAAGTCTAATATATAGTTCATCCGAAAAACCTAATATTTATATAAATATAATTATTTATGTATTTACTAAAATTTAAACAAACATAAATAAACGAACTTCACGAACATAAGTGAACGATTACAAGGTGTGTTCATGTTCGTTCATTTAATTAAACGAACATAAAAGAACTTTCCATCGAACAAGTTCACGCACAGTTCATGAACGTTTGATTCATTTACAGGCCTAACCCTACTCGTTTCCAACAAACAATTATGTCGAAACATGAATTTGCACCGATACGTACATAAAAATAACCACATAAGAAAATATATTTTTTCTTTTAAGCTAAAGAATGAAAATAAAGGGGTAAATTTGAAAAGTTAGAATTCAAGGGGCGTGAAAATGATATTTTATAAAGTTTTTAGAAAGTGTAGAAGGTTTAAATGTCAATTTCAAAAGTTTAGGGATTGTTTTTCTCAAGTTCAAAAGTTTATGGATTGTTTTGTCTTTTTTATTAGGGGCTATTTTTGTTAAGTTTGGAACTTTAGAGGATGTTTTGTCTTTTTGTTGATGACATAGACAACCGACCTTTTAGTTTAAGATAAGATATAGGGAGAGGATAGTGTACAAGAGATACAAATCATAGGAAGTGTACGTGACAAGGAAAAGAGGACAAGTGTCTTTAGGTTAAAGGGTACTTTAGTCATTCTTACTTAAACAACGCACCCATTTGATTTTCAAACTCTATAACTTTTTTATACGTTAATATTTTTTTAAAAAATTACACGGTATTAACGAGCATTTCATTCTCTTTAATTCAAGCAACATATTACTATAGTTTTCTTAAAAAAATAGGGGATTTTAAACACCCATTAGTTCATTACGCGATTACGTAATTCTGAATACTCATTACGTGATAACACATTCAACATAAACCATTACTGATTACGCATTCAGTATAAATCCATTACGTGATTATACAGTCAATATGATTTTTTATACCTGATGTTATTACGATTATGCTATTACGTGAATACACATTCAATAATAAGAACTTGATTGTTTATGCTTTATTACGTGATTAAATCTCTAATATACGACATTATTTGTTTATTATAGGTTGATTTGGCTAATGTTTGTATATAATTTATCCTTAAACATGAAATATTAGGTATTACATATGAAATATTATGTATTACATGTTTTTGTTTTTACGTAATCACTCAGTGTGGTATCACATAAAATACTATAATGAAATCACGTAATCACGAAATGAGTATTCAAAACCACGTCGTTACGTAATAATACATAGTCAACTATTTTTATATAATTACGTAGTCACTTTGTGGAGTTTCACATACTATAATGAAATCACGTAATAGGTATTCAAATCATGTAGTCATGTTGGGTTTTCAAAATCACGTAATGGGTATTCAAAAACCATGTAATTTTTTTTAAGAAAACTATAGCAAAAGACCGCTCGAATTAAAGATGATGAAATGCTCGTTAATATGGTGTAATTTAAAAAAAAAATATTAACGTATGAAAAAATTATAGCCATTTGAAAATCAAGAGAGAATGAGTTTAAGTGGGAAAGGACCAAAATACCTTTCTCTATTTGTTTTTTCAATTGTTTGAATCTAGAAATTATGAAAATCCCAAATCCCTAGTTTTAAGCCATTGATCTTGGGATATCAATGACTCACATTGTCCCTACACTTGTATGATTTAATAGTCTTGTACTTGATCTTCTACCATAAGATATAATACAATATAATAAATATAATAGCAGTGTTAGGTTAGAAGTTAAATGCTTTGTTGAACTTCATATAAATGATCTTTTTTATTTGCTATAGAGTAAACTACAATTTAAGTCCCTGTGGTTAACACCAAATGATATGATGACTCCTTAATTTGCAAACCTGATTAATAATCACAAGGACTTGTTTGTTCAATCTTATAAAATAGGGACTCATTGTGATATTTGATATTAACCACAGATACTCAAATTGTAGTCCACTATTTGTCTATTTCTATCATTCATCTTCCGCGATTCTTCTCTTTTCACCACAAATGATATTGAACCTCATCAACGTATTCTTCATATTCGTTTAATGTTTTATATCTATGTTAGATGTTCTAGAATGATTCTTATGGTTAACACACAAAAAAAATAAAAAATAAAAAATTAGATATACTTGTTTGGTTTTGGGGTTTGTAACCAATTTATAAATTTGTTCATGGTTTGGTGTTCACGAATTTATATTTAATTCGAGGGTGTGTTCATGATCTAGGGTTGCTGTTTGAGGTGATAATTATTTCCAAATAAAGATATTAGATCTTGAATAGTTCTCAAGATGTTTGTTGTTTCATGAAATGTTAATGTGTGTTATTGGAGATGTATCTTATTTAGGGTGTGTTCTCAGTTTATGTGGTGATATATGAAGATTTAAAATGGATAGTTAGAAATTCTTATAATTGTTGAATGGAAATTATGAACACATTTTATTTTAAATAACAATTATATTACAAAAAATATGATGTGGTAACTTAGCATCTCACATTGGCAAAAACCAATTAACCAGGCTTTTTTCTTACATGATGTGCTAAAAATCTTAGTTTAGGAGAAAAAAAATTAGTTCTCTTTAATTAACTAAAAGGATGCCCTCTAATAACGTATGTACTAATATGAAATGCAAATATCTTAGCGTATTAAAAGGCGTTGTCTTGTCATTGGACCACATACACGAGTGTAGTGTTTTACGCATAATATGATGACAGTAGTATTTTACTCATAAAATGATGATGCATTTTCATTTCAGAAGTATAAAAGAAAACGTGTTAATTGTGCCGGCCCAATATCATATCTAGACAAATGTATGAGTTGGCGAGAGTAGGGCTAGATGAATTCATGATATGATATGACGAAACCATTAATTCAGGAATATACACAGGATAGAACGTATGGTTCTCACGGATCGCGAACGTCTCGCTAATTAGCTTCCATAGATGGTTCCTGAGAAGTTGTGGCAGAGCGGGTTCAAGCATTGGGGCAGTTTTGCTAGTCAAAATCACTAACAAAATGGTGGTAGGGATGGCAAACAAACCCAAACCCGACAAATCATATCTAAAACTATCGAGACAAGTAATAGGACGAGTATACAGGAATGGAATTGGGTATGAAATTAGTTTATAAAATTCATGGGTATGGGGGGGGGGGGGTATGATATTATGTGTTTCTTGACCCAATTAGTCAAACATACATACTCGTTTATCCAAACCATACCCGCCAACATTTTCTTTTTTTATCTCTATTTTCTATTGACATTGATAATAGAATAAGATACTAATTAACTAAATATTTGCTTTTATAATTTAAATTTCCTTAGGCAATGTAAAAAAAATATTTTAGTAAGAAATATATTTACGAATCTTAACGATTAGCTTTTAATAAATTAACAAGCATTCTTGATACCTGACAGGTACTAGGCTGGGTATGAGACACAATTTTACAATTTGATATGAGATTGAAATTAACAATACATGTTTCAAATCTGTCTCATTGTTATCCCTACTACCCTACTAACAGGAATAAAAAGTTGGGCAGAGAGAATCTCTCACAACCTCACTAGTGAAAGCTAAATTTGAATACGAGAGAGACTTAAATAGGAATGTGCAAAAAATCTGAATTTGAAATTCGAAACTGCGAATTCGAAATATCTGAAATTTCGAATCCGGATTTGGATAGTATTTTAAAAAAAATTAGGATTCAGATATCAGTGGCTCTCGTCGTTAACGGTCGCTTTTGCCTAAAAAGTCAGCTAGTTGACAAAAGGAGTAGGTAAGCCATTAGTCTTCCGACGGTTTTCACCGCCTTTGTGCGTCTTGCTTAAAACCAATCGATTCATTTGCTGTTCCATTACCTCGTAACCAACTCAATGACGTCGTTAGTTCCTGGTTTAACCGGTCAGCATGTGCGGAGCTTGGTTTGGGCCGGGGGTGCCCTGACCTCCTTGTTTTATCGCTACGTAGTGTAAATTTTATCGAAAAACTCCGAAAACTTTATATGTCCGGTCAGACATACTAGTCGCGTTCGGTTTTCAAAACACTGCCTAAACCTTGTGCCTAAAGGTAGGCTTAATAAGAACATATGAGAGTCTCTACATTTGATATTGATGGTGCACAAATTGTTATTTAACATGAAACGTTTCAAATCACTAACAAGCAACTAATGGCTATCATTACTACTATTATTATAATATGTTGAAATCAAATACCGATGAAACTCACTCAGCCGAGGCATTTTAAACACATAAATTGTTGTTATTTTACGAAACAAAATGATATTAATGATGTTGCAGCATGTGTAATGGGCCCATAGAATAGAATGAATATAAAGAAACAAAACACATAATAAAAGCAGGAATGGCCCATAGCCCCCGTGAACTCGCTTTGGCATAATATATATGGACTATGGTTGACCTCTTTCTTTTAATGTACTATAAAAACTAGAAAATAACACTCTTCGTAACGGAATAACTAAAAAACGTAAAAGTCATTTTTACTTAAGAGCGTAGCGTTTTTTATTTATAAAAAGGGCGAGTTAGGTGGTTTGATTGGTTGAGGAAAAGTGTGGCCCAACACGCCAAGCCCCATGCCCCTTAACATGGTAGCACCCAAAGAGGCTCAATGCTCTTGGCGCCCATGTCGTTCTGGTTTGGCGAGGTTAAAATGGTGAGGTGGTTTGGCGAGCCACCCACTACAGATGGTCTAAGAAATACGCCCATCGATCATTTACTAATTATGATCTTACAAGTTAAATGAGTTTTAAAATAATTTGTTAATTTGTAGTTGAATAATTTCTCTCTAGTTAAATAATATGTTAATTTGTATATGTACCCTAGAAGGGTTCATGCGAAATACGGCGAGAAACACCGACACTACAAGGATATGCATGGTTCAGTTCCTCAACCGAAGTAAGCGATTAGTCAATTTTATTAATCATCTAGCTTATAAACTCGTGTATTACACGAGTTGAATATAAAAGAAAATACAAAACATAAATTTGTATTTAATCTATATCGGTGAAATGACTTATCACATAATACACATAATATATATATATAATATATATATATATATATATATATATATATATATATATATATATATATATATATAAATTACATTATGTATTGTCTAAATTGTATAAAACAAAAGGGGCTATATCACAAATAACAATCCAAAATAGTTAAAACATATAAAAGAAGTTAAAATAATGTAATAATAGGTCACAATAAATCCTTACACTTAAAATTTGGATAAACAATTGAAGGTTTTGGTTCATTTTGTTTAATTTCGGTTAATAGCCAAACCCAAATTTGGCTAGATCTTTTGTTTAGAAATTCTATGAAATTGAGGTATAAAGACATGAAATGGAAGTATAAATATATGAACTTGAGGTATAAGATATGAAACACATGAACTAGATGTATAAAAGCTAGATATATAGAAATATGAATTGTCTGGTTTGGTTAAGTTAATTTTGATTAAATGAGGGTCAAAAAAACTAAAAACCGATCTTTGGTTAATCAGATTTCAGTTAATTTAGTTTTTCGTTGATTTTAGTTCGGTTTCCTCTGTTATCGGTTCGGTTTTTTTAACGATCCAGTTATTATTCACCCCAATACAATATTAATCACGTAATATATCGTTTTATTAACTAAAACAATTATAGTAATACTATACTAAAGAAACACCCGTTCTAATCACAGGGATAAGACCTGAGAGGTAGCTTTAACAAGAGGATTAATCCTTAATCACTTCTAGATCACAGAAACAATGGAGTCTTGAGAGCTAACTGCAAAACAATAAGTCCATGAGCTCGATACAAGAAGGAGAGGTAGGGGTTCTTTTTGTAACCACCCGCGGCTTGAGAAAAGTATCGTTATAAGAAGAATAAATCCGGTGTGTGTTAAGAGTGAGGGTAAGAGAAATTGGATCTCTAAACCTTAACAGGAGAAGGGTATTTATAGCCAAAAGGTTTGGAGAAGATGGTGGGTTGATGAGCCTTGGGCCACAAACCGGCACTGATGATGCTTGTCGGTTGCCTTTCTAATACATTATTTTATATCAAAACATTAAGCCGATATTAAACATTCAATATTGATCCATCATTCCACTAATTTGAAGCCCTCCTTATCTTCAACTTAAAAATGTGCACAAGGTCTATGCTATCATGACCACAAATGTAAAAAGTCTCCTCAATTGTTATTCTTCACGACGACGTTGATCCGATTGGGTCATTAGATACACCTTCGTCCACGACTGAACTTGGCGCTTCCTTGGCAGAGAAGCTCCAAATCAACGAAATCCAAACACAATTCGCTATTTCTTGTAATGTCTTATCAGGTAGTTGTTCTTTCGGTACATTCCCTTTCACTTGTTTAGTTAAAGGTAAATCTGTTTAGGTCCTATTAGATGGAGGTAGTATTCATTGTTTCATGCAAACCCACATCATCACATTATTTAATCTCACAGTTGTACATGTTACTGCATAATTTAATAGCTTGGGATACTTCTATGAATCGTGTATGTTCACATTTAGATTAAATTATTTTGATAGTTGATACGCGGTTGAAAACATGTAGTTTTACCGTATTAAGTTTGTGTTTTTATGTGAATATTGGTTTCGAATAGCCTACTTTGATAGAATTTGTGTTTTGCAGGTCTAACGGAGTTTAAGTAGCTATTTGGGAGCTTTACGGAACATCGGAAGTGATCAAGACCAACCGGACAAGCGAAACGAAGAAAACCAAAAGTTGGATTTAGGGGTTGCGTCGGCGACGGCCTAAGGTTGCGTCGGCAACGGTCTAAGGTCGCGTCGCGTCACCTGGGAATGCTCATATACAGTAACATTGTGCATCAAATAAACCCATGCAGGACATCGCCTTGCTGACGTGGGAATTGCCTGTTGGCGACGCATTGTGTATCTTGGCAGCGACGAAATTCGTAAAAAGATATGTTTTGACCGGGTTTTGAGGGGGATTTTTGATTATTAGGAAGGGTTATGAATTTTGAAAGATTATCATAAGTTCTTGGAGCCTTATTCCCTCATCATCTTCATCTCTAATCCATCCCTAACCTCACAATCATCATCCACCATAATCCTTAACCCTTATCCATCAATCACCATTATCAATCCAACATCTTCCATCCAATCCATAATCATTACCAAACCCTAACCCCAACCTTCATCATCTCTCCAAGAATCAAGATCATGGTTTGGTGCTCAAACTCATCATTCGGTGTTCGTGGATCATTAACCATAGTGGCTAGTCTTCTCGGGTTTCACCCTGGTGTAGTTTTTGTAAGAATTTCTAGGGTTTCAACACTATGTTTATGATTTAATTTGTGACAAGTTGTTTTAGAATTTGAATCTTTTGATAACTATCTTGCATTTGTATTGAATTCATGAATTGTCGAGTGAGCTATGAAATTTGACTTTCGAAACGAATATGTACAATTATGCCTTATCATAGGATACGATTTACTTGTTCTTGGTAAAGAAGTCTATCACGTTCATAGCTCTTGGCCCCTAAGCCACATGACACTAAATCCGTTAATAACTAAATTTCAACTAAATTAAATCTAAAAAGTGTAGGAACCTTAGGTTTTACAATTACCGAACCGGGTGTAAACCTTGTTCCAAGTTATTGTTTTCAATCAAGTTACAAGTTTTTACATCATTTCAAGCAACACAATTTTAGTAGTTAATAACAAATTGTCGATGCATTCCGACATCTTTTCAAACCAACCAACAAACAAAGAAATAGATTAATCTTGCAAGCTTCATAATTGTTTCAACTAGATAATCGACCAAGTCCCGACTCAAACCACAAACTCTTCGTGATTCGACTCCTTACACTAACTGTTAGTTTGAGGTAATTTGAGTTATAAATATTATCTTTGACCGGGGCACGGAACCAATCAATAGTACTCCCGTTATCTGAGTCAAGTAATATAAAGATGAACAAGAACGAGCATGGGATATTCTGAAAAACACATGCCAGAAAATAACCAAAGACTTGCATTTAATAGTTTAGTAAATATAAGAACACATTTTGTTGAAACAGTACAACTTTTTGTGAAATAGTTTGTTAATCGACAGTTGTTCGGTTACCATCAACGGTAACTTCTATTAGCAAGAAATAGTTACGGGTGATCATTGACCTGTCAGTAGTAACTAATCGCCCAAGTTATTTCCGCTACCTAGTTATTGTTGATAGCAGCTACATTCACATTACTAGTTAGTACTTATCGTCGTTGTTGTTGCCGCAATTACTATTGATAACTTAATTGATGGTCTTCATAGTTGCAACTCAAGGACTAGTTTCCAATTATAATCACTTTCCAATGATAATTACTTTCCACTATAAGCAAACAGACCAGACTAGAAGGAATTTCCCATATACATTTCAGTATGGTAATTGAATTTTCACTCATCGTGGGTGGTACTCGAATTTTCTTCAAGCAACCAGACAGGACCAAATTTTCACAAAGGCCGAGGCCCCTTGAAACTCTCATGGTCTAGGTGGCTTGCCCCTTTGAATCATAATAATTTGAACAAGTGTCCATCTCTACCTTCTAATGCGTATCAATGTTTATTAAGATTTTAGTTTGGACGTAAACAAGTCTAACTAACTAAAATTGTTTAATGATGCTAAAATCACCAAAATTAGTCAGAATTTTAGTAAACTGCTTGTTTTAGAATTTGAAGTGGTTTATTCAGATGGGCTTTATTTTGGTACATTGTTATATTGAAGGGTTAATATTGAGGAAAAAAAGTTGGTCTGATATTCGTTATGTAAATTGGAGAGAAATGTTCTGAAAATGAGAAGTTGTTAATGATCAACAGGCAAAAAGAAGAACGTGTGTAGTCAAGTGTAGTCAAGTGAGATAGGATAAGAAGCTAATCATTAAAAAGAAGAACGTGTGTAGTCAGGGGAGATAGGGTAAGATGCTAATCATTAAAAATGTTGATAATGTGGTAAAGGTGGTCAAACGCGGTTTCTGGAGTTCTCATTTAGGATTCATCATCTAAAAAAAGTTAACTGATACATTTCGTATTATAAAATTTAATGAATATAATATTATAAATGTTTAGAAAGGAATATATGAAATTCTCAAATGCTAATTACAATATTACAACTTTGACAAATGCTAATTACAATCTTGCAATTATTTTAAAAAAAATATATGTACGCGTAAATGTATTACCGGTTCTCAGTATATTATTGGTTTTAAAACCAACGTATATCTATTTATCTATCTATTGGTTTCTGATTAGTGTTAGACGAACTGATTCTAAAACCGCCAAAATAAGTTCAATCAAAGTTTGTCTGAGTAAGTTTCCTATATTTTCTTTTGTAGTTCCCCAATATTCATCCACATATATATTCTATAAATCCTAGAAGAATCAACCCATATATAAAACCTACACTAGAGTAACAAACCCAATACATTGACCAAAACACTTTTCAAAATGGTTTCTTCTTCCTCCTTTTTTCCTTTTCTGCCCCTCATGCTCCTCACCATTTCTTGCACTCAAAACCCTAATTTACTTGCCAATGGAGACGTCAGTTTGATCCAAAAAACCTGCAAAACCACCAAATATTACGACCTTTGCATGTCGTCTCTCCAGTCCGATCCAACGAGTCCAGAAGCCGACACGAAAGGGCTGGCCATCATACTAGCCAAACTTGCCATGGCTAATGCCACCAACACTAACTCCTTATCATCCAATGTTTTTGTGAAGAACCCTAACGACACTGTAATGAAAAAGGTCCTGAAGCAATGTGAAGATCGGTATTCAGCTGCACATATGTCGTTGCAAAACTCGATCCAAGATCTGGAGTCGGAACTGTATGATTATGCGTATATGCATGTGATGGCAGCTTCGGATTACGCAAATTCGTGTCGTAATGCATTTAAGAGGAACCCTAATCTGGTTTATCCGCCCGAGATTGGTCACAGAGAGAACGGTTTGAAGCAGTTTTATGATGTGGTTATGGGGATCATTGAGAGTATCGGGTACTGACATTATCACTCTGGTTTGGTGTTTGTATGATTTGTTTTTCTTGTATGTGTTTTAGTCAAATGATATTTTGTCAATAATTTCGGTGTTTGTGTTTTTTTTTCCTGGAAGGAATACATTTGTTGTTTTAGTTTTGTCTAAAGTATGAGATTTCAATTTTTTTAAAGTTCAAGAACAACTCGTATAATTATTTATATATGTATAGTATATGTATAATTACAACTTTCAAGACATAACATGGTGTCTATATTCTTTGGTTATTTTTATCATAACTATGTGTATAAGATAATGTGTTCTGGTTAATGTTAAATGTGTAAAATCAAGTGTTATTTAGATAATAATCACGTGTTATTTAGATAATAAAGTTTCACATTTCACACCCAAAATATTGTGAAGAGGTAAAATTTGTAATGTGATGGTCGTAAGCTCTATATGATTGGGTAATATATTTATTTTATATTAGAAAAGGCTAAAACAAATCTGCCCCAACACCTACAACTTCCCTCCCATCCATCAGCATAGCGCCCCACCCGACAGGGTGTTCGCTCTCATCGTTGCCCACCTGACGGGGCTTAGCGCTCCTTCACACTCTCCACGACACATGGCCTAATGGTTATTATAAATATCAAATATGAAGTATGACGTATTATACTTTATAAATAATATTTTCGTTTAGGCTATCGAGCCTGCCAGGGGCGGAACTATAGTTAACTGAGCCGTAGCACGGGCTACGGCTCAACCCCGTATTCGTAGTGTTGTTTTTCGGTTTTATACAAAGGATACCTCTAAAAAATATGAGGATACCCCAAACCAAAAAAATGATACTTGATATTACTAAATCTCATTTTTATAAGCCCAAACATTTTTACAACCCGAAAACTTATAGAATAATTAAGCGCGAATGATAAAATAAGCCCCTTTGATATCTTGTTTGGTGTTTTAATTTATGTAGAATTATACTTTGTATATTTGTTAGGGTTTAAGACTATAAATCATGAATGTTTTATGTAACTTTATCCGTTTTTTTAAATACCCATTAAGATTTTGATGTACATTTTTACGATTCTAATTTTTATATAGTCTAATTATACTCATATCAATTATACTCATCATCATATTATGAGTTACTGCTTGCTTTTATGTCATATATATATATATATATATATATATATATATATATATATATATATATATATATATATATCCAAAGCAGAAACTTCTTTTCACAAAATATTGCTACTCGGCTACTCCAAATGTACCTTAAAAAAAGCTTATTGTACCGAAGCAACTGCTTACTTTCATTTTCATACAATGAAACTAAAATGCCATTGACAATGCCCCCCCCCCCCCCCCTCCGAAACATCTATCCTACGATAATATAATAGGCTAGGGTATGCGAAAGGTGAAGTTTTTTCCATATAATTTAATCTAGCTAATATAGAATGAAACCTTACTAGACAAGGTTGATGCAAATTTATATATAAAAAGTAATTAATATATGATCGGTATATAGCTTGGGTAATCGGGGGTATCATCTAATCCCATACCCACGGAATATTTTTTTGTTCAAATCCCATACGCGTCCCATATCCATCGGGTTTCGGTATACCCGTCTCGAATGTTTAGGGCTCAAGTTTTATCGCCATCCCTAAATGCTTGAGTATTAGTGAAATATCTAAAATACACTTCAATAATGACAAAAAAGAGTCTTACATACCATATGACCACCATAACTATCTAGGTGTGTTACCATATTCGACTTCATTTAATATTATTTGATCGCGGTCTTTTAGTCTCTTTGCAGGAAATTTGTTCTAATTTAATGTTTCATGTTGGTAAATTATTGATCGCAGTTTTTGTTCTAGACTTCAGGAAATTTGTCTATTCAGGTCTCAGCTAATAGTTAGTTCAGCTAGAAATTTGACTGGTGGCTCGAAGCACTACAACATTGGTTTGTGATTGATGAGAGGTTTTTAGGTAATTTATGATGCTTTTAATTAACTGTTTGAGAGGAGATTTAGGGCATTTTGGCTAAGCTTTTTAAGAGCTCCTTATGACTTATTTACTTTTTCGAAAAGCAAATAAGGAGAAAAAGTGTTTGGCAAACTAATAAGAACTTTTCAAAATGACTTTTTGTATAAGCAAATAAGTCGATTTGAAAAGACAGAAAGGAATGATTTTTGGAGCTCCTTATAACTTTTCACAAAAAAATAACACAAATACCCTTCTTATGCCCTAATACATGAATAAGCTAAGCCAAACACTTTTAACAAAACAACTTATAGACTTATTGTTTTTTCCCACCTCATAAGCTAATCCAAACACTTTTTTTAAAAACTCATTTTCAAAAAGTCATAAGTCATTTTACACAAAAATCTTTCTTGAGTTAAATAAGCTTAGCCAAACAAGCCCTTAATGACTTTTTGGAGCTCCTTATAACTTTTCACAAAAAAAATTATACAAATACCCTTCTTATGCCCTAATAGATGAATAAGCTAAGCCAAACACTTTTAACAAAACAAGTTATTGACTTATTAGTTTTTCCCACCTCATAAGCTAATCCAAACACTTTTTTTTAAACTCTTTTTCAAAAAATCATAAGTCAATAAGTTATTTTAACAAAAAGTCATTTTTTAATTAAATAAGCTTAGTCAAACAAAGCCTTAGTGGGTTTACTATAGTTTTCCCTTTGATTTTCACATTAGATATGTAGTTGTTAAAGTGCATAGCTCGTGGGCTGATTTTCTTGACTATTTTAAGCAACAGGTGGAATCTTCAAGCTTTCAGTTTAAACATCTTTAGTAACATGTTTTAATAACTTAAGTTTATGAATGTACGGAGTAGGGAGAAAGATTGTTGGCATTTACTAAAAGGGGACAAACATACATTTTGTAAGTCATCGCAACTCAATATTTATTTTTAAACTAATTATAAAAAATAAAACTAAAAAATGTGTTTGGTGCATGCAGGATTTTTCATAAAAGAGAGGAGAGTGGCTCCTGTTCGGGTCAGAAACCAGTGGGCTACCACCCGAGGCTTTGAATGACTGCAATTACGAGCCGACTTAAATTTCCAAAGGTTGAACCTATGTAAGATGTCTGAATTTCTCGGTTAGCGTTGGCATTACTTTGTATAAAGCTTCAAGACAATTAAACTTTGAGCAACTGCAATATGATAGTGAACTCTGTAATTTATGTGAGTGTATTCTTTATATTTTTAGAGTGGTTGTGAATGGTTATGGTGGAGAAGAGAGAAAAAGAAGAAAAAAATATTGTTTATAATTTTTATTAGTAAATTTAAAGGGGACACTATTTACTCTCGATAAATTTTTAATATTTTCTAAAAGTGGTTAGGGTAAGAGAAGTTAATGGTAAAAGTATAAAAATATTATCTAATTGAAAAAGAGAAAGAAAAGACAGTTTTTTAATGTAATTATAGAGATGGAATCAGCAAAACAATCTACTCATATGATCGCCACTAACCAGATTGTAGTTTTTTAGAGTTTCAATTTTTAATATTTGTTGATATCTGTTATTGAACAACTTGATTATAGGGTTTTAGGCTTATATGAGTAATATAGGAACTAGGTTCACTTTTATTAAAATATATTATGAAATATATAATAACGAGGACTCTCGTTATTCATAGGAAATTATAATAGTACAATCCGGTTACAAAACTATAAGAAAATAAATGAAATACAAATACATTATACCAATCTTGATTCAAGTCGAAGTCTTTGGAAAACTTCAACCGCAACTTGTTGTTCGAAACTCCGCTACAAGACAAACAAAATTTGTTGACAGTTTTGGTTGAGGCACGTGTTAACACGCTTCCCGTAAAACAGATTTCGCGCCTTACTAAAGACGACACGACTGTTTCCCAGGGTACAACAGCCGAAGCAGTATGTACTGCCGGAGATGGTCACGCGCCAGAGGTTACACGGATAAAATTTTAGTGTTAGAACTTGTGGAAAATTATGATACGAAGGCGATGAAATCGTATAGAGAAAACATATCTCTCTAGGTACCCAACACATGGGTTTTCAGGTATTTCATCTTTTCTAAGAACTCTTCATGTATTCATGAATTTTCCTTGTATCATATCTCTTGTATTTCTCTAGTGTTCTCTTTATATGCGGCACATGGTGTTCTAAATATATAAGGACTATTAAAGAGCTAAGAGTCTCAATATATATATACTTAAACGCTAATAAAACTAATCAAATGTCATCAAGAGTTTCACCATATGAAGAGTTAAGAGTCTCAATAATTATAGAATTAAACTCTAATAAAACTCATCAAATGTAATCATTAAAACTCTATTTAAGAGTTTATCATATGAAAAGTAATTAGTAATTATAATTTCATTAAATTATAATTCACTAGATATCAATTCACCAAATTTCCAACAAGTAATTGGTATGCTAATTTTAGTTCTATCAATGTTTTTCAGATAACTAAGATCAATGTCTACGATATGTTATATGTTGTGATTTAACATTTAAAAAAGATACCGGAACAAGACCATCTACTAAAGCAAGGCTGGCAGACATAGATGCCAAATGCATGTTACTTTGTATATATGTTGTATATTATTCGAAATCATTTCAAAATTTTACACACTATTTTCATGTTGTTTATTGGGTCTATTTGAGGAAATCGTTTTAATACTGTTTTGTCTTTATTTTACTTTAGAATTAAATGACATATGAATATATTTCTCTACCCATGTTGCACACGGGTGATAACCTAGTCCACTCATAAATATGAGAATTTTTTTAGTTAATCGTTGATTTGCCATTTAATTTAACTTTGTATGTGTTTTAAGAATTTTATACGTACAATATACAAAAAAATCATCAAAATATTAAAAGTGGTATCTTGTATATGGATTAAAGTATTTGTTTTATACATTGATAGAAATTTATAAATAGATCCTACAAAAAAATCGATAAATAAATTACTATAATGAGTCATTCATAAATCATTAAAATGCACATTCTTATCACCCACCCATCTCTAAACCCTTTTTCAACTAATTGTTTTAAGAAAATTTATAATTACAAAATTAAATTTATAATATAGAAGCTAATATAAAAAAGTTGTAAAAAACATTGTATCAACTAGAATATCTATGCAAGACCAACTTATAAACATATAAAAAAAATACAAGTAGGTGTCTAGATTAGATATTTGGATGTTCGCAATATATTCCACGATGATCATGACCAGGGGTGAATAATGGATCAGATTCAGACCGAACAGGAACTATGAACGTCAAAATACAAAGTACGAAAATCAATGGGTTAGTCTCGTTTCTGATGGGTCTAAGTCATATCTGAATAATTCGTATACACACTGATGACGTGGGTACCCGGAGGAACCCACTCAGCAAGGCTGAAACAATAATTAAGCAAAGTCATTCCAGCGACCGGAAGTTGGAAGCCAAAACTAGAGGTCGAAAACTCATGTTACTGTAGACATTGGGTCCTAAAACCTGCAAAGTCAAAATGATGTGACTTTGCTCAAAAGTGCATAAAGTTACATTGAGACACACAATTCTGACATTACTTAATGAGGCAAGGACATACGCACAAGAAACATCATCAGAGATAAGCCTTAGTGCCTTTCCATGCATGGAAAGTATGAGCTGGCAAGGAGCTCCCTTGGGCAGACCTCTCTGCCTATAAAAGAGAGACTTTTCCCAGCAACAATGGTATGTTCTTCCACTACTCTCTCTTAAAACTTATCCTATCTTTTATGCTTAACTCTTAGAGATCAATCGACTGATTCCCATGCTGGAGTCCAAACGCGGGAGACCACCTCTCGTGTTAAGGTTAACGGTGTTCTTTGACTGCAGATCCCGACGAAAAAGCATTTGGAGTGGATCATGTATTTCCCCCTGCCATACTCTTGTTGTTTTAACACATATTTACATACATCAGAATACATGCAATTAGGGCCGGCCCAGGGTTGGGCGAGTTGCACCCGGGCCGAGACCCATTTATATAACCAAAAAACTTATTAGATCCTTGTATAAAACAATAAAATCTAATAACTTATTGGGCCTAAATAAATATAATTAATCCATGATACATTAACCTAGATAATATATAATATTATTCGTCATTTAAAAAAAAGTTTACCTTAGGGTCTAAGGGTTTTTTTTAGCTTGTCTAGGGAACCTAAACTTGAAACCTCAAAAACCGGCT
This sequence comes from Scalesia atractyloides, assembly GCA_947069175.1. Taxonomy (NCBI): domain Eukaryota; kingdom Viridiplantae; phylum Streptophyta; class Magnoliopsida; order Asterales; family Asteraceae; genus Scalesia; species Scalesia atractyloides. The sequence goes on along the minus strand of CAMTDV010000025.1, from coordinate 13,916,376 downwards.
CGCATGCAATAAACATTTATCTTGAAACAAGATTATAGTAGACTGAAAACACTTTATTAGAATGCATTACGTATAAACTAATGAAAAAGAAATTATTTTTTTATTGTTTTCTGTATTAATACTAGGGATGTCATGGAAACTACGGATGAGATTTTTTACCGAAATACTGGTACCGTATCATACCGTACCGCACCGATCCTAAACGGTACCGGTATCGATAATAGCTTTTTCGAATTTGGTATCGGTATTTGTAACACCCCGAAATGTGTATATATGATGCTTCTTGTCAAAAAAAAGGATGTTGTCAAAATTCTAAAAAGTTGTGTGTGTATGTATAACTTGGTTAAGACCTTTAACTTATCTTTAGAAAGAAAGAAGGGTGTTTTGTGCTTTAAATAAATAAAGATAAAAATTGAAGGACCAAATGTGTAAATATAGCTAATAGTAATTTGTGAAATGAAAAAAACCTGTGCATATGTGTGTGTATGTGCGTGTTTAGAGAGAGAGAAAGAATGAGAAAAACTTCAAGAACATCAAGTCAACAATTCAGCAAAATTGGAAAGGAATATGATGTTAGATCTTATGCATGAACTAATCATCTAATCTTTTCCAACAAGAGGATTAAGGAAGAAAGGTCGAGCCATACGAAGCAACAAGGAGGTCGAGACTGAGGTACGTTACTTGTACGATTAAAGTTTACTTGTAATAATGTTTATTGAATATATATATATATAGAAGTATTCGTAATGCGTTAAAGAATGGTCATGTAATAGACCCATTACGAACGGGACAAGCAAAGTAGAATGTTATGTTAAAGAATGATCATGTAATAGACCCATTATAGGAACGGGTCAAGCAAACTAGAAAGTTATGTCAAAGAATGATCATGTAATAGATCCATTACTAACGGGTCAATGAACTAGAACGAAATATTTAATATGATCAAGTAGTTGATTCAGTACGAACGGGTCAAAAACTATAATAAAATGTTTAATATAGTCATACAGTTGATCCGGTATGAACGGGTCAACGAACTAGAATGAAATGTGGGTCAACGAACTAGAATGAAATGTTTAATATGGTCATACAGTTAATCCTGGTACGAACGAATCGACGACTAAATGAAATGTTTAATATGGTCAGACGTTGATCTGGTACGAAACGGGTCAACAAACAAAATGTTATGTTAGAATGAATGTGTAGACGCTTCGGTACAAAACGGTCAAAGAACAAGAATGTTATGTTTAGAATGAATATGTAGACGATCCGGTACGAACGGTTCAAAGAAAAAATGTTATGATTGAATGAATGTGTAGACGAACGGGTCAAAGAATAAGAATGTTATATTTGGAATGATCATGTAGACGACTCCGGTACAAGCGGTTTATCAAGCTAGAATATAATGTTTGAAATAGTCATGTATTTATTCCGTTGTGAGCTGGTCAAATGTTTATAAATTGAGTATTATACGAACATGATTAAAGTGATGAAATCGAGTTGATGAGTAAGCTAAATCTAATATAATGGAAGGAATATAAACATGGAGTTTATGGGAAAAATGAAAATGGTGGAATGACATGTTTAATGAAAGTTAGGTCTTTACCATTTTCATACTTAAATGAATCTGTGTATGTTGTAGGTAAACCGCACTATAAGCGGCCTCGCGAGTTTGGAACGAACACACGCACAACTCTTTTTCGCCCTCAACGCGCTTTCGAACTAGTTTATGCAAAGGGTCAAAACTTTTGGCCTTTATGTAGTTAAAGTCTAGTTGTTAGACATGCTTCAAAAATATATGATTGTAACTTTTGTTAAATGGTAGTTGGTTGTATCTAGTTTTTAAAAGATTAACTTTGTATAATTTGGCCGAATTTCTACTAATGTATAAAAGTTTAAATTTGGTCGTAAAATTTCGTTGTTTAATATTTGGTTTTGACCGTGTGAAAGAATGGGCGTTACAAGTTGGTATTAGAGCGAAGGTTTGAGAGATTCAAGTATAAGTTGAAGTGCTTGAACTCAAACTGAAAGCTCGTGCATAGTGTGTGTGTTTACTCCGAGGCGCAATGCAAGTAAGTGTTTTTTTATATTTTTATTAATTACGCATATGGGAAAAGGAACGGGATGAGATTTTTAAAGTATGGCTAGAATTATTAGACTAATGGTGTTACTAAGTGTTATGGGATGTTACGGAAAGTTATGGGTCAGTTTAGGTTGGAACGGGACTCGAAAACATGTCAAACAAGCAAAAACAAGAACGGACAGCGACATCAAAATAGGCAAGGCGTTGCCGACGCTGCCCTATACCGTCACCAACGCTGCCTTCTGCTCCGACATGCTAAAAGATTGCTTACGCGAAAAGCTGGCGACGCAAAATTTACCCGGTGTGTCGGCGATGCGCGTTTGTAAGCATGTAACGTTGTTTTGATGGTTTTTCATATCACGAGTCATGTTCTCCTAAAACCCATTCTGTGACCCTTAAAATAAAAACTGACAAACTAGAAAGTGTGAATTCAAGGGTGCTATGGATTTTATTGTTAGGAGTCACCTTATTTGGTTGAATTAATTTAAGGTATTCAAACATATTTGGAGTTACCTTATTTGGTTGAAACATATTTGAACATATGTGATTGAACAAATAAAATTGTTGTATCTTGTTAGGAGTCACGGTTGAATTAATTTAATCCACAAGTTGTTATGGATTTTGTTAATATTGATATTATATACATCGATTATAAAACTATGTTTCAAAAACCTTATAGAAACTGTCGTAGGTAATAGTCACCATGTATATCGATTTTATTAATTTAAGTCATATTTGGTTGGATTAAATTTATCCACAAGTTCACCATATGTTGTAATGATACTCTGGTTGGATTCATTTATAACTTTTATGTTTTCGATTTAGATTTGTATTTCACTGTCTAATTTGTTTATGGCATCTTCATCATCACTAAAAGTCGAACACATGTATGTTTTCCTTTTGATTTTTTACTACATGCATTTGTCTAGTTTTCCCACTATACATTACTCAAATTCAGTTAATAATGGATGTATAGATTTACATGATATTTTTTAAGTAAAACAATGGAAAAACCAAAGTGGTACCAATGCGGTAAAATACCGGTACCGATACCGGTACCGTACCGTTACCAAACTGAGAAATTCGGTACAGTATTCGGTATCCACTTTTCCTAAATTTCGGTAACGGTATTTTCGGTATCGGTACCGGTACGGTACCGGTATGATACCGATCTCATCCCTATTGGAAACCCACAACACAACAAGAGAAAATCGTTGATGTCATGGAAACTCACTAGTAAAACTAGGGTTGCCATGGAAACCCGCATGATTGTAAATTTTACACTGGGGTAAAATCTTAATTTGACAGGGGAAAAAACAATCAATGGCAAAATTGTAAATTTGAACAGAGGGCAAAATCGTAATTTGGCTGAGAGGGAATAAACAAAACCAATAGCAAAACTATAAATTCAAACGGGGCAAAATCGTAAATTAGCTTAACCAACGGGTGAATGTCATGTGGCATCCATCACCGCCCATCTTAACCAATGGCAAGAAAACACTATTATTATCTGTAATCTCCTTTGTAGTGTTTATATTTATATTTATATAAATATAAATATAAATATAAATAAAAAGTTTATTTGTTTAATGCATATATCTTTAAGTTAAAAAAAGGCTCCACGAAATTATTACTTTTGATCATAGGTGATTTGTTATTTCTGTACAATAGAAAGTGAGTAAAAAAAAACAAAAACTAATGGCATCTTGTATTAAATGTATATCACATCCCAGATGGCTAGATATAATTTGTTTGTGAATCAAATCTAATTCACTTTAGATTGTACTATGGTTAAGCACGTCTCCTATTATATATAATAATATGCAAAAAAAAATTAAAATATGAGAAAAGTATTAAGAGTTGCATATGGACTAAAGTTATAGGTATTAAACCATGTAAGCATGTCATATATGACCAAACCATTAACATATAAAAAATATAAATATAAGTAGTCGTTCTGATTGGTTTTTGGATGTTTGCATTATGTTCCATGAGATCACATCATGACTAGGGGTGAGTAAGAGTGAAGGGAGTGGGGCGACTTCCTGCCCCGAGTCGTCGTAGGCCGCCTGGAACACCGCCTTGGAGGCGTCCTTCACGGCGTCTTCCTATATGGCGTCCTCTTTTGGTCGCCATCTCCCACACACAAATCCAAGAAATTTACCGTTGAAAACTCAAACTTTCAAGAATTCCCACCCCTCCCCCCTAACGGCTACTTTGACCAGTTTTTTATTTTTTTTATTTTTTTAACCAAATCACCTATATATACATCCACCATACAACACCATTTTTATAACACTCCAAAATATACAACACACACTCCAAAATATACAACACCATTTTTATAACATACATTCTTTCTACATAACCATTTTTTGCAACATCAAATGGAGTTCAACGTTTCTTCGTGATCCTCGTCCGACGAAGATACAACTTCATCTAGTTCTTATGAATTTGAAGAAGCCATAAACGAGGCGGTAATGACAACGGTCAATTTAACGGTTCACGTTGCTAGCGAGGACAATGAAACGGATGACCAACCGATTAGAAGACGAACTCAGATTATGCGGGATCGTGCCGCAGGACAACAACGGCTTATGCAAGACTATTTCGGGGAAGAGCCAGTATATATGACGCGAAGATATTTAGACGTCGGTTTCGCATGAGTAAACGTCTATTTACCCGTATTACAAACGACATGGAGGAAGAATATGATTATTTCAAACAAAAGTACGACGCTCGTGGGTATCTTGGCTTTACTCCATTACAAAAGTGTAATGCGGCCATCCGACAACTTGCATATGACTCAAGTGTTGATTCATTTGACGGGTACCTGAGAATGTCTGCCAGGACTACGCGAGAGTCACTCACACACTTCTGTAAAGGTATTTTTATTAAATTTTGTTTTCAATTTTTTTTTATATATTTAACTTTAGCGTCAATTTTTTTATATGTTAGTGTCAATTTTTTTAACAATGTTCGTATACATATTTAAATTTATATAGGTGTGATTGAGATGTATGGGCCGGCTTATTTACAACGACCGACTTAGAGTGATCTCCAACGGATGTACGACGTGCATGAGCACGTTCACGGTTTCTCCGGTATGATCGGTATATCAATTGCATGCACTGGAAGTGGGAACAATGCCCTACCGCTTGGCGTGGTACACATACTAGAGGAGACATTGGCAAACCGTCGTTAATATTGCAGGCGGTTGCGTCTTATGATCTATGGATATGGAATGCATATTTTGGTCAACAAGGTTCTCACAACGACGTCAACGTGTTTGAGTCTTCGCCGGTTCTCGAAGAGATTATAAACGGGTTGGCACCAACTTCAGCGTTTTATGCGAACGATAATTAGTACAAATGCGGATATTATTTAACTGACGGTATCTATCCGGAGTACGCAACGTTCGTAAAGGCGTTCACCGATCCTATTGATCTTAAAAGAAAATATTTCAAGAGAAAACAAGAATCAGCAAGAAAAGATATCGAGCGAGCGTTTGGAGTTCTTCGAAAGCGATGGTACATCATCAATTATCCGGCAAGATACTGGACAAAGGAAAAATGCATGACGTCATTTACACATGCATTATTTTACATAACATGATATTGGAAGACGAAGACAAAGCCATTTGCCAAGATTACAATGAGAATGACCCTTCATTGTTCCCGGAGTATTGGACACAAGAAGTATCAATGGAGACGCGAATCGAGAATACATTGGCTATAAAGAATAGAGAAATACACAACATGCTTATGTCTGACTTGATCGATCACCTATGGGACAACAAACAACCAGGATACGAGGCTGAACTCATTAGCGAGGATGAAGGAGATAATGAGGATGAAGGAAATAACGATGCAGTCGACCTCGACCTCAACGAGTACGTTAGTGACGATGAGTAGTAGATGTTTATTCTTGTATTGTTTTGGAAAGAATTTTTATAAAAAAAAATTGTATGTTGGTTATTTTATATTAATATAATTCTATATGTATGTTTACGTTTGTTATTTTAATTAATGAATAAGTTTTTATTTAGTTTTATATAATAATATCAATAATTTTATAAAAAATATAACACTTTATATTTTTAACATAAAAAAGTCAAAATTAAATAGGTGCCACGTGTTGAAAGACGCCCTAGCCAGCAAAGTTGCTCCATTCCCCTTTTTTTGCTCAACTTCCTCTAATCTGACGTGAGGCCACATGTCACAAGAAGCCCCACTCCCTTCAGTCTAACAATCGGACCAAACCAGAACTATGAAAGTCAATATATTAGGACCGGAAATCGAAGGGTCATTCTTGGTTACTGATGGGTCGGTTATCGCGGGTCTACGTCAGAACCGAATAATTAGAATACATGCAATAGAACATTTATTTTGAAACAAGATGACACTATAATCAGAGAGCCGTCCCTGAAAACTCTCGAAAAAATTTAGGTTTCGGGCGACAAAAAGAATTAGGCCTAAAATTGTGGTTAAGGAGAAATTGAATTAAAAAAATAAAATCTTATTGGTGGACCAAAGGCTTGAACTTGAGACATTTACATTATCTTGAGATGGTTTTTAGCATAATAAACAGATAAATATACTAAATATATAATTTAATAAATATATAAAATCTTTTAAAGACTTTTCGGGCCCTTTAAAAATTTGGGGCTCGGACGTCAGCACGGGTTGGTCGGCCCAAAAGCCGGCCCTGTATACTCAAAACGAACACAATACATACAAACCAATAAAAAAGAATATCTTTGATTTTGTCATAACACTTGTGCTGCCATGGAAACCCACAGGTATAACTCCACAAAAAATCGTTGATGTCTATGGAAACCCACAAGTAAAACTTGGTTGCCATGGAAACCCACATGAAAATTGAACTGATATAAGATTGAAGAACATATACATTATTGATAATGTCTAGCGTGTTTACTTGATGATGATAACTGATTGTGCATTGTGCATACCGGGGTGATGAGCTACTAGAGTTGTGAAGTTTGTGGGTTTGAATAATTTGATGGAGATGATGGAACTTTGAATGTTGATGACCTTAATGAAGGGTCGTGATATTAATCAGATTTTGTTTAGAACTATGCTTGTTTGATCTCGTGTTTTTTTCCCAACCAAACCTCTTACTTCTTAACTTAACAATAATGGATACATGAAATCCAAAACCTTTGAATTACAAAGAAAGTAAGCAATCAAAACTATAACGAAGGAAATACGTTCTTCCCAAAACCCCAAATATTTCCGATCTGATCTCAATAATGATGGGTATATGAAACTCATCACCTTTGACCCATGCTATATTCGTTTGGCTTGGGTATGGCCTTCTGCACTCGACCCATGCTACAGTTGTGCATGTCGGCCCAGAACTAGTGAACTAATCCTACCCTTTATTATCAATACACAAGTGTAAATCAATGATCAGGATTTGATGAAGAAAATACACTAGTGTATTTTAAGATTTGATGAAGTAAATTAATGGTCAAGATTTGTTCACTCATTTCAGAAATACACTAGTGCTCACTCTAGAACCCCACCCTATGTATATATGGTAGGGTTCATGCGAAAACCATCTTTATTGAGAGAACCGCGAGAACCAATGTTAACACAAAAAATACCTAAAAAAACACAAGCATTGAAACACGCATATAACGCCATTGAAACAAGCATAAAGAACGAAACGCTATATCTGTTGCATATAGCGCAACTTATTTAGGGAAACGTGAACAATGACAATCATGCCCCTGCATATCATTTAGAGTCACTGCCACGTGTTCGATCAGGATCCATTTTCACACTTCCAACCGTTTTCTCCATATTCCGTTTCTCTCTCTCTCTCTCTCTCTCTCTCTCTCTCTATATATATATATATATATATATATATATATATATATATATATATAGTGTAGGGTTCAAATGAGAAAAAATTGTTTATAAGAAGAAAATTCAATTATTAAGAATACTTCATTTTACTTCATTTAATATTTATATTTAATGGATGATTCAAATTAAAGCATCGTATGGTCATTTCTTAGTTCTATTTTTTGGGTTTCAATGTTCTAGAATAGTATAATATTTAATACTTTGTTGGGTTCGTAGGCTTTCATAGTCGGCTTTAATTAGGTTATTAGGCGCCATAGGGCTTGCGCAGATTTGTTGAAAATGACTAACTGTCATATTCATTTGACTTGGGTATGGCCTTCTGAACGCGACCCATGCTATAGTTGTGTATGTCAGCACAGAACTTGGGACCATACCCCTTCAACATCAATAATAATTTGGTTTTTTTACATTAGTTTTTTTACACGAATATAAGTGTGTAAACATGTATTTTACACACATGTAAATATATGTTAATCACCTTTTAATTTTTCATTACGGTTTTGGTAAAAAATTTGATGCTTTTACATCACTTTTTACACGCGTACAAGTGTGTAAATATGTGTTTACGCATGTGTAAATACAAGCAAAATCTTCTTTTAATTTTTCGTTACGTTTTCCTTAAAATGTTAGTGCTTTATTAAAGCTGTTTTTTTTTCTTCCGTAGGTGTTGGTACTTTATGTTAGAGATGAGGATAACGAATAGGAGACGAACAATGATTTGCGTTTATTTTATTTTTTTATTTTTTCATCACAATTTTGGTGATTTACGTAAATGTAAATATGTGTTTGGGTTTATTATGCGCTTTCAGGACTGTCGGTGAGTTGGATGCTAGGGATTTTTTGTAAATGTAAATTTTCGTAAAAATTATGTTTTACATGTATGAAAAAAATATTTTTACATGTATGTAAATTTGTAGATCGGGTTGATGTAACTTGTGGTTTGAACCAAGCACAAGTTGTATGTTTTAATGGATTTGATGGGACGACGTGCAACTCACACAAAAGGCCGGGAAATGTAAAAATATCAAAATTGTTGTTTTATGTACTTTTAATGGTTTTTTAATTAAAAATAATGGTTCCCACATGTCATAACCTAAAACTCTCAGTCATTCAATCAGTCTTAATTAAGGGTTGATAATAGTTCCTTTAGTTCTCTCTACTAGGCCTAGTTCTCATTTTACGGATCCTTACATTTCTATATTGGGTTAGGTTCATTTGTGAACAACTACCTTGATTCTGAACACTAGTGAACTAATCCAAGCCCTTTATTATCAATACATAAGTATATACACAAGTATAAATCAATGTTCAGGATTTGGATTTGATGATGAAAATATCCTAGTGTATTTTACGATTTGATGATGTAAATCAATGGTCAGGATTTATTCATTTAGTTCACAAATACACTAATGTTCACACTAGAATCCCACCCTATATATATATATATATATATACACACACAATATATAGGGTGGGAGTTGGCTACAAAGTCTATTTTTTCTACAAAGTGTACAAAGTTATAAAACACCATAATTTCAGTCATAAAACACACTCAAAACCCACAAATAAGAGAGTAAAGATCACTAAAATGCCATATTGTGGGTTTTGTGTTGTGTTTTGGATGATAAGGCTTTGATTATCGAATGACTAACAATAGTGTGTTTTATGTTGATTATCATGTTGTGTTTTATATTCATAGTTCTACGATGGTGTGTTTGAAGTTTCTACGGAGTGATAGGACTTGGATTGTGTTTTAGTGGTCTTTACTATTTTATTTGTTGGTTTTGAGTGTGTTTTATGGCTGAAATTGTGGTGTTTTATGACTTTGTACAGTTTGTAGGAAAAATTGACTTTGTAGCCGAACCCCATCCTATATATATATATATATATATATATAATATATAGTGTAGAGTTCAAATGAGAAGAAATTTCAATTATTAAAATTTTGCTTTATTTAATATTTGTATTTAATGGAGGGTTCAATTTAAAGTTCCCTATTGTCATTTATTAGTTCTATTTTTGTGGGTTTCAATGTTCTAGGATAGTATAATATTAAATAATCTGTTGGGCTCGTAGGTGAAGGGGTATGGTCCCAAAAACCTTGCGCCAATCAAGGAAACCATACCCATTAATAACTTCTAAGAAAACTGCGCGCAGACTTCTTTGCCAAAATAAGATTTATTAGAACTCTGCGCCAAATATCCAAGAGTGGAAAGCGTCATTTAACTACCTTGCGCGGGCTCGCGCAAGGTTCAAAGTTAACCTTGAACACTCTTTTTGGATAAATGCTTCATTTAACTACCTTGTGCGGGCTCGCGCAAGGTTCAAAGTTAACCTTGAACTCTCTTTGGATAAATGCTTCATTTAACTATATTTAGCGGGCTCGCGCAAGGTTCAAAGTTAACCTGAACACTCTCGTTTGATAATGCTTCATTTAACTACTTGCGCGGGCTCGCGCAAGGTTCAAAGTTAACCTTGAACATTCTTGTTTGATAATGCTTCATTTAACTACCTTGCCGGGCTCGCGCAAGGTTCAAAGTTAACCTTGAACATTCTTGTTTGATAATGCTCCATGCACAAACCTTGCGCATATATTTATATCAAAGCAAGCATCCACCAAACGTTGCGCTAAGCAGCAAGGAGAAGAAGGAAGATCAGTTAACTAACTTGCGCTTCTCGCGTAAGGAAACAGTAAATCCTGAGAAACCTTCCCTTAGCAAAATCCTTGACTTGGTGCAGAAGCAAAAGGAATCTTTTCTGTTGTAACAGAATGTACACGTGGCGAATAATAGATGGGTAACAGCTGTGAAACCTTCTAGAAGCCATTAACACCCAATCGTGCAAGCATCTTTTCGGTTAAAACCAATTGCCACATGGCAGCATCTGGAAGGCTGAGGAAGATCATGGTGATGGCATGCTCACATTTATAAGATGTAGTGATCTCATGTTGACACGTGGCACCTCCCTAACCGCTGATGAGCTCACGATCCGTGTGCACTAACGGATTGCAAACAAACGTTAACGGAATAACAAAAGATTCCATTAAAGTTAACAATCTCTCTTTTTGGCGCCAAACACCGGCTATAAATAAGTAACTTAGAGTTCAAGGAAAGGTATTCACTCTCAACTACTCTCTCACTTACAATACTTACTTCCGACTACCTGTACTTATTCTCACGCCGGAGGGTGGTCACGGAGAGAACCCCCATTCTCCCTGTGGCGAGCTAACGGTGTTCTGTTTTGCAGGATCAGCCGGAATATTGTTCTATTCATCATCATCGTGAAACCAAACGGAGGGTTAACCCTTTTATGCAGAGTCCATTCCATAGATCTACTTTGATTCCGGTCTAGTTGATCTAGGGTTTCTTCATTGGCGCCCACCGATTTCGATTCTTTCTCACCTTTCGTTTCGTTTCACTTAGATCTGCAGCATCATGGCTGACGGATCATCTTTTCAAGGTCCTCGATCAGGGATTCGACGCGTTGTTGTCGGACCTCAGGTCGACGGACAAATAGTGGAGGATTCTTCCGGCGAAGCTAATGCTCAGTATGATCCTAATCATGCGAGTATTCCTGTAACGCCGGCGGCTTCTCAGGTTGATGTTACGTCGATTTTACCACCTGGAGAGACTCCATTATCATGGTTAATCAAATCTCAAGCGACTCTAAACGCTATGTATGCTCAGTTTTGTGCCCAAACCGGAACTCCAGCTTTTCTAGCTCCGGTTAACGCTCCTCAGGTCCATGCTTCGCCAGCACCTCGAGTTTTGAGTTATAATACTCAAAGTCATGCTCGTTCCCCTTCGCACATGCCTGAAGATGGAACAGAAATGTATTCTAAAACCAGGAATGATCCTGTTCATTCTGGTAATAGAAGGCAAGAAGACAACGTTCAGCGTCGCGCATCTGTCCACTCTTGTTTGGGCCCGCGGTCTTCGTAGAAACGGGACACCCAACACGATGAGCTCGATAGAACCTATGAGGAAGGGGATAGTGCAAGTATTTTTAATCGAATATCTGCAGATCATGCTGGTTACAGGCCAAAAGTACGCGCAGTATATAATCCAGAAGCTGAGCATGATTACAATTTTGTGTATCGCCCAACCGAAGCAGCTGAACAATCAAAGTTTACCAGAGAGATAGCACTAGCTCCGTTGGAGCGAGCGAAATTACCATCCAACGTTGGAAAGTTTAACGGTTTGACCGATCCTGATGATCACATGCGCCTCTTTACCGGTGCAGGGTTACTTGGGTGCTGGACATTGCCAATGTGGTGTCACCTATTTGTACAGACCCTTACCGGCGCTGCGCGCCTTTGGTTTGATAATTTGCCGGCAGGTAAACTTTCCTCTTGGAACGACTTAAAAGAGAAATTTCTTACACACTTTAGCCAGCAACGGCGATACGTGCGCGACTCCTCTGATGTAATGAACATCTGGCGGAGGTACGATGAAAGCCTCGAAGATTTTATAACGCGTTACAATAAAGAGGTGTTGGAGATTGGAGATGTCCATGAAGACCTTATACGCGCGCAGTTCAAGTATGCGGTAAGGTGCGACGAAATGATTAAAGTGTTGTGTGGTACAACTGGCCTTCCAAAAAACTGGGATAAACTCATGGCGGCAGCCAAGGTCTACGCCCAGACTGAGCGCAACTTAAGTTCTAACCGGCCACCTCTGCCTCAGAATCGTCCACAAGACTTGAGTAGAGGTTGTCGCAAGTATAAGAGAAATCGGAAAGAGTCAAGTCAGAATTCGTATTCTCCTTATTCACCAATTGATGCGCGAGCAACAATCAACAAGATAACAACTCAAAAAGTGATTAAGCAGGAGAATAGGGAACGTCAGTGGACACCCTTAACGAAATCTCCGGCTGAGGTTCTCAGCACTGAAATTATCAGTTTAAACAGCCGCAACCAATGAAAAACAAAAAAGGGCAAGACCCAAATTTGTTCTATGACTATCATAAACAGGCCACACAACAGATAACTGCATCAGTCTGCGCACGGAGATTGAAAAAGCATTAAAAAGTGGAGCTTACACATCTAGTCCAGAATGTCGCAAAAAGATTAAGCAGATTACGCGCGAGAACGAAGGGCCTAGCAACAAGAAAATGAAACCGCACGTTTCCATGATTCAAGGTGGATCATCGCGCAAACATAGCCTTCAACAATTTCAAAACAACACTTGGCGTGAACAACAAGTCATTTTTCCTATCGTTCCAGGAGGTCCTCAAGAAGACCGGCCAGTAGTTATCACCGGTATCTTTGGGCACTACCAAACAGACTATATGTTTATAGATCCGGGTAGTTCCATGGATATCATGTATGAGCAGCGCTTCAAGCAACTAGATCCTGAGAATAAGGCACGCTTGGAACCAGTTGATTTTCCATTAACTGGGTTCTGCAATGAGGCTGTCTTTCCTCTAGGACAAATCCTCTTTCCTGTTACTTTATCTGATGGGAGGTGTTCTCGAACGAGTAACGTCAACTTCATGGTGATGCCGGCAAATTCCCGTCACGATGTACTATTGGGACGCCGCGCGCAACGTGATTTTAGTATGATTACCTCCACTCCGCATGCTATTGTGGTTTTCTGACACCAAATGGTGTAGCTATACTTTATGCACGGAAAGGAATCATGTCAATTGAGGAACCAGTTATGAAGGCTGGCAAGACATTGCCAAGCAATGAACCAGAAAAGTGGGTACTCAACAATAAGTACCCTGAGCAGACAATCTTATTAGGGCCTGCAGTCAGTTTTTGAAATTCGCGCAAAGCTTAAACTACTGTTGTTTCGCAACAAAGACATTTTCTCCTGGACACCTGCCGACATGGTTGGTATCCCACGCGACGTTGCGGAACATTGCCTGAATGTATTTCCATCAGCAGAACCAGTTGTGCAGAAAAAGCGTAGCCTTGGGTCAGAAAAGACAGAGTCAATGAACGAACAAGTCAACGAGTTATTAAATGCTGGTATTCTGCGCGAAGTCAAATACCAGACCTGGGTGGCAAACGCAGTCATGGTAAAGAAACATAATGACGGATGGCGGATGTGCGTAGATTTTAAAGATCTAAACAAGGCGTGTCCGAAAGATTGTTATTCTCTTCCTGAGATTGACAAAAAGGTTGACTCATTAGCTTCCTTTCGCTGGAAATGTTTTCTAGATTGTTATAAAGGTTATCATCAAGTCTTGATGAAAAAAGAGGATGAAGATAAAACTGCTTTTCGGCATATCGGGTGTACCAAGGTCCGAGCCTGTCCTACGGATGTATTAAAATGATACCTTGGGACGGATGTAAGGCCAAACAAATAGCTTCTGCTCCAAGAAAAGAGGATTGTGTCGGTTGCAAGAGATGTGAATCCGCCTGCCCAACAGATTTCTTGAGTGTTCGAGTTATTTATGCATGAAACAACCCGCACATGGGTATACTTATTAATACATTACAGAAACTGAGTCCATTTTTTTACCGCCAAAACCTGTGCCCAAAATACTTATTTGGCACAGGTTTTTTGGTCCAAGTGTATCTATCTTTACACGAACAATAGGTAAATCTAAAGTTAAATCCCAGCAAATGCTCATTCGGCATGGAGGAGGGCAAATTTTTGGGTTTCATCGTCACCAAAGACGGTTTCAAAGTTAATCCCGAGAAGGTCGAGACAATACCAAAAATGTCTTCTCCTACTACCATCAAAGAGATGCAAGGTTTGGATGGAAGGTTAGCTGCGCTAAACCGCTTCCTCGCCAATCATGCTGCAAAATCTTATCCATTTATTCGAACCTTACGCAATTGTACGAAGAGCAAAGAGTTCGCATGGACTCCTGAAGCTGATCAAGCTTTCCAGCAGATGAAAGATTGTTTAGTTCAACTTCCCACACTTACTGCTCCTCGAGAAAAAGAACCCATGGTCTTATATCTTGTTGCATCTGAGGTTGTAGTAGGTGTTGTCTTGTTGGTGGAACGCGAAGGGGTCCAGTCTCCAATTTATTATATCAGCAAGATGTTGAACGATCCAGAGACAAGGTATTCAATCATGGAGAAATTAGTTTTAGCATTGTCTATGCTTCGCGCAGGCTGCGAAGATACTTTTCAGGACATGTTATTACAGTTTTAACAAATTTTCATATTGGCCAGGTCCTGGCCAAACCAGACGTTTCTGGACGACTTGCGAAATGGGCAATAGAATTGGAAGGTTATAACATCTGTTATAAACCTAACCAGCTATCAAAGGCCAAGTTTTGGCAGATTTCATCGCTGAAATTCCTGCTGATAAGCTTGAAGAATGCCAAGCAATCCAAAACCCAGTCCCAGTCATCGACAACAGAGCCTGGACATTGTTTAGAGATGGCGCATCAAACAGTGATGGGGCTGGAGCAGGTCTTCGATTAATGAGTCCAGAGGGAGCAGAATTCACATATGCAATTCGGTTGGATTTTAAAAGCACCAACAACGAGGCCGAATATGAAGCTTTCCTAGCAGGCTTACACCTCGCTATCATAATGGGTGCAACAAATTTAGAAGCCCATGTTAATTCATTACTAGTTGCTGAGCAAGTAATTGGAACGTACGATGCAAAGGGAGATATCATGGCTTTATACTTGGCGAAAGCCAAGGCTCTTATAGCACAGTTCCAACAATTTAAAGTCACACACGTCAAGCGAAGTGAAAACAAACATGCTGATGCTTTAAGTAAACTCGCAGCAACTAGTTTCAAACATTTGGCTAAGGAAGTTCGCATCGAGGTTTTAAGTAATCCATCAGTTCCCCTCAGACAAGTAACAATGGTCGAAGTAGGAGATCCATCATGGATGTCTCCAATAATAATGTATTTGTTACATGGGTCTTTACCAGAAGATAAAGCGCAAGCACGTAAGTTACGATGCAAAGCCCTCGATTACGAAATCATTAACGGTATTCTTTACCGACGCTCTTACATGGGTCCTTCACTCCGCTGCGTTAACAAACATGATGCGCAATACCTGATCAGGGAGGTTCATGAGGGGCTATGCGGTATACATTCTGGGCCGCGCATGGTAGTAACCAAATTGAAAAGCGCAGGGTATTATTGGCTGGGAATGTACGTAGACGCGGTAGAGATCTTGCGCAAATGCATGTCCTGCCAAAGGCATGCCCCTAAAACGTTGCGCCAAAGAATCCTTTGGTACCGTCACAACAGCTTGGCCATTTCAACAATGGGCCATTGATTTAGTGGGACCATTTCCGGATGCGCCCGGCGCAGTAAAGTTTATCATTTTGCGGTCGATTACTTCACCAAATGGGTTGAAGCCAAACCTTTAGCTTCTACTACAGTGATGGTAATTCGCAAATTCATCTGGGAATACATTATTTGCCGTTTTGGTCTGCCCATGCGCATTATTACAGACAACGGTACAAATTTAGTGGCTGAAGAGTTGCAAACATGGATGACCGAAATGGGAATCCAACATGTTTTCACTTCTGTTGCACACCCACAAGAAAATGGTCAAGTTGAAAGCATAAACAAACAGTTGGTCGACGGTATCAAGGCCCGCCTTGGCATGGCACGGCGGGGGTGGGTTGACGAATTGCCTAGCATCTTGTGGGCACACCGAACTATACCCAAGACTAGCACTGGAGAAACTCCTTTTAGCCTTGTGTACGGCACAGAAGTTGTGATTCCTGCTGAAATTGGGTTACCATCTCCAAGAATGTTAGCTTTGGAAAAACAAGATAACGAAGAACAAAGGCGCATCAACCTAGAGTTATTGGAAGAACGACGAGAAAATGCAGCGATTCTCAAAGCTAAGTACAAGTCTCAGCTTGAAAGGTATTACAACAAAAGAGTGCGCATCTGTTCCTTTTCGCCTGGTGACTTTGTTCTTCGCGATAATGAAGCATCGAATGCCGAAAAACCGGGGAAGTTAGCCCCGCGATGGGAAGGTCCGTACGTGATAAATGAAGTATTGGGAAAAGGCGCGTACACTCTGAAGCATATGGACAGATCCAGCGTTCCTCGAACCTGGATGCCCAACAACTACGCCGATGTATATGTAATCTCAGTCCTCTAAGCAACTTCTGAGCGTTGCGTAACGAGACTGCTTACTTTATTTTGATATGTAATCTTAGTGGCAGCCATAGTTTTGCGCTTTATCAGTATGAATAAAATACTCTGTCACTACTTACAGTCTTGAATATGTTCATTTACAAATGCATGCAATTCCTTTGGATAAACAAAAACACAAACTCATGAGCCACAAGCTAACTTAATACTTACACTCATACATGAGAAAAGAAACTGTTCATTTGTCTATCCTACACAAGTAATTGGTCCCATGCAAACATTGTAAAGCAGAAATATATTATATTCACATCCACAATACTTGCGCAGCAACGCAACGTTACAAGTTATCACAAAGTGAAAAATTACAAATTTCCTATTCTATGGATTTGGTTCCCGCCTGCTTCTTTGTTGAAGAAAAGATCTCCTTTAATTTATCAAAAAAGTCATCTTGCTGTAGCGCGGCATCCACAAGGTCCATAATCGGAATTTGCAATTGATCATATTTTTCTTTGGCAGCAAAATAAATGGCGGCAGTATTTAGCCCATGCGTGGCAGCACGACTTGTATCCCATTCGGTCTTCAGCGCATGGGCCACGTGCAAAGTACACTCTCTATAGCCCTCAGCATGCCCGTCATTACGCGCCACGATCATCAATTCTGCCACTCTCTCATCCAACTCCGTATAGTTAAGGATGGCATTTGCAATCTGTATACAAATACAATCAGTATATGTTGCGACAATCAAACCAAACATGTATAAAGAATAGGGAATATTACCTCCACAATCCCGTACTCCCACAACCAAGTAAGCTGGTTCATGAGGGATTCGGTGAGGCTTTCTGCTGTAGCGCGAGCGACCTCCGTGTCGTTAATTTTTTGTTCGCCTTCAGTCAAACATCGGATCAACTCGGCTTTTTCTGTTTGGTGAAGGTTGATATCTTTTTTCAAACTATCAACCTCATCTTGCAGCCGCGCCTGGTCAAATAGCATAGCAGTTAGATCATCAATTTCTTTATTCTTAAGAAGGAGAGTCATTTTGGTTGATACCTCTTTCTACTCGCTCCTTTCTCTGTGTGAGCGCGCCTCTTCTGCTGCCGCAACTGTATCAGCTTTCTCTTTCTTGAGTTTCTCAATTTCGTTGCGCAGAGAAAATTTTTCTTTGTTATCACGATCACAAGCCTCCACAAAGTGCTTGCGCTCGTCCGCATATTGCGCAGCAGAGGCCTCACACTTGCGCTTCCATGACAGCGCAGCCCACTCTTCAGTCTTCTTCTCTACTTCAAACTGGGCCTTTTCCGCCTCAAAATCGACGAGCATTTTCAACGTCTTCTCCTTCTCAAGCTCAACCTCATCCCACTCTTTGTTCATGTTGCGCCATTCGCGCACAATCTTGTTTATGGTGGGAGAGGCAAGGGCAGACTCTTGCAAATATGACTCGTAGGTAGCCTCGTGGTCTTTTTCTTCCTGGCGCTTCACCTTCGCCGACGGGAAGATGCCCTTATACCACTCCCTGCAGGAGTGCCAATCAGTGAAAACATCACCCTGCTTAACTTTCCACACGGGCTAATGAATCGCAGAGGCCCGCTTCTCAGAATAAGAGCGATAATAATAGTCCCTAGGCGTCTCCTTTGGGCGAATAGGTGACTCCTCCTCCGAATCCTCAACAAACACAAAGCCTTCGCTTTGTGTTGAAGGTCCGGCTCCCTTGGATATCAACTTTGACGGTTCCCCAACATCTGTAGTTGTATCTTTAACCTGCTCGCCAGCAGGATTCTCAGCATCAAAATTTTTGGGCTCTTCTTCCGGAGCCACTTTCTCAATATTTTCCGGGACGATGGGGTCGGCATCAAGAACAGGAGTTTCTTGCCCCGCATCTCCCTCTTCAACGTTCTCAGGCTTGTGCGGCGATGGTATAGCAGATGAGGTGGCCGGCACAGCCTTCCCCATTTTCTCTGCAAAACATATTAACAAATACCAAGCATACGATTCTGCGCAACGTTTATGACAGAAATGCGCAAAAAACTAAACGTACCAGGTGAGAACTTCTTTGTAAAGGCATCCAGATTGCCCTTCTTACCAATGCGCGGGCGCGTAACTTTGGTTGGCACAGGAGTTTTAGTCTCCGCCTCCTTCCTCTTCTTAGAAGTGCGATTCAACGCCTCTTCCGGGCTAGAAGGAACTTCCAAAGGATCATCTGGGTTCGCAGCAGGAAGAGATGAGGTGTCAACGGGTTCTAGCTTCGGTTTCTTCAAACCTACAGGCGCAAGACCCTCCAGTGAGTCTGACACCACCACATAATTGCATCAAGAGTCAATACGGGAAGCGTACCTTTCTTGCCCTCAGCTTTCGCAGCAGCTGATGGCTTGGTTTTTTGCTTTGGGTTGGAAGGGGGAGGCGCAGCAGCTGCAGCAGCAGTTGGTTTCTTCTTCTTCTTCGAATCAGGGCCTACGCCCAAGTTTAGCAAATCACCTACATAATCAATCATATTGAGCAAAGGTTGCGCCATTAGTTATATTGCAATATCAACTTAGGCTTTGTAAGGACTTATTTACCAGTCTTCGAATATGGTTGCGCCTCCAGATCCTCCTTCTTGGGCCACTCAAAGTTCCCCAAGATTTGTGAGAACCAAGTTTCCTCACCATCAGCAATAGGCACGACGGCCATTTTTCCTTTCTCCCTCTTGAAAGAGACCAAGTAGAGAGGCACAGCTACATAACAAACATTTTTGCATCAGTACATATCTATTGAAAAATATTGCTAGGAAGTTAAAGGGTTACATACCAGTTCCATCTTCTGTATACACTGGTTTTTCCCGGCGTTCCTTCTTCCAGAAAATACTCATCCTGGCAGCGATGAGGGCCCTCTCCGGCAAAACAATATTGGGCACATCTTTAATATCTTGATACCATACCTCGACGGCAGGTATGGGAAGGGTCTCCAGCTCGATCTCATCACCGGCCCGGAATGTCATCTTCATCGGGATCACCGCTGCCTTGATAAAGAAGAACTTCTGCTTCCAGTCGTGGTAGGACTTCGGCGGCACCAACAGCAATCGTTTGGCTTGCACACGCTGTTGGAACGAATAAAAACCCAACGAGCAGTGCAGCTGGTAGAAAACTCTAAACTTCTCGACCGATGGCACGATCTGCATCGATCGGCAAACGAACTCAAAATGCCGGATCCTCACCATTCCCATCGGGCTCACCTGAGAAATGTGAATCTTGTAAAAACCAAGAACTTCCAGCAAGAAATGGGTCACCGGCAGCCGGAAGTTCCCTTCGGCAAAATAATCGTAAAATAAGGTAATGTAGCCGGCCGGCGCATCAGACGCTGTGGCATCCGCCACCGGAAAAAACGCTTTCCAGGACGGAGCGAAAAGGAAGTTGGTGGCAAGATTATCGAAATCTTTCTTCGACCACTTTAGTGGTGGCAAACTTGATGATGACATCTCAGCAAAACTTGCACCGGTGGCCATAACTCGAACTTTGAAGAAAACTTAGAAAACTTTGAAGGTCGCCGGAATTTTTGAACACAAATTTCTCTCAAGTTATAATTGGGTGAGGAAGCAAATGGATCGTTGATCCCTTTATATACTAACCGCAAGTAATGCACAATTTGACTGCAGCGACTTTTGCGACCGTCACGTATCCCCAAGTAACCGCAGGGCGAGTGGGGAACAGTATTCGCCCCACCCACGTGAGTGTCGCCGAAAAGCATTAAATACGGTAAGACATGTACTGTTGACAGCCTGTCAACAGTACCACCACATCTTAAGAACATGCGTCGTCATCAATTACACCATCCAGATAAGTGACACGTGTCTAAGTATATTTGAAATTCAAATACTTTTTCAAAATTCACTTACGACACGTCATCAAGATGCATAAAGCAACAAAAAGTTAGTCCTTACCTAGCGCAACACATTTATCTTAAGTCCAGTCTCCACCTACTTTTTATTCTCACATAGGAGCAACACTGGACTGGGGGGACTTGAAGGGGTATGGTCCCAAAAACCTTGCGCTAATCAAAGAAACCATACCCATTAATAACTTCTAAGAAAACTGCGCGCAGACTTCTTTGCCAAAATAAGATTTATTAGGACTTTGCGCCAAATATCCAAGAGAGGAAAGCGTCATTTAACTATCTTGCGCGGGCTTGCGCAAGGTTCAAAGTTAACCTTGAACACTCTCTATGGATAAATGCTTCATTTAACTACCTTGCGCGGGCTCGCGCGTCAAAGTTAACCTTGAACACTCTCTTTGATAAATGCTTCATTTAACTACCTTTAGCGGGCTCGCGCAAGGTTCAAAGTTAACCTTGAACACTCTCGTTTGATAATGCTTCATTTAACTACCTTGCGCGGGGTCGCGCAAGGTTCAAAGTTAACCTTGAACATTCTTGTTTGATAATGCTTTATTTAACTACCTTGCGCGAGCTCGCGCAAGGTTCAAAGTTAACCTTGAACATTCTTGTTTGATAATGCTCCATGCACAAACCTTGCGCAGATATTATATCAAAGCAAGCATCCACCAAACGTTGCGCTAAGCAGCAAGGAGAAGAAGGAAGATCAGTTAACTAACTTGCACTTCTCGCGCAAGGAAATAGTAATCCTGAGAAACTTTCCCTTAGCAAAATCCTTGACTTGGTGCAGAAGCAAAGGGAATCTTTTCTGTTGTAACAGAATGTACACGTGGCGAATAATAGATGGGTAACAGCTGTGAAACCTTCTAGAAGCCATTAACACCCAATCGTGCAAGCATCTTTTCGGTTATAACCAATTGCCACATGGCAGCATCTGAACGGCTGAGGAAGATCACGGTGATGGCATGCTCACATTTATAAGATGTAGTGATTTCATGTTGACACGTGGCACCTCCCTAACCGTTGATGAGCTCACGATCCGTATGCACTAACGGATTGCCAACAAACGTTAACGGAATAACAAAAGATTCCGTTGAAGTTAACAATCTCTCTTTTTGGCGCCAAACACCGGCTATAAATAAGTAACTTGGAGTTCAAGGAAAGGTATTCACTCTCAACTACTCTCTCACTTACAGTACTTACTTCCGACTACATGTACTTATTCTCACGCCAGAGGGTGGTCATGGAGAGAACCCCCCTTCTCCCCGTGGCGAGCTAATGGTGTTCTGTTTTGCAGGATCAGCCAGAATATTGTTCTATTCATCATCCATCGTGAAACCAAACGGAGGGTTAACCCTTTTATGCAGAGCCCATTCCATAGATCTACTTTGATTCCGGTCTAGTTGATCTAGGGTTTCTTCAGTAGGCTTTTATATCCGGCTTTAATTAGGTTATTAAGCGCCATAGGGCTTGCATAGATTCGTTGAAAATGACTAAGTGTCATATTCGTTTGGCTTGGGTATGGCCTTCTGCACGCGCCCCATGCTATAGCTGTTCATGCCGGCACAGAACTTGGGACCATACCCATCAACATCAATAAAAATTTTGGTTTTTTTCTGTTACTTTTTTTACACGAATATAAGTGTGTAAGCATGTGTTTTACACACATGTAAATATATGTTAGTCACCTTTTAATTTTTCATTATAGTTTTTGTAAAAAAAATGATGCTTTTACAACACTTTTTACACGCATACAAGTGTGTAAATATGTGTTTACGCGTATGTAAATACAAGCAAAATCTACTTTTAATTTTTCGTTATGTTATCCTTAAATGTTGGTGCTATATTAAAGCTGTTTTTTTCTTTAATAGGTGTTGGTACTTTATGTTCAGAGACGAGAATAACGAAAAGGAGACGAACAACGATTTGCGTTTAATTTTTTTTATCTTTTTGTCACAATTTTGGTGATTTACGTAAATGTAAATATGTGTTTGGGTTTATTATGCGCTTTCAGGACTGTTGGTGAATGAGATGCTAGGGATTTTTTTTTGTAAATTTAAATTTTCATAAAATTATGTTTTACATGTATGAAAATATATATTTTTACATGTATGTAAATTTGTAGATCGGATTGATGTAACTTGTGGTTTGAACCAAGAACAAGTTGTAGGTTTTTATGGATTTGATGGGACGACGTGCAACTCACACAAAAGGCAAGTAAATGTAAAAATATCAAAATTGTTTTCTTATGTACTTTTAATGGTTTTTTATTCAAAAAGAATGGCACCGCATGTCATAACCTAAAACAAATCTCAGCTCATCGAGGTGTCGCGCTTCAGTCAAAGATAATATTTATAAACCCGATTTATCCTTAATTATGAGTTAGTGGTAGCACGGTGTCGATCCACGAAGAGTCTGTGGTTTGCGTACGGACAAAATTGATTTTTAATTAAGATTGTCACTTTTATGAAGCTTGCTACGAAAACGATATTTGTTTATTTGAGAAAGGTGTTGGAATGAACCAACTAATTGTTTGATTAATTAACTAACAGAACTTGAAAGTGTGCAATGACAGTAAATGTGATTGTAAGACAATAGTGAGAAAACAAGGTTCACACCCGGTTCAGTAATTGCAATCCTAGGGTTTCTACACAGTTCAGATTTGATTCAATTGCAAAAGTGATTACGAATTTAGTGTCACGAGGCTTAGGTGCCAATAGCTATCAACGTTACAAAGAACGGACAAAGATGCACTTCATTACCAAGAACATGTAAATCCTAACCTAGACAAGGCATAAATGCACATAAACATTTCATAAAGTCAAATTTAATCTTCACTCGACAATTTATGAATTCAATACAAATGCAAGACAATTGTCATAAGCTTCAAAATCAAATAGCAAGTTATCACGAATCAAACCAATAACAATGTTAAACCCTAGACTTACAAAAACCTACACCGGGGTGAAACCTCCGGGAATTAGCCGCTCATGGCGAACATGACACGAACAACGATTGATGAAAACTCGAATCTTGACATCTTGGAGTTTGGAGATGGAGACGGAAAGTGGTTAGGGTTTGTGGTGAATGATGGTGATGATTGGATTAATGATGGATGAATGGTGATGGGATTAGGGTTTTTATTGAAAGGTGTAATTGGATGGATTGGTTTGGTGGTAGATGATGGTTGGTGATGATTGTGGCTCCAAGAACAATATTCAAACTCCCAAAATTCGTAACTCCTCTGAATGGGTCCCAAAAACAACTTAAGCTCGTCAAAATAGCATAATTTTGTGTCTTCGAGCAGGGGTATGCGTCGCCGACGCACACCCTGCGTCGCCGACGCACCTCAGAAATGTGGTTTTCCTGCTGACGCACTGTTATGCTGTCTACGCACATTCCCCATCGACGCATTGCGTCGCCGACGCCCCTAGTGCATCGCCGACGCACCTTCTAGCTCGTTTTTCATCGGTTTTTCATTTCCCATGCTTCCGGTTGTTCCCGCTCGCTTCTGGTACTTCGTATAGCTCCCGAACAGTCCCTTAAACTCCATTAGACCTGTAAAACATAATTCCAATCAAAAGTAGGCTATTCAAGATTGAAGGTTATGTAAAAACACAAACTTAAGCATAACAAAGCACCGGCTTTCGACCACGTATCATCAGCCATTCAATCAATCTTAATTGAGGGTTAATAATAGTTCCTTTAGTTCTCTCAACTAGGCCTAGTTCTCATTTTACCAATCCTTACATATATATATTGGGTTAGGTTCATTTGTGAACAACCCACTTGATTATGAACACTAGTGAACTAATCCAAGCCCTTTATTATCAACACATAAGTGTATACACAAGTGTAAATCAATGGTCAGGATTTGATAATGAAAATATACTAGTGTATATTACGATTTGATGATGTAAATCAATGGTCAGCATTTGTGCATTTAGTTAACAAATACACTAGTGTTCATTATAGAACCCACCCTATATATATATATATATAGGAGAAGGATCCGTTAGAAACCACTCTTTATTGCGAGAATCACGAGAACCAATGTGAACACAACCAAAAATACCTAAAAACATCTAAAACACATACAACTTTTTTTACATTTTTTTGCTGCTGATGAAAACCACCGTTTTTTTTTTAAATGTTAAAAAAAGTATGTTTTTAGATATTTTTTTTAGGTTTTTTGGGGGTTTAGCTTTATGGTTTAGTTTTTAGCATTTAGCTTGGGGTGGGAGGTTAGGTTTTTTTAGGTTTTTTGCGGGGTGGGGGGTTAGGGTTTTTTAGGTTTTTTGCGGGGTGGGGGGTTAGGTTTTTTTTTAGGTTTTTGGCATAAGAATTGAGAAGTGTGAGACGGAATAAGAATTGACATGTAGGTATCATGTTTTGGACTTGGGCATAATGTTTTGGGTTGTTTTGGCAAGACAAACACCAAACATAATAATTTAAGACACAATGGAATGAATTATAGGCTTAAAACTTAAAATACCAAGCCAAAAACGTTAAGTAGTGTGTTTTAAGTGTTAAGCAGTGTGTTTTTGTTGTGACGCCCATAATACGTTGTATTGTGTTTTAAATTGTTATGTTTGGTTTTTTCTTTCCAAAACAACCCAAAACATCATGGCTAAGTCCAAAACATGATGCATACATGTCAATTCCTATGCTTTCTCACACTTTTCATGAAAAGGTCCTCTTTACAAGAACCTCGCCATATATATATATATATATATATATATATATATATATATATATATATATATATATATAGGTCCCTTTAGGTTTTTTGCGGGGTGGGGGGTTAGGTTTTTTTAGGTTTTTGGGATAAGAATTGAGAAGTATGAGATGGCATAAGAATTGACATGTAGGTATCATGTTTTGGACTTGGGCATAATGTTTTGGGTTGTTTTGACAAGACAAACACCAAACATAATAATTTAAGACACAATGGAATGAATTATAGTCTTAAAACTTAAAACACTATGCCAAAAACGTTAAGTAGTGTGTTTTAAGTGTTAAGCAGTGTGTTTTAGTTGTGTTTTATATTTCACGCCCATAATACATTGCATTGTGTTTTAAATTGTTATGTTTGGTTTTTTCTTTCCAAACAACCCAAAACATCATGGTTAAGTCCAAAACATGATGCTTACATGCCAATTCCTATGCTTTCTCACACTTTTCATGAAAAGGTCCTCTTTACAAGAACCTCACCATATATACATATATATATATATATAGGTTCCTTTTTAGGTTTTTTGCGGGGTGGGGGTTAGCTTTTTTTTTTAGGTTTTTGGCATAAGAATTGAGAAGTGTGAGATGGCATAAGAATTGACATGTAGGTATCATGTTTTGGACTTGGGCATAATGTTTTGGGTTGTTTTGACAAGACAAACACCAAACATAATAACTTAAGACACATTGGAATGAATTATAGGCTTAAAACTTAAAACACCATGCCAAAAAGGTTAAGTAGTGTGTTTTAAGTGTTAAGCAGTGTGTTTTAGTTGTGTTTTACATTTCACGCCCATAATACGTTGTATTGTGTTTTAAATTGTTATGTTTGGTTTTTTCTTTCCAAAACAACCCAAAACATCATGGCTAAGTCCAAAACATGATGCCTACATGTCAATGCATATGCTTTCTCACACTTTTGAAAATGTCCTTTTTACAAGAACCTCACCATATATATATATAAGATCCGGTTCAAATGAGAACCACCACAAGTTGCGAGAACCGCGAGAACTTTTTGATCCGAGGCGAGTTGAGCCAAAAAATTTTTTGCACAAACGTAGATGAAAATATTATAAACACAAATGTAAGAAAAATTAAAAAAATTGTCGAATCGGTAGTTTTGACTTATACAAGTTTTTTTTACGCCCGGCGTAAATTTTATATTTAATTATACGTCGGGCGTTAAAAAACTTGCATCAGTCAAAACTAGCACCTCAACAATTTTTTTTTACTTTTTTTTTACAGATGTGTTTATAATATTTTCATCTACGTTTGTGTAAAAAAAATTGGTCCAACTCGCCCCGGATCAAAACGTTTTTCGTGGTTCTCGCAACTCGTGGTGGTTCTCATTTTAACTCATCCACATATATATAAGGGGCCGCTAAAATGAAAACCACAACGAGTTGCGAGAACTGTGAGAACTTTTTGCTCCGGGACAAGTTGGGCAAAAAATTTTTTTCATAAACGTAGATGAATATATTATAAACACATCTGTAAAAAAATTCAAAAAAAATTGTCGTGCATGTAGTTTTGACCACCACAAGTTTATTTTACGCCTACCGTAAATTTTAAATTTAATTTTTACACCTGGCGTAAAAAAAACTTGTGGTGGTCAAAACTACATACACGACAATTTTTTTTTAATTTTTTTACAGATGTGTTTATAATATATTCATCTACGTTTTGGAAAAAAAAAATTTGACCCAACTCGCCCCGGATCAAAAGTTTCTCACGGTTCTCGCAACTCGTTGTGGTTTTCATTTTCACGGCTCCATATATATATATACATATATATATATATATATATATGGTGTAGGGTTCAAATGAGAAGAAATTGTTTATAAGAAGAAATTTCAATCATTAAAGAAACTTCATTTTGTTTCATTTAATATTATATTATATTATATTATATTATATTATATTATATTATATCATATCATATCATATTTATATTTATATTTATATTTATATTTTTTATATTAAAGAGTATCATGTGCTACGGTATACGATTTGGTCATCATTTTCTTTTTAATTACAATAATATCATTAACACTCATGTAGATAACTTTCTTTTTTTATGTCATTTATGTAATTTACTCAAACTTTTGGTGGCATTTGAAACCATTATAAAAGACATTTTATTCTTTCTTTTTTCTATGTTTTAACCACAAAGGTATTGGTTCTTACACTTTGACCCCTTTAAATTTTGTTAAGTTTTTTAAACAAATTTATATGCTTATCTCATGAGTTTTAATGAATTTATCAGACGTACCATGAACTTTGATAAAATTATATTTACTCTCTTAAAACCGCATTACGCTACAACCCTCGAACTTTACAAAAGTTACCACTTTAATTTTAAACGATTTTCGTTATGACGTCATGGTTTTTTTACATGTTCTTTTAACCACAAAGGTTTTGATTCTTACACTTTGACCCCTTTTAATTTTGTTAAGTTTTTTAAACCAATTTACATTCTTATCCTCTGAGGTTTTAATAAATTTATCACACGTTCCATGAACTTTGATAAAGTTATTTTTACTCTTTTAAAACGGCATTACACTACAACCCCGAAATTTAAAAAAGTTACCACTTTAAATTTTAAACGAATTTTCGTTACGATGTCATAATTTTTTTACATGTTTCATCTTTTTATATATAGCTTCAAATAATATTAATTTATGTTATTGTACTGGGAATGTCACACCCCGACCGCAGCGGAATAAGAGTTGGGGCATAATTGGGTTATCACCAAAGCTCATGATGTTTATTAATATGTTTCATATTTATTAAATTCAAAATTACATCTTCAATATTCCAAACAAGTTCATACAATTACAAAGAAAAAGTAACTAAATAAACAATCCAAAGCCTAAACCGATTTATTCTTCTAAGCCGTCCTATATGTTTCTTGCTGCAACTGGATCACCTGTATCATGTGTAAAAATGGGGGGTTTTGGGTCAACAAAAGTTGGCGAGTGAACCTTGTTAGAAAACATTTATTATTGATTTCTTGTTATATTTAATATAGAAAAATTGTGCAATAATCATATGTGAGCAAACGTAAATAAACATACAATAACAATAACAAACCATCTTGCATGAGTATATGACATGAATGATAATGTATATGTTGGCAACGTCACGTTCCGCTCATAGGTAATGGGGAACGGACGGCCTATGATGATGTATGTGCGATCAAGGCTCAATCAAACGGAGCCGATCGTATGTTGGCAACGCCTCGTTCACGCTCATAGGTAATGGGGAACGGTTCCGCTCATAGGTAATGGGGAACAGACGGCCTATGAGGATGTATGTACTGAAAATGATAAATTTAATCTAAACATTAACCACACAAACAGTTGATACATATTGAATACACATTTGATCATGGATATGATGGATGCACAAGTGTTTAAATGAAATAAATAATAAGACACATGATACACCCCAAAATGTGATTAAAACGGGGAATTTGTAGAGATTCACTCACATTGGGTGCGTTCGTTTGATGATGTTGAATGCGCACGAGTTTAGAGGGTTGATCGACGAGGAATAACTAACCTAAATAATAACGAAAAGGTACGGTAAATAGGTGGATTTTATTAACAATTTTAATAGGATTTTTAGATATATTTTTTGTGAGTTTAAAAATATTATTTAAAAAAAGTTAGGATTTTTAGGATTTTTTTATATTTTTCTAACTTTAAAAATATTATTTTTAAGTATTTTTAATTGATTTTTAAATTAAATAAATAAATAAAAAATATAAAAAAATTGTTGACTTTTTGGGTTGACCGTTGACCATTGACTTTGACTGTTGACCGGTTCGGTCTTGTGTTTGTTTGCACTGAGTGAGGTTCGAACTTGTGACCTCCCGTACGCGTGCACGCAGCTCTACCAACTGAGCTACGTGTCTAACCCGAAATATTTCTGTTTTTAATTATATTTATATACTATTTAATTTATTCAAAATTCATTTATTTTAAAAAGGATTTTAATTATGTCGAACCGGTGCACATAACAGGTCTCGAACCCGGGACCTGTTGTTTAACGTTGCACACAGTCCACCGCTGGACTGTGTGTCTAACCTGGTTAAAATACTTGTTTTTATTTCTCTTATATACTAACTGAAAGGTTCCGTATTTGGGTTTTATAAAAAGGTTTGACTATTGTGACGAATCGGAACAAGGACAGACTTGAACTCGGTATCTCTATGTTTCAAATGCACACAGTCCACCGCTGGACTGTGTGTCTAACCCGAGATATAACCCGATTTATATTAAATATATACCCAACCTAAACTTCATCTTCTTCGTTAAAACAACCCAGAACAACAATTATTCGACTGTTCTTGTTTAATTCGATTAACGGACATATAAATGATTACAAATGAAATGGATACAGAGGGTTTTGGAAATGAATGTACCGGAAAGATGATTTTCTCAGAACTTCGGCAAAGGTCGTCGGCTCTGTTTATGAATTCCGTCTGAGCGGACCAATTAACAGTTTTAATTAACTAATTGTGAAATTAAGTGACTAAACAAGAATTTTCAGAGAGTTTAGATGCTCGTACCGATTATCAGCGTGATTTCGGAATTTTCAGAGATTTTTCGGCGGTTGCAGGTTATCCGGTATCGTCGTCTGGGACCGATTCTGATTGAAGGGTTTGAGTTAGTAAAAGTCTAACAATAGATAGAAGATGAAAGAATTGAGAAATTTACCGTTTTGATGAATGACATGGTTTTCCTGCGAAAGTCCGGTGATATCAGATAGCGATTCCGACGATCGAAAATTAGAGCAAAAGTGAAATTGAAGGTTCTGTGAGTGTTTCCAAGTTGCGAGACAAAGATATTACCGTGTAATTTGGAAGTGAATGATTTCGGTTATCAAACTCGAAAATCATATGAATCGAGTTCAATTGAAGACTGAATTGATTAAAACGTGGGTTGTAATGAATTTATCGGTTATAATCAATAACTCACGATCACTCAATCGTCTGGATGGTTGAAAGCCGATTATCGGTTTCAATTTTTGGCGCAAACAGGTGAATTCACCGTAACTTAAGTTTTATTTGTTTCCTTGATTACACAAAAGCATCAAGTGGCGGAGTGGTTAAGTGTTGGTTGGTTATGTCTTCCGGCTGACCCGGGTTCGAAACCCGGCAGCCCATTTTCATTTTTAATTACTTTATTTTTATTTTTAACAATTTTAATTTCCATATTCTAAAATGTTTATTAGTTATGTATTGTTTAAAATTAAAATGAGCATTAAATGATCAACGAAAAATGTAACTGACTATTCGATTAATAAACGAAGCGGGTTTTGGAAACCCGTTTTTCGACGGATGTTACATGAAATTTGTGACCGAAACCTAAATCGCTATCAATAACTAGACTTTAATTACTATGATTATTTTGTTTTTCAAAAAAGGTTGGTTCTCCGCCGCAACGCGCGGGTGGGAACAACCTAGTTTTTATTTAATTGAGGGTTCAAATTAGAGCACCCTATAGTCATTTCTTAGTTCTATTTTTGTGGGTTTCAATGTTCTAGAACAGTATAATATTTAATAATTTGTTTCTTAGGCTTTGATAGCCAGCTTTAATTAGGTTATTAGGCCCATTTAGTTAACTTGTTGATTAAATAGTTAACATTAATCTCCATTCTCTGTTTGTAGATGGAGCTCATCTCTAAAATGTGAAATCCCTTTATTGTTTGAAAGGGACTTTGTTATTCTTGGTTGAGTTTGACATTGTTATGTACTTTTGTTTTCTTAACTTTATAAATAAACATAATATGTTCGTTTTAGTATAATTTGAGAATCCCCTTGGTTTTTAGGCCTGATTGATTAACAAAAAACAATATTGTGGCTAAAGCGAATATTATTGTTATAGTTATCTGTTGTTTTTTTGGTTAACTTATGTGATCTGTGAGACTAATCGGCCCAAGAATTATGCGGCTGCTTTGTGTAATTGCAAAATCTTCCA
Organism: Scalesia atractyloides; assembly: GCA_947069175.1. Lineage (NCBI taxonomy): Eukaryota > Viridiplantae > Streptophyta > Magnoliopsida > Asterales > Asteraceae > Scalesia > Scalesia atractyloides. The sequence continues at coordinate 13,884,779 of CAMTDV010000025.1, read as the reverse complement.
GATTTATTTTCTGTTTGTAGCAAAGCATAAGTATATTAAATTGGTGTAGTCCTTTATCCTCCTAATTCATTTTTCATAAATAAAAATCAATTGCACATTAATATTAGTTATTATTTTGATTTTCTTGATGTTTCCTTATTTACAAATAATCATCATTCATCACCTATAAATTATAAATATGACATTAATTTGTAAATTGTAAATGCAACTTTATCAAATACAATAATAAGTATTTTTTTTTACCAATAAAACAAATAGAATACAATAAAACGTATATATTTGTTATAATTTTTTTTTCTTAATTTAATATATTTTTATACGTAAATACGTGTACCACACGTGGTTTTAATGTTTAACCTAGGATATGCATATATGAATCCAAAAAAACTTATTAGGCCCTCTATATAAAACAGTAAAACCTTATAACTTATTGAGGCTGACTAAAAATAATTGATCCATGATCTATTAACCTAAATGATGATGATAATAATAATAATAATCATAATAATAATAATTAACATCATTAAAAGAATTGATTCATATCCATTAACCTAAATATTAATTGAAAATAGTCTATGTAATTCGATAGGTTCTAAAGGATTGTTTTTTACTTGTAGAGGGCACTTGAACTTTAATCCTCAAAAACCGGCTATGCATGCAATAAAACATTAAAGTTGAAACAAGATTACAGTAGACTTAAAACAGTTTATTAGAATACATTACGTATAAACCAATGAAAAAGAAAATATTTTTATTGTTTTTTGTATTAATACTAGGAATGCCATGGAAACCACAGGAGAAAATCGTTGATGTCATGGAAACCCACTAGTAAAACTAGGGTTGCCTTGGAAACCCACATGAAAACTGAACTGATATAGGATTGAAGAACATACATGATTGATAATGGCTAGTGTGTTTACTTGATGGTGATGAGCTATAGGGCTGTGAAGTTTGTTAGTTTGAAGTGGCGGATTAAGAAATTATTTTTATAAGGGGTTTAACCAAAATTCAAGGGGTGCGACGGTGACTTTAGCCTAAAAAATACACTAACATTTTTAATGGGTCTGCCCGCCCACCCAGGGCTCACTTGGGTCCGCCCCCTGGGTTTGATAGAGATGACCGAACTTTGAGTGCTAATGATCGTAATTAAAGGTCGGCTGATGATCGAAGTTTGAAAGCTGGTAACGCAGACGGTTGGATTAACCACCTAAAAAAACTAGGTTTTAAATGTTCCAACAGTTCCACGGTCTTGTAATGAGTCTTGGTCGGTCAAAACTAGAATCGGGCCGAAACCCATGAACTATAAGAAAGGGAACCGATAACTAAACCACTTCTAGTAATTGGGTCTTCTACACAGGTATGAAGGGTCAGTTCCGAACCATGAGACATGACGATACTTGAACAACAGTAAAATATTTTTAAATCAACTAGGCGGCGAACTTATTTTGTTATTTAGTTTTTGCTTACATGTGTTTTGTTATAACTACGAGCGCGTTGCGTATGGAACCATTGACAAGAATAAAAAGAAAATGTAGAAAAAAACACTAAAAGATAACCGAAAGAAAATCAACAAAAAAAGTTGCATGGTAATGTTGTTGTTCGTATGAAACTCATGGTCAGAGATGAGCAAATGGTACTAGATACCGGTACCGAATTTCCCGAAAACGAAAGATCTTAAGGACCAATTCGGTACCGACTTTTGTGTGTTCCTAGTACCGGTTCGCTGTCGGTTTTTAACTTCATATACCGGTATCATAACCGGTATTTTCGGTACGAGAATCGATTGGCACAGAGCTCATCCCCAATCCTGAAACTAAAAAAAAATTATTAAAAACTGAAGAAAATAAAAAAATGTGTAATATCGTTACTGTTCGTACGGTACCCGTGATCAGGGATGAGCAAATGGTACCACGTAGCATTTATCCCGATTGATGATAAAAAATCATTAAAGTTAAAAAAATAATAAAGAAAACAATTATTATAATATATGTATAATAAAAGTGATAAAAAGAAAATATATCTTATCATATTAATAAAAACACTATTCATACTATTTATTAGCTTTGCTTTTTAAAACTAATATATGTATAAAAGTGATAAAAAGAAAATAATCTTATCATATTAATAAAACACTATCATACTATTTATTAGGTTGCTTTTAATATATGTATAATATAATTATTTCTAATTTTTTTAAAGTTAATGTTATATAAACGGTCATTTGTGTGGAACGATCGAGAGAAGGCAACCGATTGGGACCAAATTTTTCTCTACCCAACGAGCCTGTTGGTACCGAGCGCTACCTCATCCATCCCGATTCCATGCTTGACGCATTCCGTCAATCCTGTAGCCTAAACATTATAAACCTTATTTACGGTGATTAGGCATCAATGTCCATCCGACAATTTGTCCGACTTATATGTATTTATTTACGTAAAATAGACCTAATATACGACATATATGTCTTCTTTGTACCTTACAAACGTTGAATATGATTAATTCAATTAAAACATTACTTTAAATAATACAATCGACGATAGGTTCTAAAAATGATATTTATACTGCTTTGGCCCATTTTACACGTTGGAATTTGGTGTTAGCATCATTACCTTTTATACTCTAGTGCTCGTTTTATCGTGTATATTTGTCCCCTAAGGGCATAACATATGAACCAAAAAACAAAAAACAAAAAAAATATCATTATTTTAAGGATATTGGATTTGTGGAGGTTTTAAATTAGAATAATTTTTTTCTAAGGAATTAGAAAAAGAATCATCCGATGTGAATATTTTATTTTACTTCATTTAATTTTTGTATTTAATATTAGTGTAAGGGTATTTTTGTAAACTTAAATAGATCATTAATTGGTAGTCGTCCTTTTTAATAGCTAACTAAATTAAATTTATAACTTATTTTGTAAAAATATATATTTTTTCAAAGAAGAAAAAAATATTTAGTTTAAAGTGTAGGATAAATTACGAGGTGTATATAGGAATGACAATGGGTCGGGTATTGGTAATCCAAGACCCGTACCCGGTGGTAGTTCTTTGTCCCATACCCGACCCTTTACCCATTAGGTATTTGTCGGGTATTGAATGTACCTATTAAATTGTTAAATGAATCTACTAAGAAAATACTAAAAGAATTATACATAATAGAAGAAAAGAAATTACCTTCATTATGATCGATGTGATAATGTTGTTGCTTCTTGACTTTTTGTCGAGTTTTTCCTAAAAGGGTGTTGGTGGAAAAAATATTTACCAAAATGGGTGATTTGAAAAATAATTACCAAAATGGGTGTTTTTCTATGTTTCTTTATTTTTAACTAATCGATTTTAATTCTTCTATTTTTATTTAATCAACCTATCACATTTGTATTCATTTCTTCGATCTCATTATATAGATCTTTAACTAACTTATTAATTATTATATTTTTTTATATAATGAAACCCACGTTAAAATAAATTGAAATCGTTGAATTCATTTAATTTTTAAATGCTAACACCTCTCATTTACTATTCTAATATAATACATTTAAGGGTAATTTTTCATATTACTACTGTCTGTATAGTTTATTACCGATTCAAATGAAAACCCATAATATAGTGTTTCCTATAATTACATAAATTTTATTAACAATCACTGGGCAAAATATTTAGATAGATTGATTGGTTTGGAATTTTATTGGCCAACTTGATACTGTATTATTATTTTTTATTATCAACTTATTTTTAATGGTCACAAACAACATTTATTTCATTCAGTTAATGTAAACATGAATACATGTCTTGTTTACAAAAAAGAAAATCATATTTGCGTTCGATTATTTGTTCGGTTAAAGTTAAATAAATAAACCTGAAGGTGCTACTTTAGTGATTGTTTACATCTCTAAAACTCTAGAGTAAACTTTATATTAGAATTATTTAGCTTATATAAATGTAAAAAGAAATAAAAGAAAAGGCGTTAAGAAAAAAAATTATATTTTGGTTAGTTAAAAAAGTAAATAAAATATAATGAGTAATTTGTTTTGGAGAAAAATAAATTAAAAACATATTAGGTTAACTGAAAAAAAAAATATAACAGTTTAGCTAATAATAAAGAAATAAGAAAAAAAAACACTCATTTTAATAAATATTTTTTAAAATCACCCAGTTTGATAAATATTTTTTCCACCCTCACCAATTTGAGAAAAAAGTCATTGCAAAACACGTTATTTTAGTAATTATTTTTCAAATCACCTATTTTGGTAAATAACTTTTCCACCAACACCCTTTTCGGAAAAAACTCACTTTTTGTCTACATAATAAAAAGAAAAGAAATTACCTTCACTATGATCGATGTGATAATGTTGCTGCTTCTTGACTATTTATGTTATGATTTATGAGTAGATCGATATGATAATGTTGTTGCTTCTTGAATTTTTCTCGTATGATTTATGAGTAGAACAGGAAAAGATGATATAATTTCATTTCAATATATTGAATGATGCATTTAGCAAATTAGGTTGGAAAATTTGGATACTGATTATCTATATATATATATATATATATTTTTTTGAAAGTATAATTTTGAAGAGATGTCCACTGTTAAGGGAGAAGAATAGACACTAGTAGTAGAATATATATGGTAAATTAAAATTAAAGTAAGATACTTTCGGGTATTAGAGCATTCACAATGATGATCTTAAAAAATATGTGAGTGAGCTTAGTTATATTATAAGGAATGGTTATTAGCGTTTTTGAGTAGTTGTGAGTGGAGGAGAGAAACCATGTATGGGAAAATTACTATTCATCTGTGGAAAAAAAATCTGAAGAGAGAAAACCTTATAAATTTCTTAATATTTTTAGAAATGGTTGTGAGTGGAGGAGACAGAAAACTTAATGATAAAGGTATAAAAATATTATTTAATTGAAAAGTAGAGAGAAAAAATAGTTGTTTTTAGTGTAAATATATGGATATGGATAAGGAATTCACTATGAATGCTCTTATTCGGGTAAATGGGGCGGGTATCGGGCTTGTATCACTAAATCCCATATCCTACCCGAACCCGAATTCTTTTCCTTTTTTAATCCCATACCCGGCCCATACCCATCAGGCTTCGGGTATACCCGGTCCGTATGTTGCGAGTTTCGGGTATACCCATCGGGCTTGGGCTTTTTTGCCATCTCTGAGTGTGTAGGATGAATCATGAGCTTTGTTACATAAATTTCAATATGTATAAGATAAATTTCAAAACGCGTAGATAAATCTTGATGTGTGTAGGCAAAAAATTTAGTGTATAATATGATAGTATTTATGACTAATTAATTAATCAAAAATAATAATAAAAGAGATGAGAAAAAACTATTTAATGTTTTACAATATACCCTTTGTTCTTTTTCTTCTCAATTTAATTTTTCTTCTCAAATGAATCTTCCCCTATTGGATTTAAATAACTTCAACTTCCACCAATTGGCTGATAGCACTCTCAGCTTTTGATTTGTATCATATCACTCCCAACTTTCAATTTATTGGCCCGATAGCACTCCCAAACTAACTAAACTCTAACCCACTTAATTTTTTTGTTGATGTGGCATTTGTGTGTTGACATGGAATTTTTGATGACGTGACATCTGACTTGGTTTTTTTGCTGACGTGACATCTAGCTTGGCTTTTTGCTGATGTGGCACTGGTTTGATGACGTGACAACTAATGTCAGCAATGGTTAGTGTTGGGTTAAGTTTAGGAGTGTTATCGGCCAATAAGTTAAAAGTGGTGTGATACAAATCAAAAGTTGGGAGTACTATCAGCAATTGGTAGCCAATTGATAAAAGTTGAGGTTATTTAAATCTAATCTCCGTCATTTTAAATCTTAATGAGAAGTCAACTGTTTACGTGTGTTTTTTTAAATATGAACCAAAAAACAAAAATATCATCCACTACCTCTGACTTTGTCATAGCAGGCCGGCAGCTGTATAATGCCACCGGAAATGACCCACCAAATTCTACAAGTACTCCATGTTATGTTATAACTCGCTCCACACTTACATTACTTGTTACAACCCCTCTACACCACTTAAATGGTCACTTTCCAAGATCAGGTAAACCGAACCCGGTTATCAAGCCAGAGAAAGAGCGGTTACGACCCTCGAACCGGGGTCTACCACTCTCTGATCAAGCTAAATGGAAAGCACAAGATTCCAACTAAGGCCCGTCTTGACACAGCTTCGTTTGTGTTATCTCAGTTCTCGAAGCTAGACCTAGCCGAGTCGAGGGTTGCACTTATAGACTCAACAACGAACTGCCGAGTCACTTATGGCCAACTCAAACGGTCGATCCACTCGTTAGCAGCCGGATTGTACCATCGGCTCGGGGTTCGTAAGGGGGATGTAGTCTTTCTTTTATCACCAAACTCAACGCTCTACCCAACCATATGTCTAGCCATACTCTTAATCGGTGGAGTGGTTACAACCGCGAACCCAGTCAGTACCGTATCAGAGCTAACCAAACAAGTACTTGACTCGGGTGCTAAACTAGCCATTGCTGCGCCTGAAGAGAATCACAAACTAATTTCAACTGGGGTTCCAACCATAGTCACAACCCGTGAGCCCTCAAGAGGCAATGAACTCTCGGTCAAAGAGTTAATTGATTGTTGTGAGTCGGTGGTGTTGCCGGAAAACCACGTGGATCAGTCGGATACGGCAGCGATCCTATACTCTTCCGGGACCACCGGGACCAGTAAAGGTGTAATATTAACACACAGGAGTCTTATTTCGACGATTACATTACTCAAATGGGCGGTTGATATAACATCAGCAAAAGACGATATTTTTCTATGTTTTATACCCATGTTTCATATATACGGGTTAGCCTTTTTCGGGTTCGGTTTGTTATGTGCTGGCACAACGACAGTATTAATGCGAAGGTTTGACTTAAAAGGCATGTTAGAAGCAATACAAACTTATAAAGTTAATAACATTCCAGCTGTACCTCCTGTTATATTAAGTTTGGTGAAGTACGATGGTGGTGGTTACGACTTATCATCTTTGCGAAGCGTGGGTACAGGTGCTGCACCATTGAGCAAGCACCTGGCTCATCGGTTCAGAGCAAAGTTCCCATGGGTTGAACTGAAGCCGGGGTATGGGCTGACCGAGAGCTGCGGGGCAGCATCTTTTTTTGTTACCGCTGAGGAAGCTAAAGCTCGGCCAGCAGCTTCGGGAGCTTTACTGCCAAGTTTTTGTGCTAAGGTGGTTGATCCGGTCACCAAGATGGCAATGGGTCCGTATGGTGAAGGTGAGCTGTGGTTAAAGGGACCGGCTGTGATGAAAGGTTATTTAGGAAACGAGGTGACAACGTCTGAAACCATTGATTCGGATGGGTGGTTGAGGACTGGTGATCTTTGTTACTTTGATGAAGATGGATATCTTTTTATAGTTGATAGAATAAAGGAGCTCATAAAATATAATGGGTATCAGGTATGCAACTCAAACAGCTTGTTATTGTGTTAAATAGACGTGCAAAATAAGGTTCTACGTTGAATCTATAACTCTATATCAGTTGAAATAACATGACTGTGTAAATGCAGGTAGCTCCAGCAGAACTGGAAGCCATACTACTTAATCATCCTGATATACTTGATGCAGCAGTTATACCGTAAGTTGTGTGTGTAACAAATTAGAAGTCGCCAATTTTAACCTCCGGAATCATTTTATACCAAAAAAAAAGAGTAAAATGCCATTTTCTTCCCTGAGGTTTGACAAGTTTTGCGACTTTTGTCCAAAGGTTTTTTTTTCCGCATTTGGATTCAAAAGGTTTGAAATCTTGCCATTATCATCCAGGTCGTTAACTCCATCTATTTTTCTCCGTTAAGTCAGAGGCATTTTCGTATGTTTTGTTAACTTAAAGGGCAATTCAGTCTTTTTCAAGGGTAGTTGGTATTTTTACATAAAGTGAAAAAGACCGAATTGCCCTTTAAGTTAACAAAAAAGCTGAAAATGCCCCTCACTTAACGGAGAAAGATGGATGGAGTTAACAAGCTTGATGAAAATGGCAAGATTTCAAATCTTTTGGATCCAGATGCAAAAACACAAACCTTTGGACGAAAGTCACAAGACTGGCCAAACCTCAACGGCGAGAAAAAAAAATAGATTTATCTTTTAAATAATAAATTTTGTAATCATATGACACATTAAGGGGCTGTTTGGCAACTTCTGAATGGTTAAATGCTGAACCATTAAGAGGCCTGCACCATTAAGTGTTGAACCAGTAAGAGGTCTGAACCATTAAGAGCCAGTATAATCCTTAACCCTTCAGAGGCAAATGTCTAACCAATTCAGATTAGAGGTCTTAACCATTCAGACTCAGTATAATGCTTAACCATTCAGATGGAAATGTCTGAACCATTCAGACATTTGCTCGCGAAACAAACAGTCTGAACCCCATTAAGTGCTGAACTCATCTACTTTTCCACCTCTAGTAACAAAGCATGCACGTTTTAAGTGAAACGATTATTTTTATAATCTTGTAGACTTGAAGATGAAGAGGCAGGACAGGTACCTATGGCATACATAGTTAAGGCAAGAGGTTCCGAGCTCAGTGAGGACCAAGTCATGCAATCTATTGCTGCCCAGGTAAGTCTACACACCTTTGTTTCATCTTCCTACAAGAGTAGTGACACATGTCATAACGCTATTTGACAATGTGTCCAGGTGGCTCCATACAAGAAGATCAAGAAAGTAGCTTTCATAGATGAAATTCCGAAGTCTGTTGCTGGCAAGATTCTGAGGAAGGATTTAGTGGCACAAAGCAAACAGAACATTAGATCGAAACTGTAATAAAGATGAAAGTTTCACTGTGTAATTACATATGTAATTATGTTGTCCTTATCTGTACAGGATATTAGTGAAGTGTTTAAATATATCAAAGAGTTAATTTCATTTTCGTCCCTATGATTTGTTGAAAATAATCATTACAATCCATTAGTTTAAAAATTGCCAAAACAGTACCAGAACTTAACAGTAAATTGGAGTATTTAGACTAATGGACTGTAATGGTTATTTTCAACAAACCACACAGACGAAAAGCGTAATTTTATATATTGTTTTTTAAATGGGGGTATTTTAGTCTTTTCACCAAAAAATTAACGGTAAATTGGATGGGGTTAATGGAGGTGGACTGTAATTGTTACAAAAAGTGAAAGTGAAAGTGCATGTACCTTTTCAGACAATTTTTAAACTAGTAGATTCTAATGGTTATTTTCAACAAACCACAGGGACGAAAAACGAAATTAACTCTATATCAAATTCTACCAAAAATTGCCATTATTAATTCAATGATAAAAACAACAAAAGAAGATATCTGGATTAACGAACACGTACACTAAAATGTTATCCAAAACAAATCAAACAAGACCTCGAGTTTCAGAACAAGAAGGGTATTATGGTATTACCATTGCAAAAAGAGCCTTTTTTTTAATTTGTAGCAATCAAAATAAAACATAAGCAATATAGGAAACATGATAGAAGGACCAATTTTAAAAAGCATGCTGTTATGTCCCTCTTTAACTCAATGTCCATGAAACTTATCTTCATGAAAGTTGACCGTTTGACTGAATGTTCACGCTCTTGTGTCTCGGGTTATAATTTGAATGTTGAAGGTTGTACCCTATGGAGCCATCCATCTCCATGATCCGCTGTAACTTTGTCTCTGGATAGAAGTATTACTTTCTAGTGCAGATTTCTGTGAGCGGAGTGCTTGAACCTTTTCCTCTATGGATTGCGTTGACGATAGCTTTGTTTGTAGCTCTGAAATTTGTGTCTGAAGGCACACAAAACAAGTATAATGATGTTATATCGCACATCCAGACACCCCCTCATATAAATAAAATCTTTAATTTGAAAAGATATATAGAATTGAAGATAAAAAAGAGAACCTCCAGGTCAGCACATCTAGATTTCTCAGCAGCTAGTTGACCTTGAACCGAGTGCAATTCCTGCAGTAAGTTGAAAAAGAATACGAGTCTTTAACCAACAATTAAAACAATTACCATAAAAATCTGTCAACTGAGCATACCTTTGATAAGTCGGTGTGAGTTTCATTAAGTTCATCAAGCTTTGCCTTCAGAGTTGACTTTTCTGCTTTGACCCATGCGATGGATGATTCCAAAGCCTTTTTTTCTTCTTTAATAGTACCAATTTCAACCGAAAGATTCACCTTAGCTTTTGAATTTTCAACGGCTGGTAAATCTAAGCTTTCAGATTTAGCTAAAGCATATGCAGCAGTTACAGAAGCTGCTGCTGCTGCAGCTGCTGATGACTTAAAAATCTTCGGTTGTTTAGAGTCCTTTGGTTTAGGTTTCATCACATAAACCTAGTAATTTCATTAAAAACAAAGAGACTAAATAAACTACTTTAATAATAAACTTAATGGCTATATCAGAAATTTATAAATGAATTGTTTGTTTTAAGTTTTAACTAGAATAACGATCAACATACCTCGTTGTTGTAATTTCCATTGTAGCCACCAAAAGCAACCAAAAACTGTTCCCCGTTTACTAATGCTGACGATAGTGTAAGACCCTATTTAATAGGAAAAAAAAAGAATTTAGATCTAAAAATAAGGTTGCTTGTTATTGTTATTGTTATTGTTATTGTTATTGTTATTGTTATTCTCTTACTCTTACTCTTACTCTTACTCTTACTCTTACTCTTACTCTTACTCTTACTCTTACTCTTACTCTTTCTTACTCTTACTCTTACTCTTATTATTATTATTATTATTATTATTATTATTATTATTATTATTATTATTATTATTATTATTATTATACAGCAAGAGTAGTAGTGACCTCACTAGCAAGTGGATCGTTCCGTTCTACACTCGTCAAGACAGACAAACCAAGTGTAGACTTATCCAGCACCAGCGTCTCTAAAGCACCTGCAACAAAAGATGATGTCATGGTTTGTTACCGTCTAGTTATTTTATTTTATTTTTCATTTATTACGTACCGCTTTTACTATCCCCACCACCAACTATAAACCACTTTTCATCAATAGAAACACCAGCATGGCCTGCTCTAGGAGACACCAAATTACCTTGAATCTGCGGTTGGGACCATTCTAACTGCAATAAAAGAGACAACTTTCATGCTGAAATACTGTACTAACATTAAACAATTAACTTGTACAGTAGTTTGCTCAAATGGGCACTAAAATCACGGATGGAACATTTTTGGTCCATTAGAAACAACCAACGGCCCATAAAAACTTTCCAGCCCAAACCAATGTTATGTTATTATCCATCCTACCCGACCCAATATACAGCCCAACCCGAGAAAACCCGTCTAACCCGGAACCAAGGTACCCTCTTATGGGTCGGTCCTTTCTGGGTTCTGTCCGGGCCAGTCCAGTCTGTGACCCACGAACACCCTTGGGAGTTGGTGGATAATAAAATTCTTACAAAATAATATTAACATATCTAATACTAACAAATTTGTGTAAGCAAAAAAAAAACACACAGCTTGAATAACAGCATAAGGATTAAGGAAAGATGAGTAATTACCGTCTCCAAATCTAACACGTGCAGATCATTGAAGAAAGTTGAATGAGAACACCCACCGTATATTAGAAAGTAACGGTCTACATGCACTGCAGCCGTATGATCACATCTGGGAGCTGGAGGAGTCTTCCTAGCAGAGAAAAATACAGTGATACAAAAAAAAAACATTTTAATGTACGCACTTAAGCTCATAACCACACATACATACACTATAGCAAAAATATACCAGAGGGTGCATAAATGTTGTACAAATATACTTACGTAGTCTCAGCAACATTCCAGATCATTGTCTCTAGATCAAGGACATTAACGTCATTTAAAAGTCGTCTATGTTTGTCCTCTCCCCCAAACATTATAAGTTTTGAACCAACCAATGTCACAGATTGACCACCACGAGCTACCTAAAAGATGCATCACACGCAAACCAATCACCATGTTGACGGATTTAAAAATAATGTCGTATAACTTCTCACACACACAATCGAAAGGTTCATGAGTTACCGGAATTTTTCCTGTGGCTTCCATAACCCCAGCAACTTGTGACTCAAGATCAATGAAACGCACTGCAAGTTATTATAAATCATAAGGTCCTACAAAATTTATATAGTTCATGTTCGATAGCAAAACCATCGTTCGAAGATTAATACTAACAAACCTGTCACATTATCAGAGGTCTCCTTTGAGAGACCACCAAGGAGTAAGAGTTTGTTTCCACATTTAATCTGCATTAAAAGTTATATTATATCGCGAGATTAAATGACAACTGAAACACATTCCATAGGAAACACTCACCGTATTATGACCAGATGTAGCGGGAAAAACGTCCAACAATCCACCATTTTTTACATTATCATCCTGTGACTGAGTTTTTAATTTAATCGTGGACCAACTTAAATTTCTTAGATCAAGCGCCTGCAACCATAAGTTCATAACAACCCGATGTTTAAAAACTTAGATTCATTATAAAACATGATTACCTTTTCTAACCAGAAATACATTTAAAAGTTGGCATGACGCAATACCTGAACATCAGCTAATTGCCGCCCATTACGACTTCCACCAACAATGTATAGCTTTTCATCTACGATGACTGCACCATGCTACAACACAAGATGAAAAACAAAAGGTAAACCGATATGAGTGTGAGACAGTCAACTGATGCGGTTTCATCACTTAATGAAGAAAAAATATATCTACAAACCTTATAACGGGCTGATGGCCGGGGCCCAGCTATTGGCAGAGCAACCCATCGGTCATACTCCAACTCCGAATGCCAATTGGAATTGTCTGAACCCATACCAACTTTTCCAGATCCCAACTACCTTTGTCAGTTAAGTAATGTGAGAATAGCAGTTCTATGTAACAACTACATCGTGCATCGCAATTCACAATAACATTTAACGAAGTATATTGCAACTAAGCGCGGTATTAATTCATGTAACATTATATACAACCATAATATAGATAACCGGCTCGGCTCGGCTCGGTATGTAAACAAGCCAGGCATGAGCAAAGGTCCGTTCGGTTCAGCTCGGCTCGTAAAAAGCCCTAATTCAAGCCACATTTGAGTTCAAATTCTAGGTTTAATCTCATAAACCAGTACACACTCATCAATTAAACAAACAATCAACAATCAATCCAAATGAACACCGTCACTGCATCAATTAACTAACTAATCAACTAACTAACAGTAATTCAATTCATCACAACTTATAACTCAAACACTACAACTAATTAGCCATAATTAACACTACAAAACTGATATTATCAAAACGAATTTGATAACAACATATACCTGAATGGTTTGAAGATTATCTAAGCTTCCAATTGAGATCGAATTGTCGTCGAGATCCCGATCCAAACGCAGATGAATTAAAATGAGTACGCTTCACCGACAAGAGAGAAACTGCAAAGGTTAAACGTCGTCGTATAGGTCTGGCGAGAAGTTTGGCGTAACGTGTAAGCCGATATGAGAAGTCAAAATGATTACAACTAACCCTTGATCAAGCGGGGTCGTGGGGCACGATGTAGTTTAGATGTTAAGAGTTTAAAGTAGCTCCTACCCTCTCCCCTCTACCTTAGTCTCTGACGGGGAGGACCAACGGAGGACGCCTTTCACTATCATCGGGGCGATGGTGGTAGGCCGGTTAACGTGTCCGGTTATACACGTTTTGCATCCACATAAGTTTTGAAAATGAAGTTTTTTAAGTACGTTATATGCGATTAATTTATATAATTTAGGGATGATTACATGAAGTCAAATTGAAAACTATATAAGTTTTTTTAATTTAACAAGATAAAAGTAAATACACATCCAAGAAAATGTGTGTGTAATCACATTATACATTCAAATGAAAAATGTGACATACTCATGTGCATGTTTTACATGCGGAAGTTAAGAGAGATTATAAATATCAACGATTTAAAATCTCAAAAATCAAAGTGAGATCATACATTCGAGCAATCTGTCAAAGTTAACCGTTGAGAACTATGGTTCCGATGAGGGGTGTGGTGACAAGAGGAAAAGCAACTACACATGTGAGATCGGTGTTCAAGTCGTTCGACTGCTTAGATCATGACTTCATTTGATCAGTTCCATCACTAGGGTTCGGATTAGAGGTTGCATTGTGTATATGAAGGAAAAAAATACAACAAATGATGATGGTTGGATGACGTGTATTATAATATGAATGTTTAATTTACATGATTATGATAATTGCCTATGTATTTTTGTCGATATGATTTCAAATTAATTTAAAAAAAAAAAACTGGACTAAAATACCGTCATATGTTGTAAATGTGGTTAAGAGCGTGAATATCAGTTTTGTGACCAAAGTTGTACTAACTACTACACTTGAGGTGCTGAAACTATCATAGGCTTAGTAAAATTGGCAGTCTAGTGTCAGTATTTGCAAAGCAAATAGCGAAAGCAAGGGTGGGTTTAGTTTGTTTTCAAAACCAAGAGCATTGATATGTTTTCCAACAAAGGAAATGAACTTAAAAGCCAACTAACCATATCTCTACTGAAATGAACTCAAATGGACATAAACTATGATAATCAAATTAGGAAGAAAAAGGTTGTGATTCTATTGCTTTGATGAAATGATTACACTGAGAAATCAAATGAGATAACCTAGAAGAGAGGACGGGAATTCGGAGGTTACAGATTAGGGGTGAGAGAAAGAAGATCACACACACATACATCATATTGTTCCCCTCCATTCTCTATTTCTCGCTTCCTTTATACCATGCACATTTCTTTAACCAGGGACCAATTCCATTCATTTTGTGTTGGGCTGGATAGTTAGGCGGATTCATAACATTGCCTCCTCCTTTAAAATTCACCTTGTCCTCAAGCGGTAAAAGGTGTGATCAACCTAGTATTACAAGTAACTAAACTAGTCTCAGAGAACAGTTGAGAAGGTCCAATGGGTTGTGTAACCGGCTTGCAGAAACAATGCAGACGATGGGGTGCCTAACTATGCGAGTAAAGCATGATGTAATGGATTATGGTGGCTGGTGTCCAAAAGGACTGCAATGTTTGTCAAAGCACGGACCAATGCTACAATTCTAATATAGTGGTTTTGGAAATGAGGTAATGGAATGTCACCCCAATAAGGAAGTGCGCTTAATTCAAGGTAAAACCCATTATTTCATCAAACCATTTGTGCACAAAAGTAGATTCGTCCTAAATATTTGTCTCTTCTGCCCAAAGAACCAAAATGGCCTTGTGTTGGGTTAGTCAGTTTAAGCTCCAATTCATTGGCGAAAATACAATACAGACCATGTTCAAAATAGTTTACCAGCCACTGGGGATAATTAAGCTGATACACATGTAGTGACCCCGTAAACCCTTGTGATTTTCCATTATCACACTCTATAATATAATATCTCTTTCTTTTAAGTTCAGCCTCAACACATGTCATGTAAACCTTGTGAAGAGCTGATGTGATAGTATAGGTGGATAAAGACATTATAAGGTTGTTGCATTTGGTAGTACACCGTGTAGCCTCATTTTAGAGAACAATAATATTGCTTATGTACCCAACCCAATTTCAATGGCTCCAGAAAGATTTGCATTCCATGTGGTTATTATTATTTTTCATGTTTCAGCAACCATTTTCTTGAAAGACTCGGTAGGATATCCATTTCTGAAATACCCACTAAGCAAATTGTACCATTCTTGAAAATGGAATAAGTGAGACATGGTTGCAAAAATCTTAAGAAGTTCATAGATTTCCCATGTTGTAGTTTCACAAGGAACCATGCCATAAGGTGAAGCACAATGAATCAAATATCCACAAAAAATGCCAATAAGAAATTGTAACAAAAGTGGATATTGTGCCCTTGTCACATGAACTAGTGTTGCAACTGCAGTAGTGAGTTGATGAGAGATGTGATACGGTTTTTGACTAGGGTTGATGGGTGGAAATCGTGGAATATCTCGATGTAGTAGAATCAGCAATGGTGGAGATGTGGTGTGAGCCGTAGTAGCTGATCGATAAGAATTATTGAGGAATCGTGGTTGTTTGGTGTTAGCCAATGAAGAAAGCACAAGTATTTTACTTCCTTTCCAACACAACCATGTAGCCCTTACGTTGAAGGTAATCATCCTTATGGTAGTAACTCTCCATACAACGATGAATTTTGTAAAACATGAGCTTTTAGGGAACGACAAATCACATAAGCAGAAAAACATTTTTAACCAAACATCATCGCCTTCATTACAACCCATAATATCATAGGCAAATGAGTAGGAATCTAAGCCTCACGTAATCAGTTTCAGCCCTATTAATTACCTGAACAGTGGGTACATATTGCAACTGGTTAACATTCTTAGGGGAAGAAGACTTTGTAAAAAGGGATTAGGTCGTCAATGAAACTGACCTTTCTATTTTGCATAGTAACTCAGCATCCAAAAACAGTTGGGGAAACCGAACAATGAAACTGGTGATTGTTAACACAAAATCCAAGTATAATATGTGTATGTTCAGGAGAAACATGAACACGGTGTTGCAATGCAGACTTCCAATTTTAAGAATGGTACAAAATCCAAGTATAATATCTGCTCATTACATTACAATTGTTATAATAAAGAAAATATAATTTGGGTAGATCTTGCAATGCAGACTTCCAATTTTAAGGATTTTAACTTTAAGTAATGTAGACTTCCAATGTTAAGGGTTTTAACTTTAAGTGAGTTTTGAACCCATGTATTAGCAAGTACTTTACAGTAGTTGAACGTATAGCTAACTACTAATAGTTTAGAAACATTGTTTGTGATGTTTATAAGTTATTTTTAAAATTTAGTTTGACTTATGTATCTAAACCAATGACATAGTAACGGTCATATGACCGTCTGAACACAACCATCACCACTGTGATACCTGTCACAGCCAAAGTCATATCAACGTTACATACCCCGCTTGCGGCGGTGTATCACGCCATCACTGGCGTGATGGGGCTCATCACGTGAGCGCCCCAACCCCTTTACCAAATTAACCAAGAATGGAACCTAAACCCTTTTTTTAAAGTGAGTTAAAACTAGTACAAAGACTTCTTTTATTTATTTAGAGATAATCCAACGTGTAATTGTAATTTTGGCTAAAAAAATACTGATTTGGCTATGGGTGTGCACAGTTCCGTTCGATTCGGTTTTATGGTAAAAACTGAAATCGAAATGTTCGTTTTTTGAAAAACCACTCAGTTTTGTTTTTTTCAGTTTTTGTTGCTCCCATATTCATTGAATAAGCAATTAATGATTTCAATAAAACAGGTTTAACGAATGTTTCATGCGGAATTAGGAATCAATGTCCAACAATCATGGAGTTACAGAATTTTTATGCGTAACCGAGTAATAAATGTGTTTGTTGGTTAAAATACATAAAAGATCTACCCATATGGGACAATTAAGTTCCAGATTTTGGTAATGGACATATTTTGAACTGTTTGAATGCTTTCTTCAAGTCAGTTGTCTTCCTTTTTCGGTTGTATTTGCTATTTATAGAGAAAGTTCGAGTTCACGGGATCATTAAACAATAGTCTATTGATCTCAATGACTAGTGGGTTAACTTGAACTTTATCCTTTGATGTTTGTACATAAATTGTCAACTTGTGCTTACTTTATCCAGTTGTAACGCCTCGCGTTTCTGTACAAATTTTTACTTTTAGGAAATGCGTAAACGTAATAACTTATAAAATTTTATTATCATTATTATTACTATTTCTTTATTTATTCTTTTATAAAATAATAATAATAATAAAGATAATACTAATAATAATAAATAACACGTTTTTTTATGAAGCTTGTAAATAAAAAACGGAATTCGTAATTGTGACCGGGCCGCTCTGTATCCTAGAAACCAGCTACCGGGCTTTAAGCCCAACACAAACCAACTCACACCCTAAATCTAACCCTAATATATATAACACTATATACACACACACACTAAAAAAGAAAGAAAAAACACTGGCCGCACACCCTCATCCCGGTTCCCCCTCTCTCCCTCCCACATCTCCGATCACCGGAGCAGATTTCCGGCGCCGTTTCGATGGTAAACAACCCTAAACCCTCGCCTCCTTCCCTATAACACCCTCCCTCACATGCGCTCGTCTTCTTCCTCCCTGGTTAAGCAGATTTTGGCGACAAGAGTCTCTCCGGTCGACGCAACGCACACACCGGAAACAAGCAGCCTCACTCTCTCTCATCAAACCTCTCTCTCCCTCTCTCTCGTGTCTGAACGGCGGCTTCGCTGCCGACGACCGCCGTCGTTGACGATGGTGATGTTGTCGTTGTTGGTTTTACGACGGCAACAAAGGGGCGATGGCGGTGTCGTGGTGCACGACCCCGCTGACCAAGGTGGTTCCGACAGGAACGATGGTGGTGGTGACCACTGCCGTCGGCGACAGTGATGGTCGACGGCTCAGTTCGGGTCAGTCATCACCAGATCAACACGGTCGTCTCAGCTCAGGTACGTGTCATGGATTACTCAGTTAAGATTCGAGTTTGTTTCCGATCGGGTTCGTCTCAGCTCAGTTCAGATCTGGTTCGGTTAGAGTTTTGGCTCAGATGCGGTTCGAGTCAACCCAAGTCAACTGGGCAGTCTCGTGTCGTGTCAACGTCAGTCAATAGCAGACTTGGTTCGGTTTCGGTTCGAGTCAAATCTGGTCAACTGTGGTCAAACCAGTCAGATTCGATGTTCGGTAAATTCTAACGCCTTGAAGCTTATCATATTACCATTGTTAATGTTATTTTAATCGCAAATCGACTTTACGTATCATGTAACAAAATATATGTAACATTTATGACAAAACGGGTTTCGAAACCCGGCCCAAATTATCGATTGCAATGTATTATTTATGTCAAATGATCTTATTGATTTTATTTTAAATCATTAGAATATATATGTATATGTAATAATAATAACAAAGGGTTAGAATAATCTTAATAAAATAAATAATCAACTAAATATTAAATTGATTAGTAAATAATTTATCTTAAAATAATTAAAATAAATAAAAAGAGGAGAAACCGGGGTTCGAACCCGGGATTCCCGTGTTTCCACACACACCAAACACCACTGCAATGCACGCGCATTTGTGTTTTGAATGAAAGCATTTAATTATTATATTGAAGTCTGCTCAAAACCTGCGAATTCAAATAATCAGATCCGTAACCGCCAACGGTTTCTTTGGGCAATCTTCTTCATCCGTTTTCGAATTATCAGTCATAACCGAAAGCAGCAGCAACGTAATTGAAACGGATTCCAATCATTGAGATTAATATCACTGTTGAAACCGAAATCATCATTGGCCCTGGCACTATATATACAAAGAGATTTCCTCTTAATCAGAACTCGCTCATCTACTCGTTTACCACTCTCTACCTTGGAGGTTTTGCGGATCAACGTGATCGTCGGAAATCTTGATCGGAGCTAACGGAATCCGTCACCGGAAATCGAAGCTGGTCGTTTGTTCGGTAACAATCTTTTACTCATCATTCGTATGTTTTGTGTAAACTCTGATTGATTATAAAACGGATAAAAGTTTCAACCAAGAAGAGTTTACATCGGGTTTAAAATCTGAAAAAAAATATATGAAGAAGATGACTTTATTAAAATGGATAAGTGTAATAAAAATCAGGTTTTAAATTGGGTTAGACACATAGTCCAGTGGTGGACTGTGTGCAACATAAGCCAATCATCGCGGGTTCGAGTTTAATGCATAGCCGGTTTTTGAAAATAAGACTCTTAAATTTCTTTTACTTAAAGGCATCACCACAGAAAGATTATAAGTATAATAAAAATCTTATACTAAACGGGTTAGACACCCAGCCCAACTGGTTGGGCTGGGTGTAACACATGAACGAGGTCGCGAGTTCGAAACCAACCACACGCATCGGTCTGTTAAGTTAAAAAAAATCTTTTTCTAACTTTAATAATTTCTGAATCATTCTAAAGAGTATATAAATATAATTAAAAATGGATTTCTTACGGGTTAGACGCGTAGCTCAGTTGGCAGAGCTGCGTGCACGCAACCGAGAGGTCACGAGTTCGAGCCTCACCGCACGCAACCTAATATCAGTTGAACCGGCCAGGTCCCTGTCAGACCTGACAGGTTTTTATTTTATTTTTTAATAATTTTTTTTATTTTCTTTGAATATTACCTTTGTGTATTTATCAAAATTAATTAAAATTTCTTAAAAAAAATAAATTTTATTAGGTTTTAAAATCCCAAATAGAAAACCACAAACCTAAAAATCTCACAAAAAGTACCAAATTAAAATATTAATTGTCGATTTATCGCGTTATTATTTTTAGGTTAGTATTCGGTTGTCGATCAACTCCTCAATTCGTGCGCATTCGTTATCAAACAAGGAACGCAACCACTGTGAGTGAATCTCTACAAATTTCCCGTTTTAATCACGTTTTGGGGTGTATCATGTGTCGTACTATTCCTTTATTTTATCTAAACACTTGTGCTTATATCATTTTGTGATCAAATGTATATTGGTTGTTGTGTGATTTATATGTGGATTAAATTTATCATTTCAGTGCACGCATTTCATTAGGCCCATCAGTTCCCCGTGGGATACGGGTTGAGCATCAGGTGCCTCATTAGATCGGCTCCGTTTGATTGAGCCTTGATCTCAAATACATCATCATTCATGTCATATATTCATTCAATGTGATTTGTGATTGTTTACATTTATATATATTTGCTCACATGTGATTTATGCACGAATTTTCCTTAATAAATAAAACATGCAATTATGAAAAATGTTTTATCAAGGTTCACTCGCCAACTTTTGTTGACCCAAAATTTCCCCCTGTTTTACACATGATACAGGTGATCCAGTTGAGGAAAGAAACACTTAGGATGGCCTAGAAGAATAAACAAGTTATTGCGTTGGAATAAACATTTAGATTTGGTTTCCTTTGTATTTGTATGAATTTTGTTTATTGGATATTTAAGTTGTAATTTGAATTTAATAAATATGAAACTTCTTAGTAAATATCATGAGCTTTGGTGATAACCCAATCATGCCCCGACTTTTATTCCGCTGCGGGTTCGGGTGTGACAGATTGGTATCAGAGCTTGTGGCTATAGGGATATAGGATTGGTTATTAGACCCTTAGAGCCTATACTATAGTTGATTAAATTTTAATTGTTTATGTGTTACATACAAAATTCATGATGTTTATATGTTTAATGTTTATTTTCACACCCAATATTATGCAAGTACTCTCACAAGTACATGTTAATATGCAATGCTCATCATAGTTCATATCCTCATAACATGTCATATCTATGAAAGCACACACCTCACGATTTCCACGATTTTTACAATGACTTTGTATTTTTCAAATCACATCAAAGTGAGTTTTCACGACGGGCATGTAGTAACTGAAGGGTACGAGTACCGGTAGTCGAAACGTCCTGTCTAGGCTTGGCATTCGTATAAATCCAAAATAAAGGACCAGTTTGCCTACCTGGGGACTAACGATGAGAGTACAAAGGACCTATTAGGCCAAAGCATGCTATACCAAACGTCGTGTGAGCTAACCCCACTTTGAGTTGTCATTGTGTCTACACCTGGACACCCTCCTACCATGCATTTCGCAATCATGTTTTACGATTTTCATTCGGGTGGTGCGAGTGTTAACCCGCCGACACCAATGTGAATCCTACCAAGCCCAATAGTCATGGGGGCCCACATGACTACACAGGCAATGGTATGGGGGACACTTGGAGGCCAAACATGAGCAAACCCAAGACATCCTATGGATGTAGTTAAATTATTTTCAGTTATGATTGTTTTCATTCTTTTTACGACACATGACACCTAGGAAATTCTTAAACTCACAATCTTCCTACATATGTTCCTGTAGATGTCGGCTAGGCAATCACGTGGAGGTAGAAGGTCAGGAAAGTCAAGCGAACGCTTGGCCACGCAAATTGCTAAACAAATGGCCGCAATACTTCCTGACATCGTGCTACAGTTCAACAAGCCCTCACCGCTATGTCACACCCCGACCCGCAACGGAATAAGAGTCGGGGCATAATTGGGTTATCACCAAAGCTCATGATATTTATTAATATGTTTCATATTTATTAAAGTCAAAATTACATTCCAAATAATCCAAACATGTCCATACAATACAAAGAAAAATAACCAAACAAAATAATTCCAAGCTCTAAATCATTTTATTCTTCTAGTCCAATCCTATGTGTTTCTGGCTGCAGCTGGTTCACATGTATCATGTGTAAAAATGGGGGTTTTTGAGTCAACATAAGTTGGCGAGTGAACCTTGTTAGATAAACATTTATTATTGATTTACTTATTTGTTTATCAATGAAAATTTGTGCATAATCATAAATGAGCAAATGTAAATAACCAAGCAGTAGCAATAGCAATCACAACTATAACATCCAATAACATATGATAGCATACATTAACATACCAATATCAAACGATAAATAACACGATCGTATGTTGGCACGCCAGGTTCACGCTCATAATGTAACGGGGAACATGCTCAACGCTCATAATGTAATGGGGAGCGGCGGCCTATGAAATTGCATGTACTGAAATAATAAATTGAATCTAACAATAACCACACAAACAGTTGAAACAAGCTGAATACACAAGTTCATGATATGATGTATGCACAATGATTTAAATATAATATATAGCAAGACACATGATACACCCCAAAACGTGATTAAAACGGGGAATTTGTAAAGATTCACTCACATTGGGTGCGTTTGATTTGAGATGGTGAGATGCGCATGAGTTGGAAGAGCGGGACAACGAGAATTAACTAACCTAAATAATAACGGAAAATATAGTAAATGAGTGGATTTTATTAATAATTTTAATAAGATTTTTAGATATACTTTTGTGAGTTTAAGGCTATTTCCTATCTTTAAAAACATTATTTTTAAGTATTTTTAATTGATTTTTAAATTAAATTAAATAAATAAAATAATAAAAATATGTTGACTTTTTGCGACCGTTGACTGTTTGACTTGTTGACCGATTTATTGTGTAATTGTATTGCGCTGGGTGAGCCTCGAACCCGAGACCTCCCGTACGCGTGCACGCAGCTTTACCAACTGAGCTACGTGTCTAACCTGAAATAATTCTGTTTTTATTTATACTTATATATTAATTCAATTTATCCAAAATTCTTTTAATTTCAAAAACATTTTAATTCATCGAACCGGTGCCACTAACAGGTCTCGAACCCGGGACCTGCGCTTTAACGTTACACACAGTCCACCGCTGGACTGTGTGTCTAACTTGGTTAATATACAAATTTTATTATACCTAACAACTAACGGAGTTAACCCGGTTTAGTTTTAATCAAAAAGGCATTTTATTACATAGAGGGTGCGTGTATCAGGGATCGAACTCGGGACGTATGCGTGTTTTTGTTCGCACACAGTCCACCGCTGGACTGTGTGTCTAACCCGTTCAAAATAACAATTTTAATTATTCTTATAATGTTATCGCAGTTCATCTTCTTCGTTCGTTTTTACAGGCAGTAGATTACACCGTTATATCTTGTTTAGTTCGATTGATAAACATTGTACAAACTAATATGAAATGGCAGAAACGATAATTAGAAGTAAACATACCGATGAACGGTTTATTTCAGAATTCTGGCAAGGTGTCGGTCTCTGTTTTTGTGCACTTCAACTGAACAAGACAATTAACCGTTTTGATTAGCTAATCGTGGAATTGAAGTGATAAACAAACATTAACAGAGTGTTTGAATGTCCTTACCGATTCACAGATGAAAATAGAGATTTCCATAACTTTTCCGGCGAACTGGTATTATTCGATAGTAGCATCTGAATTCGATTTCAAGTGAAAGGTTTGAGTTAGAAATAGCTTAACAATTGTTAGACTACGACGGTATTGAAGGACTTACCGTTTTGAGGAAGAATACGGTTTTCCGGCGAACCTACAGAATTTTCCGGCGAGTAAAATAAACTTCTCCGGTGGACTGTAAAGTGTGCGGAAATGTAATTGGAGGTTTGTGGAATGTTTCTGAGTCGCGAGAAGCTCTTTGATTACAGTAATTCGGATTATTGAGTAGCTTCGGTTATAAAACTCATCATCATCAGAATTCAAGTCTGAATTGATTAGAATTGTCGGTGCATCGGTTATAAACCTGAATTCGCGATTATTCAAACGTTTTAGACGGTTGAATAGCCGATTTCGGTTTTCAGTTGGCGCAACCGGTTCATCTAGGTTTGTATATAAGACTCATTTGTTTCCTAGAGTTAACAGAAAACAAACAAGTGGCGGAGTGGTTATGCGTGTGAGTGTTAAGTCTTTGAAGTTACAACCCGGCTGACCCGGGTTCGAGTCCTGGCTGCCCATTTTTATTTTTAATTGTTTTATTTATATTTTTTTATCAATTATAACTTTTATGGTTTAGTTTGTTTATTAATTATGTATCACTAAAAATTTTTAACTTGATATTCGATTACAAAATGGAGCGGGTTTGGTAAAACCCGTTTTCGACAAATGTTACAGTATCCCCTACTTTTAGGAATTTCGTCCCGAAATTTAAGTAATAGAAGTAGTAGGAAAAAGATGCGGGTATTTTTCACGCATTGAGTCTTCACGTTCCCAAGTAAACTCAGGTCCCCGTTTCGACTCCCAACGTACCCTAACAATTGGAATGCGACTCCGTCGTAGACGTTTCTCCCCGAAGTCCATGATTTCTACTGGTCTTTCAATAAAATGCATAGATTCATCAATCTGAATATCTTCCATAGGAATGTGGAGGTTTTCATCAGCGAGGCACTTCTTCAAGTTAGATACGTGGAATGTGGGATGAATCCTGTTGAGTTCTTCTGGTAGATCAACCTTGTATGCTACGGGTCCTACTCTTTCGAGTATCTTGAAAGGTCCTACATAGCGTGGTGCTAGCTTGCCTTTTTGACCAAAACGAACTACTCCCTTCCACGGTGATACTTTTAGAAGTACATGATCACCAATGTTAAACTCTAAAGGCTTCCGTCTTTTGTCTGCATAACTCTTTTGACGACTCTGAGCCGCTAGAAGATTGTTTCGAATTTGATGGATCTTGTCTGTGGTTTCTTGAATCAATTCTGGACCAGTGATTTGAGCTTCCCCAATTTCGTGCCAACATACTGGAGATCGGCACTTACGACGATATAAGGCTTCAAAAGGTGCCATGCCGATGCTTGAATGATAGCTGTTGTTGTACGAAAATTCGACTAATGGTAGATGAGCGTCCCAATTTCCCTTGAAGGCTATAACACATGCTCGAAGCATATCTTCAAGAGTTTGAATGGTGCGTTCAGATTGACCATCAGTTTGAGGATGATAGGCGGTACTGAGATCTAATCGCGTACCCATAGCGGCTTGTACTGCTTGCCATGTTTGTGAAGTGAAATGACCATCACGATCAGAAATAATGCTTAACGGTACCCCATGTCGGCTTACGATTTCGCTGATATAAATACGAGCAAGCTTTTCGTTCTTGAAATCTTCGCGGATAGGAATAAAGTGAGCTGATTTTGTAAGTCGGTCAATTATTACCCATATAGTGTCATACCCACCAGAAGTGCGAGGTAACCCGGTAATGAAGTCCATGGTTATATTTTCCCACTTCCATACAGGTATTTCAGGTTGGACAAGAAGTCCTGAGGGTCTTTGGTGTTCAGCTTTCACCTTGGAACATGTAAGGCACTTAGAAACAAAAACAGCAATATCCTTTTTCATTCCAGGCCACCAATAGGTATATCGTAGGTCTTGATACATCTTATCGGCTCCTGGGTGTATAGAGTATCGCGTTTTGTGAGCTTCCTTCATAAGAATTTCACGAAGATTGTTGTGGTTAGGAATCCATATACGATCTAGATAGTACAGAATACCGTCAGATTTAGTTTCAATTTTAAGTTCAGCTCCACAGGACATCTCCTTTCGTACATCATCTTCCGTTACTGAAACATGTTGGGCTTCTCGAATTTGATCTTTAATGTCAATTATGATTTGCGAACATAGAAGACGAATGGAGTTCGCATAACCCTTTCGACTAAGTGCATCGGCCACCACATTTGCTTTGCCAGGGTGGTATCGAATTTCACAGTGGTAGTCATTTAGAAGTTCGACCCATCTTCGTTGCCTCATGTTTAACTCCTTTTGATTGAAGATATGTTGAAGACTCTTGTGGTCAGTGTATATTTCACACTTAGTGCCATAGAGATAATGTCTCCATATCTTAAGAGCGAACACAATGGCTCCAAGTTCTAGGTCATGGGTGGTGTAGTTCTTCTCATGCGTCTTGAGTTGTCTCGAGGCATAAGCTATAACTTTTCCTCTTTGCATTAGAACGCAGCCTAATCCTTGCCCTGACGCGTCGCAATAGACCACGAAATCATCACAACCTTCAGGAAGAGTGAGGATTGGTGCATCACAGAGTTTTTGTTTAAGGGTTTGGAAGGCTTCTTCTTGCTTGGGTCCCCATATGAAAGGTTTTCCCTTATGAGTTAAAGCCGTGAGTGGTACAGCAATGCGTGAGAAGTTTGAAATGAATCGACGATAATAACCAGCCAAACCAAGAAAAGATCTTACTTCAGTTGGTGTACGTGGCGCTTGCCATTCTTGTACAGCTTTGATCTTTGAGGGGTCGACATGTATTCCCTTGTCATTGACTACATGTCCGAGGAATTGCACCTCTTTTAACCAGAATTTGCATTTGGAGAATTTGGCGTAAAGCTTTTCATTCTCTAGAAGTGTAAGGATGAGTCGAAGATGACGCTCATGATCAGTTTTAGATTTTGAATAAATAAGAATGTCGTCGATGAAGACTATAACAAATCGATCAAGATAAGGTTTGTAGACTCTGTTCATTAGGTCCATGAAGACTGCTGGAGCGTTGGTTAAACCAAATGGCATGACCATGAATTCATAATGGCCATAACGAGTTCGAAATGCGGTCTTTGGGACGTCTTCTTCATGCACCCTAAGTTGATGATAACCAGATCGAAGGTCGATTTTTGGAAAAGTAGCTGGCACCTTGAAGTTGGTCAAGAAGATCATCAATACGAGGTAAAGGATAGCGATTCTTGATTGTTAATTTGTTGAGCTCTCTGTAGTCGATGCACATACGAAACGATCCATCTTTCTTCTTTACAAAAAGGACAGGTGCACCCCAAGGCGAGGAGCTAGGACGTATGAATCCCTTGTCAGTCAACTCTTGCAGTTGACTGGCTAGCTCTTGCATTTCAGAGGGGGCTAACCTATAAGGAGACTTTGCAACTGGTGTAGCACCAGGTATAAGATCAATACGGAATTCGACTTCTCTAACTGGAGGAAGTCCTGAAATGTCATCAGGAAAAACTTGCGGGAAATCTTTTACTACTGGGATGTCTTCAAGTTTCTTCTCCATGGTTCCCTTGTTGATGATATGAGCTAAAAACGCGACATAATTTTTGCGAATATATTTTTGGGCTTGAAGACAAGACACTAAGCTGAGCCCCTTCGACGAGGTTTCTCCAAAGATTCGAAGAGTCTGACCGTTTGAAAGAGGAATACGTATAAATTTTTCACGACATACAACTTCTGCCTGATGTTGACTGAGCCAGTCCATACCAATTATGATATCAAAACTTCCCAGCTTCATAGGAATAAGGTCGACTGAGAAATCGTGGTCGTTTAAGGTGAGTGTACAGTTGCGTATAATAGAGTTTAATGAAACTGGTTTCCCGTCAGCAACTTATACCGTTATGGATTCCATGAGCTTATCCCGATTTTGGTTTAAGATAGGTTCAAATTCTAAGGACACAAAACTTCTATCCGCACCAGTATCAAATAACATAGATGCATATCTACCATTTATAAGGAACGTACAGTTAACCACATTGCCGTCAGCTCTAGGCTGATTAGCGTTGATATTGAAAGCTCTTCCCCTTGCAGGTGGAGGAGCTTGGTTCGCTTGATTCACCGGGTTGGCTTGGGCCTGAGCATGAATAATGTTTACCAACCTTGGACAAGTGTTTCTGAAATGGCTTGGGTCTCCGCAATTGTAGCAAGCCCGCATAGGTTGACCCATAGGATAATTGGGTTGGTAATATGTTTGGGCTAAATGTTGGGTGGGTGGTAATAGTAGAGGTTGTTGGGCTTGACCCATTATTTGTTGGTGGGTTTGGGTTGAAGGCTGGTGGCGGTTCGTTCACTGAGGCATGCGGCAGGTTTGAACAGTATGACATGCGCGACCACAGCTGGTGCAATGTTGGCAAGGATAATCAGGAGAATGGTGATATTGGCAATGGTTGCATTTTGGTAACGGGCCAGAGTATGGTCTTTTGTATGGTGCAGGTGAAGGAGCGACTTGGGTAATGGGTGCAACAGGAATAGGGGAGTTGGTTTGTGTAACAGCGAAGTTTCTGGTGTTGCGCTTCCTCTTGTTAACAAACTTAGAGGAGGAGATGGAATGGTTTGAAGTTTGACCCTCAACAGGGGCTTTCTTTTTCTCTTCTTTAAACTTCCCGTTGCGAATTCGATTCTCGGTCAGTTCAGTCGCTAGCTCCATAGCAGCTTCAAGTGTTACCGGTGAAATGCTGAGAACTGAATCTTGAATTTTCGAGGGAAGTCCTCGAATATAATGCTCGATCAAACGATAAGTTGGGGTAAACAAATTTGGAACCATTTGGTTCAACTCTAAGAACCTCTTGTTATAGGTGGTTTTTGATCTCTCTGCTTTAAAGAATGAAATTCGTCCTCCAACTTTTTAATTTCACTCCTAGGACAGAAACGCCTAGTCATGATTTCCCTTAATTCCTCCCAAGTTAAGGCCATTGCATCATCAATTCCCCTCTTCCCTTTTTCAGTATTCCACCAAGTGAGAGCTACCCCAAATAGTCTCCCGGTGGCGTATCGAACCTTGCGATCCTCAGGACAATCGCAGTTGAGGAAGGTGTTTTCCATTTCCTCAAACCAATGGAGGAGAGCAGTGACACCTTCGGTCCCTTCAAATTTAGGAGGATCACAAGATTTGAAATGTTTGTATGAGCACTTGCTGGTAGGAGGGTTGCCGATGTTCTGGTCATTCTGTTGGGGAGGATTAGTGGGATTTGTGGCGAGAGCTTGTTGTACTTGGACCACAATGTCCGGCAGTATCGTACCCATTTGTTTCGCGATTTGTGTGGCCAAGCGTTCCTGAGACCTTCCTGATCTTTTACCCCCTCGTTGTTGTCTGGACGACATCTACAGGAACATACATAAGAAGATTGTGAGTTTATGGAGTCTTTTTAGGTGTCATGTGTCTTTAAGAAAAATGAAAATAACATAAATATCAATAATGCAACTACATCCATAGGATGTCTTGGGTTTGCTCATGTTAGGCCTCAAATGTCCCCCATACCTTCACCCGTATAGTCATGTGGGCCCCCATGATTATTGGCTTGGTAGGATTCACATTAGTATTGGTGATTTAACACTCGCATCACCCGAATGCAAACCACAAAATATGTTTACGAGATGTATGGTCGGAATGTGTCCAGGTGTAGACACAATGACAACTCAAAGTGGGGTTAGCTCACACGACGTTTGGTATAGCATGCTTTGGCCTAATAGGTACTTCGTACTCTCATTGTTAGTCCCCAGGTAGGCAAACTGGTCCTTTATTTTGGATTTATACGAATGCCAGCCTAGACAGGACGTTCCGACTACCGGTACTGGTACCCTTCCAGTTACTACATGCCCGTCATGAGAACTCACTTTGATGAGATTTGAAAACACAAAAATCATTGTAAAAGCAAACATGAAAATGATGTGGTGTGTGCTTCCATGGATATGATGTGTTATGAGAATATGATTCATGATAGGCATTATATGATAATATATACTTATGAACATGCTTGCATAACATTGAATGTAACATTTAACATAAAACATATAAACATCATGAAATTTGGCATGTAACACACAAAAATCTTATAAGTTTCTAATCAACTATAGTATAGGCTCTAAGGGTCTAATAACCTATCCTATATCCCTATAGTCATGGCTCTGATACCAATCTGTCACACCCCGACCCACAGCGGAATAAGAGTCGGGGCATAATTGGGTTATCACCAAAGCTCATGATATTTACTAATATGTTTCATATTTATTAAAGTCAAAATTACATTCCAAATAATCCAAACATGTCCATACAATACAAAGAAAAATAACCAAACAAAATAATTCCAAGCTCTAAATCATTTTATTCTTCTAGTCCAATCCTATGTGTTTCTGGCTGCAGCTGGTTCACCTGTATCATGTGTAAAAATGGGGTTTTTGGGTCAACATAAGTTGGCGAGTGAACCTTGTTAGATAAACATTTATTATTGATTTACTTATTAGTTTATCAATGAAAATTTGTGCATAATCATAAATGAGCAAATGTAAATAACCAAGCAGTAGCAATAGCAATCACAACTATAACATACAATAACATATGATAGCATACATTAACATACCAACATCAAACGATAAATAACATGAATGAAACTGTGCGATCAAGGCTCAATCAAACGGAGCCGATCGTATTGCATGTACTGAAAATGATAAATGTCTGTGCGATCAAGGCTCAATCAAACGGAGCCGATCGTATGTTGGCACGCCAGGTTCACGCTCATAATGTAACGGGGAACATGCTCAACGCTCATAATGTAATGGGGAGCGGCGGCCTATGAAATTGCATGTACTGAAATAATAAATTGAATCTAACAATAACCACATAAACAGTTGAAACAAGCTGAATACACAAGTTCATGATATGATGTATGCACAATGATTTAAATATAATATATAGCAAGACACATGATACACCCCAAAACGTGATTAAAACGGGGAATTTGTAAAGATTCACTCACATTGGGTGCGTTTGATTTGAGATGGTGAGATGCGC
Organism: Scalesia atractyloides; assembly: GCA_947069175.1. NCBI lineage: Eukaryota > Viridiplantae > Streptophyta > Magnoliopsida > Asterales > Asteraceae > Scalesia > Scalesia atractyloides. Next base: position 13,853,802 of record CAMTDV010000025.1, on the reverse strand, counting down.
ACGAGTTGGAAGAGCGGGACAACGAGAATTAACTAACCTAAATAATAACGGAAAATATAATAAATGAGTGGATTTTATTAATAATTTTAATAAGATTTTTAGATATATTTTTGTGAGTTTAAGGCTATTTCCTATCTTTAAAAACATTACTTTTAAGTATTTTTAATTGATTTTTAAATTAAATTAAATAAATAAAAATATAAAAATATGTTGACTTTTTGCGACCGTTGACCGTTTGACTTGTTGACCGATTTATTGTGTAATTGTATTGCGCTGGGTGAGGCTCGAACCCGAGACCTCCCGTACGCGTGCACGCAGCTCTACCAACTGAGCTACGTGTCTAACCCGAAATAATTCTGTTTTTAATTATACTTATATATTAATTCAATTTATCCAAAATTCTTTTAATTTCAAAAACATTTTAATTCATCGAACCGGTGCCACTAACAGGTCTCGAACCCGGGACCTGCGCTTTAACATTACACACAGTCCACCGCTGGACTGTGTGTCTAACTTGGTTAATATACAAATTTTATTATACTTAACAACTAACGGAGTTAACCCGGTTCAGTTTTAATCAAAAAGGCATTTTATTACATAGAGGGTGCGTGTATCAGGGATCGAACTCGGGACGTATGCGTGTTTTTGTTCGCACACAGTCCACCGCTGGACTGTGTGTCTAACCCGTTCAAAATAACAATTTTAATTATTCTTATAATGTTATCGCAGTTCATCTTCTTCGTTCGTTTTTACAGGCAGTAGATTACACCATTATATCTTGTTTAGTTCGATTGATAAACATTGTACAAACTAATATGAAATGGCAGAAAGATAATTAGAAGTAAACATACCGATGAACGGTTTATTTCAGAATTCCGGCAAGGTGTCGGTCTCTGTTTTTGTGCACTTCAACTGAACAAGACAATTAACCGTTTTGATTAGCTAATCGTGGAATTGAAGTGATAAACAAACGTTAACAGAGTGTTTGAATGTCCTTACCGATTCACAGATGAAAATAGAGATTTCCAGAACTTTTCCGGCGAACTGGTATTATCCGATAGTAGCGTCTGAATTCGATTTCAAGTGAAAGGTTTGAGTTAGAAATAGCTTAACAATTGTTAGACTACGACGGTATTGAAGGACTTACCGTTTTGAGGAAGAATACGGTTTTCCGGCGAACCTGCAGAATTTTCCGACGAGTAAAATAAACTTCTCCGGTGGACTGTAAAGTGTGCGGAAATGTAATTGGAGGTTTGTGGAATGTTTTTGAGTCGCGAGAAGCTCTTTGATTACAGTAATTCGGATTATTGAGTAGCTTCGGTTATAAAACTCATCATCATCAGAATTCAAGTCAATTCAAGTCTGAATTGATTAGAATTGTCGGTGCATCGGTTATAAACCTGAATTCGCGATTATTCAGTCGTTTTAGACGGTTGAATAGCCGATTTCGGTTTTCAGTTGGCGCAACCGGTTCATCTAGGTTTGTATATAAGACTCATTTGTTTCCTAGAGTTAACAGAAAACAAACAAGTGGCAGAGTGGTTATGCATGTGAGTGTTAAGTCTTTGAAGTTACAACCTGGCTGACCCGGGTTCGAGTCCTGGCAGCCCCTTTTTATTTTTAATTGTTTTATTTATATTTTTTATCAATTATAACTTTTATGGTTTAGTTTGTTTATTAATTATGTATCACTAAAAATTAAAATAAGCATAAATAGGCGACGAACATTTATAACTTGATATTCGATTACAAAATGGAGCGGGTTTGGTAAAACCCGTTTTCGACAAATGTTACACGCTAATCCCATCAACCCTCCCAACCAAGAAGACCAAAGCGTCGCCAATCCTCCTCCCAAAACCCCCAAATGCACCTACAAACACTTCAAATACTGCGATTCCCCAAATATGAAGGGACTGAAGGTGTCACCGCTCTCCTTCACTGGTTTGAGGAGAATAAAAACACTTTTCTCAATTGCGACTGTTCCGAGGACCGTAAGGTACGTTACGCGACTGGAAGGTTGTTTGGGGTAGCCCTTACCTGGTGGAACACGGAAAAGGGTAAGCGAGGTGTTGAAGATGCCATGGCCTTAACATGGGAAGAGTTAAGGGAAATCATGACGAGACGCTTCTGTCCAAGAAGCGAAATCAAAAAGCTAGAAGACGAGTTTCACGCATTGAAACAAAAGGAAGGAGACCACACTTCATACAATAAGAGATTTCTCGAATTGAACCAGATGATCCCCAATTTGTTCACCCCCTTATACCGCTTAGTCGAACACTACATTCGAGGCCTCCCCTCGAAAATCCAAGATTCAGTTTTAAGCACTTCGCCTGCAACACTTGAAGCCGCAATGGAGTTAGCTACGGAACTCACTGAAAATCGCATTCGAAACGGGAGAGGAGAAGAAGAAAACACCGATTGAGCCCCCAATTCCAAACCACGCAGGTTCATCCTCGAAGTTTGCTGGTAAGAGGAAGCGAAACGGCAAGACTTTGCCGTCACCCAAACCAACCCTCCCATCACTGCCGCACCAATCACTCAAGTTGCCCCTCCAGCCGCACCATTCAAAATGCCATACACTAGCCCACACCCAAAGTGTAACCGTTGTCAATACCATCATCCTCCTGAAAACCCCTGCCAACATTGCACCAGCTGTGGTCGTGCGGGTCACACCATCCAAACCTGCCGTACCCTTCAGCGATTAAACCGCAGTCAACCTCCAACCCAAACCCAAAATCAAATGGTGGGCCAAGCCCAACAACCCTTACTTCTACCACCTGCACAACACGCAGCCCAACCTTACTACCAACCCAACTACCCCATGATGCAACCCATGCGAGCCTGTTTCAATTGTGGGGACCCAAACCACTTCAGGAACACTTGTCCACGCCTAGTGAACATCATTCATGCCCAAGTTCAAGCAAACCCGGTAAACCAAGCTAACCAAGCTCCTCCACCTGCCAGAGGAAGAGCTTTCAATATCAATGCCAACCAAGCCAGGGCTGACAACAATGTGGTCAACGGTACGTCTCTCATCAACGGTAGTTATGCATCCATATTATTCGATACTGGTGCGGACAAGAGTTTTGTGTCTTTAGAATTCGAATCTATCCTCAATCAAACGGAGCCGATCGTATTGCATGAACTGGAAATGTAAATTGAACTGTGCGATCAAGGCTCAATCAAACGGAGCCGATCGTATTGCATGTACTGAAATGTAAAATGAACTGTGCGATCAAGGCTCAATCAAACGGAGCCGATCGTATTGCATGAACTGAAATGTAAATTGAAATGACCGATCAAGGCTCAATCAAACGGAGCCGATCGTTGCGGGCACGCCAAGTTCAACCACATAATAAAATGGGGAACAAGCTCAAACCTCATAAATGGGGGAGCTGCGGCCTCGGCAAATGCATGTACTGAAATAATAATTTGCATCCAATAATAACTACTTAACAGCAACAAACTAAATACACATGTCATGATATGATGTATGCACAATAGTTTAGTTATAATATGTATATAAACAAAGACACATGATACACACCCAAAAACGTGATTAAAACGGGGAATTTGAAAGGTTCACTCACCTTGAGTGCGTTGAATTGGAGATGGTGAGATGCGCACGATTTAGATGAGCGAGTCGACGAGGAATACTAACCTAAATAATAATGGAAAAATATATTAAATGGGTGGATGTTATTAAGGATTTTAATGAAATTTTTAGGTATATTTTTGTGAGTTTATGGCTATTTTCTATCTTTAAAAATGTTATTTTTAAGTATTTTTAATTGATTTTTAAATTAAATTAAATAAATAAATATATAAAAAAAAATTATTTTTTTAGTGTTGACCGTTGACCGTTGACCGGTTCGGTCAGCGGATAATCCTGCGCCGGGTGGGATTCGAACCGGCGACCTTCCGTTCGCGTGCACGTAGCTCTACCAACTGAGCTACGTGTCTAACCCGTTATAAACTCGTTTCTAATTATATTTATATACTTATTTGAATTAACCGAATATTCCTTTATTTGCAAAAACGTTTTAATTCAATTTGACCGGTGCTCGTGACGAGATTCGAACGCGCGACGTGAAGTTCATGATGCACACAGTCCACCGCTGGACTGTGTGTCTAACCCAGTTATATTCTTGGTTTTTATTATACTTAACATCTATCCGTTTTAACACGGTTTAGTTCATGATCAAAAAGGCATGTTATTACACAAGGCGTGCGCGTAGCAAGGATCGAACTCGGGACGTGTGTGTGAAATTTGCACACAGTCCACCGCTGGACTGTGTGTCTAACCCGTTTATAATCCGGATTTTAATTACTCTTATGACATTACTGAATTCATCTTCTTCATTACGAACACAGACCTTAATCAAACATCCGATTCGTGATTAATCTAGTTAATAAACATGATGTCTAGCTTGAATGTACTAAACCGAACCGTTTGGGGAAAGAAGATACCGAACAGGTTGTCTTCTTCAGAGAGTCCGGCGAGAACTTGTCGGCTCTGTTTTTGAACCTTCGGCTGAGAGGATCTATCAACAGATTTAAGAGATTAGATATGAAATTGAACTAGTGAGTATTGATTATCAGTACGTTGGAAGGTGCATACCGATAACTAACGAGTTTCCGGCAATTCCAGAAATTTTCCGGCGAACACAGAAAATCCAGCAAAGTCGTCTGTGGTTGATTTTGAATGATGGGTTAATGTTAGTAAAGTTCTAACAATAGATTGAAATCGTAAAGGAGGAGTATTTTACCGGTTTGTGTTGAATATGGTTTTCCGGCGACTTTTGCAGAGAATTCCGGCGAACTGTTTTAGGTGCTCAGATGATTTGAAAATGAGACGAAAAAGAAGTGGAGTATTGTTGTGATGGTTCTGAATTGCGAGATTGATCTGAAGCTTGAGTTAAATCAGAGCTTTGATGAATTTTCGGTTTCAAAAGCCGAAATGATAAGTCTTAAAGTTTCAATCAATTTTAACTTGATTAGAAACCGTAATACATCGGTTATAAGCTGAACCAAATGAATTCACAACGATTTGGCGATTGGTTTGCCGATTACCGTTATTCAGATGGCATCATCGGTTAAGTTGAGTTTGTGTATAAGATCCAATTGTTTTCCTAGTGTTAACAGAAAACACATTGTGGCGGAGTGGTTTAGGGAAAGAAGGTTAAGTTGTTTTAAAGGCTTGGCTGACCCGGGTTCGAGTCCCGGCAGCTTCACATATTTTTTATTTGTTTTATTTTAACTTTTTATCAAATATAATTTTTATAGTTTAGTTTATTTATTAATTATGTAACATTTTAACTCGAAATAATCATAAATAATTAACGCAACTTTCATAACTTGGTACTTGATTACAAAACGGAGCGGGTTTTGGAGACCCGATTTTTACAAATGTTACATCCTCGACCAACCTCGTGTTAATCTCATTAAATCTCTAACGGTGGAAGTTGCTGACGGAAAACCCATTTCATTAAATTCTATTATACGCGATTGTACCCTCACTCTAAACAATCACGATTTCTCAATTGACCTCATTCCTAAGAAGTTGGGAAGTTTCGATGTTATAATCGGTATGGACTGGCTCAGCCAGCATCACGCTGAAGTGGTGTGTCACGAAAAATTCATTCGTATTCCTCTCGCAGACGGTCAGACACTACGTATCTTTGGGGAAACCCCTTCGAAAGGACTCAAATTGATGTCCTGCCTTCAAGCTCGAAGTTATCTTCGCAAGAACTACGTCGCATTTCTAGCCCACGTCGTCAAGAAGGGAGACAAGGAGAGGAAACTCGAAGATATTCCAATTGTGAGGGAATTCCCGCAAGTTTTTCCCGACAACGTTTCAGGACTTCCTCCTGTGAGAGAAGTCGAATTTCGAATCGTTCTTGTGCCCGGCGCTACACCGGTCGCAAAATCTCCTTATAGGTTAGCCCCATCCGAGATGCAAGAGTTGGCCAGTCAACTGCAAGAGTTGACCGACAAAGGATTTATACGTCCTAGCTCGTCGCCTTGGGGTGCACCTGTTCTTTTTGTGAAGAAGAAAGATGGAACGTTTCGCATGTGTATTGATTATAGAGAACTCAACAAGTTGACGGTTAAGAATCGCTATCCACTGCCTCGCATTGATGACCTTCTAGACCAACTTCAAGGCGCCACCTGTTTTTCCAAAATCGATCTTCGTTCTGGTTATCATCAGCTTAGAGTGCGCGAAGAAGATATCCCAAAAACCGCCTTCCGAACTCGCTATGGTCATTACGAGTTCATGGTTATGCCCTTCGGTTTAACCAACGCCCCCGCTGTCTTCATGGATTTAATGAATAGGGTATGCAAACCCTACCTCGACCGTTTCGTCATAGTCTTCATCGACGACATTCTTATCTACTCCAAGTCAAAATCCGATCATGAGCGACACCTTCGACACATACTTACCCTCTTAAGGACTGAAAAGCTTTACGTTAAGTTCTCAAAATGCGAATTCTGGTTAGAAGAAGTACAATTCCTTGGTCATGTCGTCAATACAAAGGGATTCATGTCGATCCTTCAAAAATCAAGGCAGTACAGGAATGGCAAGCGCCACGTACCCCTACCGAAGTTAGGTCATTTCTTGGCTTGGCTGGTTACTACCGACGCTTCATTGCCAATTTTTCCCGTATCGCCGTACCACTCACGGCCTTGACTCATAAAGGAAAACCCTTCATTTGGGGACCTAAGCAAGAGGAGGCCTTCCAAACTTTAAAGCAAAAGCTTTGTGACACACCTATCCTTACACTCCCTGAGGGTTGCGATGACTTTGTGGTATATTGCGACGCATCAGGGCAAGGGCTAGGCTGTGTATTGATGCAAAGAGGAAAAGTGATAGCCTATGCCTCTAGGCAACTCAAAGTTCATGAAAAGAATTACACCACTCACGACCTGGAACTTGGAGCCGTTGTGTTCGCTCTCAAGATATGGAGACATTACCTCTACGGTACCAAGTGTGAAATATACACTGACCACAAGAGTCTCCAACATATCTTCAACCAGAAAGAGTTGAATATGAGGCAACGAAGATGGGTCGAACTTCTCAACGACTACGACTGTGAAATTCGGTACCATCCTGGCAAGGCAAACGTGGTGGCCGATGCGCTCAGTCGAAAAGGTTATGCGAACTCTATTCGTCTTCTATGTTCGCAAATCATAACCGACATCAAAGATCAAATTCGGGCAGCTCAACATGTTTCTGTAACAGAAAATGACGTACGCAATGAGCTGTCATGTGGAGCTGAACTCAAAATTGAAACCAAATCTGATGGTATTCAATACTATTTAAACCGCATATGGAATCCTGATCGCGATAACCTTCGTGATTTCCTCATGAATGAGGCACACAAAACACGATATTCTGTACACCCAGGAGCCGATAAGATGTATCAAGACCTACGATACACCTACTGGTGGCCTGGCATGAAAAAGGACATCGCTGTTTTTGTTTCCAAGTGCCTTACTTGTTCCATAGTGAAAGCTGAACATCAAAGACCTTCAGGACTTCTAGTCCAACCCGAAAAACCTGTATGGAAGTGGGAAAACATAACCATGAACTTCGTTACCGGGTTACCTGGCACCTCCAGTGGGTATGACACCATATGGGTAATCATTGATCGTCTTACAAAATCATCTCATTTCATTCCGATTCGCGAGGACTTCAAGAACGAGAAGTTAGCTCGAATCTACATCAACGAGATCGTAAGCCGTCATGGTACCGTTAAGCATCATTTCAGACCGTGATGGTCGTTTCACTTCACGAACATGGCAAGCCGTACAAACCTCTTTGGGTACACGGTTAGATCTCAGTACCGCATTTCACCCTCAAACTGATGGTCAGTCTGAACGCACCATCCAAACTCTTGAAGACATGCTTCGAGCATGTGTCATAGACTTCAAAGGAAACTGGGATGCTCATCTACCGTTAGTCGAGTTTTCGTACAACAATAGCTACCATTCAAGTATCGGCATGGCTCCTTTCGAGGCTTTATACGGTCGTAAATGCCGATCCCCAGTATGCTGGCACGAAATTGGTGAAACGCAAATCACCGGACCTGAATTAATTCAAGAAACAACCGACAAAATCCTTCAAATTCGAAACAATCTTCTAGCGGCTCAAAGTCGTCAAAAAAGTTATGCTGACAAACGGCGAAAGCCCTTGGAGTTTGACATTGGTGATCAAGTACTTTTAAAAGTATCACCGTGGAAGGGAGTGTTTCGTTATGGCCAGAAGGGCAAGCTAGCACTACGCTACGTAGGACCTTTCAAGATACTTGAAAGAGTAGGTCCTGTAGCATACAAGCTTGACCTACCAGAAGAGCTTAACAGAATTCATCCCACATTCCACGTATCAAACTTGAAAAAGTGCATCGCCGATGAAAACCTCCATATTCCTCTAGAAGACATTCAAGTCGATGAATCGATGCACTTCGTTGAAAGACCAGGGGAAATCATGGATTTCGGTGAGAAGCGTTTAAGGCGAAGTCATATTCCAATGGTCAGGGTACGTTGGGAGTCAAAGCGAGGACCCGAGTTTACTTGGGAACGTGAAGACTCAATGCGCGAAAAATACCCGCATCTTTTTCCAGTTGTAACCATTACCTAAATTTCGGGACGAAATTTCTAAAAGTAGGGGATACTGTAACATTTGTGACAAAACGGGTTTCGAAACCCCGCCCTAAATTATCGATCGCAATGTATTATTTATGTCAAATGATCTTATTGATTTCATTTTAAATCATTAGAATATATATGTATATGTAATAATAATAACAAAGGGTTAGAATAATCTTAATAAAATAAATAATCAACTAAATATTAAATTGATTAGTAAATAATTTATCTTAAAATAATTAAAATAATTAAAATAAATAAAAAGAGGAGAAACCGGGGTTCGAACCCGGGACTCCCGTGTTTCCACACACACCAAACACCACTGCACTGCACGCGCATTTGTGTTTTGAATGAAAGCATTTAATTATTATATTGAAGTCTGCTCAAAACCTGCGAATTCAAATAATCAGATCCGTAACCGCCAATGGTTTCTTTGGGCAATCTTCTTCATCCGTTTTCGAATTATCAGTCATAACCGAAAGCGGCAGCAACGTAATTGAAACGGATTCCAATCATTGAGATTAATATCACTGTTGAAACCGAAATCATCATTGGCCCTGGCACTATATATACAAAGCGATTTCCTCTTAATCAGAACTCGCTCATCTACTCGTTTACCACTCTCTACCTCGGAGGTTTTGCGGATCAACGTGATCGTCGGAAATCTTGATCGGAGCTAACGGAATCCGTCACCGGAAATCGAAGTTGGTCGTTTATTCGGTAACAATTTTTACTCATCATTCGTATGTTTTGTGTAAACTCTGATTGATCATAAAATGGATAAAAGTTTCAACCAAGAAGAGTTTACATCGGGTTTAAAATGTGAAAAAAAATATATGAAGAAGATGACTTTATTAAAATGGATAAGTGTAATAAAAATCAGGTTTTAAATTGGGTTAGACACATAGTCCAGTGGTTGACTGTGTGCAACACAAGCCAATCATCGCGGGTTCGAGTTTAATGCATAGCCGGTTTTTGAAAATAAAACTCCTAAATTTCTTTTACTTAAAGGCATCACCACAGAAAGATTATAAGTATACTAAAAATCTTATACTAAACGGGTTAGACACCCAGCCCAACTGGTTGGGCTGGGTGTAACACATGAACGAGGTCGCGAGTTCGAAACCAACCACACGCATCGGTCTGTTAAGTTAAAAAAAATCTTTTTCTAACTTTAATAATTTCTGAATCATTCTAAAGAGTATATAAATATAATTAAAAATGGATTTCTTACGGGTTAGACGCGTAGCTCAGTTGGCAGAGCTGCGTGCACGCAACCGAGAGGTCACGAGTTCGAGCCTCACCGCACGCAGCCTAATATCAGTTGAACCGGTCAGGTCCCAGTCAGACCTGACAGGTTTTTATTTCATTTTTTAATAATTTTTTTTATTTCTTTGAATATTACCTTTGTGTATTTATCAAAATTAATTAAAATTTCTTAAAAAAAAATAAGTTTTATTAGGTTTTAAAATCCCAAATAGAAAACCACAAACCTAAAAATCTCACAAAAAGTACCAAATTAAAATATTAATTGTCGATTTATCGCGTTATTATTTTTAGGTTAGTATTCGGTTGTCGATCAACTCCTCAATTCGTGCGCATTCGTTATCAAACAAGGAACGCAACCACTGTGAGTGAATCTCTACAAATTCCCCGTTTTAATCACGTTTTGGGGTGTATCATGTGTCGTACTATTCCTTTATTTTATCTAAACACTTGTGCTTATATCATTTTGTGATCAAATGTGTATTGGTTGTTGTGTGATTTATATGTGGATTAAATTTATCATTTCAGAGCACGCATTTCATTAGGCCCATCAGTTCCCCGTCGGATACGGGTGGAGCATCATGTGCCTCATTAGATCGGCTCCGTTTGATTGAGCCTTGATCTCAAATACATCATCATTCATGTCAAATATTCATTCAATGTGATTTGTGATTGTTTACATTTATATATATTTGCTCATATGTGATTTATGCACGAATTTTCCTTAATAAATAAAACATGCAATTATGAAAAATGTTTTATCAAGGTTCACTCGCCAACTTTTGTTGACCCAAATTTCCCCTGTTTTACACATGATACAGGTGATCCAGTTGAGGAAAGAAACACTTAGGATGGCCTAGAAGAATAAACAAGTTATTGCGTTGGAATAAACATTTAGATTTGGTTTCCTTTGTATTTGTATGAAATTTGTTTATTGGATATTTAAGTTGTAATTTGAATTTAATAAATATGAAACTTCTTAGTAAATATCATGAGCTTTGGTGATAACCCAATCATGCCCCGACTTTTATTCCGCTGCGGGTCGGGGTGTGACAGTATACATATATAAGTTATATCGACACGTTTTGTTATTGTTTATATAATTACTGTTTTGGTTCATAAGACATTCATTACCTGAACCATACACTAATCGTGTCTTCATAACTCGTATAGATGAATATATATTGTTTCGCATATTGTTGTTGAGTTTTGGAAATATAATCGACACATTGTTTGTCAGGATCATCCAAAAACAGTGGAAACTCTGCCCGTTTTTCGTTAGAATCCTCAAAATAAAACGCGCTAAATAATAAAACAAGTCTATCGGGTCCGATGAACTTTTAATAATATATATATATATATATTTATTTACATATGTATATATGTATGTGTGTATATATATATATATAAAAGTATAATTATTCTAAAACACATTTCATTGCTTACGTGTACTCATGTATGATGACCCCGGCATCCGCCGTCAACTCTTCCACTCCTCGCGGACGTTCCAAGGGAAGCTTTGCTAAAAGGTGAGCATACTCGACCCCTTTTTTACACTTTAACGCATTTTGGGGTGCAACATGTAAAAATTACAAAATTTATTTTTAACAAGATTAAATGTGTTCCCAATACCAAACGGGTTTACGCTTATGTGAATTATATGTGTTAGATTAAACTCGTTTACACATGCTACTTGTTACGTTTGAGTTGTTTATGCTTATTAGTTTATAATTTGTATTCTCATGACATTGTTATGATTATGATACTATGCATGCTAGTTAAGGAATTCAATTATATACTATTATTATGTGAGAGTCGTCTACATATATATGCGATTCAGCTTTATTATACTCCGTCATGATTGAAATAAACTCTTACACTTAGATTTTATTTTCAAACTTGTATGCTCGCCAATACTTTTGTATTGGTCTACGCTTTTATACATGTTGCAGGAAAGCTGATGATGCTAGAAATCGAGTAGGATTGCCTAGATACACACTTAAAACTTTAAATGTTTATTGTACTGTATCTTATTTCAAACATGTATTTCGTTTCAATATCTTGTATTAAATCGTTATCAATGAAATGAAATTATATTTGTTACGTGTCGTGATTTAAATTTTGTATTATTTGATTTAAACTATGTAAAAAAGGAAATTATTAAACACTTGACACAATTAGCGTTATGAAGCCTCTTGCAATCTGGTATTCGTCTCATCCCGATGTTTCCGCCATCGGTTGGGGTGTGACACCAGTTCTAGAAGACATTCACTTGGAGTCTTCCATTACCAGTGAAGCTCCACATGTACAGATGTTGTTCTCTCCTTTAATCACGTATTTTGGGTAGCCGACTTTACCTTTTGTGCTACAGCTACTTACTGTTGATAATTAGTTGGGTCGTCTGGTCTTTAATTCAGTCGTCTCTGTAGTTTTGCTGAAGTTCTTCATATGAAGTTTTCTCCAATTATTTGTAGGTTGGTGAAAACTTAAGTTGTAGTTGTAAATACTTCAGCTGCAACTAGACGCTTCAATATTACTGAATTCAGCAGGACTCGTTCTTTTATTAGCTGTAAACGATCTTCTTGGAGATTTCTTTTCAATACTTAACATGAAATGGACTAATAGTTTTAGCAACGATGTATTTTGATTTTTTTTTTTTTTTTTTTTTTGGTTTTTGGAACAAATTTACCTAAAATTCAAAAATAAAAAGTATAATCCAAGATTTAAGCATCTTTCTTAGATGTTTATTATTAAGTTATTATATTTAACCTTTTTGATTAATATTGTTCACATAAACCTAACATTCTGATCTATTTTTATGTGTTTCTCCAAAGTTTTTATTATAAGATTTTTTATAATACTTTGTAAATCATTTAATTTATTATTCTTGTGCGCAATGAATAAATCATTTTAAAAGATAAACAAACATGTTAATGTTTTTATTATAAATAGTTAACATTCAAGAATAGAATTAATAATTCCTAAAGCAATATATAACAAACATTAAAAAAATAATTTTTTTGGTTATTCGGTTTGGTTCAGTTTTTATAAAATGCAAAATCATAACTGAACCATAGATTTCGGTTTTCTGTGTGGTTTGGTATTTTTTAGTTCGGTTAAATTGGTTTTCTACTCACCCATAGATTTGGCCTCAGACTATTGAAATGACAGTTTGGTGAATTAACTGGCCAAATTTTCTAAAACATTTTCCAAATTATCAGATATGACTCCATAAATGTGATTCAACCTAAAATCCATATAGAATATGATCAAATATAACTCTAAACAATGTGTTGTGATTATGATGCATAAGATAATGTTTTATTTTTGTTGTCGTTGTTGATATAGTTTACCATTCTGTAAGGGTATGATTGATACTATCATTGTGTTCAATTTTGTTTGTCGTCAGTTATTTCTTTGAATGTTGTTATTTGTTTCATGGGTCTAAACGTTTGATATGCTTGTGATATAGGTATTTAGGAATGATTAAGATGTGCATGTGTTTTCGTTAATTTTATAAGTTAGTGCTATTGATAATAGATGTGTAGCTTGATGGATGTGGTCATTTGTGATGTACTAATTCTACTCGTTGATGTTTTGGTGTATATTTGTTTATGCAAGTTAACAACCAAAGTTGTAGACTTTTATTCTATTCATAATCTTACAGACGCAATGCCAAGTAGGTAAATGTATACCGGTATCCTGATGAACTGAACTGATATCGATATCGAGTTTGGTATAAGGTGTTATCAGAATCGGTACCAGGATGGCATGATCGGGTATTATCGGAACTTGCACTGATATTCGTTTTCATAAACATGTGTTGATATCTTTTTGGGCATATTACGACTTTATATTTTTATATCTCCTTCTTTTGCTATACCGAGTGGTGCTACCATAACAAAGCTAAGAAATACTGATCAAAATCAAAATTCCACCAAATCACGCAGTGTAATCTTAGTGATTATTGACATACTATTATTAGAACATTTTTGCTCATAGAGGTGCTCTACTCAATGCTTAGGGTTTTTCTCAAAAGTTTTAATAATATATATATATATATATATTTATTTACATATGTATATATGTATGTGTGTATATATATATATATAAAAGTATAATTATTCTAAAACACATTTCATTGCTTACGTGTACTCATGTATGATGACCCCGGCATCCGCCGTCAACTCTTCCACTCCTCGCGGACGTTCCAAGGGAAGCTTTGCTAAAAGGTGAGCATACTCGACCCCTTTTTTACACTTTAACGCATTTTGGGGTGCAACATGTATAAATTACAAAATTTATTTTTAACAAGATTAAATGTGTTCCCAATACCAAATGGGTTTACGCTTATGTGAATTATATGTGTTAGATTAAACTCGTTTATACATGCTACTTGTTACGTTTGAGTTGTTAATGCTTATTAGTTTTAATTTGTATTCTCATGACATTGTTATGATTATGATACTATGCATGCTAGTTAAGGAATTCAATTATATGCTATTATTATGTGAGAGTCGTCTACATATATATGCGATTCAGCTTTATTATACTCCCGTCATGATTGAAATAAACTCTTACACTTAGATTTTATTTTCAAACTTGTATGCTCGCCAATACTTTTGTATTGATCTACGCTTTTATACATGTTGCAGGAAAGCTGATGATGCAAGAAATCGAGTAGGATTGCCTTGATACACACTTAAAACTTTAAATGTTTATTGTACTGTATCTTATTTCAAACATGTATTTCGTTTCAATATCTTGTATTAAATCGTTATCAATGAAATGAAATTATATTTGTTACATGTCGTGATTTAAATTTTGTATTATTTGATTTAAACTATGTAAAAAAGGAAATTATTAAACACTTGACACAATTAGCGTTATGAAGCCTCTTGCAATCTGGTTTTCGTCTCATCCCGATGTTTCCGCCATCGGTTGGGGTGTGACAGATTGGTATCAGAGCCATAACTATAGGGAATTAGGTAGAATTGCAATGTTCGACCTAGTCTATAGTTTAAGTACCATTCTTTTGACCATTCGTGATACTTGTCTAAATGTTATTCTTTCTATCATGCTTCTCCCTCTTTTGATCCTAAAACTTACAATATGTCTTTCCTAAGACATGAAACACAACACACGCTTTTGAGTATATTCTTGTTCCACAATCGAAATAACTCATCAATACAGGGGTGATTCCCGCCATTGGTGACGAGTTTCAATCCGCTTTACATGTTATTTCGCACGAAATTCACCATCAAGTCAGGAGTGATATCCATATCTTGATGGGAGTTTCATTTCATAATCTAGTGGATCCTTATTGACGATTCGAGATTATATCTTGATACGTTCAATAAACCACAATTTGGGGACGAAATTGTCAAGCCAGGATTGACATCCACACCTTGATGACTGCTTCCGCTCCTCAATTTTCAATCTCGCCAAAGTTTCATATGTTTCGATCAAATTAGGGATATGTATTAACTGGAAGGGTAATATACTGTTAATCGCTTGGCGACGAGAGTATTATACCTATTAGGCCAAATCATGTCTCCCTAATTCGAAAGGACTTACGAGTCACATTGGAATAGTCGAAGTTTCTAAAACCCGAAACACTCCAACATTTTATCAAGCCTCTCTTTTACGCTATCTTAAATTTTATGCAATATGAATCTTATTCTTTCATTTTATTTCAATGTCACATTATACTAGAATCAAATTTATACACAACACACTTCTCAATTATACTAAATCTATTACACAACGATTCTATAGGTACATACTAAACATTTTATTAGATTTGGGATTACTGGAACATTTTATATGATAAACTCGTTATAACACCACACCTTAACATGTATAGCGCTTGCGTAGTGTTATAAGAGTAGCGCCCGCCCGTATTCTTGAGGTCATGTTAAGTAAACTATTTCATACCAAGTAAACTATTTTACACTATGTTTCGACAATATTGACTAGTCAACATTGCGTACACGATGGTTTGACTTGTTTATTCACATGTTTATGTGGTAGACTCGTCATTAACTTTGATCAAGCCACACCTTAACATGTATAGAACTTGTGTAGCGCTATAGGAGTGACGCCCGCCCGTATTCTTGATGTCATGTTAAGTAAACTATTTTACACCCTCTTCGTTTTAATGATGATGGGTAGTCTACATTGCGGTACACGATGGTTTGACCTGTTTATTCACACACACTTACACTTATACTCATACTTATACAGTATACTCTCTCATACTTAAATACAATTATACTTGAGACTCTATGTATGCTATCAATCCCACTCGTAATACGCTAATAAACCCTGATCGTGACACGGGACGTAACATGGCATCGATTAGCGAAACTGACGTAATATGGTATGAACATGGTGGATACGCCGCTGGTACTTCCTATATATAAGTGTTAATACCATATTGCTAAGATTTCATAAAACGTGCCATGAGAAATTCGGTGTTTCATTGTTATGTTTAATACAAACTTTAAACACTCACCACTTAATTCTCGGTTAAACCCACATACTTCGAAATGCCATTACCTCTTTCCTAAAGACTTCATCTTGAAAGAATTTCGGGACGAAAGGGGAGACTGTAACGCCTCGCGTTTCTGTACAAATTTTTACTTTTAGGAAATGCGTAAACGTAATAACTTATTAAATTTTATTATCATTATTATTACTATTTCTTTATTATTCTTTTATAAAATAATAATAATAATAAAGATAATAGTAATAATAATAAAAAAATAACACGTTTTTTTTTTGTGAAGCTTGTAAATAAAAAACGGAATTCGCAATTGTGACCGGGCCGCTCTGTATCCTAGAAACCAGCTACCGGGCTTTAAGCCCAACACAAACCAACTCACACCCTAAATCTAACCCTAATATATATAACACTATATACAAACACACACCAAAAAAAAAACACTGGCCGCACACCCTCATCCCGGTTCCCCCTCTTTCCCTCCCACATCTCCGATCACCGGAGCAGATTTCCGGCGCCGTTTCGATGGTAAACAACCCTAAACCCTCGCCTCCTTCCCTATAACACCCTCCCTCACATGTGCTCGTCTTCTTCCTCCCCGGTTAAGCAGATTTTGGAGACAAGAGTCTCTCCGGTCGACGCAACGCACACACCGGAAACAAGCAGCCTCTCTCTCTCATCGAACTCTCTCTCTCCTCTCTCTCTCTGTGTCTGAACGGCGGCTTCGCTGCCGACGACCGCCGTCGTTGACGATGGTGATGTTGTCGTTGTTGGTTTTACGACGGCAACAAAGGGGCGATGGCGATGTCGTGGTGCACGACTTTACGTATCATGTAACAAAATATATATATATAAGTTATATCGACACGTTTTGTTATTGTTTATATAATTATTGTTTTGGTTCATAAGACATTAATTACCTGAACCATACACTAATCGTGTCTTCATAACTCGTATAGATGAATATATATTGTTTCGCATATTGTTGTTGATTTTGGAAATATAATCGACACATTGTTTGTTGGGATCATCCAAAAACAGTGGAAACTCTGCCCGTTTTTCGTTAGAATCCTCAAAATAAAACGCGCTAAATAATAAAACAAGTCTATCAGGTCCGATGAACTTTTAATAATATATATATATTTACATATGTATATATGTATGTGTGTATATATATATATATAAAAGTATAATTATTCTAAAACACATTTCATTGCTTACGTGTACTCATGTGTAACATCCGTCAAAAAACGGATTTACCAAACCCGCTCCGTTTACCAACCGAACAGTCAGTTAAAATTTTCGTTGCGAATTAAATGCCCAAAATAATTTTAAACGATACATAATCAATTATTATACAGGAATATATAATTAGTTTTTGAAAAACTGTTAAAAATCGCAAAATAAAAATATTTTGGTTCTGCCGGGTTTCGAACCCGGGTCAGTAACCGGTTCACAAACAAACTTAACACACGCGCACAAACCACTGCGCCACTAATGTTCCTTGTGAAATATTGAAATCATTTAATTCATATCATGACTTTCTGAATTCAAAACCGGCGCCCAAAAGTTCAGTCGTCGGAAATCCCGGCAATCTCGCAAGTTTTAACGAGAACTTCCGTTATAACGTATACATTTACTAAGACATCGGTATAACCGACGTCTGAGTCCGCGACCAAAGTTATAACCGCCGGAGAAATTTAAACCAATGAATCCAGTTGGAAATCGGGCCAAATACATCGACGATTTGCCCTATAAAAACCACCTCGAACCTCTGCAAACACTTTCGCTCAAAACCACACCCTTTCTTGGCGAAAACTCTCTCGCCGGAATTTTTCTGTTTGTCGCCGGAAAACCGGGTTCTCCATTTCCGAGCCTTATTGAACCCCCTAAGCTTATACCGAAGTCACCCATACCTTTTTCAAGCTTTCTGGAGACTCGCTGCTGCAAGACACTCGTCGCCGGAGCCTATTGCTGTCGCCGGAGTTCTGCCGGAAAACAGAGGAAGACAGTCGGTATACCTCTTCGCCTAATTTCTTTTTCTTTTCACCTATATCTCACCGTAATGAACTGAAACACGCTAAGAAACCGATTAAAACATTGAACCCGTCAGTTATCGATTCTGGTTAAAACTCAACGAAGAAGATGAAGTTCGGTATCATACAAGTATAATTAAAATCAACTTATTAATCGGGTTAGACACACAGTCCAGCGGTGGACTGTGTGCACATTAAACGCAAAGGTCTCGAGTTCGAATCTTGTTTCCACACACGCTGCCTTAATAAAAATTTCTTTTTTTTGTTAACTGAACCGGATTCATTTTATGTATATGTTAAGTATATTAATAACCGGAATAATAACCAAGTTAGACACACAGTCCAGTGGTGGACTGTGTGTATGTTTAATCACGGGACGCGAGTTCGAGTCCGGTCTTCTGCACCGACTCGGACAATTATCTATCTTTTTATTTAAGGCAGAAAAAGAAATGTTCAGTTTGTATTTAAGTATAATAAAAATCGGATTATATAACATGTTAAACACACAGTCCAGCGGTGGACTGTGTGTTAGTTTAAGCCACAGGTCCCGGGTTCGAGACCTGTGGAGCGCACCGTCCGAATCAAATTAAATCGTTTTTAAATAAAAGGATTTTCTGTTTAAATTAATTAATATATAAATATAATTAAAAACAGATATATGACGGGTTAGACACGTAGCTCAGTTGGTAGAGCTGCGTGCACGCGTACGGGAGGTCTCGGGTTCGAGCCTCACCCAGCGCACTTATATTCGCATACGAACCGGTCAACGGTCAGTCAACGGTCAACCGGTCAAAGTCAACGGTCACTGTAGCAAAAAAATCAAATTTTTTTATTATTTTTATTTAATTATTTTAATTAAAAATCAATTAAAAATACTTAAAAATAACATTTTTAAGGTTAGAAAATAGCCTTAAACTCACAAAAATACACCCAACAATCCTACTAAAATAGATTAATAAAATCCGTTTACTTACCAAACCATAATGCGATTTATCTAGGTTAATCTCACTCGTGGTTAAAACCACTTCGCGTGCATTCAACATCATCAACCGAACGCACCCACTGTGAGTGAATCTTACAACTCCCCCTTTTAAATTACACGTTTTGGGGTGTGTCATGTGTCATAAAAATAATTAACTAGTTTATTTAAACTTGTGCCATACCATATCGTGATCTAAATTTAGATTGTTTATATTGTTGTGATTACTTATTTCATTTTGTCAAAGTATATGGAATTCATTCATTAAGCCCATCAGTTCCTCGTGGGAGACGAGTAGAACAACGCGTGCCTCAAAACCAATTCATTATTGTTCATGTGTGTATCATTGAGTTTATATTGTTTGTGGTTGTGTCATTCATATTATCATGTTTATGCAATTCATTCATTAGGCCAATCAGTTCCTCGTGAGAGACGAGTAGAGCAACGCGTGCCTCTAAATGTTCCATTATTGTTCATGTGTGCTTTATTTAATATCCAATGATTGTTGAATAAGATTGCATCTATTTTTTACTCATGTTGGTTGTGCACATATTTCATAATCAGTTTAAATAATCTTGTTCAAATGTTTTCCATAGGATTCACTCGCCAACTTTATGTTGATCCAAAACCTTTTTACACATGATACAGGTGAACAGGTTGAAGCAAAGAAAACATAGGAAATGCCTTAGAAGAGAACAAAGATGCTTAGATTGATAGCTAGAACATGTTGTAACATTTATTGTAAATTTCCATTAAATTGTATTTAATGAATATGAAACGCATAATAAATGTCATGAGCTTTGATGATAACCCAATCATGCTCCGATCACCTTTTCCGCTGCGGGTCGGGGTGTGACATCATGTATGATGACCCCGGCATCCGCCGTCAACTCTTCCACTCCTCGCGGACGTTCCAAGGGAAGCTTTGCTAAAAGGTGAGCATACTCGACCCCTTTTTTACACTTTAACGCATTTTGGGGTGCAACATGTATAAATTACAAAATTTATTTTTAACAAGATTAAATGTGTTCCCAATACCAAACGGGTTTACGCTTATGTGAATTATATGTGTTAGATTAAACTCGTTTACACATGCTACTTGTTACGTTTGAGTTGTTTATGCTTATTAGTTTATAATTTGTATTCTCATGACATTGTTATGATTATGATACTATGCATGCTAGTTAAGGAATTCAATTATATACTATTATTATATGAGAGTCGTCTACATATATATGCGATTCAGCTTTATTATACTCCCGTCATGATTGAAATAAACTCTTACACTTAGATTTTATTTTCAAACTTGTATGCTCGCCAATACTTTTGTATTGGTCTACGCTTTTATACATGTTGCAGGAAAGCTGATGATGCTAGAAATCGAGTAGGATTGCCTAGATACACACTTAAAACTTTAAATGTTTATTGTACTGTATCTTATTTCAAACATGTATTTCGTTTCAATATCTTGTATTAAATCGTTATCAATGAAATGAAATTATATTTGTTACGTGTCGTGATTTAAATTTTGTATTATTTGATTTAAACTATGTAAAAAAGGAAATTATTAAACACTTGACACAATTAGCGTTATGAAGCCTCTTGCAATCTGGTATTCGTCTCATCCCGATGTTTCCGCCATCGGTTGGGGTGTGACACCAGTTCTAGAAGACATTCACTTGGAGTCTTCCATTACCAGTGAAGCTCCACATGTACAGATGTTGTTCTCTCCTTTAATCACGTATTTTGGGTAGCCGACTTTACCTTTTGTGCTACAGCTACTTACTGTTGATAATTAGTTGGGTCGTCTGGTCTTTAATTCAGTCGTCTCTGTAGTTTTGCTGAAGTTCTTCATATGAAGTTTTCTCCAATTATTTGTAGGTTGGTGAAAACTTAAGTTGTAGTTGTAAATACTTCAGCTGCAACTAGACGCTTCAATATTACTGAATTCAGCAGGACTCGTTCTTTTATTAGCTGTAAACGATCTTCTTGGAGATTTCTTTTCAATACTTAACATGAAATGGACTAATAGTTTTAGCAACGATGTATTTTGATTTTTTTTTTTTTTTTTTTTTTGGTTTTTGGAACAAATTTACCTAAAATTCAAAAATAAAAAGTATAATCCAAGATTTAAGCATCTTTCTTAGATGTTTATTATTAAGTTATTATATTTAACCTTTTTGATTAATATTGTTCACATAAACCTAACATTCTGATCTATTTTTATGTGTTTCTCCAAAGTTTTTATTATAAGATTTTTTATAATACTTTGTAAATCATTTAATTTATTATTCTTGTGCGCAATGAATAAATCATTTTAAAAGATAAACAAACATGTTAATGTTTTTATTATAAATAGTTAACATTCAAGAATAGAATTAATAATTCCTAAAGCAATATATAACAAACATTAAAAAAATAATTTTTTTGGTTATTCGGTTTGGTTCAGTTTTTATAAAATGCAAAATCATAACTGAACCATAGATTTCGGTTTTCTGTGTGGTTTGGTATTTTTTAGTTCGGTTAAATTGGTTTTCTACTCACCCATAGATTTGGCCTCAGACTATTGAAATGACAGTTTGGTGAATTAACTGGCCAAATTTTCTAAAACATTTTCCAAATTATCAGATATGACTCCATAAATGTGATTCAACCTAAAATCCATATAGAATATGATCAAATATAACTCTAAACAATGTGTTGTGATTATGATGCATAAGATAATGTTTTATTTTTGTTGTCGTTGTTGATATAGTTTACCATTCTGTAAGGGTATGATTGATACTATCATTGTGTTCAATTTTGTTTGTCGTCAGTTATTTCTTTGAATGTTGTTATTTGTTTCATGGGTCTAAACGTTTGATATGCTTGTGATATAGGTATTTAGGAATGATTAAGATGTGCATGTGTTTTCGTTAATTTTATAAGTTAGTGCTATTGATAATAGATGTGTAGCTTGATGGATGTGGTCATTTGTGATGTACTAATTCTACTCGTTGATGTTTTGGTGTATATTTGTTTATGCAAGTTAACAACCAAAGTTGTAGACTTTTATTCTATTCATAATCTTACAGACGCAATGCCAAGTAGGTAAATGTATACCGGTATCCTGATGAACTGAACTGATATCGATATCGAGTTTGGTATAAGGTGTTATCAGAATCGGTACCAGGATGGCATGATCGGGTATTATCGGAACTTGCACTGATATTCGTTTTCATAAACATGTGTTGATATCTTTTTGGGCATATTACGACTTTATATTTTTATATCTCCTTCTTTTGCTATACCGAGTGGTGCTACCATAACAAAGCTAAGAAATACTGATCAAAATCAAAATTCCACCAAATCACGCAGTGTAATCTTAGTGATTATTGACATACTATTATTAGAACATTTTTGCTCATAGAGGTGCTCTACTCAATGCTTAGGGTTTTTCTCAAAAGTTTTTTTTTGATATTACACTTTTAACCAAAAACTATTTGAATTTTTTACTTTTAACCCAAAAGTTTCATCTTTTGCAATTTAAGTCACAATTTTTTACTTTCAAACTTTCCCCTATACTTTTCATATTTTGCAATTTTTCGTTTTTACGTTTCGTTCAAAATTTTGCGAGTTAACACGGTATAACGTGTGTGTGTGGTTTAACGTTTTTTACATTTCGTTTTACGCTTCGTTCTCAATTTTGTGAGTTACCAAGACACAACCTGCGTGTGGTTCAACATTTTTACATCGTCTATTTTTTCTCATCTAAGTTGTTCGTTGCAACGCGCGGATCCTAAATCAGCATAGTTATTATTTTCCATGTTTTACGTTTCGATCTAATTTCTTCATATTAACACGTTACAACTTGAGTGTTGGTGGATTTTGATGATAATATGGTATTAGTGTTATTTGACACGGTTTTACGCTAACACAAAGATAGCTTAATACTAGTTTATTATAAAGGTATGCATCATATAATCGCTCCTCACTATTTTCTCTGACTTCAAACTCATTAAAGAATCAAAAGACAAATATCCCAATATTATTTTAATATATGCATGTCGCTCGAACTAAATAACCTTTTTCTAGTTTTCTTCAAATAATATAATTTTTAATTTCTAAACGAATCTTTACAAAAATAGTATTGAAGACATGGGGCCATGGTGTTTATGTTTTTTAATATGCGAGTAATGAAAACAAATAGATGACATGAAATAACAACTCATATTGTTAAAAATAGTACTAAAACGTCCATTGTGGCCTTGTCGGTGAAATTTCTTTTATAGTTAAAAAGATGTTTAGCCCAACGGTATCAAATTATTGCATTGTTATCCATCTCTTAACTAATAAAAGTTTTGTTCTATTTACATACAAGTGGTGTAGATTTTTATAGTAATGTGGTTTCCGTTATTAATTAACTATATTACAGTTATAAACTTTTGTGAACACTACATTGGCTTTTTTTTAGACTTTTTCTGTTTTTATATTTTGTGTACTTTTTATCCCTCAACTTTTAGCATTAACACTTACAACTTCTTAACTTTCTAAAGATTTGGTAATTGAGTTTTACATGTTTATTTTTATATACGTATTAGTATAAATTTAAGTTGATTTACGCTTCGACGTAAAATTTTCCTGGAAATGAGTTGTGCCAAATATAACATGTTCTTATGACATTTTCAGTTGGTCTACATTTTGACATAAATTGTTTTTTTCCAGAAATAAATCTAGTCAAATATAATATATTTTCATGCTTATTTTTATGTACACGTTTACAATTGGTATACGTTTTGACGTAAAATTTATTCAGAAACAAGCCAGCCAAATATAATACGTTTTCATTAAACTGTATAAATTCAAACCACTTTACATTTTCATTTAAATTTTGTTAAAAATTTGGGTTGACTCTACAACCCACTGGTTAAATTAAAAAACTTATAAAGATCTTGATATGATTTTTATAAGAATATTTTTTATTATATTTGACTGAGCAGTAAATCGTAGGTCTTCCAAAATTCAAAAGAAACGACAAACAATCTATATCTATATATAAATAAAATATATAAAAAAACAGGGCACGAAACATCCACCACCATGTTTTCCCCTTTCTCTCTCCCTCTGTAAACAACTGTGTGAAAACAAAACAAAAGGGTTTCACTTTCAATCACAATCAAACTTCAAACACCATGAAGGAGATGATGAAGCACAAGATGATGAACAGGTTTCACCGCCGCAATTATTCCTCTTCTTCCTCTCTTGATTTCAAATCAGGTGAAAAACTCGATTTCAAGTTCTCCAGTCTTCAAGCTCTTCAGGTCCCAATCTCCTCTCTCTCTCTCTCTATATATATATATACATATATATGTATGTATAGTTCTTATTTGATAATTAAGTAGAGGAGTGTTAGTTTATTTTGTAGAGACGGTAGTGTTTAGCAAGTTTTATAGGATTGAGAAATAAGATTAATGATAGTATTGTAATCATTTTGTTTTGTTTGTGTGTTAGCTTGCAACTTAAGTGACTAAATAAAATATTGGAAAGAAATAGAGGATAATTGTGTATAGGCACCAAATATTCGCAAGGTTACATTCTATGAAGTTAATGCGGTAAAATATCGGATATCGGTCAAGGACTGATATTTGAGATATAGGTTATCTCGGTGAGATATCGGTAGTTTTAATATAATGCAAAATTTATATATATAGCAATTTAACACTAATAATTAAGTGATATATCGGTCAAATATCGGTGATATATCAGTTATATCGGTCAATATCACCGATAATATTGGTACCCATATTTGACACTGATATTTTACTAGAGGACCGATATATCACCGATATTAACTGCATAGGTTACATTAAGCCATCTAGATTATTAATTTGGTGAAAATTATAAAAATTGATTAAAAAAGAATTCCCTAACTTTAAAGGTTTTGCTATGTTTAGAGTTGTAAATTAACAAAAATGCCTATGGTTTTACTCAAAATAATCAAAATTTGATTGATTGACGAAACGGTAACCGTATTAATACTTTAATAGTCTCTAAATGTGGGCAATTTTCGTAATTTTACGGTTTTTCAACAAGTTTTTTTTGGCGGAATTGGCATGAACAAAACCATAGTGATAGTTTTTTTTTCGGTCGAATTGGCGTGAACAATACCATATTGATACTTTAATGGTCCGTTTGGATATTTGTGTGGCCGCGTAACCTTTCAAATACTCGGTTTGGCTATGTAATAAATTATCCCTTTTATAACTAAACAAACCTAATTTGGTATATTGTTTTAAATTGTGTAGAAGAAAAGGCTACTGATTGTGTACATGTCACAGTTCATATTTTATAACCACATAGGATTATAATTTCGGTTAATGCTAAATCTTTTAGCAAAAGAATCTTTACTATTTGAGAAAATAATTATTTAGATACTTTACGGTTACAGGAACAAATTTTCAGTTAATATGATGAATGAAGGGTGCAACTGTGCAAGTAGTTAAAACCAGCCCATGTTAGATTTAAAGTAGCTATCTTTTTTAGTTGTAACCACTATTTCTTGTTTGTTAAGAATTCATAAATGTATCATATATTGATTGTTTGTATAACATGGTTACATATGGGCTCTATGTATAGAGTTTAATATTACACATAAAAACCTTCTACAATATGATAAATATAGTTAAATACATATTAGTCTAATATATAGTTATATACGCAGGTACCCGCAGGATGGGATAAGCTTACATTGTCTCTCATATCCGTAGAAACAGATAAAACCGTTACCAAAACAGGTAAAGCATCTGTATATAACGGAAACTGTCGATGGACAGAAAGCTTATCAGAATCCATTTGGATCTCTCAAGATGACTCATCAAAAGAGCTTCAACAATGCCTTTATAAACTTCTAATTTCAAAGGTATATCTCTACATGTTGAACTCACATTTATTATTTATTAATTATTTCTAATAGTTTTCTTTTCGCAGGGATCAACTAGATCGGGCATCCTTGGAGAGGTTACCGTTAATTTGTCTAATTATTTTAGTTCTGAAACATCTCTTCCTGTTGCACTACCGCTAAAAAAGTGTGATCACGGAACCATCTTACAGGCGAGTTGATACTCTAATCCTCACTAGCATTATTAAGTTACTATCATCATTATTAATATTAATATTATTATTATGATTAACGTATATAGTAAAACCTCAAGAAGTTAATATTGTTCTGACTATGAAAAGTTATTAGATAAGAGAGGTATTAGTTGATCAATCAATTAATAAAGTTATTACAAATGTGGATTTTATTCGCATAAAACTTGCTGGATTAGTAAGCTTAGTAAGCTTCATGAGTACAACACCGGAATATTTGAATGCAATAAGAATAGTTAGACACGAGCTCGATGTAGATCTAAGTTTTAAGAAAATAAAATCACAGCAGAATCATGTTTTGCTAAATTTTCCCAGAAATTTATATTTTTGAAAAATTATTAATTTATAATATGGATGGGATTGTGGATTATAGGGGTGTGCACGGTTTGGTTTGGTTTTCGGTTTTTGGAAACCGTTTGGTTTTTTTGGTTTTAGCAACGGTTCGGTTCTGTTTTTCGGTTTTTGGAACAAAATTACTTAAGATTCAAAAATAAATTTGAAGATCATTTAATTTTTATATTAAATTTTGTTATTTTTGTAGGCAATAGATAAATCATTTCAATTATAAATAAACATATTAATGTTTTTTTAATTATAAATACTTAACATTTAAGAATAAAATTAATAATTTCTAGTTCTACTAGCATGGACTGGGCTTACTATTGTAACTTATCGGTTCGGTTTTTTTCGGTTATTCAAAATGATTATCCAAAAACCGAACCGAAATTTCCAGTTATTAAAAATCCGAAAACCAAGCCGTATTTTTTTATTTCGGTTTGGTTATTTCGATTATGGTTTGGTTATTTCGGTTTTCTGCTCACCCCTGGATTTATACAAGGATCATATTAGTAGGATAATGTATCTGTATATGCTATAGAACTATGGCTTCTCTAGTATTAGTTTGTAATTTTTTAAAATTAGACCTTTATTATGAGACGAAGTCCTGTGTTTGCTCTCTCAGAAGGAAGAATTTGGATTATCTGTTTGCAGGTGGCTATTCAGTGCTTAAATCCTCGAGCAAATTTGAGGTTTGTTTTCAAACAAAGTTTATAAAGATTAATGTTTTCTCTTCCGATCATCGCAAAGGTTGTAAGTCGTAACATGCTGCACGTTTCTTGAAAACAGATCCAAAGACTCCAATTCCGTTGCAGAAGATGTTAATTCAGAATATAGTGATTTAGATAACATGTCAGACGCACCACACAGTACAAACAATAATAACGTTGGATCTTCATCGACCGATAGCGTTGTGGATGCATCTCCTGCAAGAGCACTTGGTAGCAGGGTATTTTTCACAACTTTAATTGAAAGGTTTTAGTTAATGATTCAGTTATTGCTCACACTTAGACACTGTTAATCATGTAACGTATCAATTTTTAATTAAATAAACTATAGCAATACTATCAAATTAAAGAGAATAAAATACTCGTTTTTATGCTATAATTTCTTTAAAAAAATATTAGCGTACCAAAAAAGTTATGACCGTTCTAAAATCGTGGGGGTAGTTTGTTATTTCTAAGGGGATAAAGTGTAACTACTAACTAATTATATATGATTTTGTTAAAGATGAGGGATTAAAATGTAATTAAGAACAGGGGATTAAAGTGTAATTAGTGTTTGAAAGACTGATTTACGCTCACTTCAGGTTGTACTTTATGCATTAAAGCAAAAAAAAGTTCTTAACTTTTAGGTATCTTAAAATGTTCTTGTGTTATGCATTATATATAGTATAGATATAGATATGAAAATGTGCAAGCTTTAGTTTTTTGCAATCATGATATCACGTAATTTTATTTCCGTTACAGGCAACAAGTTCATCGACAGTGAGATCATATCATAGTTTCGATTCGATGGATGATTCTTTTGGGAGGGAAAGTTCTCTTAGTAACCTAAGTGGAGTTACGGTTGATCTAATCGGAAGACCAGAGTCAACCGGTTTGGTCAACGTTTACGATTCTCCTAAATCAAATCGCTCCGGAAAGAATCTTCTAAATCAAAGACAAGATTCAGGAAAAGCTTCACACATTCCCGCATCACCGTTACGAACCTTTCATTCATCATCCGAATTTGTTCTAGAAGCTGACGCGTCTACACCAGAAGAACTCCGCGCAGAAGCACGATCATGGGAAAGAAACGCTAGAAAATTAAAAGTCGATCTTGATTTATCAAGAAACGAAACTATTAATCAAACGAAGCATCTTGAAAATGTGACGATGGAGCTTTCTGCATTGCAAAAAGAATGTAACGGGTTGAAAGATGAAATCAAACATCTGAAAATTCTGTTAGGTGAATCAGCAGTTAAAGAACGTGATGCCGTTAATCTAAAACATCAGGTTCAAGATAATAAGGATATCCAGGTAAAACTCGAAGAAGAAATAAAATTTCAGAAAATTTTGAACGATGATTTGGCTTTACAGTTGAGCAAAACTCAAGAATCGAATCTCGAGCTTGTTTCGGTTCTTCAGGAACTAGAAGAAACGATAGAAAAACAGAGAATGGAGATCGGGAGTCGTGAATCGCCCGAACAACAACTGGCAGGTGACAGCTGGAACTCAGACGTCGAATTGCAGAAATATCGAGAATCGCAAAAACGATTGGAAGATACGATCTTGAATCTCGAGAAGACTCTAGAAGAGAAAAGTCAAACTCTAGTGGATAATGAGTCAAAATGGCGACACGAATTACGCTTGAAAGACGAAGAAATAAATAATTTAAAAGCAAAGTTATCGGAAGCTGTTGCCGTACCGGTTCTGAACGAAACCGAGTCATGGGAAACCGAGTCACGCACGATAGAAACTCGGGATCTTGATGAAGAAGTCAAAGCGTTGAGGGAGAAGGTTCTAGAACTTGAGAGGGATTGTAACGAGCTTACTGATGAAAATCTCGATCTCCTTTATAAGCTCAAAGAATCAAATAACGATCTTTCAACCGATGGCGGTTCTGTTACTTCTGTTCAGTTGTCGGATCTGAAACTAGTAAACAATCGATTGGAAGAAAGTTTGAAAGTTATGCAGAAAGAATTAGACGATACAAAGGATTCGCATATTTCGGGCACGAAGATTCTCGAAAAGAAAATACTGGAGTTAGAGACGCATAATCACGAATTAGAGATGCAATTAGCGGAATTGGAAGAAGAGAATCTACATTTATCGGGGCGCATAGCGGGACTAGAACCGCAATTAAGATATTTAACTGATGATCGGGAATCGAGCCGTTTAGAAGCAGAGCATTCGGAATCTCAAGTTTGGAAATTACAATCGGAAATTGAAAAATTGGAAAGTGAATTAGAAAGTACGAAAGTTGATATGCGACAGAAAGTGCAGGACATGCAGAAACGGTGGTTAGAAGCGCAAGAAGAATGCGATTATTTACGAAAAGCAAATCCGAAACTAGAATCGACTACCGAAAATCTCATGGAAGAATGCAGTTTGCTTCAGAAGTCGAATAGTGAATTACGCCAGCAAAGATTAGAGTTGAATAATCGGTGCACGATTCTCGAAACAACATTAAAAGAATCACAAGATAATTTTATGAAGTTGTCGAAGAGTTCAGAAGATTTAGAAGAAAAGTTATCGTCGATGATCGATGGGATTGAATTGAAAGAGAAAACGTTCAATTCGGAAATTGATGGTTTACGTCAGAAATATAAAGAACACGCGGAGAAGTGTGTGAATGATGAGAACGTATTGAATAAGATGTATTCGGATAAGGTTGTTGAGGTTGAAAACCTTAAACAAGAAGTAGAACACTTAAATCGACAAATGTCGGCGACTCATGACGAACGGGATAAAATGGCTTCGGAAGCAGTACTCGAAATGCATGTTTTACGTGCGGAGAAGGATAAATTGGTAAATTCGATTGCGGAAGTTGAAGAAAAACTTAGATTGTCTGAGAAGAAGGTTGATACGATCCAGGTTGAATATGAAAAAAAGATTTTAGATCTAATGGTTGAGATCGATTCTTCCAAACAGAACCATGAAGAGCTAGTAACAAACCATGAGAAATTAACGGAATTGTTGGAGAATACAAGGTCTAGTGACGAAAAACTGAAAAACACAGTTGGTGAGTTTTCTGCTAACATTAAATCTTGCGAATACGAAACCATACGAGTTACTGAAGAGAATTCAAGCCTTAAAGACCAATTACAGAGACTTCCAGTATTGCAGGATGAAATTGTGGCGCTTAAGAACGCACTAAACGATATGAAATTCGAAAACGAAAGATTGTCGGCTTCGTTGCAAATGGTATCCGACGATTATCAGCAGTTAAAAGACGAAAATACTTCGTTACTGGAAAAAGTATCGAGCATGCAGAAGTCTATGATTGAATTAGAGGATCATAAACGAAATAAAATTGTTTTGGAAGAAAAGATTTTGAGGCTTCAAGGGGATTTAACTGCTAGAGAAGCGTTAGGTGCACAAGATGCTGAGTTGAAAAACGAAGTTGGGCGTTTAAAGCGGTCAAATAGTCAACTACAGTCGAAAATAAACCGTCTTCAAGAGGAAAAAGACGAATGCCTAAAGAAAACAGAGACTCTCGAGGAGCAAAAGCAAGATTTGAAACCGAATGAACACGAGGCTATATCAACTGGATCAGATAGCACTAGTGTTCATGAGGAAAAGAAGATTACAGAGGTCCTATCATATTCTTTCTTATGTTATTTTTATATTTTTATGTTATTTTTTTTGTGTTTTCATCTTTTATCTCCTGACATCGATTTTTTTTTCACACCATAGGATGCGGAAGTTAATAAGGTTGACTCGAGAATCCAATCATTAGAAGTTGCACTTGCCGAGGCATTGGAGGCTAACGAAATGTATAAACTACAGCTTAAGAGGTTCGTTTATGTTTGTAATGTTAAACAACACTCCACTATATATATGTTAGTAATTGATCTTTTTTCACTCGTATATGCTAATTACTGCTGTTTATTATGAAATTTCAGCTTTGTGTCTGAGGGACCTGCTCGCGAGTCAGACGTTAACAACGAACATAAGAATGAGGTTTCATCGCTAGAGAGGGAGCTAAGTGAACTTCAAGAACGATATCTCCATATGAGCCTTAAATACGCAGAAGTAGAAGCACAACGTGAAGAGCTCGTTTTAAAGCTAAAAGCCGTTGGTCCTGGACGGAGCTGGTTTTCATAAAATGCACCTCAAGTATTCATGAAATCACATTAGTAACTCATGAATGAGGAAGAAAACCGAGCTTATATTGTTGTTAAAGTATGGCAGTGATGCAATACGTGAAACCGGTAGAGTATATAAAAAAACTGGTGAGGTAGATAATTGTGATTTTTTTCTGAAATTTATCCTCTTGAAGAGAAGTTTTATTTCATTTGTAACGCATTGTATGTGTTTGCATTCGTCTTTTACCTTATGCTCGATTTTATGGCAAATGCAACTCGGTTTGAACTCTGTGGTTTGAATCTATGAGACACGTTTTTTTTATAAAACTCGCGGAACATCATTAGAGGTGCACAAAACAAGTTTTTTTAGAACCGAAACCTAAGAACCGGGTCCGGTTTTGGTCAACAAAGTCGACAACCGGTTCCGTGAAATGCAACTCGGTTTGAACTCTGAATCAACTATGAGAATCTGTTTAGTAAATTGCGGGACGTCATTAGAGGTGCACAAAACGGGTTTTTAGAAAATTCGCAGGACGTGATTAGAGGCGCACAAAACAAGTTTTTTTTAGAACCGTGTGTCCGGGTCCAATTTTGGTCAACAAAGTTAACAATCAGTTCTGGGTAAAGTTAACAATTGGTTCCGGGTACGTTCGGGTTTTGACTAGTTTAGCTAGGTTTTTCAGGCTTTGCGGCTGGTTCGGGTCCGGGTTTTGATCGGGTAGAGGTGGAGATGGTTCTGGTTCAATTCCTTTTTCTTCAGCCGAGTCTCGAACTGGTCTGTACCCGCGGTTCGGGTAGGATAGAAACCAGTTCTGGTCAGGTATTCCGGGTTTTATGTGCACCTCTAGATGTCATACATGTCTGTCACCTTTGTTTGCATAGAAATGAAACGTCTTTTTGGAGAGGAGATTTTATATGGATGTATAATTTTGTTCAAAATAATAATCAAATATTTAAAAAAAAATTAATTGTAGAGGTTAATGTGTTTTGACCATCATATTCATATCCCTTCATCAAGAGATGGGATTGTAGAGAAAGCAAATGAACAAGTCCATAACTTCCAAAAAAAGGACAATTCACTAATGATGTTTGCATTTATTTTTAGAGTAAATTGTACAAAACATCCTTTATGTTTCCTCAAACTTGCAGGTTCCAGCCTTAATGTTTAAAAGTTGCTAAAAACAACCTTTAAGTTTATTTTTGTTGCGAGTTCAATCATTTACAGCTAACCATGTTATTTTCTTCAGTTAAGTTCCCTCACATGCATAACATGTGAGGGTATATTCGTCATTTTGGTTGATCTTCCGCTCACTACAATTATATAAAAAAAAAAGAATATTTAAGTTTTAACCTAGTTTAAACAAAGTTTGGTAAAACGTACGCGACTACAAAGGAGCACGATTACCGTTTGATAGTGTTTAAGTCTAACTTGTGGCGTCCTAAGCGTCACCAGTTGCTGGATCCGACTACTGAACACGATGTTACGAAGTTCTCTGATTTGACGGCATCAGAATCCCGTGAGAGGTATCTAGGGTTGAAGAGTCGTTTGTCGTTTCCGTCTGATGCAAATAAGGCGCCGATTCTTCCAACTGATGATAATCCTGAAGAGTTTGATTGGCATGATCAAAATCTGTGTTAATCTTTACAGCTTAGTGGGCTAACTTAACAAGATTCCTATCTTAATTCCGGGTTCGCCGGAGAAGAAGACCGGAAAAGAGGGTGTTTGGTTTTGAAAAGTTTGGTTTTATTGCACATTAGTCCCTGCGGTTAGAATTTTTTTTAAAATAGGTTAAACCTTAAATATTCTTTTTTCTTATAATTGACGTGGGTGGAAGATCAACCAAAATGACGAATATACCCTCACATGTTATGCATGTGAGGGAACTTAACTGAAGAAAATAACGTGGTTAACTGTAAAGGATTGAATGCAACAAAAATAAACTTAAAGGCTGTTTTTAGCAACTTTTAAACATTAAGGCTGGAACCTGCAAATTTGAGAAAACATAAAGGACGTTTTATGCAATTTACTCTTATTTTTAATAATTGTTGATAATGAAAGAAACTTGATAAGGGTAGAATGGTCCACAAACAATAAAAGATTTGATAGGAAAACATGAGCCATGACCTGGAAAATATATTTTGACAACTCTTGCAAGACAGGCAATTGTGAAGCATGTGATGCTATTTCTCAACTACTTTGATAGTGATGCCTTCAATTAAATCAAACACCAGATATGCACAAACAATTAAAATTTAAATTATAAATTTTAATTCCTTGGGAACTTTATTTACGACCAATCGTAACGCACCAATTGTCCTTCGTTTATACAACGCATATCTTTTATCAGAAAATGAAAAACACTATACATATGATTATACGAGACTTTGTGTGAGCGGCAGTAGATGATGGAAATTTTCTACCTCGGCCCGACTTGTAACTTTTTACAATATGGAGTAAGCTCGGATTACCTCAACGATGGGGGCCCGGCACAAGGGACATTTCCCTCCTCCACGAACCAACTCGTTTGCGCACTTTGAGCACGTGCACATGTGGCCACATCTGTACCACATAATAAGATTATGTTAAAAAAAGATGAAGAATTTAAAGCTCACAAGGTGGCATATTGGGTGGTTGTCAAGAATGGATTACCTGTACAGTAGCGAGTCAATCTGACTATCGCAACAGACGCAACACGTTCCCTTTTTGACATGAACCCATTTGCATCCATCTTCAGAAGTTGTTGCATCAACACCTATATGACATTTCACTATATTTAAGTTCCTTTATTCTGTATGCATCTAGTAGAGGTGCTTAACGGGTCAAATAAGCAAAAATAGCTAAAACTGGTCAATCGGAACTAGTCTCGCTGACGTGTACTTTTGGTTCATAAAGCTTCCTAAATCACTTTACTAAAAAAGATCGAATAATTTAGATTTATTAATGAAAGAGTAAAATGCCATTTTCGTCCATGAGGTTTGGTCAGTTTTGCGACTTTCGTCCAAAGGTTTGTTTTTTCGCATCTGGATCCAAAAGGTTTGAAATCTTGCCAATTTCATCCGGCTCGTTAACTCCATCCATTTTTCTTCGTTAAGTCAGAGGTATTTCCGTCTTTTTGTTAACTTTAAGGGCAATTCCATCTAACAGATTCGGTCAGGGATATTTTAAATGCTTGTACATAAAGTGAAAAAGACCGAATGGCCCTTTAAGTTAAAAAAAAGACAGAAATACCCCGTTTATCATGTACCAGCCATTTGACCCGAACTTGTTCAATTTACATATTAGTATTAGCAGTTTATATGTTAACATAACAATATCTACCTTGTCCACCACCCGTCCGATTCAAAGCAGCAGAGACTTCTTGCCTAACCGAACGTTGTAACTCAAGTTGCATATCCATGCAAGCCTCAAGCATCCTCTGCATATGACTCATGCCTTCCTGGAGCCTCGTCATGTCCGCCCTCAAGTCATTAATCATCTCCCATTCCTAATCCACAAATCCCCATTTAAAATTATTATTATTACCTAATCACGAATGAGATCAAAATATAATAAAACGGTATCACATGCTTGACTTACAAGTTCAGAACGATGAATACTGTGACGAGACCAGCTAGAATGTGGGATATCATGGTGCCACATTGGTTGTGGTGGCGGTGCTGGCGGAGATGGTGCGGCTAGTGACGGTCTATCAATGGATTCATGCGGTTCTTGGCCAGCCTCTGGCGATGATGGGGTGGGTAAGTTTCTGTATAGATCCCAATCAACGGGACCGCTACCTTGTCTTTCGACATACGATTGAATTAACTGGTCCAAACTCTCACGGAATCCGCTTCTAAGAAGATTAGAAACACTTCTCCTATAATAAACAACAAAATCAGATAAAAAGAAAAAAAATTAAAGCACAATTTATTATTAATGACTACAAAAATAAAAAAGTTACCTGCTTAAAAGTTCTCTTAATTCCATACTGTACACGTTATCATCTTCCGGTGCGTGAAATCTGTTGGCTCTCCTGGTAGGAACGGTTTGTCGGGTGGTTCTTAGCGGTTCAGAAGGTCCATCAGACCAAGTTTCAGCAGGTTCACGTGTTCCAGCTGGTTCAGTCCCTGAGGTTTCTTGTACCCAATCATTACCTGAACTTTCTTGCCAATTATGATCAACGTCTTCTGAAGCATGGTCCTGCCAATCTTCTCCGTCAATGCTGGCTAGCTGATTTGGAATTTGAACGGTTGCACCCGGTTCCGAACTCCCCGTATGGTTTGAAACCTGATGAATGTTGTTTTCTTGAACCGATGATTGAGCTTGCTCCGTATTTTCATGCTCAATCCGTTGTGGAGTGTTTGCATGAGTCCCATCGGTTCTAAAATCAGTGGTGGTGGTGGTGGTGGTGGTGTTGTCGGATGAATTTTCAGGTTGACTGTTGCTTGCTTGACCACGAACAATGGTTTCTAGCCTAGACCGAAACCCTTCCCTAATTAAGAATAAGATGCATGCGCGAATCAGAAGATGAATATCACAAGAAAATACATATATCCCGGCTTGTGTTGACCGGTTTCGACCCGTTACCCAACCCGCCTGAACCGTATGCCAAAACGTACCTGAGACCAGAGACGGTATGGCGTTGTCTCAGCTGAACTAACTCACTTGCTGCTACTGATGGAAGCCGCTCTTCCTCAACGGGCCTTTCGTTTCTTAAGAATCTGCCTCTCAGTAACGACTGACATGATGAAAGCAAGCGTCAACACCTAATTATCTTATAACAAAAACTTTCTAAATGCTATTATAACAGTACAAAATCAGAAACTGACCTGAATTCGGTTTCTATGAGCAAAATCAGAAACAGCACGATGCTCGGTTAAGCCCTGAAGTTCCCTTTGGCGTTCCCGCTCGGCCCTAACAAGTAGGTCAAGTAAAGCTTGTCTCCCACGCAACCGCAACATATCCCTTCTAATATGCTCGGGTTGACCTTCATCATGGTCTCCACCTGTCCTATCTTGACTTTGATCATGAACTGTTGCACCTTGTTCTTCCCTATGACTGCCACGAGACCCCCTCTGTTGGCTAGTCATTTGAACCCACTCCCTCACGATCCGAACCCTTTCGCGCTCAGTTTCACCGAGCCACTCGGCTCGTGAGCTACCGCTTCGCTCAGGAACACTAGATGAATGTTCTCCGACACCGGTTTCCCTCCATCCTTGAACTATAAGCCTCACTCTCTCCCTCTCTCGTTCAACATCAAGCTCAACTGAATCGGGAGACTGCTCACGGTTAGAACCATCGTTTTCTTGACTCTCGTTTTGCGCTTCCATTTGATCATTGGACCAAGCCCCGTAATCGTTTTCACTCCCACGCTCACTAGCTCGGCTTTCCGACATAGCGGAATCTACACCGCTCTGTTGCCTGAGTCTCTCTCTGACTCTTTCGCGGGCCCGATTTAACACATGCTCATCTTCCAGTTCCCGCCACATCTGCAAGATAGACGATGCACGCGAGCTCGGTCTCTCAACATTCCCCTGTCTCCTAGAAGTAGGTGACTGCGACGGAGATTCTCTCAAGAACGAAGAATCGAGCATAGAAACCGTGTGCAAGCCAGCCAGCGCCATCAACTCATTCTCCCGAGTCCTCCGCTCTCTCGTAGTTATCATCTCCTGCGCTTGTCGAGCAACCCACCTGCTCAAAATCCGCGACTGCCGCCTCCTCGCCGCAGACGTCTCCGCTAGATCATCGCCTTCAAGATCCGACCTCCTCCTCCTCCTCACCACCAAATCACCACCACCTTCACTCTCATCCTCATCTTCATCATTCCTCGGCGAACTGCACGACTCAAACGACATACAATCATCCAACTGCCCCCTCATCAACTCTTCCAACCCCCTCTCAAAATCACCATCCCTCTCATACTCCGAACGCGCATCCGTCGTACTCTCCGGCTTCTGTAACCGCTGTAACCGAACATCCGTCATCTTCTCAATTCTCACTCACCCTCCCCACCTGAATTCACCAACAAACAAACAAACCCTAACATAAAATTCACCAAAAATCACCAATTGCAAACCTCATGCCCCTAAATTCAGATCAAGAAATCAAGAATTCATCCAATTCACAAACAAAAAAACACATGATCAATCAAAAGCACACAAATTGAGATCTACCATAACTCAAAAAAGGATCTACGAACCAATCAACCTAAAAATCTATAACAAAATCGAAACTTTAGATTAAGAAACATTGAGAAACATTGAAAAACAAAGAAAAAACGTACCTTTGAAGCTATGTGTGTGTTCTTTTCAATATGTTAAGTGTGCGGGAAACCCTAAAATGTTCATGGGCCACAAAAAAAAAGCGAAATTGAATCGATTAAGAGGAATCCACCGACAGATTCAGATGAAAAAGTGGTGTTTTACATGATAATCTTGTTACCGATTGAGTGATTGTTTGTGTATTTGGGGAAGAACTAAACCTAATCTTGGTTTTTTTAGAATTATAATAATATTTATATTTATATATAATTTATAATTGACACGACATCACTTCTAATGGACCAGAGAGTGTTCCGTATGGTGGAGTGCTACTTGTAACTTGTGTATCGGTCATGTAAAACTTCGATTTATACAATGTGAGAAATAAACGGTTTAAAAGTGGACTTTTAATAAACTTATTTTACTATTTTAATATCTATTAAAACTTTTTGGTTTACTTTTATAATGAACCAAATTAATATCGATTATTTTAGAGTTTTTTTTGCTTATTGTAGTATGTGTCAGTATTGTAACGAGTTGATACCGATATTGATTGAATTCTTGTCACGTTCATGCGGCAACATGTGGGTTTAAACGTGCTAGTTCATATCAAAATGATGATCTCAACTTATTTAATAAATATATTTAAACTTAGGTTCACATGAAACCGGACTTGTATTTTTAATTGTTTCGATATACGTGTGGAATGTCTATCTTATCATCGTCATCATACTCAGTAAATCTCACCAATAGTAAAACTAAGGTAGGGTTTAAGAAGAGTAAGATGTAGACAGCCTTACCTCTACCCCATGGGATAGAGAGACTGCTTCCAGTGAGATCCCCGACTCGATTGTAGTTTTGCATCAAGCCTTGAACATAAGGCACGTAACACTTAGCAATCGAGACAAAGACCGTTAGTGCTTGTACCCCTTGTCTTTTGGCTATCAACGCCGCTACATGATGCATGATTAACCGTCCGTCGCTTTTAACGTTATTTTCATGAAAAAGGGTAAAATAACTTTAAAATTAATGCAGTTTCACTTTTGCCCTCTAAGCGCCCACACATATATACATTATATGTGCACACCGAAGCGGGGCGTTTATGTCTATCTTACTATTTCGATCAATATGTATGAAAAAATATTGATTTCATATATACCCCTACAAACATAAAATTTTTTCATGTATACTCAACCAAAACTAAAAATATCATGTATGCCCTTATAAAATAGTTAAAATATCAAATATACCAAATTTATTAAATCAATCTTATAAATAATCATTTTACCCTTATTTTTTTTAACTTCTAAGTTTTTATATATGCTCATCTTTTAAGTTCATATTTTTATATAACACATTTTACTCGTTTTATTTTAATTTTTCCCATAAACAATAATTCTCCACATATAATATTTAAGCTAAAATAAATTAAGTTAAAAATGAGTAAATATAATATTTAAAGTTAAAGGTTATATACGAAATTTCAAAGTTTAAGAAAATAAGGGTAAAATAGTCTTTTATTAAATTGTTTTTTAATGAATTAGGTATATATGATATGATATTTCTACCGCTTTGTACAAGTATATATTGTCACACCCCCAAAACCCGGGGTAAACTAATTGGCATCTTCATTGCACAACGAAAGTATTAAATACAAAATAAGGTCTAACGGTAAAATAGTCTTTTATTAAATTGTTTTTTAATGACTGGTCGCGATAGTGGGTCGTCAAACCCGATAGATCTACCAACACAATATGAAGTCTAACGGTTAATGATTATGGATGCAAAGGGGCCTCCGTGTATTGAATCCACGGGCATATACTACAATTACTCAAGGTCATCACAAGGTCAAAATTAACAGTATTAACTAATTGTCATACTTAATAAACAATATATAACTTCTCTTAAATGAAATCATCATTTACAATGGGCCGTGAAACTACACAAAAAATTTGAAAAGTTTGTAAAGTAAGCATGCTTCCTCACCTGGATTCTGTGCAAATGGTAGCAATTAAAATTGAGCCTGAGAAGGATATTCACCTACATGTGTCCAAACGTGTATAAGACACTAATGATCTAATAATGTGTCTACGTGGCAAGTTGATCACCCGCCTTGTTAGACTCAATGAGATGTTTATCCTTATGATAAACGTTTAACTTAACAAACCGTTGGTGGTGAATTATTTGAGTGTTTTCCATTATATATTAATACACAATATATAATAATGTATAATTTCACATAACACCGGGATCTTATCCCAAAACCTTAATTAACAATCCATGTTAATGTACAATCATATGTCGTATTTATTTCTTAAAATAAATATGCATATTTTCATAACAATATCATCTAACATATGTGTAACAACAATATCATCCGTCACATAAACCAAATAAGTATATTTTAACAACTTAGACATATCAATATTTATATTCATACAATCGTGTATGAATTTACCGTTCTTCGAGTACGCTTACCGAATAGTCGTATATTCGACTGTCCGGAATTAGTTCTTAAATAATATTTATTCTAAGACTTTAAAATATATATATTTTTCATCAAAATATGTTTTAAGTCCAGAATCTATAAAGTTATATAAATGTACATAATTTTACCGTTTTCAAGTAAAGTTACCGGAATATTGTTTCTTCGATTTTCCGGGTTTGATGATTAAACAACTTATACACCAAGACTTTGAAAATACATATTTTATATTAAAAATACATTCTAAGTCCAGAATATATGAAAGTCTATATCAAAACATTAAAGACTTGGATTTCAATGAAAATACCATTTTTCACATAAAATGATAGATTTTTCATTAAACTATACTTATGTGTTTGGAAACTGTAGTGTATGGAAATAATGTTTTTGGACACTAAATAACCAAGTCTTGTTTTTAACATCATAGCCTAACCAATTTACACAAATTTAACATGTAGCATACTCATGTCGTAAAATCACTAAACTAGCACATTTCATGCAATTTCACACATTTTAACTTACCAACTTTGCCAATTTTAAAGTGTTATCATACCTATCATTCCATATAATAAAAAAAAATTAGGAGATGTTTTTTTATCATAAAATGAACCTAAATTTGCTGCTCTAAAACAGGTTTATAAAATCATCTAGTTGGACACCGAAATTTTGCCGAAAAGCACCAAAACAAGCATACAACACCGATTCAACCCCGTACAAGTTGTAAACCCAATATACATTTTAATCCACTTATTTCCCACATAAAATATGGTATATAATTCTGTTTCAAAACATCAAAATTATACTTTTAATTGTCGAAAACTTAGCCGAAAAGCACATGGTTATGCACCAAAAGTTATTATAAACACCCAATTAACTTGCTAAACGCTAATGTACTTTAAATTATAAATTTTCCACATAAAATATGTTACATTTTTTTGTTCTTGATCAGTTCCAAACATATACTCATTTTTCAAGTCAAGAACGTCCATTTTTCGGCTTTTAAGCCTACCGAGACATCAAATAAACGCACATAAGTGCCATGAACACTTTAACACTTTAAGAACTGATTTTTATACTCTTTATATCATCATAAAACTACCATATTTCTAGACCTAAGTTATTCATTCTAAATCATGCATAAAATCACCTTTTTAACAACATTCTGATACTGAAACAACAATTATAAACACCCAATTAACTTGCTAAACAGTATTGTACTTTAAATTATAAATTTTCCACATAAAATATGTTACATTTTTTTGTTCTTGATCAGTTCCAAACATATACTCATTTTTCACTCAAGAACGTCCATTTTTCGGCTTTTAAGCCTACCGAGACATCAAATAAACGCACATAAGTACCATGAACACTTTAAGACCTGATTTTTATACTCTTTATATCATCATAAAACTACCATATTTCTAGACCTAAGTTATTGATTCTAAATCATGCATAAAATCACCTGTTTAACAACATTCTGATACTGAAACAACACTCGAACTTTATGAAATCTACAAAGTTTTTGTAAAACTTTTATGACCAGATTTTATTACTCATAAAACCATTTCAAAAACTTTAAAAATTCAGTTTGTAAATCATACTTTACTTGCATGCACAAATCCCTAATATCTATACACATTTAGGGCACCAAATTGCATCAAATACATCAAACAACACACATATGATCATCTACTTATGAACTATCTTGATACTAAAAATATAAATAAAACGCAAGTTATATTCTGTTTTAACAAGATCTTTACATGCATGTTCATCATTATTCCAAACAACACATTTAAGCAATCTTTCAAGTAGCAAACAACATAACACACATGCCTATGTATGCATATATATCTATGGCTATACATACACACATATGACACACTTTTAGACCCATTTTATATATCAAATCTGTTGTTTAAGAAAACCATTTAAAACATCTCATTAGGTAATTCATCTTGCACATAAGCATGAAATAACAAAAGAATTAATTAGATATTACCACTAGCACTAGGCTAGGGTAGATGAACATGAATTTACGAAGGTTTTTAACAAGGGTTTCTAGGTGTAAGCTCCATGTTTGATCCTGGCCATCCATAACACCTCAAAACATATAGATTCTAAGCGTGCATGTGTGATTTTGATGAAATAGAAAAGGAGATGGATTTGGTATTTTTTAGTGCCGTAGTTTTTTGAGGAAAGAGAGCTTGGTTTTCGGGGCCTATGGTTCTGGAACTTTTCATGTAAGTGAATAAAATGGAAGTCCAAGGAGATAGAAAAAAAAATCACCAAATTCCAAAGTGTGTAGCTCCTTCAAAGATCACAATTAAAAACGAATAGCACAACAACTTCGTTTCTGGGCAGACGTGTTTTGGATGCGGTTTGAAGGTTAAATACTCAGTAGAATTGAGTGAAATAAGTGGGTATTGTTTTGGGTTAGATAAAACTTTACTCCAGAAAAAGAATCACTCAAAAAGACGAAGAATTGAGTAAGATATGGCATTGCAAAGTTGGGTATACAAATCTACTAAATTCAGGAATCAAGAACACTAAGCATATACGAAGTAAAACTCATGATCTTTTGATCATGATTGGGAAATCCAAATTTATTTAAGAGAGAATGGTGTTTTGATGTTGAAATATGGTTGAATGTGTGATAATATAATGGTTTTGCATGTGTTTTTTAACTTGTTCCTCCCAACACAATGATGGAATCTCATTTTCCAAGGCATACAAAGTTACTTACACACACTAAATAATCTAACACATCAAGTAAACATGGGGAGATATCTTGAACGGCCATAAGACATGAGGAAAGGTTTTCATGAGCTTTTCTTTTCCTCTTATGGCTTGGATGTTAGTAGAAATTGATTAAGATGTAGTTTAGGTGTTAATTAGGGGGACTGGGGCTTAATTAGTGTGTTCTAAGTTGTTTTAGGCCCAAAATATGAATTTATACATGAGATATTTGTCAAATAAATAATTACACATTATCCAATGTTAATTAGGATGTAAGGATGTTAATTAATGAATAAATTAACGATAACACGCGAAAACCGGGCAGTAAACGTCATATATTTGTTTATACGCTTTCACACAAATTTGCACCAAGTCACATAATAATGCCAATAATTTAATGTTCCGGGCATATTGGAACAAAAAATTACCTGGTTATCACCAACGTTCGTTTATATTAAGCTATGCGATATGACAAGAACTAGTATTTGTCGAATGGAAACATGTGCATTTATATGTATCTTGCTAGACTTCTATAGACTAAATTTAATCCTTATTAAGACTAAATGTACGTAATTAGTGCTAAACATGATTAATTATGCATACGGTTTAATGCGTTTAATTATCGGGCGAGACATATATAATATTTATAATTTTGAAGGGGTATATATGATATTTTACAAATTTATAAAAATATATAAGAAATTCCCCATATAAAAAATACAACTTTAATTCTCATTTTCACTTGCATGTTACACTTTTGGTCGCGTAACCACCCCAATCCCCACAAACAACCGCTCATCTTCAAACATATTGTTTAAACAAAACATCCCCTCTCCCTACCACACACAATGTAGCAACCCGACTTTTCGGTTGTTATATGTTTTACCGTTTATTTCCGATGTAACCGCCTTGTACTCCGAGATACGATAATAACAAGGTTGACACTATATTTAAAACGCATTTTACTTCGCTTACTCATCGCATTCAAGCGCTTACTACTTACACGCTCATCGCAACCTAAACGAAACGCGGTTATTAATGTTGGTTATGTTACACGGTGTGTTCATGTGTTTATATGTTTTCTACTCGCTTAAACGCTCAATCGCTCGCTTAACTCGATACACAACACAACAGTTAACGTCTCGCTAAAACGCTTAATATAACTAACCAATACGAACGAAAGCACCAAACGGATCAACTTGTACGAAATGACCATTTTCGTACCCATTTTCGTATGAATTGGCCATTTTTCGTACGAAATGACCATTTTCGTACGAATTGGCCATTTTCGTACGAATTGGCCACTTTCGTACGAATTGGCCGTTTTTCGTACGAATTGGCCACTTTCATACTAATTGACCGTTTTTGGTACGAAATGACCATTTTGCGTACGAATTGCTATCAGTGACTCTTCTTTCTCCTCTCCTATAAATACCACACTTGTATCCACATTTCCTCACTTGCTGTCACTCGCACCAAACGCTCTCTACCCTTTCTCCTCTGATTTTCCAAGTAAGAAACAACTATTTTCACGCAAACCACAACGATTTTACACGAGATTATCTCCGTTTTCATATAAACTTCTTCTGTTTATGAAAATCTTCATCTTTTACATAAAACTTCTGTTTATACCTTGAATTCACATTTAAACGAGTATATTGGGTTTAGCCGTGACTTCCCAAGTTAGAAATCTTGATATTTCGACTCACCAAGTGTTCAATCCTAAGTAAAACTGTTTTAAAC
Source organism: Scalesia atractyloides (assembly GCA_947069175.1). NCBI lineage: Eukaryota > Viridiplantae > Streptophyta > Magnoliopsida > Asterales > Asteraceae > Scalesia > Scalesia atractyloides. The sequence goes on along the minus strand of CAMTDV010000025.1, from coordinate 13,808,904 downwards.
TTGATTTTACACTAAAACGGACCAAATCCGACATATGTTTCATTCACTAGATAGTGAAACGAGGTAGTGGTAAAACCGTCGTGAAAAGGATTCGAAATCACATCCTTCTCAGGCGAAAGAAACTCAGTTCCGGATGCACAAAGATGCAAGACAGTCGCCCATGCGAACCGGACTGGCTCATGACGAACTGAACAATTTGTATGGTCTAGTCCAAGTTCCCGTAAGTGACTAACTCGCTCTAAAGACTTCTCCGGCTCTAGATTTGACCAGTAGCTTAAGGCTAGAGGGATGAACACTCGATTTTTCGAAGAAAGACGCGAAAAACAGTCCATTTTGGACACGAAACAGGCTTACTCGCACAAGGCACATTTCGTACGAAAACACATTTTCGTACAAACAACCTGTTTCTCGCACCGATCTCCGTTTCGATCGTTTTAGCACTATGGAAGAATGATGCACTTCTGTTCCCGCTTGCAGGCTGATTCGGCGCTCTCGTCACTCCATCTCGCTCGTGTTTATCTGTTTAAGAACGCACTGTGAGTATACTTGACCCCTCTTTGCTTTAACACACTTTTGGGTGTTACATACGTTCTCTATCAAACCATCACTACACACAATGCTAAAACACTTTTAAACGCAAAACCGCTCTCGCATGACTATACGTGAAACACTGAACTGCCTTGAGATTTGCCTACCACCCTTAACATGATAGCAGCTATAGGTTAACCCGCCACCCGTTAGTTCGGGGGTTGTTAAGGCTCGCTCTCGTTTTACTTTACTTGTCTCACTCGCGGTTGTGCAGGTTAGCTTATTTCGGTGTAGATAGCATATATGTTCACATAACTACGTTAGTGCATGCTAGTTTTCGCCAAACGCTTTCATTACTATACTTATGCTAAACCTTGTGTACTCACCTTTACATTATTGTATTGACTTTTATTTTAACGTATGTGACAGGTTGATGGATTATCTGCTGAAACTGGATTGGGGTTTAGATACTCGCTTAAATCTAGTTGTTAAATTTTGTTTTATTGTTCAAGAGCCATGTAATCCGTTTTGATTATTGTATGAATATTTGTTTGATTTTATGGGAAATTGAACCTTGCTAAATGCTGTCATTTAAATAGTCGTTATAGATTCTCTTGAACAATCTATTCGCTTAGTGCCGCATCCCGATGATTCCGCCATCGGTTAAGGTGTGACACACAAAATATCGTTTTTCCGTCTTTCAAAGTGCTAGAATATTATATGTATCTACAATTTCTTTTGTCACATTACATTATTTGTTATTTAGATGCATTTCATGTTAGGCACACTCCTACGTCTCTTAAGCATTTATAGTTTTTTACACATAATTACCAAGTTATTTACTTTTTGCTCCTTTTAACGATCATGACCCCATTTGTACCAGTGTGTTCATAATCTCATTGGACAACAAACTATACGAACGGTTACTTGTTGTCATTGTATTATGCCTCGAGTTACACATTTTAGTTTAAATATCACATTAGATATAATCATGCATTAGATAGTTTAAACACTTTATCATGTACATACACATGTATTCTGTGGAACTAGATAGAACATCATACCCAACTTATCATGAGAGTGGTTTAAGTATAAGCATTCGCATTAGATACTTACTTCACTTTAAACTAATGCTCCAATGCCATCTTGTAATATCCACGTTTTTGCCAAACTTTTAATATGCATTTTATAGTATACATTTAAATTTTTTTGAAACCTATTTTTTTCATTAAAATAAAAACTGGTTGAGTTACATCAAAATCGCAGGTAAGCGAGCAACAAGCTGCGCCGCTACCCCTTTCTGAATAACAAACCCTAGCCTATTAAAGACAAACCCCTGCCCCCCCCCCCCCTTTGAAGAGCAACTGCTGTGGACAACTGTTGGGATTGAACCCTATGAAAGGAACAGATGATACAAAGCCAAATAACACTATCCGAGCTTTGGTTAAACTATCAGAGGTTACAACCTCTGTTGAGCATACACTGCTTTCCCTAAAGACTGCTCTCCTATCATCTGTCTTCACAAAGTTGCAAAGGTCTGCCAGAGTTACAAGAATCAGATGATAGGATGAGAGCTTAGTTATTAGATAGATAATCAATGGCACTGATAGTTAGTATTAGCAGTGTTTGTAGTTAGTTCCATTTAGTTTCCTGTCACTATCAACCCTGACGTCATCAAAGATGCTCAATGGTTAGATAGTTTAGTATAAATAGGTAGCTTGTGTAATAGTTTAACTTGTCTATCAAAATATCAACTTTCGCATATCATCTTCTCTGCATTTTCTTACTACCAAACTTCAATTGCAAAGGCTGAGGGGGAGTTTGTGAATCACATGCGAGTTTATCAACTTGAAAGCATGATGATGATGAAAACAAACGACCATTGCTTGTAGTAAAAGTTTTCCATTTATTTCCGCTGCAAATCTCTTTTAAAACTCAATCATTTTCCATTTTTGAAACAAAAACTACAAGTAATTCAAACTCAGATCCTGACAACAACCTTTTGGACCCTAGTCAACAAACGGATAACTTCTAGGGCTAGGGAGCCAAAGGTGTCAAAGCGAAAGGAACAAAGACATGTTGATTATCAGCACAAGCTTTAGCGTGTTCATCCACCTTTTTTATTCCGCTTTCCTTATAGCTTGTCCTGCTACAAACCCACTTTCCCTTAACCCAGCTAAAGGGGAGACTCCTGTGAGATCCACACAAGCATGTTTCTCTCCCGCCCAGCCAAAGACAAGCAGATCCGTTGGTCTCAACGTAGATCTCCATTCTATAGGATTTGTAAGGAAATTCACAGGGACCTCCTTCTTGGCAGAAATCCCCGCTCTCCTCAAGATGTCCCTCAAAACATCCCTCACCCAGTCATGTCGATATTTGAAACAAGGGAGCTCCTTACAATGAACAGCATGCTCCCCGTATTTATCCAAGCATGCTTTACGACAGATTGGGCAGGTTTCGTCTTCTGGATACATAGGGATCATCAGTCGGTATTTGAGGATAGCCCTGTACTCAACCGCCGACATGTATTGCCCCAGCCCCTCGATCGGGATAATAGTCAAAAAGTCCTGCGCATAGGGGCCTTTCAAGCACTCAACCACCGCCTTCTGGCGGGGAGATAAATCAAACGCTTCTCCCAAACTCTGAGCGATTTTGCCAAATAGGGCATTCGCCAAAGTTTTTTGTGACTTTGAGGGGGCGGTGTCCATATTAGAAAAACCGCCAATATCAAAGTCTGGAAGAGAGACACGTAAGTGCTCAAGAGCCTGCTGGTAGTCTACGTCAAGCTCAGCAACCCCACTGTTACGAAGGATATGGTTTAAAATTGATCCCAAATTTGACAATTGTTAACATATGAGAAAGCTTATTTAAAAAAAGATCTACCATAGTTACAAAGTACAAACCATTAGGGATAGAATTTTTAACAATGTGGATCATGTATCCTAAGCTCATTCTGAACCAAGGATCCTCTGGAACTGGTGTAGGAAGACGAAGGATCACGGTTCCTCAGTATTATTCTGATTTACTAACAATTGTTTCCATTGTTGTTTGGATTTGTTTTTAGGTGTATTACGAAGAGGACTTGTTCTAACAAGGAATCACGGGGAATATACTTCTATTTCCAGCGCGTGCATAAGCTGATAACCGTTGGTGGTGAACGTGGATGCATGGCGGGATTTTCGGATAGATAGTTAAGGATATATTTAGCTATGATAAGAGGGGTATTGAGCTAGATAAGAACACACTGGCACATTTTTTGACACACACACACACACTCGCAGACATTCTCTCGAATACCATACTCACATCTCACTAGTTATCATTGTAACAAGCTCAATACATCCGAAGTTGTAATCTTTGTCGTGCAATATAGTTGATAGTGATAGTTTTCACTATCGAGGTTTTTATGCCGGAGATCTACTAGTGATCAAGGGCTTTTCCTCGTATAAATCCTTGTGTCATCATTATTTACATTTCATATTTGCTCACACGATTGTTTATAATTAAGCACTCAACCTCACAAAATCAGATTTGGTTATATTATCCTTATTGTGATTTTTGACCAAAACACAAACCACACTCGAAGTTCACATTATATAGTTAATAAAATATTAAAAGTAAAGTTAGGTAAGTTTATATCATTATTGACACAAAATCCATTAAACATATTACACAAAAGATAGTAAATCTCAACCAAGATGTTCTATCCACTAGTGTCTATATATATATATATATACATATATATATATATATAATCAATTTTGAATTATACACATGTGTATATAATCACAAATATCATATACCTATTATTATTGTGTTATGAATTTACATCGAGATAGATGGTAAACGGGCAACAAGCTGCGCCGCTACCCCTTTTTGAATAGCAAAACTAAGTCTTTTAAAAACTACGTCCATAGATCCCGGGGTCATACCATTACTATGCATGACCCTTTGAACTTGATTAAGTAAGTCCTCAGCTTCTGGCGCTAGGAAACCAAAAGTATCAAAAGCAAATGGGATAAACACGTGCTAGTTGTCAAGGCACGTTTCTCGTGTTTGGTCACTTTACCCGAGCCGCCTTTAAAGCAGCCTGAGCCACCATGAAAGCACAACCCCCTAAGCCCACAAGCGGGGAAACCCCTGTTAGATCCACACATGCATGTTTTCCTCTTACCCATCCAAAGACCAGAATGTCAGTTGGTCGAAGGGTAGATCTCCCTTCCAACGAGTCAGTTAAGAAATTAGCAGGTGCCTCTTTCTTAGCAGAAATACAGCGCGCCTTAATATGTCAAAAAGGACATCCCTAACCAAATAATGTCGGTATTTGGACCCCGAGAGCTCTCTACAATGAACTGCATGCTCCCCAAAAGAATCCAAGCACACCTTATGACAAACAGGGCATACCTCATCAGCTGGAAATAAAGGAATCATGAGGCGACACTTAAGGATAGTATAGTACTCCAATGGCGAATATGCTGGCCTAACCCATCTATACGTATAGCAAGAAGAAAATCTTGTGCATGTGGTGCTCGTAGACACTCAAAAAATGAATTTTTCTCTAACGGTCTAGTCAAATTGTACTTCGATGTCATGGAGAATTTTACTAAAAAGAGCACTCGCCAATGCATGTTGGGCTTTAGGGGCGGTGTCCTTATTAGTGAAACCGCTAAGTCTAATCTTGGAATCGTATCACGAAGACAAGCTAAAGCACAAACATAATCCATACCACATATGCCACTGTCTCTTAAGATGTGGTCCTGTAGCACCCACGATTGGGCCCTCGAGGCCACAAAAGCATATGATGAAGCCTCCACAGCCGAATATAGCCCAAACCCCCCAAACCTAATAGGCAAGGAAGCAAGTGCCACTGGAAGTCTCCAAAGAAAGGACCTCCAAAAACCACCAATTCCTCAATTGCCTCATGCAAACCTTTGTCAAAGAACAACGCTGTATCTTCCATGTGTACAGGTTGGCATGCCCTCAAGCCAAAGAAAAGTTTGGCAATGCCCATACAGGATCGAAGCAAGAGTAGTTCACTCTGCGGGTCACCTAATTTGGGTAGAAGACGCATCAAATCTATCGCCTTAACAACTCTTTTCTTTGCCAACCCACTAATAAAGTTTGCATCTATACTAACGCCCCCTCTCCCCAAGAAGCTTCACCCCCACTAATGGTCTCCCGATGCCCGTAGGAAATAACCCTTCACGAAACTTGCTACCATCACAAGAAGTGTAAGAAACCGGGTCAAATGAACGCTAATTGAGCTCATTCCACCGACATTAGGACCAGCTTGTCGAACAATAACCAAAACCTCTAAACCCTAAATCTAAACCCTAAGGCTAAACCCTATGTTAAAACCTAAAAACTAAAACCCAAAAGCTAAACCATAAATACTAATGAACTCTAAAACTAACCCGTGATGCTAAACCCTAAAGCTAAAACTAAATCATTCACCTCAATCATATATGTACAATGCTTATTTTCAATTTTAAACACGTGGATACAAGATTGACAATATACACGTGTATAAATCTCTTAAAAACTGACAAAAAGCTCTGATTTTATGCCTAAATATATTTTATTATGTGTTAAATCGTTGTGTTTGGTGATTTTCTGTATAATATCGTGCTAAAAGAATGTACACATCATGCCTAAAATTTCAATACCTATATATATTCTCATACTTTTGTCAACTCCTAAACTATATAGGGTACACACTACATAATTTATAAAAAAAATAGAAACAAAATAACGGTGAATTAAAATTTTAGAATAAAGATGGTAAAGTTTATATAATGAAAACATGTGAGGTGGATGAAAACGAAATAAAGAGTATACTAAATGTAATATTGGAAAGGAAATTGGGTAAATTTGAAATGAGTAAGGATTCGCGTGTAAGCTATATGGATATACGGTTTAGGAGGAAAACACAAAAATTAAGGATGTCTAAAACTATGTCATGTGTCCGCTAAGATTTTTATTTATTGGGTATAGAGATAGAGACTACATAACTCTAACAAAGTATTTGTGATAAATTTGATGTCAGTAATGGTAATTTGAGATTTGAAGCAATTTTTCAATAATTATGATTTGAGATTTAAATTGGAGTGGAACTTTCGAATTATCAAAACTCTTAATATTATAATTTGTTATTTATTTGGTACTAATTAGTTTGGAGATTTTTTAACGGTGATGTTGTAACTTTCAGAAACAACAACCCTAAACAGTAGTAGTAGTGGTAGCAGTGGTGGTGGTGGTGATAATAGTAGTAGCAGTGGTGGTGGTGGTTTAGAAAGTATGTTTATTTGAAACATATATTTGTTTTTTTTAACGGCCAACAAATCCTTTAAATGTCTGGAAAAATTCACCATATTGGGAGACACTCGCCATTGAACCTGGAAAAACCCTCACCTAGGGCGAAGTCCGTGAACATTCACCCGAAGGCACAACAATGCGGTGATGTAAAACCGGCTCAGTTCAAGGATTGAACTAGCGATACACGCCTAGTCTCCTATCATCACCGGTTGCCGTAGAAACTAATGGGAGTGCAGTAATCGGACTTGGGTCACTTAGAACACCAAGTCTCTCCCTTATCACTCACCACCAGCTCATTGGCAAAAACATACCATACCAGAATCGAACCTGGGATGCACGAGTTAACAACCAACAACATGGCCACCATACCATAAGGTTAATACCATATATTTGTATCTCAAAAGTTAGTCTTTAAATCGTAGTTTTTACTAATAAATCAACCAATATGATCAAACCGTAAGATTTAACATGTATATCCTCATATTGTAGAAATTAAAAGTAAATATCTAAACTATAATTACTGTAAAAGATAAATGTGTGAGAGTAATTCTAGTAGTGACACATTGCATTTTATGAATCATGTATTATAATAAGTATATTGTATTGTATTATATTACTAGTTTACAAACCCGTGTGTTACACGAATTAAATATTAAAAAATTAGATTGGATATTATAAAAATTTATAGGTGTTTATAAACCGGTGTATTACACGGATTGAATATTGTAAAAAAATGTAAATCATAAAATTCTACATAATCCTTATCACACGGTTAAAAAATGTAATAATATTATAACCCTATACATTTATAATTCATGATGTTATCACTCGGGTTGAGGAATTATATTATATTATGTTATGTTACATTACATTACATTTTATATCGTATTATAATTATATTATATTAATTAATTATATTACATTAATTTATATTATATCATATGATATTACATTATATTATATTACATTAGATTACATTCTTATATTGTATTATATTAGGTAAGAGGACCTTTACAAAGGATGAAGATACTAAGAAGGTATAGGAATTAATATGTAGACATTATATTTAGACTTAGGCATGATACATTGGATTGTTTTGGCATGATAAATTGGATTGTTTTGGCATGATATTACATAGAAAAACACTCAAACCTGACATTAAAAACACAATGCAATGTATTATAGGCTTAAAACTTAAAACACCATGTCAAATGTCCTTTGTAAACTAACCCTACCCATATTATATCATATCATATCATAATACAATATAAAATAGTTTTAAATACAAAATTATATACTATACTAGGTTATTCACCCCAGTGTTACACTGGTTGAGAAAAAAAGAAGATATAAATAAAAATACTTATGAATCAAATTTCACAAAATGTGAAAGTATAATATGAATATAACTTATAATACTTTTGTAAAAAATCTATATTAAAAAACTAACATATCTATGATCTCTTTAAAATGCAGTTGAATATGGACTTAGGAATATGTGGTAAGATGATGGTACAATGATTTAGAACAGACTTGTATTATACATATATATGATCTATAAATAAATACTGAATGAATACTAATTATATATAATGATGGTATGGTATACAAATGATTTATGTGTTATTTGGTAAATTTAAGTAAGAAAATATTTATAATTTAAGAAACAATAGATAAATGTCACAACTTATTTATTTGTATATTAAAAAGCTCAGTGACAAAAAATAACCGACAAGCCTATAATTTTAAAGTGATTTCTCTAGTTTTCAAAAGGAATTATAATTGATTCGAATTTAACTGATTTACAAATGAAGATATAAAGTTATGATACAACAACAAGCTTTATATTTTTCTTGCTTTGAGTGATAGCCTTGATCAATGAAATTTAACATGATAATTGTTTATCTTTATAATTATAAACCGAATATTTTGTTTACGATTTAATTTAATTTAATAATAACAAAGACTGGTGGTGCAGGATGGATAAATGATAAAGTGATAAACCAATATATCATATTTGTTATATCATATTATTTCAAGTGAGAATTTTCAAAAGATTTACAAACCACGTGATCTATGATTTATATATTTTTGAGAATTTTCAAAAGATTTACAAACCACGTGATCTATGATTCATATATTTTATATTATTTATAAGGATATGTTGTTGTCACGAGATATTTTTTGAGATTTGTGAATAATATTTTTAAAATCTTAGAGGAGGAGGTGTTGCTATGTGACATTATTTGGAGTCGTTTATTATAAGCTAACTTACAAGCCTGTTTATTAAACGCTCAACTATAAAAAAATAGATTGACTATTATATTAATTTATAGGTGCTACAAACCCATGTATCAAATAGAATAGATATCCAAAAAAATGCAAATCATAAACTTCTATATAATCTTTATCACACGGTTAAAAAGTCATAATATTATAATCTTATACACTCATAATTCATGTTTTATCACACTAGTTGAAGAAATATACATTATAATCTTATATAAAATGATTTACAATTAATTGTAATATTATTATTATTATTATTATCTTATCACACAGTTTGATATGTGTGTTGTTAATGAATATATCATCTGTTTCATAAATAATATTAGTATTTAAATTTTTCGTGTGATAAATCCAATTGTTTATTTGTTTATAAGATTTGTCCGGAGCTGGTATATTATAATCTAAAACTATAATAATATTTTTATTATTATATAATGTATTTGTTATGATATTTATTAGTTTGATAAGTTTTTAAAGTAAAATTGATATATCTATACTGTATATAATAAGCATATAGGAAGAACTACTTAATGTAATTTGCCATTCGTTTAAAACACTCTTAATGCACAATGTACAACCCTCTAAAGCACAATATAATTTACAATCCCAATTATACCCTTTTGGGCGGCCAACAAAAACACAGATCTCATTTCAAATTTCAAACCCACAACTCCCTTCCCTTTTCGTTCTCTCTCTCTCTCTCTCAAAGATTCTGGATCTGGGATCTGCTATCTCTTTGCGACAGTAGTGGCTTCGACTACAGATCGGGAATTGTGGTGAGACACCGGGTGGTTCTTGATTTCGATCTTGACGATGGAAGACACCAGGTGCAGAATAGAGACCTGCATGTGGAAGACACCGGTGCTCCTTTGACGTTCGGTTAGAGAGAGAAAGTCACATCTCTCTACTTCATGACATCAAGAGGATGAAGAACATCAACAAAAGAATCATCATGGAAATCGAACAAAACTACAACCTGGTAAGAAAATTGAAATCCAGTGGTGTTTAATTCGTTCCTTATGATTTTGTTTGCTAATCTCCTGTTATCTCAAAAACTCTATGCAATTGTTACAATATGAAGCATGAATCTTCAAGCCAAAAGTCTTAAGTGAAATTACATATGATATGTTACAAACAAGCATTTTGGTGTCTTCGCTGACCCTAATTTTCAAATGGGTTGAGAGGTTTCTGTTTCTAAATGTACGTTTTTTTAATCTTGCATTGTTTACCATTATCTCTTAGCCATAATTTGGGTTTTAATTTGAAGTCATTTACTTTTGGATCTATTTGCTTGATTTACCATGAATGAAACGAAAACCCTAAGTTAGTGATTTCAAATGTGGAAGTTTGTTGGTTTAATTTGATGGTTGGTGTTAAACTTGTAGGGTTTTTGTCAATCTTAACATAGTTTTTGTGCTGCTGATTTTGTTTGCAGCTCAAAAAGTGCAGATTTTATTATTTTGACTAATTACACAGTTTCACCGAGTAAGAAGTCTATTTCATGGGTGGGTCTGTTCGTCTTTAATTGGATAGTAGTTATAGGGTTTCAATGATTCGATTATGAAGATGGTGATGTGAGTGTTTGGGCGAGATGGAAGAGGTTAAACTGGGATATATGTTTGGACCAACTGTTGCATCTATCATGTTTCATGTATGTTTTTATCTATTGATGTATATGTATGCATGTAAACTAGAAGCCTTTTATGTGGCATATGGGTATTGTTATGTATCTTCCTACAACAGATGCTCGCCAAAGGAAAAACTAACATATAACTTTTCTATAATAGGCACCTTACGTAAGCGCACTTCTGGGATCAATATTCTGCATATGAACATTGGGCTAAAATTGAGGTAAATCCGCATGCCACATCTTTTATTTCCGTTTTGTTCTTTTGGTGACAATTCTCAAACTTTTAATAAACTTATCTTTTAAGATCAAAAAATGATATGCTCATTATCAAAGAAAGAAAAAGGCATAAAATCATATCATCATTTTTGTTTAACTACATAGTTGTCAAAAACTCCCTTCAGTCTAGATGCAAGCCTAGGCTCTCAGGGCGAGGCGAGGCGCAAGTTAAGCTCCTCAAACTAGTCAGGTACAACAAACGCTCTGCACCAGCCTAGGTAGGTGGGCCTGAACCAGCCTTGTGGTGTCTTCTTTTGATGTCAAGCGCTAGGCGCACTCCAGGCGCATAGGCCCCGCTTGGGCCCTAGCCGCAAAAAAAAGCGAGGGCATGAGAAAAAACACCCTTAAATGAAAAAAATAAAAAATATATTAGTATTTAAATAATACTATTCTTCAAATAAATAAACAAAAGCTATGACAGTGGTATAATACGACTTTAGATTTTGGTAGTTATACAGTTCAAAAGAAAAATAATTTTTCATCTTCATTTTAGGGGTCAGAAGTTCCACACCTGTTTGGTGCCCCAACAAAATTTTTTTATCACGTAGGTGCTTTTTTTAAAACAAGTTAATAAGTTACTATCGCCACAAGCTAAAAGTGGATACTGGCAACTAATTTAAAATGAATTATAAATGGTTTAAAGTTTATGGGTCTGATTTTTATCATTTTATTATCTTGTAGGGGATAAACTAAGTGGAAATGGAGTTGAAGCATGAGTAACTACATCTCGGTATGTTTTTCGGGTTTCGATACAAAGGCCATAAAAACATAGTTCAAGGTGGTTGTATAATTTCTTGTTTGACCTGTGTCTATACTAGATATGAAAACATGTATTTTTTGACATGAACTCTAGAATATAATAAAATATGAACTCTAGAATATTATAAAATGTTTTTTTGGCATGATTAAAAGCGAACTAATCACAGTAACTTATATTTGATATTTGTTGTTTGATGTCTTTTCATAGATATTATAGCGTCAACGACTTACATTCTCTTGCTTGCTTGCATTATGAGCTTGCATATTTATAAGCTGCTCTTAATAACGATTTTTATGTTTGAGTATTAGACAACTTCATTATCATGTGAAGTTTAGTGATTATGTTCATAGTTGGTGATTTGGGTTAAAGAATAATTAAATTAACGGTGAAAGATGGTTCTCGATTGTTTTGATTTACTAGTTGTTTCGTATGTGGGTCTGGGTGAGGGATTTTCAGATCTGGTGACGGCTTCGTTTTTCCAACTCTTAGTTCAGTGATGGTGGTTCTGCTTCACTTATTTCAACCAACAGTTCTGTAGGGCTGTAAACGAGCCGAGCCGAACCGAACCGAACCAGGGTGGGCTCAGGCCCGGCTCATTTAAAAATCGAATCGAGCCGAGCTGGCTCGTTTAAAACCGAGCTGACTTCGAGCGGAGCTTTTTTCGAACATTTTTTGAGCGAACTTCGAGCGAGCCTCGAGCCACGGACTTTTTAAACAGAATAGTAATTTTGGGCGAACTATAAAACGAACAAGAAAAGATTTATTGTTCCTTACCTTAATCTATATCTTTTAAATCAATAATATTAATAATTAAAACTATAGGTTAACCATCTATTTCTTTCGATAAAAATGTAACCATGTTACTAATTAAACAACATTGCTTAGATATATTAGAATATATGTAAATAAACCGAGCCACGAACCGAACCTACCTTGGCTCGGGCTCAGCTCATTTACAAAACGAGCCGAACCGAGCCAGCTCGTTTAAAACCGAGCTGACTTCGAGCCGAGCTTTTTTCGAACTTTTTCCGAGCGAACTTCGAGCGAGCCTCGAGCCACGGGCTTTTTAAACAGGCCTACGGTTCTGGTGGTCGACACCTTACGCAAGTACACTTCTAGTATCGATATTCTGCGTATGAACAGTGGGCTAAAATTGAGGTAAATTTGCATGCTATATCTTATATTTCTTGGCTATGCAGTTAATGCGGTAAAACATCGGATATCGGTCAAGGACCTATATCTGAGATATAGATTATCTCGGATTGAGATATCGGTAATTTTAATATAATGCATAATTTATATATAGCAATTTAACACTATAACTCAGTGATATATCGGTGATATATCGGTTTTATCGGTCAAATACTGGTGATATATCGGTTATATCGGTCAAATATCGGTGATATATCGGTTGTATCGGTCAAATATCGGTCGATATCGCCGATATTATCTGTACCGATATTTGAGACCAATATTTTACTAGGGGACCGATATAACCGATATATCACCGATATTAACTGCATAGTTTCTTGGTACTGTTCTTTTATCGATAATTTTTAAGACTTTTAACGAACTTATTTTTTAAGACTAGAATATGATATGTTCATTATTTAATAAAAAACTAATATTTTTAATAAAATTGTTTAACAGACCCGATAGGCGTTTTGACCAAACCAAAACAACCATTTATATTAACTGACCCATTATGATTCGAACGAGATTTAACCCAATCTGTTTTGACCTGACATGCCAGCCGACACGTCCATTTTTGCTTGGTATAATTGGAAGATCATACAAATGAAAGCACTTCAAAAAGCACATGCACATCGCCTCGTGGGGTCTTTGAGTGCCATTTCACAAGCGAAAGGCGAAAGGAAAGGTCTACTGTGAGTTCAGGTCTGTCTTTTTTGACTTGACATTGTTGAGGATAAATCACAACCCAAATTAACCTCTTTTAGATTTTGGTAATGACTTTGGTTTCGAAGATTCTTTTATTTGATATCTAACGGCTGCGTTTATGACTCGTTCCAGCGGCTAAACGGCTGCGTTTACGGCCGTATAACGGCTACGAACGGGCCGTAAACGCAACGGTTAAACGATGCGTTTGCAGCCGTTAAACCGTTGCGTTTACGGCCGATCAATTTCGTTAAACGACTGCGTTTACGACTGTATAACGGCTGCGAACGGGCCGTTTAGTGCCTGCGAACAGGGTGTAAACACAGCGGATAATGAAGCTGTTAAACCGTTGCGTTTACTGCCCTTTCGCAGCCGTTAAACGTCCGCGTTTACAGCCGTTTACTTTATAATATATGTATTTTAACTTATTTACCTTTAGGTGGTTTGTTATGGCATCCCTTTGAAGTGAGAAAAGTAGTTAATTGCGATAAAATTGTATGTTCCTGACTTTTAAGCATTAGGCAACGTTGAAGGGTGAAGGTTTTTATATAAAGGTAATTTATATCCTTTAGACAAGAATTTGGCTGGAAAGGCACATTTTTGTTCCTATCTAAGCTCTAATAAAATAAATGTTAATTCCTAGATGCAACAGTGATTCGGGTATGTGTAACTGCCTAATTTTGGTTGACTTTTGGGTTGACTCGGTTATAACTTTCAGCTCATTCAATTTTATGGTTGGTGTGTTAGGTTGAAAGTGTTAATAAGCTAGGGATTCTACTGGAAGTTGTTCAAGTTCTTTCAAATTTAGATCTTGTCATAAAAAAAGCCTATTTTCATTAGAAGGGGGGTGGTTCATGGAAAGGTATGTTGTTCGCGTTTTGTGCGTAAATAAGGGTTCGGTTGGTTTGTGCTATATGGATTTTACTTACAGTATTGATCTTGTTTTTGTGATTTTGACAGTGTTTCATGTTATAGACCATGATGGAAGCAAAGTTAGAGATGAAGGGGTGGTTAATTATATAAAATAGGTAAGCAACTGATTATCTGTTCGTTTTTATTGTTCATACTTCATAGTGTACATATGTTAGGAAAGTGATTCAGAAATTGCGCGCACACAAACAAATAAACTACAGAAATTAACGAGCACAAGATTTAACGTGGTTCGGTCCAATTTAATCTAGCTGCAAGCCTGCAACTAGGGTTTAGCATTTAGGGTTGTATGCGTTAACAACAGATGGTGAGACTTTTACCATGTTTGACTGGTTGATTCGTTCCCCTATTAGTTAGTTGTGTAGTTTGACCCGTTTGAGATGAAATATAACCTAAATTGTGCGACCCATATGTTAATGTGTAAAAATCGCTTCTATTTTTTCATTTTTTAGCAATATATCACCATTTATGTATATGACGTCTATCCAGGTGCTTGAAAGTGACGCAATTTATGTACCATCATTAAACGGTTCAGTTGGTTTGAAGCAATCTGAAGATTACACACCAATCGAGCTGGCGTTACCTTGCTGATATTGCGTCCTTTAAACCCACATACATCCCTCATGATGATCCCTCTGATTTTTCTTTGCTGCCATCTTGCAGTAGAGGTGAATTTACGCTTCTTAATTGTTGTCGCATCTTTTTTATTTTAAATGTCATAAGGTACCTTCGGAATGAGATGCTGCCAAGTTTCAAAAAAGTGGTGATAATCTTTAAACCCACAAAATTTCAAAGTAAATGAAGTAAAAAACAGTTTGATCTTTAGAACCCTCACTATTTGCTAGAGTTCCTGTTCTTAAAATAGGGCAACTAATAGTTACAGTTAACTGCTAGTTAAATAGTGGTCATCTCACACGCACACATACACAGTGGCTTTGTATGAGGTGAATCTTGATAATGATATAACTTCTATTGGTTAATGAAGGTTCATCAACTTGCTTGCAGGTATTAATTATGAAAAATTCAAGTCATCCAAATGTAGTAAATCTGATTGAGGTTATTGATGACCCAAACACATACCAGATAGCTTTGGTCAAAATGTTTTAAGGAGGTATTTGCGCGATATAGAGTCTGGGTTGATGTATCTCCATTCTCATGTATGACTCCGTTTTAAACTAACAATATTTTATTGTTACTTTCTATATTAGTTATCTTAGCAAATTGGTACTAAAAATAAAATTATGTGAAACATGTTATGCAACGTGCACAAAAAAAAAAAAAATAACCGGTCGTCACACAATAACCACCAAACGCCATCACAAAACCACCAATCGACGCACACCGCTGATTCTCCGCCGCTGAAGAAGGCCGCAACCGACCCTCACGTTCTGCTACACTGCCACCATCGTTGTCGCATGCCACATCGGAAACTACATCCCCATACATAGCCCTAAACTCACCAACCTAAGTGATATGTTTCCCGCCGCATCGCGCGGGTAAACGACTAGTGTGTGTGTGTGTGTGTGTGTATATATATAGGGTGAAGTTATTGTAAAAAAAAGGTTTTTTTTGAGAATTGTAAGAAAGAATCTAAACCAATGGTTGAGATCTTGATGGCAATCTTGTAAATAGTTTTTACCATTAAAATAATTAATTTTATAGATTAAGGGTATAAAGGTAAATTTAAAATTTTTAAATTTAGAAAGTCACATGCAATGCACATGCAAGTTTCCCCCATTTTTTTTAAACGTCAATAACTATTTATACGTAACTCTTTAAAAAAAAACTTTACACCATAATAACAAGTGTTTTTTTATCTTTAATATGACTACCATATTGATATACATATGTAGAGAAAAAAATTACGTTTCGATTGGATGTTTTAGTCCATGGTGTTTTTTCTATGTTCCAACAATGGTGTTTTAATTGTATTGTGATTCAAGGTGTTGTGTTTTACATTAGAACACCATGACGTAAATAAGACACCATAGCATTGCAAATAATAATTTTATTCTGATTCAAGTCATGGTTTTTAACATCTTGAGTATGTAACATTGTATTGTGATTACAGTCATGGTGTTTTAACATCTGGAATATCTATAGAATTATTCTAAATGTTAAAACATTACGACTGTATTATGATTCAACTCATGGTGTTTTTTGGAATCTGTATGGTGTTTTATACCTGCAAAAATAACAAAAATCATTACAGATGTTAGAACACCATGGTTGTATTACGATTCAAGTTGTGTTTTCTGGAATTCATATGGTGTTTTATACGAACTGATGATGGATTCCTAAAATAACTGATGAATTCAGTTACAAGATTATATCTTTAATTAGGATTATGTGTTAAATTGTCATCTTACCCTTAAACTAATAAATAGATAGAGACATGTGTCATCACCATAGTTTTTCATATCCTTCTCACACTTTTAGTCTTTTTTACAGGATCCTCTACCTCTCTCTCTCTCTTTCTCTCTATATGTATATATATTAATATATATTATATATATATATATTAAAAAATTAAAACCAAGTGTGTTTTTATATCTTTTAAGTTAAAAAATAATTATAGTGTAGGTGAAATAAATTGTTAAAAAGAAAAAAATCAAGTCAACAACCATTTGGTTGTTGACACGTGTTGAAGTCCTGCCCACCGACCAAAAATGGGTCAAGACAAGTTTTTTTAATCGTTTATATTATAAGGGTCAGGATATGTTAGGAAGTTTATTTGGGTAGGAAGATTAATCTTGACAATCTATTAAAAAATCAATGACTAAGATTAAATGGGTGAAATTGAACAAAAAAATGAGACGCGTGAGTTAGTTTGAGGGTATTATAGTCCATCTAATTCAATAGTTTCTCTCTCCTCTAATTCTCCATGGTTTTTAAAACGTTATAACTTTTCATACGACAATATTTTTTTAATAAAAGTTGCACCATAAAATGAGCGCTTTTGTCTTTAAAACGAGCACATTATTGCTATACTTTTGAAAAAATTATATCGGAAACTCGGATGCGTAAAACGAAATGGATAGAACAACACACTATAACCCAGGTTCTAAAACGCAATCGGGTTTCATATAGTCGTGTTTATGTTTTAACATGGTCATGCCTCTATTCTAACATGATCATGTTTATGTTTTAGCATGATCATGTTCTTTGCACTCAAATTCTGAAAACGTACCTAAAACGCAATGGGTTTCACATGGTCATCTTCTCTTCTAACATGGCCATGCCTTTGTATTAACATGGTCATGCCTCTATTCCAACATCGAGATTCTAAAACACAATGGGTTTTAACATGGTCATGTCTTTGTACAACATGATCATGCTTCCCTTTTCACATGATCATGTTCTTTGATGATCTTACACTCTAGTTCTAAAACGCAATGAAACCCAAAATCAAGATTTTGCACTACAAATTCTAAAAGGCGGTGGAATTTTAACATGGCCATGTTTATGTTTTAACATGACCATGCTTTTGTTCCAACATGACCATGCTTCTATTTTAGCATGATTATGTTCTTTGCACTCTAGGTTGTAAAACACAATGAAACCCAAAATCAATATTTTGCACTGCAGGTTCTAAAAAGCAATGGAGTTTTAACATGGCCATGTTTATGTTTTAACACGGTCATGCTTTTGTTCCAACATGACCATGCTTCTATTTTAGCATAATCATATTCTTCGATTGTAAAACTCAGTGAAACCATAAATCAATATTTTGCTCTGTAGGTTCTAAAAAGCAATGGAGTTTTAACATGGTCATGCTTTTGTTCCTTCTATTGTATATGTGTCGTTTAATGTTATACGATTGTAGACATGGAGACAAAAAATCATTCACTGACATTTTTTGTGCAACAATCACTTATACGGTCCGTATACATGTAGGGATGTGAAAATTAGAATTTAGGGGTGTGGAATATCAAGAGCCTCTATGTATTTATGTTTAAAAGAAAAAAGAAACACAAAAAAGAAACTAGTTAAACCACTTTCGTTAACACATTTTTTTAGAAATACCAACAGCTGATTTATTAAAAAATGAAGTAAACTAATGGTAGGGGACTAGTTCGACATGACAAATGTGGCGTTGTCGTTTGGTGAGCCGCACCCACACGGTACCACCCAAACATATACCGGAATGGTATATGTATCGGCCAAACAACTACGATACTAAAGGTTACCTTTTGTGTTAAAAATCTATAAATAAACTCTTAACTTTGTTATATTTTACACCATATTTTTCACACAATATTACCCTTTCAAACATATGTCACTTTTGGGAAAATGAGTTTCCAACCGTTCAAGGTCTAAAAGTAAATCTATATACATTTAGACCATACCAATGACACAATATTATAACATCCCCAAAACGGTTTGGTGATTTAAACCCGGTTAACATAAAGGAACGGGTAGAGTACCGTTAGTGGTAAAGTTGAACTCGTAAACAAGATAACTAGGAAAAATTAACCTAGTGGTAACATGTATATAAGTAACAAGATAATGAGTTTAGTCTCGTTTATAATCGAAACGAAACTTGGGGACCAAAATCGTTAAAAGGGAAACATGAGTTTTAATAAATAAAACTAAAACACAACACACATAATGTATGTTGTGTCGTCCAGAGCAAGAAGAAGAAGGGAAGAACCCTAATTCTTCCAAAAATCTTCAAATTGAAAAGGGAATTCAACTCAATTCTAATGCATGAACGTGGATTCTTGATGATCTAGACAAGATGAACACATGGTAAGTTGTAATTTGAGATTTGGTGATTTTGTATGAAGTGGGTTATGTTAATCCACGGAATTGAATGAAATTGATCATGTATATGTGTTATAATCATCACATGGAACATGAATTATGTATGATTTTGATTAATTGGATGATTTAGAATGAAACCCATTACATGAGTGTGAAGATGATCATGATGAACATGTAGATGTTACATTGTGATCTTGTGATGATAAGGTGTTATATGATAGATTGTGATAGATAAACTTGATGTAGGATTGATGATTATGTGATTTTTACTTGGATGTGATGTTCATGAGATGAATCGGGAGAACATACTTAAAATACTTGTACAGGTGCTTAGAAAGTGGTACCACGCCAAGCGTTTGATTAAATGCCTACTATAGGTTAATATATGGAGTTACATGTTAATCAATGGGTAAATATGTATAGAAGTAATAATGATGAAATTGTTTAGCAAACTAATATGTGAAGTGTGTTTTACATGGAGTTCATGTGGAAATTTGAATTGTTAGTATGATGTGGTAGAAGCGTGCATTAGGAGATTGTACTCTATGCTCGAAGACATGGTACACCTTATGCGTCTAATTGATCTTGTGCTAGGGATCAAGAGGCGAAAGTGGTGCCATTGTATGACATGTAAAATTACTAGTAAAGATAATGTTAATTTAGTTTGTCTCGAATGAAGTCGTTAGTTGAGGAATGAAAAGATGTGACTTCTAGTTATACAATATGAATGTGAAATGAATGCAATATTAGAATGTGTGTTTATACTAACGAAGTGGTAACCATGATGACATGAAAGTATAGGATCATGTCAAGATGGGGAAAGCATGGAAGGCTAACGGAAAGGATATGAGGAAGCATGTACAAAACGGACACTCAAGTAAGTGATTCCCGGAATCACTTTGTATTTGTTTAAGTAAAGTTACTTACTAGTTATTTAAGCATGATATTGAAGTCAATAAGAGTTTGGATGTATGAAAACGATATATTTCTCTAGTAGAACGAACGGGTCAAAATGATGCTTTATTTTTATACGGAATGATAGTTTAAGTAATGACTACGGTATTATAACCAACAAATGCGTATGATTGCACATGAGCACGCTAACCGAGAAACGAACACGTGAGTTAATAGCCATAAGACTCGATTGTGAGGTAGAATTAGACGGATAAACAATGAAAGTATGAAAATTGTACTAATAAAGTTTTATTAGTATAATTGATTGGAACGAATGAGTCTAATGTATCCCGAGTATCGGGCGCCTAAATTCCTAAGTACAAACTCCTAAGGATGTGAAACTTAGTGGTTATAATGTTCATGTGAGTTTTGAGTTCAAACAATGAGTTGTTTGACAAAAACATAAACGGGTCGAATAATTCGTAAATGAATATTAAGCCGAAAACATATAAGTCAAGAATGTCCTTAGTATGGATGTTAGATTTTGAGTCTATATGGTAGAGGACCAAATTACGATCACGTAGGAAGAAATGTGAGGTTAAACGGGTAAACGGTTCAAAAGTTATGCACATTTTAGTGCGTACGAACGACGAAAACAACACAGCAGAAAAATGGTTAAACGAAGGGGCGTCGGCGACGCAAGGGGGGCGTCGGCGACGCACCCTCCTTTGCTGCCGAGCCATATCTTGCTGCCTACGCGGGTATGGTGCCAGAAACTCCTTTTTCGCACTTTTCGCACTTTTCGCACTTTTGCTTGGTTCCAAGGCCCATTTAGCTTCCCCAAAGGTACCCCAAGCCTATCTTAAAGTTTTATAGAGTTTCGGGTAAGAACAGAGGCATATAGGACGCGTACAAATGCGTAGAAAGTATATGAGAATATGTAAATGTGGTTGTCATGATTTGACTAAGTCTTATCAGTAGGATTCTTATTGTAAGCACATGATGTATTTAATATGGATAACATCGTTGAAGGGAATTAGATACGAATATACTGGAGTCTAGTATTATGAAAATTTACACATGGGTCTTGGGTTTATGATCCTTTAATGTTTATGTAAGCATGTATGGCAATTGAAAGAAATTTGGTAGAAAGGCATGTAGGTTTGTAGAAGGCCTTTCATACAAGGAAGAGTTGGGTTAGATGATTTAGTATATGTGTTATTACATCATATGTTTCCAATGAATGAGACTCGCACACAGAAATATATGGTGTTAATATATGAGAATTTGTGATATTAACCGAATTGTTTTGAGAATGAAATGAAGTGCAGGTATATTAACGTATACTCATCAAGGGATAAACCTTGGAATGAAATGCTCAAATCCAGAAGGATAACTAGATGGAATATACAGGAGGGTAAAAAGTGACAAGATGCTTTAGTTATATACTTAGATCATATAATGCTTCAATTACTAATAATGTGAATGTATGTGGTGAATGCAGGTTGTGTAGATTTATAGGTCATAACCATTAAGAGACATGAGTGATTGAAGATCGAGTTATAATACGGATTGTATGGGAGTGTGTGGCCTTGCGGTTACTACATATATGATATGTTTATGAATCAAATGAAATGAACAATGTAATTATCGATAAGAACTTACAATAGAAAGGTCTTTTATTCATGATGGAATGATTTTAATAAAAGAAATTTTATGGCACGTATTTCCGCTGCGACTTTTCGATTAAAACATGTTAGGGTCTTACAAGTTGGTATCAGAGCCCTGGTTTGAGAAAAATCAAGTACAAGAAGGTAAATACTTGAACTCAAACCTGTGTGCTCTTGTGATAAGAACCCGTACAATCCAAGACTCGATCAAGATCCGAAAGTAGAAGCGAATGTAAGTATGTACTTAAGTATGCATATAAAGAAACTAACAATATGTTATGTGTATGGTAAGCAACAATTGTTTAAAGAGGATGATTCGCGAATGTGGTCTAGGACTGACACCAAAGCATGTTATAAGACAAATTGACCCCAGGTACGTAAATTCAGTATGTGGGTACCAGTGATGGTAAAATCTTCCGAGGGAAGGAAAATTTTAAATAAAAGACAAAGATGATATAGTGATAAAGTTTTGAAAATGTTACCATGTGCCGAAACCAAATTCTTCGGACATAAGGCAATGATTACATGAAGGCACGAAACTAGTATGTGGATTGCGTACCTGGCCAGTACGCAAGAAGCATATGACGTTTATGAGACCGTGGTGATTATCGCAGGTATGTCCGGTATAATTGGGTAGTAGATGGACGTGCGGGTGAAATGGGTAGTAATACTCACAGAAAATTGAGAGTATTATGTAAGAATGAAAAGCATGAATGATAAGAATGAATAACGTTGAATCCGTAAGTAAGTACGGATCAATGAAAAGTATGAATGATATGTTTGAATCCGTGAAACGGATTCAAAACGTAGAATGAATGAAAAATACGAATGATATGTTTGAATCTGCAAGACGGAATTAAGACATAAAAATGATGAAATAAACCTACCTAAGAATGTGTTTATAGTTTGACCATGATTGAGTCAAAAGGGTCATATAAGTAAGTATAAAATAAATAACTATAGTATAACAAGATAATAAATGTAATTGGCACGCAAACTTAAAATTGTAATTGAAAGAAAGAAGTATTGAATAATTTGTGTGTTAGATGTGTTAGCAATCGACTCTTGGGAGTCAGAGCGAATGACGGGCTATGACCCGGACAATAACTTAAGCATGGATGGGAAGGGTAGGTTTTGGCAAGAATACTGAAATGGTGTAATGAAGTCTTTGCAAGAAAGCATGAATGGAAAGAGGTACAAACGTGTACCCCAATACATCTACGATAAGTAAGAAATACAGTCTGACCTTGAAAAGTCATACTGCAAAAAGTTGGCGAAATAACTACCAAATGAATGAATTATAAGTAAGAAATGGAATGTGTGATATGTTATAGCATGTACGTAGGGAATTTGTAGAAGAAGTATAGGTGAATAATCACCTAGTAGAAGAATGTTTGAATGAAATGTGCTAACCGCCGATCTTTGCAGAAGATAATGGTAGAAATCTCAATGCAATGAAATCAATCGAAGTGGCAAAAGGATGTGCACGAGCGGAAGCTCATTACATAGATGAATGAAACTCTGACCTGGTATGGTGAGTACTCGTGAAGAAGCGGATCGATCTAGTTTACAGATTGTGGATGTATGCAATGAAATCGAGGTTAGTAAAATATCTAACTCATGTTGAATCAGAAGAAATTGGTAGATTGAAAAAGACCTACGAAATGAATGCTAGGATGGGTATGGTATGGTACGCTTGACTTGTAAAAGACGACATAAGGATAAATTTCATCAATACAAAGGAAAGTCTCAAAGTCTTGAGTGAAAGTTCCGCGTATTAATTAGACTCTCGTAGGATGAACTTGTACGACACATTTACTTATGTAGAATAAGTAATGCATGAAGAGAGAACAATAGTAATGTGACATGAATGAGATGATGTGAGGCTAACGTAAAGGTATGCATGATACCAGTAATTGTAGAAAATGTAGAATGATGCTAAATCCTTGTGTCAAGTACGGTTAAGTAAGTATGAAAATGGTAGTTATGTTGTTGTATAAATATATATATATATATATGTGTGTGTGTATATATATATGGATATTTACCGTAATGCATAGTATCATATGCTTACCTCCGATGTGGATATGAAAGAAATTAGGAACAACGTTAGTGATGGAATGTAGAGCTTTGCTCAGTTAAACGAGAATGAAATACTAGTTACCTAGTGATAATGTTCAACTTAGATGAATGTTGGTAAATGAGTATGTAGAGAGTTCAAATTATTATGTGCCAACGAAAGTACCCAGAAAGAATGCTAATAATAGAACACAAGAGTAAAACCACGATAGGTATCATGTGACAAACCCGAGAATGCAATATCATGTATAACACGTGTGTGAGATGCATATTTAATTGATGAGTAGAATGAAGTAAATCGATTTATTTCGACCATATATGAATTTGTTATGCTTAATTAGATAGTAGAAACAAGTCGTAGACATAGGTCTGTACAAACAATAGCATACATTTGGAATATGTCCAATGAATGAACCGCTAGCGATGATGTGTGCTAGAAACTAGCATGTTAAAGTGAAAACAACACTAGTAAAAGCCCTGGATCGGATTTTGATGCTTACATGATTATGAAATTAAATTACTTAATTTAAGAAGGTAAGGGCATGCGTACGATCATGTTATCCATAAATAAAACCTTTCGCCAAGATCCCGAATGAATTCATGTTGAAATGTGCCCTTTGAAGGAATACAATAAAGGGGTGGGGGTAGCAAATGAACAAGGTTTCGGGGACGAAACCTCCTTTAAGGGGGTAGACTTGTAACACCCCAAAAACGGGTTTGGTGATTTAAACCCGGTTAACATAAAGGAACGGGTAGAGTACCGTTAGTGGTAAAGGTGAACCCGTAAACAAGATAACTAGGAAAAATTAACCTAGTGGTAACATGTATATAAGTAAGATGTTAATGAGTTTAGTCTCGTTTATAATCGAAACGAAACTTGAGGGACCAAAATCGTTAAAAGGGAAACATGAGTTTTAATAAATAAAACTAAAACACAACACACACTTAATGTATGTGTGTGTCGTCCAGAGCAAGAAGAAGAAGGGAAGAACCCTAATTCTTCCAAAAATCTTCAAATTGAAAAGGGAATTCAACTCAATTCTAATGCATGAACGTGGATTCTTGATGATCTAGACAAGATGAACACATGGTAAGTTGTAATTTGAGATTTGGTGATTTTGTATGAAGTGGGTTATGTTAATCCACGGAATTGAATGAAATTGATCATGTATATGTGTTATAATCATCACATGGAACATGAATTATGTATGATTTTGATTAATTGGATGATTTAGAATGAAACCCATTACATGAGTGTGAAGATGATGATCATGATGAACATGTAGATGTTACATTGTGATCTTGTGATGCATAAGGTGTTATATGATAGATTGTGATAGATAAACTTGATGTAGGATTGATGATTATGTGATTTTTACTTGGATGTGATGTTCATGAGATGAATCGGAGAGAACATACTTAAAATACTTGTACACGGTGCTTAGAAAGTGGTACGCACGCCAAGCGTTTGATTAAATGCCTACTATAGGTTAATATATGGAGTTACATGTTAATCAATGGGTAAATATGTATAGAAGTAATAATGATGAAATTGTTAGCAAACTAATATGTGAAGTGTGTTTTACATGGAGTTCATGTGGAAATTTGAATTGTTAGTATGATGTGGTAGAAGCGTGCATTAGGAGATTGTACTCTATGCTCGAAGACATGGTACACCTTATGCGTCTAATTGATCTTGTGCTAGGGATCAAGAGGCGAAAGTGGTGCCATTGTATGACATGTAAAATACTGTAAAGATATGTTAATTTAGTTTGTCTCAAATGAAGTCGTTAGTTGAGGAATGAAAAGATGTGACTTCTAGCTTATACATTGTGTTGTTGGAATTCAACGAGTAAAGTTCAATGTATGATATGAATGTGAAATGAATGCAATATTAGAATGTGTGTTTATACTAACGAAGTGGTAACCATGATGACATGAAAGTATAGGATCATGTCAACATGGGGAAAGCATGGAAGGCTAACGGAAAGGATATGAGGAAGCATGTACGAAACGGACACACGAGATAAGTGATTCCCGGAATCACTTTGTATTTGTTTAAGTAAAGTTACTTACTAGTTATTTAAGCATGATAATTGAAGTCAATAAGAGTTTGGATGTATGAAAACGATGATATTTCTCTAGTAGAACGAACGGGTCAAAATGATACTTTATTTTTATACCGGAATGATAGTTTAAGTAATGACTACAGTATATAACCGAGAAATGGGTATGATTGCACATGAGCACGCCAACTGAGAAACGGACACGTGAGTTAATAGCCATAAGACTCGATTGTGAGGTAGAATTAGACGGATAAACAATGAAAGTATGAAAATTGTACTAATAAAGTTTTATTACGTATAATTGATTGGAACGAATGAGTCTAATGTATCCCGAGTATCGGGTGCCTAAATTCCTAAGTAAAAACTCCTAAGGATGTGAAACTTAGGTGGTTATAATGTTCATGTGAGTTTTGAGTTCAAACAATGAGTTGTTTGACAAAAACATAAACGGGTCGAATAATTCGTAAATGAATATTAAGTCGAAAACATATAAGTCAAGAATGTCCTTAGTATGGATGTTATATTTTGAGTCTATATGGTAGAGGACCGAATTACGATCACGTAGGAAGAAACCTGAGGTTAAACGGGTAAACGTTCAAAAGTTGTGCACGTTTTAGTGCGTACGAACGACGAAAACAACACAACAGAGAAATGGTTAAACGAAGGGCGTCGGCGACACAGGGGGCGTCGGCGATGCACACTCCTTTGCTGCGATGCCATATCTTTCTGCCTACGCGGGTATGGTGCCGGAACTCGTTTTCGCATTTTTGCTTGGTTCCAAGGCCCATTTAGCTTCTCCAAAGGTACGCCAAGCTATCTTAAAGTTTTATAGAGTTTCGGGTAAGAACAGAGGCATATAGGACGCGTACGAATGCGTAGAAAGTATATGAGAATATGTAAATGTGGTTGTCATGATTTGACTAAGTCTTATCAGTAGGATTCTTATTGTAAGCACATGATGTATTGTAATATGGATAACATCGTTGAAGAGAATTAGATACGAATATACGTGGAGTCTAGTACGTATGAGAATTTACACATGGGTCTTGGGTTTATGATCCTTTAATGTTTATGTAAGCATGTATGGCAATTGAAAGAAATTTGGTAGAAAGGCATGTAGGTTTATAGAAGGCCTTTCATACAAGGAAGAGTTGGGTTAGATGATTTAGTATATGT
Source organism: Scalesia atractyloides (assembly GCA_947069175.1). Taxonomy (NCBI): domain Eukaryota; kingdom Viridiplantae; phylum Streptophyta; class Magnoliopsida; order Asterales; family Asteraceae; genus Scalesia; species Scalesia atractyloides. The sequence goes on along the minus strand of CAMTDV010000025.1, from coordinate 13,781,628 downwards.
GTTATTACATCATATGTTTCCAATGAATGAGACTCGCACACAGAAATATATGGTGTTAATATATGAGAATTTGTGATATTAACCGAATTGTTTTGAGAATGAAATGAAGTGCAGGTATATTAACGTATACTCATCAAGGGATAAACCTTGGAATGAAATGCTCAAATCCAGAAGGATAACTAGATGGAATATACAGAAGGGTAAAAAGTGACAAGATGCTTTAGTTATATACTTAGATCATATAATGCTTCAATTACTAATAATGTGAATGTATGTGGTGAATGCAGGTTGTGTAGATTTATAGGTCATAACCATTAAGAGACATGAGCGATTGAAGATCGAGTTATAATACGGATTGTATGGGAATGTGTGGCCTTGCGGTTACTACATATATATGTATCAAATGAAATGAACAATGTAATTATTGATAAGAACTTACAATAGAAATGTCTTTTATTCATGATGGAATGATTTTAATAAAAGAAATTTTATGGCACGTATTTCCGCTGCGACTTTTCGATTAAAACATGTTAGGTCTTAAAATATGCATTTCATTCCCATGTTGTAGGACATATACAACCTTGTGATCACTTAGTTACATACCTATATACACAAAATCCAGTCTACACATACTAGTGCTTTTATGATTCTACAATGGCCAACACCATCCAAGGTTAGCTATACAACATATTTCCAGCATTATTCCTTACCAGTAAGATCATATGCTTCACACTTAGTACACATTCATTTCTTAATCACAATTAAGCAATTAATCAAACACAGGGTGTGCATCACACCATTCAGGCACAAGGTACAAACTCATGGTGCATGTTTCTACCAAATCATGCAATCAAACTCAATACCCACATGGATTCCATCTAAAACACATTCCTCCTGTTAGTTTACTTGAAATTACATCATTATCACACTCCATTCATGTTCATCAATATCATGCATACAGTTTCACCTAATGTTGTCATCTAGACATTTCATTAAACACTTGGTGTGCGTACAACATTTAACGCATAATGTACAAGTAATTCATGCTCTACCTTACTAGTTTGTGGCATTAACACGATGCTTCTTTCCAAATCCAAGTACCATTCAACCCTTTTCGACACATTCAAGCATATTTTAGTTACTACATCCCATTTAACCAAAAATTGGCTATGGGTTCATCCCACATTTTCGACACCCACATAACCCACACAAGTTCTTCCCTAAGTTCCTAATTTTCTACATATCTAACATTCATACATGTCCAAAAACAAATTTCAAACATAATCCCTCCTAAATTCACATAGAATTATAATAATTTCATACAAAACTTACACAATCAAGAACCATCTTACATACATATTCATCTTTGAAGATTTTACAACTCAATTCATGTTAATTAGGGATAGATGAAGAAGGATTTCAGTTCATGCTAGAGACTGGGGCTCAATGTCGTCATCGATTTTGAGGATCAAAGTTATTTGGGAGAACCCTTCTTTTCCTTTCCATATGTTGACACACATACACACACACATATCCAGATTATTAACGAGTTTCCCCATTTGTCACCTTTGGTTCTTCTAACGAGTTTTTGGTTAATTACAACCAACACCTCCATTTTCATATGTATTTAACCCTCATAATCACACCATCTGACAGGGTGAGGTTCCTGTAAAATAGACTTTTTCTTAGAAGTGTGAGAAGGCATAGGCATCATATTTTAGGTTGTTTTAGCAAGAAAAACATCAAACATAACAATTTAAAACACAACGAAAACACACTACTTAACGTTCTTGGTATGGTGTTTTTAGTTTCAAGCCTAGAATCTTAAATTGTTATGTTTGGTGTTTTTCTTGCCAAAACAACCCAAAACATCCTGCCTAATTCCAAAACATGATGCCTAATTGTAATTTTCACATAACTATAAATATATAATACACCCCGGAAAAGAGTATTTGGTTTTCTCAAAATTAAAACTTCTAAATAAAGTTTCATCGATACATTACTTTTTAATTATTAAAAAATACATAATTACTTTGTATCCGTCGTAAACATTTGCTATTTAATGCGTGTCATTCATATCTCGCCTGTATGAATCAACGGCTAAGATTTAATCCTTGAAATTTCATCTGACCATTAAGAAAACAAAGTTCATGATCCGTGTCTTTCCTTATCAACCAATCAGATAATCTCACGGTCGCCTATATATACGTGTAGGATACAACTTGATTTCTCACATCTAAGCTTTCCAATTCCTTTTTTGTATTCTCTACATTTGCCCTAATTTCCTTTTCATTACCGCTCTAAAATGCCACACAAAATAATGATCCCCAAGGATGCATCAAACAAAAACAATTTGAAGGGGAGGAGGAGGCTCCTTCAAAAGGGAAATCAGCAATGAAGACGAAGAAAGTTGGAAGGGGGAAGAAATCGTATGAGTCATACAAGCCGTACATCTTCAAGGTATTGAAGACAATACGTAGGGAGACTGGGATCTCTAACAAATCGATGGAGATCATGAACTCGTTCGTCATGGATATCATGGAAAAGATATCCCTTGAAGCGTCTAAACTGGCAAGGCGCAACAAGAAAAGCACAATAACTTCTAGAGATATCGAATCTGCTGTGAAGCTTGTGCTGAATGGCAAATTGGCTAAGCATGCTGTGGAGCATGGCACCAGAGCACTAGAGCAGTTTAATATGAATTAGATATATTAGGTTTAGTTTTATGTTCATGGCTGTTGTTAAAGAAAACCTTAAAATAAAACTAAAATGAAACTAAATATAACTAAATAAAGCCAGTTCATTATGAAGTCGATATAAAGCTTGGTTGCATTAAACTTTAGTGGAGATAATGAAATAAATACTAGATTTTATATCCTTTAGATCTTTTTTACTTGTTACAAAACCCTTTTTTTTCTCCAAAAGCAATATAATAAAGTGCAGTTTAGTTTCTAAATTACATTAACTAATATGCAAAAGAAAAACAAGTGTTAGTTATGCTAAACAAGAGATAAGAGATGATAAATTACGAGAGATATGATGAATGTTATAGTCATCAAAAGTGAATGGATTGACTTTTTCAATTATTAGTTTTGTTGGGAGAGGATTAGAGGAAGGACCCAGAAGCCTAGAACTATAAACACGAGTACTTCATTTTTTTTATAATCACGTATATAAAAAATATTACATATGTTATATTTATGGTTTTTAACCTAAAAACCTAGGGAGCAATGAAAATACGACACGTGAAGCATTAGTTTTTTTTATGGACAATGGTAGTTAAGTCAATTTACTAGTTTCTCCATTAATTTTAAATGTCTATAGCTTTTTATAAATATTTAAAAAATATATAAATCGTAAAATTGAGCATTTTAATATTTTTTTTCAATAGTGTTTTGATTACAAAAACTAAGGTGTCGTTATCTAACAACACAGTTATATACGCAATTATCCAGACTTCACATATATCAACACCGTATAAAATAGTATATAACATAGTTATATGCATAAATTATCTAGACATATGCACATATCAACACCGTGTTAGTGTATATCAGCACAATTATACGCACGATGTGATTACATTTTTTTTATAAAAAGTAAATCAATATAGTACTTATGTTAAATAGAAAAATATACTCAATTTTATAGTATAGTTTTATTAAAATATAATGTCGTAATAAAAAATAACAAACGTTTAAAGTTAAATGATGAACTTTAAAAAAGTCAATATAAGTTATATCAGTTTTACCTCTGACTCTAACCTTTTTGCTCTTACTAAACGTTTAAATTTAGCTGATGAACTTTAAAAAAGTCAAGATAAGTTATATCAATTTTACCTCTGACTCGACCCTTCTAACTCTTACTAATTTTTATTATTTACTATGCTATTTAATTAATCTTAACAATTAAAGTGATTTGATTAATGATCAAGATGGTTTCATAGATTAAGAGTATTGTGTACTTATCCAACCTCTCTCTTCTCTCTCTTTTATATGTATACATAAGGGGAAATTATCTTGAGACCCCTAAATATTGTAATAACGATGAAAACTAATGAAATGAATCAAAATCCATTTTTAATACAACTCTAATTGTAATTAAAATATAATATTGAAAAAATTACTTTTAAAAAAATTCAAATCTTCTCTCAAAATTTCTCTTCATAATTTTTTATATATGTATAAATATAACCTTAATAATTTTTTATATATGCATAAATATAACAATTTACACATATGTAAATGAAAGACTTACAGATGTATATTTTTTATTTATGAATATTTAAACGTGTAAATTGATTTCTAATATTATATTATAATTATTTATATTATACATATATACATTTGCAAGTTGGATGAATAGTGGTTTTCTTTTGTTGTCTTGTTGTGGTTTTGTTTTGTTTTTTTATTTTATTTTAACCTTTAATCTTTAGATTAACTCTTACAACCCTTAACTTTCTAAACTTTTTAATTGAGTTTTACGTCTTTTTTTATTACATTTTGGTTTTGTTTTGTTTTTTTATTTTATTTTAACCTTTAATCTTTAGTATTACTCTTACAACCCTTAACTTTCTAAAACTTTTTAATTGAGTTTTACGTCTTTATTTTTATTTACATGTCAATATAAACTTATGTTTATTTACATTTCGACATAATTTTTTTTATGTTTTCTCAACTTTCAGCATTGACAATGCCAACCTTTTAACTTCTAAATACTTTTGTAATCGAGTTTTATGTGTTTTGCTTTAATTCACATGTGGTATAAATTCAAGTTACGTTTTGACGTTATGTGTTTAGCTTTACTTACATGTGGTATAAATTTAAGTTACGTTTTGACGTAAATTTTATTTTTCCCTCGGAAATGAGTCTGGTTATATACATTAAGTTTCAGTTGGTCTACGTTTTGACGTAAATTTTGTTCGGAAACGAGTTGGTCAAATTTAATACATTTTCATTAGACGGTATTAATCCGAGCCACTTTACATTTCGACACCGCCGCAACGCGCCGTACCATTTTAACTTAAAAGAAAACACTATTTTTTATGTGCTTATTTTTATGTACGTGTCGGTATAAATTCAAGTTGGTTTATGTTTTGTGTAAATTTTATTCGAAAACATGTCGAATCAAATTTAATATTTTCCTTGCTTATTTTTATGTACGTTTTTAGTTGGTTTACGTTTTGACGTAAAAAAATTTTCGGAAACCAGTCGGGTCAAATTAAATGATAAACGACTTCTATGAATTATTTTTGGGTATTCTATGCATACGCTTTTACAATGACATACATTTTTGTGCTTTTCAAATATATAGTTGTTAAGTGTGTTTTTTCTACGTTTAAATTTTATAACAACCACCCGTAATACGCAACTTTAAAAAATCGATCATCCCGTCGCGAAGCGCGGGTATAACCTCTAGTTGTATTATAATACCAATGATAAGTGTTAAAAAAACGAATTTACAATGATTTTTTACCAAGTTATGACCGGTTCTCACAAAATATATACGTTCTCATTTTAACATTATCTTAAAAATTAAATTTCTTATAATATGTTTTATTACTATTGTTTTTTAGTTAACCTTTCTAAAAAATAGAATACATAATGGCATAAGAGTATTCACAATCCGTCCCCTAAATCCTGTGATGATTTTTTATATTATGAAAAGTGATTGTAGATGGTTAGAAGTGGTTGTGAGTAGAGGAGAGAGAAACAATGTTTACTGTTTTATATTGTTAAAATTTTTTGATATTTTTGAACCTGTTGGAGTGGAGAAGAGAGAAAGGTAATAATAAAAATATAAAAAATATTATTTAATTAAAAGGAGAGAGAAAATTAGTTGTCTTTAGTAATATTATAGTGTAAAAAAAGATAAAAAAGTTGTGAATGCTCTAAAAAAAGTGAGAAAGAATCCTGGTTTACCGAATTGTGAATTTATGATTGTGATATGTGAAGAACATATATAATTATTTATTAAGTATCGAATATAAAGAATTTTATATTTAAAAACAAAAATTATAAACATTACAATAAAAATAATTATTGACCGTATTCTGTATCACTATACTGAAATTATATACTATCTTAATTGTAAATGTTGGTTACATTTACACAATTAATCCTCCACAAATAGTCCATGCCACAAACTCTGAAAAAATAAAATTATCCATCACCGCCACTTAGTTGTTTTCATTTTTTAGGCATTCTTCACTTATAATAATGCCTTTTTTTTTCTTTTTTTGACCTCCTTCTTTTAAAATTTACAGTTATCACTCTTTTGCTTAGTATGTTATTTCTTATATACCAACTCCTTTTGTAATTCACATTTTTTGCACTTATGCTTTATGTGTTGTTTCTAAAATACCAATATCAGCTTTTACATTTTACACTTTTGGTCCCTCCTTCCTTTTACTATTTGCCTCTCATGTCTTTTACCCTTGCGTAATTGTTAGTTGCTTTGTGCTTTGCGTGGTTATTTTTTATCGTGATGGTTTGGTGTTTTTCTTATACTATTTGCTCTATGCCGTTTATGTCTTGCATAATTCGTTTTGTGCTTTGCATTATGTTATAGATGGATTGCCTTTTCATTATACTATTTGCCCTAGGCGTTTTTATCATTTGTTTTGTGGCTTGCGTAATTATTGGTTGTTTCATCAGGAAACCATTCGTAATTTGTTTTGTCCTTTGCATGAGCGTTTTAGTTGTGTGATTATGTGTTTTTGTGCCTGCCTTCTTTTGGGTGCATTGACAAATCTGGAGTTGTCCGTTCAGGCCTCGCGTTTTCGAGTGCATTATGTTTTTAGGCTTACCTTTTTTTCGATGCATGCTACAACGTGCGTGGGTAATGGTAAAATGTCAGTGGTTATCAGATACGTCAAAACGTGCGCTTTCATATGGTATACATATCACATAACGCTTGGACTGATCCATTCAATGTTTACAATGTACCCGCGCCGCAATGCACGCGGGTCTAATTCCTAGTTTTATATTAATTGTTCGTGAGTACATAGGCATATTTAATTTTGAACAATACAAAAAATAACAATGTACTTTTGTAACGCCCTGTATACATGAGATTAGGTTATTTTACAAATGAACTTTAACATATTAGAAAGTGAGAGGTGAAGAGATAATTTTTTTCTCATCTTGTTAAGTACGTACAGTAGTCCTAGAATCTTCCTTCACTTCTTATGTTAAACTCATTTGTATTTGATTTTTACACTATATATATTAACTACTCACTGAAAACCACAAAAGTGAAGACGGATAAAACATAAATCAATACTGGTTTCAATGATATAAATAAAAAAAACCACTAAAGTAATAAATCATAAAAACAAAAAAAAAAAACACTAAAGTAAAACACCAAAAAAACTGTTCATAACGTTTATTATTATATACGATAATATAATATAATATCATCATCATCATCATCATACTCAGTAAATCCCGCCAATAGCAAAGGTAAGGTAGGGTCTGAGAGGTAGATGTAGACAACTTTACCTCTACCCGTAGGAATAGAAAGGCTGCTTCCAGTGAGACCCCGGCTCGATTGTAGTTTTGTATCAAGCCTTGGACCTAAGGCACATAACACTCAAACAATCGGGACATGACCGATTGGTGCATGTACTCCCGTGTCTTTCAGCTATCAACGCCACCACATGATGCATGATTAACCATCCGCCTCTTTTAACCTTATTTTCACAAAATTAGTAAAATAACGTTAACGTTAGTACCATTTCGCTTTTGCCCTCAAGCGCCACACATATATACATTATATGTATACACCACAAGCGAGACATTTAATATAATATAATATTAATATAACATAACATAATAACATATTTAGGGTAGTTTCATGGGTACAATAGCCGAATAAATCCCCCATTTTCAACATAATTACATAATGTCAATGATATAACTCACATTTTCCCACCACTAACCATAGTGAACAAATACATGGAGAATGTGATTATTATTCTTTTATATTTTTTTGTCTTTTAGTGTGATTTATATTTCTGATCTCTCACATTTTGTACGCTTTATTTTTAGAGGTGTAAGTTTTGTATTTTTTTAAGTTAAAGCTTTCTCTATATATTTGAGTATGTATATACTTTATGCCAACTCACGGTATAAGTTCACTTTTGTTTTTACCTATGGTATTAATTATGATATAAATTCACGCTTTAATTTATGATTTTTCTCAGTTTTGGTCGTCATTTGCTTACTGCATAGCATGATTTTACGACCCCGTCTTGCAACGCATGGGTTAAATGCTAGTTATATATAGTTATCAACTTTCTTATGCAATGTTGGTTGAGGATCATGTACAAAGTGCCCAAAGTGTAAGAAGTGTGAGAAATATTGTGGAAATGACATGTGTCCTCAATCTAAATTAATTCAAAAGGGTAAATAAGTAATTTTCCTATTGATTCAATTAATTATAACCTTCCATAACCGCCAACCTTTATTATATAAAATAACCGCCAACTTTTTATTATAGTGTTATATAATGTTTTATATAGTGTTATATAATGTTATCAATTAATTGATAACCTTCATGACCGCCACCATTCATTATAGGTGTTTATCAATTAATTCATAACCTTTCATAACCGCCACTCTTTATTATAGGAATAACAGTCACCCTTTATCTAAAGACACTATTATCCCTATAATTTTCAAATTAACCCAAATAATTAAAACACAATTTACAATATGGTCCCTATTCATCTCAACCATTAGATCAAAGATCTAATGGTTTAAAACACTTCTTCTTCACACTACTAATTATCCTTACCTATACATTAGGTTTTATTTATCGTAATCATTTCTTGTTTGTTTATTATTATTATTTTTTCTTTCAACTATTGTACTTCAGCATTTTTATTTTTATTTTTAACCTCTGCATTTTTTACTTTCAACTTTGGTACCTATTTTTTCATCTATTTAATTTTTTGTTTTACTTTCATGATACGTTTTACGATTTAACACGGTACAACATGCGTGTGTGATTCAACGTTTTGACGACTATTTATCTCATTTAACGGCTCCATCTAAACGTATGATTCCTTGGTCGGCTTAGTTAAATTTATATGTTTTATGTCTCGGTCTAATTTTTGTGCATTAACACGCCGCGACGGTGCAACGTGCGTGTGTGGTTCATCATTTTTTCTTATATTTTTGCATGTTTAACGACTGTCCTAAATCGTCTTAGTTTTTATTTTCTATTTATACATTTTGGCATAGTTTTTGCGCATTAACATGCTGCAACGCGCGTGCATGGTTTAACGTTTTTACGTCTACATTCCGTTCATTTTCATTTTCTTCATTTTTTATTTCTTATGTTTTACGTGCTTTTCGGTGTTTGTGGTTGCTTGCGATGGTATGGTGTTAATGTTACTGGCCAGTTTACGCCCCTGCTACAACATGTGAGGCTTAAGACTAGTTTTGAATTTCATTAATAAACATTCTTTTTCTAGGAATTTATGCTTAAATTAATAAAAAACTTACCCTCTCAACTTATTTATGTTTCTAATAATTTATACTCTACTTGTCTTGAAGTTTAATGATCTCGTTACAATGCGCGGTCCTAAGTTAACTTAGTTATTATTTTATATGTTTTATGTTTCAGATTTTCAGTCTATTTTTGTGAGTTAACATTACACAACGCGTGTATGTAGATATTTAACGTTTATATGTCTATTTTTGTTCGATTTAACAAGCCCATCATAAAGCGCGAATCCTAAATACTTGTTACTTACTAATGATGACATTAATTTTTTCTTTATAAAGAAATTTCTGATTTTCTTTCCTTATAATTTTAGGTTTTTTAATTTATATGAAATGTAAATTATTAAATAATTTACAAATCGGATTACATTTATTTCGATGTAATTTACAAATAGCATTATATTTATTGAGTTAAGTTCTTGTGAAAATAAAATTAACGTACTAAGCATACAAACTGAAGGAAAATGCAAAAAAAACGCGATGGTATTTTCGTAAATATTTGGTCGTAGGGTATTTATCAAAATTACTCTACAGGATCATTTGTAGAGTGATTTTGGTCTTATAGAGTAATTTTATAAAATGTTCTTGTAGAGTAATTTTTATCTTGTAGAGTAATTTTGTAAAATATTCTTGTAGAGTAATTTTGATAAAAAAGCCCTAACCTCCCCCACCCCCAAAAACCTAAAAAAACCTAACCCCCCCCCCTCCCAAAAAAAAAAAAAAAAACTAAAAGCTAAAAATTAAACCATAAAGATAACCCCATAACTAAATGCTAAACAATTACTCTCCAGGATCATTTTACAAAATTACTCTACAAGAACATTTTACAAATTTACTCTACAAAAGATCAAAATTACTCCACAAGAACATTTTACAAAATTACTTTATAAGACCAAAATCACTCTACAAATGATCCTGTTGAGTAATTTTGAAGACCAGATATTTACGAAAATGCCATCGCGTTTTTTTTTGTTTTTTCTTCAGTTTTTACGTTTTGTATGTTAAGTTTATTTGTATTTGATCTTTAGTCTATATTTATTTCGATACTGACAAAAGGTTTCAAATCTTAGTATGTTCACATGATCCACCGTCTAGTTCATTATCTACAAATTAATGGTCAAAGATCATAGTCTCATGATAGGGATGATAATCAAACCCGAACCTGAGAAGCAAATCTAAAACTGTCACACCCCAATCAATGGTGGAATCATCGGGGCGGACGTAAATAGATTGCTCGAGACTTCAGACACCAAATGTGACAAGAATTTAATAAATAATATTCCATTTCATTGCTAACGGTTCAAATATATAAATTGGAAAACAAAAATACAACAATTATTGCATGACTAATCTATAAACATGAATTTAAAGTTTGGTGCATTTATAGTCCTTCCTATCAAGTTCCATTCGTCATCATCATCATTGAAGCCCTGCAATACGTATTAAAGTATAGTTCAAAACAAAAGTATTGGTGAGCATACAAATTTTAAGTAATAGCATAAGTATAAAAGTTTAAATAAATCCACATGGCATAATAGTTAACTTAAATTATCATACAATACTAGCATGCAACCATACGTGTCAACCCAAAGTTTACCGCTAGCGTAATCTTATCGTCGCAACGATAAGACCGTTATGAATGACTTAACATGATCTCAAGAATACGGGCGGTGCGTTACTCCTATAGCGCTATACATGTTAAGGGAGGCTTGAAACAAGTTAATGACAAAGCATAGCACATGTAACGATTCTAGCATATATGAATTCCACACCCCAACCGATGGCGGAAACATCGGGACGAGACAAAATAGATTGTTCATCACACATAACAGTAATTGTGATAATATTTAAATCAAACCGTTTTCATTGCATAACTCAAATTGTCAACTTACAATATATGAAATTCAAATTACAATAAACAAGGGACAATACGGCGAGTTCAACATAACATAATAAATTAAATCTAGTAATTTCTTGAGCGTGTTTCTAGTCAAGCCTACTAGATTCGTACATCAATCATCATCAACCTGTAACATATTAAAATAAAATCAATGCAAAAGCAAAGGCGAGTACACAAGTTTTGTATAAGTATAGCATAAGTATAAAAGCATTCCCTCGAATCCACATGGCATATCGTAAACAAGGTAACTAGCATGCATAACAATATGTCAAACCCCAGTGTCCACTAGTATTTAACATCCCTTGCCACACATGTGACAAGACCGTTTGAGTATGAAAACTTAACAAGACCCCGACGGTTGGTGTGCTACTCCTATAGCGCTACATATGTTAAGTTCGGGCTAACAAAGTTAATAGCATGTATGATTCTAGCTTGGACCTAAGTAAACAATAGCATGCATATTGTGAATTTGATATATTAACATGTTACAAACCAAAGTGTGTTAAAAGTAAAATGGGTCAAGTGTACTCACGGTTTTGCAAGCTTTCCACTTGGTAAGTCCGTGAGAGTTGTCGGTTGATTAGGATGGAGCACCTTGTCCTTCTACACGAGGAAACTTAGGTGTGAGCATTGGATGTTTAACGGAGGATTAAGAATTTGGAATGAAAGTACAAGAAAATAGTCATATAAAAGTAATCATCTAGCACACACAACACTTGTTCTTGACACTATGAAACTCAAAAGAGTTGGAATGTTTTCATGGGTCACAATGCCCATTAGAATCATAACAAGTATCATGGTCTTAGATGATGTAACTTCACATTTGACAAATAACCATTAGGCTAGCATCAAAGTTTAGTTACTTAGATATTATATAGATTATAGTATATAGGTATTCATACAAGTCAAGCATGAGGTAGGAGATTAAACCATCCATTTAAGACTTCTTTTTGGATTCATGTAAGTCAAGCATGGAGGTAGGATGATGAACATCCATTTAACCTCTTTATATGATTCACCACTACACATGTTGTATATAAAACAAGGATGGTTATGAATATACAATAAGGAATGAAATAATTACAACTAATCTAAGAGAACATCAAGTAATGTGTGAATTTTCCAAGTAGAATAGCCCAAGCTAATCTTATAATCACACAACGTCAAGTTCAAGACTTGTTCATTACTTGTGAGTTGAAACTCTATCAAAACAGAAACTTTGTGATGATTAAACCTCTGGATTTGAATGTCACAACCTTGTTTTTAAGCCCAACTAACCATATAATTGATGATAAGCATAAGGACATAGGAATGTGTATGAGATAACTCAAGTTTAAGCAAGTTTAGAAATGTTTCAATCAAAACAGAAAGTTCAGTCCACTTTGGAGCCTTTTTGGTGAAGTTCCAAGTCTGGATTTTCCATGGAAAACCCGTGGAATCATATCTAAGGTTGTTCCAAGTGATTAGAAATAAGAATCAATGAAAAAGGTTAAGAAATGATGAAGTTATACTCACTTTAGCAACTTGTGACGAATCTGCCAAGTTCCTGAATTCTCAGCTGATTATGGAATGATTAGAGAGTGTTTAAGTGAGATTGCAAAGTGAAAATGCTTGGAGGAGGCTTGGGTTTTATAGGGAAAGAGTTAGGGTTTGTTGGAGGTGATTTAATGGAGGTTGGAGGCCATTGGTGGGTGAAAGGGGAGTGGATTCGTGCCAAAACGCGGGCTACCAAAGCTTTCCCCTGCCGGACCTCCTTACGGACCGTAAGCATGTAGCCTTGCAGTCCGTAAGGCTTGGTCAGAAGCAAAGTTTTCAATTTTTAATCGTTGTTGTTTGGTGGTTTGTCCATTTATTCCATATCTTTAAGATGTTAAGTGTTTTTAGAGTGTTTTAAGCATAAAAGGCATATTCTAAAGGGCTTGCATGTAATTTAGTCACGAGAATAAGTATAAACGAGCATGGTTAAGTATAAGAATCGAGGATAAGTGTCGTATAATGCATGTGTGTCACGTATTTGCAAGGTTATTACACGTTTCCAAGGATTACGAATTAACCATCATATGTGTAGTGGTTTCAAACGTATGAACATGTATGAATGTGTAAAGTATGAATTGTAAGGAATACGAATTTTATTATGATTCAAGTCTCGGATTTACAACGATTACAACGAAGAGATGATTACAAGAATACAAGATTTCCAAAAATAGAATTACACGACAAGCTTACTAATTATGGAAAGTATGAAAAAGCAGGGCGTTACATTCTAGCATAACGTATTAAGCGTGTATGACCGATTCTTTGTTTGTAAGCATGTTTGTAAGTGTATGTGTGCGTTTTTAATAAGGAATAAGTATTGCACTCAAAAAGTGTCGAAAAGTAAAAGGGTCATGTATACTCACAATTTTGCAAAGCTTCCCGATTATCCGTGTTTTGGCGAGTTGATGTGAATCGGAGAGTGAAGGTGTGTGAGTATTCGGAATGTTAACGGAGTATTCGGATTGGTATATATATATATATATTATATAGTCTATATAATAATTCTAAGCTAAGTCCATCAAGAATATCATAGATTGTCATATAAGTCAAGCATGTAGGATTTACCTCATTGTATGATTCACCAATACACAAATCACCATAAGGATGATTCGGATGGTCATGAATGAAAGGAAATGTACAACTAATTACTATATTAAGTAGCCAAGTAAACATTAGCCCGATGAGCCACTTCCGGCATGGAAAGAGTTAATTAAGTATCGGAGGCTAGACGTGGTTAGGTTACTTTTAAATCTAGCAAACTACTTGAGATAGCAATGGTAAAACATCAAGTGACGTGGTGGAATGAAGTTAGGATAGCCAAGGCTTCCAAGTATTCACACTCATACCAAAACACAAGTCTTGCCATAAACTTCATGGCAAGCTCGGATGGTTTCATCACTTATGGGTTGCATAAACCTTTGCAAAAACAGAAAGTTTAGAGGGTATTTACACCTCTTAAACTCATAAGAATCACTCCTAAAAAGTATCATAACCTTAGATAGGTTTAAGAACAAGTAGGCACAAAATTCAACCAAGTTTTAATCAAGAAAAGAAAGATACAAAAGTATAAATGAAAGCAGAATTTTAATCCTACTTTGGACCTCAAATGTGGTGAGGTTTCACCTTAGTTTGCCAAAACAAGCTTTTGAAAGCCTTCCTAGAGGTTGACCAAGTAGTTTGAAAGAAAGATAAAGAAAAATGAGTGAAAACTTACTTAGAACACTTAGAGTTTTCTTCATTGCTTGGAAGACTTGAGAGAATTTGGGAGTCTGAGAGAAAATTTGGTGTGTGGAAATGTTTAGGAGGTGGTGGAGGCTTGTATTCATAAGTGGAGATTAGGGTTTGGGGGTTAATGAAAGTGGAAAGTGATTGGAAGAGAAAAGAGGTGGAGAATGGTGAAATATGATTGGCTTAAAAAAGGTGGAAGGTGATTAGAGGAGAAAGGATTTGGAAAATCTTTTGGTTTTTTGTTCATTTTAAGTCCTTGCACTTTGTAACTATGTTATTTTATGCCGTTTCTTGTATTTTAGCTGTTTTCAAGTATCCAAACTTTTTATTAGTTTTGCGTATAAATACATATTAAAGATTGATTGCGTAAATAACACAAATATGAAAGGTAACACGTATATGCATAAAATGAATTTCCATTATGATTAAAGTCTCGGATTACAAGATGAAATGAACCATGAATACGACCTGATTACAATTTCTAAAACTAGAAATACGATTACACTTTCTAAATAGGGAAAGTACAAAATGCAAAGCGTTACAAAAACCATCAAAACATAATAGGTCATGGGGCATAAAACACGAGGACTCAAATAAACTTGTAGAAATTTGGTATAAAGAGGCATTAGGACCAAAATGATAATCAGCTATAGAAATCATACGTGTTCCTATCTTGTATCTTTTCCTGTTAATGTAAGAGAACAAAAATGATGATTTGAAGAAATTTGGTAGAAAGACCAGTCATTTGTGAAAATTCTAGTGTGTAACCAGAAGTTTATTCTATTTTGATAAAACAACTGCCAATGGTATGTGACCAGAAGTTTTGAATTTTGAAAATGTAAGAGAAATAAGAAGAGTGAGGTTGTTTATTGTTATTTTTTTAAAGTTTTTTATTCTAATTCTAACATCCCAAGCCTAGAGATTAGGCTTTGAATGTTAGTGTGTCCAATGGTTTTGTGAAGATATCTGTAAGGTCGTTTGCAGAGGACACAGTTGAATTGAAATCAGACTTTTTTCATAACAATCTCTTACAAAATAGGTTTAATATCAATATGCTTGGTTCTTGAATGTTAGACAGGATTCTTGATGATATTCTAAGCATTCACTATCCATTTTGATGGGAGTTTTCAAAGCAGTTATTCTATGATCCAACAATTAATTTTGCAACCACAAGATTTGAGCAGTACAACTAGCTATGCAATATACTCAGCCTCGAGACAACAATTTGTTTTTTTTGCTCTACTAGGAAATAATATCTCCCATTGGCATCCACCTATGGTTGGCTTCCTTCTAATAAGGCAACCTGCAAAATCATTGTGTGAAAAACCAACAAGCTCAAGACTGTCATTAGTTAGATACCAGATTCCCAAGATTGGAAACCTTTTGACTATCTGAATATCATTTTCATTATAACGGTGACTCTCTTGGTGATAATATGTTTCGGAATCAAAACTTGTATAAGTTAGTAAGTTAATTGCGAAAAGCTACGGGCTTTTTAACCCTTTGTTTGAAAGGCATGTATCGATATTAAGGATGCATGATATTTATAAGAATGAAATGCAAAATGTTATTTTGGGATGAAATATATAGAATTAATACGAGTATGTTTTGTGCAGATGACGGACAGAGGGGACACAAGTGCTAATGAACTAGCACACCAAGAAAAGCTAAATAGTAGGTTGCGGAGGAAGTGGGAAGGCCTTGCTACAACATCCGCCAAAAACGATATCTTAGAAACCTGATCTGTTTGTAAACCGGATTCGAATAGTAATAAATAAAGACACGTATTTCATAAGTTATTATAGTATTATGAATATTGCTAAGTTAATTAATGTCACCCCCGATTCGAACAACATCATGTTTAAACGATACCATGCTTTCAACCAACACCACCTATCCTAAACGATAACCCTATCTCTAATACACATATCCTAAACAACACTATCGTAAACAACACTATCACTTCGAGCAATATCACCTACCTTCAAACGACAAACCTAAACAACAAACTTTAAGCTTCAAACAACAAGAGTCTCACCAAACGACATCTGGTGTTGTTTGACACTCACCCAAACGAAAAACCTTACATCCAAACGACATTCGTTGTCGTTTGACACCATGGCCAAATGACACCGGCTCCATGTCATACGACATGGACCTGCACCTTCCTTTTCTTCTTCAATCGCAATAACCCAACTCCCAAGCAACTAATACAATGCTTTGCCATGATTAATATCATAATTTACCCTATAAAAGTCTAAGGACTAATGCACACCCTATAACACGGCCCCAACACATCATTATTTTTGTATAATTTGAAATTAAATCAACCACCATTAAAGCCTCCTTAATAGCAAAATTTTTGTAACCAAATTCGTCTATCACAACCCCTAATGCTAGAACCAAACGACGTCTCCATCCTCTGCCCTCAATACCCCGCTCTCAAAATCCATTTAACACCATTCTAATTCATGATTTTGAGTATGTCTCAAAGCTAGGGCTTGGAACTTCCCATCATGAATTCTCCTTAGTTTCTCAACCAAATTAGATATTTCTTGAGCCTAACTTGGTTTATTTTTCGTGCTCTACAAAACCTCTCTATCAATTCTTGTGTAGAGGGCTTACAAATTCGAATTTAAATTATTGATATTCTAGGTTTCTTAGTTTATAATTTTGGGACTTTTGATATTAGGAATAGTGTTTTGATGAAATCGAATCCATGTTACTTTTCATTATCATATTAGAAGTATTTGTGTAAATTTTGAAAATTTTCAGACATCTATTGAATTTATTTCGTAGTTTAAGTCACAATTTATCATTAGGAAATTGTATAAAATATAAATTTTATCAACATAGAATTTCATAAATATTATTTCTGATTATTACAGAATATCTTTACGTCCTGGAATTTTTATAAAAACCTTATAATTTTTGGTGATTTAACTTGTAATAAAAGGAGTAAGGAATTTCAAAACAAATAAGTTTCTACATAAAATTAATTAGAATTATAAAATCCGAATTATAAAGTCATTGGATAAATTTTACTAACTTATCTAATTTTTAAACATTTATAAAATAGAGTAACATATCAAATTGTTATCTAAAGAACTAATCACATTTATTATATAATTTTACAAATAATAAACTATTATTATGTCAGAAATTAGGGTTTACAAGAGTCCCTGAATCATAGGGTTTAATTGTTTGGTTGTTTTAGTATTTTTCCGTTATGTTATATTTAGGGGCTCTAATCTTTTTTCTCTCATGCGGTATTTTCGTGGATCAAAGCTACGCAAAACACTGAGTAGATCTCTAGTTCCCATTTTTACAATTAATCTTTTGGGTTGTGTCACGTGTCACATTTTTTCTCATGTTTTCATTTAATTCAATTATCAACATGCAAATTAGATGTGTGGTTTATGTGTTATGTATTTTGGTTACATATCTGTTACATATTACTTGTTACTCGCTTTATGTCGCACTTTCACATTGTGGATCCATTGGCTGACCGGGTCCTGACGGCATGGGTTGAACTTGGTATCACCACCATTGTTTCGCATTGTTTCACATTGTTTCGCATGTTTTGCTATTGGTATTATTTATTTTTTGTTGATGATATTATTGGTGGATTGTCTTATTTACATTTAAATTGCATGTTAACATATTTTAAACAATTTATTTTATTTAAACTTAGATGTCCACCAACTTTTGTTTACCCAAAATTATTTTACACATGATATGGTGATGAGGTTTAAAGTGACGAGGATGAGGACACATAGGAAATTACCTTGGACAATAAAGTGGATTTATTTTAATGTTTGTTGTCTTTATTTTTGTATGGATTATTTCGATGTTTATTTCTTTGTGTGACATCGTTTAACTTAATATGATTAAATATTAAACCTTTAATCGTTGCCATGAGCTATGGACAATTATCTCGCTCTGACCAATAATCTACCACAGATCGGGGTGTGACACTTGCAAGCCACTATTCCCGACATAGTGCAAGAGGTGGAGAACCATGTAATCGGAGTTGTAGAAACCATGATGACTAGCAAGATGGATGAATTGAAAGAGTTGATTGAAGAAGTCCATGCCTGATCAATGAGGGATGCATGTCAGTGCACTTACAAGGATTTTGTGGCATGTAAGCCATTGCCGTATGATGGAGGGATCGATCCCATTGAATGTCAAAGGTGGATTTCTAGTATGGAAGGCGTGTTTAGTCGAAGTCATTGTGTGAAAGAGGACGAGGTCATGTTTGCTACGGGCCAACTATAACAACATGCTAAAGATTGGTGTGATGCATACAATAAGGAGTTAGGTAAAGAGAAGGTTAAGAACTTGACATGGACGAAATTCAAAGAACCCCTTTTTGAAGTATCATTGTCCATAGTCGGCTATATATAGAATTCAAGAAGACTTGTTACGTCTTCGACAAAAGGGGGAAACTATTGACGAAATTACTTGCATTTTTTATTGACAAGATTAAGTTTTGTCAAGAATCGCCTGGGACGAAAAGAATGAAGATCAATAGGTATCATGAAATGTTAAGACTGAGTTCAGGGAGTTCTTCACTTCCTCGAAGTCAGAAACGTTGAATGAATTGATAAACTGGGCAAGTGTGTTGGGTTATGCATGATCTGCCGATGATGAAAGCTAAAACTCAAGGGAACCATCTTCCTTGCATGATGGAATAAGTTGAAGTACAAATCAGAGTCCATAAGTTCCCCCTTGAAAGCTTTCCAAACAACCATAAAACTATTGGAACAAAACTGTTGCATCATATTAAAGGAAGATAAAGTACAAAGTGTTGAATTGATAAAGTGTTGGTCAACAATTTAACAGCTAAGGTCAACAAGTCAAAGCTGAAGACCAAAGACTAAGTCAACATTCCAGAAGTACTGGATTACAAAAGTACTGGAATCCCTTTTGCAGTTTTGGAACCCCAAATGTTTTCCCTTATTTTAGTAGTAGTTAAATGTAGCAAAATTTTCTCTAACTGTCTAACAGTCATGTTAACTGCTGTTAGTTACATCATTTAATAGTATTTTTAGGGTCGCTTTCATGGTGAAGTCACTGGCAAATCTCTCTCTAACATATAGTTTTTCTAAGAATATAATATGCAACTCTGAGAGCTGAAAAGTAGAAGAACTTAGAGAGAGAGAGAGAGTGCACCTGGTGAGGGGGAATCTGATGTACCTTTGATTGTACTAAACATTGAGAATACTATGAAATCATTTTGCAATCATCCCAAATCCAGTTATGTTAAATTGATGTGTTTATTATCAATCTTTGATTGAATTTCTAAATCTGTTCAACTGTTTTTATAAATAAACACATTGCACACACTCTCAGATCCAACAAATTGGTATCAGATCCAGTTACACTAAATTGACTTCACCGTTTATTTCGAAGATAAACTATCTCATATTGCTAATTGATTGAGTGATCAAAGGACTAGAAAAGAATTAGACCAATTAAAACATCAAGTTATTTCTGATACTCTGTTTTATGAGAAAACCGCAATAGAATCCCAAGAGATGTCAATCACTCATGATTGTCACAATACCGGATCAGCAAACAAGCCTCCGATGCTCGTTCGCCATGAATTTAAGATATGACAACGAAGGATATGTCACCACCTATCCCAACACAACACTTGTTGCTGGAGGTCAATGGTTTATGTTCCTTATGTTCCTTCTGTACCAAGTGCTGAACAACCAAACGTTAATGTCCATAAGAAACCCACTAATTTCTGAGCAATATTTCCAAAAACTGGAGCTCGATGCTAAGGCATTTGGGATACTCGCCATGACCTTATCCAATGAAATCTATGCTGGATTACTCCATTGTGAGAATGCCAAAGAATTGTGGGATGCTTTGAACGAACTGTTTGGTGGCACAGATGAAGTTCAGGAGAACATTAGAGAAATTTTGAACCAACACTATGAAACATTCACCCATGTCAACAATATGAAACCTCGTATATTGTCGTCTGAAGCACAAGCAGGTGTGTTTGAGGCAGGTGTGTTTGAGGTCGCCTCACGCCTAGACACACTTTTTTAAACCAAGAACTTAATTGAAAAAACCAACGTTCATCCAACTCATAGACCAAACATGTTACTCGTGTGCAAAAGTTTGGATTATATGTGTACTTTTTCATAGTTAGGAACCAACATTAAAACTTTTGCAAAACACAGGGACAAACCCTGTACTTAGCCTTTTGAAATCCCCATCCAGACATTATTCCGATTAATTTACACTTCGCATAGTGAACTGGTTTAGTTTCCGATTAATAACCCAAAAGTATTTACTTCCACTAAAAGGATGTAAACTTTTGTTAAACAACACTTTCTTCAAACAACAATCATCTAAAGTTAAAGAAACAATTATATAAAGTTAAAACAATAATCATCTAAAGTTAAAAGAAACAATTATATAAAGTTAAAGTACAAAAATGGAGTGGAGTAGATAAAGTAGGGACCATTATTGCAACTCAGCCAAAGAAGAGTGAAGGATAGAGGCGGTTCTCACGGAAGCAGGGGGATGGAGTTAACCTGTATCGGCGGCCTGAACTCAGGTACAATAATATTAATAATATTCTCTCTGATAAAATTCATTTCAAATCTCTTAATATCTCTATATCTATAGATCTGTATATCAACAAGCACCATCGCTATGGGATCGCCGGATTCTGGTTACGCTTCGTCGAATGAAGGCGGTGCTCCGGCGAATTCTCCGCCGCACAAGCCAGATCTACAACCTTCTTCTGGTATTCTTCTTGTTGTTATCGGTTTTTGTTGTTGTTCGATCTATAACGTCTTCGATCTACTTATTTTGCCCAATTTTGTATGTGTTTTACTGTTGTTTATTGAGATGCACCGTTGGCTTCCGTAGAATTAGAGACGTTGTGTTTGTTGAAATGTTTTCAGATTTAGGTTTTGATGATTTGATGACAGTTATGTTATTCAGGTGTATGTACAATAAATGTACGGAGATTATATGAAGAAAGTGTGTGTAGTTAAGATATATGCATTAATGAAATTAAATGTTAGGTTAGTTTCAAATAATTGCTTCTCAGATTCGTTTTTTTGTATAGGCTAGTGTTGAATTATTGATTAGATTACTTAATAGCATTACTGCACATGTATGTGAAGGGGATGCTGGTCTTTGTGACCTTGATGCTCATAAATTTTATATCTAAATTTTAGAGCTAAACTCCTGCACAAACAAATATCCTATCTGCTTAACTTTTAGATCTAATAATTACACTAGATTTAACGGCTAAAGGATTCTGGATCGTTCGCGGTAATTCAAGCTACTCGGCTAACTATACAAACCGTAGATTGTTTTAGACAAATAAGGTTTAGTTTTCATCCTCCTGCAAAGTCCTAATACACAAAATTTCAGCAGGTGTCTGCTACAATGTAAGGTAGGATAGGAAATTGAAATTTTGGATTTTTTTTTGAGAAATAAATTGATCAGATCCATAGGACCAAGATTTTGAGGAATTACATAATAAACAAGCAAAATAATAAGAACAAAACATCACAGAGTAGAAATTGTGGTGCAAATTCTCTTCTTTTATTTTTATGGGTCTCTCTTCATGCTCAAGGTGCTTACATATACATGAGTCATATAATTTATTATTGGATTTGTTAGTAATAACATTCAACTTCGTGTTGAAGACCCCATAGAGACTACATATCTGAGGTTTCTCGCATCAAATGCTGAAGCTGGTTCAATCATTGGGAAGGGTGGAACGACAATTTCTGATTTCCAGTCACGATCTAATGCACGAATCCAGCTGTCGCGCAACTATGAGTATTTTCCAGGAACGTCTGATAGGGTTATTATGGTATCTGGAACCGTTGAGGAAGTTCTCGAGGCTGTTGAACTTATCCTAACTAAGTTGGTCAATGAGGTAATCTTTGTTAAACGCTTGCATCTGGTAGCCTGCATTACTGAACTTTACAGAATATTGTTTATTGTTTATCAGTTTTATGCTGAAGATGGTGACGAGGCTGAACCAAGATCGAAAGTTCGACTAATAGTACCCAATAGCTCTTGTGGTGGACTCATTGGGAAGGGGGGATCCATGATAAGGTAAAATGCTGCTCACCACGTTTGATTTGTCTAATGCCATCTATTTAATGTTTTGACGACTTTCAGTTTTGTCTCTTTTGTGTCACAGGTCCTTCATTGAAGAATCTGGAGCTAATATCAAGATCTCTGCTCAGGATAACACCTATACTGGATTAAATGATAGGTTGGTAACGATAATCGGTACCTTACCGCAGTTGGGCCAAGCCATTAGTCTGATTCTACAGAAGTTGTCTGATGACGGGTACTATGTACAGTCCATTGGCCCCACATTTCCGTATGCTGGTATGTTTCCTTTTCTTCTTAAATCCATTTTTATTTTCATCTGCCGTTGAGAGCTGCTTGTAAATTGTTGCTATAGGTTTGTGTGCGCAATCTATAAATTTTCCATCATCACAATTAATTGCATTGGAGTACCATGGTCTTTTGTTTTACCAATTAAAGGTGAAAATCATGAGAAATGCTACACATCACATTGTGTCACAAGTATGATCACATAGAAAAAGCTGACACGTTGAAAGTTAGACTAAATGTTAGTATTATTATGTTACTATTAGCATAAGGGTCTTACCATCTTGGTGTTAATGTTGTATAAGTTTATGGGTCAAAGTGTCCTTGTAGATTAGAAATCTAGATTGTGAGGGTCGTAAGTTTTAGGGTAAAACCGTTCTAGTGCAGTCGTTTTGATGTAGTGGTGCGTCCTTCCAAAGGCGTAATTTCATAATGCATATATAGGGTATGTCAAACAAATTGAGTTTGTGGTGTACATATCCAGAATTCAGAATTTTATCACATATAGTTTTGTGTGATCATCTTGTTCTTAATTTATATCAGTTCTGAGTGAGAAGTGCTCTTGATTTCCAAGACGACAGCAATAATCATATCTATGCAGTTGTAGCGGTCCAAAATCAAATAGCGATCAAGGTCCGCTATACGATATATAGGTTATAGCGGTGCTATAGCGGTAATTTTTATATTATGCATAATTTCTGTAGTTATATATATTTGAAAAATATTTATAGTAATATCAAAATTCGATTTAGGAAGTCCAGCCACAAGAGTCCAGACTCAGCAATTTAGGATTTAGGAAGTGGAAGTCCCGCGATTTCTAGAAGACTAGGCCTTCGATTTAGGTTTTTAATTTTGGGTTTGGGCCTTTAATTTTGGGTTTATTTCAAACTTGATTAATGTGGGCTTTGGGGCTGAAATATAAAAACCGCTAAAAGCAGTGCTATGACCGCTATACGGGTTTCAGAATAGCGGTCAAATAGTGCTATTGAACCACTATGACATCGTATGTCCGCTAAGCGCTATAGCACGCTATTGACTGCATAGATCTATATGTTTCTAATTAAGTGATATTGGAGATGGTATATTTGTATGTTTTTATTTTTAAATTAATAGAAGTACTAGAAAATTTAGAGTAGAATGGCAGGTATTGGAGATTGTATATTTGTATGTATTAAAAATACACTTTCGGAACTTTCAACGCGCTTCCTTATTTGTATGTATTTATTTCTAAATTAATAAAAGTACTAGACTATCTATAGTAGAATGGCAGGTATTGGAGATTGTATATTTGTATGTATTAAAAATAAACTTTCGGAACTTTCAACGCGCTTCATATTTAGCCAATTTTCTTTACTCGTACCCATTTAGAGATAAATTCTAGCTCAAACGATCCGTACATAAGTAAATGGGCCAAATTTCCACCTATAAATGTGGTCTACATACACTGTTTTCTTTGCTTAAAAATATTATTTTGTTTCTGTTTGTCTGTTGTGCAGCGCCTTGCAACGTCCCTAATTATGGACCACCTGGGGTTGGTGGAAAGTTTCAAAACAACCGCTTTCAGAACAATAAGGTTATCAACTTTCTAACAACCTTGCTGTCTCACATTCCTCCAATGCCATAAGTACTAGATGGTCAAACTTATAAAAGTTGACCTAGTAATTCTTTGAAAGCAACCATTTTATCATGTGTATTCGCATAACTAATTAATTATGCTGTTGCATTTTGTTTCCCGAAATGTGCTCGTATAGTTGAATTTACTGAACACTTGTTGGTGCTTTGCAGGAAGATATGAGTAACCCGGTGACGCTAGGTGTTGCAGATGAGCATATAGGGCTTGTTGTGGGCCGTGGTGGTAGGAATATCATGGAAATCAGTCAGGTTAGTTAGAATATGCCGTTGTAGCTAATCACGTGCATATTTTCATATTTTTAATTTCTCTTACCATATTTTTAATTTCTCTTACTTATTGCAGATTAGTGGAGCTAGGATCAAGATTTCTGAAAGAGGCGATTTCATACCTGGGACATATGATAGGTATGTGTTTTTGGGATCTTCACCCCATCCCGCAAACAAAAACCTTACGTATTAACATCTAATGTAATTAATTAGTTAATAATTAGAGTAAAATGCCATTTTCTTCCCTGAGGTTTGGCCAGTTTTGCGACTTTCGTCCTAAAGTTTGTTTTTCCGCATCCTGATCCAAAAGGTTTAAGATCTTGCCATTTTCACCTGGCTCGTTAACTCCATCCATATTTCTTCTTTAAGTGAGGGGTATCTTGGTCTTTTTTCTAACTTAAAAGGGAAATTTGGTTTTTCACTTTATGTAACAAGACCAAATACTGCTGAAAAAGACCGAATTGCCCTTTAAGTTAACAAAAAAAGACGAAAATATCCCTGACTTGACGGAGAAAAACGGATGGAGTTAACGAGCCGGATGAAAATGGCAAGATTTCAAAACTTTTGGATCCAAATGGGGAAAAACAAACCTTTGGACGAAAAGAGCAAAACTGGCCAAACCTCATGGACGAAAATGGCACTCTAATTATCATTATTTATTATTGTAAGTGCTTTGCTCGTAAGTATATTGACCACCATGTAAATAATGGCTACATATCGCGGGCACCCCCTGGCCCCCACATAGAACCGCCCATGACTATACATGACTTACAACCCGTTTGACACGTTCAAAGAAATAGTTGACTAGTTGTATATCATTCCCATAGATAAATAATTCAACTAATATCATTTTTTTGCAGGAAAGTAACAATCACGGGTTCCCAAAGGGCAATCCGTGTAGCAGAGGCGATGATAATGCACAAGGTTTCCTCAGCTTCGGCTCCACCTCCGGATGTAACTCCTGATCAACTTCCTGTCGAGAATCTGTCAATCAATTAAAACCGAGATAACTGCTTGCAACATTTCGTCTAGTATTTTTATTTGTTTAATTTTAAATTTCTATATCATATGTAACGGAGTAGAAAGAGAGAGTGAAGCGGAATCAACATACGAGCGGGCCATCTTATAAAAAAAGCACACAAGAAGAAACATAGATTTTTGCAAGGGGCTGTTGTAGAAGGTTTAATATTGTTGGAGCTATTATGTTATGTTATAATTTGATATTTATACTCGATTAGCATGTTCGTTAATCATTCCTTTTTTCTTTTGGGTTGCAAGTGGGGTTTTTGATTGGGTTGTTAAAACGGGCCGCCATTGCGGGTTTGCTGATTGTACCCGAGACAAACATGGGTCGTGTATTTGCTGGTTAAGAAGAGCACGACCCATTTAACTTGCATATTTAATATTTATAAAATCATCATGATCAAACTACGCAATTCATCCAAAGATGATATGAACTATGTGGTGAATAATACTTCTAAAAATAATTGGAGCTAAATCATTGTACCAGTTTGGTGGCGCAGGTTGGATCTGTTTAACTAAACATGTTTCAAAATCTCTGAACCTGTTTCGATTAAATATAAATTCATAAATCTCGTGTTTGGAATGAACTTAATCCATTAATTTCGTGTTAAGTTGATGCATTGCCGCATTGGTGGAGCTTCTCATGGGCCAGGGGGTCCCCGACTCCCACGTTTTTTCGTTTCGTAGTGTAGTTTTATCGAATTTTTTTAGTGTAAATATGGATTTGAGGCCCTCCTCGATTTTTCATTCAAGATCCTCAATGAGTTTATGTGTTAAGCTCACATTTGCATACAAAAGTATTAAAAAGGAAAAGACAACTAATATTTAAAATGATCGGGTGATTTAATGGTAATTTATTCGTATTTCACTTCTTAAAATCATTCACCGTCGTTAAAAATCAGGAAAAATCAATTTAACATAAGGTGGTTAATGTTTGACATTTGCTTATATCTTTTCTTTCAAATTCGATAAGATTCTTGATGTTTAGGCTTACGTATTATATTTTTTTCATTAAGACCACCCATCTATATATAAAACTACTTTAGAAAAAAAAATCAAAATGTGTACTTACGTTAAATCTAGTAAAAAAAACAAGTTTAATACCAAACATGACATATATCTAGAAAATAAACGAAACTACTGTGAAGGGGTATGGTCTCAAATCCTGCGCCGACATGCGCAAATACAAGCATGGGTCGCGCGCAGAAGGCCATACGCAAAACAAATGAATTTAACACTTAGTCGTTTTCAATAGATTCGCGCAAGCCTCAGCGGGCGCGAGTCTGTGCATGCCAGTGAGGCATAGTACAACCAGTACAAGTGACAGAGCATGTGACTAATAGGCGCATACCAGGCTGTGTCATGTACAACCTCACGATGAACAATCGTGCAGGAGACAAGAAGTACAAAAGGACAGTGAGGTGTCACCAATCATCGTGCACCATTCATTGCTCCATGATTTCTATTAACCGTTGATGACAAACTCGACAACAAGGACAACTACTAAGCCATGTGGATCCAATCCAGTGCGTCATCTTCCCATTTACCTACAAGCACTAACGGTTGTGTCCAAAGGGACAAATGAGATATTTCTTGATGTCGACGTCGAAGCCCAAGGCCCAACAACTCAACTCCTTCATTACTCTCGACTATAAATAGAGGACGTCACCTCCAGGTTTAAGGATCACTCTCTTGCACTCTCACTTCATATTATCCTCAAAACAAGTTTTATTCTCACGTCAGAGGGTGGTTATAAGGAGAACCCCCCCCCCCCCCCCCCAATCCTCCTCTTGTAACGAGCTTCATGGTATTGTGTTGTTTTGTAGGATCAAGCAATCATTAGGCGAGAAGGAAAAAAATTAACCTTATTTGAACAAGACTGATCCCACAAGTTAACCTTCGGATTAATTTGGTGTTTCTTCAATCGGTTACTTTTCGTATTAGTCAACTAAAACAAGTTAGTGGTCACAAAATTTAGAGGATAATTTTGTCTTTGCTCTGGTTTGGCATAAAGGAACGTAAATATACACTTGAATGACAGATAATTTGTCATAAATAATACTACATAAACGTTTGAATGTAGTTGAATGTTTGTTAACTCCTAATATATAATTATAAAAAAAATCAATTAATGAAAACAAAACCCTCCAAGAATAGAGCATTTCACTTGATCTTTTTTTCATAAGATTATTGTTTTTCATAAGTGATTATTTACTTAATAATCTAACGTCACTAAGCACGACCCGATCACGTGGAACCATTTTCGGCATGAGGGGGCGTTGTACACCACCCTTTGAACGTGATTGGTGGAGAAAATGAGGTGTGCGTTTGGGGGCTAACGACGTGAAAGAGAGATGAACGTGGGGCCTTCATGAGTCATGACCATTTGAAGGGGAAGGAAGGTTGGTTGCGGTGGTGTCGCTGGAGTTGGCCAGCAAGAGGGTTGAAGTTTTTACAAGTGTGGTTTGTAGCTTTTGTATCTTTTTATTTTTTAACTACTATTAAGCCTTCTGCGTTGCGGTGGGGGTTAGAATTGTGCCAAGTAGCACAAATGCCATAACATCGCTAGCGACCATCAAAACACGTAAAACAAAAGAAATGGAAACGGAAAAAATAATGCCAAACGAAAAGTAGACGTAAAAACGTTGAACCACGCACACGGAACATAAAACATAGAAACCAATAACCAAATCGATCTAGGATCCGTGTATTGTGACGCGTTAGTTAAACGGGGAAAATAGACGTAAAATGTTGAACCACACACAAACATTGTGGTTCGTTAATTCACAAAACTTAGACCAATACGTAAAACGAAAGATGTGTAAAAGATGTAAAGTATAAGTGACTAAAGTTAAAAGTGAAAAAAGTTATTGGGGTTAAATTGTAAAGTTGTAAAAACCTTGTGGTTAAAATTAAAAAAAAACACAAATCAAAAGGGACACAACAAATATAACTAAAGATACAACCACTAGGGTGTGGTTTTTAAACCACCTGACAACAAAATCAATGGACAGTCATGAGTACACAAGCATCTACAAAGCTTAATAAATCTCTAATGCAAACAATGGTTGCAAATTATACTATATATAATTTGTAACACAAACTTTTCCACATCAAAAAGAAAATATTTGTCTCCACTCTCACTATTATTATTTCTTTCAATTTATTTTCTGATTATTACTTCTTTACATTTATAGTTTAAACAAGATTTAAATAAATAGATAATAATTAAAAATAGTTGAAGTGTAGTAAAAACTTATGAAACCATAACATGTACAATTAAAATAATGAGTGAAAAAAGTGACGAAGTGATGTGATTAGTAAGGTGAACAATCGCTGTATGGTGTGAAAAAAAACCATAATAACACATGGTCTAAAGCACATCTAAAATTAACATTTATTTAACAACACTTTTTTATAGATGGTCCAAAGCCAACAAGTTAATATTGATCCTTAAAGTTTTCCCTATCAAAATCTAAATTGATTGGTTTCTACATATTTGTTGCAACTAGCTAATGCTTCTTATTTTTGTTAAAGATTTTGAAAAAACAGCAGTACCAAACGAGACCTCGTTGCGTAGTGCAGGCTTATATTAATTTGATCCTCCAATTTTCTTACATCATTTACATCCTCATTTTATCATCTAATCCCCTAGAATCATCAACACCGGAATTGTGAGGCAACCGCCTTTTGCATAATATCTATTGAAACATATATATACACACACGCACACACAAAAAAAATATGTATGTATTGTTTACGTGATAACGAAGAATTTACCAATTCAAATCTATATGTAGTATCTTATATCATTTACAACCTCATTTTATCATCTAATCCCTAGAATCATCAACATCAGAATTGTAAGGCAGCCACCTTTTGCAAAATATCTATTGAAACCTATATATACAACATATAGTTAAAGAGCATCTAGAATGGTGGCACCGATATTTGAGAGAGCCACGAACGTCTGATTGTGTAGGTTTTTCCATGGGTGTTTCTAAGGAGATTTTGTGGGCCGAACCTGGTCAAAGACGATTTTGTGGACCGATTTCAACTTTTTTTTTTCAATTTTCTTATTTAGTTTAGACTCTCCGTACATTAAAAATTTACAATACCAATCAAGAATCATACCTGCATGTTTTATTGAAGAGCATCTAAAATGGTGGCGCTGATAGTTGAGAGAGCCACGGAAATCTGATTTGTAGGTTTGTCCATTAGTGTTATTAAGGAGATATTTGTGGGTCGGACCTGGTCAAGGACGATTTCGTGGACAGATTTCAACTTTTTTGTTTTTCAATTTTCCTTTATTTAGGTGAGACGTTCCATACCTTAGAAATTTATAATACCAATCAAGAATCAAACATGCATGTTTAATTTTGCTATGTAACATCTCATTTGAACATACAACTAGGATGGATCTCGTCGCGTTGCGCCAGGCGAAGTATGCTTCGTTATGCTTAGTTGAGCTAGAAAAGAGCTTACATTACATCCCTAATGAAAATCTAAATCGATTGGTTTCTACTTATTTATTGCAAGTAGTTGATGCCCTTTGTTTTCGTTAAAGATTGTGAAAAAAACGGTACCAAACATAAACCTGCCGCGTAGCGCAGGTTTATATTAATTTGATCCTTCAAGTTTTCCCTATCAAAATCTAAATTGATTGGTTTCTACATATTTACTATAACTAGATGTTGCTTCCTATTTTCGTTAAATATTTTGAAAAAAAAACCCAATCGGAATTGAGAGGCAACCGACTTTTAAAAAATATCTACTAAAACCTATATATACAAAATATATATGTATAGTTTATGTGATAGCTAACTATTCACCAATTCAAATTTATATATAGTTTCTTACGTCATTTACTACCTCATTTTATCATCTAATCCCCTAGAATCATCAACACCAGAATTGTGAGGCAACCACCTTTTGCAAAATATCTATTGAAACCTATATACAACATATGTATGTATAATTAAGGGCATCTAGAATGGTGGCACCGATAGTTGAGAGAGCCACAAACATCTGATTGTGTAGGTTTCTCCAAGGGTGTTTCTAAGGTGATGTTTGTGGGCCGGACCTGGTCAAGGACGATTTTGTGGACCGATTTCAACTATTTTGTTTTTCAAATTTCTTTTATTTAGTTGAGACTCTCCATATATAAAAATTTACAATACCAATCAAGAATCATACCTGCATGTTTTATTTTGTTATGTAACATCTCATTTGAACATACAACTAGGATGGATCTTGTCGTGTTGCGGCCGGCGAAGTATGATTTGTTATGCTTAATTGAGCTACAAAAGAGTTTGCGTTACATCCCTAATCAAAATCAAAACAAAATCGTTTGGTTTCTACCTATTTATGGCAAGTAGTTGATGCTTCCTATTTTCGTTAAAGATTTTGAAAAAAAAAAAAACGTACCCAACGAAACCTCACTGGGTAGCACAGGTTTATATTAATTTGATCCTCAAAATTTTCCCTAATCAAAATCTAAATCAATTGGTTTCTACATATTTATTGCAAGTAGTTGTGCTTCGCATTTTCATTCAAGATTTTGAAAAAAACCGTAACAAACCAATTGCTTAGCGCATATTTATATTAATTTGATCCTCAAATTTTCTTACATTATTTACAACCTATCATCTAATCTCTAGAATCATTAACACCAGAATTGTGAGAAGCCGTCTTTTGCAAAATATCTATTGAAACCTATATATACAAAATATGTATATGTATATATAGTTTATGTGAGAGCTAACTATTCACGACTTTCAAATTTGTATATACTAATCCTCAAATTTTCTTACGTCATTTACAACCTTATTTTATCATCTAATCCCCTAGAATTATCAATATCAAGATTGTAAGGCAGCCGTCTTTTGCAAATTATCTATTAAAACCTATATATACAACATATGTATATGTATATATAGTTTATGTGAGAGCTAACTATTCACGACTTTCAAATTTGTGTATATTGATACTCAAATTTTCTTACGTCATTTACAACCTTATTTTATCATCTAATCCCCTAGAATTATCAATATCAAAATTGTAAGGCAGCCGTCTTTTGCAAAATATCTATTAAAACTTATATATACAACATATGTATATATAGTTTATGTAGAGCACTTTCAAATTTGTATGTAGAGTAATAATTGTGTACTTTTCTTAAAAGAGGATATTTTATATTATTATATATTTAAATTATGAATTAATTATGTATTGTCTATTTGTCTTCATTACTGCTTCAAACCTTATAATGACTTAATATTGGTCCATGAAAAGACTTATATTCCGTGGTTTTTAACCACCCAATATTGTAAAGCTCACTGGTTTTGAATTTAAAAGTCAATATTCTTATGAAAACTGAAGACTTTTAGAGGGGTCACGGGACAATTGTCCTGGTTTGACTGCAGTTGACCAACCAAGAACCCTACGATCTCTCTGTATTCACACTTTCACACACATAGTCTCCGGTGGCTTCTAGCCTCTAGTTTTTTCTCTCATACGGTCCCTTCCTAATCCCTAACTCACCCTATTTTATTTAAATTTATATAATTTATTTCACAATTTGTTGAAAAGTTTATAAATCTTTTTCTTCATTAGTTTAGCATATATATGAATACATTACTGTACATGATGTCATGACGTTCTCACTCTTCTTTTAGAATTAACCCATTGTATTTACTATTAGTAAAAAAACCTTTGGTAAATTTAGTAAAAAGTTGCACTTTTTTACTTACTTTGGATACAAAAGTTATATGTAATATATAAATGTAATTACTAAATAATGGGTTTGTGATCTTAAAAAAAGGTTACACCATGCTAAGAAATGGTTACAGTAAACTAAGATGGATAAAATATCGATACCTAAAGTGATGTTTAGAATGAAAATACCGTAAGAAATTGGATGGGAAAAAATATAAACAAAGTTCGTATTATAGCCCAAATTTGTTACAAAATGAAAACAACTAGTCTTCGGGACCCGTGCGTTGCCACGGGACTGTTAAATCAAATAAAAATAGATATAAAAACTGCACGTACGTTACAGCATATTAACTCGCAAAGTTTTAACCGAAACATAATTAAATCCATTTATAAATATGGCAAAAATATGATTATCTATATATTAATTTGCAAAAAGCTTGTGTTTATTTTAGAATACATTCATAATTATAGTCTTTATTTATTTATTAAATTCAGTTTATGTTTATTTCTTGTTGTATATGTTAACTCATAGTTCTCAAGCCAAATTCAGTTAGTTTATTCGTGTATGATTGATTACTCTATAGTTCTCAAGGCCAAATTCAGTTTATGTTTATTTCGTGTATGTATATGATTAACTCTATAGTTCTCGAGGCCAAGAGTTTGATTTAACGTTATTAGTTCTAATATGAATTTATTAGACACATGGATGCGTCGTAAAATTTTCATGGGCCACACTGCATTCAAGCATCCACATTCCACACACCAAACTGCATCGTCATCTTCATCTCCAGAATCACTCTCTTTCACACACACACACACCTCGAGACAACCACGATAAGTAAGCGGCAGATGCCGTTTTTTCGATGGTTCAACTGTTTGATGATGTGTGTGGTGATAAACCCAAGGACCAATGACAGAGAAGAACTCCAGCGACGAAGATTTAAGCTTCCGACGGCGGTGGTTAGCTCCGTGTTGTTCAATTCCGATGTCTCCATTCACATTACCTGTTGCTTTGGTGATGTGATTATTGATTTCTTTTTGGACGGAACTGGATGATGGTGAATTCGCTGACGTATTTGAACACCTTACTGACGTAAATTACCGGGCAATCTGGTGTGCCTTGATGGTGGAGAATGTAAGAAGGTGATGGACTTGTGGTTAAAGAAGGAGAAAGGGAAAAAGCTATTTAAGAGAGAGAGAATGGTTATATAATGCACATAAGTATAATTTTGGTGTTTTATTAATTGTGCATCTAGCTGTAGAGACTTGTAATAAATTGAACAGTAAAAACACCTCACATTAGCTTTTTTCAAATTAATATAGGGAAAATGTAACACAAACATATGAAACCTTTTAAACTTGGGTTCCAAATGTGTGATTAGGGTTAAACCACTTTGGGCTATTAATGTTATTAAATCTTTATTTTATTGAAACCTAATTTTGACTAAAACAACAACATTCAGACAAGTACTCTTCCATGTTAGAACATGAATTTAATTATAATACTTAGAAAATAGTTACTTTTTAATTATAAAAGAACCCGTTTTGTTTGAATTTAAAAATAAGTTTAGGAAGTAGAATTGACAATGAAGAAAGCGTGCTTGATGTTTTTCCAATTTAAAAGATGTTTTCTTAGTTTGTTCAAGAGAACATATTAGACTATGCGTTCTCTATTAATGAAGCCACGTAGGCCGTTAACGCCCGGCACACCGCGCCGGTACGTTAACAATCCACGTTAAAGTTCTCCATCGTTAACACGTTAACGGGTTTAAAGGTTGAAGAGAGCCATTGAATGACGCAAGGATACAAGTAAATGGTAGCCGTTTGGTGGGTGGTGGTGGAGGGGGGTAACTGTTGGGCTGGGATTTAAAATAAGATTTTGGTATTTAAAAATTGTATAAATGTAACCCACATAACCTAAATTAAAATATACACTCTCATTTTGTACACATTCTACTACCTCAAAGAAATCATGAACCCTTGGGATCCAAGACACCCCTTTTTTGCAAACGCTCAACTGAACGCGTTTTTTGCAAACATCAACCGAACCCACCTCCTTCCAATAATGCGAACAATCCTTCAAATCTTTTTCGATACTCGGTATTACTATTATCAAACAAATGTGTATTGCTGTACACTAGAAAGCCAACCGTCTCAAAACTTGGAGTATGATTTCGGACTAAGCTCTATTCTGTAAACCCAATTTCTTTCCGACACAAAACCCACAACCCCGCCTACTCAAACAACCGGACCCGAGTCGCCGAAGAAGGAAAAACGCGGTGGAACCAAGCATGGATCTAAGTGAACCGAAGAGGAAGCGGCCGACAATGTTGAGAAGTGGACTAATGATAAGGAGTACGCCTTAGCACAAGCATGGCTCCAAGTTTCAAAATACCCAATGGTTGGTAATTTATTTTTGAACTTTATGGAATAAATACATTATTTTTCATGTTATTTTTTTATATTTTATGTTTTGTTACTATTGTTATATATATATATATATATATATATATATATATATAAGAGGGATAGAAAGATAACTCACTTGAGTTAAGAAACCCAATAAAACCTTATGTAACATTTTTTTTAGTAAAAAAATTAAGGAATGTAATTTACATGTTATCGAACATTTTGTAACAAAAAAAAAAAAACAAAAAAGCGCCGAGTGGATTTTTTAAAATTTTTTTTTTTTCAAAATTCAGTTTTTAGCATATATGTATAAAAAACTGAATTTTTAAAAAAATTTATAAAAAAATCCCTTCGGCGTTTTTTTTTTGTTACAAAACGTTCAGCAACATGTAACTTAATTCCCTTCGGAGTTTTTTTTAACTTAAGTGAGTTTTCTCTCTATAATTCCCCTATATATAGGGGTGAGATTTTGGGAAAACGATGGAAAGTGTGAAAACGGTGAGAACGCCTCTCATCCGTTGGATCAAAACAATCTATGGATTAGAATGGCGCGGTAGCGTTTTCATAAATAACATTAACTTTATTACTTGGGCGTGCTTCATTAAGGGTAAAAGGGTCTTTTCCACTGCTGTTACACAAAACGCCACATTAATGACAAAACGCCATTCATTACACACTGCTCCCTTGCATATGAAACGACGTATGTATTTAAAACGCCATTGATACAAAAACAATGACACTTAATGATAAAACGCGTTATAGATATTTATTTTGAACAAAAATGTAACTAAAAGTTAATTATTAACATTTATTACAAAAATTCCCTCCTAAATTACGCGCCAAACCATCATTATATAAACAACGTTACAATCACTTCAAAAAAATTGATTATACTAAAAAGCCATCTTTAACCAAAACGCCAAACTCTGACGGAAGAAAAATGCCAACCATCGTTTCATGGAGATACACACGCAGAATCAGAAGATTCGTGATCCGTTTTGACAACAGAAGAAAGTATTTGTTAAAACAATCAGAGCCATCTTGAACTTGGGGGAAGAAGTACAAAGGGGGATCTTAACACTTGGCATCCCTCTAGATAACCAATGTGATAAAAGACATACGGTTATAAGAAGACTAATAAGAAAATTTAGACCAAACAACGCAAATGCAACAATAGACCCGATCATCAGATCATGGCGTTTTGATGACGACACTGACATGGTCACCGTTATATGTGACAACGGGGAGCAGGAAGATCATATGCTTGAAAACATCATGACCAAGCAGGGGCTTGGGTTCATGGAGGAGTTTCGCAACGCAACATGTTTGAACACAGACATGAACCCGAAATTGGAGTTGTTGCATGACATGTTTAAATAGAGGCTTCAAATTCTTCAAGAACAAAACGCCAATGAAGCGAAAGTGATGACTTGGATAAGAAACAGGACGAAGAATCCGAGGAAGAAGACAAAAGGAGTGATGGATATTTCTCATAAATAATCACTTCTGACCAAGGATTTTAATTTTTTTTCCTTTGTGTAGTTTTTTCTATTTTTGCTATCTACTTTTTAAATAATAAAAATATTATTTCCTCCAATTAGCTATAAAACGCCAAAATGTCACGATTGCAAAAAAGTTAATTAGTGAGTTCTATAATTCTTATCACTGAAACACCAGATACTTTACTACCACCATTTATTAAAACGTCAGATACAAAACACCAAAACATAAAAGATGAGACGTATTACAGCCTTGACATATAAAAGCTGAACAAACAGTAACTGAAACAACATATACTTTTACTACCATTTATTAATATTAAAAACCACACAATGGCACACAAAATAAAAAAAATTAATATTTTCTAGACGTCATAATTACCTGTCCCATTATAGGTCTGCATAGATAGGTCTACATCCTATATATGTCTGCATCCTACTATTGTTTTTTGGCGCCAAACATTATTTCTTACATAAACGCCATTAAAATATAAAACGCCAACTTGAAAGATGTGGCGTGTTATAGACTTAACAGATAAAAGCTGAACAAAATAGTAAATACAAACAGTAACTGAAACGACGAATATTTTATTAATTACATTTATTATAATAAGATCCCGCCTAAACTACGCGCAAAAAACATGCTATAAAGAGAAACGTCTCAGCGCCTTCCGTTGATTACACCAAAAAAGCCATGTTTCCTAAGTACCACTCACAGCAAAAACGCCAAAAAAGGTTTAAAAAATCAAAGATGGCAAACAAGGTTTATTGGATATTCTGTATTTCTTTCCTTGAAGTTTCAATGAATTGATTTTTAGGTGAGGGGGATAACTCAATAACCTTTTGCTGAATGAGATGGACAAATCTTCAAGAAAAAGAGACTGATGACAATGATATGTCATTTTGTGTGCTTTGTTCTTGGGGAAGGCTTGGAGGAGAAGAAGAAACCGATGACAGTGAAAATGCTATTTTGACTCCATGATGTTAATGACGATTATGAGCAAATAACATCCACCCACACGTGTCGATCTATGTCTCCAACATCCACAAAAGCCACTTCAACAACGAACAACAAATAAAATCGCTCCAAACCCAGAATGCCATATATTTGTGACAGTTCTTGTAGTTTCAAAAGAAGAAAGAGACCGATGACAGTAAAGATTTGGGAGAGAAATTGGATTCGGATTTTTAATTTTTTTTTCACTTCTATTTTTGTTCTGTAGTTTGTTATCTAATTTTCCCCTTAAAAATACATTATTCCACTGCAAAAAATGCTTGTAAAACGCTAAGATGCCACAAACGTCAAACTCCAAAAACTATAAGTTTTAAATAATGAAAACGCCGAATATTGTTTTAGACTATTACATCTACTTGTTTCTCATTAAACGCCATATGTTGAATAGTTAACAAATAGGAAGAACTGATTTTTATAGTTAACAACTAATCAGATATGCGAAGAACAAGGTGTAAAACGCATAATGAAACGCCATAAAATTGAATAATTAACACATAGTAAGACCTTGTTTTTACAATTAACAAACTAATCAGATATGCGAAGCTGTCACACCCCAACCGAAGGCGGAAATATCGGGATGAGACGAACAAATTGCTCAAAAATATCAAAACACTATGTGACGATATGAATTAAATTAAATTTCATAAATTGCTAAAGTATAATACAAGAAGTCAACATAAACGACATCATTTTGAATATACAAAAAAATAGTTTAATCTAAATGTGTTTCTAAGTCCCTTTAAACCTTGTTTCTTCACTTAGCATCATCTTGTCTAACGAACCTCATGTATTAAAATAGAGTTCAATGCAAAAGCAAAGGCGAGTATACAAGTTTGATACATAGCATACAATAGTTTAAAAATAGTCTAACGGCTCGTATCCAACATGAATCACAATATGCAAGTTACTAGTATGTTGAAACGGTGTCAAGTATATGTTCAAACCCAAGAATACAATGCGTTAAAATAACCTATCCCCTAAAAAATAACGGGAGGTAAATAGTTTAGCTTAACAATACCCCGAGACTATTACTATAGCGCTAAGTGTTAAGGTAGGCTTGTACGAAGTTAATGAGCATATAGACACAAAAGTTTGACATAACATACGAGATTAACAAGCATCATATAGTTTCATGTTCAGATATGGATAGAGAGTGATTCAAATAGTTTCAAGTGTTTCGTGTTTTGATATAGAATACATGTTGCACCCAAAAGTGTTTAAAAGTAAAAATGGGTTCGAGTATACTCACAAAATTGCTAAGTCTCTTTGAAATTCCAGGACGAGTTGATGAGTTGAAGGATAGAACATCGAGGTCACCTTTTATAATAACGAAGGTGTATGAGTAACCGAAATTATGATGGACGATTGGAATCGGACTTAGGATGTGCGTATATATATATACACACACATACATGTAACGTGGTTTAAGTAACTATTTCGAATTTAAACTTAACATATGGGTTATAGATGCGTTGTCCAACAATAATAAATATATTCCCCCTATACTTTTTGTTATAGGAACTAGTTGAATCCGACACGCTTTTATTCATGAGTTAGACTTTAGGGTATCTATAGGTATATGTATATGTATATATGTATATAGCTTTATATTTGACGAAAAGCATTTAGGTATTTATATTGTCGAAAGTATAGTAAATATAGTTTTTTGGTCGAAAGAATAATAAATATATTTGGTCGAAAGAATAGTAAATATATTTTTGTCGAAAGGTTAATAAATATATAAATGTATTTTGTCGAAAAGTGTAATATGTATATATACATGTATATATATATATATATTTATATGCTGTCGTAGAGAAATATAGTTGTCGAAAAGTGTTACATATATATATTTTGACGAAAATCGGGCAGAGTTTCCTCTTGTTTTTGGACGAATCCCGACAACGCAAGTTGTCGATAACATTACAAAACGCACCCTAAACAGTACAATATATTTATAGATATCTACATTTTGTTACAAGTTACAAAAAGTTTGGTTTCGCGATTAGACAATATTTAATTATGAAATAATAAAACTGATATACGCGTAAAAAACATAATGGTTCTCGTGTTTACCCCGCTGACCGTAGTTGACCACGTTGACTGTTTGACTTGCGTTGACCAAACTCGAAGCTCCACGTGAGTCGAATCTGAACCGAGACAAAAATCCAAATTAGAAAGTTAAAGCATGACTTCCCGACACGTATTTGAACCAAAACTGAAACAAGAGAAGTGAATCGAGTGAACTGAGTCGAGATCTAACCTGAACCGATAACAGAAATAATGGACCTGAGCTGAACTGGACTGCCTGAATCCCAAACGGCACGCTGCTGCCGCTAAACGCCGCATGAATCGTTGCAATCCATCGCAACCGTAGACGAAACGGACCCGACTTGAACAACCGACTGCGAGCACCCATTGTTGCAGGCCTCTGCTGCCGTTGCTATACCACCGCCGCTGCCATCGTCCCTGTTGCGCCGCCACCTGATTGGTGGCCGGCGGCACCATCACAGAGAGGGAGGAGGCCCGAGGGTGGAAGTGGAGGTGTGTCGCGAGGAGGGGGGTCTCGCCGGTTACCACCGGCTTCGCCGGCACCGGAAACGGGGAGAGAGAGAGCTGAGTGGTGTGAGGGTTTGCGTGAGATGGAGAAGGAGGGATGTAGAGGGAGGTTGTGGTGGTTCGCCGGGATTGCGGCGCCGGAGACCCGCCGGAAAAGCGGCTCCGGTCACCGGAAATTCTGGAGAGTAACGGGGTGGCGGTTGATAAGGGTGAGACTAGGGTTTTGATAAGTGGTGAGGGTTATAAGGGTATTTATATGTAGGGTTAAGTGTGGGGGTTGGGCCTAAAGTCTGCTAACATGTTTTAGCGTTTCAGAGACTGAATATATAAAAAAAGTCGCGTAACGCCATATTTATTTATTATATTATTATATATATATATATATATATATATATATATATAATATATAATATATATATATATATATATATAAAATACGAGGCGTTACAAAAGCAACGGTCTAAAACGGCATTGACAAGTTATATATAATGAAAACGCCGAATATTGATTATAGTTTGAAGGACATTAATAAAACGCCATAACATTTTTCATAAAATATTACTTTAAAAAAATTTGATAATAAAACGCTATAGAAACATGGATAACGCCATCTATTAAGCGGGTTTGAAGAGATAACGACATTTTTCATCAAATGTTGCTTTTAAAATAATTTTATGATAAAACGCCATAGAAATAATGATAACGCCATCTAGAGCGGGTTGAAGAATGACAATCGTACCCCGCGTATCATTTAGTGTGCCCCTGCCAGGTGTTGGGCCACAATCCGTTCATACCGTTTTCACACTTCAAATCGTTTTCTCCGGATCCTGTACGTGTGTGTATATATATATATATATAGTGGAGGGTTTAAATGAGAATAAAATTTTTGTAAGAATAAAAAGAATAACTTTTAATCAATAGAAATTGTGTATTTAATGTTAAGAAAAAGGGCACATAGGTAAATCTATAATTGTCATTAATTAGCTAATTAATTAAACTTGTAACTCATTTTTTTAATATACTCATTCAAGATAAAATAATTAATGTTGAAGGACAATTTTCAACATATGTAGGATAAATTTTAGTATGTATATGATAAATTTTGAAATGTGTAAGATAAATTTACATATGTGTAGAGTAAATTATGGTAAGTGTAATACATATGTAGGATAAATTTTGAAATGTGTAGGATAAAATGTTTTTGCTTTTTTAATAAGAAATAACATAATTAATGAGAGGAGTTATAAACTATTTAATGTTTTACTATTATGCCCTTTCTTCCTTTTCTTCTCACATTAATTTTTTTCTCAAATGAACCTTCCCCTATATATACATATATATATATATATATACATGTATATGTATATATATATACATGTATATTATATATACATGTATATATATACATATATATGTAAATTATATGTATATAATTTAGGAAAACAGTAAAAATATGAAAACGGTGAGAACGGCCATCAGCCGTTGGATCAAAACAATCAATGAATTAGATTGGCACGGTGGCGTTTTCGTAAATAACATAAACTTTATTACTTGAACGTGACTCATTAAGGGTAAAAGGGTCTTTCTACTGCTCTAAAACAAAACGCCACATTGATTATAAAACGCCATTTCATACGAAAACCCACATCACTAATGTATCTAAAACGCTATTGGCACATAAACAACGACACTTAATGATAAAACACATTGCATATACCTGTTGTGAAAAAAAGTAACTGAAAGTTAATTATTAACATTTATTACAAAAAATTATGTGTTTAGTAATTATTATCAGTGTAACGCCATTAAAAAACCAAAACGCCAAACATGGAAGATGTAACGTGTTACAGCCATCATAGATAAAAAGATGAATAAAGAACTAAAACAGTAACTGAAATCAGGCCTAAAAACTACGCGCCAAAAAACTATTATATAAACAAACATCTAAGGAACAATTTGATCACACCCAAACTACAAAAAAATCATTTTCTCTTGACAAACTATTCACTTTAAGCTATCTCTTGGCAAACTTACTTACACGCATGCCTCTTGCAAACCATTCACTTAAAACGCCATGTTTATCTTGTCACACCCCAACCGATGGCGGAATCATCAGGGCGCGGCACTAAGCGGTTCAGATTGTTCGAGAGAATTTATAACGACTATTTTAATATGACAATATTTAAGCGTTAATTTCCCATACAATCAACATAAAATCATTCCATAATCATTACAAACTCAAACATTCTCAAACAATCCATAATGTCGATTACAATTTTATTATGAGTTTCTAAGCAAAACCCTAAGTCCATTTGCAGCGACTAGAAATCTTTAACCTGCAACATACGTTAAAATAATTGTCAATACAAAAAGTATTGGCGAGCATACAGGTTTTGATATAATAGCATAGTAGATAAAAAGGTGTCGCGAATTTCCACATATATAAACATGATACACATAACATATAAACTCACAAGACAAATTTCACATGTTAAGCTCTCGAAAGAGGCTGCGAAGCGCGATGTGTACCTTCCTAACTAGACCCGTCGGGTGTTAGCCAAACTATAGTACCATACTAGCTAAGGTGGAGTTAACGAAAAAGTGACCTAGTTTACATGTTTCTAGCATCACGTATAATTATGTATAACAGAGATCGCTGTGATAAATCAGTTTAGCGTGCGTTGTGTACTTTTAATAGGAACGTTTGTTACACCCAAAAAGTGCATTAAAGCGAAAATGGGTCAAGTATACTCACAGTGAGTGCGTAAACAGCAAACACGAGCGAGATGGAGTGAGGAGAGTGTCGGGTCAGCCTGTGCGTAGAATCAGAAGTGCATCAGTCTTCCAGAGTGTTGAAAAGTCTAGAACGGAGAGTCATGCGGGAACAGTTCATTTCGCATGAAAATGGAATTTTCGTGTGAAAATTTCGTGCGAAAATGCCTGTTTTTGTGTCCAAAATCGAGTGTTCATCCCTCCAACCTTAGGTTACTGATAAACCTAGCATCGGAGAGGTCTTTTGAGCGAGTGAGTCTCTTGTATGAACTCGGACTGGACCGTGTGAACCAAGTATGGTTCACGCGAGCCAGTCCAGATCGCAAAGTGACTGTTCTTGTGTCCTGGTGCGTTCGGGACTAAGACTTCTTCTGAAACAGATGTATGTTCGAGTCTATTTCATGACGGTTTCGACAGCGCCTCGGTCCACTACTTAGTGAACGAAACATTAGTCGGTCTGATCCGTTTTCATGTGAAAATCGATTTGATAAAACAATTTTGTTAGGATAAACACTTGGTGAGTTTGAAACAACAAGGTTTCGGGTCTGAGAAGCCAAGTCTAACTCAAACATGTTCGGTAAAGTGCTAAATCCTTAAGAAAATTAGAAAGTTTTATGAAAGAGATGAAGGTTTTCGTAAAACAGAGAAGTTTGGATGAAATCAGAGATAATCTCGTGCAAAATCGTTGTAAAAACCGTTATGATTCGTGTGAAAAACGTAGTTTTCTTACTTGGAACAAAGAGAATTCGAGCAGAGAGC
This sequence comes from Scalesia atractyloides, assembly GCA_947069175.1. Taxonomy (NCBI): domain Eukaryota; kingdom Viridiplantae; phylum Streptophyta; class Magnoliopsida; order Asterales; family Asteraceae; genus Scalesia; species Scalesia atractyloides. The sequence continues at coordinate 13,737,903 of CAMTDV010000025.1, read as the reverse complement.
GTTTAGGAGGAATGGCAGCAAGTTGGAGTGAAATGGTGAAGGGTTATAATTATAGGCGCAGAGGACGAAGGTAGTTTGGTGATATTTTCGTGCGAAAATCCATATTTTGTGTGAAAATGGTCATTTTCGCACCAACATGCGATTTTCGCACGAAATATGTCTTTTTCGCATGAAAATTGCCATTCGGAGCAAAAAACACAACATTTTCGCACGAAAATATGAATTTTCATACGAAAATTGGAATTTTCGTACAAAAATATATATTTTTTTGGATTCTAATGATTAAAACACACACTTTTTACAAAAGAAACCTATGCTAGAAAAATTCCTAAAAATTACTAAAAATCCTTTTGTAATGCTTTCGTTCGTATTAGTTAATTGTATAAAGCGTTGCATATAAAATGCAATAAAACGAGTTGTTTGAGCGAGAGCGTTGCGAGTATTAAGCGTTTAATAGGCGTCTCAGTTCCCAAGTCCTGAGAGAGTCGCGTTGTCTAAACGAGCAGATAGACTTGGAAACATCACACAAATTTTAAAGTATTAGCGAGTGCGTTGTAAGCGTTATGAGGTGCGATATAGTGTGAAAATAAGTGATGTAGTGCGAAAATATGCGATGTAACGTAGTAAGCGATGTAGTTTACATTATGATCCGAATCTCTGGTGCTAGGCACAATGAGAGTAACGAGCTGCGAAAATGCGGGTTGTTACATATCTTTTGTCACACCCATAAACTTTTGCTGAATGAGATGGACAAATCCTCAAGGAAACGAGTCTAGTGACGATGATATGTCACTTTGTAGGCTCTAATCTTGAGGAAGTTTTGGATGAGAAGAAGAGACATATGCCGGTGCAAATGCTATATTGGACTCCATTATTAAATGGCGTAGAGTGGAATGAGAATGAGGATAATAGCATGTGTAAACGCTATTTTGGACATCAAGCGAGAACCCACTCACAATCACACCCCAAAAATAGCATCGACAAAATACGGCATCGATCTATCTTTCCAACATCCAAAAGAGCCACCCCCACAAAACCAACAACAACATGTCAACCAAAAAACCAAAACGCCATATTTTACTGAACGATTAGCTTCGTCTAGCGCTTGGCGTTTAAACTGTGTAGGGAAAATCGGCACCTATCTAAGGAGTACAAAGGTTCAGAGGACAAAAAGGTTCAAGAAGATTAGATTGATAGAAATGAAGATTTGGAAAAAGAAATTTGATTAGCATTTTTAATCTTTTTTTCTTTCCTGTTTTTTTTTGTATTTAGTATCATTTTCTGTGGTTTGTTATTTGTTTTCCGCTAATAAAAACTTCTCTAAAGTTACTTACAAAAATGTCAAAATGCCAAAAAAGCCAAATTCAAGGTGCAAGTGAATAGAACACAAAAGGGTACGTACTAAAGTTTTAGTTTGCATTTTTATCTATAAAACACCATTAAATAAAAAAACGTCAAACTTAAAAAGATAGGAAGTTTTACAGCCTTAACAGACTGAACAAACAGTAACTACAACACATTAACTAAAGCGACGGATACTTGATTACAACTTCACCATGGCACATAAATCCATTTTTTATATTTTCTAAACACCATAATTACCTATCACGTTATAGATCTGCATCCTACATCAAACGACAAAAGATACAAAAAAATACACATCAAAAAAAATATATAGGACTGCATCCTACTATTGTTTTTAGCGCCAAGACATAGTTCTTACGTAAAGAAAACCCATAAAAATAAAACACCCACTAATTACAAAACGCCAAAAAAAAATTTCCTAGGTAGTTTTTTCTGTGTTTTAGTTAGTGTATTTTATCATCTTTGCCTATCAAAAAGACGCCATTAAATATAAAACGCCAAACTTGGAAGATGGGGCATGTTACAGACTTAACAAATAAAACTGAACAAAAACAGTAAATACAAATTGTAACTGAAACGACATATACTTTATTAATTGCATTTATTATAATAATATCTCGCCCAAACTACTCGCAAAAATATATCCTATAAAGAGAAACGTCTCAGCACCTTCCGTTGATCACACCAAAAAAGAAACACCATGTTTCCTAAATACCACTCACTCTAAAAACTCCAAAAAAGTTAAAAAAATCAAAGATGACAAATAACTTGTGTTGGATATTCAGTTTTGTTTTTAGTGAAGTTTCGGTGAATGGATTCTTAGGTGAGGGGATAACTCAATAAGTTTTTACTGAATAAGATGGACAGATCTTCAAGAAAAAGAAACTGATGACAGTGATATGTCATTTTGTGTGCTTTATTCTTGATGAATATTTGAATGGGAAGAAAGAGACCGATACCAGTGCAAATACTATTTTGACTATGATGATAAAGAAGATTATGAGCAAATAGCATCCACCCACACGACGTCGATCTATGTCTCTATACAACCACGAAAAGCCACTTCAAAAACGAACCAGAAAATCACACGAAAACCAAAACGCCATATATATGTGACAGTTCTTCTAGTTTCAAAAGAAGAAAGAAACGGATGACAGTGAGGATTTGGGAGAAAATATTAGATTCAGATTTTTAATTTATTTTTTTTCTGTAGCTTGTTATCTAATTTTTAGCTGTAGATTGTTGAGGGGTCAAAAGTGTCAACATTAAATCCCGACCCCGCTGATCCTCGTATGCCACGTGTTGGACGAGAGGGACTAAATGCGTCGTTATATTATTATTATAATGTAACATCCGTTGTAAAACGGGTTCCAAAAACCCGCTCTGTTTAAAGTTCAAAAATTGCTAAATGTTTCGTTACGAGTTATTCATGTTAGTTATTAGTAAATAGCCTAATAATAATAATAATAATAATAATATATAATATAATAATAATAATAATAATAATAATAATAATAATATAATAATAATAATATGTAATAGTAACAATAATAAAAAAAAATGAACAAAAGGGAGAAACCGGAATCGAATTCGGGGCTCTCACAAGTCCACACGCACCAAACACCACTAAACTGCACACACTTTTGTGAATAAAACTGAAACCAATTAAATTAATACTAAACGGAAGACAACCTGCAAATCCATCAATCAGACAGAAACCGCCATTTTTTTTAATTAAGCATGAAATCCGTTTTTCCGTTTCTATGTTAACATCCGTACCTGTCGCGAATCATCAAGTTAAAACGGATTTTCGTTTGCAATTTATGAGTGTACCTGATGATCAGTTATAATTCAAAATCAAGACCCGATTTTAATTCAAAACGTTTTTCAAATCATTGGCCATAATTTTTGTTTTAAACCAAAGATTTTGAACTGTTTCTGGACACTATATATATCAAATCATCACTTCGTCCAAATACACTCAAAACTTTCAAGTTAAACACCTCTGATCAACGTTCTGCTCGAATTCACCACCGCCGGAATCGTCGGATATCGCCGGAATCCTCCATCGGTATCATTTATTTCAAATTCACTTAACTCCTAAAGTTTTTATGTATATTATACGTTAGTCGTTTAAGTCAGTTAATTGATTACCCAAGCAATCAGTCGAATTTCAGTTATGGGTTTAAGGGTGAAGATGATGAAGCTGAGATATGGGTTTTATATAATTAAAATTCTATGATATACGGGTTAGACACCCAGCCCAACTGGTTGGGCTGGGTGCAAAACAAATCAGCGTCTCGGGTTCGAGTCGGAGATTCCATACCGGTTGGATCTTTTAAAACCTTTTTAAACTAATTAATTTTTTGTTTGAACTCAACAAGCCTATAAGAATAATTAAAAATATACTTCCGGGTTAGACACGTAGCTCAGTTGGAAGAGCTGCGTGCACGCAACCGAGAGGTCCCAAGTTCGAATCATGCACACACCGTCTTATCCCACCCGCGAACCGGTCCTGTCAGGTCGACAGACCTGACAATTTTTTATAATTACTTTTATTCCATTTAAATAATTTATGTCAATTATACGTTATTATTTTAAGAATAAATCGATTAAAAATACTTGAAAATACAATGTTAAAGGATTTAAACTCTAAAAAAAAACACCTCAAATAAACTAAAATATATATATATAGTCAGGACATTAATTAGTTTAAATTCACTAAATTATCGTATTATTATTTTAGGTTAGTATTTCGTTCGTCGTTCAAAATCCTCCATTCGTGCGCAATTATTATCATCAAGGAACCGCACCCACTGTGAGTGAAAATTTTTACAAATTCCCTTTTTATTCATGTTTTGGGGTGTATCATGTGTCGCCTTATTTATTTCCTTTATTCAAACTTGTGCTATTACCATTATATGATCTAAACGTGTGATGTAAATGTTGTTTGTTGTGTTGTGTGTTTACATTTTGTCAAGTTGCGTGCAAATCATTCATTAGGCCCATCAGTTCCTCGTTGGAGACGAGTTGAGCATCAGGTGCCTCATTAGATCGGCTCCGTTTGATTGAGCCTTGATCTCATTGTTCATCATTTGGTGTGTGCGTGTGCATTAATTGATATTATGTGTTTTGTGATTAAATTTACATATACGTATACTCATATGTGGTTATGCACCTTTTTATAACCAATATAACAAATTCATTCAAATATTTTCATAAGATTCACTCGCCAACTTTTGTTGACCCAAAACCCTATTTTTACACATGATACAGGTGGACAGGTTGAAGCAAGGAACACATAGGAAATTGCCTTAGAAGAAAAAATAAAGAAGTCATGAAAAATGTATTTGAACATGTTGTGCTTTTATGTTTATTGTAATTTCTTCTTTAAATAGAAATAATAAATATGAAACTTTATAGTAAATGTCATGAGCTTTGATAAAAACCCAATCATGCCCCGACTACCATTTTCGTTGTGGGTCAGGGTGTGACAGATTGGTATAAGAGCTTTTGACTATAGGGATATAGGATAGGTTATTAGACCCTTAGAGCCTATACTATAGTTGATTAGATTTTAATTGTTTATGTGGTTACATGCAAACTCATGATGTTTATTTGTTTCGTATTTATTACACACACAAATGCATGCAAACACTTCCTCTATCATTTTGTGTGATACTAATGAGTTATACTTGTTGTCAAACATAACATGCTTACATATACATTCATCACGCATATTTCAAAGTTCACATATTCAAATCATCCTCATATTTTCTTTATTCAAGATTTTATGGTATTTCCGTTTTTCAATCTCCTCAAAGTAAGTTCTACGACGGGCATGTAGTAACTGGAAGGGTACGAGTGTAACATTTGTCAAAAACGGGTTTTCCAAACCCGCTCCGTTTGTAATCGAATATCAAGTTATAAATGTTTCGTTGCGTATTTATGTCCATTTTAATTTTTAATGATGCATAATAAAAAACAAACTAGAATATAAAAGTTATAATTGATAAAAAGTAAAAATAAAATAATTAAAAAGAAAATTTGGCTGCCGGGACTCGAACCTGGGTCAGCCGGGTTTAAACTCAAAGCCTTATCACACACACATATAACCACTCCGCCACTTGTTGTTTTCTGTAAACACTAGGAAATAATTAAATTTTATGGTCTATCATAAATTAATCCGGTTACGCCAACTGTAACCGAAATCGGTCACCAAACGTCCAAAGACGTTTGATTGATCGCGGTTTACTGAGTTTAACCGATACACTGACACCTCCAATCAATTTTGCTTTGAATGAACTTGAATTCAAGAGTGGATCGGTTTTAATAACCGAAAACTTTCAATTCCTGAATTACTTCAATCATTGTCCCCTCTCGCGACTCAAACACACTCTGCAAACCTTCAATTGCATTTTCGCACAACTTTCAGTTCGCCGGAGAAGCTATTTGAACTCGCCGGACTTTCGCCGGAAAACCGTGTTTTCCATCAAATCAGTAAGTCTCTCAATTCTTTCGTTGTCTATCAATTGTTAAGCTATTGCTAACTCAAACCCTTCAATCGGAATCAAATTCAGACGTCGATATCGGATAATTCCCGCTCGCCGGAAAACTTCTGAAAATTCTTATCTTCCGCTGTAAAACGGTATAGACATTCAAACCTTCTGATAACTCTTGTTTAATACTTCAATTCCTCACTTAGCTAATCAAAACTGTTAATTTATTCGTTCAGTCTAAATCCGTAAAAACAGAGCCGACGACTTGCCGGATTCTGAGATAAATCATTCTCTGGTATGTTTACTTCTAAAATCGTCTCTGCCAGTTCATATTAGTCTGTTGAATGTTTGTCAATCAAATTAAACAAGAAACAATAGAGAAATCGTAAACTGTAATTCGGTAACGAAGAAGACGAAGTAGGTTGATTATAAGTTTATTATAATTTGGATATTATCTCGGGTTAGACACACAGTCCAGCGGTGGACTGTGTGCACACAATACACACACGCCGCGAGTTCGATCTTTGATACACACACCCTCTCCGTAATAAAGATGTTTTATTTTTCTAACTGAACCGGATTAACTTACGTTAGATGTTAAGTATAATAAAAATCTGTATATTAACCAAGTTAGACACACAGTCCAGCGGTGGACTGTGTGTAACATTAAGTCACAGGTCCCGGGTTCGAGACCTGTTGACAACACCGGTTCGATGATTTAAAACATTTTTAAAAATAAAAGAATTTTGAATAAACTGAGTTAGTATATAAATATAATTAAAAACTGAATTATTTCGGGTTAGACACGTAGCTCAGTTGGTAGAGCTGCGTGCACGCGAACGGGAGGTCTCGGGTTCGAGCCTCACCCGGCATACATTTTCACAATGAAATCGGTCAAACAGTCAAACGATCAACGGTCAACGCAAAAGTCAACATATTTTTATATATTTTTATTTATTTAATATAATTTAAAAATCAATTAAAAATACTTAAAAATAATGTTTTTAAAGATAGGAAATAGCCTTAAACTCACAAAAATATATCTAAAAATCCTATTAAAATTATTAATAAAATCAACTCATTTACTATATCTTCCGTTATTATTTAGGTTAGTCTATCCTCGTTGTTAAATCCTTCCAACTCGTGCGCATCTCATCATCTCCAACCGAACGCACCCAATGTGAGTGAATCTCTACAAAATTCCCCGTTTTAATCACGTTTTTGGGGTGTATCATGTGTCTTACCATTTATTATATTTAAATCATTGTGCATACATCATATCATGAACAAATGTGTATTCAGCTTGTTTCAACTGTTGTGTGGTTATTGTTTAGATTTAATTTATTATTTCCAGTACATGCAATTTCATAGGCCGCCGCTCCCCATTACATTATGAGCGTTGAGCAGTTCTCCATTACATTATGAGCATGAACCTGGCGTTGCCAACAAACGATCGGGTCCGTTTGATTGAGTCTTGATCGCACAGACATTTATCATTTTCAGTACATGCAATACGATCGGCTCTGTTTGATTGAGCCTTGATCGCACAGACATTTATCATTTTCAGTACATACATTTATCATAGGCCGTCCGTTCCCCATTTTTGTTATTGTATGTTATTGTATGTTATTGTATGTTGTTGTATTTTATAGTTTGTGGTTGTTATTGCTACTGTTTGATTATTTACATTTGCTCACTTATGATCATTGCACAATTTTTCCTTGATAAAATAACAAGAAAATCAATAATAAATGTTTATCTAACAAGGTTCACTCGCCAACTTATGTTGACCCAAAACCCCCATTTTTACACATGATACAGGTGAACCAGCTGCAGCAAGAAACACATAGGATTGGCTTAGAAGAATAAACTGGTTTAGAGCTTGGATTGTTTAGTTGCTTATTTTTCTTTGTATTTGTATGGACATGTTTGGATTATTGAGAATGTCATTTTGACTTTAATAAATATGAAACATATTAGTAAATATCATGAGCTTTGGTGATAACCCAATTATGCCCCGACTCTTATTCCGCTGCGGGTTGGGGTGTGACAGATTGGTATCAGAGCCATGACTATAGGGATATAGGATAGGTTATTAGACCCTTAGAGCCTATACTATAGTTGATTAGAAATTTTTAAGATTTTTGTGTGTTACATGCCAAATTTCATGTTGTTTATATGTTTTATGTTAAATGTTACATTCAATGTTATGCAAGCATGTTCATAAGTATATATCATCATATAATGCCTATCATGAATCATATTCTCATAACATATCATATCCATGAAAGCACACATCACATCATTTTCATGATTGTTTTTACAATGATTTTTGTATTTTCAAATCTCATCAAAGTGAGTTCTCATGACGGGCATGTAGTAACTGGAAGGGTACAAGTACCGGTAGTCGGAACGTCCTGTCTAGGCTTGGCATTCGTATAAATCCAAAATAAAGGACCAGTTTGCCTACCTGGGGACTAACGATGAGAGTACGAAGTACCTATTAGGCCAAAGCATGCTATACCAAACGTCGTGTGAGCTAACCCCACTTTGAGTTGTCATTGTGTCTACACCTGGACACATTCCGACCATACATCTCGTAAACATATTTTGTGGTTTTCATTCGGGTGATGCGAGTGTTAAATCGCCAATACTAATGTGAATCCTACCAAGCCAATAGACATGGGGGCCCACATGACTATACAGGTGAAGGTATGGGGGACATTTGAGGCCCAACATGAGCAAACCCAAGACATCCTATGGATGTAGTTGCATTATTGATATTTATGTTATTTTCATTTTCTTTAAGACACATGACACCTAAAAAGACTCCATAAACTCACAATCTTCTTATGTATGTTCCTGTAGATGTCGACTAGACAACAACGAGGGGGTAAAAGATCAGGAAGGTCTCACGAACGCTTGGCCACACAAATCGCGAAACAAATGGCCGCGGTGCTTCCTGACATTGTGGTTCAAGTACAACAAGCTCTCGCCACAAATCCCACTAATCCTCCCCAGCAAGATGACCAGAACATCGGCAACCCTCCTACCAGCAAGTGCTCATATAAACATTTTAAGTCCTGCGATCCTCCTAAATTTAAAGGGACCGAAGGTGTCACTGCCCTCTTCCACTGGTTTGAGGAAATGGAAAACACTTTCCTCAACTGCGATTGTCCCGAGGATCGCAAGGTACGATACGCAACCGGGAGACTATTTGGGGTAGCTCTTACCTGGTGGAATACTGAAAAGGGTAAGAGGGGAATCGAAGATGCTATGGCCTTAACATGGGAGGAATTAAGGGAAATCATGACGAGGCGGTTCTGTCCTAGGAGTGAGATTAAAAAGTTGGAGGACGAATTTCATTCTTTGAAGCAAAAGGAGGGAGATCATACTTCCTACAACAAGAGGTTCTTAGAGTTGAACCAAATGGTCCCTAACTTGTTTACCCCAGTTTACCGCTTAATTGAGCATTATATTCGAGGTCTTCCCTCGAAAATTCAAGATTCAGTTCTCAGCACTTCACCAGCAACACTTGAAGCTGCTATGGAACTAGCGACTGAACTGACCGTAATCGAATTCGCAACGGTAAGTTTAAAGAGGAGAAGAAGAAAGCCCTCGTTGAGGGCCAAACTTCAAACCATTCCACCTCCTCCTCTAAGTTTGCTAACAAGAGGAAACGTAACACCAGAAACTTCGCTGTCACACAAACCAATTTCCCTATCCCTGCTACACCCATTACCCAAGTTGCCCCTTCACCTGCACCATACAAAAGGTCATACTTTGGCCCATTATCAAAATGCAACCGTTGCCAATACCACCATTTTCCTGATCATCCCTGCCAACATTGCATCGGCTGCGGTCGCGCAGGTCATACTGTTCAAACCTGTCGCATACCTCAGCGAACGAACCGCCACCAGCCTTCAACCCAAACCCACCAACAAATAATGGGTCAAGCCCAACAACCCCTACTACTACCACCTACCCAACATTTAGCCCAATCATACTACCAACCCAACTATCCCATGGTACAACCTATGCGGGCTTGCTACAATTGTGGAGACCCAAGCCACTTTAGAATCACTTGTCCAAGGTTGGTGAACATTATTCATGCTCAAGCCCAAGACAATCCGGTGAATCAAGCTAACCAAGCTCCTCCACTTGCAAGAGGAAGAGCTTTCAACATCAACGCTAATCAGGCTAGAGCTGACAGCAATGTGGTTAACGGTACGTTCCTTATCAATGGTAGTTATGCATCCATGTTGTTTGATACTGGCGCGGATAAAAGTTTTGTGTCTTTAGAGTTTGAACCCATCCTAAACCAAATTCGTGATAAGCTCATGGAATCCATAACAGTAGAAGTTGCTGACGGAAAACCGGTCTCATTAAACTCTATTATACGCAACTGTACTCTCACCTTAAACGACCACGATTTTCCAGTTGACCTCATTCCTGTGAAGTTGGGAAGCTTTGATATTATAATTGGTATGGACTGGCTCAGCCAACATCAGGCTGAAGTTGTATGCCGCGAGAAGTTTATACGCATTCCTCTTCCAAACGGTCAAACTCTACGAATCTTTGGAGAAACCCCATCGAAAGGGCTCAGATTAATGTCCTGTCTTCAAGCTCAAAAATATCTTCGCAAGAATTATGTCGCATTTTTAACTCATGTCGTCAAAAAGGGAACCATGGAGAAGAAACTCGAAGACATCCCAGTAGTAAAAGATTTCCCGCAAGTTTTTCCTGACGACATTTCAGGACTTCCTCCAGTAAGAGAAGTCGAATTCCCTATTGATCTTATACCTGGTGCTACACCAGTTGCAAAGTCTCCTTATAGGTTAGCCCCCTCTGAAATGCAAGAGCTAGCCAGTCAATTGCAAGAGTTGACTGACAAAGGATTCATACGTCCTAGCTCCTCGCCTTGGGGTGCACCTGTCCTTTTTGTGAAGAAGAAAGATGGATCGTTTCGCATGTGCATCGACTACAGAGAACTCAACAAGTTAACAATCAAGAATCGCTATCCATTACCTCGCATTGATGATCTTCTTGACCAACTTCAAGGCGCCAGCTGTTTTTCAAAAATTGACCTTCGTTCTGGTTATCATCAACATAGAGTACATGAAGAAGACGTCCCAAAGACCGCTTTCCGAACTCCTTATGGTCATTATGAATTCATGGTCATGCCATTTGGTTTAACCAACGCTCCAGCTATCTTCATGGATCTAATGAACAGAGTCTGCAAACCCTATCTCGATCGTTTTGTTATAGTCTTCATCGACGACATTCTCATCTATTCAAAGTCTAAGTCTGATCATGAGCGGCATCTTCGACTCATCCTTACACTCCTAGAGAATGAAAAGCTTTACGCCAAATTCTCCAAATGCGAATTCTGGTTAAAAGAGGTACAATTCCTTGGACATGTAGTCAATGACAAGGGAATACATGTCGACCCCTCAAAGATCAAAGCGGTACAAGAATGGCAAGCACCACGTACTCCAACTGAAGTAAGATCATTCCTTGGTTTGGCTGGTTATTATCGTCGTTTCATCTCAAACTTCTCTCGCATTGCTGTACCACTCACGGCTTTAACTCATAAGGGAAAACCTTTCATATGGGGACCCAAACAAGAAGAAGCCTTCCAAACCCTTAAACAAAGACTCTGTGATGCACCAATCCTCACTCTGCCTGAAGGTTGTGATGACTTCGTGGTTTATTGCGACGCGTCAGGACAAGGACTAGGCTGTGTTCTAATGCAAAGAGGAAAGGTTATAGCTTATGCTTCGAGACAACTAAAGACTCATGAGAAGAACTACACCACCCATGACCTAGAACTTGGAGCCGTTGTGTTCGCTCTTAAGATATGGAGACATTATCTCTACGGTACTAAGTGTGAAATATATACTGACGACAAGAGTCTTCAACATATCTTCAATCAAAAGGAGTTAAACATGAGGCAACGAAGATGGGTCGAACTTTTAAATGACTACGACTGTGAAATTCGGTACCACCCTGGCAAAGCAAACGTGGTGGCTGATGCACTCAGTCGAAAGGGTTATGCGAACTCCATTCGTCTTCTATGTTCGCAAATCATAACTGACATTAAAGATGAAATTCGAGAAGCCCAGCATGTTTCAGTAACGGAGGATGATGTACGAAAGGAGCTGTCCTGTGGAGCTGAACTTAAAATTGAAACTAAATCTGACGGTATTCTGTACTATCTAGATCGCATATGGATTCCTGACCACAACAACCTTCGTTAATTTCTTATGAATGAGGCTCACAAAACACGATACTCTATACACCCAGGAGCCGATAAGATGTATCAAGACCTTCGATACACCTATTGGTGGCCTGGAATGAAAAAGGATATTGCTGTTTTTGTTTCCAAGTGCCTTACATGTTCCAAGGTGAAAGCTGAACACCAAAGACCCTCAGGACTTCTGGTCCAACCTGAAATACCTGTATGGAAGTGGGAAAACATAACCATGGACTTCATTACCGGGTTACCTCGCACTTCTGGGGGTATGACACTATATGGGTAATCATTGATCGACTTACAAAATCAGCTCACTTTATTCCTATCCGCGAAGATTTCAAGAACGAAAAGCTAGCTCGTATTTATATTAGCGAAATCGTAAGCCGACATGGTGTACCGTTAAGCATTATTTCAGATCGTGATGGTCGTTTCACTTCACGAACATGGCAAGCAGTACAAGCCGCTTTGGGTACGCGATTAGATCTCAGTACCGCTTATCATCCTCAAACTGATGGACAATCTGAACGCACCATTCAAACTCTTGAAGATATGCTTCGAGCATGTGTCATAGACTTCAAGGGAAATTGGGACGCTCATCTACCATTAGTTGAATTTTCGTACAACAACAGCTATCATTCAAGCATCGGCATGGCACCTTTTGAAGCTTTATATGGTCGTAAATGCCGATCTCCAGTATGTTGGCATGAAATTGGGGAAGCTCAATCACTGGTCCAGAATTGATTCAAGAAACCACAAACAAGATTCATCAGATTCGAAACAATCTTCTAGCGGCTCAAAGTCGTCAAAAGAGTTATGCAGATAAACGATGGAAGCCTTTGGAGTTTAACATTGGTGATCATGTACTTTTAAAAGTATCACCGTGGAAGGGAGTAGTTCGTTTTGGTCAAAAAGGCAAGCTAGCACCACGCTACGTAGGACCTTTCAAGATACTCGAAAGAGTAGGACCTGTAGCATACAAGCTTGATCTACCAGAAGAACTCAACAGGATTCATCCCACATTCCACGTATCAAACTTGAAGAAGTGCCTCGCCGATGAGAACCTCCACATTCCTCTGGAAGATATTCAGATTGATGAATCTATGCATTTTATTGAAAGACCAGTAGAGATCATGGACTTCGGAGAAAAACGTCTACGACGAAGTCGCATTCCAATTGTTAGGGTACGCTGGGAGTCGAAATGGGGACCTGAGTTTACTTGGGAACGTGAAGACTCAATGCGCGAAAAATACCCGCATCTTTTCCCTACTACTACTACTTAAATTTCGGGACGACATTCCTAAAAGTAGGGGATACTGTAACATTTGTCAAAAAAGGGTTTTCCAAACCCGCTCCGTTTGTAATCGAATATCAAGTTATAAATGTTTCGTTGCGTATTTATGTCCATTTTAATTTTTAATGATGCATAATTAATAAACAAACTAGAATATAAAAGTTATAATTGATAAAAAGTAAAAATAAAATAATTAAAAAGAAAATTTGGCTGCCGGGACTCGAACCCGGGTCAGCCGGGTTTAAACTCAAAGCCTTATCACACACACATATAACCACTCCGCCACTTGTTGTTTTCTGTAAACACTAGGAAACAATTAAATTTTATGGTCTATCATAAATTAATCCGGTTACGCCAACTGTAACCAAAATCGGTCACCAAACGTCCAAAGACGTTTGATTGATCGCGGTTTACTGAGTTTAACCGATACACCGACACCTCCAATCAATTTTGCTTTGAATGAACTTGAATTCAAGAGTGGATAGGTTTTAATAACCGAAAACTTTCAATTCCTGAATTACTTCAATCATTGTCCCCTCTCGCGACTCAAACACACTCTGCAAACCTTCAATTGCATTTTCGCACAACTTTCAGTTCGCCGGAGAAGCTATTTGAACTCGCCGGACTTTCGCCGGAAAACCGTGTTTTCCATCAAATCAGTAAGTCTCTCAATTCTTTCGTTGTCTATCAATTGTTAAGCTATTGCTAACTCAAACCCTTCAATCGGAATCAATTTCAGACGTCGATATCGGATAATTCCCGCTCGCCGGAAAACTTCTGAAAATTCTTATCTTCCGCTGTAAAACGGTATAGACATTCAAACCTTCTGATAACTCTTGTTTAATACTTCAATTCCTCACTTAGCTAATCAAAACTGTTAATTTATTCGTTCAGTCTAAATCCGTAAAAACAGAGCCGACGACTTGCCGGAATTCTGAGATAAATCGTTCTCTGGTATGTTTACTTCTAAAAACCGTCTCTGCCAGTTCATATTAGTCTGTTGAATGTTTGTCAATCAAATTAAACAAGAAACAATAGAGAAATAGTAAACTGTAATTCGGTAACGAAGAAGACGAAGTAGGTTGATTATAAGTTTATTATAATTTGGATATTATCTCGGGTTAGACACACAATCCAGCGGTGGACTGTGTGCACACAATACACACACGCCGCGAGTTCGATCCTTGATACACACACCCTCTCCGTAATAAAGATGTTTTATTTTTCTAACTGAACCGGATTAACTTACGTTAGATGTCAAGTATAATAAAAATCTGTATATTAACCAAGTTAGACACACAGTCCAGCGGTGGACTGTGTGTAACATTAAGTCACAGGTCCGGGTTCGAGACCTGTTGACGACACCGGTTCGATGATTTAAAACATTTTTGAAAATAAAAGAATTTTGAATAAACTGAGTTAGTATATAAATATAATTAAAAACAGAATTATTTCGGGTTAGACACGTAGCTCAGTTGGTAGAGCTGCGTGCACGCGAACGGGAGGTCTCGGGTTCGAGCCTCACCCGGCGCATACATTTACACAATGAAATCGGTCAAACAGTCAAACGGTCAACGGTCAACGCAAAAGTCAACATATTTTTATATATTTTTATTTATTTAATATAATTTAAAAATCAATTAAAAATACTTAAAAATAATGTTTTTAAAGATAGGAAATAGCCTTAAACTCACAAAAATATATCTAAAAATCCTATTAAAATTATTAATAAAATCAACTCATTTACTATATCTTCCGTTATTATTTAGGTTAGTCTATCCTCGTTGTTAAATCCTTCCAACTCGTGCGCATCTCATCATCTCCAACCGAACGCACCCAATGTGAGTGAATCTCTACAAAATTCCCCGTTTTAATCACGTTTTTTGGGTGTATCATGTGTCTTACCATTTATTATATTTAAATCATTGTGCATACATCATATCATGAACAAATGTGTATTCAGCTTGTTTCAACTGTTGTGTGGTTATTGTTTAGATTTAATTTATTATTTCCAGTACATGCAATTTCATAGGCCGCCGCTCCCCATTACATTATGAGCGTTGAGCAGTTCCTCATTACATTATGAGCGTGAACCTGGCGTTGCTAACATACGATCGGCTCCGTTTGATTGAGCCTTGATCGCACAGACATTTATCATTTTCAGTACATGCAATACGATTGGCTCCGTTTGATTGAGCCTTGATCGCACAGACATTTATCATTTTCAGTACATACATTTATCATAGGCCGTCCGTTCCCCATTTTTGTTATTGTATGTTATTGTATGTTATTGTATTTTATTGTATGTTGTTGTATGTTATAGTTTGTGGTTGTTATTGCTACTGTTTGATTATTTACATTTGTTCACTTATGATCATTGCACAATTTTATCTTGATAAAATAACAAGAAAATCAATAATAAATGTTTATCTAACAAGGTTCACTCGCCAACTTATGTTGACCCAAAACCCCTCATTTTTACACATGATACAGGTGAACCAGCTGTAGCAAGAAACACATAGGATTGGCTTAGAAGAATAAACTGGTTTAGAGCTTGGATTGTTTAGTTGGTTATTTTTCTTTGTATTTGTATGGACATGTTTGGATTATTGAGAATGTAATTTTGACTTTAATGTAACATCCGTCAAAAACCGGATTAACCAAACCCGCTTCGTTTATTAACCGAACAACCAGTCAAAAATTTCGTTGCATATTTAATGCCCAAATTATTATAAGATCATAGAACTCATACTGACATCGCTCCCACTCACCTTAAACCTCTGAAGAATCTCTGTCGCAAGAAATTTCACTCGCCGGAATTCTCTGCAAGTCGCCGGAAAACCGGGACTTTCATCTACGCGGTAAATACCTCGACTTTTCTGTTTCATTCCATTATTAGACAAATTCTAACATCACTCCATCACTCAGAATCAACCCCAGACGACATTGCCGGACTTTCTGCTTTCACCGGAAAAATTCTGGATTTTCGGAAACTCGCTGTTAACCGGTATGATCATTCAAACATACTGATAATCATTACTCATTAGTTCAATTTCACATTTAATCCATCCAAACTGATTATTGAATCAGAACAGAAGGAGTTCCCAAAACAGAGCCTACGGTCTTTGCCGGACTTCTGAAGAAAGACGATCAATTCGGTACAATCATTCCCCAAACTCTTCGGTTCAATACTTTTCACTTGTTCATATTATTCGTTAACCGAATTAAACCAATAACAGTTAGTTAACCGTTGTCTGTGTTTTGGAGAAGAAGACGAAGTTGTGAATGTTATAAGATTAATTAAAATCGGTATTATAAACGGGTTAGACACACATTTCAGCGGTGGACTGTGTGCAAACAATACATACACGTCCCGAGTTCGATTCTTGACACACGCACCTTCGCACTAATAAATTTTTTTTTTAGAAACCGAACCGGGTTAACTCGGTAAGATGTTAAGTATAATAATAACCAGAATATTTACCAAGTTAGACACACACTCCAGTGGTGGACTGTGTGCCAAACTAAACCACAGGTCCCGGGTTCGAGACCTGTGGCGAGCACCGAGTTATGCAATTAAATCGTTTTTAAATAAATAATTTTCGGATTAATCTAATTAGTATATAAATATAATTAAAAACAGAAATATTTCGGGTTAGACACGTAGCTCAGTTGGTAGAGCTGCGTGCACGCGTACGGGAGGTCTCGGGTTCGAGTCTCACCCAGCGCACACATATAACCGACCTAACCGGTCAACAAGTCAACGGTCAACAAGTCAACGGTCAAAAAGTCAACATTTTTTTTCTTTTATTTTTATTATTTTAATTTATTTATTTTATTTAAAAATCAATTAAAAATACTTAAAAATAACATTTTTGAAGTTAGAAAATAGCCTAAAACTCACAAAAATATATCCAAAAATCCTATTAAGTTGTTAATAAAATCCATTTATTTACCTTACTTTTCGTTATTAATTAGGTTAGTTTTTCCTCGTCGACCAATCCTCTAAACTCGTGCGCATTCAACATCATCAACCGAACGCACCCACTGTGAGTGAATCTCTACAAATTCCCCGTTTAAATCACGTTTTTGGGGTGTATCATGTGTCTTACTATTTATTATATTTAAATCATTGTGAATACATCATATCGTGAATAAATGTGTATTCAGCTTGTATAAACTGTTTGTGTGGTTATTGTTTAGATTTAATTTATTATTTTCAGTACATGCAATTTCATAGGCCGCCGCTCCCCATTACATTATGAGCGTTGAGCAGTTCCCCATTACATTATGAGCGTGAACCTGGCGTGCCAACATACGATCGGCTCCGTTTGATTGAGCCTTGATCGCACAGACATTTATCATTTTCAGTACATGCAATACGATCGGCTCCGTTTGATTGAGCCTTGATCGCACAGTTTCATTCATATTATATATTCATGCAAGTTGATATGTTATTGTATGCTATTGGTTTGTTAATGTATGTTATTGTTTGTTGTTGTTTGATATCGTATGCTAATGGTTTGTTATTGTATGCAAATTGTTGTTATTGTATGTTTATTTACATTTGTTCATATATGAATATTGCACAATTTTTCCATATTAAATACAACAAGAAATAAATGATAAATGTTTTCTAACAAGGTTCACTCGCCAACTTTTTGTTGATCCAAAAACCAATGTTACATATGATACAGGTGAACAGGATGAAGCATGGAAAACATAGGAAATTGCCTTAGAAGAAAAATAATGAAGTTTAGAAGGATGAATAGAACATGTTGTATTTGTTTGATATGATTGTATGATCTCTTTTAAATTGAAATAATAAATATGAAACATTATAATAAATGTCATGAGCTTTGATGAAAACCCAATCATGCCCCGGTCACCTTTTCCGCTGCGGGTCGGGGTGTGACAGATTGGTATCAGAGCTTTTGACTATAGGGATATAGGATAGGTTATTAGACCCTTAGAGCCTATACTATAGTTGACTTGATTTTAATTGTTTATGTGGTTACATGCAAACTTATGATATTTATTTGTTTCATGTTTATTACATACACAAATGCATGCAAACATTTCCAATATTACATTTTGTGATACATAGTGAATGATACATACAGTCAAACATACATACTTACATACACCTTCATCATACATATTTCAATGTTCACATATTCAAATCATCTTCATACTTCTGTTATTCCAGATTTTGTCGCATTTTTCATTTTTCAAATCTCATCAAAGTGAGTTCTGCGACGGGCATGTAGTAACTGTAAGGGTACAAGTACCGGTAGTCGGAACGTCCTGTCTAGGTTGGCATTCGTATAAATCCAATATAACGGACCAGTTTACCTACCTGGGGACTAACGTTGAGAATACGAAGGACCTATTAGGCTAAAGCATGCCACATCAAACGTCGTTCGAACTAACCCCACTTTGAGGTGTCACCGTGTCCACACCTGGATACATTCCGAATATCATACGTTACATACATATTTCTCGATTTTCTCCGGGTTTTAGTGTACGTAACCAGGCTAACACATGCGAACCATATGAAAAACCCGGTAATCATGGGGGCCCACGTGATTACAAAGGTGAAGTATGGCGGCATGCAAGGCCCAATTACGAGCAAAGCCCAAGACATCCTATGGATGTAGTAGATTTATTATGCTACGTTTATTTTATGAATGTTCATTCCTAAATACGACACATGATTCCAAAAACATCCAACTCATACTCTTCATATGTATTCCTTGTAGATGTCTTCTAATTCCGCTCGTAGGAAGATGAGAGCAGAAAAAGCTCGCGAGCGTATGGCTGCCCAAATCGCTCAACAAATGGCTGCTGTAATACCCAACATTGTAGTCCAAGTCCAACAAGCCCTTACCGCTAATCCCGTCAATCAAGAAGTTCAAAATATTGTCAACCCTTTGTCACACCCCGACCCGCAGCGGAAAAGGTGATCGGGGCATGATTGGGTTATCATCAAAGCTCATGACATTTATTATAAATGTTTCATATTTATTATTTCAATTTAAAAGAGATTATACAATCATATCAAATAAATACAACATGTTCTATTCATCCTTCTAAACTTCATTATTTTTCTTCTAAGGCAAATTCCTATGTTTTCCTGGCTTCATCCTGTTCACCTGTATCATATGTAAAAATGGTTTTTGGATCAACAAAAAGTTGGCGAGTGAACCTTGTTAGAAAACATTTATTATTTATTTCTGGTTGTATTTAATATGGAAAAATTGTGCAAAATTCATATATGAACAAACATAAATAAACATACAATAACAACAATTAGCATACGATATCAAACAACAACAAACAATAACATACATTAACAAACCAACAGCATACAATAACATATCAACTTGCATAAATATATAACACAAATGAAACTGTGCGATCAAGGCTCAATCAAACGGAGCCGATCGTATTGCATGTACTGAAAATGAAAAATGTCTGTGCGATCAAGGCTCAATCAAACGGAGCCGATCGTATGTTGGCACGCCAGGTTCACGCTCATAATGTAATGGGGAACATGCTCAACGCTCATAATGTAATGGGGAGCGGCGGCCTATGAAATTGCATGTACTGAAAATAATAAATTAAATCTACACAATAATCACACAAACAGTTTATACAGGCAGGATACACATTTATTCATGATATGAGGTATGCACAATGATTTAAATATAATAAATAGTAAGACACATGATACACCCCAAAAACGTGATTTAAACGGGGAATTTGTAGAGATTCACTCACTGTGGGTGCGTTCGGTGAATGATGATGAATGCGCACGAGTTTAGAGGATTGATCTTCGAGGAATAACTAACCTAATTAATAAAGAAAAAGTAAGGTAAATAAATGGATTTTATTAACAACTTTAATAGGATTTTTGGATATATTTTTGTGAGTTTTAGGCTAGTTTCTAACCTTAAAAATGTTATTTTTAAGTATTTTTAATTGATTTTTAAATAAAATAAATAAATAAAAATAATAAAAAAATGTTGACTTTTTGACCATTGACTTGTTGACCGGTTTATTGTGTGTTTGTATGTGCCGGGCAGGACTCGAACCCGAGACCTCCCGTACGCGTGCACGCAGCTCTACCAACTGAGCTACGTGTCTAACCCGAAATATTTATGTTTTTAATTATATTTATACACGAATTCAATTAATCCGAAAATTATTTATTTTTAAAAAGGGTTTTAATGTATCGGACCGTGTCGTCAACTGGTCTCGAACCCGGGACCTGTGACTTAATGTTACACACAGTCCACCGCTGGACTGTGTGTCTAACTTGGTTAAAATACAAATTTTTATTATACTTAACATCTAACGGAGTTAACCCGGTTCAGTTTAAAAAAAAAGGCATTTTTTTACAGCGAATGAGGTTGGGACCGGAATCGAACTCGCGACGTGTATGTATTTATTTGCACACAGTCCACCGCTGGACTGTGTGTCTAACCCGTTTATAATTCCAATTTTAAATAATCTTATAACATAACTACTTCGTCTTCTTCGTTCAAAACTCAGGCAACGGTTATTTATCTGTTATTTGTTAAATTCGGTTAATGAACAAGATGAACAATTGAAAAGTATTGAACCGAAGAGTTTGGGGAAAGAAAGTACCGAACAGATCGTCTTCTTCAGAAAATCCGGCGAAGCTCGTCGGCTCTGTTTTGGGAGCTCCTTTTGTTCGAGTTCAATATTTAGTTTGGATGAAATAGATGTGAAATTGAACCATTGAGTAACGATTATCAGTATGTTTGATTGATCATACTGTTAACAGCGGGTTTCCGAAAAATCCAGAAATTTTCCGGCGAAAACAGAGAATCCGATAACGTCATCTGGGATTGATTCTGGGTGATGGATTAATGTTAGTAAGGTTCTAACAATTGACTGAAACAGTAAAGTCGAGGTATTTTACCGTTTTGAGGTGAGTCTCGGTTTTCCGGCGACTTGCAGAAAATTCCGGCGATGATCAGAAAGTAATTCCGACGACCAGAAAATAGAATAAACACGAAATTAGAAGCTCAGGGAATGAAATTGAATCGCGAAATGAGTGTTTTGTTGAAGAAATACCAGAATGAATGTTTTCGGTTTAAAAACCAAACATCACCTGAATTCAAGTTCATTAACGACTGAATTGATTTAAGATGTCGGTTTTATCGGTTATGATCAAGATTCCGCGAGCACTCAAACGTCTTGGTCGGTTTGAAAGCCGATATCGGTTTCAGTTGGCGCATCAGGTTGATTCTCAGTTGAACATTTGATTTAATTTCTTCCCAGAACTCACAAAAAGATCAAGTGGCGGAGTGGTTATAAGTGTGTGAGTTAAGTCTTTGTGTAACCCTTGGCTGACCCGGGTTCGAAACCCGGCAGCAGTATTTTATTTTTATTTCATTATTTTTAACAGATTTTCAATAATAAATTTTATATTCTAATATACTTATTAATTATGTATCGTTTAAAATTAATTTGGGCATTAAATACGCAACGAAATTTTTAACTGGTTGTTCGGTTAATAAACGAAGCGGGTTTGGTAAATCCGGTTTTTGGCGGATGTTACAGTATCACCTACTTTACGAAATTTCGTCCCGAAATTTAAGTAGTGGCATATTTGTCTAGAAAGGATGGTGTTTTAATTTGACAATTACATACTTAGAAGAGAGTAAGAGTTTAAATTTTGTTTGAGGCGGTAACGTTCCTTGTAAGGGTTGAATACCCTGTTACAGGAATCGCTTTTTGTTGCCTAAAGTGTATGAAAACGGAACATGGATACACAGAGTTGATTGACTAAGTATGATGTTATGCATATGAGTTTGGGTACGTTTGAAAGATTAGATTATATCCTAAAATAAACTTCTAATACTAAAACCTACATGGAACTTCTCATAACCGCCTGACAATGCCTCTGATCCTCAGGCAAGAATACTTATATATAGGAAGTACCAGCGGCGTATCCACCATATTCTTGTCAAATTTTCATTGGTTTTATCAGTTAGTTATGATTGGTTCTATGATGAGACTCTAGAACATAAATAAACATAACAACCAATATCTGAGTCTTCATTCTGATAGCATACATGTCGGATTGATGACACAATCCAATTCCTTTACAGGATGCGATGATATAAATGCTAAATCAGTGAGTATAACACAAACTTCAATCAAGACAATACCAAATCCTACATGGAACTTCTCATAACCGCCTGATAATGCCTCTGATCCTTTGACAAGA
Source organism: Scalesia atractyloides (assembly GCA_947069175.1). Taxonomy (NCBI): domain Eukaryota; kingdom Viridiplantae; phylum Streptophyta; class Magnoliopsida; order Asterales; family Asteraceae; genus Scalesia; species Scalesia atractyloides. Next base: position 13,715,227 of record CAMTDV010000025.1, on the reverse strand, counting down.
ATACTTATATATAGGAAGTACCAGCGGCGTATCCACCATATTCTTGTCAAATTTTCATTGGTTTTATCGGTAAGTTATGATTAGTCCTATGTGACTCTACAACATACACAAACACAACAACCAAAGCTTGAGTCCTTGAATGATGACAATACCTCTCTCGTTTGTTATGATGGAGAGGTTAGTCTATGTAGAAAATGGAACACAATCCAATTTCTTTAAATGATGTGTTGATATGAATGTTAAATCAGTGAGTGTAAAACAAATTTCAACCAAAACATTACTAATTCCTACATGGAACTTCTCATAACCGCCTGATAATGCCTCTGATCCTTTGACAAGAATACTTATATATAGGAAGTACCAGCGGCGTATCCACCATATCCTCGTCAAATTCTCATTGGTTTTATCAGTAAGCTATGATTAGTCCTATGTGACTTTAAAACATAAATAAACACAACAAACAATGCCTGAGTCATAATCCTGATAGTATACATGTTTGAATGATGACCGTCCCTCTCTCGTTTGTTGTGATGGAGAGGTTAGTATATGTAGAAGTGAGACACAGCCCAACTTCCTTAAATAATGAGATTGAAATACGTTGAGATGTATGATGGTATGAATGTTGAATCAATGAGTATAAAACAAAACTGAAATAATAATTCGCATTAAGATCCTTGGATAAACTTCCAATTTAAAATTGAGACACGTGAGAATTGAGATAACATAAAGAAAGCATAAAACTAAGCAGTTGGAGTTGAATCTTGATTGCTGGTGAAGGGGACTAGTTGGGTGTTTTCGTTTGGGCCGTCATTATCTTCAACCGGATTGGCGTTGATGTTGAAAACTCTTCCTCTTGCTGGCGGCCTAGTGGTTGGGTTTTCTTGCTTTGCTTGGTTAACTGGGTTTGCTTGCGCTTGGGCGTTTATGATGTTAACCAATTGAGGGCACGTGTTTCTAAAGTGGGTAGGGTCGTCACAATTGAAACAAGCTCGAACATATGGGAACATGGGGTGTTGGGGTTGTTGATATGATTGGTTCATGTTTTGAGTAGGGGGTGAGGTTGGGTTTTGAGGGGTGCGGCAAACCTTGCTCAAATGACCATAGCGTCCACAACTCGCACATAGTCAACAAAGCACGGTAGATGGATGGTGATAAAAACAGGTGTTACATCGAGGGTGAGGTCCATGGTAAGGTTTCTTATTTGGGTAGGTTGGGTTGGGTGACACTTGAGTGATTGGGATAGCTTGGAGGGGTACGGCTTGTAAGGCTGGTTGGTTGCGTTGGGTGACAGCGAAAAGTTGCTCGTCTCGTTTTCTCTTAGAAATGGGTTGAGAAGGGGATTCGGTTTGGGTGTAGTCGGAGGTTTCAGTCGATGCTTTATCCTTCTTCTTCTCCTCCTTGAAGTCTTTGTTCCGGATTCGGTTCTCGGTGAGCTCTGTAGCTAAGTCCATTGCTGCTTCCAAGGTTGCAGGTGTGGCACTTATTACAGAGTCTTGAATCTTTGAAGGAAGACCTTGAATGTAGTGCTCGATCAAACGGTAGTGGGGAGTGAACAAGTTGGGAACCATTTGATTTAACTCGAGGAATCTCTTGTTGTATGTGGTGTGGTCGCCTTCCTTTTGCTTCAACGAATAGAACTCATCTTCTAGTTTCTTGATTTCGCTTCTTGGGCAAAACCGTCTTGTCATGATTTCCTTCAACTCTTCCCAAGTCAAAGTCATAGCATCTTCAACACCTCGTTTGGCCTTCTTTGTATTCCACCAAGTAAGTGCTATTCCAAATAAACGACCAGTAGCATATCGCACTTTGCGATCATCGGGGCAATCGCAAGTTAGAAAAATGTTTTCCATTTCTTCAAACCAATAGAAAAGAGCGGTGACACCTTCAGTCCCTTCGTATTTTGTAGGGTCGCAGGATTTGAAATGCTTGTAGGTGCATTTAGTGGTATTTGGGGAAGGGTTGATAACATTTTGAACTTCTTGATCGACGTGATTAGCGGTAAGGGCTTGTTGGACTTGAATTACAATGTTGGGTATTACGGCAGCTTTGTTGAGCGATTAGGGCAGCCATGCGCTCGCGGGCTTTTCTTGATCTCATCTTCCTACGAGCGAGGTTAGAAGACATCTACAAGGAATACATATCAAGAGTATGAGTTGGATACTTTTGGGATCATGTGTCGTATTTAGGAATGAACGTTCATAAAATAAACATAGCAAAATAAATCTACTACATCCATAGGATGTCTTGGGCTTTGCTCGTAATTGGGCCTTGCATGCCGCCATACTTCACCTTCGTAATCACGTGGGCCCCCATGATTACCGGGTTTTTCATATGGTTCGCATGTGTGTGCCTGGTTACGTACACTAAAACCCGGAGAAAATCGAGAAATATGTAACGTATGATATTCGGAATGTGTCCAGGTGTGGACACAGTGACACCTCAAAGTGGGGTTAGTTCGAACGACATTTGGTGTGGCATGCTTTGGCCTAATAGGTCCTTCGTACTCTCATCGTTAGTCCCCATGTAGGCAAACTGGTCCGTTATATTAGATTTATACGAATGCCAACCTAGACAGGACGTTCCGACTACCGGTACTTGTACCCTTACAGTACTACATGCCCGTCGCAGAACTCACTTTGATGAGATTTGAAAAATGAAAAAAAATGCGACAAAATCTTGAATAACGGAAGTATGAATATGATTTGAATATGTGAATATTGTAACATGTATGATGAATATGTATGTAAGTATGTATGTTTGACTGCAAGTATGATTCACTATGTATCACAAATTGTAATGTTGGAAATGTTTGCATGCATTTGTGTATGTAATAAATATGAAACAAATAAATATCATAAGTTTGCATGTAACCACATAAACAATTAAAATCCAGTCAACTATAGTATAGGCTCTAAGGGTCTAATAACCTATCCTATATCTCTATAGTCAAAAGCTCTGATACCAATCTGTCACACCCCGACCCGTAGCAGAAAAGGTGATCGGGGCATGATTGGGTTATCATCAAAGCTCATGACATTTATTATAATGTTTCATATTTATTATTTCAATTTAAAAGAGATCATACAATCATATCAAACAAATACAACATGTTCTATTCATCCTTCTAAACTTCATTATTTTTCTTCTAAGGCAAATTCCTATGTTTTCCTGGCTTCATCCTGTTCACCTGTATCATATGTAAAAATGGTTTTTGGATCAACAAAAAGTTGGCGAGTGAACCTTGTTAGAAAACATTAATTATTTATTTCTGGTTGTATTTAATATGGAAAAATTGTGCAAAATTCATATATGAACAAACATAAATAAACATACAATAACAACAATTAGCATACGATATCAAACAACAACAAACAATAACATACATTAACAAACCAACAGCATACAATAACATATCAACTTGCATAAATATATAACATAAATGAAACTGTGCGATCAAGGCTCATTCAAACGGAGCCGATCGTATTGCATGTACTGAAAATGATAAATGTCTGTGCGATCAAGGCTCAATCAAACGGAGCCGATCGTATTGCATGTACTGAAAATGAAAAATGTCTGTGCGATCAAGGCTCAATCAAACGGAGCCGATCGTATGTTGGCACGCCAGGTTCACGCTCATAATGTAATGGGGAACATGCTCAACGCTCATAATGTAATGGGGAGCGGCGGCCTATGAAATTGCATGTACTGAAAATAATAAATTAAATCTACACAATAATCACACAAACAGTTTATACAGGCATGATACACATTTATTCATGATATGATGTATGCACAATGATTTAAATATAATAAATAGTAAGACACATGATACACCCCAAAAACGTGATTTAAACGGGGAATTTGTAGAGATTCACTCATTGTGGGTGCGTTCGGTGAATGATGATGAATGCGCACGAGTTTAGAGGATTGATCGTCAAGGAATAACTAACCTAATTAATAAAGAAAAAGTAAGGTAAATAAATGGATTTTATTAACAACTTTAATAGGATTTTTGGATATATTTTTGTGTTTTAGGCTAGTTTCTAACCTTAAAAATGTTATTTTTAAGTATTTTTAATTGATTTTTAAATAAAATAAATAAATAAAAATATAAAAAAATGTTGACTTTTTGACCGTTGACTGTTGACTTGTTGACCGGTTTATTGTGTGTATGTATGCGCCGGGCAGGACTCGAACCCGAGACCTCCCGTACGCGTGCACGCAGCTCTACCAACTGAGCTACGTGTCTAACCCGAAATATTTATGTTTTTAATTATATTTATACACTAATTCAATTAATCCGAAAATTATTTATTTTTCAAAAGGGTTTTAATGTATCGGACCGTGTCGTCAACAGGTCTCGAACCCGGGACCTGTGACTTAATGTTACACACAGTCCACCGCTGGACTGTGTGTCTAACTTGGTTAAAATACAGATTTTTATTATACTTAACATCTAACGGAGTTAACCCGGTTCAGTTTAAAAAAAAAGGCATTTTTTTACAGCGAATGAGGTTGGGACCGGAATCGAACTCGCGACGTGTATGTATTTATTTGCACACAGTCCACCGCTGGACTGTGTGTCTAACCCGTTTGTAATTCCGATTTTAAATAATCTTACAACATAACTACTTCGTTTTCTTCGTTCAAAACTCAGGCAACGGTTATTTATCTGTTATTTGTTAAATTAGGTTAATGAACAAGATGAACAATTGAAAAGTATTGAACCGAAGAGTTTGGGGAAAGAAAGTACCGAACAGATCGTCTTCTTCAGAAAATCCGGCGAAGCTCGTCTGCTCTGTTTTGGGAGCTCCTTCTGTTCGAGTTCAATATTTAGTTTGGATGAAATAGATGTGAAATTGAACCATTGAGTAACGATTATCAGTATGTTTGATTGATCATACCGGTTAACAGCGGGTTTCCGAAAAATCCAGAAATTTTCCGGCGAAAACAGAGAATCCATAACGTCGTCTGGGATTGATTCTGGGTGATGGATTAATGTTAGTAAGGTTCTAACAATTGACTGAAACAGTAAAGTCGAGGTATTTTACCGTTTTGAGGTGAGTCTCGGTTTTCCGGCGACTTGCAGAAAATTCCGGCGATGATCAGAAAGTAATTCCGACGACCAGAAAATAGAATAAACACGAAATTAGAAGCTCAGGGAATGAAATTGAATCGCGAAATGAGTGTTTTGTTGAAGAAATACCAGAATGAATGTTTTCGGTTATAAAAACCAAACATCACCTGAATTCAAGTTCATTAACGACTGAATTGATTCAAGATTCCGCGAGCACTCAAACGTCTTGGTCGGTTTGAAAGCCGATATCGGTTTCAGTTGGCGCATCAGGTTGATTCTCAGTTGAACATTTGATTTAATTGCTTCCCAGAACTCACAAAAAGATCAAGTGGCGGAGTGGTTATAAGTGTGTGAGTTAAGTCTTTGTGTAACCCTTGGCTGACCCGGGTTCGAAACCCGGCAGCAGTATTTTATTTTTATTTCATTATTTTTAACAGATTTTCAATAATAAATTTTATATTCTAATATACTTATTAATTATGTATCGTTTAAAATTAATTTGGGCATTAAATACGCAACGAAATTTTTAACTGGTTGTTCGGTTAATAAACAAAGCGGGTTTGGTAAATCCGGTTTTTGGCGGATGTTACACCCTTCCCCAAATACCCCTAAATGCACCTACAAGCATTTTAAATCCTGCGACCCTACAAAATACGAAGGGACTGAAGGTGTCACCGCTCTTCTCTATTGGTTTGAAGAAATGGAAAACATTTTTCTAAATTGCGATTGCCCCGATGATCGCAAAGTGCGATATGCTACTGGTCGTTTATTTGGAATAGCACTTACTTGGTGGAATACAGAGAATGCCAAACGGGGTGTTGAAGATGCTATGACTTTGACTTGGGAAGAGTTGAAAGAAATCATGACAAGACGGTTTTGCCCAATGAGCGAAATCAAGAAATTAGAGGATGAGTTCTATTCGTTTAAACAAAAGGAAGGCGACCACATTACATACAACAAGAGATTCCTCGAGTTAAATCAAATGGTTCCCAACTTGTTCACTCCCCACTACCGTTTGATCGAGCATTACATTCGAGGTCTTCCTTCAAAAATTCAAGACTCTGTAATTAGTACCACATCTGCAACCTTGGAAGCAGCAATGGAGTTAGCTACAGAGCTCACCGAGAACCGTATACGGAATAAATACTTCAAGGAGGAGAAGAAGAAAGATAAAGCATCAACTGAAATTTCAAACTTCACCCAAACCGAATCCCCTTCTCAACCCATTTCCAAGAGGAAGCGAGATGAGCAACTTTTCGCTGTCACCCAACGCAATCAACCAGCCTTACAAGCCGTACCCCTCCAAGCTATCCCAATCACTCAAGTAGCACCCAACTCAACCTACCCAAATAAGAAACCTTACCTTGGACCTCACCCTCAATGTAACACCTGTTTTTATCACCATCCATCTACCTTACTTTGTCGACTATGTGCGAATTGTGGACGCTATGGTCATTTGAGCAAGGTTTGCCGCACCCCTCAAAACCAAACCTCACCCCCTACTCAAAACATGATCCAAACATATCAACAACCCCAATACCCCATGTTCCCTTATGTTCGAGCTTGTTTCAATTGTGGCGACCCTACCCACTTTAGAAACACGTGCCCTCAATTGGTTAACATCATAAACGCCCAAGCTCAAGCAAACCCAGTTAACCAAGCAAATCAAGAAAACCCAACCACTAGGCCACTAGCAAGAGAAAGAGTTTTCAACATCAACGCCAATCCTGTTGAAGATAATGACGGCCCAAACGAAAACACCCAACTAATCCCTTTCACTAAAAATCAAGATTCAACTCCAACCGTTTAGTTTTATGTTTTTCTTTATGTATCTCAATTTTCACGTGTCTCAATTTTAAATTGGAAATTGATCCAAGGATTTTAATGCAAATTACTATTTCAGTTTTGTTTTATACTCATTGATTTAACATTCATACCATCATACATCTCAACGTATTTCAATCTCATTATTTAAAGAAGTTGGGTTGTGTCTCACTTCTACATAGACTAACCTTTCCATCACAACAAACGAGAGAGGGACTGTCATCATTCAAACATGTATACTATCGGAATTATGACTCAGGCATTGTTTGTTGTGTTTATTTATGTTTTAGAGTCACATAGAACTAATCATAACTTACGGATAAAGCCAATGAAAATTTGACAAGAATATGGTGGATACGCCGCTGGTACTTCCTATATATAAGTATTCTTGTCAAAGGATCAGAGGCATTGTCAGGCGGTTATGAGAAGTTCCATGTAGGATTTAGTAATGTCTTGGTTGAAATTTGTTTTACACTCACTGATTTAACATTCATATCAACTCATCATTTAAAGAAATTGGATTGTGTTCCATTTTCTACATAGACTAACCTCTCCATCATAACAAACGAGAGAGGTACTGTCATCATTCAAAGACTCAAGCTTTGGTTGTTGTGTTTGTTTATATTTTAGAGTCACATAGGACTAATCATAACTTACTGATAAAATCAATGAAAATTTGACGAGAATATGGTGGATACGCCGCTGGTACTTCCTATATATAAGTATTCTTGTCAAAGGATCAGAGGCATTGTCAGGCGGTTATGAGAAGTTCCATGTAGGATTTAGTAATGTCTTGGTTGAAGTTTGTTTTATACTCACTGATTTAGCATTCATATCATCTCATCATTTAAAGAAACTGGATTGTGTCCCCATTCAAACATGTATACTATCAGAATTAGGACTCAGATATTGGTTGTTGTGTTTATTTATGTTCTAGAGTCGCATCATAGAACCAATCATAACTTACTGATAAAACCAATGAAAATTTGACGAGAATATGGTGGATACGCCGCTGGTACTTCCTATATATAAGAATTCTTGCCGAAGGATCAGAGGCATTGTCAGGCGGTTATGAGAAGTTCCATGTAGGTTTTAGTAGTAGAAGTTTTGTTTTAGGATATAACCTTATCTTTCCAAACATATCAAAACTCTTGCGCATGAAATCATATTTAGTCAATCAACTCTGTTTATCAATATTCATTATCTTAGGCATCAAAAAGCGATTCCTGTAGTAAGGTACTCAACCCTTACAAGGAACGTTACCGCCTCAAACAAAATTTGAACTCTTACTCCTTTCTAAGTATGTAACTGTCAAATTAAACACCATCCTTTTTAGAAAAATATGTCACTACTTAAATTTCGGGACGAAATTTCTAAAAAGTAGGGGATACTGTAACATCCGTCAAAAATCGGATTAACCAAACCCGCTTCGTTTATTAACCGAGCAACCAGTTAAAAAATTTTGTTGCATATTTAATGCCTAAATTAATTTTAAACGATACATAATTAATAAGTATATTAGAATTTAAAATTTATTTTTGAAAATGTATTAAAAATAGTGAATTAAAAATAATATGCTGAAGCCGGGATTCGAACCCGGGTCAGCCGGGTCAACCGGGTCAGCACAGCTTTAACACACACACATCCAACCGCTCTGCCACTCGTGATCTTTGTTTACATATTGAAACAATTAATACATAAATTAAATCTGGAAATCAAAACCCAGTTACACAACGCGCCCAAATCCGCTCACGCCGGAAATCCCGACAATTTCGTCAATTTTTGCCGTTTCTTTTTGTCATAACGTTTACATTAACAGTAAGATCGGTTATAACCGAAGAATCCATCAATTTCATTCATTACCTTAAATTTCTATTCAAAACCGAAAAATAAAATTCAAATTCGGGATTTATCTTTGTTCATCAGTTAAACTCACGAATCTATCCAACTACACTCTCCATTTTTGCTCAGAAAATTTCGCCGCAAGTCGCCGGAATTCTCTGTAAATTAACCGGAAATTTTCGCCGGAAAACCGAGTTCAATCCATCCTTTCTTCTTACCCAAAAATAAGATCATAGAACTCATACTGACATCGCTCCCACTCACCTTAAACCTCTGAAGAATCTCTGTCGCAAGAAATTTCACTCGCCGGAATTCTCTGCAAGTCGCCGGAAAACCGGGACTTTCATCTACGCCGTAAATACCTCGACTTTTCTGTTTCATTCCATTATTAGACAAATTCTAACATCACTCCATCACTCAGAATCAACCCCAGACGACATTGCCGGACTTTCTGTTTTCACCGGAAAAATTCTGGATTTTTCGGAAACTCGCTGTTAACCGGTATGATCATTCAAACATACTGATAATCATTACTCATTAGTTCAATTTCACATTTAATCCATCCAAACTGATTATTGAATCCGAACAGAAGGAGTTCCCAAAACAGAGCCGACGGTCTTTGCCGGACTTCTGAAGAAAGACGATCAATTCGGTACAATCATTCCCCAAACTCTTCGGTTCAATACTTTTCACTTGTTGATATTATTCGTTAACCGAATTAAACCAATAACAGTTAGTTAACCGTTGTCTGTGTTTTGGACGAAGAAGACGAAGTTGTGAATGTTATAAGATTAATTAAAATCGGTATTATAAACGGGTTAGACACACAGTCCAGCGGTGGACTGTGTGCAAACAATACATACACGTCCCGAGTTCGATTCTTGACACACGCACCTTCGCAGTAATAAAATGTTTTTTTTTTAGAAACCGAACCGGGTTAACTCAGTAAGATGTTAAGTATAATAATAACCAGAATATTTACCAAGTTAGACACACAGTCCAGCGGTGGACTGTGTGCCAAACTAAACCACAGGTCCCGGGTTCGAGACCTCTGGCGAGCACCGAGTTATGCAATTAAATCGTTTTTAAATAAATAATTTTCGGATTAATCTAATTAGTATATAAATATAATTAAAAACAGAAATATTTCGGGTTAGACACGTAGCTCAGTTGGTAGAGCTGCGTGCACGCGTACGGGAGGTCTCGGGTTCGAGTCTCACCCAGCGCACACATATAACCGACCTAACCGGTCAACAAGTCAACGGTCAACAAGTCAACGGTCAAAAAGTCAACATTTTTTTTCTTTTATTTTTATTATTTTAATTTATTTATTTTATTTAAAAATCAATTAAAAATACTTAAAAATAACATTTTTGAAGTTAGAAAATAGCCTAAAACTCACAAAAATATATCCAAAAATCCTATTAAGTTGTTAATAAAATCCATTTATTTACCTTACTTTTCGTTATTAATTAGGTTAGTTTTTCCTCGTCGACCAATCCTCTAAACTCGTGCGCATTCAACATCATCAACCGAACGCACCCACTGTGAGTGAATCTCTACAAATTCCCCGTTTAAATCACGTTTTTGGGGTGTATCATGTGTCTTACTATTTATTATATTTAAATCATTGTGAATACATCATATCATGAATAAATGTGTATTCAGCTTGTATAAACTGTTTGTGTGGTTATTGTTTAGATTTAATTTATTATTTTCAGTACATTGCAATTTCATAGGCCGCCGCTCCCCATTACATTATGAGCGTTGAGCAGTTCCCCATTACTTATGCGTGAACCTGGCGTGCAAATACGATCGGCCCGTTGATTGAGCCTTGGCCGAATTTATCATTTCAGTACATGCATACGATCGGCTCCGTTTGATTGAGCCTTGATCGCACAGTTCATTCATTTATATTTCATCAAGTTGATATGTTATGGGTTCGTATTGTGTTGATGCAGTTATTTGTTGTTGTTGATATCGTATGCAAGGTTTGTTATTGTATGCTAATTGTATGCTATTGGTTTGTTAATGTATGTTATTGTTTGTTGTTGTTTGATATCGTATGCTAATGGTTTGTTATTGTATGCTAATTGTTGTTATTGTATGTTTATTTACGTTTGTTCATATATGAATATTGCACAATTTTTCCATATTAAATACAACAAGAAATAAATGATAAATGTTTTCTAACAAGGTTCACTCGCCAACTTTTTGTTGATCCAAAAACCATTTTTACATGTGATACAGGTGAACAGGATGAAGCATGGAAAACATAGGAAATTGCCTTAGAAGAAAAATAATGAAGTTTAGAAGGATGAATAGAACATGTTGTATTTGTTTGATATGATTGTCTGATCTCTTTTAAATTGAAATAATAAATATGAAACATTATAATAAATGTCATGAGCTTTGATGAAAACCCAATCATGCCCCGGTCACCTTTTCCGCTGCGGGTCGGGGTGTGGGGCAAAAAAACCTCATCGAGGATAATGGCAACCTCCTACATGTTAGGGCAAAACCTCATCAAGGACGATGAGTCCCTTAGGGTGGTGATTATAACACCTAATGGCATACCTCCCAACATCGTCCGTGGACAGGAGAGATTCCTGGTTCATAAGTAATGCCCTACCTCTAAAATCACCAACGCGTTTTGGGCTTAATGCTAGTGGATGAGAGGAGAACTCCACAGTTAAGCGTGCTCAAGTGGGAGTAGTACTAGGATGGGTGACCTCCTGGGAAGTCTCCACCAGGGCAACAAAAAACAAAGCCGTGAGTTCCTGGATGGGCCACCCATCAAGGGCAAAGCGGACAATATTGGTGCTAACGAGGGGCAGGGGTGTTACATTTAATAAATATGAAACATATTAGTAAATATCATGAGCTTTGGTGATAACCCAATTATGCCCCGACTCTTATTCCACTGCGGGTCGGGGTGTGACAACGAGTACCGGTAGTCGAAACGTCCTGTCTAGGTTGGCAATCGTATAAATCCAATATAACGGACTAGTTTGCCTACCTGGGGACCAACGATGAGAGTACGAAGGACCTATTAGGCCAAAGCATGCCACACCAAACGTCGCATGAACTAACCCCACTTTGAGTTGTCACTGTGTCTACACCTAGACACCCTCCGACTTTATACCTTGCAATCATGTATTTACGATTTTCATTCGGGTAGCATGAATGTAACAGGCCAACACCAATATGAACCCTACCAGAGCCCTGTAGTCATGGGGGCCCACATGACTACCAAGGCCAAGTAAGGGGACATATGGGAGCCCAAACATGAGCAAAGCCCAAGACATCCTATGGATGTAGCAAATTTATTTTCTTCACTTGTTTTGTGAATGTTCATTCTAAATACGACACATGACACCTAAAACGTCAAACTCATACTCTCGATACGTATTCCTTGTAGATGTCTTCTAGTCACTCTCGTAGAGGTAGGAGATCAGGAAATTTCCGCGAGCAGATGGCTGCCCAAATCGCTCAACAAATGGCCGCCGTAATACCCAACATCGTAGTTCAAGTCCAACAAGCCCTTGTCGCCAATCCTATCAGCCCAACTAATCTAGAAGGACAAAATGTCGCCAACCCTCCTCTCAACACCACTAAATGCACCTTCAAGCATTTCAAATCCCGCGATCCTCCAAAATATGAAGGGACTGAAGGTGTCACCGCTCATCTCCATTGGTTTGAGGAGATGGAAAAAACTTTTCTCAATTGCGACTGCCCCGATGATCACAAGGTGCGATATGCTACCGGTCGTTTGTTCGGAGTAGCACTTACATGGTGGAATGCAGAGAAGGGCAAGCGAGGTGCTGAGGATGCTATGACTTTAACTTGGGAAGAGTTGAGGGAGATCATGACAAGACGTTTCTGTCCAAGAAGCGAAATCAAGAAATTAGAAGATGAGTTCTACTCTTTGAAACAAAAGGAGGGCAACCACACCACATACAACAAGAGATTCCTTGAGTTGAATCAGATGGTCCCCAACTTGTTCACTCCCCTCTACCGTTTGATCGAACACTACATTCGAGGTCTCCCTTAAAAAATTCAAGACCCTGTAATAAGTACCACACCTGCAACTTTGGAAGCAGCAATGGAGTTAGCTACTGAGCTCACCGAAAACCACATACGGAATGAAGACTTCAAGGAGGATAAGAAGAAGGATAAAGCATCAACCAAATCTCAAACTCAACCCAGACCGAATCCTCTTCTCAACCCACTTCTAAGAGAAAACAAGATGGGCAAAATTTCGCTGTCACCCAAGGCAATCAACCAGCTCCACAAGCCGTACCCCTCCAAGCTATCCCAATCACTTAAGTAGCACCCAACTCTACTTACCCAAATAAGAAACCTTACTTGGACCTCACCCTCAATGCAACACCTGTTTTTATCACCATCCATCTACCATACCTTGTTGACTGTGTGCTAATTGTGGGCGTTATGGTCATTTGAGCAAAACTTGTCGAACCCCTCAAAACCAAGCTTCACCCCCTACCCAAAACATAATCCAATCATATCAACAACCCCAATACCCCATGGTTCCACATCTTCGAGCTTGCTTTAATTGTGGGGGCCCTACCCATTTTAGGAACACGTGCCCTCGATTGGTTAACATCATAAACGCCCAAGCTCAAGCAAACCCAGTTAACCAAGCAAATCAAGAAAACCCAACACTACCACCAGCAAGAGGAAGAGCTTACAACATCAATGCCAATCCTGTTGAAGATAATAACGGCCCAAACGAACAACCCAACTAGCCTTCCATCACCAAGAGTCAAGACTCAACTCCAACCGTCTAGTTCTTAATGTTTTCTCAATCTTTGTGTATCCCTGTTATAATTTGGGAATTTATGTATCCAATAATCTTAGTGCAAATTGTTATTACTGTTTTATATCTTTACTCATTGATTTAATTTTCATATCATCATACACCACGACGTATCTCGAAGTTGGGTCGTGTCTCACTTTTTTTTCATAGATTGACCCCTTCATCATAGCAAACGAGAGAGGTATTGTCGTCATTCAGTCATGTATCCTTTCAGATTTGAGACTCAAGCTTTGGTTGTTGTGTTTGTTTATGTTTTAGAGTCACATAGAACTAATCATAACTTACTGACAAAGCCAATGAAAATTTGACAAGAATATGGTGGATACGCCGCTGGTACTTCCTATATATAAATATTCTTGTCAAAGGATCAAAAGCATTATCAGGCGGTTATGAGAAGTTCCGTGTAGGTTTTAATATTGTCACAGTTGAAGTTTTTGTTTTGATATAACCTTATCTTTTCAACGCATCAATTCTCTCAAAACTCTTATGCATGAGATCATATCCAGTCAATCAACTCTATGTATCAACGCTTTTCATTTTAGGCATCAAAAAGCGATCCCTGTAGCAGGGTATTCAACCCTTGCTAGGAACGTTACTGCCTCAATTAGAATTCAAAATTTCACACTCCTCTGGTTATGTAAACGTCAAAATCCAAACCTCACACTCCCTTTTTTTGTTAAAAGATATTCAGATTTTTAGTCAGAGTACAAAACGAGAACATGAGGTTATTTAGGAATGCGAAGGCTCGATGCGAGAAAATACCCGCATATTTTCCAAGTTACACCTACTACCACTTTAATTTCGGGACGAAATTTCTAAAAGTAGGGGATACTGTAACATCCGTTGTAAAACGGGTTCCAAAAACCCGCTCTGTTTAAAGTTCAAAAATTGCTAAATGTTTCATTACGTAGTTATTCATGTTAGTTATTAGTAAATAGCATAATAATAATAATAATAATAATAATAATAATAATAATAATAATAATGATAATAGTAATAGTAACAATAATAAAAAAAAAAAACAAAAGGGAGAAACCGGAATCGAACTCGGGGCTCTCACAAGTCCACACGCACCAAACACCACTAAACTGCACACACATTTGTGAATAAAACTGAAACCAATTAAATTAATACTAAACGGAACGACAACCTGCAAATCCATCAATCAGACAGAAACCGCCATTTTTTTTAATCAAGCATGAAATCCGTTTTTCCGTTTCTATGTTAACATCCATACCTGTCGCGAATCATCAAGTTAAAACAAATTTCGGTTGCAATTTATGAGTGTACCTGATGATCAGTTATAATTCAAAATCAAGACCCGATTTTAATTCAAAATGTTTTTCAAATCATTGGCCATAATTTTTGTTTTAAACCAAAGATTTTGAACTGTTTCTGGACAATATATATATCAAATCATCACTTCGTCCAAATACACTCAAAACTTTCAAGTTAAACACCTCTGATCAACGTTCTGCTCGAATTCACCACCGCCGGAATCGTCGGATATCGCGGAATCCTCCATCGGTATCGTTTATTTCAAATTCACTTAACTCCTAAAGTTTTTATGTATATTATACGTTAGTCGTTTAAGTCAGTTAACTGATTACCCAAGCAATCAGTCGAATTTCAGTTATGGGTTTAAGGGCGAAGATGATGAAGCTGAGATAAGGGTTTTATATAATTAAAATTCTATGATATACGGGTTAGACACCCAGCACAACTGGTTGGGCTGGGTGCAAAACAAATCATCGTCTCGGGTTCGAGTCGGAGATTCCATACCGGTTGGATCTTTTAAAACCTTTTTAAACTAATTAATTTCTGGTTTGAACTCAACAAACCTATAAGAATAATTAAAAATCAAATACTTCCGGGTTAGACACGTAGCTCAGTTGGAAGAGCTGCGTACACACAACCGAGAGGTCCCAAGTTTGAATCATGCACACACCGTCTTATCCCACCCGCGAACCGGTCCTGTCAGGTCTGACCTGACAATTTTTTTATATATTACTTTTATTCCATTTAAATTATTTATGTCAATTATACGTTATTATTTTAAGAATAAATCGATTAAAAATACTTGAAAATACAATGTTAAAGGATTTAAACTCTAAAAAAAAACACCTCAAATAAACTAAAATATATATATATATATAGTCAGGACATTAATTAGTTTAAATTCACTGAATTATCGTATTATTATTTTAGGTTAGTATTTCGTTCGTCGTTCAAAATCCTCCATTCGAGCGCAATTATTATCATCAAGGAACCGCACCCACTGTGAGTGAATTCTTACAAATTCCCCTTTTTATTCATGTTTTGGGGTGTATCATGTGTCGCCTTATTTATTTCGTTTATTCAAACTTGTGCTATTACCATTATATGATCTAAACGTGTGATGTAAATGTTGTTTGTTGTGTTGTGTGTTTACATTTTTTCAAGTTGCGTGCAAATCATTCATTAGGCCCATCAGTTTCTCGTTAGAGACGAGTTGAGCATCAGGTGCCTCATTAGATCGGCTCCGTTTGATTGAGCCTTGATCTCATTGTTCATCATTTGGTGTGTGCGTGTGCATTAATTGATATTATGTGTTTTGTGATTAAATTTACATATACATATACTCATATGTGGTTATGCACCTTTTTATAACCAATATAACAAATTCGTTCAAATATTTTCATAAGATTCACTCGCCAACTTTTGTTGACCCAAAACCCTATTTTTACACATGATACAAGTGGACAGGTTGAAGCAAGGAACACATAGGAAATTGCCTTAGAAGAAAAAATAAAGAAGTCATGAAAAATGTATTTGAACATGTTGTGCTTGTATGTTTATTATAATTTCTTCTTTAAATAGAAATAATAAATATGAACTTTATAGTAAATGTCATGAGCTTTGATAAAAACCCAATCATGCCCCGACTACCATTTCCGCTGCGGGTTAGGGTGTGACATATAACCTCTGAACGACAATTATAAAGTTGAGGGGTCAAAAGTGTCAACATGCCAAAACTTTGGCCTCTGAGTGGCTCTTACGGACCATAACCATGTATGGTTACGGGCCGTAACCATTATAAAGCGCTTGATCAGAGAGGCGGTTACGGACCACAAGGGGTTTCCCATACGGTCCGTAACCAGTTTGAAAACCATGGGCGCAGGGTCCTTACGGACCGTAAGCATTATGCCATACGGTCCGTAAGGGACTGCGAGTGGTAGTTTTTTTTGGGAGCCAGGGAACTCTGCCCTTGTGCCACCATGCTCGCAAATGCCACACCCTTGTAGTCTTGCCACGACCCTAGACACCTGGAAACATCCTTCAACACCTCTAACACCTGTCATGATCATGATCCAAGCTCCTCAACTATAAATAGAGGCGTTGTGCACCTCCATTGCCTTGCTCATCATCTTTTCTCCTCTTTACTCTTGTTTTGGAGCTTGCTTCTGATTAAGAGGCCTCATATTGAGTTTTAAACTTCCCTTGGATCAGATGTAAGTGTTCGAACCTTCTCGTTTTCATCTTATAGGCTTTTAAAGCCAAAAGTCAAGCGTTTACGTAAAAACTCTTTGACATTCGGTTAAGACCATTATGGTCCTGCCATTATTCGATGCGAACATGGCTATGTGATCGTAATAAGGTAGGTATTAATCCCTCAAGAGGGCACCTCCTGATAATCATGTTTACTTGGTTAATTGACGGGTCAAAGTTATTAATTTAAAAAGTCAAACGGGTCAGATTTTGAAATAATCATAAATTGAGTTTAAGGGTGTTCTAAAATATTTTTTAACACTTAAACAACTTGTTAATAATTATTAGAACATATGTAAACATGTTCGGCTCGTCAATCCCAGGTTTAAGGTCGGTTCGCAACTGAAAGTCGCAAAGTTTGACTTCTGCTTTGACTTTCAGTTGTGACCCGAATTAGCAACTTTAGTTACTGATTCAGAGTTGCATTATGATCCTAAATTAATGTAGTATAACCCTCTAAGTTCATACTACAATATCATAATCATAATCCGAGTTTATACACAAGTTCCGTTATATTGCCATGCTTTGACTAAATTGCCCTTTTGATTAAAAATGAGGTTTTAAATATAAATGAGCATTCAAATGAATTAGGTACTGATATATTAACATGATTGGCATATTTTGATGTTATAAATCTGGTCATAGACCGAGTTTTATTTAAATATCATAAATTAAGTTTTAATATGCCTAAAATGCCCTTTCGGCACAAAGAATGGTTTTAAACATAATATCTTCATCAAAGCTCTTTATCTACTGATGTAATATCATAAGTAGGATTATTTGGGATGTCAAGTCAGAATATTAATTGAGTTTACATGCAAGTTCTTGTATTAAGTCCTTAAATGACGATAATGCCCTTACGACACCTAAATGGGTTTTAATCATGTATTTTATATAAAACCTTTTTAGCTACTGATATGTTATATTAAATAACATATCGTTATCATACAAACCTGATCATAACATCAGTTTTCATTAAACATCGCTTAAATCGTCATTTAGCGACTTTGTCGCCTTTTCGGCGCATAGAATGGTTTAAAACCATATTTAACCATCAAGACTTGTCACATACTGATTATAAACCTTATTTTAAATATTTTTTTTGCAGTAGCTACATGCTCTAAACTCAGAATCCAGTTAAGCTATCAAAACTATTGTGAAATGACCAAAATGCCCCTATGGTGCATAGTTTGGTCCTAAACTATAAACCACACATATATTTGATATCCTACTGATATAACATCACAAATTAACCATTTTTCCAGAATGACCACGACATCAGTTTACTTGCAAGCTCCTTTTATAAGTCGTAAAATGACCAAAACGCCCTTATGAGGCTTAACTTGATTTTTAAACCTTAACGGGCATACATGTTGATATCTTACTGATATTATAACATGTTTAAAGTATAATGGCATATGGAACTTGTCTATGACTCATCCGGTTACCGATATCGCTTTATATGCGTACGGTTAAGCTTATGTAACTAGTTTACGTAATTTAATCGAAACGGGTTTTAACCTTATCATTTTTATCTCAAAATCCAGAATGTTATATGTTTACACATCTTATACAAGTCTTAGTACTTTTCGGGTTTAAACTACATTTTATTCCGGTCATTGCTTAATCAAGTGTATCGTATCGTATTTCATTATTTAAGACTAGCCGGTCCGAGTCTATGACTTAAATAGGACGCGTTAGCATTCTAATTGGTTATTAATACCATCATTCTAGACTAGAGCCTTCCAGTAGCTTGCTACCTTTACTTATCTATTTGATTAACAGCTGAGTTATTAAATCTTTTGAAGAACTAGCTCAGGTAAATACTTTTAACCTATTTTCTCTATACGAGC
This sequence comes from Scalesia atractyloides, assembly GCA_947069175.1. Classification (NCBI taxonomy): domain Eukaryota; kingdom Viridiplantae; phylum Streptophyta; class Magnoliopsida; order Asterales; family Asteraceae; genus Scalesia; species Scalesia atractyloides. The sequence goes on along the minus strand of CAMTDV010000025.1, from coordinate 13,696,263 downwards.
TTGGGATACGGTAAATTATTACCGCTTGGTCGGGTATGGGATCATGTTGTCGGATTGTGATTTAACTAAATCTCATAAACCATTTTAATCGGTATTGTCTGATAACTTAAACATTGGGGGTCAATTCGACCGTGTCCTGGATATCCTCGGCTCATTTAAGATACTAGTGGCCACTACCTAAGCACGGGGTGTAGGCATACACCCGTCAGATGCTAATGCTAAATTATTTTATATACTCGTTGTGAGTTTTTAAGTGGCGTGTCGGTTAATCATGTTATTCGGTTTTTGCACCGGATCCCATATGTATTGACAGACCTGTAAACTATATATATGATCATTTTGAATTGTCCCAAGTTATTTATAAAAATGTGCCATGTGCACTTAAAACAATTATGAAAAGATTTTCAAAATGTGTCGGTTATTTGTATTTACCAGTGTAAACTGACGTAGTTTCAAAAGACTAAGCTATAAGTACAACACGTAAATAGGCTGGAAGCTGCTCGGTATCGACATAGGGGATCTTGCAACTCCTTAGTTGTGCCTAAAGTCTGTTGAACACCATTTGTACATTTACGATCCGCTTGTGGATCTTATTACGAACCGTCTGTATATTATATTTCGAACTTTGAATATTTCGATTTGTAATAGTAATTTTACTCTAAGACTTTCGATGTGTTGCTCTGTGTTATTTGGTTATGATGTTATCAATCTTACGTCACAATACTCCCCACCGGGCCTCCCTGGACTTATGTGGAATTTGGGTATGACAATTGTAAAACGCCAAGATTCCACGAACACCAAACTACGAAAACTATAAGTTCTAACTAATGAAAACATCTAACGGTGATTCAAGGTTGAACTGAGTAAAAACGCCATCTACTTAACCGGGGGTGGAAAAATGACAATCGTGCCCCAATATATGATTTAGCGCCCTCTCCGACTTGTGGGGCCATGATCCGTTCTCACCGTTTTACCCTTCAAATCGTTTTCTCCGGATCCCGTTTCTATATATATATATATGAATATTTAATAGGGAATAGTTGGGCTGGGTACGTGCCAAGTTATGTTTTGTTCATTATATATATATATATATATATATATATATATATATATATATATAATATATAGAGTTAGGGTAAAATAAAAATTTATAGGAGTTGTGAGAACTTAGAGAATTCGGTCTTACGAAAAGTTTTTCAATTTTTTTACCAAGAATCCTAAAAAAAAATCAAATTTTCCAAAAAAAAGCTAGCTTTTATTTACGGCGACTGTAAATGCTGTAAAAAGTGATGTCATTCTTATATTATCAGCTTTTTACAGCTGTTGTATGGTGCCAAAAAACACCACTTCGGATTTTTAAATTTTTTTAAGGCAGTCTTTCTAAACATTTTAATCTAGGAGTGTGAAAAAATGAGGGCAAAACTCGCACAGGAAGGTCGAGTTCTCTAAGTTTTCACAACTCGAGTGGATTTTCCCTTGATCTTGATCCTATACATATTCAATAGGGAATAGTCAAAAGGTTATTTTAGGAGGAGGGTTCGTGTCAAGTTCCTCAAAGTGGTGGGGCAAGAGGAGTATCGTGGAGCGGACAAAATTTCGGGCAAACGAACGTATATGACCAAAAGAATCAACTCATTCAATTGCGATCCACAATCGGATAGTTAATAGCCGTAAGCGAGGGAGTGGAAATAGTGATGTGGACGTTATGGTTGAGGTTAACGACCAATTCAAGGTTAGATACAATGCACCCCTTGGTATGAAAAAGGTTTGGGAATTTCTACGGAAATCCTCAAAGTCGAATTTGATCGAGGCAATGCAACCAATCAAGTCGAATGCTAAAAGGTAAAAAACAACGTCATCCACCAAGCTGATGTCTTCACAAGCCACATCGGATGATCTCTCGCATATAAGCCTAAAAGATTTAGACTTTGATGATGATACCGAAGACGAACCGAAGCCTGGACCACTAGTTCGGCCCATGGGGAGAGACAAAGCTAAAGCGGCATGCAACAAATCTTGTGCCTCTTCCTCCAAAAGTGGTATGCAAAAAATCCGAAAAAGTTGTTATTGTAGAAAGTTTGGATGAAAAATTCAACTGCCTAATCGAATTTAGAGCAGTCAAACCATACTTTCCTACAAAAAGACCAATCGGGTTTATCGGAGTAAGATCAAGTGTTTTTTTGAGTGCAGGAAAGAACAAAATACATGAACGTCTTAACAAAACATCTTTCAATTAGTCGTATTTTAATTGTTTTTATTGTTGTTTTTGAAATTTGTCTATTTTTTGTCTTTTATTATGTCTTTTTTATTTTTTTTTCAATTTTTATGAAACTTTTATTGTGTTTTTTTATTCACATGTTATTTTTAAAAGCTTATTTTGCATTCTCCGAAAAAAAATAATATAAAAAAAGAATAATGGTTGTTAAATGATTGCGACTTAGTTAACCCACAACGCCTAATTAACGAAAAAAATTTCGTTAATGAAATTGTGCTGAGTTGACACTGACATGTCTGCACTTTTTCTTAGTTAACACAAAAATATACTAACCCAACACATAGTCTTACATTCAGATAACTTCTAAAGTGTTGTTTTTTTTAAACAAGGATTTAACATGTCACTAGAAAGGAGTAAGACAAATGATACAAATAGTTACGAATCACAATGAGCATGAAGACTTACAAACCCTGAAATTACATCAATCCTAGCAATCTAAAGAAAATGATTTTTAGACCTACTTTTATCCAAAAGAATGTTTAAGATTTTATCTACTTTACGACCTTATCTGCCGATATTAATTTGTTGTTGAATAGTTTATCGCTAACTCGCCCTATTTTATTCAAATTTATGGATACTATTTTATTTCACAATTTGTTGAAAATTTTATAAATATTTTTCTTCATTAGTTTAGCTATATATGAATACATTACTTTACATGATGTCATGATGTTCTCACTCTTCTTTTAGATAAACCCATTGTATTTACTATTAGTAAAAAAACCTTTGGTAAATTTAGTAAAAAGTTGCAGTTTTTACTTACTTTGGATGCAAAAGTTATATGTAATATATAAATGTAATCCCTAACCCTATTTTGTTCAAATTTATGGATACTATTGTCACACCCCAACCCGTAGCGGAAAAGGTGACCGGGGCATGATTGGGTTATCATCAAAGCTCATGACATTTATTATACGTTTCATATTCATTAATACAATTTAATAGGAAATTTACAATCATAATTACATCATGACCTAACATCAATCTAAGCTTCTTTGTTTTCTTCTAAGGCATTTCCTATGTTTTCCTTGCTTCATCATGTTCACCTGTATCATGTGTAAAAAGGGTTTTTGGATCAACAAAAAGTTGGCGAGTGAATCCTATGGAAAACATTTGAACAAGTTTATTTAATTGATTATAAAATAAAGTGCACAACCACACATGAGTAAAAATAGATGTAAACTTATTCGCCAACCAATTAATATTAAACAATACACACATGAACAATAATGGATCGTTTAGAGGCACGCGTTGCTCAACTCGTCTCTCACGAGGAACTGATGGGCCTAATGAATGAATTGCATAAACTTAATAATATGAAATACATAACTACAAACAATATAAACTCAATAATACACACACGAACAATAATGGATTTGTTTTGAGGCACGTGTTGCTCAACTCGTCTCACACAAGGAACTGATGGGCCTAATGAATGAATTGCATATAAATAGACAAAATGAAATACATAACTACAAGCAATGTATACAATCTAAGTTTAGATCACAATATGGTATGGCACAAGTTTAAATAAACGAGTTAATTTTATGACACATGACACACCCCAAAACGTGTAATTAAAAAGGGGAGTTGTAAGATTCACTCACATTGGGTGCGTTCGGTTGATGATGTTGAATGCACGCGAAGTTGGTTTTAACCACGAGTGAAACTAACCTAGATAAATAGCATAATGGTTCGGTAAGTAAACGGATTTTATTAATCCATTTTAGTAGGATTGTTGGGTGTATTTTTGTGAGTTTAAGGCTATTTTCTAACCCTAAAAATGTTATTTTTAAATATTTTTAATTGATTTTTTAAATAAAATAAATAAATAAATAAAAATAATAAAAAAAAGTTGACTTTTTGACCGTTGACCGTTTGACCATTGACTTTGACCTTGACTGTTGACCGGTTCGTATGCGTGTATGTGTGCGCTGAGTGAGGCTCGAACCCGAGACCTCCCGTACGCGTGCACGCAGCTCTACCAACTGAGCTACGTGTCTAACCCGAAATATTTCTGTTTTTAATTATATTTATATACTAATTAGATTAAACTGAAAATCATTTATTTTTAAAAACGATTTAATGCGTCGGACCGGTGCGCTCCACAGGTCTCGAACCCGGGACCTGTGGGTTGAGTTAACACACAGTCCACCGCTGGACTGTGTGTCCAACTTGTTAAATAAACTGATTTTCATTATACTTAAATACAAACTAAGTATTTTCATTTCTGACTTTAATAAAAAGTTGGATAATTGTCCGGACCGGTGTAGTAGTCCGGACTCGAACTCGTGACCTGTGTTTTAAACGCGCACACAGTCCACCACTGGACTGTGTGTCTATCTTGGTTATTATTCCGGTTTTTATTATACTTAACAACTATATGAAATGAATCCGGTTCAGTAATAAAAAGAAACATTTTTATTAAAGCGAGGGAGCGTGGGACATGATTCGAACTCGAGACGTAAGCGTTTTTAATGTGCACACAGTCCACCACTGGACTGTGTGTCTAACCCGAGTTATATCTTGATTTAAATTAAACTTATATACTACTGAGTCTTCGTCTTCTTCGTTAATCTTAACCAGAATCGGAAGTCCGACTGGTTCGAAGTTTTAATCAAAATCGTTAGTGTGTTTCAGTTAATTACAGGTGAGATATATAAGAGAATGAAAGATTAAGTGTTAGATATACCGAAACTGGACTCCTCTGTTTCTCCTGCGAAACTCCGGTGACAGCAGAAACTTCCGACGACGTGTGTCCTGCGGCAGAGAGTCTTCAGCAAGCTTGAAATGGATGTGGGTGACTTCGGTATAAGCTCTGGGGGTTCAGTAAGGCACAGAGGTGAAGGGTTCGGTTTTCCGCGATGTGCAGAACTTTTCCGGCGAGTGGAATTACGTCAGGTAAAGGTGCGGTTTTGAGCGAAAAAGCTTGCAGAGGTTCGAGGAGGTATTTATAGGGCAGGTCATCGATGAATTTGGTCCGATTTCCGACTTGATTCGTCGGTTAGAACTTTCCGGCGGTTATAGCTTGTGTCGCGGGTTCATGCGTCGGTTATAACCGATGCAGTGATTAGAGTTTACGTTATAACTGAAGTAACCGTAAATTCTTGGCGAGTTAGTCGGGATTTTCGACGACTGCAATTGGCGCGCCGATTTTGAATTCGATAATCATGTTATGAATTAATTGTCTCCAATAATTAACAACAAATACAAGTGGCGCAGTGGTTGGATGGTTATGTGTTAATGCTGTTTGACTCGCTGGCTGACCCGGGTTCGAAACCCGGCAGCTGCATTTTATTTTTATTTTCTTATTTTCAATACTTTTTCAAATATAAATTATATTTTCCAATATACTTATCAATTATGTATCGCTTAAAATTAATTTGGGCATTAAATAAGCAACGAAATTTTTAACTGATTGTTCGGTTAATAAACGGAGCGGGTTTGGTAAATCCGGTTTTTGACGGATGTTACAACTATTTTATTTCACAATTTGTTGAAAAGTTTATAAATATTTTTCTTCATTAGTTTAGCTATATATGAATACACTAGATTTACCACCCGCCGCTATGCGGCAGAGGCGTAAAATCATGTCGAATAGCGCTAATGCCACATCACCGGCAGCGACAACCAATACTGAAGTTATGATATGTTAATGCGAATAAATTAGATTGTAACGTAAAACATTGAAAATAATAATTAAGTCGATTTAGGACGCTGCATGTTGTAACGAACCTGTCAAATGTGAAAAAATAGACGACGTAAAAACGTTGAACCACACACGCACGTTACGCCACGTCAACTCGCAAAATTTAAAACAAAAAATAGGCGAATTATAAATAGTGTGGGGGACCAAAGTTGAGAGTAAAAAAGTTGTGAGATTAAATTACAATAGATGAAAACTTTTAGGTTAAAAGTAAATGATCAAACAGATTTGGGTTAAAAGTGTAATATCACTTTTTTTAAAAGCTTTCAAAGCTTAGTATAATACCTATATGCCTAAATATGCTCATAATTTATAGCTTATTAATTTTAAACTTAAAAATAAAATCAAAACGAAATTACAAATCATGAAAATATACGATAAAATAGATTTTAAATTAAGATTGTATATAGATAAACGTGGTATTAAAAATTAAAATTTTATATATATGTAAAAACCAAAACAAATAAAAAACTAAACTTAAAAAAAAATAGATTGTAGAAGATGTTGTCATGTGACATTAATTGTAGTCTTTTATTAGAATTAGATTAGATTACGTTCAAGAGGTTCCCACTCTTCTTTTAGAATAAACTCATTGTATTTACTATTAGTAAAAAAATCTTTGGTAAATTTAGTAAAAGGTTGCACTTTTTACTTACTTCGGATATACAAGTTATATGTAATATTTTTTTTTCCGAATCAAATAACATAGTTACAATAAACTAAGTTGAATGGGATATTCATACCCAAAGTGATCATGTTTAGAATGAAAATACCGTAAGAAATTGGGTGCGAAAATTTAAACAAAGTTCGTATGATAGTCCAAATTTGTTATAAAATGAAAACAATGTAACACAACCATATGAAACTTTTTAAAATTAGGTTCCAAATGTGTGATTAGGGTTAAACCACTTGGGCTATTGGTGTTATTAAATCTTTAATTTATTGAAAACGGACCTAATTTTGACTGAAAAACTACATTCAGACAAGTACTCTTCCATGTTAGAACATGAATTTAATTAATATTTAGAAAATAGTTACTTTTTAATTATAAAAGAACCCGTTTTGTTTGAATTTGAAAACTAGTTTAGGAAGTAGAATTGACAATGAAGAAAGCGTGCTTGATGTTTTTCCTATCTAAAAGATGTTTTCACAGTTTGTTCAAGAGTACATATTAATGGCAGACCGCGCTAGTGCGATAATAATCCACGTTAAAGTTAAGGTTGAAGAGGGCAATTGTGTGTGTGGGGGGGGGGGGGTAACTGTTGGGCTGGGATTTAGAAAAAAAGATTACGCTATTTAAAAATTGTATACATATAACCCACATAACCCAAATTAAAATATACACTCTCATTCTTTACACATGCTACTACCTCAAAGAAATCATGAACCCTTGGGATTAGGGGTGTTCGCGGTCCGATTTGGACGGTTTTTAGGTAAAACCGTAAGCCGAACCGCTAGTAACTTTTTCATTATTGAAAACCGAAACCGAACTGTCGAAATTCAAAACCAAACCAAACCAAACCAAACCGAACCGTTAGTAACGGTTTGGTTCCGATTTATTTCACGGTTTTAGACTCATTGGACCTTAATATAAATTGTCCAAAAATCAAAATAAAACATGAAATTATATATAATGGTTTTAACTATTTTATAAAAACTTCATAACAAAAGCAAGCTTCCAAACAATCTACTAAAAATGAGAGACATTTAGAAAGTTAAGATCACAGCTTAATGTGCGATCGTGTTGCACATCAATGCGATATGAAGATCAACCGACAAATAATGATATGAAGCCTAATTGTACAATGTTAAATATACGTAAAAATTTACTGATCCTAATACAAATATATAGAATGTGTGTGTATTTATATAATGAAATTTCTAAAAAACTAAAATATATTGTCAAGTCTTACGGTCCGGTCCGGTCCGGTTTCATACGACCGGTTTTCGGCATAAACTGTAAACCAAACCGTTCGCTACGGTTTAGAATTTTTGAAACCGACCGACCGAAAGTTAGAGAAAACCGACCGCGAAACCAAACCGATGACCGGTTTGGGAGGTTTCGCGGTTTGAAACCGAACCATGAACACCCCTACTTGGGATCCAAGATACCCCTTTTTTTGCCAACGCTCAACTGAATGCGTTTTTTGCGAACATGCAACCGAACCCACCTCCTTCCAATAATGCGAATTATCCTTCAAATCTTTTAGATCCTAGGTATTATTATGATCAAACAAATGTGTATCGTTGTACACTAGAAAGCCAACCGACTCCAAACTTGAAGTATGATTTCGGACTAAGCTTTATTCCATAAACCCAATTTCTTTCCGACAAAAACCCACAACCGCCGCCGCCTACTCAAACAACCGAACCCGAGTTGTCAAAGAAGAAAAAAAGTGATGGCACCAAGCGTGGCTCTAAGCGAACCAAAGAAGAAGCGGTCGGCAAAGTTGAGAAGTGGACTAGTGACGAGGAGTACTCCTTAGCACAAGCATGGCTCCACGTTTCCAAAGACCCGATGGTTGGTAATTTATTTGTTGGCTTTATGGAATAAATACATTATTTTTCGTATTCATTTTTTTATGTTTTATATATTGTTAACTATTGTGTTATATATGTATTCAATAGGGTAGGGAATAGCTGGGCTGGGTACATGCAAAGTTATGTTTTGTTCATTATATATATTCAACAGGGAATAGTGAAAAGGTAAATATTTTAGGAGGGTTCGTGTCAAGTTCCACAAAGTGGTGGGACAAGAGGAGTATCGTGGAGCGACAAAATTTCGGGCAGACGAAGGTATATGACCAAAAGAATCAACTCATTCAATGCGATCCAGAATCGGCAAGTTAATAGCCGTAAGCGAGGTAGTGGAAATAACAGGGAATAGTGAAAAGGTAAATATTTTAGGAGGGTTCGTGTCAAGTTCCACAAAGTGGTGGGACAAGAGGAGTATCGTGGAGCGGACAAAATTTCGGGCAGACGAAGGTATATGACCAAAAGAATCAACTCATTCAATGCGATCCAGAATCGGCAAGTTAATAGCTGTAAGCGAGGTAGTGGAAATAACAGGGAATAGTGAAAAGGTAAATATTTTAGGAGGGTTCGTGTCAAGTTCCACAAAGTGGTGGGACAAGAGGAGTATCGTGGAGCGGACAAAATTTCGGGCAGACGAAGGTATATGACCAAAAGAATCAACTCATTCAATGCGATCCAGAATCGGCAAGTTAATAGCCGTAAGCGAGGTAGTGGAAATAACAGGGAATAGTGAAAAGGTAAATATTTTAGGAGGGTTCGTGTCAAGTTCCACAAAGTGGTGGGACAAGAGGAGTATCGTGGAGCGGACAAAATTTCGGGCAGACGAAGGTATATGACCAAAAGAATCAACTCATTCAATGCGATCCAGAATCGGCAAGTTAATAGCCGTAAGCGAGGTAGTGGAAATAACAGGGAATAGTGAAAAGGTAAATTTTTTAGGAGGGTTCGTGTCAAGTTCCACAAAGTGGTGGGACAAGAGGAGTATCGTGGAGCGGACAAAATTTCGGGCAGACGAAGGTATATGACCAAAAGAATCAACTCATTCAATGCGATCCACAATCGGCAAGTTAATAGCCGTAAGCGAGGTAGTAAAAATTGTGATGTGGACGTTATGGTTGAGGTTAACGACCAATTCAAAGTTAGATACAATGCACCCCTTTGTATGAAAAAGGTTTGGGTTTCTACGGAAATCCTCAAAGTGGAATTTGATCGAGGCAATGCAACCAATCAAGTCGAACGCTAAAAGGTCAAAAACAACATCATCTATCAAGCCGATGTCTTCACAAGCCACATCGGATGATCTCTAGCATATAAATCTAAACGATTTAGACTTTGATGATGATACCAAAGACGAACCGAAGCCTGAACCACTAGTTCATCCCATTGGGAGAGACAAAGCTAAAGCGGCACGCAAAAATCTTGAGCCTCTTCCTCCAAAAGTGGTATGCAAAAAATCCGAAAAAGTTGTTATTGTCAAAAGTTTGGATGACATAATCAACCGCCTAATCGAGTTTAGAGCAGTCGAACCTTACTTTCCTACAAAAAGACAAATTGGGTTGATCTGAGCAAGATCAAATGTTTTTTGAGTTTAGGAAAGAACAAAATTCGTTAACGCCTTAAGAAAACGTCTTTCAATTAGTTGTATTTTAATTGTTTTCATTGTTGTTTTTGAAGTTTGTCTATTTTTTATCTTTTATTATGTCTTTTTTTAATGAAACCTTTATTGTGTTTTTCTATTTACATGTTATTTTTAAAAGCTTATTTTGCATTCTATGAAAAAATAATATAAAAAAGAATAATGGCTGTTAAATGATTCCGACTTAGTTAACCCATAACGCCTAATTAACGAAAAATTTCGTTAATGAAACAGTGCTGAGTTGGCCTGACGTGGCTGCACTTTTTCTTAGTTAACACAAATGTGTGTTAACCCACAACACATAGTCTTACATTCAGATAACTTTAAAGGCTTGTTTTTTTTCTTGGAACAACATAAATTAAAGGATTTTAATATGTCACTAGAAAGGAGTTAGACAAATGATACAAATAGTTACGAAATCATAATGAGCATGGAGACTTACAAACTCTGAAATTACATCAATCCAAGCAATCTAAATTAAAAAAGGATTTTTAGACCGAATGTTTGAGATTTTATCTATTTCACGACCTTATTTGCGGATATTTATTTGCAGTTGAATAGTTTATCGTTTCGTGCATGCCGATAAATGGACCAGCGGAATACCTGAATAAACACTAGCAACAACCCAAATTTGTGATTAGGGTTAAATCACTTGGGCTATTGATGTTATTAAATCTTTATTTTATTGAAAAACGGACCTAATTTTGACTAAAACAATTGATTCAGACAAGTACTCCTCCATGTTAGAACATGAATTTAATTATTGGGATATTCTTTTAGATCCTGTAGTTTTTCTGGATCGAGACAGGTATCACAACTCTTTCTACCCATTCTATATATTGTCCTTTTTGTTATGTATTCGTATTGTAATAGAAACTTAACTTATTATATTATTAGATTATTAGTTATTAGACGAGATTTTACGAAAAAGTTGTTCGTAGGTTCGTGTAGAGAACAAATCTTTTTTTCAATACTCACACTCCTTATTAGTTAATAATCCTAGTGATTGGATTTATATGCTTATTCCTGATAGGAAATACAATATTCAAATAAAGGATTTTTCGTCGAATGACTATTCATGTATTGTATTTTCATGCAAATATGGAGCAATAAAACTATATGAAAAGATGGTGGTTAAATACGATGTTATTTAAGAAGGGGTTCGAACACAGATGTAGGCTAAGTAAATCAACGAGCAGTCTTGGGCCTATTGAAAATGCCAGCGAAAGTAAAGATCCGAATATAAATGATACGGATAAAAACATTCAGAGTTGGGGTGGTCATGACAATTACAGTTATGTTGATCTTTTTTTGGCGTCAATGACCTTCGGAATTTAATCTCTGATGATACTTTTTAGTTAAAGATAGTAATGGGGACTTTTATTCTATATATTTTGATATTGAAAATTATATACACTTACAAAATAGTTACTTTTTAATTATAAAAGAACCCGCTTTGTTTGAATTTGAAAACAAAGCTTAGGAAGTAGAATTGATAATGAAGAAAGCGTGCTTGATGTTTTTTCCAATTTAAAAGATGTTTTCACAGATTGTTCGAGAGTACATATTAGACTATCCGTTCTCTATTAATGGAGAGACCTTTAACGAAGTTACGTATGCCGTTAACGGCCGGCACACCGCACAGGTGCGTTAATAGTCCAAATTAAGGGTTAACGGGTTTAAAGGTTGAAGAGAGCCGTTGAATGGCGTGTGGAACGAGTAAAAGGTAGCCGTTTGGGGGGGGGGGGGGGGTAACTGTTGGGCTGGGATTAAAAAAAAAAGATTTTGGTATTTAAAAATTGTATACAGATATTAAAACATACACTCTCATTCTCTACACCTTCTACTACCTCAAAGAAATCATGACCCTTGGGATCCAAGACACCCCTTTTTGCCAACGCTCAACTGAACGCGTTTTTTGCGAACATGCAACCGAACCCACCTCCTTCCAATAACGCGAACAATCCTTCAAATCTTTTCGATCCTCAATATTATTATGATCAAACAAATGTGTATCGTTGTACAACATGAAGCCAACCGACTCCAAACTTGGCGTATGATTTTGGACTAAGCTCTATTCCGTAAACCCAATTTCTTTCCGATACAAACCCACAACTGTCGTCGCCTACTCAAACAACCGAACCCGAGTGGTCGAAGAAGAAAAATTGTGGTGGTTCTAAGCGAACCAAAGAGGAAGCGGTCGACAAAGTTGAGACTAATGATGAGGAGTAAGCCTTAGCACAAGCATGGCTCCATGTTTCCAAAGACCCGATGATTGATAATTTATTTTTTAAATTTATGTTATAAATACATTATTTTTCATGTTCATTTTTTTATATTTTATGTTATGTTAACTATTGTGTTATATATATATATATAAGGGGAATTATAGAGAGAAACCCCACTTAAGTTAAAAAACTCAAGAAAACCTTATTTAACAATTTTTTTTGTAAAAAAAATTAGGGAATTTAATTTACATGTTATCGAACTTTTTGTAACAAAAAAATAATAATAAACAAAACATGCCGGAGGGATTTTTTTATAATTTTTTTTAAATTCAGTTTTTCTATATATATGCTAAAAAACTGAACTTTTTAATTTTTTTATAAAAAAACCACCTGGCGTTTTTTGTTTTGTTACAAAACGTTCGATAATATGTAAATTACATTCCCTAATTTTTTAACAAAAAATGTTACGTAAGCTTTTCTTGGGTTTTCTTTATATCGCTCCCCTTCAATTTGGAATAGTCAAAAGGTAAACATTTTAGGAGGAGGGTTCGTGTCAAGTTCCACAAAGTGGTGGGACAAGAGGAGTATCATGGAGCGGACAAATATTCAGGCAAACGTACGTATATGACCAAAAGAATCAACTCATTCAACGCGATCCACAATCGGCTAGTTAATAGCCATAAGCGATGGAGTGGAAATAGTGATGTGGACGTTATGGTTGAGGTTAATGGCCAATTCAAAGTTAGATACAATGCACACCTTGTATGAAAAAGGTTTGGGAATTTCTACGGAAATCCTCAAAGTGGCATTTGATCGAGGCATTGCACCAATCAAGTCGAATACTAAAAGGTCAAAAACAACATCATCCACCGAGCCGATGTCTTCACAAGCCACATTAGATGATCTTTCACATATAAATATAAATCTAAACGATTTAGACTTTGATGATGATACCGAAGACGAACCTGAAAAGTGGTATGCAACAAATCTCCAGCCTCTTCCTCCAAAAGTGGTATGCAAAAAATCCGAAAAAGCTGTTATTGTCGAAAGTTTGGATGACAAAATCAACAACCTAATCGAGTTTAGAGCAACTGAACCTTACTTTCCTACAAAAAGACCAATCGGGTTTATCGGAGCAAGATCAAGTGTTTTTTGAGTGTAGGAAAGAACAAAATTCGTGAACGTCTTAACAAACGTCTTTCAATTAGCGTATTTTTAGTTGTTTTTGAAGTTCGTCTATTTTTTTGTCTTTTATTATGTCTTTTTGTTTTTTTTAATGAAACTTTAATGTGTTTTTTTATTTACATGTTATTTTTTAAAGCTTATTTTTCATTCTATGAAAAAATAATATAAAAAAGAATACTTGTTAAATGATTGCGGCTTAGTTAACAACGCCTAATTAACGAAAAATTTCGTTGATGAAACTGTGCTGAGTTGACGCTGACGTTTCTGCACTTTTTCTTAGTTAACACAAAAATGTGTTAACCCACATTACATAGTCTTACATTCAGATAACTTGTAAAGGGTTGTTTTTTTAGCAACATAAAAGGATTATGATATATGCCACTAGAAAGGAGTTAGACAAATGATACAAACAGTTACACAATCACAATGAGCATGAAGACTTACAAACTCTGAAATTACATCAATCCTAGCAATCTAAAGAAAAGGATTTTTAGACCTACTTTAATCTAAAAGAATGTTGAATTTTATCTACTTCACGACCTTATCTGTCGATATTGATTTGTTGTTGAATAGTTTATTGTTTCATGCATGCCAATAAATAGACCAACGCAATACCTGAATAAACACTAGCAACAACCTTTTATTTGTTGTTTGATCAGATAATTACAAAAAATATTGTTTAGAAAACTTTATTTGATAATTTTATAAAATTAGTAGTAAGTTACAAAAAATATTGTTTAGAAAACTTTATTTGGTAAGCCAAGCCGAACTACCACAAGCTGAGAGTCGAGCTAGGCTTACTTTTTTACTGAGGCGAGTTAGGCTTACTTTTTGACTGAGCCGAGCCGGCTCACCTCAGTTTCAAACCGAGCCATTTTGAGCAAGTTTTTTCCGAGTGAGCCCTGAGCCGCGAGCTTTTTCGACAAACCTACCCTAAATCAAGTTCAATGTATCACTTTATAACTTTGTATCACTTACACGTAATATTGTTTTTCAAAAATGTATTGCTCGTAAGACATGGTTTACTATATTTTCTGCACGGACCCTAAGATTGAATATACTTCTAGACAAAATATTATAAAAATGGAATTTTTCTTGATTTTTGTACTGTATCTTCTAGAATAATTTCTAACACTTATATTAGACGCTTTCTAGAGATTTCTGTATTAGTTTACTGTAAGTAAATATTCAGAATTGTGATGTGATTATTATTGTTAACAAAATTTAACGTAAAAACTTATAATTGACGTAGTTTATAAAGATTTTCAATTATTATGTACCTGGATAATTTCTATTTAACCATGACATATAATTAATCATGTTTTTTAGATGGATTCCGGAGACGAGGACTCTACACAGATTATTTGTGCGTTGTTTGCATGTAATTAAAGATAGATTCCACGATTTAGCAGATGACGATTAAAGATGTGTGTTGATCATACAAACAGACATACAATCCGGTTTTGCTTCGAGTACAGATCGATATCGTGTTTTAAAGGAGAAAACAAGATACGACCCGACCCGTGAGACCCGGTTGAAAGAGTTCAAGCCACGTTTATTTTTCATGCATGCATATTTAATTAGGAAGAATAATAAGTCCACGTTTCCATTTTTCCACTACAACCATGATCTCCTAATTTTAGTTTAACTTCCATTGCATCTTCATGTGTCATTTCTATATATTGTACGTAAAGTTTATTTTGGAAAAATATAGAAAATTGTTGCAAAACTAGTGTTGTTCTTTATCTTTGTTCTTGGAGCTTGACCCTCTCTAAGGGTTATCTATCTTTGGAGCTTGATCCACTCAACGGATCTCTATCAAAACACTTCAGGATATTAACCTGGAATAAGCTCATGAGAATTTATGCGTAAAGTCATTGACAAATTGACTTTTTTTCTAAAGATTGGTAATTTGAACAATCATATATAAATTTTGTTAATATATTGTATACTAGTAGAAATATGATAAATGAGGTAATATGTACAACCATATATACTAGTAGATATATGATAAATGAGGTAATATGTACAACCATATGTAAATTTTGTTAATATACTGCATGTGTACGTGGATGATATGACCACACAAAAATGCTAAGACTTGTAGAGGTTGTCATTGATACTGCATGTGTACGTGGATGATATGACCGCACAAAAATACTAAGACTTGTAGAGGTTGTCATTGATACTAAGATAAAAAACTTCTAATCTAGCAGTAGTATCATGGTGCGAAGATAAAGTGTCCCCTTATGAGTTATGAGGTTGATTGAGGATTTGAATCACGTAATGAATCAGTGGTGAATCTTGAGATTTCCGACCGGGGGGTCGGAAGTCACCAGGCCTGAAATTATACCTTAAAATTACAAAACCGGGGGGGGGGGGGTAAAAAATGTATATACCTAAAAAAATTCTATACGAAAACTACATACGGGGCACCATTGAGGGAAAAGTTCGGGGTAGCCCCCGGCCCCCCATTAAGCTACGCCAATGTAGTGAATCAATAGATGTATTATAATTAGGAATTGAAGTAGAAATATATGTGAGTTAGCCGGTAAAAAATTGAATGTGAAAGTGTATTAGTTAGATATCTATCCAGTTAAACTTTGTGAAGATTGTATTTTGTTGTACTAGTTGTTATTTTGTAGGTTTTTATTCATTTTTTTTAAAGTGGAGAGTTTCAAAAAATTGCGAGTGTACTTAAGGGGTTGTTTGGTTCGTTAAATCTGATAGAATTAGAATTGAAAAAATTCCATCATATTTTATGATTGGTAAGACGGTGATCATATTAAAGTTGGAATTCTTTCCATCAAATTCCCACATTCATAGGACTTTCCCTTTCTACATCTATTGTGAAGGAGTTATAAACATTCCAAGGGGTGTTGAAAGATGACCAATAAAACCCTTGCTATTTCTTGCCCTTCAACTTCAACCACGGTTCGTCAAAATCCACACGATTAGCAATGAAAAGCAACATAAATCAACAATTGGGTTTCATCATTGATCGTCCCTAAAGATTAGTCATAGTTGCTTGTTCCATCCAAAATAATTTTTATTTTTATTTTTTTTGCATTTAGGTTCTTGAGCCTTTTTGTTTTATTGACATTTCCATCCAAAATGATCAATAACACCATTTAAATTAAGCGTTAACTAAAGGGCTTTTTAGCCTTCTTGCATTCGTAAGTGAGGATTTTTTGGTCTTTTTGCTTTTGTTTTGTTTTTTTTATTTTAATAAATAATTCCCCCCTCTTCATCCTTTTTAAATAATTATAAACCTTAAAACGTGAAACTTCATCCATTTTTGCTCATCTTCATCAAATTCATGAATTTAAACATGGTGGTTTGCACTTATGGTCACAAAACATAATTCGCACCTTTTGGACTACATTAATCGCTGGACATCGATTTTATGACTGCAATAAACCGGTATGTGTCAATATTTCTATATCTTTTCTTGTTAGGTAGGCTAAGCTGCAAATGTGTCAAAGCCTTGTTCAATATTTCAATATCTTTTTTTGTTAGTTGGGCTGAGCTGCAAATGTGTCGAAGCTTGTTGTTATGATACCAGCTTTGTTGGACACGATTATCAGACCTGAAGAAAATACAAGACAAATGGCTTACCAAAAAAAGAAAAGGGAAGAACATGCAAGAAATTTGGTAAGAGAAAACAGGGTGATCAAGCTTATGTTAGGATGCAGTTGGTTGTTTTTCATGATGTGTTATATTCCTTTGAACAAATATGGCACAATGACACAATGTATTTATATGCTGTAGTTGGCTAATGTCACACCCAACCGGTGGCGGAAAAATCGGGGTAGTGGTACTAGGCCAACCAGATTGTCTCATAGGGAATTTCCATAACACTATTTAAGCGACAATATTTAAGCGTCAATATCCCATACTATCAACATACAATCCTCAAATAAGTTACAAAATACCAAGTAATCTCATAAAACAATTCAAGTTCGATCTCCCCTAGATTTATTACAATGCGTTTATAAAAGTAAGATCCTAATCCATTTCAGCGAGAAATCATCAACCTGCCACATATGTTAAAATAAACGTCAATACAATTAAGTAAAGGTGAGCATACAGGTTTGCGTACATAATAGATATAAAAGCGTTTAGCATACACCGCATGACATATGTAACAGATGTGAACTATGTATGTACTTTGATTCAAGCAAACCAACAAACCGCGAGTGCGAGGCACAGCGAACAAGTGTCCACGTCCTAAAGAGAAAATAAATGAGAAATAATAATGCGAGCCTTAACAACCCCAGGCCTCCGGGTGGCGGGTCAACCTCTAGCAAGCTATCATGTTAAGGGTGGCTACTAGCAATCAAGTAACACATACAATTCAGCAGATTTCATGTATAGTCATGTATAGACGGGTTGCGAGTAAGCGTTTTGATTTGTGTGATGTGTTTTGATGTAGGAACATATGTGACACCCAAAAGTGCGTTTAAGCGTAAAAAGGGTTCAAGTATACTCACAGTCGGTGCGTTTTAGAGAGGGAGGGACCGCTGTGAAGTGAAGAGGACCGCCGGTTCAGCCTGTATTAGCGAACATAAATGCATCAGTCTTTCGAAATGCTAAAATGGTTAACGGTTGAAGGAACAGTAGACAAGTTCGGGCGAACTTGTGCTATTATCCTTTGGAAGAGTACAAGTTCGGGCGAACTTATCCTGACTCCTTGGAATCAGTACAAGTTCGGGCGAACTTGTGTGTTTTCTGTCAAAAATTGATCAAGTTCGGGCGAACTTGGTCACCAATCTGGTGACAAGTTTGAGCGAACTTGACTATTTTGGCATCCAAAAATCGTGCGTTTTCGCGTCGTTTGCTGAGGAAATCGAGTGTCCATCCCTCCAACCTTAAGCTACTGAGCAAAACATAGGTTGGAGAGGTATTCTGGAGCGAGTTTTAGCCATTTTACAGAAACTCGGACTAATCCGGGCGAACTTGATGGTTCGTACGGGTTAGTCCAGTTTGTGCAAAGTGACGGTTTCGTCCTTGTGCTTCCGGATCTGAGATCTTGCTTGACAACGCCTCGTTCCACTTCATAGTGAACGAAACATACGTCATTAGTCCGTAATTTGTGTAAAAATCGATATTTTAAAAGGTTTTTCTTAGATCTAACACTTGGTGAGTCAAAATCATAAAGATTTCTTGCTTGGGAGCCGAAGCTAAGCCCAATACACTCGTTTAGTATAGATCTAAGTGAAAAAGAAGAAGTTTTATAGAAAAAGATGAAGATTTTCATAAACATGATAGATTTGATGAAAACAAAGGTAATCCTTGTGCATAATCGTAGTAAAACGTTGTTGTTTGCATGAAAACGGGTTGATTTTACTTGGAAATCAAGGGTTTTCAGTTTCGGCAGGTTTCGGGCGAACTTGCAGCAAGTTCAATTGAGGAGATGAGCTGAGTATTTATAGGTGAAGGAGAAATGAGCTGGAATTGATCAAGTTTGGGCGAACTTGTCACAAGTCCGGGCGAACTTGTTACAAGTTCGAGCGAACTTGATGAATTTTATTGATCTGGAAGCAAGTTCGGGTGAACTTGGCTTATATAGTGAGTTCTGATAGCCTGAGCAAGTTCGGGCGAACTTGGGTTCTTCAAGTTCGGCTGAACTTGGCCTGATGGCTAAGTTTCGTTCGTTATTTTCGCGTTAAGTGTTCGTTTGACGATTCGGTTCGTATTAGATAGTTATATTAAGCGTTTTAGCGAATCGTAAAGCGTTGTATTACCATTGAGTTGAGAGAGAGCGAGTTACGTGAGCGTGCGAGCGTTTTAGCAATAGTAAACCATAACATCAACAAACATAACACATATAAAACATAATTCCACATAATTAACTGGATTTTGCGATGCGATGAGATAGGCGATGTGATGGCACAAGTGGTTATTGTACGACTGCACACTCGGCTATTAAAGTAACACAGTTACTTGTGACTACGATGAATTAGCGTTTAATAAGCGATTAGATGCGATATTGTTGTGACAAAATACATTTAATTTAACATAAACTTTTCCATAATCAAATCTCGGAGTATAACGATAGATACAAACGAAATACACGGAAATCATATTAACAAAGAAATTGCAAGTTGTTACAGTCTCCCCTACTTTGGGAAATTTCATCCGAAATTTAAGTAGTGGCCGTAACAAAGAGATATGGATATTTAGCTTTCATATCACTTTCCAATTCCCAAGTGAATCGGCACCGCGTTTGCCTTCCCATCAGACTTTCACAATAGGAATGCGAGAGCGTCGAAGTTTCTTGGTCTCTCGGTCCATGATTTCTACTGGACTTTCACGAAGTGAAGAGTTTCGTTGATTTGCAAATCCTCGAGTGGAACATGGAGATTCTTCAGCTAGGCATTTCTTGAGGTTTAAGACGTGGAAAGTCGGATGTACGTTGTTGAGTTCCGCTGGTAATTCGAGTCGATAGGCCACTTTGCCAATTCTTTCCACAATCTTAAAGGGACCAACGTATCGTGGCGCTAGCTTTCCTTTCTTTCTGAATCGGATCACTCCTTTCCAAGGTGCAACCTTTAAGAGAACGTGATCTCCAATTTCGAACTGCAGGGGTTTGCGGCGTTTATCAGCATAACTCTTTCGGCGACTCCGAACTTTCAAGAGATTGTATCTGATTTGGAGAATTTTGTCTGTCGTTTCTTGAATTAACTCGGGACCGGTGATTTGTGCTTCCCCGATCTCGTGCCATGAAATAGGCGATCGACATTTTTTTTCCATACAGTGCCTCAAAAGGAGCCATTTGAATACTAGTATGATAACTATTATTGTACGAGAATTCTATTAAAGGTAAATGCGTATGCCAATTACCACCAAAGTCTATGATGCACGCACAAAGCATGTCTTCGAGGGTGCGGATCGTGCGCTCAGTCTGACTGTTGGTTTGAGGATGAAAAGTGGTACTGAGATTAAGCGTAGTACCAAGAGCGGATTGAAAAGTCTCCCAGAGACGTGAGGTAAAGCGACCATCGCGGTCAGAGATGATGTCACGAGGCGTCCCGTGTCGACAGATGACTTCGTCGGTATAAATTCGTGCTAATTGTTCTACCTTAAAGTCTTCTCGTATGGCAATAAAGTGAGCAGATTTAGTAAGACGATCAAAGACAACCCAAATGCTATCGTGACCAGAGGAGGTGCGAGGGAGTTTCGTAACGAAGTCCATGGCTATGCTCTCCCACTTCCACATCGGGATTTCGGGTTGTTCGAGCAAGCCAGAGGGCCTTTGATGTTCGGCTTTAAGGCGATATCCTTTTTCATGCCCGGACACCAATACTTAGGATGGAGGTCCTGGTAAATCTTGTCGGCTCCGGGGTGAATGGAGTATCAAGATTTATGAGCTTCGGTCATTAGCAATTCTCGAAGACTATCACGGCTAGGAATCCAAATAGGATCGAGATAATAATAAATGCCATTTGGTTTAACTACGAGTTGGGTTTTGGCACCACATTTCATTTCTTCTTGCAGGGTATTCTCATTAAAACAAGCAAATTGGGCGGAGCGAATAAGAATTTCAAGATTATTCAAAGCTTGAGAGTCACGAACACTATACACATAGCATCAGCTACGACGTTTGCTTTGCCTGGATGGTAGCGTATCTCACAATCATAGTCGTTGAGAAGTTCAACCCATCTGCGTTGCGCATATTCATTTGGTTAAAGATATTTGTAAGCTCTTATGGTCGTTGAAGACTGTACACTTGGTACCGTAAAGGTAGTGTCGCCATATCTTTAATGCAAAAACAAGTGCACCGAGTTCGAGATCGTGGGTCGTGTAGTTCTTCTCGTGGATCTTGAGTTGTCGAGATGCATACGCGATAACCTTATCTTGTTACATAAGAACACAACCACGACCAAGATTGGAGGCATCGCAATAAACAACGAAATCGTCTTTTCCATCGGGTAGAGCGAGTACATGAGCGTTGCATAGCATACACTTGAGAGTTTGAAAGGATTCTTCCTGTTTGGAATCCCAAACGAAAGGCTTGTCCTTATGAGTTAAAGAGGTAAGCGGGACGACAATTTTAGAAAAGTCGGCGATGAATCGACGGTAGTAACCCGCCAATCCAAGAAAAGAACGATTTCAGATGCATTCTTCGGTGTAATCCAACTCTTTACAGCTTCTATCTTTGCAGGGTCGACGTGAATTCCTTGACTGTTAACGATATGACTAAGGAATTGGACTTCCTCGAGCCAGAATTCACACTTAGAGAACTTAGCATAAAGGCGATTTCCTTGAAGAAGTTCGAGAACTAAACGAAGATGTCGCGCATGTTCGGCTCTCGACTTCGAGTAAATAAGGATGTCATCGATGAACACAATGACGAAACGATCCAAGAAGGCTTTATACACACGGTTCATCAAATCCATGAAGACCGTGGGTGCATTTGTGAGACTAAAAGGCATGACCACAAATTCAAAATGGCCATAATGAGTACGAAAGGCGGTTTTCGGAATATCTTCTTCCAACACGCGTAACTGATGATTACCGGAACGTAAATCGATCTTAGAAAACAAGTAGCACCTTGAAGCTGATCAAACAAATCATCGATTCGGGGAAGAGGGTAGCGGTTCTTTATCGTGAGTTTGTTAAGTTCACGAACGATGCACATACGGAACGATCCATCCTTCTTTTTCACGAAAAGGACGGGTGCGCCCCACGGCGAAGTGCTCGGGCGTATAAAGCCTTTATCAAGTAACTCTTGAAGTTGACTAGATAGCTCGCGCATTTCGGATGGTGCAAGGCGATAGGGAGCTTTAGCAACGGGAGTAGCACCGGGAATTAAATCAATACGAAACTCACATCACGAGTAGGGGTAAACCAGGTAAATCGTCGGGAAAAACTTTAGTAAATTCACAAACAACGCGTACGTCTTTCAAGGTTTTCTTTTCTTTCTCCGGGTTCACGATGTGGGCTAGAAATGCAATGCATTGCTTGCGCAAATGCTTGCTCGCTTGAGTACATGTCATAAGCATCAACTTCTTTGTGGGAGTCTCGCCATAGACATGTAGTTGATCATCATTAGGAAGAGGAAAACGAATCATTTTATCGAAGCAAACAACTTCAGCATGATTTTCACGAAGAAAATCCATGCCTACTATGATATCGAAGCTACCTAACTGCATAGGTATGAGATGGATCGAGAAGATGTGGTTGTTGAGATCGAGTGTACAACCACGTAAGACGGAGTTAACGGTAACGGTTCTTCCAGTGGCGACTTCAACATCGAAAGTCTTTGTGAGTTTAGCGCGTTTACATTTTAAAACTTTTTCGAATTCTAACGATACAAAACAGTTATCGGCACCAGTATCAAATAAACAGGAAGCATAAATACCATTAACAAGGAACGTACCATTGACAACATTGTTGTCGTTCGGCGCCTGGCGATGATTAAGATTGAACGCTCTTCCACGCGCAGCCTGTGGTTGCAACTACTGGGGTGGCTGTGTGTGGTAGCGGCTGAGTCTGCTGTTCTTGCTTCACGGCTTTGTTTGGGCAGACATTACTAAAGTGGTTGGGATCACCAAGAGTTAGAAAACACGTGCCTTTGGGGCTGGTGCTTGCTGCTGGAGCTGCTGCTGGTTGGCTTGAGGGTACGAGGTGGAGCTGGTAGAGCTGCTGGTGCTTGAGGAGCTGGCTGACGAGGACCGCTACGGCAGCTGACAGTGAAATGGCCGTAGATGTTGCAGTTGGTACAGAAATGGCAATTGCCTCCAACTGGGTAATGGTAGGTACACTTTGAGCATAGCGGTGTAGGACCAGTGTACGCACGCTTTGCAGGCGGTGCATTTGGTGTAGCAGACTGAAGCGGCTGAGGGTTCGGTGGTGCAACAAGTGCAGAGTTCTTGCTCGGGTTCTCTCTCTTGCGACCTCAGCGACTGGACTTTGATTCTCGAGACGGCTCGGTAGTAGCACTCGGCTCGGTAGTAGCACTCGGCTCGGTGATAGCTTGGTTCGTGTCTTTGCTGTTTTTGAAGTAACCAGCCTGAACACGCTTGTTATTGATTTCGGCTGCAAGCTGATAGGCTCCTCGATGGTAGTAGGGCGAGCTGCTTGGACAAAATCAGCGACACAGTCCGGTAGAGCACGGAGGTATTTCTTGATTGTTTTTTTGGTGGTGTCCACCTGACTAGGACAGATGATACTTAGTTGCTTGAAACGAGCAGTGAGACCTGCGTTGTCGGGATCATCTTGCTTAATATCCCAAAATTCATTCTCCAGTTTCTGAACTTCGTGAGGAGGATAAAATTATTTTACCATGATTTCCTTGAGTTCCTCCCAAGTGAGCCGTAAGCTTCATCGTTTCCGCGCTTGTTGCGCTCCGCGGTCCACCAATCAAGTGCCCTCGATTGGAACATGCCGGTAGCGTTGATGGTGCGCAGAGCTTCGGGACATCCGCTTTGGTGGAACGTGACCTCGATGGAATCGAACCAATGGAACATAGCACTTGGTCCATCCGTGCCATAGAAAGTAAGAGGTCCGCATGCCTTGAATTGCTTGAAGCTGAACGAGGGCTTTGGAGCATCATTCTTAGAATCAACAGATGAGTTCTGCTGACAGCTTGGATTTCACTAACGATCTGTGGTAGGACCTTGGCCATTTGTTTGGCCACGAGCGAGGCGATACGCTTGTCACCGTTGTTGCGCTGGATGTTCCTCCTAGTGTGAGATCCCATGGAAGACATCTAAATGAAGGATTTGATTAGATGAGATTCGATGATAATAGGTTTATGTTTAAAAGTTTTCAGCGTTCCATTATTATTATTATTATTATTATTATTATTATTATTATTATTATTATTATTATTATTATTATTATTATTATTATTAATATAAGGCACAAAATCACATATTCATGTAGGGAAGTAAGCACGTAGGCACATAAGCACATAAAACATAAGCACGTAGTCACATAGGCACGTAAACATGTAAGCACATAAGCACATATTTTGCACATATTCACATTCAATCAAAGCTATGCGTAGCGCGCACGAGATGCGAGTAGTACAAGCGTAATAAGCGAGATGAGCGAGTAACACTGCGTATGAGGACATTCGTGTAAGCGGGTTGAGCGTTTTAGTTTGGTTGGTGATTAGTTAGCGTTTTAGATTACGAGAGCTGTGCGAGTTGTGCATTTATCGATGGAGCGTAAAAGCGATAAATCGAGAAATCGATAAAGCGTAAAATTCACAATTTAAACATGAAATAAGAAATCAATAATAAAACTCGATGATGCGTAAAATCGGCGATTGCAGGCTTAAATCAATTTTGGAGTGTTCTGGGTTTTGAGACAGCGTCTACCCAAAGTGGTTCGAGAATTCTCTGAGTTCAGACACACGATTTGGCCTAATAGGCAAATGCTCTCGCCGTACAACAGTTAACGACATTTATCCTTTCAGATACGTCGTGTTTCCGAGTCATCGAAATAATCGGGACTTTGGTGAGATTGAAAATCGAGGAGTGGAACTAGTTATTAAGATCGGGTATCACCCCTAACTTAACAACTTCATTCCTAGTTGTGGTTATGCTCACCGATCAATCGGGAGTTCCACTAGATGAAATGGAGATTTTTGTCGAGTTTTAGATATCACTCCTAACTCAACGAAGATATCTCACATATAGAGAATGCGCGGAGTGAATGATCTTATTGAGAGTTCTTGGTTTTCACACCTAATCTCGACTTGATCACTCGTTTGTGTGACACGAGCATTTTCCAGCGTGTATTGTGGTAGCTTTAGGAAAAGCGTAGTTCAAAAGTCCATTTCAAGGGTTTAGGGTCAAGTTCAGGCGAAGTTGACCAACTTTGAGCGAAGTTGGCTAGCTTTGAGCGAACTTGATCTTCCTTATGTGGACTTGTTGTGTTTGGGGGGGGGGGGGGGGGCTTAAACAACTTCGGGCGAACTTGGCATTCCAATTATTTCGAGCGAACTTGTCCCAACTTCGAGCGAAGTTGTCCCAACTTCGAGCAAAGTTGGCAGATTGTACTTGTTTCGGGCGTATAATCGATGCGTAACAGTCTGATTTGGTATCCTAACTATAGACTTGGTCAAACATGGCAGTTCTACCTAATTTTCTATAGTTATGGCTCTGATACCAATCTGTCACACCCCCACCGATGGCGGAAACATCGGGGTAGTGGAACTAGGCGAACCAGATTGTCTCATTAGAAATTTCCATAACACTATTTAAGCGACAATATTTAAGCGTCAATATCCCATACTATCAACATACAATCCTCAAATAAGTTACAAAATACCAAGTAAACTCATAAAACATTCAAGTTTGATCTCCCTAGACTTATTACAACGCGTTTCTAAAAGTAAGATCCTAATCCATTTCAGCGAGAAATCATCAACATGCCACATATGTTAAAATAAACGTCAATACAATTAAGTAAAGGTGAGCATACAGGTTTGCGTACATAATAGATATAAAAGCGTTTAGCATACACCGCATGACATACGTAAGAGATGTGAACTATGTATCTACTTTGATTCAAGCAAACCCACAAACGTGAGTGCGAGGCACGCAAACAAGTGTCCACGTCCTAAAGAGAAAATAAGTGAGAAATAAAAATGCGAGCCTTAACAATCCCGGGCCTCCGGGTGGCGGGTCAACCTCTAGCAAACTATCATGTTAAAGGTGGCGTACTAGCAATCAAGTAACACATACAATTCAACAAATTTCAAGTATAGTCATGTATAGATGGGTTGCGAGTAAGCGTTTTGATTTGTGTGATGTGTTTTGATATAGGAACATATGTGACACCCAAAAGTGCATTTAAGCGTAAAAAGGGTTCAAGTATACTCACAGTCGGT
Organism: Scalesia atractyloides; assembly: GCA_947069175.1. Lineage (NCBI taxonomy): Eukaryota > Viridiplantae > Streptophyta > Magnoliopsida > Asterales > Asteraceae > Scalesia > Scalesia atractyloides. The sequence continues at coordinate 13,669,848 of CAMTDV010000025.1, read as the reverse complement.
GTGTTTTAGAGAGGGAGGGACCGCTGTGAAGTGAAGAGGAGCGCCGGTTCAGCGTGTATTTGCGAACAGAAGTGCATCACTCTTCCGAAATGCTGAAACGGTTAACGGTTGAAGGAACAGTAGACAAGTTCAGACAAACTTGTACCTTGGGGTACAAGTTCCGGCAAACTTGTGCTATTATCCCTTGGAAGAGTACAAGTTCGGTCGAACTTGTGTGTTTTCTGTCAAAAATTGATCAAGTTCGAGCGAACTTGATGTTTACCGAGCGAACTTGACTGCTTTGGCATCCAAATCGTGCGTTTTCGCGTCGTTTGCTGAGGAAACCGAGTGTCCATCCCTCCAACCTTAAGCTATTGAGCAAAAAGGCTGGAGAGGTCTTTTGGAGCGAGTTTTAGCCATTTACAGAAACTCGGACTAATCCGGGCGAACTTAATGGTTCGTACGGTTTAGTCCAGTTTGTGCAAAGTGACGGTTTCGTCCTTGTGCTTCCGGATCTGAGATCATGCTTGACAACACCTCGTTCCACTTCATAGTGAACGAAACATACGTCATTAGTCCGTAATTTGTGTAAAAATCGATATTTAAAAGGTTTTTCTTAGATCTAACACTTGGTGAGTCGAAATCATAAAGATTCTAGCTTGGGAGCCGAAGCTAAGCCCAATACACTCGTTTAGTATAGATTTAAGTGAAAACGAAGAAATTTTATAGAAAAAGATGAAGATTGCATAAACAGAAGAGATTTGATGAAAACAAAGGTAATCCTTGTGCAAAATCGTAGTAAAACGTTGTCATTTGCATGAAAACGGGTTGATTCTTGGATATCAAGGGTTTTCGGTTTCGGGAGGTTTCGGGCGAACTTGCAGCAAGTTCAAATGAGAAGAGGAGCTGAGTATTTATAGGTGAAGGAGAAATGAGCTGGAAATGATCAAGTTCGGGCGAACTTGTTACAAGTTCGAGCGAACTTGATGAATTTTATTGATTTGGAAGCCAGTTCGGGTGACCTTGGCTTGTTCTGATGGCTAAGTTTCGTTCGTTATTTTCGCGTTAAGCGTTCGTTTGGCGATTCGGTTCGTATTAGATAGTTATATTAAGCGTTTTAGCGAAACGTAAAGCGTTGTATTACCATTGAGTTGAGAGAGAGCGAGTTACGTGAGCGTGCGAGCGTTTTAGCGATAGTAAACCATAATATAAACAAACATAACGCATATAAAAGATAATTCCACATAATTAACTGCATTTTGCGATGCGATGAGATAAGCGATGCGATGATACAAGTGGTTATTGTACAACTGCACACTCGGCTATTTAACACAGTTACTTATGATTGCGATGAATAGCGTTTAATAAGCGATTAGATGCGATATTGTTGTGACAAAATACATTTAATTTAACATAAACTTTTCCATAATCAAATCTCGGAGTACAACGATAGATACAAACGAAATACACGAAAATCATATTAACAACAAAATTGCGAGTTGTTATAGCTAATGTGTTTTGTATGCTGTAGTTGGTTAATGTATGTTTTGGTTTTACAACGAATGTAGTATTTTCGGTGTTTTAATGAATGTAGTATGTTTTGGTGTTTTATGAATGTGTTTTGGCTAATGTAAAGGTCTGCATGCAAATATGACACAACACAATGTAAAGGTCTGACATAACACCTTGTGCAAATAGGTTTGACATAACACTTTGTGCAAATAACCAACTGAGCATACAAATATACTATGTTCAAAGAACCAAATTGAGCAATAAACACCTGAACTGAACAATTTCAATACATTGTGCATGTAATAAATTACCATATGAACTAAATTATGACACAACGACATATTGTGCAAGCAACACATTGACACAATACCTAAACTAAATACATTATGACACTACGACATAATAACCATTTGAATATGGGCTACTTACAACTATCCACAAAGAAAACAAATAACAACACAACAAGACAATGCAAATAACCATAACCATGCAACACATTACCAAAGCAGTTTCATTCATAGCATCACAACCCAAAAGAAATATATGAAACCAATGTTTAAACAAGTTAGAACTGTCCCACAACATAAACATAAACAAAAACTAGTAACGACATATGAACCTGAATTGCTTATCTAACTGACCCATAATAAAAACCTGCAACTACATTCTTTTAACGTGTATCTAGCCGCCTTACCGCATGTCCTCTTGTTATGTCCCTTCTTCTTTTAAACCTGACAAGTTAAAGAATTTCCTTTTTTTTTGTCATTTTACCACAACTTGGAATGGTTTGACTCATCTCTTGACCCCCCCCCCCAAAAAAAAAATATATATCTTTTTACCTTTTATCTCTTGAATCTCATCTACTGATTTCTTTATCATTTTCTTTGGTCTCCCAATCTAAGCATGATATATTGGAGCAATTAAGGTAGTGGGGGCATGTAGAGTTTGGCACAAGTCCATGCTATTTATTAGGTCTATGGTATTTGCATAGACATTTTTCCATGTCTCTAACTAATATGCTTTATCCACCTATCTCTTAAGAATACCATCACATTTTCCATGCATGGCCATATTTCGAATACATGCCACTGTATGCCTACATGCCATGGAAATTAGATCTCATCTTTTGCATGAGCAAGTCTTCTGATTAAGATTAAAACTCTTTGTTTATTGTGGTCATTGTAATAGGTGTACACTTGAAACTTTGAATATCCAGTCACAATCATAGTGTATTGAGAGGCTTCAGTCTTGATCTTATCAAATATAGTTGTAGCAGCTAGTGTTAATGGCCCATGGCACTAAGCAATCAATTTATGCACCACAACTATCTTTTTCATTAGATACTCCCTAATGAACTCAAGGCTTGTTATGATAGGTTTGTCCCCCGCTTGTATTAGTTGCCTGTTGAAAACCTCACAAATATTGTTCAACAATACATCACATTTAGCCCTACCTACAATATATAAGCCAACAAGTTATTATCATGTTACCTTTTTTATATGTATAGGTAGCAAATATGAAATTAAATACTAGAGAAGTAGGCTCTACACCAATGTTTAGGTGGAATATCTTTTAACCAGTCATGTAGTACTTTGTCTTCATCTTGAATGGCCTTCATACCCTTTTCAAAAGCTTGTGTTGCTATTACAAAAGCACAATTCCATCACAATGTCTTAAATAACTCACCTTTCCATCTGATTACATGTTTATATGAATATGTCTCAAGCAATACCTATGCTTAGAACTTGGGTACACCTTATCTATAGCAGGTATTATATCATGGGTTTGAAACAAAATAGTTAAAACAATTTATAGTTCTTAAACAATTAAAGATTCATACCTTTTTCCTAGAACTTATGAAAGTGAAGTTGCTGTTAGATGCCAGATCCAAACCATCACCTAACAACTCCAGAAACCAACTACATGAAGCAGTAGTCTCATCCTCAACCACCGCATATGCAACTCGGTAAATCCCGTTGTTAGCATCTCCAACTACTGTCAAAATTCTGCCTAGGAAATGGCCCTTTCAAAAACTACCCTTCAAGCCCTAATAGTGGTCTTCCTGTTAGCTTAGATCATAACTTTAATGCACCTAAGCATATGTAAATCCTCCGGAACTGCCTTGTTGGATTGCTAGGGTTACAAATTGGTTCAACATCAATCTTCACTGTAGTCCCTGGATTAGATCTGATAAGTTTTTCACTGTAGTCCCCTAGCCTCTCATTTTGAGCATGACAATGCCCTTCAACCTTTGCAATTTCCTTCATTTAAGCCCACTTGATTCCTAGTTACTTATACTTGTGGTCTCTTTTACAAGCTTGGATAGTTTCAACACTTTTGGGCTAGAAACCCTTACAAAACAGAAAGTTTGGAGGCAATTAACACCTCCGAATTTGTATGAATCCATCTTGGTCAAGATCATTAATCATGGACTTGATTAGTTGCATAATAGACACAAGTTTGAATGAGAAAACAGGAGTGTAATAAAAGTTGTAAAGATTTCTTCCAAAATAGGAAGCTTTGACCTCAAATGTGGCGACGTTCCACCTCAGTTTGCCATGGCAAACTTGTGGAAACCTTCCTAGAGGTTATCCAAGAGTTTAGAGATGAAAAAAGAAGAAAAAAAAGAGAGAAAGAGTGAGTGGAAACTCACTGTGAACAATTTGGAGTTCACTGTAACAACTTGAACACTTAAGAGAAGGGGAGAATTTGAGAGTGATTTGAGTGTGGGAAAATATTTAGAGTAAAAGGGAGGCTGGTTATTATAAGATAACAATTAGGTTAAAGCATTTAATAAAAGTTGGTGATAGTTTATGGTCGAATTAAAGATGAAACAGAAGCTTAAAGCTTGTTGCAGGTGTGTGCGAAAGACCTGAGGGGGGCGAAAGACCCCTTTTGGGTTTTTCGTGAGAAAAAAGGGTGAAGAACCCCTTTTGGTTCTTCTGGTTCTTCGTGAGGAAGGGGGAAGAAACCCCCCCTGATCTTCGTGTATTTCATGTTGCCACAGAGGCCACATTCCCTTTTTTATTATTATTAAAAGTATTATTATTATTATTAGTATTATATTATTTTTTAATATATCATCATTATTACTATTATATTATTATTATTATTACTATTAAAACGTAACCATGTATTTAATAGTTATTAAGCGCGTATAAATTATGAGTACAAGTATTTCGAGTATCGGTTGAATGTATAAGTATCCATGCAAGATTGTAATGTGTATCCCAAGTATGTAATATGTAATATAAAAAAAGAATCTCATTACGATTAAAGTCTCAGATTACAAGGTTAAGTATACAATGTGAATATAAAACGATAACAAGTTTCTAAAATAGAAATACGAGTTACACTTTCTAAATAAGGAAAGTACAAAAAAATGTGAAGCGTTACATGTGATGTACAACTGTCTCCGTGACTGTATTGCATGTTTTGATCAAACCTGTAATGGCTTCCCTATATTAATGAAAGTCCCCAACATAAGAGGGCAAATCATCAATTGGTTTAGATATTTTCTTCTTTTGCCTGATAGCCCTACAAGCTCTTTGCAATGTGGTATCATCATCCCGATCACTAAGAGTTTCAAACTCATCTAAATTAACTTCCAGATTACTATCATAATCATTATCATCATCTTCACCTTGATCACTAATGTCAAAAGTCTAGTGCAACTTATAACTCATCCATATCTACATTACAATTGTGCACTAAGTTATTTTCATCAACTATGAAATCAAAATCTTCATCCTCACTTCCACGCTTACTTCCCTTAACACTCTCACTCTCCTGATCTACCCTATCACTTGGCTCATAACTACTATCATCGATTGCTCCCACTTCCATCATCACTCAAATCAATAACCTGAGCTTTATTGACATCAATTTAATCATGTTTATCTTCTCCGTTATTCAAATCATTTTAAGGATATGTTTCACATGCTGGACATAAACTTTAATTATTTTATTGGTTTCAACATACTTGATCAAGTTAATAACCTCAGTCATTCCCCAAAGGTCTGAAACCTAACTCTAGCACGTCTCCTAAGATCCAAAAATTGTATACTACTATATCATCTTTTAAATAACCTAACGTTTGCATCATATATCATTCACTATAAGCACAGAAAAAGATATCAGGACTCACGTCGCCAATATAGTAACTTTACCCCTCGTATGTAAATTCTGGAACATCAATAAAATCACCACCTGGAGGTAATTCCAAAGTAAAGAAATATGGTTTAAAAAAACGCTGCTTTAGCATAAATCGATTAGGGAAATGAAATGCATCATATAAACAATAAACCACCAATTTTCATTCTCTGTTTCGTTTGAATTTTGCTCCATTTGGTAGGAATTTGGCTCTCGAACAGTTGTAGTGTATGGAATGAAAGAACTAGGGTTTACGTTCTTTTAATATATACGAAGGATTTACTGATTAAATAAAATTGATGCATAAAGACCAAAAAGCCCTTCAGTTAACATTTAATATAAATGATGTTAGTGATTTAGATGGAAATGATGATAAAATGCAAACTTTAAAGACCTATATACAAAAAAGTCATTTTGAATGGACAAAACAAATATGACCAAACCTCAGAGAAAGACGATTGTTGTATTTTACTAAAAAAAAGTGTAACCAATCATCGAACATGAGTTAAATGGATGACTTTACAAATCAATGGATATCCAAATTTATAAAGGAATTTTGTCAATTTGTTTCAACCATTGAAATTTCAATGAATAATTTTAATATCCAAATTTCTACGAATTAATTCCGATATCCAAATTTTCAGTTTTCTAGACAAAATTCCAATTTAAAGATTAGTCAGAATACCCAATGACCTACGATTTAAAAGATTAATGAGAATAATGTACCCTTATGCTATCCAAACAATACATTTTCCTCAGGTTAAACGAGCAGAATGTCTAAGAGCTCTTCACGATCGGCTTTCTAAATGCACGAAGTGAATTAAGCTTAAACAAGCTCGAACCTCTATTGAAGGTTGATAGATAAACGAACGCAAACATGAGTTTCACTTATTGACCTCGACTAGGCTCATGAGACACGAACCTATTACTCATACAACTTTTATTTGATATATTAAATTTATATTTACATAATATTGTTATCACATATAAAACAATAATAAAGATAACTAAAGATATAAAGCAAACAATATATATATTGTGTTAGATATTAAAAATTTTAATTATCAATATATAAAATCTGACTATAAAAAAATATAGAAATAAAATACTAAATAATAAACTACGAGCACGAGTCAAGCTCGACTTTGAAAACCTAATTATGCATCGAACTCAAGCATTAGAAATAGAGTTTGAGATGAACCGAGGTTACTTTATTTATGTTACACAAGTTGAACTCATGCTTCTAAGTTAAACAAGTTAAACTCGAGTTTAAGACAGACTTATTTACACGCTACATGTTACTACCATATAAATAAACAAATATGAAACTGTTAAAATGTACGATCCCATTTTTCAAAAACGCTCTGCGCCGCGGAGACAAAGTTCGAAGATTTAGTTTAAAAGTCTTGATGATTTGCCAAGTAAGGTCCAAATGAGGTAACTTGCGAAAAACACGACCTTCTTACGTTGACTAAAAAAAACCAAGTCAATCCACGTCTGCATGAACTTATATTACAAGAATCAGTCGTACATACGTCCTATATTATATAAACCACACAATCTCCCTTTAATTTCACACATTCACATCTACAACTTCAACAACAATGTCTTTACAACCTCAACAACACATGTACCAAAAAGGAGTAAAACATCTTTGCGACAATGGGCTCACGCAAGTTCCAAACAAATACATTCTACCCGAGCCCGAAAGACCGCATACTTTACTCTTTGATGGCGGCATCAACTTGCCGATAATTGATTTCGCGCAGCTTCAAGGGGCGGACAGACCTCGTGTTCTCGCATCCCTCTCGAAAGCTTGCCAGGAGTTTGGGTTTTTCCAGGTAAATATGGCTTGATATGATCGAGTCAGTTGTGTAGGTTTACATAGTCCAATTGTATTATGAGAGGACTTTGTCATATTGCTTAATGTTTGTTTGCACTGCTAGCAGAATACATAAAAACACTTTTCAAAACCCTAAACCACCTAAAAACACTATTTGAAACCCTAAACCACCTAACGAACAAAATATTATGATTTAAAGTTGACCAATTTGGTAAATTTTTAGAATAATTGATGTTGATGCAGTTGATAAACCATGGGATTGGTGATGAGGTTACTGGGAAGATGATAGATGTGAGTAAAGGGTTTTTCGAGCTACCGTTTGAAGGAGAGACAGCGGTATATGTCGTCGGATTTGCATGCACCGGTTCGATATGGTACTAGTTTTAACCAGAACAATGATAAGGTTTTTTGTTGGAGGGACTTTTTGAAGCTAAGTTGTAACCCCATGCAAGATTATTCTTCTCTTTGGCCTTCTTCTCCTCTTGATTTGAGGTAAACCCTAATTTTTCACACCCTCTTTTTATCTTTATGTATATATATTGTTTTGGTTTTAGTGTCAATTTGATGTTTAAATATTGTTGTCACTGCTAGAAAACTGTCTTTTTTTCTAAAAAATCTACCTACATAGGGATAGATATTGATTTCCTTTGCTCGATGTTTTAGTCGTGTCGCTAGCTACTAAACATGTGTTGAGGGACTACCGATAGATGTATATATATGTCAGTGAAAGTCCTCTGTTTTATAGTGTGTTTTATGTGTTTGAATTAACCGAGGGGATCAAAAGCACTTACGTGTAATGATATCTTATATTTTTAACAGGGAAGCCATGGGTATATATTCGAAAAAAACCCAAAATTTATACGAAAAGGTGATGGAAGCGATACTCGAAAGCCTTGGAGTGACGAATGAGACTGCGATTTTTGAACAAGGAAACCAGCTTGTGATGGTGAATTGGTACCCGCATGTCCACAACCTCAACTCACACTAGGTCTCCCACCTCATTCGGATTATGGCTTGCTCACTCTTCTCCTTCAAGATCAAGTTGAAGGTCTTCAAATACAACACAATGGCAAATGGGTTACTGTTAAACCCATCCCAAATTCCTTTGTTGTCAATATTGGTGACCAATTTGAGGTCAGTTAGTTCTTGTTAAACCCTAAATTTACCACAAAACACACACTCATACACTTTACATTTACTAACCAACTTCTATATTTCAACACTTCTACTAACATGAATGCCACATAGGGATATGAATTTTTTATGTGACATGAAATTTGCGGGTTTGGAATTTGTCTAAACGAGATTCGGATCTATTTTAGGTCGAATCCGCAGACATGTTTGGCTAAACGGGCCGTGTTCGTTACAAGCTGGTATGTGGGTTCACGTGTTGACCCATTTAGCCCTTTGTTTTTTAGTTTAATTTTTTTTTGTATAACAACTTAAACTAGTGTAGGTTTTCTAAGTTATGCCATAATATACAATTTATAAACAAATTGGTATAGTTTTAACATAATTGCTTTAATAAAAACTAGTAAAATTTTCCACAGGTTACGGCGGGAATTCGGTCAGTATCGGTTCAGTTAAACATTCAAAATATAAAGTTGTGATATGCCTAAAAGGATGGTGATAGTGTTTTACATCAATTGAAAACCATAAAAACGAAATAACAGTAACGATTCCAATAGTATCGATATCATTACCGATGATGTTAGGTTAGAATCATCGTGGTACCCATATTGTTAGGTCAGTATTAGTTTGGTTCATCATGATATTACGAAACGTACCGGCACTGCTATTGCAAATTTTCGTATTTTAACGAAATATTTACGTAGATAAAAGTAGACAAGGTGCAACAGTATATTCAAAAGTTTATAAAGCATAACATTATATTATCAAAATAACGAAAAGAGTATACATCGCCAATTAAAAAAACTAGATGTGAGTGCACATTTTTTTCTTCGATTGCTTATAAATTACTACTTACAATCCAGTTTCGAAAAAAGTTTATACTGAGACGTACATAATAATAGGCACGTCAGAACAACGTCCTTAGATATTAATAAACATCGTATCTTAATTTATAAAAGAAAAAATTAAATTAATTAATAAAAATAGAACTTGAAACTGAAAATAAAATAAGTTGAACAATATTTGAAACTTATAAAGAATAAACTAATAATACACTAAACGTATATGTATACTAATTGAAGAAAAGCAAAACTTTAGTGGCTAATTTGTAAAAACCAAAAATTCTACTATCAAATCTTTCTTGAGTACGATATATTATAGTATAATAAACTTGAGTTGATATATAGCATAGTATAATAAAAATAAATATAATATGTGAATTTAGAATTTTAAAGTACTAAAAAGTAATAGAAAAATCGGGTTAAAAGGTCACCTAATGATTCCGTGAATATACGTGTTGTGGTCGAGTTTATGTGTGTAACATGGTTTCAGGTTCATGTTGTGTGTTCGAACTTGTCAAGTTCAACCCATCAATCCACAAAGATGACCGATTTAACAACCCTAATAATATATATGGTCATAGTATCTTAAACTAAAGTTCTCAAATTCATGTTTAATTTGTCACAGATATTTAGCAATGGAAGATACAAGAGTGTCGTGCACAGGGCGACAGTTAACTCCATGAAGTCCCGACTATCGGTGGCCTCGTTACAGAGTTTAGATGCAAACCATAATGTTACACCGTCGCCAATACTTATCGACGACTTAAATCCTAGACTTTATCGAGATACAAGCTATGCCGATTTTTTGGATTTTCTTTCTTCATCAGACTTTAAGTGTAAGAGATTCCTAGAATCAAGAAAACTGCATTAAAACATGTTTTGAGACATTAACCATATTTTCGATGTATAAGTTAATCACTAGTATTACATGTTAGTAAATCGTGTACATTCGGGTGACTCGGCCAGTTGTCGAGCTGCGAGTGAAATGTTATTGTTAGAATTGACTTTGTAAACAAAATTGTTTACTTGTTTAGCATACAAAGTCAACCAATACGTTTTCAGTTTTGAAAAATATTTTGGATTGTAATGTAATATTTACACAATTAAGAACAAGTCATTCCAACTACAAATTCAACGCAAATCCATGCCATGTGAATGCACTGCCTGTCCAGCTATTTATATACATTTTATTTGTTTTTATATGGCTACGGTATTTCGAATTATCAAATACCAAAATTGTTGTGACAAATACATCCTAAATGAGTTAACATGGTTATCATATCCCTCAAGACTTTCAATTAATATTTCTAGTCTCGTCATGAGAGGTTCACATACTCACAATCTCACATGGATGAAATGCTTTTAGCTAGGACACTTTAGCTTGATTTTGAGTCGTGTGAGGGGAGTTTGATCATGTTCTCAAAACAGGACCGACCGGTCAGATTGAAAGCTGCATACATAACCGATCTAGATACTTTTGAATTTCTTTTATTGGTCTAGTCCGTTAGACTATCTCCAATTCATCCATTGGAGGGATGTCGTTGGAAGGCCCTTACAAGCCCGTAGCATTGTGAGATTTTGTCTACAGATGCCTTTAGTATCTAAGCCCTTCCACAAGGGCTTTGTTTTTGTAAGTGAGTGGGCCCAAAGCAAAAGAACAATATGTTTTATTCAAATATTGTATGTAGTGGGTAGGTAATGAGGTGGAAAATTAAGAAAGGTAAGGATATGTATAAGGTTTGAGATAAAATAAAGGTTTTAAGGATTTGTAAGGATATGACGTGACACATGACGTGGCAGCTAAGGGCGTCTAAGAACGTACGTAGCACTAGAGATAGTCTTATGGTGTCAACCATTGAAACAAGGAACCGTATCGGTGGAGAGACTGGATTTTTAGACTTTACTTTTTTATTTTTATTTTTCATCAGAACTTATTTACAGATTCGTTAATACTTCAAACTCCATATTTTGTTAGCATTTCAAATTCACACCAAAACATGAAATACTTTCATATTTGGTATACAGGTAAACCGGGTCTGGCTATAAAAATATCGAGTCCCATTTAGATTTTACATTGAATACAACTTCACTAAGTCCATGTCGGATGAGACGAAAATAGGATCGTAGAGCTATATATAACCATTTTGTCTTGCATTCGTTATTTTGGAAGTTGGAAGCAATATATCGGGTCCACGGGACTTACTATTAGCAACCAAACTGACACGAATAAAGGAGGCATTATGACTGTGGGTAGCATCCAATAAATTGTTGGATTATGCTAAATGTGATGAGCTCCATCACAAATGTGAGGAATTGGATCTATTAGTAGAAGAGAGAGGCTTGAGTGATGAAGAATGCATAATTTAGCCAGTTACAAACGTGAAGTTGGTATCCTTGAAGACATAAACTTGAAGATATGGGTCGTTGACGGAGGCGAGAACTCATCCTTCTTCCATGGGAAGATGCGAGCTTCCTTGGCTACATATCAAATTAATGGGACAAGTATTAGTGGAAGATTGTGTAAGGAACCAAAGACTATCACACGGGAAGCATGGGTTTTTTTAAGAAAAAACTAAAGAACCTAATTATGGAGGTGCACGTCTTTTGTGTGCCACACAGTTGAGAAGCTCAACGACTCTCGAAGGCTCTATTTTCATCCTCCTCTATGGAAGAAATCAAAAGACCAATCTAGCATTGTGGCGCTGATGTGCCTCGATCTGACAAGTCAACTTCCGGTTTATTAAATACTATTGGGACCTTCTAAAGTAAGATTTTTTTAAGTTATGTCATGATTCCACTCGAATGGGAAGTTCTCTCTTGGGTGGTACTTCTTTTATTCATCTTTATCAGCAAGGTCTTGGATCCTCACCCATTGAAAGACTTTAGACCGATTAGTCTAATTCTGAGTCAACGATGACATTTCTTTTCTGACGGCAACATCCTAGATGGACCATTAATCATAAACAAAATAATTTTGTGACTGAGAAAAACTAGAAAACATCCCCTCTTTTTCAAAATCGATGAAGAGCTGTTTGATTTGGTAAATTGGAGTTTTATTGATTTAGTTTGAAAGAAGATGAACTCCCCTCCAAGTTGCGGTTCTGTATACATGGATGGCTAAAATCTTCAAGAGCTTCAGTGGTAATCAATGGGTCATCAACATTGGAGTTTCAATTCCATCGTGGTGTCTCTCTAAAGCTACCAGATAGCGAATTAAGGAGCAGATACCGGTTCTAGATGTTCCACAGACTTTTGATATTCGCTCTAAGATCACACTCTAGTGATTTCCAGTATCATCTACGAAATTATGAGTTTCTAGTTTTATAAAATAGATAACTTCTATAATCTCTCTGAGGAGAGGCGAATTTTTATAAAGCTAAAAGCAGTGAGTTACGAGGAACGATATTCCTGACTTTAACATTTGTATGTGTTATCTCTCTTTTATCATGGGCTCTCTCTTTCTCTCTCTCATGTTAATTTGGAATTGAAATTAAAATTAAAAAAAAACAGTCGATCTTTTATAGAGAAGAGAGACGTACCCTCGACTGTAGTTCGAAGGAGACCCGTTATCCCCTTTCATTTTTTGTATCTCCATGGAACCGCTGACTTGTATGCTCCGGCGTGCCATGAAGATGTGGATTTCTTTTTGAAGGTCTTTAGATGCCTAATAAAGGGTTGTTTCTATCCATCTTTGATATACCGATGACATCATATTAATGGTTCAATGGTCTACTTCTTACATCCGTAATGCAGCTCGAATACTAAGATGCTTCTATGTGATTTAAGGCTTTCAAGTAAACTTAAGGAAATGCAGCCTTACAAAGGTCAATGTCGAGAAAAGTGAGGTAAATCAAAAAGCGGAACTACTGCATCGTACAACAGATAAACGTCCTTTCACATATCTTAGATTAATGGTTGGTATGAATATGAATGGTATAAGAAATTTAAAATCGATGCTGGATGTTTCTGAATCCCGACTATCCTCTTGGAAAGCATCGAATCTTTCTATACAAGATTGACTCTCTTTGATTAAAGCGGTTTTAGATAGTTTACTCAGCTACTACTTTTCATTGTATAAGGCACCCTTACAAGTCCCTGAAAAACTAGCGAGGTTGAGAAGGAATTTCCTACGGGGTGGCGAGATCGATAAATCCAAAATCATTAGGTTAAGTAGGAAAAGGTCACAACGGACAAAGGAAATCTTACAACAAGAATTATCTGATGATGTATCCAAAAGGGGACAAGTTATTCCCTTTAAATCACGTTTGGCTCAAACTTTTATCAGAATGGGAAAAACTAAAAACGAGCCAAGCACAAATGAAGAAGAAGTTGAGCCAGTGCAGGACAATGATCGTGCATAGCTAGTAGTTGATGGACCATACTCACCTAAGCCCACTGCTCTTATTGGCCAAAGGGAGAATCCCACACCTGAGGAACCCACCAAAAAAAATCACCAAAAAGAGAAAGAAGTGTTCTGCAAAGAAACTGTCTAAATCCTCAAAATCCAAATCCACAACTACTACCTCCAAAAGAGCTAAGAAATCAAAGGTTACTCAGGAAGGAAGATGAGGTCCTGAGAGGCTGACTGAACCACAAAATCATCCATTGATGTTACTTTTTCATATCAAATCTCTAAACCACACTCAACTGAGCCCACTGCTCTTGCTGACCAATGGGAGAATCCCACACCTAAGGAACCCAAAACAAAAATTACCAAAAAGAGGAAGAAGTGTTATGCAAAGAAGCCATCTAAATCCTCAAAATCCAAATCCACAAAATCCAAATCCACAACTACTCCCTCCAAAAGAGCCAAGAAATCAAAGGTTACTCAGGAAGATGAGGTCCCTGAGAGGCTGACTGGACCACAAAATCAGTCATTAAAGATCGATGGTACTTCTTCACATCAAATCTCTAAACCTCTTCCTAGCCAAGCTCCTCAAAGGCTTTCTAAACAAAGCCATGTTGTAAACCAAAACGTTACTTAAACAACTAGTAGTTTTGGTAGGTCTCTCATAGAGGCAAGAATACCTTGGTACCACAAAATGGGCACATCTCAATCACAAATCACAAAGATGCAGTCACAGAATGATGCTCAGGTACAAAAGGATCCTACTTCTAACCCACATGAGAAATAGACACATCCCACACAGGTAGATCTGATTGTATTGATTGCAGACGTGGCTACCTCTATTCTTGGAGAGCCAACTAGTTCCCAAGAAGGCAGAGGAAACATACTAAAGACTACCCTACGGGCAACAACCTTTGAAATTCTCCATAGCTCTAAGGCATTGGAAGAAACAAGTGCTGGAGGTCCCCAATACCAAGAAGAAGGGACATTAGGTAGTGTCAGTACAGCTGAAAAGCTACAAACACATGTTGATACAACCACCTCTGGTGGGGAAGTAGATGATTCCATTAATTTGGATGATACCCAAACATAGTAGTTTGTGTAATTGATGGAACAACTGTGAATTGCGGTCTTTAATCTCAAGGAGATGGTCATCCAAATGCCCCATCTAAAGCTGCACCAAAAATATAGCAAACAACTGGCCTCCTCACAAAAAGTAGCTTGAATCCATATAAATATTGTTCACTCCTCACAAACTACTAGCCATAGAAAACCAAACTACTAGTGAGGTTAAAACCATCTTATCATTTCTAGTATGGGAGCTCCAAAACACCTTTAAAGATATGCTTGAGCCGATGTTCCAATCTTACCTTGCAAACTTTGATGCTAAAGTTTTTGGTTACTCTGCCCCAAAACCTTGGTTGCATCACTATTTAAACAGGCAAGATGCTGCTGATGCCAAAAGGGGGAGAAAACTGAAAAACCAAACATTATAAATGAAGGAGCTACAACAACAAAGAAAAGGGCTGCTAATGCAAGAGCCTTTTCTATGGTTGAAAAACAAAAAGAACCCTTTGTTAGTGACATAGAACATGAAGAGATTGGGAGTCATTAATTTGCAAAACTCAAAATAGATCAAAAAGATCTAATTGCTACTCACGTCAAAGCTCAGATTGAGAGTCAAAGAGTTGTAAAAAACAGTTTGAGGCAAAATATCAAAATTAGTGAGAATGTCAAAGTTGATATAAGGCCTCCTGTAGTCATCAACAAAGCCAAAACACTTGCAAAGGTTGAAGTTAAAAATAAAAGACAAGTTCCTCCTCAAGCTCAACCAACAGCTTAAGCTCCACAACAACAACAAAAAATCTCATAAACAAGCCCAAGGTCAAACAACTGGAGTGAAAACTCAAACAGTTAGACCAGGTCAAACAACTGGAATCAAGGCTCAAACAGATAGACCTTTGCAAACTGTTGGAACTTGGAAAGATTCAAAACCATCTGAAGTTGAAAAACCAGTAGAAGCAGGGAAATTGGTTACAAAACACATAATGGGTCAAAACTAGTTGTTAAAAAAACTATTGGAACACAATCTGGTGCCAAACCAGTTGTTGTTACAAAACTAATAGTTCTAGAGAAACCAACAGTATCATAGAAAATAGTGGTTCAATTTTCAAGAAATAGAAGTTGGTGCTACAGGATGATCCAAAAGACTCTCCACCATACATTCCAGCATTCAATGAAAGCTTCAAAACAAATCTAGTTCTAAAATAGCTGATCCTCCTCCATCTCCAAAGTTTTTCTTTTCTCTAAAGCAGCTTCAATTACTTAAAATAGACAACAAGTTAAACTATATAGAGAACACAAAATGAATGGAGGCAGGAGGTAACCAAGGGATTCACATAAAACCAAAATAGGATGACCTACGGGAATGCCATTACATTATGGGGAGAAAGATGAAGGAGATCAAAGCTTATGAGCATTATATGTACAAAGAATCCCAAAGGCTCTCCCAAGTCCCACCTTTAAAAAATCCCTCAGTTGCAAGTACATCAAAACAAGAGAGTATTGACTGGTCGAAAAAGATTGTTCCATATCCAGTCAAAAACTTCTACATATTTCAAAACCGAGATGCTCAAAACCTGCTTGCAGAAGTAGCCAAGGTCAAGAAGATGATCTCTAATCCAATTATAAAAGTCACTCCTCCAAATTAGAAGCTTGGTAGTAAAAGAAAACCAACTCCAGAAGATGATGCAAAGACTTTCAAGATGAAGTAAAAGCTCATCCATATGATTGGGCACCAAAGAACTCAATCACAAGATGGAAGGAGTCCACACTCTTTAAAGAGTATATGGACTATATTAGTGCAAGAAAGAGAAATCTAGAGAAATTTCCTCCACCACTAAATTAGGAGAGCACAAAAATCTATCATGCTGACAAAAAGAAGAAGACTACTATTGTTCCTTGAAACATTCAGGAAATTATCTCTTACAATCCATAAGTAATGGAGAACTACATGAATAACCTAAAGGAAAAACACGGTTGTGCCCATTGGATTCCTGGGTTAGATGAGGAAACAAAGTTCTTGCTAATAGACTACATGCCTGATACTACACACGTGTTTACAATTTCTGAAGATATTGCTGCAGGAACCTATAGATTTGCTATGGATGAATCTCCAAAACAATATCCACAAGATTTACCACATCATTTAATGGCACATCGATGGGTAACGATACCTTCAAGGCCAAATTCAACTCCACCTACTGAAGTCCTAAACTTGCCTCCAATCCTCCCTAACCCAAGGGTTGTGAGATGGAAAGCAATTAAAGACTCAAATGATGTGGAAATATTTAGAGAAGATGGCTCTAGAATCCTGGTGGGTGGATGGGTATGGTGTTCAAAGCCTAAGTTTGGATGACATAAAAGTCGTTGTCGATCTAGAACTTTAAAAAGATGAAGATGATGTCCAAGCATTGAATGGAACCCGTCTTAAAGGAATGATAAGAGAAAGGCTTCTGGGCATCAACAAATAAGAGAATAAAAGCAAGGAATTAATAAGTGTGATTTCGGCATCAGCGGGTCTAGGGGAGATTGTTGGGTTATGTAAGATTTGATGATGAATGAAAGCCAAAACCTAAAGCAACCATCCTCAGTGCCTAATGGAATAAGGTTGAAGTATTATCAAAGTACCAGAATCCCCCCCCCCCCCCCGAAAGATCATTAACAACCACCGAAAACAACTGGAACAGAACTACTAGGTCAAAGTACTGGAAAACAAAGTACAAGTGTTGTAAAGATAAAGTGCAGGTTAACAAGTCAACAACTAAGTTGATAAGTCAAAGATGAAGACCAGAGACTAGTCAACAAGTCAAAACAGAAGACCAAAGTACTGGAATCCAAAACTGCTGGAAGAGTTTTCCTTGTATTTGTAGTAGTTTCATGATGACGTCACCAGTAGTTCCTCCTCTTATAAATAGAACAATGATCAATGTAAAACCAAAACTCTTACATCCGAATATCCTCTTATCAAAGAATCTAGAGGGGGGAAAAGAAGACGTAAGAAAGAGATGAACCTGGTGAGGAGGAGTGAATTGTACCTTGATTGTACTGAAATCAGATTGAATATACTTGAATCATTTGACAACCATATCCCAAATCCAGTTATGTATTGATTGATGTGTTTATTATTGTGGTTTTGATTAATTTCTAATCTATTTTATAAAAAACACACACTCTCAGATCCAACAATGTAAAACTGAATTAGACAATTAACATTGTTAATTTGTTGAATCAATGATTATGTGAAACTTGGCGATCACATTTGTTGCATTGAAAATGGTTTTGACAGTTGGTGACTGCATTTGTTACATTGGAAAATTTTCTTTCAATAACTTATGGTCAAAGATGTAACACAATGTTTTAAAAGATGATAACTCATAGGAAATAACTATAGGTAGTTTTCTTTAATTCCTAAAGACCATCATTTATATTATTTTCTTAATTCTGATGACGATTTTTTTACTATTAATTGTATCATATTTTTCTTATGTGACGATCCTTAACCAACTAGAACCGTTGTAAGAACCCATAATTTTTATGTCCGGTTTTATAAAATTGTCGCCTTGAATTTTTTTTAAATCCGCTTTGAATATTTATATGTTATATGTCGCCGCAAGTTCTGACCACACTCTCTTAATTTTTTTAACTGCCCCCTAACCCTTTAAAACCGACCCTTAAGAAAACTTATATTACAATTTATAAAATACTAAAATAATATAAACACTAGTTAAATAATGTACATTATAGTTAAGATTTAAGAAGGCCATTACAATTTACAAAATAGTAATTCATTTACAAATTACTAAATTTCCATTGTCCAAACCCGTTAACCCGACCCAATTACCCATTACTTTAAACTTAATAAAAAATACTACGGCTTTTAACTTCCCACCAAAATCCCGATTCGCCATAGCCCACTACTCGTCGTTTCATGCTGCCCAACCAAGTCCCGCGTCCGACTAGAATCCGAACGGCGATCATCCCCTTTTCCAACCAAGGTATGATTTATTTCACCCCATTGTTGTTTTATTATTATTTTTATTAGGGAGATTATGATGTTTAGAATTAGTTAATGTTATAATTTAAAACTTTGTTTGTTTATGTGATTTAACTTAGATTTAATTAGTATTAAGCACCCCCGCGTTGCAGCGGTGACGAACACCAATGCCACACTACTGTCAGCGACCACCGCTACTGAAATTACGGGGTGTTAATGGGAAGAAATTAAACTGAAACGTAAAACATATAAAAGAACAACTAAGTCAATGTAGAACCTGCGTATTACGATGAACCTGTCAAACGAGAAAAAAATAGACGACGTAAAAACGTTTAACCACACATGCACGTTGCGTCGTGTTAACTCGCAAAATTTCGAACAGAACGTAAAACTAAAATTTTGCAAAAAATGAAAAGTATAGAGGACCAAAGTTGAAGGTAAATAAGTTGTGAGGTTTAATTGCAAAAGATGAAAAGTTGTGAGATTAAAAGTAAATAAAATCAAATAGTTTTGGGTTAAAAGTAAAGATGAAAAATTTTGAGGTTAAAGGTAAAAAAGTAAAATAGTTTTGGATTAAAAGTAAAGAATCAAATAGTATTAGATTAAAAGTAAAAAAAAATTAAAACTCCCAAAGCATAAGATGACACCTCAAATATAAAACATAGTGGAGTGTTTGTACACCATTGTACAATACCATTAAGCATAAAAAAGCAATTAAGCATGACGTATAATTGCTTAATGCATACAAGCATTAGAAATTATATCTAAATGTACAATACCATTAAGCATAAAAAGCAATTAAGCATGATATACAATAGCTTAATGCGTACAAGTGTTACAAATTATATCTATATATAACGTACAATACCATTAAGCATCAAAAAACAATTAAGCATGATGTACAATAGCTTCATGCATATAAGTGTTACAAATTATATCTATACATAGTAATTGTTTAAAGCTTTGTTTTTATATGTTATTAGAGTTTAGATTCAAAAAAAATTAGAGTTTAGATTCAAAACTAGGGTTAAGAATTAAAATTGAAACATTGTTTAACTTGATTAGCAATGATTTATTGATTATATGAATTAGAATCAAAATTGAAAAGTGAAATTAAAACATTGTTTGAAACTTTTTTGTTTATGTGGATTAGCCCTCGAAACTCAATACAATGAATAGGGGCGTACAATCCTTAAAAAAATATTATAGAGATTTAAGGACCATATGTGAAGCATATTTTTTTCGGATTTCAAAAGTGTAGGACCGATCCTTGATGCTTAGGAACCTAAATTTGATATCTAACGTCCATAATAGCGGAAATATTACGTCGTGTTTACCAATAGACAAGATTTAATCAGTTAATCGTCAATTTTATTGATTAAACGTTCTGGTTACAAACTGACAGAGCTTCGCCTCTAAGATGCCAAAGTTACAAATGAAATCACCAAGGCACCTATTTATAGTTGCACAAGTTCGGCCATAAAAGACACAAGTTCGCACGAACTTGCATAAGCAAGTTCGGCCGAACATGTATTACATGTTAACATCATGGGCGAACTTGGCCAAACAAGTTTGTTAATGAGACTGTAAGTTCGCCCGAACTTGACTTAGTCAAGTCGGCCGTACTTGACCTTCCAAGCACCATACCAGCGAACTTGTCCTATTACATACATAAATATGCCTTGCTTCTAACACATTAAGCCATATTCGCTCAAACTCGATACATGATGACGTTAATGACGAAGACAACAGACATGTGCACCTATAGACTCCCCCTTGGATGTTGCCGTAGTCATCTTGATGTAAACATCCTTTTGATATATGCACCAACAGACTTTCCCAGACATCCTCTCTTTGAATATTGTCATAGTCAGAAGATGAGTCATCCGTTCTTTTTAGTTCTTGAATAAACTTTAACGTTGATCTTCAATCTCCATCTTTTTCTTCAAATTTATCTTGATAAAACTTTTAAGTTCCAAGCTCCTCCTTTGCTGTGAGCTATGCTCCCCCTTGCTTTAAGCTTTACTTTAGTCACGTTTCGTCCTGCTCCCCCTAAAACTTTACTTCCTGTTTCAAAGTACTTGGGAATTCAAATAAACATTTCAGATTCTAACTTTGAAATTTTGTACCACATGTATTCCATACCACCTGTACAAAACTTGTACTTCAAATCTTCATTTTTTCAGTTATTTCAAGTTCAAATTAGTGACCTTGAAACATTTTACGTTTAAAACCTTCAATTTTCACATTTTTATAATTTGATTTGTGAAAATCCACTTAGTTGATCAAGTCCAAGTTAATGACCTTGATTAACCAAATTTATCAACCAAGTCCAAGTTAATGACCTTGGCTAAACCCGTTGTGAACACCTGATGTTTTTGTCAATTTTAAAGTTTCAAATTAATGAAATTTTTCTTACCAGACTTTGATGATCCATTCACCAACATTGGCTTGTTGAAAATCTTTTTGGATTTTAAAAAGTAAGTAAAGTATTTACAGAACTTTTAACAAGTAAAGTAAACTATGTACAAACATATTTACAGGCATATTTTTGTGAATTTGCGTCTAAGGGTTATATCAGTTTGTTTGAGACATATCACCTAGTTCCATTGACCTTTTTGAGACTTTAATTTTTAAACTTGTTTACCTGAGATTGTCGATATGTTTGTCCACTTAAACTTCATCACGTTTCTCAGTTGTTCCAAGATATGTTAGATATGATTTATGAAACTTGACTTAACTATGGTTCCCTCCTCTTGAATATACTCCCGAATCCAGATTTCCTAGATTTCATCTTACAGGTGAGTAGCGTAATTGATATCTATATCTGGGTTATGCGAGGCCTTGAGAGCTCAGGTTAATACTACCGTACCGACAAAGAGATGAAGGCTCGTCTTTAGGAGTGTTC
Source organism: Scalesia atractyloides (assembly GCA_947069175.1). NCBI lineage: Eukaryota > Viridiplantae > Streptophyta > Magnoliopsida > Asterales > Asteraceae > Scalesia > Scalesia atractyloides. The sequence continues at coordinate 13,648,077 of CAMTDV010000025.1, read as the reverse complement.
CACTTAAGGAATCTTTTTAGCATTGCAAATGATTAGATCCTTCGATTTTTTCAAGTTTGCATGCTATTTGGGGTTTTTAACAAAAACATTATAGAAGTTCTAGGCTATTGCTTCCGCAAAATCAGAAGAACTTGTATAATACCCCAGATATCAACTATCTATAAAGACCTCGTATCTCCGAATCAGGCAACCATTCAATCGAAATTTCAGAGCACTAAGTCCATATATCCAAGATGTGTTAATCCACGAGATTAAGCAGTTGCTAAATTTAGTTTATATCTCAGAAACAATCTACTGAATGTGTAAAGCCTATCGACATATCCACAGTAAAACTTGTTTATTACTTTTAAACTTTACAAATCTTTAGCATACTGTGATAGTCCACTGATGTACTATCATTTCCTTTTTGACAAACAAATTCTTTTTGAATTTTTTAATGTTTTTGTACTTTTTGCAATTTTTCAATGTTTTTTTATTTTTCAACTTTTTCATATGTTTTTTATTTTTCAACAATTTTTTTTTCAATTTTTTTTTTAAATTTTCTTACTCCCCCTAAAATCAAAAACATATTTTTGGATTTTAAATTTAAAGAAATTCTTCTAAAAAAATGTAACAAACCAAGGTGGATCCCGTGACCTCGTCGTCTGATCCTTTTTTTTTTCAATCATGTATCTGCAATTGTTTAACAAACAATCATTAAACTCATTTACCACTTGTAAAAGCAGTTTGAACTTGTAAGAACTTTGAAATCATTTTTTCAGTTCAACAGTGTGAACTTTGAAATTCGTTCCATACACAAAGTTGATGTTTTACCTTTGTATGCTTGGAACATCGACTTTGAGTTCTTCATCGGTTCTTCTTCAGCTTCTAAACCCAGTCCAGCTCTCCTGTTCTCTGGAAAATCACCATCATTTCTACAGTAATTGTTAAAATTCCGTTTGGGTTTAGAGTAAAACCTTTTCTCATTCTTTTCAAGATCATATGATTAAACTTCCACAAGTTTAAACAGTTATCAATTTGATCTTCTTTTACATTCCGAATCGGAAAACTTTCTTCAAAGTACAATCTATCAGATTCCTTAATCTTGTATAATACAACATTAGGATCATCACATAGATCACTTTCTGAAGATTTATAGTCATGTTTAGACTGTGAACAAGAACTGTTTGAACTTCCATCAGAATCATTTCCTAAAATATTTTTCACCACATTATTTACAACCGCTTTAATGTCATCGTTTGATTTTGTAAAGTCCACGTCAATGTTCTCAGGTAATTCATCTCTCATTTCTGACAAAAGAAGAATGTTGAATGCCTTTTCAACTTCATCATCTTTCTTGCAATAGTAATTTTCAAGAAGTAGTGGAGGAACATTTCCGTACACTTTACACTTTGATTTTTCACCATTTTCCTCCGACTTAATCGTAGGTAAAATGTGATCAATGACATAAGCATTAGTGGTATAAGATTTTAGCAATTGGCTTACCCGTTCAGTTTCAGTTTTCATAGCATGAAGCTCTCTTTTTGTTTCAGCAATTGTGTTAATGTACATGTTAATTGCATTTTGTTTATCAAGTACTGTGGCTTTTAACATTTTTTCATTAGCACCAAGTTCAAGATTAGCTTTTTTGACATTTTTATATTTGCCTTGTATCTTATCATAAGCTTCTTTCATGTTTCTGTAATCATAACGAAAAGTTTCATTATGTTCAGTTAATTCTCTTATGACTTTGACCTTATCAAGGCATGGTTCACAAGGACTTGTGCACTTTGTGCAAGGTTTTTCAACCTCCACAACTTTCGCAACTTCCTTTTCAGACATTCTTACCTCAGCTTTTACCTTTTCGGCCTCTGCTTTCAAGGCTTCTTGTTTTTGCATCTCAGCATAAGCTATCTCTTCTTCTTCAGTTCTCCGCATGTATGCTTCCATAAATGCATTTTCCAAAGCCGCATCAACATATGATGTCTCTGATTCATTCACAACCTCTGCCATCATAGCCGCACCAGTTTTCTTTCCGGTGTATCTGTTCCAGTCAAAACCATCTTCTTCATGATTTACAACAAGAGCTTGTGCGGATTTCTTTGTAGATTTGTCTTCTACTTCAATTTGCGTTCTCTTTGGATATGGCTTGTATTGAAGAGCTTTCTTGTTGTACTCATTGTTGCTTCCGAAAGGATTTTGGTTTCCACTTGCTTCTTGATTACTGCATTCGCGTTTGAAGTGTCCTTTTTGTCGACACCTGAAGCATGTGACTTTTAATTTGTCGAATCCAAGCTTGTTGCTTGAATTTCCAATGTCTCTTCCAGTGAGTGCCACGAATTTAGTAACTCTTCTGATGATGGACGCAAGGCTCCATTTAATATCCATCAGCTCCAATTCTTCTTCGTCTACCTGATCGTAATCTTCTGCTGTCATTTCTGGATTTCCAATCTTTCCAGCAACAAGACACTCATACGATTCAAGGACGGTAGCGAGAAGTGCTATGTGCTGTTTGACCACCTTTTCTGGAAATACATTCTTCAGATCAACTGCGATGTTACACTGGAAAACATTTGAATCAGAACTAGCTTGGCTTGTCTGATTTTGGAATGAAGAGCTTGAACTTGCACTAGAATATCCAGCATATGAAGAACTTTGATTTGAAGAAGAATTTGTATTTGCACTAAATGCTGTTTGAATTTTCGGGCTTTGAATTGGAGTATCTTGAATACCTCCTTTGTAATAAACACCGACATCTTGAACAACATTAGCGTTCTTTGACTTTGCAATTTTCATCAATTCCATTTTATGACCTTCTAATTTGTCGATGAAAGATGACAACTTGAAATGTCTCCAGGATGGACTATTCTTCAGAATTGTCAAATATTGTTTAACAAACAATCATTAAACTTATTTACCACTTGTAAAAGCAGTTTGAACTTGTAAGAACTTTGAAATCAGTTTTTCAGTTCAACAGTGTGAATTTTCATAATTTTGACTTTTCAAAATTTTTCCTTTTAACAACCATTTGTAATTTCAAAACTTTTCTTCTTAACTACTCCCTCTCAAAATGACAAAGTTATGACATTTCTGGATAAGTTAAATACACATGGAGCTCCGCTATCCTGTATCAACTTTGATAAAGTGGATCTTGGGACTCCTGCACATGAAACAACTATTTGAAAATTGAAACCCAAACCTTTTTGGTTTTAGGTTTGTACTGGTAAGCATCATAACCATATTCTAACTCTTCATCATATTCAAAATCATCATCGAACATTTCGTCCAACGTCGATTCTGAAAACGTTTTGACTTTTTCTTTCGTTGTCTGTTTGATTACTGACTCAGTTGATTTAACATTTTCAGTTTTGTCAGCAACAGACTTTGGTTTTTCTGATGATGAAAGCCTTTTCTTAGCAACCCAGGATTGTAGCTTGCTTCTCGCTTTCTTGATATAGAATATAGAATCTTTGATTTCATCAAACCTTGAAGTTTCACCTTTTTCAAATGTTGAGTTTTCAAACTTTGACACAGTTTTAGGTTTCACTTCTTGTTTAGATTCATAGTTTCTATTTGACGCTGTGACATTTTTCACAATCTCTGGTTGTTTTTGTCTTTCATCTTTTGATTCGGTTTTCCTTCGTGGAAACACAGGGTTTATATTCAGAAACTTGCGAGCAATATGACCAACAGTATTGCATTTAAAGCAAGTCCGATTATCAGAAACATTTCCACTAGTGGGTTTCACTCCACTTGTGGACTTGGTCTTAGCCTTGTCCTGAAGTTCTTTTGCTTTCTTGAATTCATCATTCGATTGCTTACCGATCACATCTTCTTCTTGAACCGTATTCGTTCCATACACAAAGTTGATGTTTTACCTTTGTATGCTTGGAACATCGACTTTGAGTTCTTCATCGGTTCTTCTTCAGCTTCTAAACCCAGTCCAGCTCTCCTGTTCTCTGGAAAATCACCATCATTTCTACAGTAATTGTTAAAATTCCGTTTGGGTTTAGAGTAAAACCTTTTCTCATTCTTTTCAAGATCATAGATGAAACTTCCACAAGTTTAAACAGTTTATCAATTTGATCTTCTTTTACATTCCGAATCGGAAAACTTTCTTCAAAGTACAATCTATCAGATTCCTTAATCTTGTATAATACAACATTAGGATCATCACATAGATCACTTTCTGAAGATGTATAGTCACGTTTAGACTGTGAACAAGAACTGCTTGAACTTCCATCTGAATCATTTCCTAAAATATTTTTCACCACATTATTTACAACCGCTTTAATGTCATCGTTTGATTTTGTAAAGTCCACGTCAATGTTCTCAGGCAATTCATCTCTCATTTATGACAAAAGAAGAATGTTGAATGCCTTTTCAACTTCATCATCTTTCTTGCAATAGTAATTTTCAAGAAGTAGTGGAGGAACATTTCCGTACACTTTACACTTTGATTTTTCACCATTTTCCTCCGACTTAATCGTAGGTAAAATGTGATCAATGACATAAGCATTAGTGGTATAAGATTTTAGCAATTGGCTTACCCGTTCAGTTTCAGTTTTCATAGCATGAAGCTCTCTTTTTGTTTCAGCAATTGTGTTAATGTACATGTTAATTGCATTTTGTTTATCAAGTACTATGGCTTTTAACATTTTTTCATTAGCACCAAGTTCAAGATTAGCTTTTTTGACATTTTTATATTTGCCTTGTATCTTATCATAAGCTTCTTTCATGTTTCTGTAATCATAACGAAAAGTTTCATTATGTTCAGTTAATTCTCTTATGACTTTGACCTTATCAAGGCATGGTTCACAAGGACTTGTGCACTTTGTGCAAGGTTTTTCAACCTCCACAACTTTCACAACTTCCTTTTCAGACATTCTTACCTCAGCTTTTACCTTTTCGGCCTCTGCTTTCAAGGCTTCTTGTTTTTGCATCTCAGCATAAGCTATCTCTTCTTCTTCAGTTCTCCGCATGTATGCTTCCATAAATGCATTTTCCAAAGCCGCATCAACATATGATGTCTCTGATTCATTCACAACCTCTGCCATCATAGCCGCACCAGTTTTCTTTCCGGTGTATCTGTTCCAGTCAAAACCATCTTCTTCATGATTTACAACAAGAGCTTGTGCGGATTTCTTTGTAGATTTGTCTTCTACTTCAATTTGCGTTCTCTTTGGATATGGCTTGTATTGAAGAGCTTTCTTGTTGTACTCATTGTTACTTCCGAAAGGATTTTGGTTTCCACTTGCTTCTTGATTACTGCATTCGCGTTTGAAGTGTCCTTTTTGTCGACACCTGAAGCATGTGACTTTTAATTTGTCGAATCCAAGCTTGTTGCTTGAATTTCCAATGTCTCTTCCAGTGAGTGCCACGAATTTAGTAACTCTTCTGATGATGGACGCAAGGCTCCATTTAATATCGATCAGCTCCAATTCTTCTTCGTCTACCTGATCGTAATCTTCTGCTGTCATTTCTGGATTTCCAATCTTTCCAGCAACAAGACACTCATACGATTCAAGGACGGTAGCGAGAAGTGCTATGTGCTGTTTGGCCACCTTTTCTGGAAATACATTCTTTAGATCAACTACTATGTTACACTGGAAAACATTTGAATCAGAACTAGCTTGGCTTGTCTGATTTTGGAATGAAGAGCTTGAACTAGCACTAGAATATCCAGCATATGAAGAACTTTGATTTGAAGAAGAATTTGTATTTGCACTAAATGCTGTTTGAATTTCCGGGCTTTGAATTGGAATATCTTGAATACCTCCTTTGTAATAAACACCGAAATCTTGAACAACATTAGCGTTTTTTGACTTTGCAATCTTCATCAGTTCCATTTCATGACCTTCTAATTTGTCGATGAAAGATGACAACTTGAAATGTCTCCAGGATGGACTATTCTTCAGAATCGTCAGATATGTCGTCCATTCTCCTTCTGGAAGTGCATCGGCCAACTTCTCAATTTGCTCTTCGTTAGTTCTTTTGATGTCATATCTTCCCATCTGGACCATGAGGTGAAAGTATCTATCGATCATTTGCTTCATAGTTTCACCTTTGATCATCGTGAAGATCTCGAATTCTTTCTTAATTAAGGCCTTCTTGCTCTTAATCATTTCATCACTTCCTTTGAATTTTTCACAAAGAGAGTGCCATAATTCTTGTGATGTTTCATATTCTGGCAATAAAATCAGGATGTCTTCCTTAACTGATTGTTGGATCAAGCTAATCATTTTCTTTTCAGCGACATAATGTAATTTGTCGGTCGGTGAGAACTTATTCAACCGAATATCTTGATTACGCTCATCCTTTGGCCATTTGTAACCATCCTCAACTGCAACCCAACTGTCAAATTAATTTGCTTGTATCCAATTCACAAACTTTTCTTTCCATCCTTCAAACTCATCTATACTCATTAGCTTCGGCGGTTTCTGAGTAGTACCCATTTCATTGTCGATATTTAGCTGGTTCGCCGCAAGAGTATTAACATTTGATGAAGAAGCCATTTGTGAAACAAACACGTTGTGGAAATCTTCCATTTTGGCTTATCTGTGAATTTGATCAAAAACACTTGACAATTGATTAGTAACAAGCAATTTAAGCAAAAACTGACGTTTTAATCGACAATCGGTATGTTAAAAACGTTTAAAATTTTTCCGAAAACAATTTTTACCCGATTATGTCTTTAAAATCGTCTCGTCGATACGATTCTAACGATATGTAATGTTCGTGACGTTTTTCGGGATTTTCATGCCTTTTTTAGGAACCTTAGACAAGTTCGGGCGAACTTGTCAAAGACTTATCAAGTTCGGTCGAACTTGATGTGGAATTTGAGAAAAATTACACTTTAGAGCGGACTTGTGAAAAGATTTCAAGAAACATGTAAGTTCGGTCAATTTCAAGAAAATTATCAAGTTCGGACGAACTTGTGAAAGAATTCCAACAATAATTGATCAAGTTCGGGCGAACTTGATCAAAAATATTGAATTTTCTTTCAAGTTCGAGCGGACTTATACAAAACCTTGAAAAATCTATCAAGTTCGGTCGAACTTGATCAAAAAAAATTTAGTCAAGTTTGGTCGAACTTAATGTTAAGTTCGGCTGAAACTTGTTTCCAAAACATGGTTTTTCCAACTTTTTGATATCAATTTGATTGAATTTGATGTCCAAACTCTCAGAGGTTTGTTATTAGTGTGTTTTACATGACATATTCAAAAATCACCCATTTTTTACCATGAAATCATCAAGTATGTGAAAATGTTAAGAAAAATGATAGAATGGAGATGAAATAGAGAAATTCTTGTCTTGATTCCAGCAAATTTAGGTATCCAGGCTCTAATACCACTTGTAGGACCGATCCTCGATGCTTAGGAACCAAAATTTGATATCTAACGTCCATAATAGCGGAAATATTACGTCGTGTTTACCAATAGACAAGATTTAATCAGTTAATCGTCAGTTTTATTGATCAAATGTTCTGGTTACAAACTGACAGAGCTTCGCCTCTAAGATGCCAAAGTTACAAATGAAATCACCAAGGCACCTATTTATAGTTGCACAAGTTCGGCCATAAAAGACACAAGTTCGCCCGAACTTGCATAAGCAAGTTCGGCCGAACATGTATTACATGTTAACATCATGGGCGAACTTGGCTAAACAAGTTTGCTGATGAGACTGTAAGTTCGCCCGAACTTGACCTAGTCAAGTTCGGCCGTACTTGACCTTCCAAGCACCATACCAGCGAACTTGTCCTATTACATACATAAATATGCCTCGCTTCTAACACATTAAGCCCTATTCGCTCAGACTCGATACATAATGACGTTAATGACGAAGGCAACAGACATATGCACCTACAAAAAGGTATGGATAAGAAATGGTTAGTGTGTAAGTTAAAGGATTCATACAATCATCAGATAACCATTAATTTAATCAAAGTAATGAAGATCGGTCTTATAAGAAGTCTCACCCATTCAGTTTTTTAATTTCTAAAATTTTATCCATAAAGTTAGAAGTATATTTATAAATATAAAGACATACATTTTGTTAAAATGTTCACGCATTTGCAAAGAATAATCTACTTATATATGATGCCATTAGACAATGGACTACTTATACCTACACCATTGTTCACAACGAGACTAGAACTAGGGGTGTAAACGAGCGAGCCGAGCCCCAAGCTCGGCTCGTCATGGTTTTATGAAGCTCGAGCTCGAGCTCGGCTCGGTTCGAGCCTACTTATTTGAGCTCGAACTCGGCTCGCGAATATAACCGAACGCTCGGGCTCAGCTCGCTCGAGTTATTTTGAGAACAACAATCTCAAAAGAGCTAAAAAGCTCGGGTTGAGCTCGCTTCAATATATTTAAACGAGCTAAAGCTCGGCTCGTGCTCGGCTCACCAAAGTTTGTATTATATTATACATAAAAAACTAAAATTTTGTTTGGGCTCTTTTAGGCTTGCGAGCTTAAACGAGTTTTTTACGTCAAGCTCGAGCTCGGGCTCGATAACTAAACGAGCTCTATTTCAGGCTCGAGCCCGGGCTCGGGCTCGTGAAGGCTCGAATCGTTCGAGCTTTTAGCCGAGCCGATCACGAGTAGCTCTCGAGCCTCTGGGCTTGTTTACACTCCTAACTAGAACCCCCACCTACTTGGGAATCAATATATTTACTATGGGCAGCAATTCTTGACACGGCCCTACCATGACACACGATAAAATAAGTTTTGGGTTGACTAACATGATCATTTCTTTTTGGATATTGATCTCTAATAATCCCTACTAGACGTCATTGACCATTGGCAGTTCTACTTTTTTTTATACCCCATGACAGTCTCACCTTTGAACTATTTTTCCTCAACCAGTCATCGGTTAAAAAAACTTAACGGAGTTAAGTTTTTTTTTCCTAATTACAAACTAACATTTTAGGGCTTTTGATCAGAACGAGGATACGGGTCGAATGATGTAAAACTTACCTAGAAATTATGCTCTAAACGACGAAAACAGTGCTTCAATTCGGGTGTTTAAACATCCCATTAACAAAAATCAAGTCTTTTGAAGCACCGTTTTGAGGTAAGTTTTACATCAATAGACTCGTATCCTCGTTTTGATCAAAAGCCCTAAAACGTCAGTTGACCGGTGGAGGTAAAATAGTTGAAAGGTGCGACTGTCAGGGTGAATAAAAAAAAGGATGGGTCTGCCAATAGCCAATGACGTCTAGTATGGATTATTAGAGGTCAATATCCATTTTTTTAGAAAAAAAAATAAAGGTCATATTCAGGTTAACCTATTTTGAAAACAAGTTAGGTTTGAGTATATCCGTCTAGCCCGAACCGATCCAACCCGTTACGAAACAAAAAAGAAAGTTATTATATAGCTAAGGGTATCCTTAAAAATTTTCTGCACCCCTAGAAAGAAAAATTTAGGTCCGCCACTGAATTTATATGATTACTTCAGTTGTATTTTTTTATTTTTTATGTTTTGAAAAAAAGTTTTACATAGGTAATTCACCTTTTTAAATAGTAGAGAAAATTATATAGCTAATTCAAAGTATGTATAATATACTTTCACTTTTTAAATAGTAGAGAAAATTATATAGCTAATTCAAAGTATGTATAATATACTTTCACACATACAAAACTTTGTTATGTCAGTACGAATTATAATAAACAACATACCTCTCTATAGTTTTCAGATAAATAAAATTTTTCCCAAGCCCATAACTTATTTCTATTCTATATAATGGCTAAAGGACTTCCCTTTCTCCAATAACTTGTTACCAAAATGACCTGCATGTGAGTATGTGACAGAGATCGAAAAATTGGTGAACTCATAAGGGTTGTAAATATATTTAAAAATGTTGATTGATGGGTTAAGTTAATCTTCTGTTTTATATTTTTAACTTTTAAAATACATAACTTGTTAAAAGTTATTTTAAAAATGTTACAACGATACTTATTTAAACTTCTAATAATGTAATTTAAGATGTTCGCTACTATAAACATACTTTTATTATAGTCCGTCAATTCATTGTGTTAGAGTCACCTACAGATAAAAGGAAACCCAAAAATGAAACTTTTTGAAGTTTGTATGTGAAAGGTCCATCTGTTATCCGTTGATGAAACTTATGGTGTTGATTCATCAGCAATAAGCCATCGATGATCTTTTGTTAATATCCACGGGTATTCTGTCAGTGTTCAATCAGTGAATTTACATTCGATGAACTGTGGGTGAAGACTTTACCCATGCCTGGTGGTCCCAGAAACTTCTCTGCAGCATAACCATGATTCTTATAATCTTCACCTTGTAACGGATAAGCGATAAATCTGACCGTCACTAAAAGTTCCTTGATTTGTAGTAGATACGTTTATTAACGTGTTTTAAAAGACTTTTAACCGATTAAGATTAATTGATGACTAAAGTAAATCAAAAACAGAACCGATCTATTTGTGTAAAAGCTATATATTTTAATATATGACTTGTAGATCTTGATTTATGAAATAAATCATTTATCACCAATCTCACTTTTAAGTAATCAATCATGAGAATAAAGGCCAAAAATAAAGTTGAGTAAGAGACACACTTTGTTGTATTGCTTCAATATGCAAAAAGGTATCTCCCTAACTTTTTACCTTTCTTGGATATTAATTTTCCTTTTTTGGTTCATTCCTTGGTATGCTTTTTTATTCTTTATATTGTGGGTTCTTTCACTCACACACTCTCTATATATATATAATCTAGTGATAATTTTTTTATTTGTGTTTAACTATATAATAATGTTTAAAAATCACAATAGACGTGAATTGCATAACAATTATATTACTTTTCCTTGATTCTTGATATCATGTACATAAATTTATAAATACTACTCTAATAAATATTTTTTATTTTATTCAAGAAATACCAGTTTTTCTTATAGTTTTAAAAAACTTATATAAACATAAAAATATACTTACAATGGTTTTATGTAGAAGGTTGTTATTATTAGACTATAGGCCCACGGGCTCAGTTAGGTTTCTAGGTTTTGATTGATTATTATTGAATGAGTATGTTACATATAGGGATTACGAGTAACCATAGAAACCTAACTGAGTCCGTGAGCCCATAGTCTAATAGTTATAAGACTTTTATAGTGATGTGATTTATTTAAAAACTTTTCCTTGATTCTTGATATCATGTACATAAATTTATAAATACTACTCTAATAAATATTTTTTATTTATTTCAAGAAATACCAGTTTTTCTTATAGTTTTAAAAAACGTATTTATTATTAATTCAAGAAATTACTAGTTTTTACTTATAGTTTTAAAAAACGTTTATATATAATATAAAAATATACTTCCCAATGATTTTATGTAGAAGGTTGTTATAAGACTTCTTATAATGATGTATTTATTTAAAAATATGTTAGCTTTCGTTTACCCAAATGAAATGAAATCTAAATAAAATTGAATCAAAATTATAACACAAAGGAATGAAATTCGCATATCAAGATTCATCTATTATGTGAAACAAACAATACTTTACATTTCAAATTAAATTTCAATTCTTCGTGAATTCCAGTTCTAAATCTATTACATTCCACAAAACGAACACTACCTATATTTTCATAAATTACAACATCTGTGCACATAAAATATGGTATGGTTTTCAGTTTCATAAGTGTTCTTTAGTTTTAGTTTTCTTCAAAACCGACAACTGAGACTGGCCTAAAAATCAATTTTCTTCATGTACTAAATGTTGGCTTCCTCGTCGCTAATATACATGTCCCTAATAGGGCATGAAGAGGAGGGACGTTTCTAGTATATGGCCATACGTAATGGGGCATTATAGGGCGTTAAGGGGCTTGATAACCCCCACAGCGCCCTATGGGTGTTATAGGGGCATGAAAAGGGAGGGGTTTCTACTATAATGGCAAATGGAGGAAACTAAACGGAAAGTAATGACTGAAAGGGCATTAACCATTACACATTCTTTAAAGGGTGTATCAATTCTGATGTTCGAAAAAAATGCCCCTTAGAACCATTACGGATGGTCTACCGCCAAATGAAGAAAAAACAAAATGGAAAGTAAAATTGAAAAGGCATTTAGGGTGTTAACCACCACACATATTTTAAATGGCGTCATGATGCTGATGTGGTGGAAAATGCCCTTTAGGAGACATTAACCATTACGGATGGTCTTAAAATGAGCATAGAAAATAGTTTAAAACAGATTGTTGTATAAAAACTAATTAACCTAGTTTTTACCGTTAAATCATGTTACTTGAATTTGAAACAACCATAAAAAACCGGTTCAATTTTCAGTCCAAATATTGATAAGTTTTCTAGTTTGGTTTCGTTCGAAGCAGATCCGATTTGATTTTCAATCCGGAATCACCGTAGTTAATGCTCACAAGGGCGGAGCTTTTATTGGGCTAGGCAGTGCCCCGGCCCCCACTGTTTTTTCGTTCGTAGTGTTAGTTTTATTGAAGATTTCTGGAAAAAAAATTGTAGTATTAAATATTAGATTTTTAAGTGTCTGACCTCCCCCCTCCTGATTTGGATTTTAGGAGTCCGACCCCACTGAGTTTCCGTTCAAACTTTGCCACTGAATGCTAAAACTGTATGTAAATTAATAAATTATTTTATAAAAAAACCTAATAAATTATTTTATAAAAAGGAAACATATGCTATTTGTATGTTGGGGATAAAGGTAAAGCTGTGATATAATATAAAGATTAAAGAGATGCAGAAAAAATCATACTTTAACAATTTAAAGTACAAATAACTGTCATTCACATCCGATCCTCAACTTCTAACGTTCAGCTCGGAATCCGAGGCTGCAGTTGACACACAAATTTATGTGGATTCTTCACAAATAATTGGAACCATGTCAAAGTTTAAGAAAAAACGATTCGATCGATATATAGAATATTGTAGTTGGGGACATTTTTTATTATTTTATAGGAAAGCATTTTATATGCAACTCTTATTTGTTTTGGATTTGTGACAAAAAAAAAACTATATATCAACATTATTTTAACACAACATTTATATGATATAGCTTTCTACTTTCCTCCATTCGAGACCAGTTCTACATATCCATCACCTTTTTTTAATTAAAGCATCTTCCTTTTTGTTTAAGAGTCTAAAATGTAATTGGTTAGCTAGTTAGTTAGGTTTTTTTTAACGCCTAAAGATTTCATTAAAAAAATATACCAAGATGCTAGAAAAAGATACATAGAACCGTTATCAATTTAATATTGAAAATTAGTTAATTAAGTGGTTGCGTAGACGATTAGTTAGTTGTATCAGGTGGTAATACCTGGTTAGAGTTATTGGAGGAAATTCTAGCTTATAACACCATTTTTAGTTTTTCATATATTCTAGTATGTTGTCTGTTTATCATCTAGCTCGACGTCTCTATATTAGTTTGGTGCCTATTTCCGTTTATACGGTGTTTAGTGGTATGATTTTCGCTTTTCTTTCTGGGTATAAGACGATCATGATTATTCTTTTAATTTTTTTATGATGATCAGGCTTGGCATCCTGAATTTTCAAATAGTGCAAGGATCTGCAAACAAAGTAACAATTATCTTTTACTCAAGTCAGGTTGTTTTCTCTTTTATTGTAACCAATATATCAAATAGAGTTGGTTAGAATTTGTTTAGTTTGTATCATTTTCCATTCAAACAATTGTAGAAGAAGAAATAAGAATATCAAACCAAAAGATAACTGAAGAATCGGATATTACACTAGAGGAACAATTACATAGTTTAAAATATAACTAGTTATCTAGTAACAAAAGTGCTGGAAATTTAGTGAATGGATATCTAGTGAATTATAATTTAATGAAATTATAATTACTAATTAAACTTTTCATATGGTGAAACTCTTATGTAGAGTTTTAATGATTACATTTGATGAGTTTTATTAGAGTTTAAGTCTATAATTAATGAGACTCTTAACTTTTCATATGATGAAACTCTTGATGACATTTGATGAGTTTTATTAGAGTTTAAGTGTATATATATAATGAGACTCTTAACTCTTTAAGAGAGTCTTATATATTTAGAACACCATGTGCCTCATATGAAGAGAACACTAGAGAAATACAACAGATATGATACAAGGAAAATTCATGAATACATAGAGAGCTCTTAGAAAGATGAAATACTTGAAGACCCATGTGTTGGGTACTTAGAGATATATGTTTTCTCTATACGATTTCATCGCCTTCGTATCATAATTTTTCCAAGAGTTCTAACACTATAATTTTATCCGTTGTAACCTCGGGCGCGTGGCCATCTCCGGCAGTACATACTGCTTCGACTGTTGTACCATGGGAAACAGTCGCGTCGTCTTTACTAGAGGCGCGAAATCTGTTTTAAGGGAAGCGTGTTGAACACGTGCCTCAACCATTACTGTCAACATTTTTTGTTTGTCTTACAGCAGAGTTTCGAACAACAAGGTGCGGTTGAAGCTTTCCAAAGACGTGGACTTGAATCAATATTGGTACAATATATTTGTATTTCATTTATTTTTCATATAGTTTTGTAACCGGATTGTATTATCGTATTTCCCATAAATAACGAGAGTCTCGTTATTATATATCGTATATATTTTAATAAAAAGTGAACCTAGTTCCTACAAACTTAAAACAAATTTCGTAAGATTGTTGCTACATTCTTAAAACTTTATAAGGATTTTGGGTTCACAAAAAGATTTATTATAAAAAATATTTTTAGAGATTATGATCTTATAAATATTATCTTTGGGAAATATGTATGTAGTACAACTTGGTGTGTTTGGATTTATTGAGATTGTGGTCCAATCTTAAATCCTATACCGTGGTACAAAACGAATAGTTTTGGTTCAATCGTTTGGTTTTGAAACGATTTTGGAATCGTTAATTTTCCCTAACCTTTGTGTTAGAATGGGTTTATTGTGTAAACTATACGTTTTTTGTAAACGTTAAATTTCTCTAACTTGTGTGTTAGACCGGAATTATGGGTGTAAACCATACGTTTTTTGTAAACGTTAAATTCTCTTGAGTAGAATTTTCATGTCTTTAAATAAGAGTTTTAAAGAGGATTGGAGTTTTAAATTCTCTTGTTATTGATTGGAGTTTTTGTCTCCATTTATGTCTCTTCTAAAGTAGACTATTTATCCACCCATGGATTGATATGAACAAATAAGTCTTATAATAAATTTTTTGTAATCACTTATTTTAAAGAGCGTGTTAGAGTCGCTTAATATAAACTGATACATTTTATAAAGATGTATGTAATTGTTTATTTCTGAGCTAGCAGAAAGTATATATTGATAACTTTTGTAACAATTTTTGTAAATGTTTACTTCTAACAAAGTGTTATAAACGTTTTTAAAACCATTAACTAATGGTTTTTGTAATCATTTGTCTTCTAACATGTGTGTTAGAAACGTTCATGGAAAGCGTTAGTTTGGAAGCAATTTTAATTGTTTATTTTCTAACGTGTGTATTCGAAATGACTTATTTATTTGAACCATATATGTGTTTATAGCAAGTCGAATAACATTTTGTGAAAAATGTTAATATTTCTAACATGGGCGTTAGAATTTCTTTCATTTTAACATGATTTTTAACAAGATTGTTAAAAATGTTAAAATACAAATGCTTTGAAATGTTTTATGTAAACATTTTATATAAGTAATTTGTTGTGGCATTGATTTTAATAAATATAATGCTTTTTATGGTTTAGAAATAAAAGATCATACATTGAAGTTGATGTTTGATTGGCTTCAAGAATTAAAGCACCATAAAGTGATGATGTGGTATTTATATGAATTTAATTAAATTAAAATCATTTACTAGACTCTTCATATGGAAGATAAACTCTTAAGTAGAATTTTATATCAATTTATTAGTTTTTATTAGAGTTTATATCTCTAATAAAATCTCTAATTGAGTGAGACTTTCTCCACCCCATGCCTCTTGTCTTAAAAGTAGGCTATGTGCCTAACTTGATGAGATTGAAAAACTACAAGACGAGAATACAAGAATTAAGTCACCATAAAGTACGGTGTAGTTGTGTGGGATTTATCACCAACTTTAATTTGTGATTTCTAAATTTAAATGGTCATGTTTTATATATATAAAATGACTTAAATTTTTTAACACGTGTGTTAGAAAATGTGTATCATAAATACAAGGTTAGAGATTGTACATTGTATAAGCCGAAAAGTTTTATGTAAACATTTAATTGCCTATTTTGCGTAGTTTTTAGAGTTCAAATGATTTGCTACTCTTGCTAGAAGTAGCATTTGTTGAACAAAGTAACAATCTCGTGAATATGATTTGGGGGAAAACAACTTGGTGTTGTTGTGAACAAATTTAATTGTTCAAGTTTTGCTACTTAAATGTAGCCTTTGTAACAACGTGGTGTTGTTTTGAGCAAACTTGTCCAACTTCAAAGTTTCAAGATGAAATGGGGAACTTGTACTTACAAGTGCATGGAGTCTTATTGAGGAGTACCTCAAGACATGCCATAGGACGATATCGCTGAGAAGATTTCGGTCAGAATACAAAGTGTTGAAGTTAAAAGCACTTTGATATTTGATGTCTCCATATCGTCTATGCTTTCGTTTAAATTTCAAAAGTGTTCGCCACTTATGATTTAGTTTCCAATATATTTTATTGTTGTGTTCAATATCTTTGGACAGCACATGCAATTTTTTTATAAAGAAATAAATCACTAATGTTTATGACGTATAAATTATTTTTGTGGAAGGTAATTATAACGTCAACTATACATTGCCTAAAAGAATATGGTTTTAAATGGATAGTACATGAAAATATTTGGACATAAACAACTTGAGAGTTGTTGCAATGACGAAAAGTTAAAGATGAGACATCAAATGTGTAACCACATCACGAGTGAGTAGTGAGTGTATTGAGATGAAATACACAAACGAGATTCATGTTGAAGTACTTCGTTAGAAGTCTTTGGAAAATTCACAAGTGTGAATTCTAAGATATGAAAGAAAAAGTACTAATCTTGCGTGTTCCGAGTGATCTATACGTAGATGCGTCTACCACTTGATTATTGTTAGAACTATATGGAGATTTTACATTTGTTTGGGAGGGCATCCTAAATATACACCTCTCCTAATGAATAACAATAGATGTGTGCAAATCACTTATGGCAAAATTATGAATGCCATGTTTTTTTAGTGTTGATTTAGTTGACTCTATCTCACACATAATAGTGATTGTAGATGAGGAACATTCATCTTGTTGTGATGAATGTGTTCGCCAAGTGACTTGGATTTAAACTTATATTTAAGTCCTTATGAGTCAATGGTAAAGCGTTGGAGATCAAAGGTAAACAAGTTATGTTCCTTAATTGAATGATAAATTTTAGCTATGTGCTATATACAATAATTTGTGAGACTTTCCTAAATATTTTGTTTTAGGATTATGAGTAAGTCTCATTATTTTGTCTTAACAAGGGATGAATCTTGCAAAGTGATATTATGATATCCTTGAGCTGTGAAGAATCAGAATGATGCATTTTCTGTTCACATGCTAAAGTATTGTAGTCTAAAGCATGCTAGACTAGTACTTGGTTAATTATGTGTCTTGACGGAAACTAATTAACTCTAAACATTCAAATGTGTATGAACACAATAAGAATTTGTGTACAGACGAAGTTGAAGAAGAATTTTCATTCATTAAAAGAAAAACACATGTAATTTTTGAAGAGTTTGTTCGAAAAGCTAACGAGGAGAACTCATTGTCTAGGCTTATTCAAGATGTTAAATTAGAATTATTATAAGATTGTGACAAACTTATGACAATGACGTGTGTTGCTTTGGTCAGATCAGAAGCTTATGTAAGCTAATGCAATATGAGTTGAATTCACTGATACAGTGAGGTTGATCTTGTTCAATCATATTTTGTATAAATGTCGTCGTAAGTGAAGTTACAAAAAATATGTTGATCAAATGGCAAGAAATGTGGGGGAGGATCCATTTAGAAACAACCCTACAAGGGTATGTAGAAATGGTTTTCATTACCCCATCTGGATGATATCATATAACGCTTAAATGTGGAGGTGTCTTGCATTTGTATCATAAAAGTTTGGCAATAAGGATTTTGTAATTTAATCTAACATTGCAAACCGACGACTAAGTGGAAGACACAAAGGTAGTAGTGCATAATGGAGATGTGTTTGCCTTAAATGATACGCGTATCTTACAAAGACATATATTATAACCAGATTCGATGGCCACTGAGGTTATAGTCTTAGAAGTTGACAACAGGCAAAATTAACTTACGAGTTAAGAACACATCATGACAAATGATCTCAAATACGCAAAGTTATTTGTTAATGTTATGGATCCAATAACCTGAGGGTTTATTAGAGATCAAGTTGTGGAACGAGACTAAAGCCTATGAAAAAGGGTATGTGAAGGACACCTAACTTAGTTGACTGGAGATCCCAAGATCTAAGTTCAATAGGACAACTAACTCATATGCCTAAGGGTGGTCCACTGTGGGGGGATAAACGATATATATGCATAAGCTAGTATATATGGTTATACATACCCCCAAAGTATAAAAGGGTGTTTAAATACGTCCTAGTCTATTCCTATGATATTCAGTGACAAAGAGTGAGGCTAAGTATAATATGTGGTAAATGATTTGGATAAATCACGATAACCACAATACTTTTAATGATCTAAGGGGGATCACCTATGTTAGAGAGAAGTGTGGTCGCTTCGAATGGAATTGAGGGCACAATTCCTAGAGCTCTCGCAGAACCAGGAAAGTGTTCCACGACCATTATTGGACATGACTATGAGGAGATGACTCGGCTAAGAAAGTCTTGTGTGAAGTGTATTGTCGTCTACACAAATGACAGACAAGTTCAAAGACATCGAGATCTACTCAGAGCTAGTGGGCTAAGTGTATTTCATGAGCGAAGGTTCAAAGGGTAACACCTACCTATAGTATTAAAAACTCAACTGTCGAGGTTCCACTGGAAATTTTATGTGTTTTGAACGATCTCCATTCATGTGGGGGATTGTTGGAAATTTGGTAAATGGATATCTGGTGAATGGATATCTAGTGAATTATAATTTAATGAAATTATAATTACTAATTAAACTTTTCATATGGTGAAACTCTTATGTAGAGTTTTATTAGAGTTTAAGTCTATAATTAATGAGACTCTTAACTTTTCATATGATGAAACTCTGGATGACTTTTGATGAGTTTTATTAGAGTTTAAGTATATATATATAATGAGACTCTTAACTCTTTAAGAGAGTTATATATTTAGAACACCATGTGCCTCATATGAAGAGAACACTAGAGAAATACAAGAGATATGATACAAGGAAAATTCATGAATACATAGAGAGCTCTTAGAAAGATGAAATACTTGAAGACCCATGTGTTGGGTACTTAGAGAGATATGTTTTCTCTATACGATTTCATCGCCTTCGTATCTAATTTTTCCACAAGTTCTAACACTATAATTTTATCCAATGTAACCTCGGGCGCGTGGCCATCTCCGGCAGTACATACTGCTTCGACTGTTGTACCCTGGGAAACAGTCGCGTCGTCTTTACTAGAGGCGCGAAATATGTTTTAAGGGAAGCGTGTTGAACACGTGCCTCAACCAAAACTGCCAACATTTTTTGTTTGTCTTACAGCGGAGTTTCGAACAACAAGGTGCGGTTGAAGTTTTCCGAAGACATGGACTTGAATCAAGATTGGTACAATGTATTTGTATTTCATTTATTTTTCATATAGTTTTGTAACCGGATTGTACTATCATATTCCCATGAATAACGAGAGTCTCGTTATTATATATTTCGTAATATATTTTAGTAAAAAGTGAACGTAGTTCCAAAAAAAAGTTAGTTAAGTGGTTTAATAGTTAGTTGTATCAACTAGAAAGAAATACATCTAACGAAAATATTTATAGCAACTTTTAACTTATAAACATTAAACTTTTTTTTACTCAAGGTGAAACTATATTATAAATAGAGAGCTAGAATTTAAACCCGCAAAAATATGTCACTCTAAAACATTACACTTTTACGTGTTTTCTTTTCCCTCCAGATCAGTAGTTTGGATGTTCATCAATACGAAGTTTTTTTTAAGAAACTATTATTTCTCTTTGAAAAACAGATCATAGAATTGAATATTAGTATATTACATAATAAAAAGTTGTTTATCATGTTGCATAAAAGATGAACGATTACGATTGATTATCTATAATCCAACTATAAGTAAATTATGAACATATTTTGCATATATATACATACACACATACGTTATTCTTGATGTTTTTATTTCTATGCATAAAGTTTTTTTTTTCAGAAAACTTTAATTTATTTTATTATACTTTTGTATTCTTAAAAGTTTTTATAAAGTATGTGTTGTGTATTTTATTAATTCTTAATAATTTTTATTTGTTTGTCTTTTTACACTAAGTTGGTTGATTTTAGTACTAACTAGTTTAGTACCCCATATATTACACGGGTTCAACAAATATAATTTTATATACTAAATAATAAAACAATAAGTTTTTAAAAACCTTAATTATTACACGGTTGAATAATTTAATTTTATATATCATATAATAAATTGTTATATTTGTAAGAATCTCGTGTATTATACGAGTTGAAAAACTGTAATTTCATATACCAAATAATAAAAAAGTTCTATCTTTAAAAACCTTGTGTATTACACGGTTTGAATAAATGTAATTTTGTATACTAAATAATAAATAATAAAAAACTTATATCCATTAAAAAACCTCGTGTATTGAACGGGTTGAATAAATCTATTTATATATACTAAATAATAAAAAAGTTATATTTATAAAACCATGTATATTACACGTGTTGAATAAATGTAATTTTGTATAATATTATTAAAAAACTTATATCTTTAAAAACTCACATTTATTACACGGGTTGAATAAATCTAATTTTATATATCAAATAATAAAAAAAATATCTTTAAAAATACTAACCGATATATTGGATATGGCGATAGATAGGGTGATTGCAGAAATAGTTCTTGAAAAGAAGATACATTATTCAAATGCAAATCAGCAGTCATTTGAGTGATAAAATGTTGGTACCATTTCAACAATTTGATTTATAAATTATGTAATAAAATCGATATAAAAATATTGAAATAAGAATAAATTATATATTAATATAGAGTTTGGTTTTCAAATAAATAATTTGTTTTATTTAAAAATATCTTAGATTAACAATTTAAATTTGAGGATAATATTTTATTAGAAAAATAGAAGGATTCTATTCGAATTTTAAAGTGGCATAATATTTAATATTAGTTTGTTATTTATTGATTTATATAATATAATTGTAGAAGGATTCTATTGTAAATTTAAAGTATGATAAGATTTAATATTAATTAATAATTTATTTAGTTTAATTAATATACGATAAGGAAAGATAATGCGTGAAAATATAAAAGTAAATGCCTCCAATAAATGAAATGTGTTATACATTATTTTATTTTATTATATAATACAGATAAATTTCTTAACAATTTAGTTTATTTATTTCTAGATTTTCTTTATTACAAGTTTATCATCGTTGACCACTTTTAACTATCACTTTCCATATTATGAACTCACACCAAATCGAAACCAAATTCTTGATCTATTATATACTATCATTTGAAACATGTTAGTGCATAGTGGGTTTGTACATGTTACTTAGTGAGTTTTTTTGTGCATAGTTGTGTTGTACATAATTTTAGTAAGTTTTATTTTTGCATAGTTGAGTTGTACATGATGCTTAATGTGTATAAATTTGTAAAATTAATTATATACTATCAATTTGAAACATGTTAGTGCATATGAGGTTTGTACCACATGTGAATTAGTTTGTTTATTTTGTATTGAGTTGTATCATGTGCTTAATTTGTAGTATTTTTTTTAGGTATTAACTTTGGGTTGTTTTGTTTGGCTTCAAAGCTATCAATTTGAAACATGTTGATTTAGGTCACATATAATATGTTTGCGTGCTTTTTTATGTATGTTTTATAAAAAAAAATCAAACCGAGCGGAGTCAAATTATGGTTTCTTTTTCCCCTCTTTTTCGAAAGCTCTAATTGATCCCTTTTGATTACACGTGTCAGCTTTTCCTTCATACCCGTTACGTTTTCTATGTATGAGTTGGGTCATATATAATACGTTATGAATTTGATTTACTTTGAGTTTTGATCCAATCACAATGCTTATACAGGTTACATTCAGTTCAATTGCATAGTCAAAACGTGTGTTTTCATATCGTTAATGCATCAGATAATGTTTGGACTAATCTATTCAATGTTTACAGTAGCTGCGGCGCAACGCACATAGATCTTAATGCTAGTTTAATCAAACAAACACTTATCTAAAATAATTTTTTTAGGTGGTGGTTGGTACGCATGAATGAGATGTGGAATGTAATAAACCATTATGGGGGAATGAAAAAATGTGTTTGGTAGAATAACTCATTACCTAAGTCATTCTTTTCCCTCAAATTCATTTCATCCACCAGTCTCGTTATTTTTTTCATTTCATTCTCTCTCTTACCATTTATCACCAACACTGCCCACCACCACTGGCACCCACCTTTGCCGCAACCACCAACGTCGCCGCCGACCACCGCTGTCGCCACCCACCTATGTGGCTGCCACCCATCGGTGCCACCGCCACTACCAACTGTCGGTGCCACAGCCACCACCCACTATTGCCACCCATCACTGCTTTTATTCCTTCGTCTTTTAAGTCTACCAAAAACACAAAGGTAATGATTATTTCCATTCTCACATGTTAACAAAATAAGACCATGAAATAGTAATGGTCCATTTCATTCTTTTGTCCATTCCATTAAAACAATCTAAAACACGTTTACAAACACAATTCATTTAAAAAAAAATACAAGACGCCCATGAAATAAATACTCACAAATTGTGGAAAAAAAACATGCGAAAATAAATTATCAAATCCACTCACAAACACAAATTGTTCTTTAAATCCATACTAGAACACAAAACAAACACACCTAAACATATAGGCCAAGCTTTATTGAGGCCAGGGTTGCCCCTCCCTCTCTGATTTTTCGGTTCGTAGTGTAATTTTTATCAAAAAATTATCGGAAAACTTTTTTTTTTTTAAATTTTGGATTTTTAAGAGTTTCGCCCCCTCCCCTCCCCCCCCCCCCCCCTACTCATGATTTTTCGTTTAATCTTTGCCACTGCTTAAACATGCACACAAAGACATGACTAAACACACATACACAAAATCATTGCCATGGATACACAAAAATCAAAATGGAGGAAAATTAAAACCCAGTATCGGATAGGGCTAGTGTGAGGGAGGTTGTGTTATGAGGTATCGATGAGCAGACCGAGAGATAATTGTGAGATCACGAGATAGCAATGAGAGAGGAGAAGGTAAATCTAATCTAATACATACAAATTGTAAGATCTGAGAAGAGGGGATTCTGTTTTTATATTTTTGTTGATATTGAAAACAATAAAATGATAATATAATAATTTCTACATTAAGTGGTTTTAATAAAGGTTGTCTAAAAACGACAAATATGCACCATACTACTTTTTAATGTCATATGAGGGTTACAGGTAACAAAAATTTATTATCAAAATAGCTTAAAAAAAGTAGTTGGATACTTCCGTGACTTTATATATATTTATAGTTAATAAATAATTTGGTGTCATGCTGTACAATATTAGGATTCAAAAATTATATATAAATATATATATATAGAGGATAAGTTTAGATAGAAAACTCTAAAATTTTGAGAAACCCTAGAAAACCCAACTTCCGACATTTTGTTTTTGAAAAAATAACACATGTAATATACATGTTTTTAAGAGTTTTGGGTAAAAAAAACAAAAAACGCCGAAGGATTTTTTTTTTTTAAAATAAACAAATTTCAGCAACTTTTTTGACTAACATGTGTTAGACAAAAAATGCTGAAACTTGTTTATTTTTTTTTAAATATTCCTTCGGCGCTTTTTTTTTTTTTGCCCAAAACTCTTAAAAACATGTATATTACATGTGTTATTTTTTTCAAAAAAAATGTCGGGGGGTTGGGTTTTCTCAAAATTTTAGGGTTTTCTATATAACCTTACCCTATATATATATATATATATATATATATATATATATATATATATATATTTAATATCTCTATTAAGTAGTGAAAGGTTTGCATTTCTTTTCACAGATGCAAGTTTAACTCCCACTTAATATAGAGTGAGGTATAGGTGGGCAATGATATGAGACTCCGAGAAACCTGAGTTCGATCCTTAAGCCAAACGGATTTTACTGGTAATTTCACCGTCGTGCCTACGGGCGGGTGGGTTACCGGGTTTCCCCAGAATTGGTGATGGACTTGGTTTACTCTCGGAGTACTCTGTTTGGTTCAATGGGTGCCCGAAAGTGCTCGCGATTGATTTTGTTGGCCATTAAGAAAAAGATAAATATATTTTTTTTGTTTTTTATTAATCTAGCCAATCCAAAACTCGTAACCAGCTTTTTTTAAAATTCTCAATTGTTTCCTTGTTTTCCATTATTATTACTTGTTTAATGTTTAATTTTTTCTTTTAAAATAGCACTATACATATAAAGTTATAAAGTAATAACTATTAGAGGTGTCCATGTGATGCGGCGAGGGTGACAATTTACATTGCGTTATTTGTTTCTGATAATTTTCTTGATCGTATAATATTTTATTGTAGTATCATTGCGATGGATATACGTCATATGTGAATTCAATGATTAATCCATTTCATTGTAGTGTGCATAGTTCGATCGGTTTGGCTACTATCCTCAACCGAAGCTGAAACCAAAGTCATCAGTGAGTCCATATTATTAACCAATTTTTGGTTAAGCAATTCGGTTTATTCGGTTAGATTAACAGTTTTTGTTCGGTTCTTTTAGTTTAAGTTAATAGCCAAAACAGCACTTGGTCTAAAACTTTTGCTTAAAAATACATGAAATTGAGATATAAATATACAAGAAATTGAGTTATAAATACAAGAAATAGATATATAAATACATGAAGTGGAATAATATATACATGGAATGGAGATATAACATATGAAATACATGAATTGGAGGTATAAAAGCTACAAATATATGAAAATTCGAATGGTTCAATTCGATTCAATTAACTTTGGTTAAACGATGGTAAAAAAAAGATAACATTTTTTGGTTAATTCGGTTTTCGGTTAATTTGTTTTCAATTAATTCAGTTTTTGGTTGATTTCGGTTCGGTTTCATCTGTTTTTTATTTGGTTTCGGTTAACAATTCAGTTGTTGTTCACTCATAGACACTATTAATCACGTAACATATCAATTTTTTAAATTAAAAAAACCTTAACTATATTACACTCAAATTAAAGAGAAAAAATACTTGTTTTTATGAGGTAATTTGTGTTAAAATATATTAACATAAAAAAGTTATGACCCTTTAAAAATAGTGGGTGTAGTTAATGTTTTATAAAGGATAAAGCGAAACTAGTAACTAATTACTCTAATTTGGATAAAGATTAAGGAATTATAATGGAATCAAGATGAAGGGTTACAATTTAATTGTTTTCTAAGACTAATTTACCCTTATTAGATTGTATATTAATATACAATAACTTTGTATATTAATCATGGAATTGAATTAAATTATAATATAGTGTATAGATAAAAAAAAGTTGCATATTTGAATTGAACTTATATTATAATATCTAGTATAGATAAAAAAAATATAGATTTAAATTGATTTAAAAGAATATATCAGGATTCATTTGATATAATTTAAGAAATGTAACATTTCCATTAAAAAAATCTGAATTAAGTTCGTTATTTGATCTAAAGGGGTAACTTTGTAGAAATATAACCAAGTTTGTTAATTGTTTCAATTAAGTCACTGAAACTTATTTTGTCTCTCAAAAGTCATTGAAGTTTCATTTGTTGTTCTAGTATTATGTAATTACCAGGTTATCAGATTACCAATGATGATGTGTCAAGTTTCATTAAACTTTTCTAATCTTTAACATGATGTGGAAAATATAAATGATTGCATGGATTTTTCAATTAAAAATCACATTTTTATTCTAAATATTTATTAAATAACCGTTTTAAGTTTGAAAACTATATTTTTTTAAATCACAAAATTGTATTTTTACTTTTTAGTGTGTAAAAACTAAAAAAAAAGAAAACATTTTTTTATTCATCATATTGAAATACATAAAACCATCATGCTAAATCGAAAAATCAAACAATACAATAATTTTTGCACCAATTCTTTAAATTCATAACTCCTGGATGGTGGATAGGATTCTTTATTAGTTTATCTGGAATAAGCAATTTAAGCATCCCTTTTTCTACCTGACTTCTCAAAATCTACCGATATCGATACACAATATTTTAAAATACTTATGAGAATTCATATCGTAAGGGGTATGGCTCTAAATGTTGCATAAGCCATGTGCACGTATGACATACCCATACTCAACAGCCAAAAACACTTACCCTGTTCCAAGGTCCATGTGCGGGACATATACGCATACGTGCAACCTTAACAGCTCATGAGAGTGAGCCTGTACAAAAGGTAGCAGCCAGCCTCTGCCCAGCCAATTACCACGATGAACAATCGTGCGCCTTCCACCACTACGTTATCTCCACTCACGGTTGAAGACAGACGTAAAAAGCATGGCCAGCAAAGCTCTCGGGCCCCGGCAACAGGCAAGCATAGAATTAATAATCTTTGTCACACCCCGACCCGCAGCGGAATAAAAGTCGGGACATGATTGGGTTATCACCAAAGCTCATGATATTTATAAGAAGTTTCATATTTATTAAAATCAAATTAAAATTTCAATATCCAACAAAAATTTCATACAAACACAATAAAAATCTAAATGTTTGTTCCAACGCAATAACTTGTTTATTCTTCTAGGCCATCCTAAGTGTTTCTTTCCTCAACTTGATCACCTGTATCATGTGTAAAGAGAGGAAATTTTGGTCAACAAAAGTTGGCGAGTGAACCTTGATAAAACATTTAAATGATTGCTTATTATGTTTATTAAAGAAAATTGTGCATAAATCACATGTGAGCAAATATATATTTGTAACCAATCACAAACCACATTGAATGAATATATGACATGAATGATGATGTATCTGAGATCAAGGCTCAATCAAACGGAGCCGATCTAATGAGGCACCTGATGCTCAACCCGTATCCACGAGGAACTGATTGGCCTAATGAAATGAGTGTACTGAAATGAATAAATAAATCCACATATAAACCACACTACAAGCAATACACATTTGATCACGAAATGATATAAGCACAAGTGTTTAAATAAAATAGAGAAATGATACGACACCTGATACACCCCAAAACGTGATTAAAACGGGGAATTTATAGAGATTCACTCACATTGGGTGCGTATTCTTGAGTGGAAGAGAGAGCGCACGAGTTTGGGAATTTAATCGGCGAGAAAGTATTAACCTAGAATAGTAACGCGATAAATAAGCAAACTAATATTTCGGGTTAAAATCTTTGTTTTAGATCTTTAAGTTCTTTCCGCGGATTGTACTGGTATTTTAACCTCTTAAAAGAATATATATTTAACCTTCCATTTAAATAAGTACAATAGAACAAATAAAAATAAAATAACAAATAAATAAAATAAAAAAATAAGTCCTGTCAGTCTGACAAGATCTCTGTCAGACCGGCTCAATGTGTGGAAAGCATGCATGTGTATAGAGTCGAACCCGGGACCTCACGTTCACGTGCACGCAGCTCTTCCAACTGAGCTACGTGTCTAACCCGACATATTCTGGATTTTAATTATATTTATACACACTTTAGATTATTTCTAATTTAATTAAATTTACAAAAAGGTTTTAACAATCCGATCGGTGCGTGCCAGAGAACTCGAACCCGCGACCTTGGCGGTGTGATGCACCCAGCCCAACCAACTGGGCTGGGTGTCTAACCCGATAGAAGTAGGTTTAACAATGTTGAGTCCGAGCTTATGTAACATGTAATTGTTCGAAATTGGGTATGCATATATATATATATGAGTCTGGGTTTAAGGTGGATTAAAGGGAGTCCGGGTTTCATTGAGATAGTCCAAGTTTAGTATGGTGAATAAGTCCGAGTTTAGTGGGAAAGCTTGGGGGATTCTTAGTTTTTATATAATGTCCGAGTTTAATGATGGTGAAGAGTGTTCGAATTTATTGTATGTCGGAGGTCCGAACTTGTTAAATATGTAGGATCCGAGTTTATGTTGAGGATGTTTTGTCAGGGTTTATGTTGAGGATGTTTTGTTAGGGTTTAAGTTGAGGATGTTTTGTCAGGGTTTAGCTCTCAGGTTGTTCTCAGGTTTAGCTTTTCAGTGTTTAGCTTTCAGGTTAGCTTTCAGGTTTTGTGCACTTTCTCCGTGTTTATTAATAAATTGTTTCTTGAATCACCTTACTAGTCACCAACTAGAGAAACCAACTGTGTATTATTGTATTGTATGTTAACCTGTAAAACTTGTAAACATGATCACATGGAACACTGTTGTTTGGACAATTAGGGATTGCATAACCCTACACACTTGCATACTTACATTTATCGTACATCAGGTCGCGGGGTAACGGACCTAACACCTTATTAACGGCTTAAAGGCACGATAACGTTAACCGAGCAAACTAAGGTGAGTTCACTGCTCTTTTACAAGCATGCGTCCAGTGGGATAAACAAACAAACTTTTATCTCTGGAGGGGATGACTACTATTCCTTGGAGGAATACTTTATCATATCTATTTTGATTAATTTCGATGTTAGTTAGTAAACTCAAACTCTATCACGGAAAGTCCCTACTTACATACCGAACTAGTTGCCTGGAGGGCAACGGGGTATTAGTTGATAGCGCTATTAGGCCTGACAAACCTCACACCGTGCCTTAGAGGACGGGCGTGAACTAATGACCTTAACCACGTTGATCAATGTTGATAGACATTGATGAGGGCACCAAAAACAGAACAGTCAATCGGTACAGAGTTTATTAGTCGTAACATGTCTTTAAACTAAACACCAAACTTGTTTTTGTCAAACAAAACTGTGAACTCGCCGGCTTAATCGCTGATACACTTTTTCTGCATGCTTGTAGGTTGTTAGATGATTCATGCATGGAAACTTGCAGTTTGGGGAGCTTGAAGTGTCATGGGGTGTACTACTCGATTGCAAACGTTCTTACTTTACGTTCTAAAACATTTTGTCTACAATTGTTTGAATTGCTTCCGCTGACCATGTACTATGTTGAAACGTTTAATTTGGAAATCACTATTCATGTTGGATGTGATGTTTTTATTTATATTATTTACTATTAGTTCGACATAATTAGTGTCTGGATCCTGGTAGTCACACGTCTCGCGGTAAAACTCCGCAAGTGGAAAATTGGGGGTGTGACAGTTTGGTATCAGAGCCACTGGTTATAGTGAACTAGGTTTTAAAAAAAGTTTTCTTAAAACCATACTATAACCAAATTAGTTCCGAAAGCGACCATGACACTACGCTCCAGATTGCAAGGTTTGTCTTCTGTTATCTATTAACAACATTTGATATTTAACAAGTTAAAGGTAATTTGTAAAGGATAGAGAAATGACTAGAAGACCTAATGGTGTGCATAGAAATCAGCCTAACAAAGAGATTGGGTGAGACGACAATGAGTTAACTTTTATATTAGTTTTTTGCATTTCCAGTACGATATCTAATTGTAACTTATATCTCATCTCGTCTGAAAAAACAGTGACGGATCTAGAAAAACCTTATAGGGGTAACGTTTCAAAAAAATGTAACGAAATAAAAAATCGTCAATTTTTTTCAAAAATTATATTACCATCAGAGCATCAAGGGGTAGGGGTTACCCCTTATTATAAGGTAGGTCCGCCCCTGCGATAAAGTATTTTCACTTTAACAATTTGATCCGTTCATAAACTATAAAAGATAACAATCTGTTGCTAATTCGTTAATTTATATTTTATTAACATTATAATTATAAATGGATTGATTAAGAATATAAATAAATCTTTTTATCTTGATAAAAAGAAGAAAAAAAAAGTTTGTAGTGTTGTAGCATTGTAGTACCAACAAGAGACAAAAGGACTGGGGTTGTAGTTATTATGAAAGATTGTGTTTTCAGCAATCCCGAAGCCGTGTCTAAAGCACCCAGATCCAAAAACAATCATACAATTTCAAATCATATGCATGAGTTGACTATTTTTTGATAAAAGAAAATTATATACTTTAAATCCTTCTCTTAATCATCCATCATGATAACATTTCATAATTTTATTTTATTTTTATATGGATAAACTTGTCTCTTAAGATTTATTAAATCTTCTATCACGAGAGTTTTTGAGAGTTTTTAAAAGTAAAATTTCATGATTTCTCTTTGTGAAAAAAACATATGGATAAACTTGTCTCTTAAGATTTATTAAATCATGTTTTTCTCCTCTTTAAAGTTTTAGTTCTAAATTTAATTTTAGTACAAGTAATGTTAAGCTTCCATTGTTAACATATTAGTATATTACATGCCTTTCATATGATTGGTATCACTAAGCTTTTGAAACGTGTCTAGGTATAACTCTCGTAATTCCGATTAATCCCTCGTTCAGCTTTTAAGAAAATGTGTAGTAGTCAAGTCCCAACTCTCGCCATTGTTGCCGTTATACTCATTGCAGGAGTCGAAAAATCCAGCCCATCGCACCTACGGGGGCGGTGTGGCCGACGCTATGGTGGGGATAACGGCTAGATCGCGCTCCAATACGCAAGGCCTAAGATCACTCTTGACAACTGGTTCCAACCAAGGTATCTTGTCTACATGGCCAAAAGTAGGATGAAAAGAAGATATAAATTGCTATGTTCTACATCTTCTTCAAGAAAAAGATAAAAAGAAGGATGGTATGAGTTAACCAATGTATTTTGTCTACATGGCCAAGAGTAGGATAAAAAGAAGATAAAAATTGCTATGTTCTACATCTTCTTCAAGAACAAGATAAAAAGAAAGATGGTATGAGTTGCAAGCATGGTTATAAAATAAGGTCTCCAAGGCCGAGTACTCCCGAGTAGTCGCTACAAGGTAGACTGCCGAGACGACTTTCTTCAACTCCGCCTAATTACTCGGATTCGATCAAACACGGTCAACTCGGTCAGAATCGAATCAGGTAGGTCAACTCGAGCCGACTTTGACTTAAAAAGGAATAAAATATAATTTCTATGTCTATCATATTGAAGAATGAATATCATTTTCATGTATTTTGTTATATATATTAGTAAATTTATGTTATTTGACATATATTCAATTTCCGAAAACTAAGTTCTTTATAATTTAACATGTCTGAATACTCTCCGAGTAGTCTCCGCCTAGGTCGAGTACTCTCGACTCCCCGGTCGACCGACTAGGGAGCGTCTAACGACTTTTGCAACCATAGTTGCAAGAATAAGAATTAGGTGCGAACATTGAACTTTAACACTTTCCAATAAATTTGATGACCAAGAAACCAAAATTTAAATCAGAATATAAATTTGTCTTTCAATATAAAGCTCAAACTTTAATTTTCTATATACCAAAAGGACAATTTATGCAATTACATATAGCTCAAAACTCAGTTTATTGTTGGTACATTTGGTAAAACTAGCAAACAGAGGGGCCATGAGCTAGAAAAATACGTTTCTATATATACATTGATGTGTTTAATTAATTAGTTGTAGTTGTAACTATAAACATAAAAGACTTAACTAACTGACAAGCTAAAACATAAATGATAAAACACATGTAATTAAAGTATTTAGGTAATCTGATTCAATTAAAGCTTTAAACTAACATTTCAATGCTTTTAAAAGCTCCTTTTTATAAATATTACCATACAGATTTTTTTTCTAACATGAGTTTCATTTTAAAATTAAAACATTAAGTTCTTAAAAGCCTAAAAAAAATATGTCTAAGATAATCTTTACATCTAACTTTTCCTCTATTATTCCATATGAAGTTTAAAAATTAATAAAAATCACAGCAATTTTTTAACACCCCGACAAATAGTTATACAACGAAAAAGTTAAAATATAACTTCTGCAACACCAATTAAATTGACTTAAAACACATTGATTGAGATTTATTGCCTTGTGTTCATTTAGCTTCTGTGCAATTTTAATATCTACATTTACTTGCCAGATTTCACATTTTAAGTAACTACTATTTAACATTTTACATAAAACGAGCTAAAATCCCAGGCTGAATCTCGGCTTGTCCAAATCTTGAGCCAGTTTGTGCCTCGTCAAACCGACTCGTTTATTCTTAAATTATGAGATTTTCACACATTGATATATTTAAAAAAAATAATAATAATACCTAAATTATACACATTAATACTTTTGATGTTGTACATAACCAAAAGGAACCAGTACAAGAACCATCAGCAAGATGTTATCAGAACCAAACATCGGCTACCAAATTACAACACATTAAGATAACATAAGAAAAAAAAAACACACACACCATGTTTTACACTCCAAGTTCTTCATTCTTGCTCTATTTTTATTCAAATACAGTCGAAGGTCTTCACATCGTGACAGTGTCGGATCCAAGAATTTTAGCCACCGGTTCTTTTTGATAAAATTCTCACTAGTTTTCAACATTTTTTTCCAAATCAAATAAGGTTTCCACTATTTTTTCCAAACCGAAGAAGTTCCGAAAACTCCCGTAAACACCCTGGATCCGCCTCTGACATCATCTGTGATAGGGGCGGATCTACCATTCAAGAAGGGGTAGCCTCTGCTACTGCTTGGCGATCCGGCAGTAGTGTAAATTTTAGAAAAAATGACGTTTTTTCGATTTCGTTACCGTTTTTTTATGAAACATTACCGCTAGAAAATTTTCTAGATCCGCCACTGCTTATGATCTTGTTAATTGCCATAGACTTGTTAGAATAAAAAACATATAATTTCTCACTCCATTCACACCACACAATACTAACAACAATTGCATGTATCATTATTTTACCAAATGGCAAGAAAAATCCCATAATTCTAACTTTAGAAACCAAAAAAGAATATTAAACCAAAAAGACGAAACTACCCCTGAACATATTCCTTCTACATATGACTCAGATTACCTTACATTGCACGCCTCCTACAAATTTCTTGTACATAAAGAGCAACAACACTCTTACACGCATCTATCTCCTCCATCTTCCTCCGCCAGCCACCATGTCCACAGATCTACAATTCCAGCAACAACAACAACAACACCTTCGACCGATTCAATCAGTGCCGTCTTTCACACTCAACCTTCCCCCTATGGAAACCGAATCATGCATAATTCACTCACAAAACTCCCAAGAGTGCGTAACACCGACCTCACCGGAGCACAGAATTCCGCCACTCCTCACCTGCCCCCCGCCTCCTAAAAAGCAGCGGCGAACATGTAAGCGAAGATTACACGAGTTTCAGTTCTTTGAAGCTGTTGCTGGAGACGAGATCGATGCTTTCTTCAAGTCCAGCTTTGAACTCATCAATCGAAATTCGTCGAAACGACGAAGGTGTGATGTGTAATTTTTTTTTATAAAATTAGTAGTGATTTTATTATTTTTATTTTTATTTAGGTTCAAGTTCATGATGATATGAATTTGAATTATTATACGAAATATCGGAATATGTATGTAAAATTTTCTTACACGTTATTGTGTCTAATTGTTATGATGTGTTGAATTGTTTGAATTTTAATTTTAATTTGAATTCGAAACGGAATTCGAAGTGTTTAGATCTGAATTTCGATGTGATTTGATTTGAATTGTTTATTAGATGTGTTTTTCTTTTGTAATTTAAATTTGTTTATTTAATTGATGCATTGTTATGATCCAGATTTGTTTGGATGATATCATCATCTTTAGTATGTTTTGTACTTATTGTTTTAAACAGATCTGGATTTTTGTATGACTGTCAGTTACTGTTGTTCTGGTTCTATAATCTGTCCGAAATGTTTTTGGTTTCGAAATTGAAAGTAACATCTTCATTTAATTATAGTCATCATATATATATTTATCTGATGTTTTAAATCCATACTGGCGATAACCAGATGACGTCATAATTAATTTAAAAAATTACCTACATATTACATAAAATTTAACTAGTATATTGTTATTTTTTGTATATTTTTTAAATAATTAAAGAAAATATATTGCTTATCGGAAAAAAAGAAAAAAAAATGAAAAATTTTCTATTGGAGAAAGTATTTAATTAGTTATAGAAAAATACATAGCAACATGTTTCTTCAATAGTTGTAAACACTTTCATATTAATCTAAAACTTTTAAAAATATTTACTCGAGTCTATCATAGTCTAGTGAATCTTAGGGGTAAGATAAGACTTAGAAATCATTAGAATTTGGGTTCGGTTCCTGCATTACTGGGTTTTTCCTAAATTGGTGTATAGACATTATTGCTAGCGGAGATGGATATGACCGGTGGTTCTGCTAGTGGCACGATGATACTCCAGTGCTCCGTCAGTGATCCAAGTTTGTTGTTAAAGAAAATGCCCGTAACAATCGATCCAACCACTGAATCAATGCAATAGTTCAATTTTCGCTCATCAAACCTGGCCGGTCCAACTAGATGTCCGGGGACCAGGTCCGACCAGCTGGTCCGGTTTTAAACAACAAAAGCAATTAAGTGAACCGGTTAGATCTAAAGTGAAGATGGTGTGGAAGGAGTGAGAATGACGAAAGTGAATTAGGAAGGTGATGATCATGTGGTGGTGGTCAGTATGGGAAGGGAACTTAGAAGTCACGTTAGAATCAGTGGATGCCAAAAAGTGCCAACCACATATCTAATCCATCATGTACAAAAAGTGCCAGTCACACCGTCAACTCTTATTTTTGGAATCAAATGTTAAAATAATATATTTTAATTATGTTATATTGCATGTAAAATGACATTTATAAATTATTAAATAATAAATATGTTGTGTTTGAATTACTTGTCATTGATAATTAGATTGTGACTTAACTTATAAATTACATAGTACTCAACCATCAGTTCAACCACCCAACTAACATTGGTGATAGGTAATCTTTTCTCTTTTATTTATTTATTTATTAGTTTTATGTATTGATGTGCATACACGGTACACATTATTGGTTTATCATTTATCAGACATCTCGATACAGATAAAAGCTATAACTTCGAGCTACGGTTGAAGTTAGTTTTATGAAACATACATTTAACATGCTTAATAATAACTAATAATCAATTTCAAGTAGAGAGTAGAGAATTATATGATCTAAATACACATGTAGTTACATTTTTAACAGTGATACATAATGCGACTGTGTAACTATTAACCGTATTTTTTTTCCATCTCTCTCACTATATCTAGCAAGTATTACGTACATATGTATATATTCTTATCTACTTAAAATTAATTGTGTATTGGAGGGTTATTGTTGGAAAAAAAGAGCTGATGTTGGTGTCGCTTGCCATGTGCAATTGTACAATGTTTGTGCAAGGTTAAATTTGAAAGTAAGTAAAATGTTTAAGTTTCTTCACTTTTTATGAATTGTATAATACCATTTGTAGATACTTATGAAGGTATTATAAAAGGGAATGTATATAAAAAAGAACAATTTTATGTCATTTATTTAGTGACCTTTTATAATGGCAAATGTAATTCTTACTATACTTGACATCAAAATTTTAAACTACGTTCTTACACAAGTTTGACTTGAGATCTTCCCTCTAAGAGGCATGTAGCTTTATCAAATGAGTTAGTCTCACATTGACAAATACAATACAGTTTTATAACCATAAACTATACATGAAAATCGTTGAATTTTATTATATATTGAAATATGCTTTTAGTTAGAACGCTGTAAAAATAGATTGAAAAAGAAAGAAGAAGAAGAACTAACCCTTATAAATATACTATATAGTTAGATTAATAAAATATGATTGAAAATAATAAAAAATTATATCTATTTATGACCATTAAAAGTTATATTATTATAAGATAAAAATGACATACAGATTACATAAACATTAGACTTTCTGAACATACTGGAAAGAACGAGGAATCCAAGAAACACTTTTTCTTATATTTTAATAGCATTGGCCTCAATTTTATGTTTATTTTCTTTGACGTTATGAAGAAAACAAATATGAAATGAAGAAATTTACAATGTAAAAATAGGAAATGAGATTTTATATCTATATTACATCCTAAGAGCATTCCAATTTCAAACATGAAATTTCACATCAAGTTCAAAACCCAAACCTCACTTTCAAACCTGTATTTGAAGGACATGGCGTGGCAAGGTCCGGTCCGCTCAAGCAGACCCAAACCGGACCAATGTGTGGGAACCACCCACACATAAACACTATTTTATAATAGATTCTTTTATATAAAAGTGAGGTGTAAGGTGGAGTTCTAAATTGGTTTAACATTTGTAGGAAAAAAGGTAATTTATTAGATGGAGGTCTGGAATAATCTGGCGTACTAAAGCGGCAAGTCTGAAACCAAACCTACCCTTAGCATTGAGATGCTTTAACGTTGACGAGACCGATAACAATAATAGTATTATTAAATTAGCATATTAAAACAATCATTTCTTTTTTGTTTACAAACACCTTTTAGACTTAAAAAGAATTAGATTTTATAATGTTATATAGACTTTATTATCGTGTTATGAATTTACATCAAGATAGATGGTAAACGGGTAATAAGTTGCGTCGCTACCTCTTTTTGAATAGCAAAACTAAGTCTTTTAAAAACTATGTCCATAGATCTCGGGGTCATAACACTACTATGCATGGGCCTTTGAATTCGACGAAGTAGGTCCACGGCCTCTGGTGTCAGGAAACCAAAAGTATCAAAGCAAATGGGATAAACACGTGCTGATTGTCAAAGCACGCTTTCTAGATTTTAAAAAGAATTAGAAAACTATTTAAGGTATTTTTGAGGTGTAAACCCTTGGTCTAGACGTTGGTGTTTTATAACAACAGATAAGAAGTCGTGATTATCACATTCCTTAACACAACAAAAGTAAGTGTTGGCGGCAATATTAGTTATCATTGATTGGAGGAAATGGGCGGCAAGGGGAATAGTGTTACGCACCTCCTTGGTACTTCCATATTGGCCCAACTAATTTATGCTTTTATCTCCGCTTTAAAATTACGATTTTGCCATCAGTTTGAAATTATGTATTTGCCCCAGTTAAAAATAAATTGACGCTTTTGCTCCTAGCTAAGATTTCCAATTTTGCCCTTCGTTCAAATTTACGGTTTTGCCTCGTTTAAAGTTACAGTTTTGCCATTAGTTTTCAATGGGGGAATAGTGTCAGACACTCCCCCATTGGACCAACCAGTTAATTATTTTATACTCATTGTAAAATTACGTTTTTGCCACCAGTTTAAAATTCGCCCTCAAGTCAAAATAAATTTAAGCTTTTGCTCTCAGCTAAAAATTACGATTTTGCCATCGGTTCAAAATTACGATTTCGCCCACATCTCAAAAATACGTTTTTGCCCCCAGTTCAAAATAAAAAAAATGTTTTCGTTAAAAATTATTATTTTGCTCCCAACTCAAAATTACAGTTTTGGCTTCAGTTGAAATTAAAAAAAAAGGTATTTCCTCTAGCCAAAAATTACGATTGTGCCGTTAGTTTAAATTCATACTACGATATTACCCTAAGTTAAAAATTATGAATTTGCCTCTACGCAAATTTACGAATTTGCCCCGCTACAAATTTACAGTATTGCCATCACTTTAGCTTTTGGAAAATTGCGATTTTACCACAGTAAAAAAAATACAACATTACCCTTAATTAAAAATGTCACACCCCAACCGATGGCGGAAACATCGGGGCGTGGCACTAGGCGAATCAGATTGCTCGAGAGATTCCATAACAACTTTTTAAGCGATAATATTTAAATGTCCAATATCCCATACTATTAAACAATAAAATCCTCAAATAAGTTATTACAAACATCAAATAATCTCTCAAACATGTCTAATTCGATCTCCCCTAGATTTTATTACATGAGTTTCTAAAAGATTGTCCTAAATCCATTTCAGCGATGTCATCAACCTGCCACATATGTTAAAATAAAACGTCAATACAGTTAAGTAAAAGTGAGCATACATGTTTGCGTACATAATAGATATAAAAGCGTTTAGCATACACCGCATGACATACGTAAGAGATGTGAACTATGTAACTACTTAGATTCAAGTAAACTAACAAACCGCGAGTGCGAGGCACGGGAACAAGTGTCCACGTCCTAAAGAGAAAATAAATGAGAAATAAAAATGCGAGCCTTAACAACCCCGGGCCTCCGGGTGGCGGGTCAACCTCTAGCAAGCT
This sequence comes from Scalesia atractyloides, assembly GCA_947069175.1. Classification (NCBI taxonomy): domain Eukaryota; kingdom Viridiplantae; phylum Streptophyta; class Magnoliopsida; order Asterales; family Asteraceae; genus Scalesia; species Scalesia atractyloides. Next base: position 13,609,655 of record CAMTDV010000025.1, on the reverse strand, counting down.
ATCATGTTAAGAGTGGCGTACTAGCAATCAAGTAACACATACAATTCAGCAGATTTCACGTATAGTCATGTATAGCGGATTGTGAATAAGCGTTTTGAGTTGTGTGATGTGATTTGATATAAGAACATGTGTGATACTCAAAAGTGCGTTTAAGCGAAAATGGGTTCAAGTATACTCACAGTTGGTGCGATTAGAGAGAGAGAGAGACGGTATCTGATGTGGATTGAAGGAGCGCCGGTTCAGCCTGTAAGCGAACAGAAGTGCATCAGTCTTCCGAATTGCTGAAACGGTCGAAACGTGAAGGAGCAGAGTACAAGTTCGGGCGAAGTTGTACCAAATCTCTTGGATTTGGTACAAGTTCGGGCGAACTTGCCTGTTTTGACTTACTGGAGGCACAAGTTCGGGCGAACTTGTCTGGTTTCCTGAGAAACTGGACAAGTTCGAGCGAACTTGCCCTGTTAGTTGAGGTTTGATACAAGTTCGGGAGAACTTGTCTGGTTTCCTGAGAAACTGGACAAGTTCGGGCGAACTTGTCTGGTTTCCTGAGAAACTGGACAAGTTCGAGCGAACTTACCCTGTTAGTTGAGGTTTGATACAAGTTCGGACGAACTTGTCTGATTTCCTTGGAAATCATGCAAGTTCGAGCGAACTTGGTTAAATTCCTTGGGAAATTTGACAAGTTCGGCCGAAGTTGGTCACAATCATGTGACAACTTCGAGCGAACTTGATCAATTTGGAGCGAACTTGATCAATTTTGTCACCAATTCGTGTGTTTTCGCGTCGTTTGCTGAGGAAATCGAGTGTCCATCCCTCCAACCTTAAGCTACTGAGAAAAACCGAGGCTGGAGAGGTCTTTTGGAGCGAGTTTTAGCCATTTTACAGAAACTCGGACTAATCCGGGCGAACTTGGTGGTTCGTACGGGTTAGTCTAGTTTGTGCAAAGTGACGACATTGTCCTTTTGCTTCCGGGTCTGAGATCTTGCTTGACAACGCCTCATTCCACTTCATAGTGAACGAAACATACGTCATTTAGTCCGTATTTTGTATAAAAATCGATGTTTAAAAGGTTTTACTTAGATCTAAGTATAGATCTAAGTGAAAAAACAGAAGTTTTGTATAAAAAGATGAAGGTTTTCGTAAACAGAGGAGTTTTGATGAAATCGAAGGTAAAACCTTGTGCAAAATCGTAGTAAAACTTTGTTGTTTGTATGAAAACGGGTTGATTCTTACTTGGAAATCAAGGGTTTTCGGTTTTAGGAGGTTTCGGGCGAACTTGCAGCAAGTAGAGCACGAATGGAGGTGTTGGGTATTTATAGGTGAGGTGAAGTTGGGCTGAAATAGATCAAGTTCGGCCGAACTTGACACACATTCAAACGAACTTGGCACAAGTTCGGGCGAACTTAGCCAGTTTTGCTTGAAAGTGTGTAAGTTCGAGCGAACTTGCTAGATGTGGAGGATTCTAAGAGCCTGATCAAGTTCGGACGAACTTGGCCTAATGGCGAAGTTTCGCTCGTTATTTTCGCGTTAGGTGTTCGTTTGGCGATTCAGTTCGTATTAGATAGTTATGTTAAGCGTTTTAAATAATAAGATAATGCGATTAGGCGATTCGTGCGAATGAGAGCATTGCGTTAGCAAGTATAACAATAAATCATAAGACACACATAACACATAATAACATATAGTAACATAATCAACTGCGTTACGATGTGATGTGGTAAGCGATGTCGATGGCACAAGTGTTTATTTAAACAATATCACACTTGGCTCTTAAAGTAACATAGTTGCTTGTGATTCGCGTTGAAATAGCGTTTAATAAGCGTTTATATGTAGTATAGTTGTGACAAAAAGAAATTAACAAACATAACCCATTCTATTAATCAAATCTCGGATTACAATAGCGAGTACAAACAAAAATTGACGGAAAAAGATAACAGCGAATTTACGAGTTGTAACAAAAAATTACAGTATTGCCATTGTTTTGTTTTTTTCCGTGTCAATGAGCTGCCTGTCAATGACCTGCCTGCTTAACACTCGCTCATTATTCGACCATCGCCCCGCAATGCGGGCGGCGCATCAACTAGTTGGTAACATTTGAGAGGGAAGCAACTTGCAACACGCTAAACAAGTGTTAAGTAAATAAATGAAAGACCTACATTATAACAGATTACGTCTTAGGCTGGTGGGTGTGGTGATGAGCCTACCTTGGGAGAATGATCCTCCACGTGGGTGCCACGTCATAGTCTTAGGATGATGCCCCTCCAAGGTATAATCAATGGAAATGGATGATGAGCCTACCCCGCAAACTTTATTTATTTTTTTTAACTATATTTTTTTAACTTTATTTATAAGATATAAAAATAAATTCATTAATATTAAATAACCAAACATTACATAACTTAAAAAAATAAAAACAAAAAAACAAAAAAAAACCTAACTTTCATACTTTCTCATGATTTTTTCTTGCATTTTTCTTAAAGCGGCTCTTTTTTCTTCGGGATTAGATTCAATGTCGGTCGTTAATATATCCCATTCTTTTAGTTGATTTTTTTCACTGTTCACCCGAACCTTTTCTTCCGCAACGCGTTCCTTCACCTTCGCCTTTTGGGCCGTGATCTCCGTGTACTCTTTGAATTGGGCCAAGAACGCCTCCCTGTTCGAATCCTTGTCTCTTTTTTCTTCGCTACCGCTGCCTTTTTTGATGTGTCCCGACCATTGAGACGTTCCTCCTCGTGTACCGCGTACTCTTCTTCGTCAAATTCCACTTCGTCATTTAAATTAATTTGACATCTTACGTCCGAGCCGCCGGCACTAAAACTACCGGTTTCCGATGTTTTTTGACGTTTAGCCATCTCAACCTCTTGGAACCGGCGCCCACTTTTGTGACGTTCGTACAATTCCCCAAGCACGACGTGTGGAAAGGTTTTTTACGGACCAATTGATATTTATTCAACGCGGCTTTGAAAACATCCTCGTCGTTCATCCCGCTACGTTTATTTGTATATATCCTATTATGTATCTCCGCAAAACAGTTAATAACCGTTTGCATCTTTCGCCACTTTGAAGATATCGATTCGAGATCACGATAATTCCCTTGACCCATTATCGCAAGGAACTTTGGTACCACGGCTTTCCAAAACCCTACACCGGTTTGGTTGTTACCTATATTAAACATAAGTGTATATAAAATAGAGTAAATTACAAAAATCGTCCTTTATGTATGCTACTTATTGCAAACTGTGTCCTTTGTCTTTAATAAGTACAAAAACCGTACTTGATGTTTGCAAACCCTTGCACATTATGTCCTTTAGCCCTAACCCAGTTAGTTTTTATGGTTAAATATAATCAAATGGACCCCACATGAGGGTGTTTTGGTCACTATACCCTAAATACTAAAATAAATAATCATAAAATATAAATAAAAAAATGTTTTAAAATTTATAAATATCTATATGTATATACTCATAACCTCTCTCTATCACAACACACTTTCTCACTCTCTCATTACCAGACCATCACCATCAACCTGCCACCACCTCATACACCCCATCGGACTGCCACCACCTCCATACATGTCACACCTCAACCGATGGCGGAATCATCGGGGCGCGGCACTAGGCGAATCAGATTGCTCGAGAGAATCCATAATAACTATTTATGCGACAATATTTAAACATTCGTTATCGCATACTAACAAACATATAATCTATAAACAATTATTACAAATATCCAAGTATATCTCAAACAAACATAATTCGATCTTCCCTAGATTCGATTACATGCGTTTCTAAAGATGATATCCTACGTCCATTTGCAGCAAGCAGAATTCAATAACCTGCAACATACGTTAAAATAATTTGTCAATACAAAAATGTATTGGCGAGCATACAGGTTTTGATATAATAGAATAGTAGATAAAAGTATAGCGAATTTCCTCATACATAATCAAGATTTATACAACACATAAACTCACAAGACAATTTCACATGTTATACTCGCTGAGAGCTCGCCCGTACGTCCTAGCTAAACCCCGTCGGATGAGAGACCCTCTATAGTACTATACTAGCTAAGGTGGAGATAATGAAAAGTGCCCTAGCTTACATGTTCTAACAATCACGTATAATATGTATAGCAGATATTCGCGTGTGATAATTCAGTTTAGTGTTCGATGTGTATGTTTTGATAAGAACATATGTTACACACAAAAGTGCGTTAAAGCGAAAATGGGTCAAGTATACTCACAGTTGGCGCAATTAAAGGGAGAGATGGAATCTGAGGGGAGTTGTGGAGAGCGCCGGATCAGCCTGCATACGTGAACGGAAGTACATCAGTCTCCGAAAAGCTGAAACGGTGAAGTTTGGTTTGAGCAGGAGGCAATTCGGCCGAACTTGTATGTAAACATACAAGTTCGAGCGAACTTGTGAGGGACTGCTGAGCTCTGAGTCAAGTTCGGGCGAACTTGTCTAATTTCCAAGGAAATTAGTCAAGTTTGGGCGAACTTGTGAGAAAGGCTTGTTGGAAAGACAAGTTCGGGCGAACTTGTATAGCTTCCTAAGAAACTAGACAAGTTCGGGCGAACTTGTGATGAAATGGGTGAAAACCTGATCCATGTTCGGTCGAACTTGACCCTCAGGGGTACAAGTTCGGTCGAACTTGACCTAGGTGCTGCTGAAAAACAGGTAAATCTCGAGCGAACTTGATGTTTTGGGGTCCAAAATCTTGCGTTTTCGCATCGTTTGCAGAGTAAATCGAGTGTTCATCCCTCCAACCCTGTGCTACTGAGCAAACTTAGGTCAGAGAGGTCTTTTAGAGAGGTTTTAGTCGTTTTTACAAAAGCGTGGGCTAATCCAGGCGAACTCGCGGTTCGTTCGGGTTAGTCTGACTTGTGTAAACCAACATGAACGTCCTTGTGCTTCCAGATCTGGGATCTTGAATGATAAATGCTTCGTTTCATATCATAAATGAACAAAACATCACCAAAAGTCCGTATTTTGTGTAAAATCGAGTCTAAAAAAGGTTTCCATAGATTTAACACTTGGTGAGCCGAAATCATTAAGGTTTCGTGTTCGGGAGGACACAGCCAAGTCCAAACGAACTCGTTAAGTGTAGATCTAGGATAAAAATAGAAGTTTTATAGAAAAAGATGAAGATTTTCGTAAAAGAATGGGTTTTGATGAAATCGAAGGTAAAACCTTGTGCAAAATCGTTGTAAACGTTGATGAACATCATTGTAGTTGAAATCGGGTTGATTCTTACTTAGAAAACGAGGGGTTTCGGGTTTGAGAGCTCTGGGCGAACTTGCAGCAAGTTCAAATGAGGAAATGGAGCTGAGTATTTATAGGAAGGTGAGAGATGAGGGATCTGATGAGTCAAGTTCGGCCGAACTTGCATGAAATGATGCAAGTTCGAGTGAACTTGTAAGATCTTGGAGGGAGGTGAGTCAAGTTCGATCGAACTTGCATGGTTTCATGCAAGTTGGGCGAACTTGAGGGGAGATGAGGTTTTGTGTTTTGGTCAGCCAAGTTCGGCCGAACTTGGGGTCACCCAAGTTCGAGCGAACTTGTCCAAATGTTGGGTTTTCTTTGTTTATTTCGCGCTAAGAGTTCGTTTGGAGATTCGGTTTGTATTATATAGTTATATCAAGCGTTATAACGAAGTATTAAGCGTATTAAATGGTCATATTTACTTAAATTCCACAATTACTCAAAGTTCGATAGATAAGCGATGAAGCATGCGGCTTTGTTCCCAAGTCTTGCGAGAGTCGCGTTGCAGTTTAATCGAGCAGATAGCCTTGGAAACTCCACGCAAAGTCGATAGTATTTAGTTTGTGCGAGATAAGCGTTGTCTTAATGCGATGTAATGCGTTGTGATGTGATATAGTGCGAAAATATGCGATGTAGCGTATAAGCGATTTAGATTACATTATGATCCGAATCTCTGGTGCTAGGCTTAACGAGAATGACGAGCTTACAAGGAAGCGGGTTGTTACAATACACTCCACCGGACTACCACCACCACTTCCACACACCTCACACACCTGGTGGGTGTGGTGATGAGCCTACCTTGGAGAATGATCCTCCACGTGGGTGCCACGTCATAGTCTTAGGATGATGCCCCTCCAAGGTATAATCAATGGAAATGGATGATGAGCCTACCCCACAAACTTTATTTATTTTTTTAACTATATTTTTTTAACTTTATTTATTTAAATAAGATATAAAAATAAATTCATTAATATTAAATAACCAAACATTACATAACTTAAATAAATAAAAATAAAAAACAATAAATAATAAAGAAACCTAACTTTCATACTTTCTCATGATTTTTTTTGCATTTTTCTTAAAGCGGCTCTTTTTTCTTCGGGATAAGATTCAACGTCGGTCGTTAATATATCCCCATTCTTTTAGTTGGTTTTTTTTCACTGTTCACCCGAACCTTTTCTTCCGCAACGCGTTCCTTCACCTTCGCCTTTTGGGCCGTGTTCTCCGTGTAATCTTTGAATTGGGCCAAGAACACCTCCCTGTTCGCATCCTTGTCGCTTTTTTTTCTTCGCTGTCGTTGCCTTTTTTGATGTGTCCCGACCAGTGGGACGTTCCTCCTCGTGTACCGCGTACTCTTCTTCGTCAAATTCCGCTTCGTCATTTAAATTAATTTGACATCTTGCGTCCAAGCCGCCGACACTAAAACTACCGGTTTCCGATGTTTTTGACGTTTAGCCATCTCAACCTCTTGGAACCGGCGCCCACTTTTGTGACGTTCGTACAATTCCCCAAGCCCGAACGTGTGGGAAAGGTTTTTTACGGACCAATTGATATTTATTCAACGCCGCTTTGAAAACATCCTCGTCGTTCATCCCGCTACGTTTATTTGTATATATCCTATTATGTATCTCCGCAAAACAGCTAATAACCGTTTGCATCTTTCGCCTCTTTGAAGATATCGATTCGAGATCACGATAATTCCCTTGACCCATTATCGCAAGGAACTTTGGTAACCCCCGCTTTCCAAAACCCTTCACTGGTTTGGTTGTTACCTATATTAAACATAAGTGTATATAAAATAGAGTAAATTACAAAAATCGTCCTTTATGTATGTACTTATTGTAAACAATGTCCTTTGTCTTTAATAAGTACAAAAACCGTACTTGATGTTTGCAAATCCTTGCATATTATGTCCTTTAGCCTAACCAGTTAGTTTTTATGGTAAATATAATCAAATGGACCCACATGAGGGTGTTTTGGTCATTATACCCTAAATACTAAAATAAATAATCATAAAAATAATAAATAAAAAATTGTTTTAAAATTTATAAATATCTATATGTATATACTCATAACCTCTCTCTATCACAACACACTTTCTCACTCTCTCACTACCAGACACACACGACTGCACACCTCATACCCACCGATGCCACCACCTCCATACACCCCACCGGACTACCACCACCACTTCCACACACCTCACACAGCCTGTCACCACCACTCAAACCAGCCACCAACATCTGCCCCCACCGCCCACACTACATGTCACCACCACAAAACAACGACGATTACAAAACTACGTGAACGGCGGCGAACGGAGAGCAGCGGTGAACGGCGGCGAACGGAGAGCAACGGTGAACGGCGGCGAATGGAGAGCAGCAGTGAACAACGGTGAATGGTGAACAACAGTGAACGGAGAGCAACGGTGAACGATAAAAATTACGCCGGTAGTGGTCCTCATCTTCTTCACAAAATTCAAATTTATAAAAAAAAAACTTGATCTATAACCAAACAGATTTGAGAAGAAATTTTGGGGTTAAGGCACCGGTGAGATTCTAGATCTAAGAATGTTGTAGTCAGTTGTGTATTGAGAGTGTTGTGTATATATGAGAACAGTTTGTGGATTTATTATGTATTGAGAATTGAAAACAATTTTGTCGCTGGAGATTTGGAAACAACTTATTAATTATGGCAATATAGATATGACCATGAAAATGGCTATGGTATGTAGGTGGTAGTGGGTTTGTACATATTCAGATCTGAATATGTGGCTTGGGGTGGGGGGTTGGGCGGTGGTGGAGGTGCGGAGATGGGATTTGTGCAGCGGTGGTCGGTCGTCGGTGGTGGGGGTTGTGCAACAGGAGTGAAGGTGCGGTGGTTGGTTTGTGTAGTGGTGGTCGGCCGCCGGTGGTAGGGATTGTGCAGCATTGAGTTTTTTTAACCCAAACTGATTTCAAACTTGTAGGTGGGTTGGGGCTATGGTGTTGAGGAATGGAGAAGATGAATATGAGATCTTGGTAAAGAGACAGAGAGACCGGTAGAAAGAGAGAGAAATAATTGAAAAGTGGGTGGAATTTTTAATTTGTTAATTTGAGTAAATAGCAGGAATGACCAAAAAACTCTTATACCTGGTCAAAATTAACAAAAAAAATAACTAAGTTAGGGCTAAAAAGACATAACATGCAAAGATTTGCAAACATTGAGTACGTTTCTTGTATATATTGAAGACAAAGACATAGTTTGCAATATGGCGTAAACATAAAGGACGATTCTTGTAATTTACTCTATAAAATAATTAAAAATATCTATTTAAAAATGTATGTTAGAAAAAAGAAATAAACCATACATACCGATAATGGGGTGTGTGGATGAATTAATTCATGCCTTTGCTAAGACCTCCTCCTCGATCACACTCCACGGTTGTTTGTTAGGTTTCGGGGCTTGATTTTTGTCTTCCACCACTTGCTTTCCTTTTTTATTTAGAAGATTGCGGTTGCGTCTCTGGAACGACTTCAACGTTATCTTCATCAGGTTGTATCTCTTGCGAAGATTGTTCGGGTTGGTGTGGTTGAGAATATTGAAAGGGTTGCGTGTTGAATGGGTTTCGCATCATCAAGCTATGGACGGCTTGCATTTCTTGCGTGTTGAAGGTGTTCGGAGATTATTGGAAACCCGCGAAAACATTAACCGTAAACTGCCCGAAGGATTCGATTCCAATTGAGGATAATAACCGGGCACCGAGAAAACGTTCGGATTCGTGTTGTTAGGATTGTTCGGGTTGATCAGGTTGTTCGGGTTGTACCTATCCATTGAAGATAATAGAAGATTATTTATAAAGATGTAGAGAATTTATAAAAATAGAGAGAAAGATGGGGTTGTAGTGTGTGTGAAATGGGGGTAAAAAGGTTAGATTTTATAAATAATTGGATTTGAATTTGGTTTTAATTTTTTTTTGAACGGTCATATGTTGCAACGTTCAGATTTTGTTGTCATCTAGTGGGCGGCTTCAGCGGCAAAGGCATGCCGGCCTTGCTGCGGCATGGGGGGAATGGTGTTGGGCTAGTGCCGGGCATGCCTGGGGCATGCCGAGCCCCACACCGAGTAGTCTTACTAAATCACTTTGATTCTAAAGGGATTGACTTCATAGGAGATGCACAATCCACCACATAAACATTTACTTATTTTTTTTTCGAACCACCGCTATTTTATTAAAAATCAAATAAAATAGAACATAGGGGCTAGCAGGAAACTGGGAATCCCAAAAAAACTAAACATTACATAATTATATCTCTAATATTAAAATCTCGCCATCTCTCACAATCAAGACTCGCATATGTGGATCTACACTTTAACCACATGAAAGACTCCTCTTTAATTTTATCAACAATATGATCCACCTGCACGTTCCTCCCGCAGAATATCCTCTCATTTCTTGATTTCCAAATAATCCACAAGCCACAAACAAAATAACACAAATGGTCTTTTTCCATTTGTTAGAACATTTTAGCTTATGAATCCACTCTAGAAAATCCACAATCGAATTAAAATGGCCATCAGTTGGAATCTTGAGCCTCACCCAAATGTTCCACCATACAGCACTAGAAACCAAGCACGAAACTAATAAATGTTCCACAGTCTCAGTTTCATATCCACATAACCCACACATCGAGTCTTCCACATGGACACCCCTCTTTTCAAGACTTTTCTTCACCGCAATCCTGCCATTGATAGCCCTCTTAACAAAAAAAAACACACCTTTTTGGAACCCACCCAATCCATTCAAAACGTCCCACTTCCACTTTAACTCTGATTCTCTCAGCTATTACCTCTCTAAATTTAGCCATAGAAAATTCCTTCCACATAAACATTTACTTGCATACACTCTTTTTGTTCAAAGGGCACCTTATAAAGTTGTGTTCAATTACAAATCCCATTGTGTAATTACCTATCAACATATAATAACACGACTAATTTACTTAGTGACTATTTTGGTAAAGTAATAAATAATCATAAATTCCCTCACAATAGCTTCACGTCCAGGGTCTCTATATAATAGGATAAAACATAATTAATTTGCAAAGTGCAATTTGCGTCCATAAGGTATGATGTAGGATCAACTTGAGGCACTGTTTTGATGAAATGGATACCTAAGTCCTCGTCATTTGGTTTTCACTACACTTAGTGCCCTTTCGTCAAGTGGTTGGTAGTTTGACCGTTGGTTCAAAGGGTATTTTGGTAATCTCTCGCAACCCTAACACATTAACCCCTGATACGTGGTCGAAAACCGGTGATCGCTTATGCTTAAGTTGATGTTTTTACATAGCTTTTAATCTTGAATAGCCTACTTTTGATGGGATTTGTGTTTTACAGGTCTAAGAGAGTTTAAGGAGCTATTCGGGAGCTTTACGGAGCATGGAGCAAACGGGGTCAACCGGGGATGTGAAATGAACAAAACCGGGTTAACCACGAAGATTGGATGTGTTTTAGGGGGATGATAATGGATTTAAAATGATTATATTTGAAGATGGCATGATAGAGGGCTGAATTACGAGTACGTGGGCGAAAACGGTGAGTAAAACGGAGCTATAACGAAGAAGTTATGAAGAAAACAATTCTCGTAGGAAAACCAGCAAAACGAGGCAGCGTCGGCGACGCCATCCAGAACCATCCGTCGCTGAAAACTTCGCGTAGGCAGCTGGTTATTGCTGTTAGGGATAGAATTTTAATGTTCGTGGATCATATATCCTTCTATATGTCTGGATCATGGATCCTTAAGACACGGTGCAGGAAGGTTAAGGATCATTGATCCTCATTATTGTTCTAATTAGCTATGTAACACCCCAAAAAGTTAAATATTCAATTTTGTTTAATCAACAAGAAATTTAACCTAGTTAGAATGTATGTAAATGTTAACCTAAGAATGAGGAATGTCTAATTAAAAACAAACACATAAGTAAAAGGACCAATTATGTACAAGGGAAAAGTGAGTTTATTAAAACATAAAATTTACACCACACACATTTGTGTGTGTCTGGTCGACCAAGCAGAAGAACAAGGGGAAAAAACCCCTTTTGATCTAAAATCAAAGAAATTGGTAGAAAGATCAAGGCTAATCACATGCATGAACTCAAATTTCTAACCATCTGAGTCTTCTTAGTGGTAAGTCAAATTTTGTGATTTGATGATCATGAAGAAAGTGGGTTTTTAACCAATCTTGAAATTATATAAAAACTGAATGATTGTAAGTTAGATCAATATCCTAGAACAAGAATCAAGTTAGAATTTACTCATCTTGATGATTAATTGTTAGAAAACCCATTTAATAATAGTATGAAGATGAATGATTCATATGTAGATGTAACAATGGCTATAATGATGAAATATGAACTTGAATGAGTTATAGTTGTGATAGATAATCTGTTGGAATATGAAAATTATGTGAATTGGCTGAAATTGATGATCTATGTTATGATCTAGTAGGATTATGCTTTGAACACTTGTACATAGTGCTTTATTAGTGGTACACCCGTCAAGTGTTTGATGAAATGCCTCAACTAGAAATTTTGCATTTTGACATTTAGACCCTATGTAGTGATCATGATTTGAGTAAGTAAATGATACATGTGTTAAAATTTTACGATGCCTTATCCAAGGATATATGTGAAGTAAGCATGGGGTATGAAATCTAAACATGAATGTTATGCGTAGGGATAAAAGAAGAAGGTTCGAGTCACACGAAACCACAAGGAAATCAAGACCGAGGTATGTATCTTGTTCATTATATAATTAGAAGTTAGTACTTATATTCTATTCTTAGTGTATCTATCTAATAGAATTGATACGAAGTAGTTATGCAATTAGCAATGAACTATATGGCGACTCGATGTGAACGGGTCAATCGTTAGTATGATATACAAGAAATATGTTGCATAATGGACTTGTAGTGAGCGGGTCAATTAAACACAATGTAAAAATTGAGAATGTTTTGTTAATGACCATTACAATTGTTCAACCACATGGAATACAAGCGACTGAGGGATGTCGTGTTAGAAGATCTGTTGTGAACGGACTAGTCAAGAATGAATGATATATGAAGAATGTTGAAGGATGATCCATTTAAAATGGGTCAAGGGAGATAGGATGTTATAACCGAGTGGTTATCTAGAATGTATGAATTCTAATGTTTCAAGAATGTATAGCATGGATTATGTAAGTAACCAAGTCGAATGATTGATTATTATGATTTTCGAAGGATAGAACACCATGTTCGTATAATGTGACAATGTGTAATTGTTATTAATTATCGTGTTATCATGTAGGTAAAACTCAAGTTTAGTTGGACATGCTTCGCTCGGAATCGAACACACTTCAAATGCCCTTCAAGCGCTTCCGCAAATTTTGTAAAGATGTTAACGGGTCAAATACTTTTGCTACAATTAGCTTATGTTTAGTTGACAAACTTTAAACTTTGGGTTGATATGTCTTTTGTAAATCCTTAGTTAGTTGTAAATATTTTAACGAAATGGTTTTCGTATGTATAACTATGTTGTTTTTATGATGGTATGCAAAAGTATAAATGGTTTCGTGATCATGTTGTCGATAAAGTAATGAGTTTTGACCATAAGAAGGTTGGGTGTTTCAAGCTAACAATTATTTCCAATGTATTATGGCATGGTTTTGCAGGAGCTTTACGAAGATGACCTACCCGCTGAAAATCAAGGGGAATATGCCATTATTCCAGCACGTGCCAGGAGTTCGTGAGCGTTATTGGTGAACGTGGGATATTGCCAAGATTTTCGGATAGTTAGTTAAGGATAATTTTTAGCTGAATAAAAGGGGTATTGAGCTTGAATAAGATAGGAATTCGAACACACACATCTGCGAGCTACACTACTCTCTAATACGCACATTAGCAACATTGTAACAAGCTCAATATTTCCAAATTGTAATCTTTCTTGTTGAATATAGTTGGTGATCGGTAGTTTCCATCACCCGAGGTTTTTTGTGCCGGAGATTATCTCTCGATCAAGGGCTTTTTCCTCGTACAAATCATTGTGTTCATTGTCATTTACTTTTGATATTTGTTCATACACTTGTTCGTTTAACCAAGCATCCAACCTCACAAAAATCAGATTTGGTTACATTATCCTTGTGTGATTTTTGACCAAAACAGTTTGGCGCCCACCGTGGGGCAATCGGTGCTTCAATTCTAAAAATTCTGTTCGTTTCATTCATTTCTGTTCATTTCCATCAATCATATGGCTTCTATTGAAAATCTGCTTCAAGTGCCATGCCGGCGGTTACCTTATCTCAGACTTGTGCATCATTTCCTCCCATTCCAACTGCACTGGCGAAGAATGCTGATAACGCTCAGAAGAAGCCAACACCAGTTTTCTCGAAGGCTTCTACTGTTTCATCCTCTACACTTACTAATAATGATCTGTCTACTTTGATTTTGCAGATGAAAGGATACATGGAACAGCAGGACAAAACTAACCAGAGGATCCTTCATGAAATTGATGAAATCAAGAAACAGAAGAGATCAGCGGAGGATCATTCTCCATTGATGCCCAGGTCATTGGATTTCGCCACTCCAGGCAGTAACCACTCAGCATTCCAAAGCGTCCGGTGTTCAGTATCAAGGATCCTCAGGATTACAGCATGGATCATTGGCAATGACGCAGCCACAAGCATCTCATTACCAACCTTATGGATCCCCATTCCAGCCTCAGGAATCCTCATATCAGCATCAAGGATCCTCATCCCAGATCCAAGGATCCATGGAGTATCTTCCGAGACCTTTAGCACCCATGTATCCTGGATCCAGTATCTTTCAGGATCAAGGATCCCCAGGAAGTCAGATATTCAAGGATTCTGAAGTTCACAGAGGGGACTTCATCCCTATGCAGACTATTGCTTCATCTGGTCCAACTATTGCACCTGAAGTGTCTACTTGGATACACTTCTGCGATACCGGTTCCAAACCAATCAGGAGGTAACAATTTCAATACATCTTTTGGTACTAATTACGGTTCCATGCAGGATACAGGTATCAATCAGGCTATGGCACGGGAACTTCAGAAGCTTAAGGATATGATATCCAGCGTCCCAAGAGTGGTTAAGCCCATTCCTGAGATCCCGGATGGAAGCACAGGGTGTCTCGCTTCGCACCTCCTATATGCAATGCTGAGATACCAAAACACTTTCAAACCCCCAACATGAAGTTGTACGATGGTACGACTGATCCAGAGGAGCATGTGGCACAATACCGGGAGAGAATGGAGATCAACCCCATTCCAGAGAGACTAAAGGAAGCCTGTCTTTGTAAGGGCTTCGGATCCACACTCACTGGATCCGCACTGAAATGGCTGCTAAGTCTTCCTCCTTACTCAATTACTTCGTTTTCTCACCTAGTTAATTTGTTCAATAACCAATTTTCATGTAGTTGAACTTTTGAACGGTTAACTAGTGACTTATATAGGGTAACACAGGGTCTTGATGAATCATTAAGAGATTGCATCACTAAGTTTAGTCGAGAATCCTTAGAAATTCCTAATTTGGATATTGCAACTGCTGTAGAGGCATTCAAAATGGGCTTGCTTAAGGATTCCTCATTCTATGATGACCTTGTTATGACACCTTGCAGGAATTTAGATGAAGTAAGGAACATGGCATTGAGGTTTATTCGTTTAGAGATGACAAAAGGATCCAGGAGAGACTCTCAGGATCCTCAAAACAGGAAAAGCAAGGATCATCTTTAAGAATAATCGATCTAAGTCATACTTTATACATGACAATCACAATGTCAATGCAGTTGAACAAGACGAAGACGATGAGGATTATCCTCCAATATCTGAATATTGTTTTTCTGTGGATAACCATGAACTAATACTTGCTATGCAGAATTTAGGTGACAAGGCTAGATGGCCAAGGAAAACTGATAAACCTGGAGCCATTAAGGATAAATCGAAGTGGTGCGCTTATCATGAGGATTTTGGCCACCTTACCGACGAGTGTATAGCGTTGAGGAAGGAAATTGGCTATCTTCTTAGCAAAGGGTATTTGAAGGAACTGTTAGGAAGGAAACGTTCAATGGACTCAGGATACTGAGAAAGTGCCTGAGAGAACTCCTCCACCGCCAGCAGATGCTCAGATCATTAACTTTATTTCCGTGGTTCTGATATCTGTGGAACTTCGTTTTCGACAGCAAAAAGGCATGCTAAGGAGACTAAGATAGAGAATGGGGAGAGACCTGTTCGAACATCTACCCTAACACAGCAAAAGTGATATCTTTTGATGAAGAAGATCGCGTAGACATTCAGGCTTCTCATCATGATGGTCTT
The DNA here is from genome assembly GCA_947069175.1 of Scalesia atractyloides. Lineage (NCBI taxonomy): Eukaryota > Viridiplantae > Streptophyta > Magnoliopsida > Asterales > Asteraceae > Scalesia > Scalesia atractyloides. Next base: position 13,594,048 of record CAMTDV010000025.1, on the reverse strand, counting down.
GTCATTACTTTGTTTATTTAATCATTTTGTTCGCATGATCCTTATCGATGGAGGGAGTTCAGTGAACATAATCCAGTTGGATGTCATCAAAAAGATGAATATCCCTGAATCTAAGATCATACCAAGATCATCGGTGCTCGTGGGATTCAGTGGGGAAACCAAGAATACATTGAGGGACATCAAGCTTCCTATTTACATAGAGTGAGTGAATTCTATCCAAAAATTTTGTGTAATAGATAGCTTATCTTGTTGTAATGTTATCCTTGGCAGGCCATGGATACATGAGATGAAGGCGGTCCTATCAACATACCACCAATGCGTCAAGCTTCCAAGCCCACGAGGGATAGTCAAGATAGAAAGCGATCAGCAGGAGGCGAAGAATTGCTACACTTCCTCAATGAAACCTGCTTCCAAGTCTAGGGAAGCATAGCAATTAAAGCATCCTCCAAGAGACGTCATGGAGGCAAGAGAACAGGACGTCAAGGATATACTCTTAGATCCTGAGGATCCTGAATCCAAGGTGTATATAGGATCTGGGATCCAGGAGAGCATAGAGCAGGATCTAGTATCCTGACTTAAACGAAGGAAATCTACCTTCGCCTGGAAGCCTGAAGATATGACAGGTATATCTAAGATGTTATTACTCATAAACTTGGTATTGAACAAATTCTTTCCCTAGGCCAATACACCAAAAGAGGAGAAAGTTTGCTCCTGAAAGAAATGCGATCATCCAAGACACGGTAGACAAGTTACTAAGGGCAGGTATGAGTTAGAGAAGTCAAGTATCCAAGATGGTTAGCCAATGTGGTTGTTGTTCAAAAGAAAAATGGAAAGTGGAGGGTATTTGTCATTTTACTGACTTAAACAAGGCATGTCCCTAGGATCCTTTCCCTTTACCCCACATTGACTCCATGGTGGATGCTACGGCGGGTCATGAGTTGTTAACTTTTATGGATACTTCGTCTGGATTTCAGCAAATTCAGATGGAACCATCTGATCAAGAGGATACAGCGTTCATGACACCCACCGGCATATATTGCTATATTGCTATGCCCTTTGGTTTAAGAAATGCAGGTGCTACATACCAAAGGTTGGTGAATATGATGTTCAAAGAACAACTTGGACATACGATGGAGGTATATATAGATGATATGGTGGTCAAGTCTAAAAGAGCTGAGGATTACCTTAAGGATCTCAAAGAAGCATTCAATATCCTTGACTAATACAATATGAAATTGAATCCTTCCAAATGCCATTTCGGAGTCAAAGCTGGGGATCGAAGCAAGTACGGAGCAGATAAAGGTTATAATCAACATCAAGTCTCCTGCCAATGCTAAGGATGTGCAAAGATTGACAGGAAGAATCGCCGCCCTGAACAGATTCATTTCAAAATCCTCAGAAAGATGCAAGGATTTCTAGGATATTCTCAGGAAGAATAAGAAGTTCGGGTGGACGGAGAAGCATGAAGCTGCTCTACAGGCTCTCAAGGATTACCTATCCTCAGCACCGGCATTAATGAAACTTGAAAATGGGGAACCATTATCCTTATACCTAGTTGTTTTAGGTAGTAAGTGCGGTCCTTGTTAAGGATCATGAAGGCCAACAACATCCGTATATTATGTAAGTAAAAGTTTACTTGATGCTGGGGACAGGTATTCTTATTTAGAAAAACTTATTCTTGCTCTAATCACGGCTTCTACTAAATTAAGACATTATTTCGAAACTCATACTATTGTCGTTAAAACTAACTTTCCTATCAAGAATGTTCTTAGGAAACCAGAGATGTCAGGGAGAATGGCAAAATGGGGTGTTAAACTTAGTGCATATGACATTAAGTATGGGCCTAGAACTGCTATTAAATCCCAGGCTTTAGCTGACTTTATGGCTGATTTCAGTAGTGATCTACAAAGAGAAGCTGAATTGGAGGTACAACAACTTGAGGAGACGAAGGATCCTTGGACACTCTTCACAGATGGAGCCTCGAATGTCAAAGGAACTGGACTAGGCCTACTACTAAAATCGCCACAGGGGGACATTATACCCCAACCAATAGCATATGAATTCCAAACCACTAATAACGAGGCAGAGTATGAGGCCTTAATAGCAGGTTTGCAGTTAGCTAAGCATATGAGGATAAGGTATCTTCAAGTGTTTGTGGATTCTCTATTAATTATTAATCATTACAATGGTTCTTATGCTGTTAAAGGTGAGAAGCTAATTAAAAATTTGGAGATAGTCAAGAAATTGGCTGATTCTTTTGTTTTTTTCAGTCTAACACAGGTACCCAGGGAAGAAAATGCAGAAGCAGATGCCTTAGCTAATCTAGGATCCTCATTGAAGATGCCTGATGATGTGAAGATACCCATTATACATGTTCTAATTCCTGTAATCGAGGAAAATGAGACAATGGAAATATTGGACGATGCTGCAATCGTACCTAGGGATGATGCACAATCAACTCTAGGATCGTGGATCCTTCCAATCCCAAATTATATCCAAAATGGGGAAGTTCCCATTGTGGAAAATCTTAGAGCCTTCAAGATAAAGGTATCTCAATTCACTATCATTAATAACATGTTATATAAGAGACCTCTTGTAGGACCCTATCTACGGTGCATTGAGGATCCTGAGATCCAAGAAGTCTTGAAGGATTTTCATGAAAGAGATTGTGGAAATCATACTGGGGGCAGAGCACTATTTTCAAGGATCCTCAGAACAGGATATTATTGGCCTATAATGAAGAAGGATTCTGTGGATTATGCAAGGAAATGTGATGCTTGCCAAAGACACAGTAATATCCTTCATCAGCCCGCAGAACCTCTGCATCCTATATCCTCCTCTTGGCCATTTTTGAGATGGGGAATGGATATAGTAGGCAAGCTTCCCAAGGCACCAAGAGGAAAAGTGTTCATGCTAGCTATGACAGACTATTTCTCTAAGTGGATAGAAGCTGAAGCTTTTACCCAAGTCAGGGAAAAGGAAGTTATATCCTTTATTAAAGGAAATATCATTACTAGATTTGGTATTCCTTCTGAGATTATTTGTGATAATGGATCCTAGTTTATTGGGAACCGTACTACTAACTTTTGTGACAGCTGGGGGATTAGGATGATTACATCAACACCAGTCCACCCACAAGCTAATGGCCAGGCAGAATCATCCAACAAAATCACCATCAACAACTTGAAGAAGAAGCTTGGATCCAAAAAGGGCAAATGGGCCGAGGAATTACCTTATGTCTTATGGGCAGATATGACACCTCCCAAGAATGCAACGGGTCAAACTCCCTTCTCCTTAGTCTTTGGAGCCGAAGTAGTGATCCCTACAGAAATGATAGTACCAACAGCCAGAACAATCATCCGTGATCCTGAAGCAAATGTCAAGACTCTGGTTCAAGACTTGGATACCGTGGAAGAGCTTAGAGATATGGCAAGAATAAGGATGGCTAGCTATCAACAAAGAGTGGCTGGTGCTTACAACAAGAATGTAAGGGTCAGAAGGTTTCAAGTTGGTGACATGGTATTAAGGAAGGCGTTCCAGAATACCACGAATCCTTCCGATGGTAAATTAGCACCAAAATGGGAAGGACCCTATCTAATTGAAGCCGAGGCAGGAAAGGGGGCATATCGATTACTAACTATGGATGGTGACCTTCTACCAAGAGCTTGGAATGCTATCCATCTAAAAAAGTATTTTATGTAAAGGATCAGGGATCCTTAATTATCCTAGTGATCAATTCAGATCGAAGGATCCTCAAAGGATATGAGATTCTTGATTCGGAAACGTTTAACTAGTGCTTTCATTTTTATTATACTTCTTATAAAGTAAGGATGTTGAATTTTCAACATTTAACCTTATCAAGCTTTAAGTTTTGCAGAAGTTATTACAAAGGATCAAGAGGTTGGCCACCTCTCCAAGACTTTGGGCATGTCCCCAGTCTAAGGTATCTAATACCTTCTAAGGTTTAAAGGTTTTCACCTTTCATACGAATTGGGTTTCAACACCCCGCTAGTAGGGCACGTTATCCAAGTATAGTTCGAGACAATAGGACCAGTACCCGCTTTAGGGGCTAACAATTTCATTGTTGTTGGCTATATTTAGGATCCTAAGTATAATGGTAGACGTAGCATACATCCGTTCCTGAGGTTTCTAACGTTTTCACGTTAGCTAAGGTTTCGGCATTTTCATGTCGCTTACGTTTGGATAGACGCCAGTTTGGGCCATACTCCAGCTTACGCAAGTTTATTTGGGCTTGTCCCCAGTCTATTTGGGCTTGTCCCTAGTTTATTTGGGCTTGTCCCCAGTTTGTTGGGCTTGTCCCCAGTTTGTTGGGCTATCCCCCAGTAACTAATGATTCCCTCATTTGATGTTTGGCTTAGTCCCAAGTTAAATACTGCTACAGGTTTATGAAGTTTAACTGTTAAGGATCCTAAATCCTAAAGTCTTATCAATTGTTATGCTTTGGTTGACACGACCGTAAGGTTTGAGGATAAAAAATCCTAACTTGGATTCACTGGTATGATCTTTCTATTGCATTTGCTTTATTTCTGGCTTATTTATGTTACCTTAATCCTTTAACAACAGGGTGTGTGATCCTTGATCATAAGACGATCAATTCTTGAGCAACATGTTTTTATAAATACTTAGTATTCTTTTCAACACCTTACGGATTTTTCAGTTAAATATCCAGAAATTTTTCAACATGTATAGTGATAAACATACTCAAAAAGAAAAAGGAACAACAGCAAAGATAGTCAAAAGCTTAAAGTTTTATTTTTTTATAAAAACCCTTTTTAAAAGGTTATCAAAATTGCTAACCCAAGCTTCTACCAGCAAATCGTGGCCCGTCCACTTGGGTTGGCAAAGGGTGTCCTACTAACGAGTCATAAGTGCAGGAAAGTAAAGGCGGGGGGCATCAAGGGCTTCATCCTCCATAAACAGAAGGACCCATCCACCTTTGCTACCCCCTATTGTTCAAAAAGGATCAGTGATCCTTAACCCTAAAAACTATTGTTCAAATACAAACCAAATTGTTCGCCATAAAAACACCAACAACCAAAAAACATAAAAAATGGGCTCCAGCCACGTCTAGAATTATCCATCATCGCCCATTCATGCAACCCACTCCACGACTGCCTCACCACCGCCACCTCCTTCTCCCTTGCCACCAACCGTTGCCTCTGCCAGATCCATCACGCTGCTTGGCTCTGCCTCCGGGATGGGTTCCTGCTCAGGACTTTCTTCGTCACCCAGCTCGATCAACCTCTGCTTCCAAGCAGCCACATCCCACTCAGCCCTGTCAAAAGAAGGATTCATGGCCTCTTCAACCATCTTTATCCTATCTTTGAGGATAGACCTAACGACATAAACCTTCGCCTCATTAGCAACCTCCAATCTCTCTTTGTTAGCCCGGATCTGATCCACCAAGATCTCCTTCTCCAAGTGCTTGAACTCCTTTTCCAAATTGGAGATCCTTTTATCCTTGGCAGCAGTAATGGCGCGGAGCTCGTCAATGTGCTCTTCAGCTTCAGTTAGGAGTTTTCCTTGGAGGGCTTCGAGTTGGGCTATTTTCTGCATAAGTCAAAATTTGCAGGATCAGTGATCCTTAAAGTTCAAGTGTAATTCAAGAATAGGTGATCCTTACCTCAGCAATGAAGTCAGAGATTTGCTGCTTGATCTGGGAGGTGTCCTCGGTTGGCTCGCTCGGTTTCTTCCTTTTACTCCCGGATTTGGCTCTGGAAGGCATGACCCTTGTTCCTGGCTTACTTTAGCCTGAGGCCAGTTCAGCCTTGAGCGGGGGGAGATGATACTTTGAAGTTCCCTGAGATCAAACTTGGTGGCAGATTTGGATGTAGACTTGGCAGCACCTATGCAAATCAAACTCAGATAAGTATTTATAAGCTATCTATTTTGTTGAATATTTTCATATACTTGTATACAAATACTTACTTGACATCATGACAGAGGTAGAGGTATCTTCTTCTAGATCCTTGATCTTGGGGTAAAAAGTCCTCACATATGAATCAAGTGCCCAAAAGGCAGCAATCCTTATTGGCGTGGTAGTTAAATCTCTCAAGGCAGCGTAGCTAGTCACTGCATGCACAAAAAACCGGATCAGTTATCCTCAGTGTAACAAAAACTAACATGTCCTAAATCCTACCCTTCAAGTTCCATTTTTTAGGAAGATACTCCCCCTGAGGAATGGAGTCTCTTCTCGCAAAGAAGAACTGGTTTTTCCAGTTGGTGTCATTCTTGGTGATTTTGAGCAGTGAGGGGCGAGTTTTGGATTTGGATTTGAAAAGATACCGATAAGACCCATGAGTCACAAGGCTGTACAGGTTGGGGAGTTCGGTAATACCAAAGCTTAGACCCTCGTTCTTGATCAACTGTTCTAGAGTATACAATACCCTCCACAGCATAGGCATGGCCTGGTTGTAGCACATGCCGGTATGAGAAAAGAATGTTTGAGTAAACATTAGGAAAGGATATGTATAGCCGATCAAGAATGGAGCGGCACGAAAACAGATCCAGAAGTCTGATTTGCAATCACTTCTCAGTGAGGAATCAAAGGGTCTGAAAACTGTTTCCTCCGGGAAACAGGGGCATATTTGATCGATTTCGGGATCGGTAAAACGGCAAAGCTCCTCCGAAGGATTTTTCAGAAGGTTTTGGCTCTTGTGAGTGTGATCTTGTGGTTGATCTTTGAGATGAGAGGATCGGGTTACCATCTTTCCATGGATCAGAATAATGGAAAAACAGAGGATTGAATAGAGAGAGAAAGAGGATACCTGTTTGATGCTCTGGATATGCGTATAAAAAGGCAGAGATCAAGCTTAAATAAGAGTTTGATCTCTATCCTATGCTACAAATAATGATGTTTGTTGCAGGTTATCAAATCAAGTGACGTCATACTGTGCAACGGATATATGCAAGTGGCAACGGCTAGTTTCTTTCTAACGAAAACATGACTAATCGTTAGGGCATTTAATTAGTCATGTTCGGGGGCAATTGTTAGGGATAGAACTTTAATGTTCGTGGATCATATATCCTTCTATATGTCTGGATCATGGATCCTCAAGACACGGTGCAGGAAGGCTAAGGATAATTGATCCTCATTATTGTTCTAATTAGCTAACAATTGTTTCCAATGTATTATGGCATGGTTTTGCAGGAGCTTTTCGAAGATGACCTACCCGCCGAGAATAAAGGGGAATATGCCATTATTCCAGCACGTGCCAGGAGTTCGTGACCGTTATTGGTGAACGTGGGATATTGCCAAGATTTTCGGATAGTTAGATAAGGATAACTTTTAGCTGAATAAAAGGGGTATTGAGCTTCAATAAGATAGGAATTCAAACACACACATCTGGGAGCTACACTACCCTCTAATACGCACATTAGCAACATTGTAACAAGCTCAATATTTCCAAATTGTAATCTTTCTTGTTGAATATAGTTGGTGATCGGTAGTTTCCATCACCCGAGGTTTTTTGTGCCGGAGATCATCTCTCGATCAAGGGCTTTTTCCTCGTACAAATCATTATGTTCATTGTCATTTACTTTTAATATTTGTTCATACACTTGTTCGTTTAACCAAGCATCCAACCTCACAAAAATCAGATTCGGTTACATTATCCTTGTGTGATTTTTGACCAAAACAATTGCGTTGGTGGATTTTGGGTGTTCTGTGAGGCGTCGGAGACGCCCTAAATGGCATCGGCGACGCCCCCTTCTGCACCCAGACGCTGAAACTCGCATTTTGGTGTTTGGGGTCGGGATATATACGAATTGTTTGTGTCTTTTGAAGGAGTTACGCATTTTTTAAGTTTTGAACTTGATCTTGGAGCCAAGAACACTTCCACCTTCATCCACAATCATCTCCAATCATTCCCAATCACCTGAATTATTCATCCAATCCTAACCCTAATTCACCACCATTACCATCCTCATCATTCAATCTTCAATCCATTCATCATCACCATCCATCCCAAACCCTAACCATCATCTCCATCACTTTCAAAGCTTCAAGATGTTCGTGCTCAAGTCTCAATCATCCGTCGATCATGTTCCGTTCACCATGAGCGGCTAATCCTTGAAGGTTTCATCTCGGTGTAGACTTTTGTAAGGTTTCTAGGGTTTACTATTTGTTAAACATTTGGTTTGTGACTAATTGAATTGCATTTGATCATTAGATAATTTTCCTACGTTTGTATTGTATTTGCGAATTGACGAATGAGTTATGAAATTTGTCTTGTGAAATGAATATGCGTATTTATTTGTCTTGTCCAAGGTAACGAAGTGTATTGTGGTCCGTTATCTAAGACGTTGATAGCAATTGGCACCTAAGCCTTGTGATTCTAAATCGTTAATTAACTAATTTGATTTAAACCAATTTAAAACACTAGTAACCCTAGGTCTTGCAATTGTTGAACCGGGTGTGAACCTTGTGTCTCATCATTGTTTTACATCAATCAATTAAGTACTCGTACAATTGTTTAAAGTTTAGTAGTTAAATAATCAAACCCAAACCTGTTGGTTCATTCAGACATCCTTTTCAAACAAACAAATCAATTGAATCATTTTAGCAAGCTTCATAAAGTGACAACATTAACAATCAGTCATACCCGATCGCAAACCACAAACTCTTCATGGTTCGACCCCTTACTACCACTAACGTATTGTTAAGGGTAATTCGGGACTATAAATATTATCTTTGACTGAATCGCGACAATCCGATCAACCCCCCCCCCCAAACCCGATTAAACTCCTAACACATTGAACCCTTCCACCATCACCACCTGCCACTAGGCCCACCACCCTTCTTACAACCATCACCACCTTCTACCACCTTCACTACCTGCCACTAACCACAACAACCCTAACCTTAACCTCTGACCTAAATCATGACAAAAATCTGAAGTACAACTGAACCAAACTTCTCAAATGATTCACCCATAATGTTGTCGTAAGTATTCGCCTCACCAAAATTATTGGTGTACCATAACAAGAACTCCATTGTCACCTCCACCAAAATTATTGATGTTGACGAGTTTTGAACGAGTTTGGGTATATGTTTTGAGGAGTTACGGATTTTTAAAATCATCACACATTCTTTGAGCCTTTTCCTTCATCATTCTCATCCACAATCCATCCCCTACCACTATTCATCACCATAATCATCCATCAACATCTAAAACCTAATCATCATCCTATCATCATTGTTCCATTCAACCAATCCATCAATCACCATCATCATTCCTAACCCTAATTTCACCACCACCACCATCATCATCAAGGTCAAGCTTCAAGAATCAAGATTTCAATATTCGTTTGCTTCTCATCCGGTGATCTCGTTCAATCATCCATGAGGGCTAATCCCTTGGGTTCACCCCGGTGTAGATGATTGTAAAAATTTATAGGGTTTCAACATTATACTTATGATTTGATTTGTGATAATTTGTATTAGTATTTGAATCTTTTGATAATTTTTTTGCTTTTTTATTGAATTCATGAATTGTCGAGTGAGATATGAAATTTAACTTTGTAAAACAAATATGTGCAATTATGCCTTATCATAGGATATGATTTACATGTTCTTGGTAAGAAAGTGCAGTGTGGTCCGTTATCTATGACGTTGATAGCCCTTGGCACCTAAGCCACGTGACATAAATCCGTTAATAACTAATTCAACTAAATTGAATCTAAAAAGTGTAGGAACCCTAGGTCTTACAATTACCGAACCGGGTATGAACCTTGTCTCAAATTATAGTTTAAATCAAGTAATCATTTTAGCAAGAGTTCACATAATCTCGTTTAGTATTTTAAAGCAAAATTGTCGGTCCATTCCGACACCCATTTTCCAAACAAACAAACAAAACAATTAGTTCAATTTGCAAGCTTTATAAATTGTCCCACTTTTGATAATCGACCAAGTCCCAACTCAAACCACAAACTCTTTATGGTTCGGCCCCTTACTACCACTAACTCTTAGTTTAACGTAATTTGGGTTATAAATATATCTTTGACCAGCGCGCGACACTCCGATCAAGATCTATGCCCAGAACCTTCAAGGTCTTGAAGAATTTCCACACTACAGCCATAAACACCCAATGCCGCCAGATTTTGTTTACTGTCCACCACCACCAACCATCGACATCACCATAGCTCTCAACCCCCTTCTATTAAAACTCCAACATCACCAACTTCACTACTATCGGACCATTAACCCCCACTAATCGAACCATCCTTTAAAAGTAGACACCCTGATCAAACCCGTGTCTAACCTAATCGCCTCAAACTAAAGGTCCCTGCCACCTCACATCCGGCGACCCAATTTCATATCTAAAACCTAAATTTGTTTGTTTAAAAGTCCATGTCTAAGTACTTATTTTGGTTTGATTAGGGTTTGATTTTGGTGAGTAATAGTGATGGTGGTGAATGATGGTTCGATTAGGGTTCAATTTCAGATGTAATAGTGGTCGGTGTTTGGTGGCTAGTGTTTGGCCGATGAAGATATACGATATTAACGAGGGATGAGAAAGAGAAACAGGGATAAAGAGAAAGATGTTCTCGTGATGATGGTGTACTGGTAGTGGTTGTTCCCAATTCAATGCAAGGAGACATCATGTTAATGGTGCGTCGGTGAATGGTGGTGATCTGAATTTTGGGTTGATAAGTGGTAAAGTTGCGAAAGCCGAAAGGGTTTAGGTGGGGGGCTTGGGTTATAATAATGTAACACTCTAACCCGTATGCTATATGTTTATAAAAATGCGGATAATTTGGTCCCAGTTTTTTTTACATTTAACATACGAGTCTGAGTTAACTGATAACTCGGAAAAATCGACATACGGATTATTATTATAATCATTTTACATTAGTCGAGTTTATAAGTTCAAAAACTTCCACACACATGATCATGCTTTAATTATCCCGAAGGGATATTCCCGAGGAAATGGTGGTTCAGGAGTGTTCAGTTCTTCGTGTGCTTGGTCGTCCGTCCGGTTCTCGCCTTAGTGAAAGCCTGTCATAAACACTAAAAACAGTTAGTGTTTAAGTTATACGGTCAAACAATTAGTAATCGAAACATTTGAACAAAATATTAAGCACACGTTTTTTTGTTCAGCCTCCTTACCCAGCCGGGTCAGGTTTCCACCCGACCGTGTTAACTTAAACGTGTCTTTTACTTTTTCAGCACCCTTACCCGGCCGGGTTAGGTTTTCATCTGGCCGTGTCAGCTGAAAACGTGTTTTCTTTTCAAATCACTATTTCGGTTCGAAGTTAGTTAACCAACCAACCTGTTAGTAGGCATTTCGCATTCTAGTTCATGCCTCCGACTTCTTTATCAAGATTTCCGTAATATTTTCCACCACAACTTCATTTGTGGTGGTTTATTCTAGTAAAATTTTTATGTTCTAATTTTACCCTCTGATATGACATTTAACCAAAATAACTCGTTAAGAGACATAAATTTAAAGGTCTACGCCTCCCATTTTAATGTTACTACAAGACCGACCCAATTATGGGACTCATTTTAATCTACCCCTAGGGGTAGTTTGCCCGAGCCATCACCCGAGGCATTTTAGTCAATGTAGTCCGTTTCCGCATAATGGACATGTCCTTGGCTCGAATGGTCGTTTTACCCAAAATGCTAAATGCATTTCACTTGGGTTAATCTATTATCCAAATTTGACTAATTTCTCTTTAGTCGAGCCATAAGCCCCTACCGAAAGCACAACCTTTTATACATACCCGGCGCGAGTCAAAATCATTGACTCGTTATCCATAGCTTGCGATGGTTATTTCTTTCCAATTCGTGGCAACGCATGCCTATACATTATGCTTACCTATAAGCATGAAACTTGACAAAACAAAGCATTACATACCGGTTTTAAATGGTTATCACCATTTGACCCGCATGATCCGTTTGTCCTTTTGACCATTCTTGGTTCGCCCCTCTTTTTTTATTGCATCTAAATCAATCTTTATATTATTTATCACCAAAATTCATATTTACTTGTTTGACCCGTTTGGTTCGCGTCAACATGTGCTTATCACCAAAAACTCATATTTTTGCTTGGTCGATCCGTTTGGTTCGCGTCAGCAAGTGTTTATTACTAAAAATTCCTTTTAACTTATTTGACCCGTTTGGTTCGCTGTCAGAAAGTTATATTTTGAAAGTTTATTGGTTTGTCAAGAAAAACTCATTTTTACTTGTTCGACCCATTCGGTTCGCGTCAGAAAGTCATATTTCAAAAGTTTATTGGTTTATCGCCAAAAACTCATTTTTACCTGTTCGACCCATTCGGTTCGCACCGGAAAGTCATATTTCGAAATTTTATTGTTTTATCACCAAAACTCATTTTTACTTGTTCGACCCATTCGGCTCGCGTCAGAAAGTCATATTTCGAAAGTTTATTGATTTATAAACAAAACTCATTTTCACTTGTTCGACCATTCGGCTCGCGTCAGAAAGTATATTTCAAAAGTTTATTGGTTTATCACCTATAAACTCATTTTACTTGTTCGAACCATTCGGCTCACGTCAAAAGTTATTTTCAAAAGTTTATTGGTTTATCACCAAAAACTCAATTTTTCACTTGTTCGACCATTCGGCCGCGTCAGAATGTCATTTTTAAAAGTTTATTGTTTATCACCAAAAACTCATTTTACTTGTTCGAACAATTCGGTTCGCGTTAATAAGTCATATTTCTAAATTCATTATGTTAATCACCTAAATGTGATTACTCGCCATTTTGCTCGTTTGACCCGTTATGATTTACACCACATGGTCGTATTTCTAAAAATTATTTATATTAATCACCGAAATGTGATTATTCACCATTTTGTTTGTTTGACCCGTAATGGTTTACACCATAGGGTCTCGGCTTTAACAAATCATCGATTTTATCCGTCTACTCTTCATTTAAAAACAAAACTTCTAATCTAGGAGGTGTAAGTTTTACTTACCTTGCATACGATCATGCTTTCTTGCGTCTTTGACCCGCTTGACTCATTACTTTCCAAGCTCCCACCTAGCTTGTCAAGAGTCAAACTATCATATAACATCCATAAGACGATTAGATTAGTCATCCTACATCATGACTATCATACCTTATGGACTTTTATATTATTATTTTTCATCCAAATCTATTATATGCTAGTCAAACTGTCATTTGACATATGCAAACGCACCAACAATTTTAACAAATTCATTTAGGCATTTTGTCAATTACTTGGTGAGCATCATTTTAGGCTATTATATTAGTTAAGTTCATTAACCAAATGCACCATATTTTTTTCAACCTCAACAAGTTCATACACTTAATAACATCAAGTCAACATGCCTTCCAATTATCAATATTGTTTTGGTCAAAAATCACAATAAGGATAATGTAACCAAATCTGATTTTATGAGGTTGAGTGCTTGCATGATGAACAATTGTGTGAACAAATATCCAAAGTAAATGACAATGAACACAATGATTTGTACGAAGAAAAAGCCTTTGATCAAGAGATGATCTCCGGCACAAAAAACCTTTGGGTGATGGCAAATACCGATCACCAATTGGTATTAAGCAAAGACGATTACAACTTCGAAACTATTGAGCTTGCTACAATATTGCTAGTGTGCGTATCAGAGAGTAGTGTAGGTCGCCAATGTGTGTGTTCGAAACCTTTCTTATTCAAGCTCAATACCCCTTTTATTCAGCTAAAAATTATCCTTAACTAACTATCCGAAAATCTTGGCAATATCCCACGTTCACCAATAACGGTCACGAACTCCTGGCACGTGCTGGAATAATGGCATATTCCCCATGATTCTCGGCGGGTAGGTCATCTTCGTAAAGCTCCTGCAAAACCATGCCATAATACACTGTAAACAATTGTTAGCTAATTAGAACAATAATGAGGATCAATGATCTTTAGCCTTCCTGCACCATGTCTTGAGGATCCATGATCAAGACATATAGAAGGATATATGATCCACGAACATTAAAATTCTATCCCTAACAATTGCCCCCAAACATGACTAATTAAATGCCCTAACAATTAGCCATGTTTCCGTTAGAAAGAAACTAGCCGTTGCCACTTGCATATATCCGTTGCACAGTATGACGTCACTTGATTTGATAACCTGCAACAAACATCATTATTTATAGCATAGGGATAGAGATCAAATCTCTTATTTAAACTTGATCTCTGCCTTTTTATACGCATATCCAGAGCATCAAACAGGTATCCTATTTCTCTCTCTCTATTCAATCCTCTGTTTTTCCATTATTCTGATCCATGGGAAAGACGGTAACCCGATCCTCTCCTCTCAAAGATCAACCACAAGATCACACTCCCAAGAGCCACAACCTTCTGAAAAATCCTTCGGAGGAGCTTTGTCGTTTTACCGATCCCGAAATCGATCAAATACGCTCGTGTTTCCCGGAGGAAATAGTTTTCAGACCCTTTGATTCATCACTGAGAAGTGATTGCGAATCAGACTTCTGGATCTGTTTTCCTGCCGCTCCATTCTTGATCGGCTATACATATCCTTTCCCAGTGTTTTCTCAAACCTTCTTCTCTCATACCAGCATGTGCTACAACCAGGCCATGCCTATGCTGTGGAGGGTATTGTATACTCTGGAACAGTTGATCAAGAATGAGGGTCTAAGCTTTGGTATCACCGAACTCCCCAACCTGTACAGCCTTGTGACTCATGGGTCATATCGATATCTTTTCAAATCAAATCCAAAACTCACCCCCACTGCTCAAAATCACCAAGAATGACACCAACTGGAAAAACCAGTTCTTCTTTGTGAGAAGAGACTCCATTCCTCAAGGGGAGTATCTTCCCAAAAAGTGGAACTTGAAGGGTAGGATTTAGGATATGTTACATTTTGTTATACTGAGGATAACTGATCCTGTTTTTTTGTGCATGCAGTGACCAGCTACGCTGCCTTGAGAGATTTACCTGCCACGCCAGTAAGGATTGCTGCCTTTTGGGCACTTGATTCATCTGTGAGGACCTTTTACCCCAAGATCAATGATTTAGAAGAAAATACCTCTAACTTTGTCACGATGTCAAGTAAGTATTTGTATACAAGTATATGAAAATATTCAACAAAATAGATAGCTTATAAATACTTATATGAGTTTGATTTGCATAGGTGCTGCCAAGTCTACATCCAAATCTGCCACCAAGTTTGATCTCGGGGAACTTCAAAGTATCATCTCCCCCGCTCCATCAAGGTTGAACTGGCCTCAGGCCAAAGTAAGCCAGGAACAAGGGCCATGCCTTCCAGAGCCAAATCCGAGAGCAAAAGAAGAAACGAGCGAACCAACCGAGGACACCTCCCAGATCAAGCAGCAAATCTCTGACTTCATTGCCGAGGTAAGGATCACCTATTCTTGAATTACACTTGAACTTTGAGGATCACTGATCCTGAAAATTTTGACTTATGCAGAAAATAGCCCAACTCGAAGCCCTCCAAGGAAAACTCCTAACTGAAGCTGAAGAGCACATTGACGAGCTCCGCGCCATTACTGCTTCCAAGGACAAAAGGATCTCCAATTTGGAAAAGGAGGTCAAGCGCTTGGAGAAGGAGATCTTGGTGGATCAGATCCGGGCTAACAAAGAGAGATTGGAGGCTGCTGACGAGGCGAAGGTTTCTGTTGTTAGGTCTATCCTCAAAGATAGGATAAAGATGGTTGAAGAGGCCATGAATCCTTCTTTTGACAGGGCTGAGTGGGATGTGGCTGCTTGGAAGCAGAGGTTGATCGAGCTGGGTGACGAAGAAAGTCCTGAGCAGGCACCCATCCCGGAGGCAGAGCCAAGCAGCGTGATGGATCTTGCAGAGACAGCGGTTGGTGGCAAGGGAGAAGGAGGTGAAGGTGATAAAGCAGCCGTGGAGTAGGTTGCATGAATGGGCGATGATGGATAATTCTAGACGTGGCCGAGCCCATTTTTTAGGATTGTTGGTTTTGTTTGATGGTATTTTGATTTGAAACAAGATGGTCTATGACTAAGCAATAGTATTTAGGGTTGAGGATCACTGATCCTTCGAACAATAGGGGGTAGCAAAGGTGGATGGGTCCTTCTGTTTGTGGAGGATGAAGCACTTGATGCCCCCGCCTTTTATTTCCTGCACTTTTAAACTCTGCAATGTATGACCCGTTAGTATGGACACCCTTTGCCAACCCAAGTGGACGGGCCACGTTTTGCTGGTAGAAGCTTGGTAGGCAATTTTGACAACCTCTTAAAGGGTTTTAAATAAATAAAACTTTAATCTTTTGGCTATCTTTGGTGTCACCTACTTATTTTATGTTTTGAATATCGTTGCATCTATACTTATTGGTCAATTCCCTATATGATTTTGGAATTTATAAGTTGTTAAAAAGAACACCGAGTATGTGTCAAAACAAGTTCTATCTTAAAGACTTTGCATCATATGATCAAGGATCACACACCCTGTTGTCAAAGGTTGAAGGGTAACATAAACAAACCAAAAATAAAACAAAGGCAAATGAAGGGCGTACCAGTGAACCCAAGTTAGGATTCTATATCCTTATCACTTACAGTTGGGCCAACCAAAGCATAACAATCGATAAGACTTTAGGATTCAGGATCCTTAGCTGTTAAACTTCGTAAACCTGTAGCAATATTTAACTTGGGGCTAAGCCAAACATCAAATGAAAGAATCATTAGTTACTGGGGGCAAGCCTAACAAACTGGGGACAAGCCCAAATAAACTGGTGTAAACTGGAGTATGGCCCAAATTGGCATCTATCCAATCGTAAGCGACATGTAAATGTCGAAACCTTAGCTAACATGAAAACGTTAGAAACCTTAGGAACGGATGTATGGTACGTCATCCCTTATACTTAGGATCCTACATATAGCTAACAACAATGAAATTGTCTGCCCCTAAAGCGGGTACTGGTCCATTGCCTCGAACTATACTTGGATAACGTGCGGTACTGGCGGGGTGTTGAAACCCAATTCGTGTGAAAGGTGAAAACCTTTAAACCTTAGAAGGTATTGATACCTTAAACTGGGGACATGCCCAAAGTCTTGGAGAGGTGGCCAACCTCTTGATCCTTTATTATAACTTCTGCAAAACTTAAAACTTGATAAGGTTGAATGTTGAAAATTCAACATCCTTACTTTAGAATAAATAGTAAGAAGTACAATACGAATGAAAGCATTAGTAAAATGTTACTGAATCAAGAATCTCATATCCTTTGAGGATCCTTCAATCTAAATTGATCATTAGGATACTTAATGACCCCTGATCCTTTACATAAAATACTTTTTTCGGTGGATAGCATTCCAAGCTCTTGGAAGAAGGTCACCATCCATAGCCAGTAATCGATATGCCCCCTTTCCTGCCTCGGCTTCAATTAGATAGGGGTCTTCCCATTTTGGTGCCAATTTTCCATCAGAAGGATTCGTGGTATTCTGAAATGCTTTCCTCAGCACCACGTCACCAACTTGAAATCTTCTTTGTTTTGGTCAAAAACCTTATTAAGGATAATGTAATGAATGTGAGGTTGAGTGCTTGAATGACCAATGAATGTTTGAACAAACTAGAAATGTAAATGGTGATAAACACAAAGATTTTTGTACCAGGAAAAAGCCCTTGATCAGCAATTGATCTCCGGCATAAAAAACCTAGGATAGTAAAAACTATCACTATCAACTCTATTGAACAAATAAGATTACAACTTTGGAGGTATTGAGCTTGTTACAATGATTCCTAGTGTGTGTGTGTGTTCGAGAGAGAGTAGCAGAAGTGTTGTATATCGAAAAAGGTGTGTTCTATCAAGCTCAAAATCCCATTAAATATCTAGCTCATCTCAATGAATTAACTATTCGAAATTTCAGCCATGCATCCATGTTTTCCACCAACGGTCATGACGCTCTTTGCACGTGCTGGAATTATAAGCATATTCCCCGCGATTCCAGTTAGAACAAGTCTTTCCTCGTCCAAGGCCTGCATTCAGATGTTAAACAAACAAGGAAACAATTGTTAGTAAGAATACATATAGATAAGGATCCTTGATCCTCAGACTCCCTGCTTCATATGCTAAGGATAAATGATTCAGCTTAAGCCTCGGGATAAATGATCCAGACATGCTAAAAATCAGCCCCTAACAATTGCCCCCAAATATGACGGATATGACATCAATCAGATTCATCATATTTCCATTCAATGCGGACTAGCCGTTGTGATACAGAACTAGCCGTTACACCTCTGACGTCACCGATGGGATAGGCTATAACCATCATTGCGATATATAGGATAGAGATAAGGTCCAATATTTATTTAAAGATCATTCATCTCCTTCTAAAATCCTCATCCCGGAAGCATAACAGGTACTCCTTCTCTCTTTCAACTTCCATCTCTTTATTCTTCATGTTTGCTATAATGGCCAAGATGGCTACACGATCCTCTCCCGGTAAAAACCAAAGCGACGATGCAACCCCTAAGAGTCAAGACCTGTAGCCAATCCATCCTTGGAGCTTTGCAAATTTACCGACCAAGAAATCGACGGCCTGCACCCCTGTTTCCCTCTGACGGCGGTTTTCAGGCCGTATGATGCCACCATGAAGAGCGACGCCATGTCCCCTGTCTGGGCATGCTTTCCTTATCTACCTTTCCTTCTTGGTTACACATACCCATTCCCTAGCTTTACCCAAGGGTTTTTCACCCTTACCGGCATGAGTTATTGTCAAGCCATGCCGATGTTGTGGAGGGTACTGTTCACCATAGAGCAGCTTATTAAACATGAAGGAATCCATTTCACCCTATCTAAGCTTTCCTATCTTTACAGCCTCGTTACCCACGGTTCTAACCGATACTTGTTGAAGGCCAAACCTCACCAACAGGTTCCCATCCTCAAGACTGTCACACCCCGACCCGCAGCGGAATAACAGTCGGGGCATGATTGGGTTATCACCAAATCTCATGATATTTACTAATATGTTTCATATTTATTAAAGTCAAAATTACATTCTCAATAATCCAAACATGTCCATACAAATACAAGGAAAAATAACCAACTAAACAATCCAAGCTCTAACCCAGTTTATTCTTCTAAGCCAATCCTATGTGTTTCTTGCTGCAGCTGGTTCACCTGTATCATGTGTAAAAATGGGGGTTTTTGGGTCAACATAAGTTGGCGAGTGAACCTTGTTAGTTAAACATTTATTATTGGTTTCTTGTTATTTTTATCAAGGAAAAATTGTGCAACAGTCATATGCGAGCAAATGTAAATAATCCAAGAATAACAATAACAATCCACAAACAATAACATACATTAACATACAATAACACACCAACTTGCATGAATATATAACATGAATGAAACTGTATATGTTGGCAACGTCACGTTCACGCTCATAATGTAATGGGGAACGGACGGCCTATGATAAATGTATGTACTGAAAATGATAAATTCTGTGCGATCAAGGCTCAATCAAACGGAGCCGATCGTATGTTGGCACGCCAGGTTCACGCTCATAATGTAATGGGGAACTGCTCAACGCTCATAATGTAATGGGGAGCGGCGGCCTATGAAATTGCATGTACTGAACGTAATAAATTAAATCTAAATAATAACCACAAAACAGTTGATACAAGCTGAATACACATTTGTTCATGATATGATGTATGCACAATAATTTAAATATAATAATTGGTAAGACACATGATACACCCCAAAAACGTGATTAAACCGGGGACTTTGTAGAGATTCACTCACATTGGGTGCGTTCGGTTGGAGATGATGAGATGCGCACGAGATGGAAGGATTGAACAACGAGAATTAACTAACCTAAATAATAACGGAAGATATAGTAAATGAGTGGATTTTATTAACAATTTTAATAGGATTTTTAGATATATTTTTGTGAGTTTAAGGCTATTTCCTATCTTTAAAAACATTATTTTTAAGTATTTTTAATTGATTTTTAAATTAAATTAAATAAATAAAAATATAAAAATATGTTGACTTTTGCGTTGACCGTTGACCGTTTGACTGTTTGACCGGTTTTATTGTGTAAATGTATGCGCCGGGCAGGACTCGAACCCGAGACCTCCCGTACGCGTGCACGCAGCTCTACCAACTGAGCTACGTGTCTAACCCGAAATAATCCTGTTTTTAATTATATTTATATACTAATTCAGTTTATTCAAAATTCATTTATTTTTAAAAAGGATTTAATTATCAACCCGGTGCTGTCAACAGGTCTCGAACCCGGGACCTGTGCTTTAACGTTACACACAGTCACCGCTGGACTATGTGTCTAACTTGGTTAATATACAGATTTTTATTATACTTAACATCTAACGGCGAAAAAGATCCGGTTCAGTTAGAAAAATAAAACATTTTTATTACAGAGCACACGTGTGTCAAGGATCGAACTCGCGGCGTGTGATATATGTGTGCACACAGTCCACCGCTGGACTGTGTGTCTAACCCGTTTATAATACCCATTTTAATTAATCTTAATAACATTCACTACTTCGTCTTCTTCATCTATAACACAGACAACGGTTAACTAGCTGTTATTTGTTTAATTCGGTTAACGAATAATATGAACAAGTTGAAAGGTGATGAACGGAGAGGGTTTGGAGAAAGAAAGTACCGGAACAGGTCGTCGTTCTCAGAAATCCGGCAAGGATCGCCGGCTCTGTTTTGTGAGCTTCCTCTGTTCGGGTCAATTACCAGTTTTGATTGATTAGTTATGAAAGTGGGGTACTAAACAAGGATTAACAGAAGTTTTGAATGTTCATACCGATTCACCGCGTGAGATTGGAAATTCCAGAAGTTTTCCGGCGAGAGCTGAATATTCCGGCTATGTCGTCTGGGATTGATTCTGATTGTTGGTTTGAAGTTAGTAACAGTCTAACAACGGACTGAAACAGAAATAGTCGAGGTATTTACCGTATTAATGAAGGTCTCGGTTTTCCGGTGACTTGCAGAGATTTTCCGGCAAGTTCCAAAAGCTTTTCCGACGAACTGAAAGTATAGCGAAAGTGAAATTGAAGGTTATGCGGATGATTTTGAGTCGAGAGAGGAAGCAATTGTTGGCGTAATTCAGAAATTGAATATCTTCGATTATAAAAACCGAACATCACCAAAATTTAAGTTAATTCAAGACTGAATTGATTAGGATCGTCGGTGCATCGGTTATAATCCAGATTCCGCGATCACTCAAACGTTTTGGACGGTTGAAAGCCGATTACGGTTTTAGTTTGGTGCAACAGGTTGATTCATGGTTGTTCATAAGTTTTAATTGTTCCCTAAATCTTACAAAAACATCAAGTGGCGGAGTGGTGGAATGTGTGTGTGTTAAGACTTTGGGGTTCAACCCGGCTGACCCGGGTTCGAGTCCCGGCATCAGTATCTTATTTTTATTTCATTATTTTTAATAGATTTTCAATTATAAATTTTATATTCTAATATACTTATTAATTATGTACCGTTTAAAATTAATTTGAGCATTAGATATGTAACAAAATTTTTAACTGGTTGTTCGGTTAATAAACGAAGCGGGTTTGGTTAACCCGGTTTTTGACGGATTTACAAAGACCACTCAAAACGGTTCCACATGGAAGAATCAGTTCTTCTTTGTGCGAAGGGACTCTATTCCAGAAGGGGATAGTCTACCCAAGAAGTGGGTCTTGAAGGGTAGGATATAGGATCCTCGTATTAGATTTGTAGAAAGTTTCTTTTCCATCGCTAACTTGTTTTATTTTATTTGCATGCAGGGAGTAATTTTTCCTGCCTTGCCAATTCTCCTGGAACTGAAGAAAGGGTTGCTCTGTTCTGGAGTTTGGATCCAACAATTAGAACATTCAAGCCACAGATAAAGGATCCTGAAACCAATACTTCCAGCTCCTACACAATGTCAAGAAAGTTTTCTATTTGCAAACAATAAGTTTTCTTTAAAGCGAGAGTGTATATATATATATATATATATATATATATATATATATATAAGAAAATGAATAGAAAACTTATCTCTTTCTTGTAATGTAGGCGCTCAGAAATCCATCAGCAAGTTTGCCTTGGAGGATGTGGACAGCATCATCTCTCCCCGGTCCGTCAAAAAAGAATCAGGTAAAGGATCCAGCTTCCCAGAGCCTAAACCCGTCGCTGCTAAGCCTCGAGTCGGGTCCAAGAGGAAGAAGCCTACTGAGCCTTCTGATGACATTCCTCAGCTTGAGCAGCAGATCTATGATTTTGCCTCTCAGGTAAGGATCACTTATGCTCAGGTTAAAACATTCATATCGAGGATCACTTATCCTTCCCACTGTTCTTGCAGAAAATATCCCAAATCCAAGCTGTGCTGACCAAGCGCTTATCCGATGCTGAGAACACAATTGCAGACCTTCGTACCTTCCTGGCCGCCAAAGACAAGAAGATCTCCCAGCTGGAGAAGGAGGTCAATAGCTTGTAGAAGCGGATCATGATCAACGACATCCAGGCTAACAAAGTCAAGATGGAGGATGTTGATGAGGCTAACGTTGGTGCAGCCTAAGCCATTCCCGGAGCCAGGATCAAGATCGTGCAGCAAGCCTTGGATCCTTCATTTGACAGGTCTGAATGGGATCTTCCTGGCTAGAAGGTGAGGCTAGTGGAGCTTGGAGGAGAGCTGGAGCCTGAGCTTGACGAGGTGCCAACGCCGGAGGCCGGTACTAGCGGTGCTAAGGAGGCTAAGGAGGGTGAAGGTGGCGAGGCTGGTGAAGGCAAGGATGGTGATGCAGCGAAGGAGTATGCTGCACCAATGGGCGATGATGGAAATTTATAGACGTGGCCGGAGCCCATTTTTATGTCTTTTGGTTGTTGGTGTTTTGATTCCAAACAATGATGGTCTGTAACTAAACAATAGTTTCTTAGGTTTAAGGATCACTGATCCTTCGAACAATAGGGGGTAACAAAGGTGGATGGGTCCTTCTGTTTGTGGAGGATGAAGCCCTTGATGCCCCCCCCCCCCCCGCCTTTTATTTCCCTGCACTTAATGAACCATTAGTACGGACACCCTTTGCTAACCTAAGTGGACGGGCCACGTTTTGCTGGTAGAAGCTTGGGTTAGCAATTTTGACAACCTTTAAAAAGAGTTTTTATAAATAAACAAAACTTTAAGCTTTTGACTATCTTTGTTGTTGTCCCTTTTCTTTTTGAGTATGTTTATCGCTATATATTTTGGAAAAATTTCTGGATACTTAACTGAAAAATCCATAAGGTGTAAAAAGAATACAAAGTATTTATGAAAACATATTGCTCCAGAATTGAACGTCTCATGATCAAGGATCATACATCCTGTTGTCAAAGGATTAGGGTAACATAGATAAGCCAGAAATAAAGCAAATGCAAAAGAAAGATCATACTAGTGAATCCAAGTTAGGATTCTTTATCCTTAAATTTTACAATCGAAACAATACGAATAGAAATTAGTAGAACTGCAGGATCCAGGATCCTTACTTATTAAGCTTCAGGGACCTGTTATAACACACAACTTGGGAGTAAGCCAAACATCAATTGAATGACTCATCAGTAACTGGAGACAAACCCAAATAGCTGGGACAAGCCCAAATAACTAAGGACAAGCCCAAATAACTGGACAAGCCTGTCACACCCTGACCCGCAGCGGAAATGGTAGTCGGGGCATGATTGGGTTTTCATCAAAGCTCATGACATTTACTATAAAGTTTCATATTTATTATTTCTTTTTAAGAAGAAATTACAATAAACATACAAGCACAACATGTTCAAATACATTTTTAATGACTTCTTTATTTTTCTTCTAAGACAATTTCTTATGTGTTCCTTGCTTCAACCTGTCCACATGTATCATGTGTAAAATAGGGTTTTGGGTCAACAAAAGTTGGCGAGTGAATCTTATGAAAACATTTGAACGAATTTGTTATATTGGTTATAAAAAGGTGCATAACCACATATGAGTATACGTATATGTAAATTTAATCACAAAATACATAATATCAATTATGCACACGCACACACCAAATGATGAACAATGAGATCAAGGCTCAATCAAACGGAGCCGATCTAATAGGCACGCGATGCTAACTCGTCTCCAACGAGGAACTGAAGGGCCTAATGAATGATTTGCACGCAACTTGACAAAATGTAAACACACATCACAACAAACAACATTTACATCACACGTCTAGATCATATAATGGTAACAGCACAAGTTTGAATAAACGAAATAAATAAAGCGACACATGATACACCCCAAAACATGAATAAAAAAAAGGGGAATTTGTAAGAATTCACTCACAGTGGGTGCGTTTTTCTTGATTGATGAAGAGTGCGCACGAATTTAGATTTAACCACGAGTGGAACTAACCTAAATAATAACGTAATAACTCGATAAATAAATTAATTTTTATTTGAAATTAACATTTTTAATTAGTGCTTTTTGTTAGATTTTTAGGTTTATTTTTGTGGTATTTAATAAAAATTTTAAACTTAAAGAGTCCTATTTTTTAAGCATTTTTATATGATTTTGAAGTAATACAAATAGAGAAAATAAATAAAATAAAAATTAAAAATATTTCACCTTGTCAGGTCTGACGGGTCAACGGTCGGATTGTATGAGAAATTGGCAGCGTGTGAGGTTCGAACTCGTGACCTCCCGTATACGTGCACGCAGCTCTACCAACTGAGCTAGTGTCTAACCCGAAATAATATCAATTTTATTATATATATATATACTAGTTAAGTTAATACGGAATTTCTTTATTTTAAAAAGATTTATAAATCTCCAAAACCGGTTGAGACTTCATGATTCGAACCCGAGACCTTTAGTTCCCGTGCACACAGCCCAACCAGTTGGGCTGTGTGTCTGACCCGTATGAATCCTTATTTGTATTAACTTTAAACACTTGTTCCAGAGTGATCTGAGTGAGTTAAAAAGTTTGGTTTTATTTACAGAGAATCGGTAACGTATACGAGTCGAACCCAGGACATGTGTTTTGTAATTGCACACAGTCCACCACTGGACTGTGTGTCTAACCCGATTAAAAGCCTGCTTTAAAAAAATTTATACATTGAAGAAACTTCATCCTCTTCATATGAATTTAACCAGAAATACCAATCCGACTGAAAATCTGATTAAACAGTTTTTTGACTAACATTATTTTACTAAACAACTGACATTTAAAGGAAGTAAAATGAATATACCAGTCTGAGATGAGTTATGAACTTTTCCGGTTGGATTTCAGCACGAGCAGGAAAACTCCTGCGACGGTTTTGTTTGAACGGAGAGGTATCTGGGAGTATTTGAGAGAGGAAAATCGACGAGAATGGCGAGTTCAATTGAGGTGAGATGCATCAGTATTTATAATGTATGTAGTCAACACCGATTTCGGTTTCCCGACTCAAATCACGGGTCAATGACTAATTCCGGTCGGTTTTTAATTCATGATTATGGAAATCATTGACTTCAATCGGTTACTCTCATAGAATCCGAACTTCCGTTTTAAACTTGATAATTTCGCGACGGTTATGGATGCTAACATAGAAACAGAAATGAAACTCATGCTTGATTGAAAATGGCGGTTTCGGCTCTGATTGATGGATTTGCAGGTTGCCGTTTTGTTTAGTATTAATTTAATTAGTTTCAGTTTTATTCACAAAAGTGTGTGCAGTTTAGTGGTGTTTGGTGTGTGTAATTATACGGGAGACCCGGGTTCAAGACCCGGCTACTCCTTTTGAATTTATTTATTTTCTTATTTTTTTGTTAAGGCTTATTTTATATAACTTATTATTATTATTTATTGGTTATCTTTTTTATTATGAGTTATTTATTAGTTATGAATTAAAATAACTAACACAATAAATGCACAACAAACATTTAGATGAATACTTGATTTTTAAACGGAGCGGGTTTTGAAACCTGGTTTACACGAATGTTACAAAGCCCAAATAACTGGTGTAAACTGGAGTATGGCCCGAACCGGCATCTATCCAATCGTGAGCGACATGAAATGTCGAAACCTTAGCTAACGTGAAAACGTTTAGAAACCTTAGGAACGGTGTATCGTACGTCTACCATTATACTTAGGATCCTAAATATAGCCAACAACAATGAAATTGTCAGCCCCTAAAGCGGGTACTGGTCCCATTGCCTCGAACTATACTTGGATAGCGTGCGCTACAGGCGGGGTGTTAAAACCCAATTCGTGTGAAAAGTGAAAACCTTTAAATGTAGAAAGGTATTGGATACCTTAAGCTGGGGACATGTCCAAAGTCTTGGAGAGGTGGCCAACCTCTTGATCCTTTGTAATAACTTCTGCAAAACTTAAAGCTTGATAAGGTTGAATGTTGAAAATTCAACATCCTTACTTTATAAGAAGTATAATAAAAATGAAAGCATTAGTTAAATGTTACCGAATCAAGAATCTCATATCCTTTGAGGATCCTTTGACCTGAATTGATCACTAGGATACTTAAGGATCCCTAATCCTTTACATAAAATACTTTTTTAGGTGAATAGCATTCCAAGCTCTTAGAAGAAGATCACCACCCATAGTCAGTAATCGATATGCCCCCTTTCCTGCCTCGGCTTCAATTAGATAGGGCCTTCCCATTTTGGTGCTAATTTACCATCGGAAGGATTCGTGGTATTCTAGAACGCCTTCCTTAATACCATGTCACCAACTTGAAACCTTCTGACCCTTACATTTCTATTGTAAGCACCAGCCATTCTTTGTTGATAGCTAGCCATCCTTATTCTTGCCATATCTCTAAGCTCTTCCACAGTGTCCAAGTCTTGAGTTAGAGTCTCGATATTTGCTTCAGGATCACGAATGCTTGTTCTTTCTGTGGGTACTACCATTTCTGTAGGGATCACTGCTTCAGCTCCAAGGACTAAGGAAAAAGGAGTTTGACCCGTAGCATTCTTGGGAGTTGGTCTATCTGCCCATAGGACATATGGTAGTTCTTCAGCCCACTTTCCTTTCTTTGATCCAAGCTTTTTCTTCAAATTGTTGATGATGATCTTGTTGGATGATTCTTCCTGGCCATTAGCTTGTGGGTGGACTGGTGTTGATGTTATCATCCAAATCCCCCAGCTGTCACAAAAGTTAGTAGTATGATTCCCAATAAACTGGGATCCGTTATCACAAACAATCTCTGAAGGAATACCAAATCTAGTAATGATATTTCTTTTAATAAAGGATATAACTTCCTTTTCTCTGACTTGAGCAAAGACTTTAGCTTCTATCCACTTGGAGAAATAGTCAGTCATAGCTAACATGAACACTTTTCCTCCTGGTGCCTTGGGAAGCTTGCCTACTATATCCATTCCCCATCTCATAAATGGCCAAGAGGAGGATATAGGATGCAGAGGCTCTGCGGGCTGATGAAGGATATTGTTGTGTCTTTGGCAAGTATCACATTTCCTTGCATATTCCACAGCATCCTTCTTCATTGTAGGCCAATAATATCCTGTTCTGAGGATTCTTGAAAATAGTGCTCTGCCCCCAGTATGATTTCCACAATCTCCTTCATGAAAGTCCTTCAAGACTTCTTGGATCTCAGGATCCTCAATACATCATAGATAGGGTCCTGCAAGAGATCTCTTATATAACATGTTATTAATGATAGTAAATTGGGATACCTTTATCTTGAAGGCTCTAGGATTTTCCCCAATGGGAACTTCCCCATTTTGGATATAATTCAGGATTGGAAGAATCCATGATCTTGGAGTCGATTGTGCATCATCCCTAGGTACGATTGCAGCATCATCCACTATTTCGATTGTCTCACTCTCCTCGATTGCAGGAGTTAGAACATGGATAATGGGTATCTTCACATCATCAGGCATCTTCAATGAGGATCCCAGATTAGCCAAGGCATCTGCTTCTGCATTTTCTTCCGTGGGTACCTGTGTTAGACTGAAAAAAGCAAAAGAATCCGCCAATTTCTTGACTATCTCCAAATATTTAATTAGCTTTTCACCTTTGACAGCATAGGATCCGTTATAATGATTAGCGATCAATAAAGAATCTACAATACTTGGAGATACCTGATCCTCATGTGCTTAGCTAATTGCAAACCTGCTATTAAGGCCTCATACTCTGCCTCGTTATTAGTGGTTTAGAATTCACATGCTATTGATTGGGGTTTAATGTTCCCCTGTGGCGATTTTAATAGTAAGCCTAGTCCAGTTCCTTTGACATTCGGGACTCCATCTGTGAAGAGTGTCCAAGGATCCTTGGTCTTCTCAAGTTGTTGTACCTCCAACTCAGCTTCTCTTTATAGATCACTACTGAAATCAGCCACAAAGTCAGCCAAAGCTTGGGATTAATAGCAGTTCTAGGCTCATACTTAATGTCATATGCACTAAGTTTAACAGCCCATTTTGCCATTCTCCCCGACATCTCTGGTTTCCTGAGAACATTCTTATAGGAAAGTTAGTTTTAACAACAATAGTATAAGTTTCAAAATAATGTCTTAACTTAGTCGAAGCCATGATTAGAGCAAGAATAAGTTTTTCTAAATGAGAATACCTGGCTCAGCATCAAGTAAACTTTTACTTACACAGTATACCGGATGTTGTTGGCCTTCGTGATCCTTAACAAGGACTGCACTTACTGCTTTACCTGAAACAGCTAGGTATAAGGATAATGGTTTCCCATTTTCAGGTTTCATTAAAGCCGGTGCTGAGGAGAGGTATTCCTTGAGAGCCTGTAGAGTAGCTTCATGCTTCTCCATCCACTCGAACTTCAATTCTTCCTCAGAATATCATAGAAATCCTTGCATCTTTCTGAGGACTTTGAAATGAATCTGTTCAGGGCGGCGATTCTTCCTGTCAATCTTTGCACATCCTTAGCGTTGGCAGGAGACTTGATGTTGATTATAGCCTTTATCTGCTCGGACTTGCTTCGATCCCTCTCTTGGTCACCATATATCCTAAGAACTTTCGAGCTTTAATCCGAAATGGCATTTGGGAGATTCAGTTTCATATTGTATCGGTCAAGGATATTGAATGCTTCTTCGAGATCCTTAAGGTGATCCTCAGCTCTTTTAGACTTGACCACCATATCATCTATCTATACTTCCATTGTATGCCCAAGTTGCTCTTTGAACATCATATTCACCAGCCTCTGGTACGTAGCACCTGCATTTCTTAAACCAAAGGGCACAGCAATGTAACAATATATGCCGGTGGGCGTCATGACGTTGTATCCTCTTGATCAGATGGTTCCATCTGAATTTGCTGAAATCCAGACGAAGCATCCATAAAAGTTAACAACTCATGACCCGCCGTGGCATCCACCATGGAGTCAATGTGGGGTAAAGGGAAAGGATCCTTGGGGCATGCCTTGTTTAAGTCAGTAAAATCGACACATACCCTCCACTTTCCATTTTTCTTTTGAACAATAACCACATTGGCTAACCATCTCGGATACTTAACTTCTCTAATCATACCTGCCCTTAGCAATTTATCTACATCCTCTTGGATGATTGCATTTTTTCAGTAGCAAACTTTCTTCTCTTTTGGTGAATTGGCCTGAAAGACCTGTCAATGCCAAGTTTATGAGTAATAACATCCTTAGATATACCTGTCATATCTTGTGCTTCCAGGCGAAGATAGATTTTCTTCATTTAAGGAAGGATAGTAGATCCTGCTCTATGCTCTCCTGGATCCCGGATCCTATATACACCTTGGATTCAGGATCTAATAGAGTATATCCTTGACGTCCTGTTCTCTTGCCTCCAAGACGTCTCTTGGAGGATGCTTTGATTGTTATGCTTCCCTAGACTTGGAAGCAGGTCTCATTGAGGAAGTGTAGCAATTCTTTGCCTCTTGCTGATCACTTTCTATCTTGACTATTCCCCATGGACTTGGAAGCTTGACACATTGGTGGTATGTTGATGGGACCACCCTCATGTCATGTATCCATGGCCTGCCAAGGATAACATTATAGCAAGATAAGCTATCTATTACACACAATTTTTGGATAGAATTCACTCCCTCTATGTAAATAGGAAGCTTGATGTCCCCAATGTATTCTTGGTCTCCCCACTGAATCCCACAAGCACCGATGATCTTGGAATGATCTCAAATTCAGGGATCATCTTTTTTAGGACATCCAACTGGATTATGTTCACTGAACTCCTTCCATCGATAAGGATCCTGCGAACAAAATGATTAGAAATAAATAAAGTAATGACAAGACCATCCTGATGAGGATCCTGAATGTCTACGTGATCTTCTTCATCAAAAGATATCACTTTTTGCTGTGTTAGGGTAGATGTTCGAACTGGTCTCTCCCCATTCTCCATCTTCGTCTCCTTAGCATGCCTTTTTGCTGCCGAAAACGAAGTTCC
The DNA here is from genome assembly GCA_947069175.1 of Scalesia atractyloides. Lineage (NCBI taxonomy): Eukaryota > Viridiplantae > Streptophyta > Magnoliopsida > Asterales > Asteraceae > Scalesia > Scalesia atractyloides. Next base: position 13,563,682 of record CAMTDV010000025.1, on the reverse strand, counting down.
ACAGATATCAGAACCACCGGAAATAAAGTTAATGATTTGATCATCTGCTGGTGGTGGAGGAGCTCTCTCAGACAATTTCTCAGTATCCTAAGTCCTTGAACGTTTACTTCTTAAAAATTCCTTCAAATACCCTTTGCTAAGAAGATAGCCAATTTCCTTCCTCAACGCTATACACTCGTCAGTGAGGTGGCCAAAATCTTCATGATAAGCGCAACACTTGGGTTTATCCTTAGTGGCTCCAGGTTTATCAGTTTTCCTTGGCCATCTAGCCTTGTCACCTAAATTCTGCATAGCAAGTATTAGTTCATGATTATCCATAGAAAAACAATATTCAGATATTGGAGGATAATCCTCATCGTCTTCGTCTTGTTCAACTACATTCACATTGTGATTGCATGTTTAGAGTAAGACTTGGATCGATTATTCTTAAAGAATGATCCTTGCTTTTCCTGTTTTGAGGATCCTGAGAGTCTCTCCTGGATCCTTTTGTCATCTTCTAAACGAATAAACCTCAATGCCCTGTTCCTTACTTCATCTAAATTCCTGTAAGGTGTCATAACAAGGTCATCATAGAATGAGGAATCCTTAAGCAAGCCCATTTTGAATGCCTCTACAGTAGTGGCAATATCTAAATTAGGAATCTCTAAGGATTCTCGACTAAACTTAGTGATGTAATCTCTTAATGATTCATCACGACCCTGAGTTACCCTCTATAAATCACTAGTTAACCGTTCAAAAGTTCTACTACATGAAAGTTGGTTATTGAACAAATTAACTAGGTGAGAAAACGAAGTGATTGAGTAAGGAGGAAGACTTAGCAGCCATTTTAGTGCTGATACAGTGAGTGTGGATCCGAAGCCCTTACAAAGACAGGCTTCCTTTAGTCTCTCTGGAATGGGGTTGATCTCCATTCTCTCCCGGTATTGTGCCACATGCTCCTCTGGATCAATCGTACCATCGTACAGCTTCACATTGGGGGTCTGAAATCGTTTTGGTATCTCTGGATTGCATATAGGAGGTGCGAAGCGAGACACCATGTGACTTCCATCCGGTATCTCAGGAATGGGCTTAACCACTCCTGGGACGCTGGATATCATATCCTTAAGCTTCTGGAGCTCCCGCGCCATAGCCTGATTGATACTTGTATCCTGCATGGAACCGTAATTAGTACCAAAAGATGTATTGACATGGTTACCTCATAATTGGTTTGGAACCGGTATCGCTGAAGTGTATCCAAAAGTAGACACTTCAGGTGCAACAGTTGGACCAGATGAAGCAATAGTCTGCATAGGGATGAAATCCCCTTTGTGAACTTCAGAATCCTTGAATATCTGACTCCCTGAAGATCCTTGATCCTGAAAGATATTAGGTCCAGGATACATGTGTGCTGACGGCCTTAAAGGATACTGCAAGGATCCTTGAACCTTATCCCAAGCAGAGGATCCTTGATCCTTAGAGAAGGATCCTTGATGCTGGGAATAGGGTCCCTTTGGTGCAACTGTCTCCAAATATCCTCCCGAGCTGAGACAGCCTCCTTGATACTGATACGATGATCCTGGAGATTGGGATGAGGATCCATAAGGCTGGTCATGAGATGCTTGCGACTGCGTCATTGCCAACGATCCATGCTGCAATACTAAGGATCCTTGAGCCTGTGTCATCGCCATTGATCCCTGCTGGTAATTGGAGGATTCTTGGATTTGAAAACCAGATCCCCTTGAGTGCTGGATTGCTGACGCCGGAGAAGTGAAATCCAATGATCTGGGCATCAGCGGAGAGTGATCCTCCACTGATCTCTTATGTTTCTTGATTTCATCAATCTCCTTGAGGATCCTCTGGTTAGTTTTGTCCTATTGTTCCATGTATCCCTTCATCTGCAAAATCAAAGTAGAAAGATCATTGTTAGTTACTGTAGATGAAGAAACAGTGGAGGTTTTTGATCCTGTGTAAACAGGTGTAGTTTTCTTCTGAGGATTCTCAGCATTCTTCCGATACGCAGGAGGAATGGGTGGCAATGATGCACTAGGCTGAGATGTGGTAACCGCCGGCATGGCACTTGAAGTAGATTTTCCCTGAGAAGCCATGTGGTTGAAGGAAATGAATAGAAATGAATGAAATGAACGGAATTTTCAGAACTGAAGCACCGATTGCCCCACGGTGGGCGCCAAACTGTTTTGGTCAAAAATCACAATAAGGTAATGTGACCAAATCTGATTTCGTGAGTTGAGTGCTTGCGTGATGAACAATTGTGTGAACAAATATCCAAAGTAAATGACAATGAACACAATGATTTGTACGAGGAAAAAGCCCTTGATCAAGAGATGATCTTCGGCACAAAAAACCTCGGGTGATGGCAAATACCGATCACCAATTGGTATTAAGCAAAAACGATTACAACTTCGGAAATATTGAGCTTGTTACAATGTTGCTAGTGTGCGTATCAGAGAGTAGTGTAGGTCGCCGATGTGTGTGTTCGAATCCTTTCTTATTCAAGCTCAATACCCCTTTTATTCAGCTAAAAATTATCCTTAACTAACTATCCGAAAATCTTGGCAATATCCCACGTTCACCAATAACGGTCACGAACTCCTGGCACGTGCTGGAATAATGGCATATTCCCCTTGATTCTCGGCGGGTAGGTCATCTTCGTAAAGCTCCTGCAAAACCATGTCATAATACACTGAAAACAATTGTTAGCTAATTAGAACAATAATGAGGATCAATGATCCTTAGCCTTCCTGCACCATGTCTTGAGGATCCATGATCCAGACATATAGAAGGATATATGATCCACGAACATTAAAATTCTATCCCTAACAAATACTATTTATCAATCTATCATATTAGAACTAGGGGTTTTCATCTCTATGTAAGAAAACCTATTTCATCATATATTTGTGCATTCATCTCCACATCTAAACTATACAAGTTCTTCACACAAACTAGTAAACATGATGTTTATATCACTATTATAACATCAATTTCATCATCTCTTCAAAACCTACTTCATGACATGTATGAACATTTAGTTCAAATCCTTAAATTACTCAAAGTATTTTACACATACAAGCAAATATGATGATTATGAACGTTCATACATCATTGATTTCATCATGTCATCAAAATACACTTAACATAGAAAATCTTTGTACACAAATTCAACACATACCTTAGGTTTAGATGATGCTAGAAGGCTAAGATCATCAAACATGCAAGGTATTTCACTTGGATTTCACCTTCAATCCATTGATTTTGTGTTTGCTAGGTTGAAGAAGGCTTCCCCATTCTTCTTTTTTGTTCTCCAGATCGTTCTGCGGACACACATGTGTGTGTATTATTTATTTTTTTAATCTTTTTAATTCATCAAGTTTGATACTTGTTCATTTGTAGCCCTTGCACTTTATTAGTAGCTTTATAATTTTCAAAATCCACCCAACACATCTAGTAATTACTAATGTTTTAACTAGGTTAAAACATTTCTAGTTATTTTGTTTACGGGTTAACTTTTACTACTAATACTATTTTACCCGCTCATCTCCTTGGTTTAGTTACCAAGTTAGTTTTTTGGGTGTTACAAATGATAATAAGGATCAAGGGTTAAATAGACTTTTCACTCATTTTCCAATAGCTAAACTAACGTGAAGTTAACATAAGGGTGCAAACTAAAGTGAAAAGTAAACCTGGGAAACTCAGGTATCCATTCTCCTATATATTAATAGGCAATTCTTGTAAATAGTATTTAGGTCCAACAACATGAATGGTGGTCCTATATATTAATAGGCAATTCTTGTAATAGTATTTAGGTCCAACAACATGAATGGTGGATGGGAGGAGTTGACTGAGAACCCTTGTTTCTTATTTTTGTAATGTAGTTTGCTTGTTCTAGGCCTTCTGTGGTCTTTTCTTTTTTTCTTTTTTTTTCTGTATTGTTGCAAGCGATAGCTAGTGTTTTTTTTTTTCTTCTCCTATATATTAATAGGCAATTCTTGTGAATAGTATTTTGGGTCCAACAACATGACTGGTGGATGGGAGGAGTTGACTGAGAACCATTCTTCCTTATTTTTGTAATGTAGTTTGCTTGTTCTAGGCCTTCTGTGGTCTTTTCTTTTTTTCTTCTTCTTTTCTGTATTGTTGCCAGCGATAGCTGGTGTTTTTTTTTTCTTCTTTTCCCTTAATGCAAGCTGGTGTTCAAAAAAAAATACTGGACCCATGGCTTTGCCCTTCTTTTTCTTTTACATATTTTTTTATTGTGTATTTTTATTGTATTACTCTTTTTTTCATTGTATTTATACAGATCTTCTTCCATATATATATATATATATATATATATATATTCCCTATATATTAATAGGCAATTCTTGTGAATAGTATTATCAAAATACGTACTTAAGTTAATATTGTCCACAAACTTCGGAAACACAAATTTATTTGACTAAAATATCCCCTAATAATTGGTTTTATAATTCTAATAAAAAGACTAATTTATTGTCAAATGGACAATTTACGGAAAATGCTAATATTTAGACCATATTTGTAGATTTTTTTATTCTACATCAAACTTCTAATAATTATTATTTTATAGGATTGTCTTTTGCTTCAGATATACACAAAATAATTAAAAACTTTATAAGATATCTAAGCATATACTACAATACTCTAGGTGGAGGGTGAAATAACTTATTACGAAATGACTATCTAAGCCATGTACTCCATTACTCTATGTGGAGGGTGAAATAAGCTATTACTGACTGAACACAGAAAAACATGAAAGGATATCTGAAACAGGAAAAGGTTCAAATACATATCCTTTAAAAACTAGAAAGTTATAGGAGACGGACTTTAATTGGGCTTATTTTACTAAACATTAGAACCGTCTCATCAAACTCTACGATCTAAGATTTTAGGTTTTTGATGTAGCTTGGAGATTTTAGAACTTTTATTTAAATCATTGTGTATTTTTATTAGGCATTGTGTTTTTTTATATTTTCATGATTGCATCTTTTTTGTGATTCATTGTGTTATGTTTCACTGCATTGGTGTTTTAGTTTGTGATCAATTGTGTTATATTTTGTGATCTGTTGTGTTTTTGTATCATTTCTAGATCCAAGAGACTTTATAGAATAACTTTACCCATGTGATACATAATGTCAAAGTTATTCATAGTTTATTTGTTCTCAAGGGGATATCATGAAGGTTTGTATGCTCCACAACCAAAATGTTGAAAGTTTAAATGTCCCATAGAGTGAATGTTGAGATGTACTTATTCTATAAAATTCTAGGAATTGTTGTTAAATATATAATGTTTTTTTTAAACCAGACCATTTTTTATCAAGTATTATGTCTTGTTATCATTTAAAAATGATTTTTATCTTGTTTGAGGCTTCTGTTAACCTAAAATTTAGATAAGCATATCGAAATAATGAGTTGGTTTCAAAATGTTTCATTTTCATAAAAATAATGTTTTGGTTTCATAATGTTTCATTCTCTTAGTTATTGATACTTTCACCATTTCAAAAAATATTGGTTTCTAACTTTCACCATTTAAAAATGTTGGTTTCTATTACATGCCAAGTAATCAAGAAACACTTAGGGCATGTGTAGTCATAAAGTTTCTTTGGGGGCGTTATGTGACATGTGGCACGCCACGTCAGCACGAGACTTTATGGGCTGTTATATCACTAGATGTCGTAGTTATAAAGCTCATAACTCATCATTACTCAATTATTAATTTCCATTATTTTATAATTAATTTCTAACTTTATAAAATTAAAAACAATTTCATTAAAATAAAAACATTACACTAAAAATAAAAAAAAATTACACTAAAAATAAAAATAAAAACATTTATTTTTCGTTTTCATCATCGTTCTCTCCTTCTTCCTCTTCGTTTTCTCCATCATCCAAACCTCGGTCTGCATGGTACCCGGCTTCGAATTCCTCAACTTCTTCTTCCTCGGAATCTTCTTCGACGTCACCATTGTGTCGAATTGGGCGAATCGCCCAAGTATGCTCGACCAAATCCGCCTTTAACGCGTTATGTATTTCCCTAAATCGCAATAGTTGAGCATTTAACAACCTCTCTTCTATTGTTGCTTGGGTTACTTCAACTACATCTTCCGGAAAATGGTTTTGGCATATCGTTTTTCCGTCATCCTCTATGATCATATTATGCATAATGATGCAAGCATACATCACTATTCGAATTCTATCTGTATGTCACATACGACAAGGATTTCTGATAAAATGTCATCGTTGTTGAAGAACCCCAAAACACCTCTCAATGTCCTTTCACGCAGACTCTTGTAGTTTTTTAAAATATTGTCTTTTCACATCGAGCGTTTCAGAAAACGTTTTAACAAAATTCGAACCATCGCTCAACTAGTAGCCATGCTCGTAGTCGTTCCTGTTTGCATGAAAACCGGCCTTTGGTATCGTTCCAGAAATGTAGCTCTCTAAGAAAGGTGAACCTTCGAAGGTATTAATGTCATTCATACACCTGGCTAGACCAAAGAAAGCCGACCAAACCCATAGGTCGTGCGACGCCACCGCTTGTAGAACCAAAGTTGGTCCTTTCTGGTCATCGCGTGTATGTTGACCTTGCCAAGCGGTTGGACAATTATACCAACGCCATTGACAACAATCCAAGCTACTAATCATGCCGGATATTGCATTCTTTTCTAAATGCACCTCGTATATTTGTTGAAGGTCGTTCCAAGTCGGATTTCATAAATAAAGGTTTCCATATAATTGGCATATACCTAAAATATAATTAAATATATAAAATTTAATTTAAAAGTTTTACTATTAAATAAAAATAAGTATATAAAAATACCAAAGCAGAATTTCTCCACGCAATCTCGTGTTGTTTTCTCCTCCATCTTCAAGTACTCGTCATTGATGTCGTACGTGTTCCCGTAGGCTAGAATGCATAAAGCGAAAGTTACCTTTTGAATTGAGGTGAACCCTAGATATCCTCTCGCGTCCATTCTTTGCTTAAAGTAGTCATACTTTGCTTCCAAATAGTCGTTAATGCGCAAAAATAACCTTTCGCTCATCCTAAAATGCCGTCTAAAAACATTGGGTTCGTGAACCGGTGTGGGATCAAAATAGTCTTTCATCAAACGCTCGTTTGGGCTTCACGGTCTCTCAAGATAAAGGTGCGCCTCAAAATGGATCGTGGAGGAGAATGCACAACGTGTTCCATGGCTTGTATCAAGACACCACATGCACTCGTAACCGCTTCTTCCTCCTCCACGATTTCTTCGGGTGAAAAGAATCTTCGGTAAATATCGGTGAATGAATCGTCCGATGGAGAACCCATTGTTTTATAAGAATGTGGGAGTAATTTTGATGAATTATATTGTGTTTGAGGTGAATAAAAGAAAGATGAATTATATATATTTATATAGATTAATAGGATTTTTTTATCAAACATGACCGTTGCTAACGGTCAAAATGTTTGAAATCTCTCTTTCTCTCGCCGCTATAGAGATCACGGCCCTTCAAAAAATTACTCCCATGGCGCCCCTGTAGTGGTGTGGGCCGCGCTATGGCTCTCCTCTCCCACCTCATCACGCCCCACTACGAATAACCTTAAAGGGCCACTCATCTAGGGATACCAAGGGGGTACGTGTTAGCCTTTTTAAGTGTAGGTTCAATCCTCCTTGTAGACAAAAGAATGGGTATTGTAAAAATAGAACTAGAAAGTGTGTGATTTTTCGTTTCATGAAAAGTTAATCAGCTAACAATAACACATATGCTAACTCAAACTTTTAATTTTTTTATTAATATTCTAATGCTAACTCAAACTTTTAATTTTTTTATTAATATTCTAATGCTAACTCAAACTTTTAATTTCTTTTTATTACTATTCTATCCCTGCCTTTATGTTGTCCAACAACAAAACAGTAACACTATAACAGAGATATAAAAAAGAAAATGCTTACTTTTAGTTATGGAAACACAGAAGTACTAAATTATCTCATTGATCCTAAATGACAAGTACATTTATATTATATTAAAAGAATCCAACAAGAAATGACAAGAAAACAATGCATCAAGAAGTATTCATTAATTTTGTTTTCATACTTAAAATATATATTTTACCGATCCCAATAGTGAAATATACCATTAAGTCCACAACTTCGTGTTATACTTTATCTAATTTTCTATTTTTCTTGAGAAGAGAATGATTATTAAAACAATAACCTTTTTTAATGGTGCAAAACCGCTATTCAACAACCACTCTATTATGTTAAATATATAGAACCAGGAAGTTATAATATTTTCATAACCATTGTTTTTAGAACAGGATTGACCATAGGGATCGAGAATCACCTATACAAAGTATTTTTGAATTGTCTCTATTTACCAGTCACATACAATGTTGGTTCCTTAAACCGTCAAACTGGCAAACCAGATCGATGGTCATTATTAGATTTTGTTTATTCTTTTCCTTTACCACTTCAATCTTCATATTTTATTTATTTCATTTAGTTATATATATATAGGCTAGGAGTTGGCTACAAAGCTTAAATTTCCTAAAAAGTGTAAAAAGTCATAAAACACTATAATGTCAACCATAAAACACACCAAAAACCCTCAAATAACTTAATGAAGATTACTAAAACATCATATATGTGGGTTTTGTATAGTGTTTTGGATGATAAGCCTCTGATTATGGAATGACAAACATTATTGCGTTTTATGTTGATTAACATATCGTGTTTTATATTCGTAGTTCTACAATGGTGTGTTTTAAGTTTTTATGGACTTTTAGGGTTTGAATATGATGTTTTAGTAATCTCAACTCTGTTATTTGTGAGTTTTAGGTGTGTTATATGGCAAAAATTATTGTGTTTTTTGACTTTTTACACTTTTTAGGAAATTTGGACTTTGTAGCAGAACCCTACACTATATATTATATATATATATATATATATTAGTTTTGAAATTATTTCTAGAGTTAATTGCCCAGATGGTCTTTGTGGTTTGCCATTTTTTCACATTTAGTCCTAGCTTTCTAAAATTACTGTATGTTCCTTGTGGTTTGATCGTAGTTACTCATATAGTCCCTGAGTGGATGACCGTTAGTTTGCTTTGTTAAGTAAATGTAAAAGACAAAAATGTCCTTAATGGTAAAACAAATTAAATTAAATAAGTCAATATTAGACCCACTTATTATAAAAATTATATATATATACATATATATATATATATATTAAACCAATGCCCCACCCACATATTTACTCTTTTCTCTAACAAATGAGTCGGCAACAAACCCACCCTCCCTTACTTTTTTCTCCGATGAAATCTCCCCCACCCTCATTGTTCTAGTTCTGCCTGAGATTTCTGAGATCAGACAAAATGTTTGTACACTATATGTCTAAGGTATGTGTCTTTTGTACGTGGCAGTATGTATTAGGTAGCACGTTCGTACGTTAATGTTTATCTTTGAATTTGGAAATGATTGTAAGAGGACTCATACATGCGCAGGAGTCATACGCATGTCTGAGGTCTTCCAGATGCAGGAGTCCTGCGCACGGAGGACTGAAGTCTATAAATAGGTCCCTCCATGCGCATGAACCTCATAACTTGTTTGGGAGAGCTTTTGATCAAAGTGTTGATTTGTAACGAAGTGCTGAAATTGGAAATAGAAAGATATATTTAGATAATAAGTTTTTCACTACTTTGTTGATTGGATTCCGCACTTTTAGCAAAGTTGTAGATATCGAAGCATGCATTTTATCAAGTCTTATCATTTGAATTGCACACCAAACCGTTCCTACACAAAAGAGTGCCATAATCAACGGCTTACTGAAACGGTCCTTATTTTGTGCTAATTCATTGTTTGTTTTAACCGAAATTGCATCAAGAGTTTCCTCTTTCTTGTTTCAGCCAGTTCTTGTTCTTCTTAATCTCATGAAGCTTCAGTTTAACTTCTTCCAATTTGGATTCTTTTACTTGAAGATCTTCTTTGGTTGATGATTCGGAAGAGTTCATCAGATTCAGTTCTTGATGGAGAAAGGGTGATGGTGAGAAGGAATTCAGTTCTTGACGGAGAAAGGATGATTTAGGACCCTTCAACAGATTCAGACTGAAACCAATAGAACATGACAGTTGCAACTTACATGCCATCACCAAACTCGGTCCGGCTTCAATTGACCTTGCGTCTCAAAGCTGAGTAACCCAGATCATCCCCTAAACACCACTATAAATGGCGCATGAGGGCTCAACTTCTATGAACAAATAAGACTTCAGAGATCATCCTAAACACAACCACTTAAACTGTATGCACCAATTCCAGTTTTATAATCCCAATTAATATGAGGACAAGTGCCTACAAGGAATTTCGGTGTAGCATTTATTGCAGTATTGATCTCAATTGACTTCCTTGAGTTTCTACAATGTGTTTTTCGATTTATGCAAACCAGAGGCAAATTTTATCATCTTTTGGATGTAGACTGCAGGTGGTCGTCGAAACATGATGATAAGAAGAAAGGTGATGGGCGGGGGGTAAGTGATGTAGTCTGGTTGGGATGTTTAGGTTAGGTGATGGAGATGGAGATCATGACAATGGAGTCTGGTATTTAGGTTAGGCTTTTAACAGGATGGTGAAGATGATGCTTTGTAACGGCCCAAAACTCGAATGTTTATATTCGCTAATATGTTTCCATATGATATAACATGAAATAAATTAACTAGGCTCTTTAACCTAGTTATTTACTTAGTTAAACAAGTAAGGGATGGAAGTTGGGACAATTATGAGCAAGTAACAAACATGAGGGGCTGAACTTAGTGATTTGAGACGAAGTTTAGATTAAATAAAAAGTGCAGAATTTTGGTGTGTGTGTAGTGTGTGTGTGTGTGTCGTGTATAGAGATAGAGAAAGAGAAGAAATCCTCTCAAAACAAGAAGGCAAAATCAGCCCCAAATCAAGGTTGAATTGAATGAAAAACCTTGCATGAATGAAGATTTCTCACCATCTAGCTCTAATAAACATGTGGGATCATGTCAAGATGGATGGAAGCATGGAAGGCTAACGGGTCAAAAGGAGGCAATGAAATGAATGTGAATACGGACGCTTAAGGTAAGTGATTCTCGAGCTCACTTCTTGTTATTTAAATGAAGTTATGTATGCTTGATTATTGGGAACCATATAAAGATGCCTATGTCATGGTAGTATCAAGGTAAGTATGATGGAAATTGATTATGTTTGAAACCATATGAAATAAGTAAACGGTCACAAGTACGAAAGTAATTAACCAAGTTGTCAAAATTGGATGTTGGGAAAATGTCAGTTCATCTTTTGGAACATGTACGGGAGCTTGCCCAAAGATGTAGCATGTATGTTGGTGCGTGTAAATGTGGATTTCATTATCTATGCAACTGATTCTCGTAGGAATGATTGTACTTGGATGTAACACACGTGTGAATGGACATAACTAGTATATAAGCATGTTTATATACGGAAAATTGTGTGCCTAACAAAGTAATGTGCTTGAAAGAAATTAAGTGAATGTGATTGTATGTGTGTGTGTATAAATAAGAATTCATAGTGAGTGTATGTAGTACGAACTTATAGGTGTATACATGTATATGGGAAACGTAAGTATGTGCTTGGATATATGAACGCGTACGCATGTGATATAATCTAATGAATGTAGATTAATAGAACGTGTCTATGTGAGGTTGTGGGTTTTCAATATGTTTAAGGGTACGCGTTGCTAATCATGTTATCGTTGAGAATGAAACGAAAAGTGCAGGTATGCCAACGTTGGTCCAAGTGAGTTGATGTCGGAAAGTAGTGGATGAGTTTGGAAGGATGATCGAAGAAGATATCTTGCATCGTTAGAATACAATATGGTCTTTCAGCTATATGTTTATAATAAAAGTATGATGTCACCATTTACTAATGTGTCGGTTGTTTATGGTGACCACATGTTATTCAGATCATCATTATCATCATAAGGAGAAAATACATGTACAAAGGAAGAAACACATGTGCAAAGGAACAAATACATGTACAAAGGAAGAGCATTTACACAAAGGAAGAAATACATGTACAAAGGAAGAAATACATGTCAAAGGAAACAAATATATACACAAAGGCACAAATACATGTACAAAGGAACAAATACATGTACAAAGAATGTAACACCCCAAAATCATGGACAAGGATCGAAGATGAAGATCATGGATTGTACGGAGAAGTGGTCACGTAGTTTGTATTCATAGGTTATAAAGATTACGTTAACTAAAGGATGAATGATATACTTATTTTAAAGAAGACGTTTTAAACAATTTTCTAGCATGTTAGAACAGTTATAAAGAAAGAAATTTTTCGGTTCGCATTTCCGCTGCTACATTTGTTTAAAACGGTTTAGGGTCTTACATGGTGGGCTTACTTAATTTGAATAATATCTTTTAGGTGGTGGTTGGGTCCCACTTGTGTTGTTTCATTTTTTATTACTAGGTTATGACCCCGTGTATTACACGAGTTCAATAAATGAATTTTATATACTAAATAATAAAATAATATATCTTTAAAAACCTCATCTATTGAACGGTTGTATAAATGTAATTGTGTATATTAAAAAATATATATATAGGAACCATATTGTACGGGTTGAATAAATGTAATTTTATATACCAAATAATAAAAAAGTTATATCTTTAAAACCACATGTATTACACGAGGTGAATAGATGTAGCATTGTTTACCAAATAAAAAAAATATATATGTATTTAAAAACCCTCGTGCATTACACGGCTTGAATAAAATTGATTTTATGTACTAAATAATAAGAAAATTATATTTAAAAAAATTAATAGATATACTCGGCACGCGATAGTATGGTGATTGCGGAGATTATTATTGAAAAGAAGATACGGTGGTCAAACATGTTATTCAAGAAGCAAATAAGCAGCCATTTAAGTGAAAATATATATTGTATTTAAAAAAAACCGTAATAAATCTAATTTAAAAAAACTAAGACTTTGTTATTATAAGTAAAATCAATGAATTTATATTTGTAATTTTGTTTGATATTATTTTATATAAAGTGCATATTATACATATAATTATATTATGTCTTAAGTTATTGATGTTATCCAAAATGTTTTCGATTTTAAGTCTAGCATTATATATACTATGGTAAAAGTTTAAATTTATTAGAGTTATAAACGAGAAGTATAAATTAAATTTAAAATAAATATAATTATCTATAGTTAAGTAGAAGAGATTAAAACTTAAAAAGAGATCAAACTAAATAATAATTATCCATGAGATATTACACTAAATAATATTTAGTAGGAGGGTTATCTATAATTAATTAGAAGAAATTAAACTAAAATAATAATTATCCATAAGACATTGTCTAATATGATGACAAGTGTCCATAAGTGGTTTCTTTTATTATATAGTATAGAAAATTAATATTAAGGGCATTTTTGTCATTTTGCATAAACTTAACTGAGCAAATAACGGTCATCCATTCACGAGACTATCGAGTAATAAACGATCACAAAGAATATACATGTAATTTTGGAAAGTTGAGGACTAAATGTGGAAAAAATTCAAACCACAAAAACCATCTGGACAATTAACTCTTATTTCTAACATAATCTAGTTTTTGAAACCAGTCTAACCACTAATTCAGTAAGCATCGAATTCGATTACTGATCCAATTACGAAAAACATTTCCTATAACATTATAGTTAACTTTATATTTTGATTTTTGTTTCTTTAACATATTCATAAACACCATCTTACATGATCACTAATTATCAAGGTTAAATTCCATATTCATAAACACCATACCAACACCACCGTGATAATGGTTGTCAACCACACAACCAAATTAAGAAAGAGAAAAAGATTTGTGTATAAAAGAAAAAATATTAAAAAAAATGATCACGTGGGAGGTGGTAGTGGTGTTGGGTACGCAATAATCCACATGGGAGTGATGAATGAATCTTTGCACGTGAAAGGCTTTCCGGTACCATGTTCCTCAACTTCTTTTATGGCATAGGATTCCGTGAACGCCATTATTCTTCCACACAAGGGTCCCTATGTAATATTACTTTTTTTTATTTTTATTTTTTTTACATGTGATGATGTCTTATAATTTTTTTAAGATGGTGAAATTTCATTAAAATAGAACCTCCTAGCAAGGTGCCAGAAGTATAGAGTACAACATCAACAACACCATGTATCCATCTAGGTCTCTAGGTTAAAAATACATCATTGATACCAATCTAAAAATATAAATTGTGATCGATTATATATGTAAAAAAACGTCGCTGTTTTGATCTCCTTCGCTATCCTATCGTTTGATATAAATTTTGTTGTTATGGATCTTTTTGTTTCGGGCTCGCCAAAGCATGGACCCCTTTCTTTTTAAATTTGTTCGATTGTACTTTTGTACATTTTTTTAACGGCAAATTAACTGGATTTTCAATTACTCTAAAGGGTCAACATATGTTGTTTAAACCCCTCAAGTTCGAATCCCTCCCAGAGCTGCTCTCTCATATTTACATAACTTACACTTAGTAGGAATCGAACATGAGACCTCCCTATGAGGAAACGAGTTAGTGGAAAACCCCATGATCAACTGGGCTATACCATATTGTCGTACTTTTGTATTTAGTTAACCAAGTTAAAACATATAAATATTATCTAAAAATAAAATGGGATATTATTTATTTTCTTAGATTTTAATATATCATCTTTACTTATTTATTTATGAAATTCACATTCTATATACTTATTCTGATTTGAATAATTTACATAACTTATCATATAATTATCCTAAGAGGTCAAATTTAAGCTATACGAAATTGAAATTTTAGAATTAAAAATTATGTTGACTGGTGGTACTTAAATCTGTTTTATAATACTACTAAATTTAAACAAAAATAATGTAATTAGATGCTTATGGAAAAGTAATAATTGTTTTGCTCATAAGAAATTAAAGTTTCAAAAACCAGTTAACAGTTATATTTAAATTTTTATGGTTGTGATTTGATTAATATATATAAAAAAATAAAAACTTTATTTGCTTCTATTGCTTAGAGATGAATGCAAAACATTTAGGTATTTTATAAATTCTTGTTATTTAACAACTTGGTATGTAGAATGATTATAAAATTAATATTAGTAAGTTTTTGATATTTTAAATTCAAACAATGCACCACTTTAGTTGTGATTTGCTAGAAAAAAATTATACAAATACAAATATTAAAATATGGAAACGTATGGGCCTATGGCTGCCACATTGCTGCTACCGTGTATGAGAATGTATATAACAGCCAGCTGTAATGTTATATGACTCATCTATATCTATATCTAACTTAAATAGTCTTATTATGATTCAAGTAAATAACATAACATAATGAAACTTTATTTATGAGTAAATAGTACATAACATAATGAAACTTTATTTATGAGTAAATTTATGGTTCGAGTAAATAACATAAATATCGGTCAGTAAATTTAAGTTATAACATAAACAACATATTAAAACTTTATAGTAAATAACATAACATGATGAAACTTTATTTATGAGTAAATTTATGATTTGAGTAGATAACATAAATATCGGTCAGTTAATTTAAGTTATAACATAAACAACATATTAAAACTTTATTTATGAGTAAATTTATGATTCGAGTAAATAACATAAATATCGGTCAGTTAATTTTTTATTTTTTATATTTTTTGAAAGGCAAATTTGGAGATGTTTGAATAGTTCAGATATTTGTCCCTGGATGATTAAGTATTATACTGAGTCTGAATGGTTAAGGCTATTTATCTGAATTTGTCAAACATTTGTCTTTGAACAGTTAAGCATGATATTGGCTCTTAATGGTTCATACCTCTTAACGGTCCAACATTTACTCATTCAGAAGTTGTCAAACAATTATCTTTTCCGATAATGCACATGCACGAGAACAAATTTTACAATACGACTTCGAGCTTTGCAAAGTACGGCCACAAGCCCAAGGATATATATTAGCAAAACTAGTTAAAAAGCTTTTACTTAATATATGAGTAGATCTGGTTCAAGGAAGAACCACCACGGGTTATGATAACCATAAGAACTATTTTCGCGCGAGTTGAGCCACCATTTTCTACACAAAAGCAGGGCGGGCCTACCCACTGGCGTGGGTGGCGGCCGCACCCCTTGAAAAAATATTTTTAGGGTTAAGTTCCGCGCAAAATCTCGATCGCACCTCTTGGAAATTTTCAACCGCACCCCTTAAAAATGTTTCAACCGCCCCCTTTAGAAAAAATCTTATAAATTTATAAAAAAAATGTAAACACTGTTTTTTTTTTAAATATAACCTAGTATAATTATTCTTTAACCACTTTACTTAACAATGTAATCTATAACTTTCACTTAACAATTTTGTCATTAGCCCAATAAACATTTTATTCTAACCCAAGCCCAATTAACCCAACCCAATTAATTTTGAAGTTAAATAAATAACCTAACTCATTCGCCCCTTCCAATTTCTCCGTCTTCTGATCGCGCACTGACCGATGCACGAAAGCAATCAACACGCATGACAGCTGCGGCTGTATTCTCATCGGAAAAGCTTGGTTCCGGTCACCCCGCCACCAATAATCCAAAATTTAACAAGGTAAATTCGGTTTTTTTATGTTTTTTTGTTGTTTTAGGAGAAATAAAGTTATATGTGATAGGAACCATGAGTAGGGAAGTTTTGGCGAGACTTCTCAAGATGAACTATTAGGACAGTAGCTCTAGATTATGTTTGACGTAGATTTTAAAAAATGAAAACCCATATGGCATAATTTTAAACATGTTTGTAATGGCGTTTGACGTGTTTTTGATAGTTATATAAATTTTAGTTTGATGTTCTTTTGTTTTACATGACCCGACCCGATCCGACCCGATATGAACCGAATTTGTTATATACCTAGGGGACTAAAATCTTTAAAAATATTTCGCACCCCCATTGAAAAATTCATGGGTCCGCCACTGCACAAACATAGAAGAAAATGTTATAAGCACATCTGTAAAATAACCGAAAAAAATTGTCGAGTTGGTGTTACGCCTGATATAAATTTTGTTTACGCCGATGTAAATTTTTTTACATTACTAATAAAAAAATTACACCTGATGTAAATTTTGCATGCGACATTTTTTTCTAGAACAAGTGTTTTTTTAAGAATTTTGAGGAAAAACAATGAAAAAGCTTTTTGAAAAGTCTAGTTCTCATGGTTTTACTACTTAATGTGGTTCTCATTTTACTCTCTCTGTATAAATATCATATAAAGATATTTGATACAGCCCCAGGACCTGAAGTACATTTTTGTTGTTTCTACTGCTTAAAGTGATTGTTAAAGCCATGAAGAAATGAAATAGTTTTTTTTTA
This sequence comes from Scalesia atractyloides, assembly GCA_947069175.1. Lineage (NCBI taxonomy): Eukaryota > Viridiplantae > Streptophyta > Magnoliopsida > Asterales > Asteraceae > Scalesia > Scalesia atractyloides. The sequence goes on along the minus strand of CAMTDV010000025.1, from coordinate 13,546,279 downwards.
ACGGTAAATGTTAGTCTACTCTACTCTACACCAAATATATAACAAAAAAAATTATTTGTCTAGATTTAAACCTGGGACCTCCCCTTTAAGATGCATGTGCCGCTACCAAGTTAGCTAGACCCATATTAACAGAAAAAGACTTATAATTGTAACTGAAAACATAATTAATAAAAAATAAAAAAATATCATTATGTGATAGAAAGAAGTTTGTGTTTTATAAGGGAATCATTTAATTTATACATGTGTAACATCATACAAAATGCCGAAACTTTTGTCCTTCCTATGCATTTCAGTTTTAACTTTTTCTCGGACATAAGTAGTGTACAACTCAAATACTCAATGGTTTGAAATGTGCTATAAATATTGTCTATATATCCATTATTTATAAATTTAGTTTCTAGTATCAGTGTTTGTTTTCACACTTGTCAGTCATCTAAGTAAAATGTCAAATTATCCTTTTAGCTTGTTTAATCTCTTTAAAAATATATATAACTTGTTAATATCAGTTAAATTCAAAATGTGAATAAATGGTATATATTTCATTCTTTTACAAATCCCTAACTCCCCACCTCTCCTTCGCCATCGCCTCGCCTACAAGTTGTTCTCCCTCAGCTTTTTTAACGTTGCACATACTCAATAAATGGTCTCGTGTTGCGATTGTTCCTTTTCAAAAACTTACCATCTCCTCATCTTCTTTCGCAACTATACCTCCCTTTCCCAAATCGAACACTTAATCTCTAAAAACCCTTTTATCACCTAAAGATAGAAGACAAGACAAAATGGTATGCAATCAAAGATTGATTATTACAACTTTAATAGTGAACACAACTGATAAGAAGAAATAACATCATAATATTAATAAAAAGTTCGCTTTTTTATAAAGGAATCATTTATTTATACATATGTAAACATTATACAAAATGTTGAAAATTGTCCTTCCGTGTAACGCATTCCATTCTAACTTTTCTCCGGCATAGCAAGTGTACAACTCAATTGTTCGAAATTAATGGTCTATAAAACGGGAACAAAATTTGCAGGTCATCTAAAAAACAAAAGAAATACACCACCTAAATAACAAATATAATTTCGACTCTAAAGAATGCGGTCACCCGTAGACTTTGTGGCCATACCCGTGTACTTCTTTCTGTTTATACAGCCAAACACGTATATACCCTTTCATGTATACTTTGATGGTGTCAATGAGAACCTATTCTCCATGATCAGAAAAACTGATGCACTGGGATGCCCGGAATATCGAGCGAATCGTTTAACAGATAGAATTTAGACCAAAAACTTGAAAGAAGTTTCTATCCTGCAAGTGTCCTCTGTTTGTATCCAATTGTACTTCTTTCAACTAATTTATCTTTTTGTTTTCTCTTTTTGTCCATTTTAGTTCTATATCTTTCTTCCCTTTCTCTTTCGAATATACCTTGCCAATGTACCTCTCCGGTTCTTGGCCATAACCACCTTTCGTATGGGTGGTCACCGTCATCTGCCGCCTCGGCTAGATCTTCATCCATGCTCTTTAGTAAAGTAGAATTAAAATATTTCGTCCACATGTACCCTTTACGTTGTTCTACAGGGTGTTGTTCTTCTAGTAATCCTGAATTTGGATCAATGTAAACCATGATTCGAGCACTATGGTACGCCCACACATTCACCAACAGTTCCAATAGCCGACAGTAGCAATGTTGTTTCTGTATTCATAAATGAAAACGATTTTTAGAAAATAAAATCTAATCGACAAAACTTGACACCTCTAGATTATTGTGCATTTTACTAGAAAACACATTTACTTGAAAAACACTTTTTGAACAGTATTTTAGAAGCACGTTTTAAGACAATGAGGGTTGTAGTAATCCGGGCATTGTGCCATGACGCGATTGGAATTCGCTACGTATCACACACCACGATAACCGATAAATAAATTCGTATAATTTAACAAAATGATATCTAAATGTGGTTAATGTTATTTGTGTCGTAGCTCGGCCCTGAACATAAAAATAATACGAAAAGATAGCACAATAAGGTAAATAACAAAGGTAAACGTAAAAGAAAACGATATGAACTCGGTCGGTTTCGAGAGCACTCGTTATAGCAAACGAAAAAATAGTTAAAAATATGTCCAAAAGGGCATTCTATGTGTGTTCAATTCGTTTAAATGTTTTCAAAAGTTAAAAGCGGTTTTTCCGTATCGGTATCGGTTTTGTTCGTTAAAAAAAAACTAAACTTAAAGTAAAAGAAAACTCATGTTAGCATACTAAACTCAAAAAAAAAGTAAAAGAAAACTCATGTTAGCATACCAAACTCAAAAAAAAAGGCTCAGTTAGCAACCCTCCAAGGCTCATGTTATCATGTTGGCACTATTAAACTTCTTTTCTTTTATATAGAGATAATAATAATCTAATATATTTAAACTCAAAGAATGTGTATGCAATAAAAGAACACTTTGAAAAAGTGTGACCAATATCACTTTTAGCTTAAATAATTTCATTTGACCCATTGAGAGATTGAACTTAAACCAAATTGACCCATTCTTAGTTACCTGGCTCACTGAAGATCCTAAAAGGCAATCAGTGGTTGCACTTGCGTTCATGTGCAAACCGTCAAGAGAATCAGCAAACATCCTGTAATAGAACCAAATGAATGAGAACTAGTCGAGATCATTTAGGATTCTATTCGCTTACAACGTTTTACTCGATATTCATTTTTTAGACACCGTCTTACCTGGAAAACATCATGAATTCTAGGAAAGAAGGGGTTGACATGACCCAGCTATGCAGTGAAGACCAGTGACCGCCATCTTCAGGCATTGGTGGAAGGGCTTCGACATACGATGGCAACGCATACATCCGACGGAAAGCATCCTGAAATGCCGTTCTGCTTGCAACAAAAGGAAAGCCCTTGAAATAAATCATGTGAGGGTCATGAATGTCATAATGGGTTTTAAAGATCAATGTACCTGCAATTTCCAGCATTTAAGACGTCACACATAGACCAAAATGTTAAAGCATGATTGCTCCTTGCAAATTCTCCATCCATGTCTACACGTGCCCAAAAGTATATTACGTCTCCTCTGTGTTTCTGGTGCACTGTTCCTTCCAGAACCCTTTCAGCTTTGGAGGACAACGATACCTAAAACAGAGACGTGCAATTTCGACCGATTTGTTTATGACCGGGTTGATTCAGAACTGCTAAAAAACGAAATATGTGGATGCCAAATAGGTTGAAATCACCCATGGTGTACTTTTTAAGCATGAAAGCTAGGGCTGCAAACAAACTGAACTTTCAGCGAACAGTTCATGAACCGTTCGGCGGGAAATTTGTACTCGTTCGTTTAATAGGTAACGCGGTCGTTTGTGTTCGGTAGCTAAAATTCAGTTATGTTAATTTGTTTTTTGACACGCTATTTTATCTTAATAATGTTCAGTGGCGAAGCTTGAGATTTCCGACCCCCCGGTCGGAAGTCACCGGACTTAAAATTGTACCTTAAAAATTATAAAACCGGGGGGTCGAAAACGTATATACCAAGAAAATTCTATACGAAAACTACATACCAGGCACTACTGAGCGAAAAGTTCGGGGGGTCGGGCGCCCCCCGGACACCCACTAAGCTACGCCCCTGATAATGTTTATCAAGATTATGTTAAGTACTCAAGTATGTTTGAATAATTAGGTTAGTATACTTGGGAGTGGATCTACTCAATGTCTGTGATGAAAGATGCCGATTGTATTCTATTCGAACACAAACAAGGCCTGTTCATGTTCGTTCGGTTCGTTTACAACCTAATGAAGCTCCTAAATCGTTTCTCAAAAGATAAGATTATATTTAAGAAGTATATGATATGTGTAACTGTAATCGTACCTGGCATGCTAATTATCTGTAACAGAAGTTCAAAAACTTTGAACAAATAGCGTTTCAGGTAAACCCATTTGAACGAAAAGGCGAAAACTACTCATCTTGACATGTTACCCAACCCGCTGGACCCGCCCACTTTGCCATGAGGACATATCAAATTCCGACAAATTGTTTAACCTACCTTCCTTGCAGCAGCACGCCATGATTGAAATCCAATCCAGGGTCGCTTGTGAACATTATCCAATCTATTTGCAATTGAAAACATGCCCCCCATCTCAAGAAGAATATCTCGGTAGTAACTCTCGTTTAAAATAGAGAGCCGCCCAACTGCATCCACATCATCCGATCGCAATCTTCTAGACTTTGTAGACTGAATAACATACGAAACGAAAACCATGAATAAGGGTAGACAGTGCTGATCATGAAGAGAAAAATCATAGATAACTCACGAGACTTAACCCACGGTACAATGAACCATGGTGAAGAAAAGGCCAAGCCCCCGCTCCGTTGTAAACCTCGTAAATGCATAAAGGTTGGCCCGTCCTCTCTAGCTCCCCTTCGTCCCTTTCATTGGCTTCAAATTTTAATTTATCGGCTTTTTTAGCATCACGATATAATTCCTCCCACCACCATAGCTTTTGTCTGTTCTTCCCTCTATCTACATTAAATGGAAAGTGATGCCTTGCTTAGATATATTACCAGTAAGAAAAAAAATAGATGAATACCTGGTTAAAAGGTAGGTTGTCCAAGAAACACTTGTCGTATATATATATATATATATATATATATATACTTTTTATAAATAATTAGGGTGTTAACTATGATTACAGAGAGTCAGAAACACCATTATTACAATTGTGATGTAAATCATTGGATAATGACTCTATAAGAGTTTGTATTATGCACAAAAACTAGACTTTAGACAACTTTCTACTAGTTGGGCACGTACTTCCTTTTAGCTAATTTTTTTTTCAAATCAACTAGTCTATACAGTTAATATCGGTGCTATATCGTGATGTACATCGGTTATCGGTCCGCATGCAAAGTTTCGGTGTCAAATATCGGTCAGAATATCGGTACCTATATTACAGGCGCTATTGACCGATAGATCACCGATTTTCCCGATATCAATACCTTTCTTATAAGTTCTATACCATTTGTCTTTCTTCTTATTGCTGCTAATAATGTTTTAAGTCTTACTTGTTAGGGTTAAATGTTAGTGTTTTAAGTCTTAACCAGTTCCTACTTGGTACAATTGTTAGTGTTTTGCAAGTTACAAAAGGTTAATTTGTTAATGGTAGGAGAGTATACTAAATTGCTAGTGTTACAGTGCATATATATATTTGCATGATATTAAAATTACCAATATCCCACCGTATCCGATTTTTTACTGCATTAACTGCATAGATAGTAAGTAAATTGGTCGAGATTACCACCTCTAAAAAAAATCATACCTCCTCTAACTCTACTCTCTCGGTTTCTTCCAAAGTATCAATTTCACTTAAAGCATCCCAGTCCAGTTCAGTTAGATTATCGTCTAACGTGATCTCAGATTCATCCTGAAATCCTGTTCTTGAATCCAGCGAAGGTGTCATGTGTTCCTCGATATCATAAACAACACTTGTATTTCTTGTATCATCCTTCAAACTCAAATACGTCATATTACCGGACCAATGATCGGGTTCCTCTGAGAATAGATCCCATTCCCATTCTCCTTGTTTCGGTTGAGAAACTACCCCTGGAAGAATGGAATCTGATGGAAGTATAAGAACATGTTCTAGAAGTTTCATATAACCATCAATGCAGTCTGATGCTTGCATGTTCTTAGCAAGAAGCTTCCCTGACGAAGCAACCCTATGTGCATGATTTGATAGTTTTCCGTTGGATGTTAGAAGTTTAAAAGCTTTCATCAACTCGTCAGGCTCGTCTTTTGAGAAAATAATTCCATGTTCTCCATCAACAACCTGGGGATTCGAGAGATCTTTATAGAAAAGAACAAAAAGAAAATCATATTTTATTATTTTAAGTTTTTAACCTCACCTAACCTAGATATACAAGTATACAACAGAAGTGATTTATTAAGTAAATATTAACAATTAACTTACATATTTTCTTATGATGGGATAATCAGGGGCGATTACAGGAACGCCAAATGTCATGGCTCGGGTGATTAACGAAGGAAAACCTTGTTCATCTTGAGAGGAACCATATAAAACAATATCAGCTATCAATAACATCTCATCCACATCACCATCTAAACCATAGTGCCCAACAGAATCACGACGAAGACCCAAATGACCGGCAAGATCCTGTAAATATTTTCCATCAAAACTCATCTTCAAGCACAAAGAATTAAATACTAGAGTATAGTTTAATTTATCACATATGAACGTTTATATTACCACAAATATTAATTTATTAGCAGATGCAACATGTAGAGCTGCAAACAAACCGAATGGTGAACAGTTCATGAACTATTTGGCGGGAAATTCGTCAATGTTCGTTCGTTAAATAATTGAACGAACACAAACAAAAAAATTGTGTTTATTTAAATGAACGAACATGAACAGAGGCTGTGTTTGTTCATTTATGTTCGTGAACGTTCGGTAGCGTGTTTGTTTATGTCCGTCCGTTCGTGTTCGTCTATGTTTATTTGTGTTCGATACTTCATTAGGGTTCTTAATTTTATAATTTATTTAAATACTTCAAAATTCCCTCTAATAAATAAAATATTTAATAATATTAGTGTATTGTATGTTACATATCTTATGATATAGTTCAACTGTGGACGTTTCTATTAATGAATACTAGTTTATGTTTGTTTGTGTTCATTTGTATTCATAAACATTTATTTGTGTTCGCTACCTTAAATTAACGAACAAACACAAACGAACAAGAACACGTTCATTTCCTTAAGAACGAACACGAATAGAAAATCTCGTTCGGTAAGTGTTCATGAACAGTTCGTGAACACATTTATTTCCTTAATGAACAAACACGAACTAAGCCATGTTCGTGTTTGTTCGGTTCATTTGCAGACCTAGCAACATGTATCTTCTCCCTGATAGACCATATAATTAAGTTAAAGATTAGTTTTATATATCTTTATATTTAGTGGTACTAAAGTGTATCTTTATGTTCTATATATATGACATTCTTGTAATCATTATTCAATATCAATAACACAATCATTACGTTATATTATGGTATCACAGCCATTCTAACCCTACCCTAACCCTACTGCCGTCCCAGCACCTAACCCTACCCAAACCCTACTGCCGTCGCAGCACCTCCTCTCTAAACTTTTGCTGCCGTCACGCAATTCTGCTCCTTTTTTTTTTACCTCTAATCATCTTCTAAACCAACCACTCCAATGGCAATGCTCTCACCCTTCACCACTGCAGAGAAAACTGCCCACAATTCGCATAGATTCGCCTTTAAATTAACTCCCACGAACTATGGCTTCTCGAAGAACATGATTCATCCCTTCCTAGTCACTAATGGCCTGTTTGGATACATTGACAGTACCATACCATGCCCACCTTCCAGAACCGCAGCCACCACCGACACAGCTTCTGTTGATAATCCCAGCCACTTGTATTGGATTTCCAATGATGCCCACGTTCGAATGATTCTCATCTCTACCATCTCTGAATCCAGTTTTTTGCACGTCCAGGGTGTAACATCTCGTGACTTGTGGCTGTCCCTTGAAAGAGCCTATGCCCCGAATAACTCATCCAGGGAATACACACTGAAAACGCAGCTGTTGAAGCTTCAGATGAAGGCTGATGAGACTTCTGCTTCTTATCTGAGCCGTGTGCAGGAATATGCAACAGCCTTGGCCAATATTTGTGAGCCCTTTAAGATATAGTAATGCTTACACTTGCTGGTCTACGAGATGAATATAGCGGACTTAAAGCCAATTTACTTGCTCGTTCACCACCTGTTGCCTTTACTGAATTACACGGCCTGCTGAGTGATCATGAGTTCATGATGACTCGACATACACCAGCCATTCCAACTGCCTTCACAGCCTCCACTTTTCCAGCCCCACCTACGGCCAATAGCATTGCTGGTCTTCTCCCCACCCCGGCACCACCACAGAATCAACTGGCTACTTTACAACAATTGGCTGCTCAACTAGGGTATAACATCAGCCCTGCTTTTACCCAAAACCAACAGCCGCAGGCCTTCTTTACCAACCGTCAACCAACCCATTATCGCGGTAACCATCGTGGTAATTCTCGTGGCAACTATCGTGGCAATTATAATAGGAACCGTGATGAGTCTCAAGCATTTGGTGCCCAGAACCGTCAACCACAGTTTGCTTGGGCCTCTACTCAGAATACTGTGTATGGTCATTGTAACCGGTGTGGTATTGGCCACATTCCTGCACAGTGTCCTAACAAGGCTGGTCAATCTTCCACACGCGACTCACCCCAAGCAAACTATGCAGCCTTTTCTGAAGCTGGCTCTACAACTAGTTCACTCTGGAAACCCGACACAGGAGCAAATGGTGATGCTACACCCGACCTTGCAAGTTTGGACAACTCTAAGGCCTATCTTGGTAACAATTCCCTTCATGTTGGTGATGGTAATCCTCTCCCTATTTGTCATATTGGTTCCTCAAAATTCTATTCTCCAAATAAAACCTTTTCTCTCAATAATATTCTTCATGTACCTGAACTTAAACAAAATCTCTTATCAGTTCAACAATTTTGCTTAGATAATAACGTTTTCTTTGAATTTCACTCCTCGTTTTTTGTTGTGAAGGACGAGTCTACACATACCATCCTACTCACGGGTCCAAGTGAACAAGGTCTCTACTCACTTTATCTTCCAAAATTGAAGTCCCTTCCACATGTTTCCTTCACAGCAACTAAAGCTCCGTCAATGATCTGGCATCAACGCCTCGGCCATCCCAATGCTCGAGTTTTTCAGTCTATAATGTCTAGTAGTCATTTACCTGTTTCCAATAAAGTGTCTTCTTCTTTATGTTCTTCTTGTCAAATGGGGAAATCCTCCAAATTGTCATTAAAACTATCAAATTTTCGTAGTAACAATGTTTTGGATTTGGTTTATTGTGATGTTCTGCACCCTCTGTTTCCTTTAATGGTTGTCGCTTTTTCTTATTATGTGTTGACCATCATTCACGCTATATGTGGTTTTACCCTTTAAGGAATAAATCTGATGTTTTCTCCGTTTTTCAATTGTTTGTTAAAATGGTTGAAAGACAATTCAATACTAAACTTAAAAGAGTTCAATCTGATTGGGGTGGTGAATTTCGTAATCTTGCTTCGTTTCTAACATCTCTTGGCATCATTCACCAACGCTCGTGTCCACATACGAGTGAACAAAATGGTGTCGTCGAACGCCGACATCGCCATGTTGTTGAAACTGGCTTGGCGCTTCTTGCTCACTCTCATGCCCCTCAACGTTTTTTGGGAGTTTGCCTTTGAAACCGCGGTTTACCTAATAAATCGCATGCCCTCAAGAATCAACTCAAACAAATCACTTTTCCAACACTTATTCAACCGACCACCTGATTACTCATTTTTACGAGTCTTTGGGTGTGAATGCTTCCCTTTCCTACGCCCGTATAATCATCATAAAATGGAATTTCGGTCCACCTCGTGTGTTTTTCTAGGCTACATCTCAGTTCATCATGGGTATCGCTGCCTCGATTTACAATCTGACCGGATTTACATTGCTCGTCATGTTCGCTTCAACAAACACATTTTCCCATTCAAACCTCCACTCACTCCCACATCTCCTACACAATCACCTTCCTACTATTCTTCCTACCCCATATCATCAGCGTGTCCTTCCACTTCTACTTCCCAGCCCTCAACCGAACCTCAAAGCGTTGAAACACAGCCTTCGGACCACCATCAGACCCATAACCAACAACCCTCGACCTTGTCGCACACAACAGCCCATGAACCCACTCATTCCAGCCCTGAACCGACCCTATCCAGCCCTCCTCTCAGCCCTGAAACACCCCGTTCCACCTCAATTCCTACTACCTCACAGTCCTCAGCTCACATTTCCTCTTCACCACCACGTACCCGTCCGCCTAATCTTCGCCAAAATCCTAAGCCAACCATTCGTTATGATCCTTCAGCTTACCATGTCTCTACAAATTCTTCCGAGTCTACTAAACCTTCCTCTTTTACTATCGCCAACAAATCACCGAAATGGCGCCAAGCCATGGCTGAAGAGTTTGATGCTCTTGTTCGGAACGGGACATGGTCTCTTGTTCCCCGTGTTGCGAATACTAGGATTAAAAAGGATGCACACGGAAAAGTCACTCGCTACAAAGCAAGACTCGTTGCCAAAGGTTTTAACCAACAACCCGGTGTTGATTACCAAGAGACCTTTAGTCCTGTTGTCAAAGCAACAACGATACGGGTTCTTTTGTCACTTGCTGTGACAAATCAGTGGTCTCTCAGACAGTTAGACGTTCAAAATGCTTTCCTTCACGGTAACCTAAAGGAAACTGTCTACCTACGACAACCACAAGGGTTCGTTGACAATTCTAAACCCGGTCATGTTTGCTTGCTGCATAAATCTCTTTATGGCCTGAAACAAGCACCACGAGCATGGTTTGAACGTCTTAGCAGCACCCAACATCATATGGGCTTTACCGGTTCTAAAACGGATCCTTCACTTTTTATACTTAACGCCCGTGGGACCTTGGTCTACGTTTTGGTCTATGTCGATGACATTATAGTTACAGGGAACAACACAACAGCTATCAATGATGTCATTGCAACATTAGGCACATCATTTGCAGTAAAAGATCTGGGGGACTTACATTATTTTCTGGGTATTGAGGTTATTCGTCATGGCAGCAACTTAATCCTTTCTCAGCGGAACTACATTTCTGACTTGATTCACAAAGCTGGGTTATCCGAATGCAAACCAGTTCCTTCTCCTATGAGCACATCTCAGCTTCTCACCCTCAGTGACAGCCCACTTCTTGCTGATCCAACCAAGTATCGACAAATTGTGGGTGCTCTTCAGTATGCATCATTATCTAGACCTGACATCACTTTTGCAGTAAACAAAGTGTGTCAGTTCATGCAGACTCCCACAGAAAACCACTGGTCGGCTGTTAAACGGATCCTGCGGTATCTCCAAGGTACCTCTCATTTTGGTCTGTTTATTCGTCATGACTCTGTCTCTACTCTTCATGCCTTTACTGATGTCAACTGGAATACCACTTTGCGAGCTTTTTCTGATGCTGAGTGGGCCGGCTGTCCAGATGACCGCCGGTCCACGGGGGAGTTTGCCATATACTTAGGGTCCAATCTTATATCATGGAATGCTCGGAAACAGCGTACGGTGTCACGTTCTTCTACTGAATCTGAATATAAAGCTCTAGCCGACACTGTTGCTGAATTTACATGGCTAGAGGCCCTTCTACATGAACTTGGTGTCATCTCTAAAATTACACCTACACTCTGGTGTGATAATCTAGGTGCCACATATTTGTCCGCTAATCCTGTGTTCCATGCTCGCACAAAACACGTTGAGTGTGATTATCACTTTGTTCGCGAGAAAGTTACTCAGGGAAAACTTCAGGTCAAGTTTATCTCCACACATGATCAAATAGCCGATGTTTTCACCAAGCCTCTACCGTCTCAAAGGTTTCTAATGCTGAGGTCCAAGTTGCAGGTCGTTCCCCGCCCTCAACTTGCGGGGGGATGATAGACCATATAACTAAGTTAAAGATTAGTTTTATATATCTTTATATTTAGGGTACTAAAGTGTATCTTTATGTTCTATATATATGACATTCTTGTAATCATTATTCAATATCAATAACACAATCATTACGTTATATTACTCCCTAATCTCAAGAACTTTGGTACTACTAGACTTAAATTTCAGATAGCAACCACCCAAAAAGCTTTTAAAAACAATAAAAAAAGTATTTCTTCTATGATAAGGTGTCTTTATGTTCTGCAGTTACGAAAACACAAAATGTGAGATGAAATTGTATACCTGTAAAGCATCATTATAGGCACTACTAGAGTTCCCGCATACAAATAAAAATTTGAACGATGGCTTGACATCGCCGTCCCTAGCATATTTGGTCAGCAAAGGACCTAAGTTATGCATTGCAACTGCGTAATCCCAAGATAGCTCATTGTAGAAGAAAGAACTCCCAACAACCAAAACGAGCATATCATCGTTGCCAATACCGTTCTTAACCCTTAATTGCGATTTGGCGTGAGCTTTTAGATATTTTTCAGCTGCCCACACATCTATTGGTGATCCAGGAATTACAAAGAAGTTTCCAGTGTCAAGCACACTATATAACATCTGATGCATAAAGGTAAGAATGCCAAAACTATATTTAAGTCACGTAATGGTTATTGGTAGCAATGATTACAATATCATGTAGGATAGGAAAGTTTACCAATAAGGAATAATCAGGAAAAACAACCACGTCAGCCCTTTTAAAAACACTCTTCCAATATGCAATTAAATGTCCCCATCCCATTTCTTCATAAAAAGCAAGACGATTTGCCAGGGTATCTTCTTCAATGATCCAGATAAGTTGTACAGAGCAAAAGGGCTCCTGCATAAGGCTGCATAAATATAAAACTAACAATTTATAAATCATAGTATCTACAAATAGACAAGCAAACTCATATTTGCTTTCACTCCTTCAGGAAATTTCCCATTGTTATATAATAATTGTATCATAGAATATTGTCTAAAATTCTACTTTGTGTAATCCACATGATGAAGTTCACAACAAACTTTACTCACTCTCAAATTATAACAGGGTTGCATGACAATCAGCAAATGTTTAACTAACGGGTAAGGTAAACATGTGAGCAATCACAATTAACAAGTTCACAAGAAAATATGTTAATAATCAAATAAGATTCCCCATACCTTAAAATAGCATCATGTGCTTCTAGAGAATTTACAACAACACCATCAAATCTGCAGCAATGGAGATAACATAAGCTGATTCTATCTTTAACATACTGAAAAATATATGGTACAGAGAGAAGAACACGAATAAACTACAGGTTCTGTTCGAATCATAGCATACTTTTGAGATTTGAGAATGCATTGAGAAGAAAGAGAGAGAGAGAACATACGTTGACCAATCTATATGACCATAATTTTCAGGACTTAATATTGAGACGTGGCCAATAGTCTTCTCCCAGATTGGTTTTGTTTTGCTATCCTCTGTAGCATATATCTGCATAATAAAAAAGCATTACAAAAACAAAAGTGATTCAGAAATCTACTTCCGCAAGTTTTATAACAACAAACGAACAAACTAGTGTAGAAAACTAATACTCAGCCGAGCACCAATTACAAGTGGAAATCACTTCAATAATCTTATCAATCAAACATTACATTTCTTCATATTCCATATGGAACACTTAGCTCTACATACAGATTTGAAAGGAGAATAAAAACCTACTGTTAATTGCTATGGCCTATCGAAAGTCAAAACAATGAAATTACACATACAAATACATAAATTTGCTGTCACCTCAAGATAGATATACAAAAGGCTAAAAGCATGATGCTAGAGTTTCAGAAAATAACCTGAAGCATATAACCCAATCCACACAAACTCTTCATCACGGTGAGAAGCATCAAGGAAGATGGATCATTCTTCATGTTTCCTACGATCTTACAATAATCAAAACAAGGCACTCTGGTAAATATTTGATCATGAGTTTTCATGAATATATATATAGACATACACACACACACATTTACTCTTTTATAGCAATTATGCCTACTAGCCTAGAATCTGTAACGCAAGGTAAAAGTAACAACTCCCGATGAAGACATCAAACAATCCCAAAATGTTAAGTTATCTAGTAATAATAGCTGAAATCATACCAGCTATATATGATTCCAGTATCCAGTAAACCTTCTTAACTACTGCTATTAGTATTATGTGGTTTCCAACACATAAAGAGGAGATGCAAGAGTTCAAGATTGACATCATTCTCTTCATTCGACATTTTAAACGCAGAATATATATCTATGGATAAATTTGCTACTAACATCCATCAATTCTAAATCTAAAAAGATGTTTGGTGCAGAAAAAAGTACCTACCAATTCACTAAACTAAACCACTATATTCATTATCTATAGTTCTCAATTTCACTCTACCAATTCACTAAACCACTATATCCATTATCCAGAGTATGTACTGGACTAGAATCAGTAAAACAAGGTAAAAGGAATAATTCCCAGCAAAGACATCAAACAACCCCAAAACGTCAAATGATCTATTAATAATAGCTAAAAGCCTAAAACAACACTAGTGACATATTATTCCGATCTCCAGTAAACCTTCTTAACAACTTCTATTATATGATTTGCACAACATCATTCTCTTCGCTCGACATTTTAAAACACAGAATACAAACCTATAGATAAATTTGCTACTAACATCCATCAATTCTAGATTTAAATACATGTTTGGTGCAGAAAAACTACCTACCAAGTACCAATTCACTAAACCAGTCCCTTATTTATAGCTCTCACAGTACAGAGTACCTCCCATTAGTAGGTCACAAACATCACAAACGAAAACCACAAATATACTCAAATTCTCAACAAGCACATACACTTTATATCTAATTAACCATCAGTACTTCCTACAACAAAACTTAAAACAACTCACAATTGCAAGCCGAGGCGATCGAACTCCAACCCTAGCCATCTTCCTCACATCTTCACTCTCAACACCGTTCTCACTCCTCCTTTCAACAAACTTCAACGAACTACCGAACTTCAAACCGTCACGCACACTCCCCCCAGCCACCTCACCACCTTGCCCGAACACCATAGCACCTATCGAGCTCTGCAACACCATAGACACGAACGCAAAAGCAAACACAACAATCAACATACACAAGTAGAACATACTCGTTGCCCTAACTGAAAACAGCTTCCGGTAGAGAACAGATCTGGCTCCATAACCGTGAGATCGGCGCCGATCCGATAATAAGCTCGACGCAGAAGATGTTTTCGTAACAAGTGTAGATGCAGATTTAGGGTTTCTCTTCAGCCGGAACCGGTCTCGTATCGGATATGAACCGGTTCCGGTGAATTCGTCGTCGCCGTCGTGTGGACTCGGCGAGTTTTGGCCCATGGTTGAGATGTCTAACCGAGTGGACTCAGTTTTAGCATCGAGTCACTGTGCAGAGAAAACAATGGTGAAGAATATGATGATGATTGTTATAGATATAGATATAATGTGTGTATGTATATGTGTTTGTGTGTGTGAGTGTGAGGTTTGTTGTTTTTCAAGAGTGACGGTGATGAGATCTGAATTGTTGTGATGATTTTGTTTTCTTTTTATGGGTTTATACGCGTTTTTTGAAAAGGGGCGAAATTAGCATATGTTTGATTGTTGTGTGTTGTAGACGCTAGCTTGAAATAAATTATGGTGTTATGTGTTTTTACATGGGGCAAGCTTGAAATAAATTGTGATGTTATGTGTTTTTACGGTAACATGTAGTCGTGATGCATCGGTTTGGTATCGTTTTTTACTTGTTTATTGTCATATAGAATATTAGTGAGACTTGCATTTTGTATTGTATGACCTATGTATTCTAAATGAATGATTGGTATGCCTCACAAACTCTTGTTATTTTAATCTATTTATAATCTTATGCAAAGTATTTGTACTACATTTCTTATTTTGAAGTAGGAGTTATGGAAGTACACTAAAAAGCCCATATCAATATACATGTATGAATGAATTGAGTATGTACGTAATCGTGTCAAAGTAAATACGATGATACACCCATGACCTAGTGGTCTAGTGGTATGATGTTTGTCCCCACAAAGTTGTGTGGATTCAAATCTTTAGGCTGTGGGGTATGGTGGGGCGGGGGTTTGGGGCGTTGGTTGACACGTGGAAAAGGAGGGGCATGCCTAAAAAAACCATAGGTTGACCCGCCAATCACCATCCGCCACCTCACCCACCTAGCCCCGCCCAACGGGCCACGCCATAAGCCAAGCCCCTCCGGGGTGGTGACTTGGGCGTTGCCCGCCAACCCACGCCCAAACCCCCGCCCCATACCCCACATTCTTACGAATGCACTATTATGTGGTATTTAGGTGTAGGTGTGGACCCACCTTATAGCTATATGGGGTCATGTAACCCCTAATAAGTCGTACAATGATTCCATGTTAACAAAGTTGTTAATGATAAACATTTTGCACTTGTATTAGTCGTTCACAAGTTCGAGACTCTTAAGCATTGTTTTCAGTATTTAGCCAATAATTTTGCTTTTAAATGTAAATATAGATGTATTGGCTAAGTCTTTGATGTCCCTAAGGAATATGGTTTGGTGGTAAGATGTCTTCTATCTATTCATGAAGGGTTCAAATCCTACAAAGTGCATATATAAAAGTATTTAAAAGTATATTAGTTTGCCCTTAAAGTTTTAGAAAACATGATGTACTAAACAAGTCTTAGATAATTTAGATATCTCAACCCTAAAGCAATTAAGCAAGTTATTAAGGTCGCAGCAAAAAAAGGTGCAAGTAAACAACGACAAAAGCATCGAAGAGCGTTCACAATCAATTTCTTTTTCCTCTTCATATAATTACAACTATAAAAGTAGTGCTTTTGTATAATGTATAATTGTTTCAACACCAATAAAGAAAAAAAAAAGGAATAATGGATTTCAATAATCCAAACTTTTAATCATTGGCCGAAAATAGTCCTAACTTTAAAAATAACCGGTGGTGGTCCAAATTTTTTGTATATTGTAAACCAATGGATTTTTACTAAAAAACTTTAATTTCTTTTTATCTCCTTATCATTTTCAGCAACTTTTTCGTATAATGTAAACCAATGAACATTTACTAAACCGAAAAAGATAAAGAGATAGAAAGAAATTAAGGTTTTTTTTAGTAAAAGTCCATTTGTGTTACAATATGTGAAAAGTTGGGACCACAAGCAGTTATTTTTTAAGTTGGGACCGTTGCCGGCCAACGATCAAAAGTTTGAATTATTAAAATCTATTATTTCAAAAGAAAAGGGGAAAAATCAGATCTCAAAAGAGAAATCGGTGTGCATATTGTATCTTCAACGTTAAAAACATAAAGTAGGTTAAAGTAGTAAATAAAAACAATAAAGTATTATATATGGAAACAAGATTAACTAACAAAAAAATACAAATATCCCGTGATGTTACTTGCAACACACACGGAAGCTATTTATAGTTTGTCACCTTCAAGTACTGAATATTCAAAGCCACATTCAAACTAATCTTTTTCAGTCACTTAAAACTCTTTGAGAACTTTTAATCATTTGGTCTATTTATTCATTTATAACGATAAACTTTATATACCTAAATATATTTATGACTTTAGTCATAATGTTCAATTTCAACGTATTGAAAATCGTTTAAAAATTCATTTATGATATGATTGCGATGATTCTTAATTTCGAGTTTTTCTTTCGGCCATTATTTTATGTTAATCATGAGTGTGGTTATTTCTAAATTACTAACAAGCCTAAAGGTAATTTTCATGATATAAATTAGCAACACATTTTTGTATTGTGTTGTTGTATCTTACGGGGTTTTTTTTTTTTAAATTGTGATTTTTTATTTTTAATCAAAAGGTTTTCATCTTTGTATTTTAAACCTTTTAATTTGTTTACTTTTGACCCAAAACTTTTCATCTTCTGTAATTTAACTCATAACTTTTTTATTTATAACTTTGGTCCCTCATACTTTTTATCTTTCGCAAGTTTTTCGTTTTACGTTTCATTCTAAATTTTGCGAGTTAATATGTCAAATGTGTGTGTGTGGTTCAACGTTTTTGGTCTATTTTTTCACATTTGACATGTATGTTGCAACGTGTCTATTTTCCCCCTTTGGCAAGTTCCCGCAACGGCGGATCCTACATCGACTTAGTATTTCTTTCTATGTTATTTTGTGAGTTGACACGGTGCAACGTGCGTGTGGTTTCAACGTTTTACGTCTATTTTTTCATTTAACAAGTTCGTCGCAACGCTAGGTCCTAAATCATTTTTATATGTTATATTTTTCAGACTTATTTCTTCGCATTAACACGCCGCAATTTCAGTGTTGGTGGTCGCTACCAACGGTGTGACATTGATGTTATTTGGCGTAGTTTTAGGCCCCCGCCGCAACGCGTGAGTGCTTAGTTGTAATTAATATAAGTTCGTAACAATTATTGGCATTGTTGTTTGTACTATATCTATTGAAATTTGTATGATGGTTTTAAGAACCCATAGTTAATATTAAATAAGCAACAACTTTGTGCTTTATGGAGTTGTACACTTAGCATGGAGAGTTTCTAAAAAAAAAGATTTTTCACTTTGATGCCTCACACTTTTCATCTTTTTGCAAGTTTTTCGTTTTACGTTTCGTTTTATATTTTGTAAGTTAACACGCCGCAACGTACATGTAGGGTTCAACGTTTTTCATCATTTTTTTCCTCATTTGACAGGCTTGTCGCATGCTGTGTTCTAAAACACACTTTTATCCTGTGTATTTTGTATAGTTTAGTAATTAATTATAGTTGTTTTTTTAGTTTTGTTGTATACTTTATTATTTTATATTATTATAGGTCCTGAAACAAAAATAAAAAATAAATAAATAAATAAACGAGCATTTAGGTGCTAGACAAGTCAAGGGACTAACTTTGCAATTCTTGAAAGTTGATAAAAGACATATATTGAGAAAAGAGTTAATTGCCCGGATAGCCTTGTTGTATGCCATTTTTTCACCTTTAGTCGCCATCTTTTTAAAATAGCATATTTGCTATTCTCACTTGTTACTCGGATAGCCCCTACAGGAGGTTAAGTTGTTTAGCTAAGTGCGTGTGAAATGACTGAAATACCCTCATTTTTAATATAACCGATCATTAAAAACAAGTGGGCCCCACCATTTAATTTAATTATAAACTTTAATATCTCCTTCTATCTCTCCTGTGTCTCTCTCTCATCTCCACCATCAGACCTTCATCACCACCAGACCACACCTTCATCACCACCAGACCACCACCCTGTTCCGATGAGCCTGTTCCGAGCGCTTCCACTACCTCTCTCAATACAAACCCATCATCCTCTCCGCCTCCCTTGCCACCACTCTCCGATGGTCGGCCATCACCTCTGGTCCACTTCCTCCGCACCCTGCCCTCCTCCACCGCCAACACCGGCCACGCCGACTCTCTCACCCCAAACCGGCCACGCTGTCTCCTGCTACATCAAAAATCCCTGTTTTTTTCGATCTGCCACCGGCACCGGAGAATACAAAATCAGACGTGTTACCCCAGCCCATCTTTGCTGCGAATTGTGATTACGTAAGCAAACTGAATAGGTAGGGCTTAAGTATTATGTATTTCATTTGGGCTTTGGTTATTGGGTGTGCTAGTTGAATTAATGGGGTTGGTTTTGCTGGTGGTTCATGGTGGACCTGGTGGTGATGTGCAGGTGAGAAAAAAAAATGAAAGACAAGGGAAGTGGGCTACGGTGTGGTGGTGGTTAGGATGGTGAAAACATTGTAGTGGTCAGAACTGTATGTAGGTGGTGATAATGGTCGTGGGTTGTGGCCGGAAAAACGTAATGGTGGTGACCGGCGTTAAAGATCACCGGAAAACCGTTATAGTGGTGGTCGTTAAAGATCACATGGTGGGGGGAATTTTTTAATTTTAAAGTTTAATTATTATTTTTTAATAAGAAAGGGTAGTTTGGCCATTTCACATCAAAATAACTAAACAAACCAACCTTCATCCATTGCCCGAGTAACAAGGGAGAATACTACAGGAAGCAAACATGCTATTTTAAAAAGGTAAGAACTAAAGATGAAAAAGTAGCAAACAATAGGACCATCCGAGCAGTTAACTCTCGAGAAAATAAAACAAATCTTTGGTTGTTGACCTTGAGCTTTAAAAGATTTGAAAAGGAAAAGACAACTTTGCCATTAGGATATTCAACAATTTACCAAAGTGCCATTGCGTTCTTTTATTTATTTTTTTTGGCAGTTGACGTGATATGGGAATCTACACATCTACACATATTAATCTTTTTGGGCTTCTAGATCAAGGATTGTAAAAGAGCCCAAGGTTATGGAATTTTTGTATTATAATCAAATCATGATGCCATATATTGAGGAGGTGGTGACGAAGAGGAATAAATAAGGCGGCTGAATAATATAGAGACCCCACTATTGCGAGAATATTAATATTTGAGGGGGCAGATCGTAGAAGTGTAAGAATGATAAAAGACTTGATATTATTGATATATTTGGTTACAATATATAGAGATCATAAGGAATGCTAATCGAGCCCGTGAGCTTACACTAATAAACCCTAGTCTAATAATGTAGTCCAATAAGAAGACATTAGACGAAAACAGTTCGGGTAAACAGGCATGTGGTTTCAGGTAATCGGGTCGGGTATAACCAAATCCCAGACTCATACCCGTAAAATTTTTTAAAACTAATCACATACCCGGCCCAATATTAATCGGGTATACCCGTCCCATCATCCCTACTCAAAATCGTCCCTCACATTTCTATTTGCTGCCAAAATCGTCCATGAAGTTTCAATTTCGCCAAGATCATCCCTCATGCTTGCTATTTATTGTGAAAATCATCCCTGGTAGCTTTAAATTTCAGGGACGATTTTGGCAGTAAATGGCAAACCTTGAGGACTATTTGGCAATAAGTGGCAAACCTCAGGGATGATTTTGGCAGAAATCAGACACCACAAGAACGATTTTGACGAAACTGAAACTTCAGGGACGATTTTGGACTTTGTGGACGATTTTGGCAGTAAGTGGCAAACCTGAGGGACGATTTGTTAAGAGAAGAATCAGATAAGAAGGTTTCTAAGCTCAAACATGGTATCTTTATTCCCAATAACGATTATTAATAGGCGGTTACAACAAACCATTAAATAACAACCACCTAACCCACTAGTTACAACTAACCCCCTAAGAATATAAAAATTACAAACTGACCCTAAAAGTTACTATTACAGCCAAACACTAACAGTTTCGTATCAATACTTCCCCATTTAAGAAAGTCTTGACCTCAAGACTCGTGCCTGCCCTAAGGCTAAGGGGAAAACTGCATGTCCTACTAGTCGGATAGAAGCCTACCCACCTACCAGCCTACCTTGTTCATATCGAGCCGGACAGGAGAGACGCTCTTTAAAGTGAATAGAAGCAATTCCTTTTATAAGCTTGAAAATAGGCGCTGTAAATCAATTCAAATAGATAGGGGAGTTCAACCAGCAGCAAGCCCTTTCTCGTCCTTTCTAATGTCCTAGGCGAAGGCAGTGCAGGTGAAAGCCCAATAGATCCCATTTTTTTTTATCGCTCCACATAGCTCACGACCCGGCACGAAGAAATCTCTTAGACGGGCGGATGCGAATCTGGATCTATCAACGGAGCAATTCCATTCCGGTCGTAGTCTCAATCCCATATTCAATGAAAGTCTCCGCCGTGTCTGACCCCCTCAATCTTTCTATCCGGATTGAGTCAGGCGGCTAAGTATCAACAAAAGATAGGATATCTCAGCTTGCACTCTTGATAATCTTCCCACGTGGCTTCCGATGGTGACAACCCTTGCCAATGGACTAGCACTTGATAAGATCCATTGTACCCCTTCTTAACCCATCTTTTATCCGGAACAAGAGTAGGCTGCAAGTGAAATTTGGGCTCCTTAGACAGAGGTATAACATGAGTAGGAGGACCATTAGCCTTCTTAAGTAGTGAAATATGAAATGTGTGATGAATAAGCACATCATTTGGAAGGTCCAACTTATATGTCGTTGTACCAGTGCGTTCCAGCACAAGAAATGGTCCATAATATTTCGGTGAAAGTTTAGAGTGTTTAGTATATCTGAGAGTGGCTTGACAATAAGGATGAATCTTAACATAGACCCATGTCCCCACATCAAAACTCCTTTCTGATCCATGTTTATCAGCCATTTGTTTCATCATGTTCTTAGCATTATCCAAGGACTGTTTGAGTACTTTAATCATCTCTTCTCTATCCTTGCACAAATCATGACTTTCTTAAATGGGGAAGTATTGATATGAAATTGTTAGTGTTATAGTAAAGTTTAGGGTCAGTTTTGTAATTGTTCTATTCTTAAGGGGTTAGTTGTAACTGCCTATTAATAGTCGTTAATGGGAATAAAGAAACCATGTTTGAGTTGAGCAACCTTCTTATATGATTCTTCTCTTAACAAATCGTCCCTCAGGTTTGCCACTTACTGCCAAAATCGTACACAAAGTCCAAAATCGTCCCTGAAGTTTCAATTTAGCCAAAATCGTCCCCGTGGTTTCTGATTTCTTCCAATAAACATCCCTGAGGTTTGCCATTTATTGCCAAAATCGTCCTCGAGGTTTGCTATTTACTGCCAAAATCGTCCCTGAAATTTAAAGCTACCACGGACGATTTTGACAATAAATAGCAAGCCTGATGGATGATTTGGCGAAATTGAAACTTCAGGGACGATTTTGGCAGTAAATAGAAACATGGGGGACGGTTTTGAGTAGGGATAGCAAAAATACCCGAGCCCGACGGGTATACTCGAAACCCGACACAAATGGGACAGGTATACCCGATACCCGATTGGTATTGGGCCGGGTATGGGATTAGTGTTAAAAATTTTTGCAGGTATGGGTCTGGGATTAGGTTATACCCGACCCGATTACCCGAAACCACATACCTCTTTACCCGAACTATATACCCGATCATATACCCAAATTTTTTAATTTTAATTTTTATTTTCCATTAACCCTTGTTCATTAGTGATTTATTTTAATATGTTCATAATTTGAAAAAAAAATTCTTTTAGTATACATATTTGATAATTGTATTTATATTTCATATGTTGTGAAGTATATACATATAAGTGAATAAGTATTATAACATTATCTTAATTTATGATAAAACTTATATGTATGTAATGTACATTTTTAATTTTTTATAGTTGTTGTATAAATAAAATTATATAATAATTATAATAATAAAAAATGTATTTGAAAATCCCAACGTATATCTTTAAAAAAACTAAAAGATATACCCGAAACCCGCGGGTATACCTGATACCCGACGGTAATTACCCGACAGGTATTGGGTTGGGTATGGGACACGATTTTATAACCGAGTATGGGAATGGGATTACCAAAACCCGACCCGAACTCGACCCATTGTCATCCCCAATTTTGAGCAACACTCTGTTCAGCATACCTTCTCCATATGATATATCATCACTTCATCAGGATATTCCATAGAGCGACAGACATATACCCCACAATCGTGTGTGTTGGACTATTTTGGCACGTCAACCAGGACCCGGGCATATGTTTTGAATCGTACTTTTTGTTTGATTTGGCCATCCAGCCATCCACACTGCAAAAGTAAGTTGATCAACACCACATTCGAAATCTCGGTAAGGATTAAAGGGCATTGTTCACTAGCAGAAAGTTTATCTCATTCTGGTAATATTCCAAGTTTTTTCCATTGAATCCCATACTAGTACCTTCCTCATTAAATGATATCTAATGCTAGAGTTTGTTTCATTCTGAGTGCAGATAAATCTTTGTAGTAGTGAATATACATCTGCCTGTTAAAACTCTAACATTAAGTATGAGGTAGAGCTCGCTGATGGTACCTTAGAAATTGCCTCACGCTTCTCGATGGATGTATATCACATAGAATCATTCTGTACCGTATCATTTCCAATGAAATTGGCGGGGTTTGATGTAATTTGGGTATGGATTGGTTATCTCGTAACCAGGCCCAAATTGCTTGTGATAAGAAACTCGTCAACATCAAAACCTTCGAGAATCGATTACTTCATAGAGATACCACCATGGCTGCAGATAATGTGTCGATACTTAAAGCATCCAAGTGTTTGAAGAACGATTGTCATCTTATGGCACAAGTGACTTTGACGAACCAAAACGGGACAGAAGACATCCAATCATCTCTGAGTATCAGTGTTTTTCCAGATGAACCTGGATTGCTCGAGAGGCAATAAATTCAAAATTTCCATATTATCCTGGAAGCAACATCGGTTGCACTGAGCTCCATACGCTAGCACCAACCGAAAATAAGGATTAAGAACCCAATTAGATGAACTTTTGGAAAAAGGTCTCATTCAACCCAGCTAATCACCTTGGGGAGCCCCCATACTGTTTGTTAAAAAGAAGGACGGTTCAATGCGCCTGTGCATTGATTACCGCGAGCTAAATAAGGTAACAATCAAGAACCACTATCCATTGCCCAGGATCGACGATCTGTTTGATCAACTTCAAGGGGCAAGTTTCTTTTCAAAGATTGACCTAAGGTCGGAATACCATCAACTTAGAGTTAAAGCTGAAGATGTGCCTAAGACCGCGTTTCGAACAAGGTATGGCCATTATGAGTTCTTAGTGATGCCTTTTGGGCTCACTAATGCACCTGCAGCATTCATGGATCTCATGAATAGGGTCTGCAAGCCATATTTGGATAAGTTCGTCATCGTATTTATAGATGACATACTTATTTACTCTCGTAATCAGGAAGATCACGAGAAACATCTTTGATGCATCCTAGAACTGTTGCGACAGGAGAACTTTACGCTAAGTTTTCCAAGTGTGAGTTCTGGCTTCGCGAAGTCCAATTCCTTGGACATGTCGTGAGTGAGCGAGGTATCGAAGTGGATCCCGCTAAAATAGAAGCAATCATGAATTGGGAAGCACCTAAGACGCCTACTGAAATTCGCAGCTTTTTGGGACTAGCAGGACATTACAGAAATTTATGAAAACTTCTCAAGAATAGCCGCACCATTAACTTCTCTGACTCGCAACAATATAAAATTTAATTGGGGTCCTAAGCAGCAGGAGTCCTTTGAGATCCTCAAGCAGAAATTGAGCAATGCTCCAGTTCTAACCTTGCCGGAAGGCATAGATGAGTTTATTGTTTACTGTGATGCTTCGCACACTGGCATGGGCTGTGTGCTTATGCAAAAAGGTAAAGTAATTGCCTACGCATCACGACAAGTGAAGGTGCACGAAAGGAACTACACCACCCATGATCTAGAATTGGGTGTCGTTGTATTCGAACTTAAGTTATGGAGACATTATTTATATGGAACTAAATGTGTGATATACTCAGATCACGAAAGTCTCCAACACTTGTTTACCCAAAAAGAACTCAATATGAGGCAACGCCGTTGGATGGAAACTTTAAACGACTACGATTGCGAAATTCGCTACATCCCGGTAAAGCGAATGTGGTCGCCGTTGCACTCAGCCGAAAGGAAAAGGTCAAACCTATTAGGATTAATGCCAACAGTATCGAACTTAAGAACAATTTAAACGAGAAGCTATTGGCTGCACAGAAAGAGGTGATACTGGAAGTTAACCTTACCGAAGAAAAACTTGGAGCAACTTTTGATCAGTTGTTACCTGGGAAGGATGGAATCCTCCGACTAAATGGTCGAATTTGGGTTCCTGTTCATGGAGGACTTAGAGATATAATCCTCCAGGAAGCTCATAGCTCCAAGTACTCGGTTCACCCTGGAGGTGACAAAATGTATCAGGATTTAAAGGCAAACTATTGGTGGATGGGTTTGAAGAGATCCATAACCACCCATGTAGCTAAATGTTTGACGTGCTCTCAAGTTAAAGCGGAACATCAAAAGCCGTCAGGACTGCTACAACAGTAAGAAATTCCCACATGGAAATGGGAAATGGTGACCATGGATTTCATCACCAAGTTACCAAAAACAAAACATGGAAATGATACAATTTGGGTCATAGTTGACCGATTAACTAATTCAGCTCATTTCTTACCCATCAAAGAGACTCATAGCTCCGACAAATTAGCCCAGATATATGTAGATAAGATTGTGTCTCTCCATGGAGTGCCAATATCTATTGTATCCGATAGAGATACTAGATAAACTTCTCATTTTTGGAAAAGTTTCCAACAATCCCTAGGCACTCGACTAAATTTTAGTACCGCTTACCATCCTCAGACGGATGGGCAGAGTGAGCATACAATTCAGGCATGAGAAGACATGCTCCGGGCATGCGTCATTGATCTTGGAGGTAGTTGGGATGATCATCTCCCCTTGATTGAGTTCTCCTACAATAACAATTACCATACCAGCATTCAGGCTGTGCCTTTTGAGGCTTTATATGGGCGAGAATGCAAAACGCCCATCTGTTGGGCAGAAGTAGGAGAGGCTCAGCTAACAGGACCTGAGATAGTCCTAGAGACGACAGAAAAGATCGTTCAGATCCGTGATTGTCTAAAGGCTGCCAGAGATAGGCAGAAGAGTTACGCAGATAAAAGACGAAAACCTCTAAAGTTCGAGGTAGGAGACAAAGTTTTACTAAAAGTGTCACCCTGGAAAGGAGTGATGCGTTTTGATAAAAAGGGCAAGCTAAGCCCGAGATACATTGGACCATTTGAAATCATTGAATGTGTTGGTAGTGTGGCTTATAGGCTAAACTTACCCAAGGAACTTAGCAGTATTCACAATGTGTTCCACATATGTAATTTAAAGAAATGTCTAGCGGATGAATCGCTAGCAATGCTGTTAGGATCTGAGTTTGAAATTACTTGTACTTTTTGTTTCAAAAATGGAAAATGATTGAATTAAAAGAGATTTGCATCGGAATAAGATGGAAAACTTTTACTACAAGCAATGGTCGTTTGTTTTCATCATCATCATGCTTTCAAGTTGATTAACTTGCATGTGATTCACAAACTCCCCCTCTGCCTTTGCAATTACAGTTTGGTAATGAGAAAATGCAGAGAAGATGATATGCGAAAGTTGATCTTTTAAGAGACAAGTTTAAAGGTTACATGAGTTACCTATTTATACTAACTATCTAACCTCTGAGCATCTTTGATGACGTCAGGGTTGATAGTGACAGGAAACTAATATGTAGCTAACTCTAAACACTGCTTATACTAAACTATCAGTGCTTGGCACTGTTACATTGATTAATTAAGCTAAAAGACTAAACTCTGATCACTATCCTCTGCCCCTTGTTAACTCTGGCAGACCTTGAAGCTTTATGAAGGCAGATGATAGGATGAGCAGTCTTTATGGAAAGCAGTGTAAGTACATCAGAGGTTGTAACCTCTGATAGTTGAACCAAAGCTCGGATAGTGTTATTTGGCTTTATATCATCTGTTCGTTTCATAGGGTTCAATCCCAACAATCTCCCCCTGGAACAGATGATGCCAAAAACACTTTATTCTTGGTTTTTATTCCTCAGGAGGAATTCTCTTATTTGACCTTTGAATTAAAGTTCAAAGTTAAGAGATTCCATGTCATCAGCATCCTTCACCAGCTCTAAACATAGTAGTTCTTGGAAGTCTTCTACTGTAAGCTCATAAGCATCTTCCATGGATAGTTTAGTGGCTGCACCATCAGACTTGAGCAATGCTAATTCATGGGTGTCTTTGTTGACCTTCCAATTTAGAATTTTTGGGTCTGATGGTTTTCTTGAAGGACCTTTTATGCAGAGGTTTGTAAATGAGCCATCTTCGATAAATCTTTAGCCAGCTTGGCACTTGTATCATCTTTGTGATAATTAATCATATTCTGAATCCCTTCTTTGATAAATGTATCCTCAAACTCTTTATCAGTCTTTTCATTCATCTCCCCTTGCTTTTTCCTGTGTTGCAGGGCAAGTGTGGAGTGAGCAGATTTTGAGCTGGACTTTTTAGAGAGTTGAGCTCTGTGGATAGCATCTTCTTTTGAATAGTCGGGCTTGGGAGGCATGGATGGATCCTTTTTCCTTCTATCTTCCAAACTTCTGTAAGTGTCTATCACCCTCACCTCACTCCATCTCATCACTTGGTTTTTGGAACCATAATGATTTTGAATCAGTTGTTGCTTCATTCTCTTCAACTTCAAGGCATTTTCAGTGATATCTTTCTTGTATAAATCCCAGTTGGAAGGAGTTGGCTTTTTAAGAGGGTCTTTCAACATTTCTTGCATTCTGTTGATTTCCTCCCTCAGGTCATCTATGCTCCAATCCCTGAACTGTGGCCTTGTTACCTTATACATCTTCTTTTCCATGATATACGCAATGAGTTCACTCTTGAGCAACTTATCTTCCCTTATTGACAACTGGTTGCTCAGACCCTTGACAAAATTTTGTATAATGGTGACTTTACTCAGTTGAAAGGACATGATAATCTGTATCTCTCTATCATTTTTACCAGCTGATTCTCTTTTGGCAATATCCTCTGCTTGCTTCTTTTTCACTTCTAGATAGGCATCAACATTTGCTGGTCTTGGATAACCATCAAGGGATAGAATTGTTCTTTTGTCAGGGTCATCCTCTGAAAAGAAACTTAGGATCTCTTCCCTAACTACTGGTAAATCAAGAGGATACAACTTCGATGCAGGAATGACTTTAAGAGTTGAAGAAGTTGTAAGCACTGATGTGGGGATCACTGGTGTTGATGATAGTGGAAGAGGTGCAGAGATCTCATCATCATTTATCACTTTTATGATTTTCCTCATTTTAAACCTTAAAGTAGGTGATGGTGGTTGTGGGATTTTTTTGTTGTGTGGATAATGGTTGAGTTGATTTGGGAAATGTGATCATGGCAGTGGATGGAGTTGCATCTGTTGCAACCTCTGCTGTATCAACAGATGTTGACACAACAGTTGCTGTAACATCTGCTTGTGTGGATGTGGGTTGTGGTTTTGAAGATGTGATAGGTTTTTGAGAGGCGGAGGTTTTCATGGTTGGATTGGTTTCAGGCTTAGTTGTGGATGTTGGTTGCCTGGCTTTTCTAGCAGGAGCTCTTTTTGATGAAGTACCAACCTCTCCTTTTTCTTTTTGCTGATCAATCTTTTTCTCAACCAACACTCTGCTCTCCTCAATCACATTCTTCTTGTGACTAGCCCTTGCCTTGGCCACAATTTCTTTAGTTAAATCTTTCTTCTTTGAACCATCAGGCCTTGGAATGTTCAATGTAGGTCTGGCCTTATCATCATCTATTGTTAGCTTCTTTGAACCCAAAGGTTTCTCCCCCTTTTTGGCTTCATCTGTTGTAACAAATATAACGTTGGAGGTGCATGGCCAGTGGTTGTGAGTAGATGTGCTTTGATGGCTTTAATGTCTGCTGCAGTTCTTGATACCTTGATTCAAACATGTTTCTAACATCATTCATCTGGTGCTTGTGTTATAAATCCAAATAATGTTATTGATGTTGAAACAGAGGGTTAAGAGCTTCTTTGAGATCAACGTGGATAGAACAAAGGGTTGACTTTTTGTAGCCATCATCTGCTTTAGTAAATCTTTGATTTCACCAATAGAGTTTTCTATTCTGGTCACTCTCTCCGTCAAATCCTGGTATTTTAGATCATCACCTAATTTAATAGGATCATCTGAACTCCTACCAGTGGTGGTAGTTATATCTATGTTATCATGAGCAGTGGTTTTAGGACCAGCTTCAAACATAGATGCCCCTTTGTCTTGGTACCGGGGACTTCCCACAATAGAGGTAACAGTTGTTGCCTCAGCAGTGGTTGCCTTCAACCAAGTCTTATTAATGAAACCAATGTCCAACTGAGAACTAGGGAGTTCAGCAATTGTAGTGGCGGCTTGTGTTGAATTATCACCATGGGTTACATGTAACCCAAGGGATGTAGCCTCTTCATTTGCTGATGGGCTAGCAATGAATAAAGAATCAGACCCAGCCACTGGATGAAGTATATTCTCAGTAATAAGTTGTTGAGAAGTGCTGGTTTGTGTCTGAACTAATTAAATTGCATTCAACAATGGTACAATTGTGGGTGGAAGTGAAGGTATTGGTGAAGGTGGTTGAGTAGAAAGCGACATTGCCCTGGGAGAGGGGCTATGGAAGATAGACCCAAGTGGATCTAGAGCTTCATAATTTGGTGTCCCTGTGTCTACAACCCTTTCCTTTTGTGATGAAGAAGGAGGAGTTTCAAAGCCGGAGGGAGATCTTTGAACCATCTGCTGTGAAGAAGTAGCAGCAGTGGTTTGTGACTTTGGTGCTGTCACAGGGTTAACCTCTGGGATCTCATCTTCCAGAGGACCCTTTTTGGGTTTGGTGGGCTTTTTGGAAGTTGTTTTGGTTTTCTTTTTGGAAATTTTTGGTGTGGGTTTCAGGGCAGCGGTTGTGTTGCCCTGATCACCAAGAGCAGTGGGCTCAGTAGTAAGAGGTTGAGTTTGAACATTTTGTTCTGGTAAAACTTGCTCATCCTCCTCTACTTGTGTTTTCTCAACTTTAGTTTGGTTTGTTATTCTGGTGAAAGTTTCATGATTAAGGCGGCCTGGATTAACCACAGCGTCAATTTTACTTTTAGGACCTTTAATTTGATCCTGTAAGAAAACACTCAAGAACCATGGATGGATCAAAAAAAACTTTTCTTTTTTCAATATTTTTAAAATTATTCACAGGATCATTGAACAGTATCTGGGAGTAGTTTAAATCGGTGTCAGTTAAAATTGTATACCCCAGATATTGCATGTTCAATGGGATTACATTGAAAGCAGTAGATTTTGCTGAGAGACAAGTAAGAATTGTGTGAAAGAAAAATCTCATCTCAGCAGGAAAGTTAGGTTTAAAAATGGTCATACCTTTCATCTGGCTGATATAACCTCTTTCCAGAAACTCTGCTTGGATCTCATTAATGGGAAATGACACATGATGTTGTATGTCATTTAACTTGAAAACTTGAGAGACGATTGGGGGCTAATTTGCATCAATACTCCCCCACTCTTGAAATTATTGTATAAGGAACACCATCAGCAGATGAGTGAACCTTTGCATTTTTCCAGAAATCACGAAGAGCATCAATGTAAATGAGGGCTTTGACGGTTAACATGTGCAAGAATTTAGACTTTTGCAAAATTCAAATCATTGGATGATAGCGAGTATTTGCCTCGTTTTCTTCAAGTATGGCAGTGTAATTGTGTGGGGTTTTGATTATGAGAGTGAAAGGTGGAGGTTCTTGTTACGATTTTGCTTTGGATTTTGAAGATGAGCCATGGTGTTTGAGAGAAAAACTGTTTTGAGATTTTGAAATTGACACAGTTTAGGGTAACCACTGGTGAGATAAAACAGGGGTTTTATAGGGGCTTTGAAAAAGTGAACATGACGTGGCATCTGTTGCAAGATCTGATGGCTAACATCTTGCCACATGTAACCTCTGATGAGAAAAGTAACCGTTGATGTGGCAAACCACTGTTTTAGGACAGAGGTTTGGACAATACTGATTTTGTTAACACTATCAAAGGATAGCCATCAGTGGTTTTGAAAAGGTGGAAAAATAGAAGTAAGAGGATACACTGTATCAGTGGATAAGATTTTAAAGCCTATAAGAGGTTTTGAGCAAACATATGTTGTGATCAGATTATTAGAGATTTATTGAAAAATTTTCAATTTTAAACTATTTTTAAGGAATTTTTGAATCTCTGAAAACATTTTGAAGCTATGTACACATGGATTTACAAGAAAACTTGTTTTTAATCCATGTTTAGCATACCAAGCCTTGAGATCAATTTTCAAAGGTAGATGTATCCAATGCCTTGGTTAAAACATCGGCCCATTGATCTGAAGTATGGATATAATGCAAAGAAATCAAACCTTTTTCATAGCAATCTCTCACAAAGTGATGTCTAATGTCAATGTGCTTTGTAGTTGAATGAGAAACTGGTTTTTTAATGATATTTTCAACAGCTTGACTGTCCAATTTAAGTGGAGTCTTTAGTGCAGTGATACCAAAATCCAGCAACTGGTTTTGAAGCCACAAGAGTTGTGCAGTGCAGCTAGCAGCAGCAATATACTCTGCCTCAGCAGTGGATGTTGAAACTGCAGCCTGCTTTTTGCTTTGCCAAGACACTAGACAATCACCTAGGAATTGACATACTCCTGATGTGGACCTCCTTGTAGATTTACACCCAGCAAAATCACTATCTGAAAAACCTGAAAGCTCAATATTCCCATTAGCTGGATAACAGATACCAAGTGTGGGAGCACCTTTTATGTATCTGAATATCCTTTTTATAGCAATGTCAGACTTTCTAGGTAATGTCTGTTATCTGGCACAAACACATGTTGCAAACATGATGTCTGGCTTGGATGCAGTTAGGTACAATAAAGACCCAATCATGCTTCTATAAAGAGTTTGATCAACAAGGTCATCTTTATCATCAATGGTGACTAGCTTGGAGGTTGCCATGGGTATGCTACATGGTTTATAATCATCCATATCAAACTTGTGAAGCGGTTCTTTTACATACTTGTTTTGATGGATAAATGTACCATTGTGCAATTGTTTAACTTGAAGACCAAGAAAAAATTGGAGCTCACCCATTGCACTCATCTCAAACTCTGCTGCCATGAGTTTTCGAAACTCTTCACACATAGCAGTGCTTGTGGAACCAAAAATGATGTCATCCACATAAATTTGGACAAGCATCAAATCTTTTCCTTTCCATTTTAAAAACAGGGTTTTATCTATTTTGCCTCTAGTAAACCCTATGGATAAGAGAAAAGTGGATAGAGTTTCATACCAGGCTCTTGGTGCTTGTTTCAAGCCATACAAAGCTTTGTTGAGCTTGTAGACATGATCAGGATGGAATGCATCTTCAAAACCTGGAGGTTGAGAGACATACACCTCTTCTTTGATTTTTCCATACAAAAATGCACTCTTTATATCCATTTGAAACACCTTTATGTTGTGGTTAGCAGCAAAAGCTAAGAACAGGCGAATAGCTTCCAACCTTGCTACAGGAGCAAAAGTCTCATCATAGTCTATACCTTCTTCCTGTCTGTAGCCTTGAACCACGAGCCTTGCTTTGTTTTTGACAACAATACCCCTTTCATCAGCTTTGTTCTTGAAGACCCACTTTGTGCCAATTGGACTTACATCTTTTGGCAGTGGCACAAGCTCCCAAACTTGTTGTCTTTTGAACTGAAGGAGTTCTTCTTGCATGGCTTCTACCCAGCTGTTGTCTTTCAGTGCCTCTTGGTACTTGGCTGGCTGTATGAGTGATAGAAAGCCAGCAAAAAGACAAATATTTTGGGATTGGCTTCATGTGAGCACCCCAGATTTGATGTTGCCAATAACTTGATTTGCTGGATGGTTTTTGAGATAAATCAAATCACCTTGGTATGGAACAATAGCATTTTGAGGTGATGGCTGCAAATGTGTATCATCTGAGCTAACCTCTGCTAGTGAATTTGAAGTATCAGCCACTGATGAGAATGGTGGTGGTGGTATTGGGGGTATAGAGGTAACATTCTGATGATTTTGGTGCCCAGATGTAGGACTTTTATCAACAGATGTTTGATTTTGTGAACTGGCAGAGGTTTGAGGATCAACCACTGTTGACCCAGAAGTGGCAGAGTTTACACAAGAGCTTGTAGCACTTGATCCTCTGTTTGAAGAATAGACTTTTGTTTGTGGAAGCACACAGTCATATCCTTGATCTTGATCTTCTTCAGATGATTGTGGTATACCTGCATTGTCTAGCTTGATAGAAACATCAGCAAATGTGAATTTATCTAAATCAAAAAGCTCTATAGGATTTGCTGGGATTTTCAGTGATGACAGTTCATTGAACTTCACATTCAAAGTTTCTTCAACACACTTTGTCCTAGAGTTAAAAACTCTGTAGGCTTTGGCAGTGGTTGAGTATCCCAGAAAATAACCACAATCAATTTTGGCTGCAAACTTAGATATAGAATCTTTTAAGTTCAAAATGAAGCATGGACAACCAAAAACTTTAAAATATGAAATCAGAGGTTTGATTTTATACAAAATCTCATAGGCAGTCTTTTGATGCCTGGGGTTAATCAAAACTCTGTTTTGAACATAGCAATCAATGTTTACAGCCTCTTCCCAAAAGGACAAGGGTAAACCAGAATCTGCTAGCATAGTTCTTGCTGATTCAATTAAGCATCTGCTTTTCCTTTCAACCACCCCATTTTGCTCTGTAGTTCTTGGAATGCTATATTGTCAAACAATTCCTTTTGACTCACAAAAAGCATCCAACTCCCTATTTTTAAACTCTGTTCCATCGTCACTTCTAAAGATTTTTACTGGAAGATCAAATTGTTTTTCTACTTGTTTGACAAAGTTTTGCAAAGTGCTTGCAGTTTCATCCTTAGAATGAAGAAAGAAGGTCCATGTAAACCTAGAGAAATCATCAACTATCACTAGGCAATACCTTTTGTGTTTTAAGCTCATGATTTGCACTGGGCCAAACAAGACCATGTGCAACAGTTGTAAACACTGGCTTGTTTTGGACTCTTCAATTGATTTGAAAGAACTTTTATGTTGTTTCCTTTAAAACAGGAAACACAATGTTCATCACAGGAAAATTGCTTGTGAGACAAACCTCTTACAAGACTTTGTTTTGAGAGTGTGGTTATAGTTATAAAATTTGTGTGTCCAAGTCTTCTAGGCCATAACTCAGTCTCTTTGCTAGAAGCAACTGAGAATAGACATGTCCTAGACATAGGATTATCTTTTAGCATATCTACCACATACACATTCCCACTTCTGTGTGCAGTGAGTTGTGCTTTGCTCTCAGCAATGATTTGATCAATCCTTTTAACAACCTCTGGTCCCACAATTTGATAAGTTTTCTTAGTGAAGAAGGATCCATATCCTCTGTCACTCATTTGTGAGACACTCAGCATGTTAAATTTCAGATTGTCAATCAAATTCACATTTTCAAACTCGAGTTTACCAGCCAGAACCGACCCAGACCCTAAAACCTTTCCCTTTGAGTTATTACCAAAAGATATAACACCCCCATGAGCCATGAAGTCCTTGAGAAGGGCTCTACATCCTGTCATGTGCCTGGAACCTCCACCATCTACATACCATAAGCTATCAAGGCAAGTAGAGGTTCCCTGCACATTTAAGTAAATAGATCAATTAAGATTGGTCTCCAAAGCCAAAATGGCTTTGGATGGGGTCACAGATGGTCCAGCCTCAAGTCTAAGAAAATGGTCAGTGGTTTTGAAATTTTCTTGTAACATCTGCTCTTGACCATTTCCTATCAGATGATTGTATCCATAAGGGTGCCTGTTTACTCTTTGCTTTGAAGGCTTTTTGTAACCTTCATAAGCATGAGGAACCTTTTTATAAGGAGGTTGGCCATACCCTCTTGGAAATGAGTTTGAAGGTGGGGCATCTGTCACTTGCACCTCTCTTTGAACAGAGGTTTTGGTTAAGGCTTTTGTAACAGATGTTTCAATTGGTTTAAAACTCTGCTTGGATTTATTTCCAACAGAACTTGAACTTTCTCTTTCAAGTGCTTTTGCCTTGATCTCTTTTACCTTTTGTTCATAGTTTTTGAGATAGGCACACTGTTGAGTTGAGTGATTTGTTTTGCTGCAGATGGTGCATTTTGAAGAGTTTTTGATAACACAAGTTTTGTTAATGTCATAGGCTTTTAAAAGAAAACAATCTGCAGCCACATAATTTCTTTTTTCACAAAATTCACAAAACAAGTTTTTAATCTTTACTCTTCTTTTCCTATCAGACTTTTTCTCAGCAGTGGTTGTAACCTCTGCTGGCACATCTTTGATAGGGATCACCAGTGCTTTTGGGGCTTTACCATCAGTGGTTGTGAAGTCCATTGGCTTAAAGTTCTCTAAGATATCACATTCATCTGACCAGGTTAGTTTAAACTGATATTTTTCAATTTCATTATCTTTCGTTGAAACCTCTGGTTTTTCCAAAACAATTTTGTTTCCAGCTTTATCTGTGATTTTTATCTCTTCACCAGCCAAATTTGTAGGGACAACTTCAACCAACTCAGAATCAATTTCAGCAACATTTTTCTCATTTTGGTCATAGGCTCTAAAACCTACACCAAACTTGATGTTGCTCTTGATCTGAGCATCAAGCATAATTTCATAACCTTTGCAGATTTTTCACAAGTGATTTTGGTTTCTTCTAACTCCTTTTTACAAACTTGGTATTTTTCTACCATAGTTTGGAGTTGGTCCTTGGTTATGCTTGATTCATGTCTTAGGCTACTCATTTCAGAATCTTTTTTACTTAACTTTGATTTTAACTCTTTAATCAGTTTTTCAAAATTAAGTTCATCTTCTAAAATTTTGTTTCTCAGGTTTTCATTCACCTTTTTTATTTTTGCAAAAGCAATGATGCATTGTCAGAACATAGATCTTTAAGGATCTGAGGTGATACCTTTGTAGCAGCCATGAGAGCACAATCACACTCATCTTCACACACATCAATGTTCCATGGGTCAGTAGGAGAGTTCTTTTCCTTATCAGCAGCATTTTCTCTTTCTTCACTTGAAACCACTGTTTCATCACAAACTTGAACTTCATCAGATTTTGACAGTATCTTCACAGATTCAACACCTTCAGCAATTGTCTCTAAGGCCATTAAACAAAATTCTTGTTCAACATCATTTTTTGCCATTAAAGCAAAGTTTTCATCAGTCAAATCCTCAGGCAAACTGCTCCAGTCAACATAACTTTGTGTGAAAAAACTTTGTTGACCAACCTCTGCTGGACTAGCAGTGGTTTGAGCAGGTTGTGTAACAATGGGTGCTTGTTGAACAAGCACTTGAGGATGAGATGGTGCCTGAACATATTGAATTTGTGGAGCAGTGGATTGAACATAATGCACTGGAACAGTGGTAGCAGGATGTGCAAAGTGGGCAGTGTTTTGAACATGTTGAGCAGGACATATTGGGAATAATGAGCAGTGCTTTGTGTGTGCTGAGGTCTAGGGTCAGGATGAGTCACTATTGGTCCATAACTTTGAGACCTGCATTCTCTGGCAAAGTGTCCTAGCCTATTACACTTATAACACTTGACTTATGATTTATCCAGCCCAACCTTCAACCCCCCATGCAACCCTAGGAATTTTCTACCAGTTCTCTTATAAAATTTACTAGCCCTAACACTCAATAGGGCCAGTTGGTGCAAATATCCATTTCCTCAAGATCAAAAGGTTCAATGTGTTGTAAATCATTCAGCTCAAAGGATAGATTGTCAGAGGTTTGGCTTTCCCCACTAGTAGTAAAAGCATAGTTGGGTGCATATGTTTCAGATCCAAAGTTCCCACCAGATGTTATATCTATTTAGTGATCATAACTTTGGTCCTTACTGCTGCCAGAACCCTCTTCTTGGCCAAAAAGAGCTGTATTACCCAATGAGTAATCATCAGTCATTTTGCCAGAATCTTGCAACTTCTTTTTCTGGTTTAACTCTCTCTCATAAGTGAGGAGTATCCTATGAAGTTGTGTCAACGACATTTCTTTAAACCCAACAGATTTTCGCGTTGCATAAGCTACCGTCTCCCACTTATCTGGTAACGATCTAAGGAAATGACTATTGATAGTCGAATTAGGAAAACCACGTTAACCAGTCTAAGTTCACTGATGAGACAGCTGTAACGTTCAAATTGTTGTGTTAGAGACTCTCCTTTCAAGTGACAAAACGTTTCATACTGCTGATTTAGAACTTTTCTATTACTTTCTATCACTTCCTCAGTCCCACCGAATTGCTCCTTAAGTGCATCCCATAACTTCTTTTCACTATTGCAATGGATTAGACCAGCATAAATTTCATTGGGTAAGGCCGAAGCAACAATGCTAAAAGCCTTAGCATCCAATTCAATTTTCTGGAAATCCTGCTCCAAAAAGTTTTCAGGATTTTTTGGCACTTGTTTGGTTGGATCCTCTGTGCTTGGAACCATTGGAACATGAGGTCCATAAGCAACAGATCTCCAGCAACCGGTGTTTTGCTGAGCGAGGATGTGACCCATCCGTCGTTGCCAAATGAAATATTCATTTCTTTTGAGCATCGGCGGTTTGAACAAGGAACCAGAATTGGCATCCTGTGTGTTTTGAGACATTTTCAGTTGATTTTTCATAGATTTTGTTTTAAAAAATTTGAACGTAATAAAACTCTGAATATCAAGCTAAAAACAACCAAACTGATTAGCAAGAGAGCTGATCTGTTCGAACCAAATCGATTGTTAGATCGAATTTGATGAATCAAGCTCTGATACCAATTGTTAGGATCTGAGTTTGAAATTACTTGTAGTTTTTGTTTAAAAAATGGAAAATGATTGAATTAAAAGAGCTTTGTAGCGGAATAAGATGGAAAACTTTTACTACAAGCAATGGTCGTTTGTTTTCATCATCATCATGCTTTCAAGTTGATTAACTTGCATGTGATTCAGAAACTCCCCCTCAGCCTTTGCAATTACAGTTTGGTAATGAGAAAATGCAGAGAAGATGATATGTGAAAGTTGATCTTTTAAGAGACAAGTTTAAAGGTTACATGAGTTGCCTATTTATACTAACTATCTAACCTCTGAGCATCTTTGATGACGTCAGGGTTGATAGTGACAGGAAACTAATATGTAACTAACTCTAAACACTGCTTATACTAAACTATCAGTGCTTGGCACTGTTACATTGATTAATTAAGCTAAAAGACTAAACTTTGATCACTATCCTCTGTCCCTTGTTAACTCTGACAGACCTTAAAGCTTTGTGAAGGCAGATGATAGGATGAGCAGTCTTTATGGAAAGCAGTGTAAGTACATCAGAGGTTGTAACCTCTAATAGTTGAACCAAAGCTCGGATAGTGTTATTTGGCTTTATATCATCTATTCCTTTCATAGAGTTCAATCCAACAAATGCCTTACAAAGATGTGCAAATAGATGAAAGCCTGAAATTTGTCGAAAAACCGATCACGATCGAGGATCGATAGGTAAAGAAGCTTCGAAGGAAGCACGTGCCAATTGTCTAAGTAAAGTGGGATGCCCGTAGAGGCCTGAATATATGTGGGAGGTTGAGTCCACTATGCGACAAAAATACCCTCACTTATTACAGTAAATCTCAAGGTCGAGATTTCTTTTAAGGGAGTGAGGATGTAACACCTCGCAAAAATGTGTCCAATAAGGTGAAGACACGTGTCCTAAACCCTATTCATTTGAAAAGTTGACTTTAAAGGGGTAAAAGTGTCAACGAGCGAAACTTGTTCTACCAGGTGGTTTACCGACGAACCGGGAGATTTAGAATAATTATTTTATACTACCAAATATGCCAAATATCATTTTTGATGGCATAATATCAGATACGAGTCCCAAGATACGTATATTCAAGTTGAGGGGCCAAACTGTCAACATTTGAATTTTGGATCGCTGATGGACAGCTTACGGACCGTAAGGGTCCCATGCTTACGGTCCGTAAGGCCTGTATCTAAGCAGATTTTGGCGTGGCCTCCACACATATGCTTCCAAACCGCCTCATTTCGAAACTAGGGGCTGTATCCTTGCTCCTTACTCGTTCTAGGACACTTGGAGGCATCATAAAACACCTGAATACACCTGGAATGATCCTAGCATGGCTCCTTGCACTATAAATAGGTGCTTCAAGTTGCCATTCATCCTTGCACCTTCTAAAATCATTTCTTTCTCACTTGCTTAGCATTATCTGGGATTCCTGATAAAAAAGGAAGCCCCTCTAAGTCCATTTTCGTGTTAGGACCAGTGGTAAGTGTTCTTAGCCACTCTAGTTCGATCTTATGCGTTTAAAGGCCGAAAGTCAAAGTTGCCGCAAAACGGCTTTGACCTTCGGCTTAGACCTAAACGGTCTAGCCATTGTTCGAGGCGAATATGGCTACATGATCGTAATTAGGTGAGTGTTAATCCCTCAAAAGGGCACTTCCTAATTCTCACGTTTACCTAGTTAATTGTCGGGTCAAAGGAATTAACAATAAAAGTCAAACTAGTCAGATTTTAAATAAAAATCAAATCTGATAATGTAGAGGTTATAAAACATGTTTTATCACTCTAATAACTTGGTAACTATATTAGGACATGCCTAAACATGTTCCACCCAAAGATTCTGAGTTTAGGTCCGGTTCGCAACCGAAAGTCGCAAAAGTTTGACTTTTGCTTTGACTTTCGTTTCTGACCCGAATTAGCTTATTTTCCTTATGCATTAGGGTTCCTTTAGGACCATATTATGTTGTAGCATAACCCTCTGAGGTTATATTACCTAGTCCTTTAGTAATCTAAGATTATATACTTGTTTCCGTTATTATGCTTTATGTTGATTAGTATGCCCTTTTGTCAAAAATAAGACTTTTAAGGTAGGTGGTCATGCAAATGAATTAGGTACTGATTGGTAAACATATTTAGAGTATTTTGATCCTCCAAACCTGGTCATAAACTGAAGTTATATAGAAAAGCAAAATTTGTGCCTTTATAAGGACTAGAATGCCCTTTAGCATGAACATCATGTTTAAAACATAATTTTGACACAAAAACTCTTTATCTACTGTTATGATATCATATTTAGGAATTATTGGGATGTCGGGTCAGATTTATTTCTGACTTTAACCTTGGGTTCTTGCATAAAGCTCATAAATGACGATAATACCCCTTTTGCAAATAAAATAAGTTTTACATATAATTAACATGCAAACCCCTTTTGCTACTGATATATTATGAAAAATAAAATAATCTAACACTTTAAAGCTGGTCAAATTCTCAGAATCACTTTAACTTCGAAATTGTCGTCATTCGTCAACTTTTACGCTAAATAAGCACATAGTTTGACTTTAACCTATATTTAGCACCTAAGACTTGTTACCTACCGAATTTATAAATGATTTTAAATGATTTTACAGTAGAGATAAGTCATGAACTCAGAATCCCAATTTAGTCCCTAAAACCATGTGTGAAATGACCAAAATGCCCTTCCGGGGGCATAGTTGGGCTATAAACTTAACACACGCATAGGTATGATATCCTACCATCTTAATATCATAAATTAAAATGTTTTCATAGAATGTTTATGACCAGAACCTCAGTTTACATAAAAAACCCCTTTTATGAACTTTTAAAATGACCAAAACGCCCTTATAGGGCTTAGTTCGACTTTAAAACCTTTACGTGCATACTTGTTGACATCTTACTGATTTTATAACATATCTTGAGCATAATAACTTAGGAAACTTGTATATGTCTTATCGGATACCCGTATATGCTCATACGCGTTCGGTTCGGCTTATGTGACTAGTTTTCACGAACGGACCGAAACGGGTCTAACCTTGGCATCTTTGCTTCAAAATCCAGAATGTGTTTAGTTTACCCATATTATACAAGTCTTCATACTTGTTGGGTCTAAATTACATTCCTTTCCGGTCACCGCGTAATCTAGCGCTTTGTACCGTAAACCATCTTTTAAACTAACCGGTCGAAGTCCTTGACTTAAATAAAGACCCTTAGTATCCTAATAGGTTATATGAAACCTTCCTTCCAGATTAAGTAGCCCGGTAGAAGATACCTTCATACGGTCTTGAGTATCATACGGCTGAGTAGTGCAAATCAGGTAAATACATTTAACTTATTTTCCCCTATACGGGCTTGGGATACGGTAAATTGTTGCCGCTTGTTCGGGTATGGGATCATTTAGTCGGATTGTGATTAATAAATCCGCATAACCCGTTTTAATCTGTTTTGTTTGATAACATAAACTATGGGGGTTAACAACCATATCCTGGATATCCTCGGCTCATCTAAGTTATTGATGGCCACGACCTAAGCACGGGGTGTAGGCATACACCTGACAGATGCGAATGCTAAAATATAACTACCCACAAGTTGGGGATAACTCCTTTGTGGGTTTTATATGTGGTGAGTTAGTTAATCATGTTTGGTTTTCAAACCGACCCTAATAGTATGACAAACATGTAAAACTGTATACATGATTATAAATGTAATTGTCCCAAGTTATAGAAGATCTTTGTGCCTTGTGCATCTAAATTAACATTTTCAAATGTTTAACAAAATGAGTCAGTTATTTGTATTTACCAGTGAAAACTGACGTATTTTCCAAAGACTAAGTGACAAGTACCTCACGAAATAGGCTGGAGCTAATTGGCATAATAAGAAGACTTTGCAAATCCCTAGATGCCTTAAGTCTGTGGAACTCAGTTTTATGTATTAATTTATAGATCCGCCTGTGGATCCTTTTTACAACCGTCTGCATATTATTTTATTCGTACTTTGAAATTTTGGGTTGTAATAGTAATTTCATTCCAATCCTACCGCTGTGCTATATCTGTGTATAATTGTCTATGATGATATCAACTACGTCATGATACTCCCCACCGGGCCCACCTGGTTATACGTGGAAATCGGGGTGTGACAATTAAAAACATCCGTGACATGGTTTATCAAAGTATTTCCCAACCATGCCTTTGGCTGTAGTTGTTCAAAAAAATACTTCTTCTTGACACGAAAGCAATCATTGTCTTCAACACCAGCTATCTCCTTACTATCTTCAACATTCTCATAGCAATTTTTAAGAGACTTGCGCCATTTATCATTAGGAACTTTTGAAGTTTGGATCTTGAAAGGACCGATAAGTTCCATGCCCACATCAAGCTCCTCCTTACTATCTTCAACACCATCTATCTCCTTACTATCTTCAACGTTCTCATAGCATTTTGAAGAGACATGTGTCATTTATCATCAGGAACTTTTGAACTTTGGATCTTCAAAGGACTAATAAGTTCCATGTCCACATCAAGCTCCTCCCGTATAACTGTAACTTCCTTCTCTTCATGTACAGGTCGAGTCATCTTCTCAAAAACTTTCATCTTCTCATCAACTTTCATCATCAGTAAGTAAAAAATGTTGGATGAACACAAATGGTCATCGTCATCGAAAACAGTAACCACATACATGGCCATAAAAACACAGTTAAGAACCACATCACCGGAAAACAAGCCAAAACCATATAACCGGCATCACCGGAGTAAACTCAACAAAAAGATACCAGTCGCTTAGATGAAACAGACCAAACGGCAAACAAACATATCAATGCAAAATAGACCATGAGGCCATAACCCGGAAAAGTCGGGTAGACATATCACACCCCAATCGATGGCGGAATCATCGGGGCGCGACACTAAGCGAATCAGATTGCCCAAGAGAATCCATAACAACTATTTAAGTAACGTTCAATATCCCATACTATTAAACATAAAATCCTCAAATAATCCTTACAAACACCAAACAATCTCTCAAACGTATCCAATTCGATCTTCCTTAGATTTCTATTACATGCGTTTCTAAAGATAAAGTCCTACATCCGTTTGCAGCAAGTAGAAACCATTAACCTGCAACATACGTTAAAATAATGTCAATACAAAAATGTATTGGCGAGCATACAAGTTTTGATATAATAGCATAGTAGAGAAAAACATTGCGAATTTCCACATACATAAACATGATTCACATAACATATAAACTAAACAAGACAAATTTCACATGTTAAGCTCTCGAAAAGGCTGGTAAGCGCGATGTGTCCTTCCTAACTAGACCCCGTCGGGTGTTAGCCAAACTATAGTATCATACTAGCTAAGGTGGAGTTAACGAAAAAGTGTCCTAGTTTACATGTTTCTAGCATCACGTGTAACTGTGTATACCAGATATTCGCGTGTGATAAATCAGTTTAGCGTGCGTTGTGTACTTTGATAGGAACGTATGTTACACCCAAAAAGTGCATTAAAGCAAAAATGGGTCAAGTATACTCACAGTCGGTGCGTTAGAGGTAAGATGGGATCTGATACGGTTTGAGGGGAGCACCGGGATCAGCCTGTAAGCGAACAGAAGGGCATCAGTCTTTCAAAGTGCTGAAACGGTCAATGTGTGAAGGTGCAGAGGACAAGTTCGGGCGAAGTTGTACCAAATCTCTTGGATTTGGTACAAGTTCGGGCGAACTTGCTTGAATGTCCTGGAATGTACAAGTTCGGGCGAACTTGGTACCTTTTCTTAGAAAAAAGTACAAGTTCGGGCGAAATTGACTGGAATCTTACAGATTGTACAAGTTCGGGCGAACTTGTTGTAACATTCGTCGAAAAACGGGTTTCAAAACCCGCTTCGTTTATCAATCAAATATTCAGTTATAAATTTTGTTGCGTATTTATGGTTCATATTAATTTTAAACAATACATAATTAATAAATATATTAGAATTTAAAAACCATAATTTATAATTAATAATAAATAATGAATAAAAAAATAAATGGAGACGCCGGGTTTCGAACCCGGGTCACCCGCATGAACAAACACACAACACACCACTCCGCCACACGCTTTCTTTGTAACAATACTGAAATAAATAATACTTAAAGTAAACCCGAATTCAAAACCAGAGATCACCGCGCACTCAGAACTCGCAATCACCGGAAAATCCGGCAATCCGTGATTTTGGCCATTTCCCTTTTGACTAAAACGCAATAACCGATCGCGACATCAATCATAACCGTTGCCGGCCGTCAATTTCGGTCATAACCGCCGGAAAACCTTTGACCGCGAATCAAGACTCAAAATCGGACACAATTCATCCAGTTCTTCCCTATAAATACCCACTCAATCTTCCGGAAATCCTTTCGCTCAGAACCGCACACTTTTTCGAAGTTGCAATTCCTCAAACGCTCGTCGTCGGAGATTTCCAATTTCGCCGGAATCCTGCCGGAATCGCTAGTCAGAAAACCGCATTCATTCATCGGCCGGTATAACTGTCTAAACTTCTCTGCTATCTCTTAATTTATACTTTAATCGTTCCAACCCATAATCAAAATTGTTAAACAGTTCATACAGCTGGACATCGCAAAACCAGAGCCGACTCTTGCCGGAAATTGAAGAAACCACTCTGAGTTGGTACATCATAATCCTTATTCTTCTTTTTCTATTCCAATTCAATCAAATTATAAGTGGTGTTGGTCAATTAAACAAACAGTCGGCTTCACTGTTTATGAGTTTATAAATGAAGAAGACGAAGTTGAGTTGTGTATAAATATAATTAAAACCAGATAATTAAACGGTTAGAC
The DNA here is from genome assembly GCA_947069175.1 of Scalesia atractyloides. Lineage (NCBI taxonomy): Eukaryota > Viridiplantae > Streptophyta > Magnoliopsida > Asterales > Asteraceae > Scalesia > Scalesia atractyloides. The sequence goes on along the minus strand of CAMTDV010000025.1, from coordinate 13,501,497 downwards.
ACACAGTCCAGCGGTAGACTGTCTGCACAAACAATACACACGTCCCGAGTTCGAATCGCACACGTACCGACTTTCAGAATTAAAACCAACATTTTTAGAACTGAATCAGAACAAGTCACAGGATGTTTATAAGAGTAATATAATCCATTTGTTAAACAGATTAGACACACAGCCCAACTGGTTGGGCTGTGCGCACTCGAACCGAAGGACCCGAGTTCGACTCCGGGTCCCTACAACCGGTTCGGCCATATAAATCATTTTTAATAAAAAACCAAATAAGTTTAAAATTAATTAGTATATAAATATAATTAAAACAGAGAATATTTCGGGTTAGACACGTAGCTCAGTTGGTAGAGCTGCGTGCACGCATACGAGAGGTCCCGAGTTCGAACCTCACTCAGCGCATATAAAAACACAGTTTGACCGGTCAAGATCGATCAACGGTCAACGGTCAAAAAAGTCAATTTTTTTATTTCTTTTTATTTATTTATTTAATTAGAAAATTATTTAAAAATACTTAAAAATAAGATTATTAAGGTTAGAAAATTTCCTTAAACTCACAAAAATAAATCTAAAAATCCCATTTAAGAGCACTAATTAAAAATATTATTCTCAACCAAAATTTATTTATTTATCGAATCATTTTGTTATTATTTAGGTTAGGTCTTCCCTCGTCAATCGAATCATAAATTCGTGCGCCTTCATTATCATCAAAGAATGCACCCATCGTGAGTGAATCACTATCGATTCCCCGTTTTAATCATGTTTTGGGTGTATCATGTGTCGTATAATTCTTTTATTATATATATAAACACTTGTGCATTCATCATATCCGTGATCAAATGTGTATCAATTGTTGTGTGGATTATATGTAGATTGGTTTTATCATTTTCAGTGCACGCATTTCATTAGGCCCATCAGTTCCCCGTGGGAGACGGGTTGAGCATCAGGTGCCTCATAAGATCGGCTCCGTTTGATTGAGCCTTGATCTCACATTCATCATCATTCATATCATATACTCATCCAAAGTGGTTTGTGTTTGTTTATTTATATATGTTTGCTCACATGTGATTATTGCACAAATTTTCCTCATTAAATAAAACAAGAAATTAGTAACAATGTTTTATCAAGGTTCACTCGCCAACTTTTGTTGACCCAAAATATCCCCCGTTTTACACATGATACAGTGATCCAGCTGAGGCAAGAAACACATAGGAAGGCCTAGAAGAATAAATCAGTTTAAACTTTGGATTATTTATATAGTTTCATTTCCTTGTAATTGTATGAATTTTGATTTGGATATTTAAGTTGTAATTTGAATTTAATAAATATGAAACATCTTAGTAAACATCATGAGCTTTGGTGATAACCCAATTATGCCCCGACTCTTATTCCGCTGCGGGTCGGGGTGTGACATATTGGTATCAGAGCCATGACTATAGGGATATAGGATAGGTTATTAGACCCTTAGAGCCTATACTATAGTTGATTAAAATTTTAAATTGCTTATGCGTTACATACAAAATTCATGATGTTTATATGCTTTATGTTTATTGTTACACTCAATGTTATGCAAGCATGCTCACAAAAACATAATATTATACAATGCTCATCATGAATCATATCCTCATAACATATCATATCCATGAGAGCACACACCTCACGATTACCATGATTTTTGCAATGATTTTTGTATTTTCAAATCACATCAAAGTGAGTTCTCATGACGGGCATGTAGTAACTGGAAGGGTACGAGTACCGGTAGTCGGAACGTTGGTCTAGGCTTGGCATTCGTATAAATCCAAAATAAATGACCAGTTTGCCTACCTGGGGACTAACGATGAGAGTACGAAGGACCTATTAGGCCAAAGCATGCTATACCAAACGTCATGTGAGCTAACCCCACTTTGAGTTGTCATTGTGTCTACATCTGGACACCATCCTACCATACATCTCGCAATTATATTTTCCGATTTTCATTCAGGTGGTGCGAGTGTTAATCCTCCAACACCAATGTGAATCCTACCGAGCCCAGTAGTCATGGAGGCCCACATGACTACACAGCGATGGTATGGGGGACATTGGAGGCCCAAACATGAGCAAACCCAAGACATCCTATGGATGTAGTTGAATTATTGTCAGTTATGTTATTTTTCATTCTTTTTACGACACATGACACCTAGAAACTTCTTAAACTCACAATCTTCCTATGTATGTTCCTGTAGATGTCGGCTAGGCAACTACGTGGAGGTAGAAAGTCAGGAAGATCAAATGGCCACACAAATTGCTAAACAAATGGCCGCAGTGCTTCCTGACATCGTGATTCAAGTTCAACAAGCTCTCACCGCAAATCCCATCAACCCTCCCAATCAAGAAGACCAGAGCGTCGCCAACCCTCCCTCCAAAAAGTGCTCCTACAAACACTTCAAATCTTGCGATCCCCAAAAATATAAGGGACCGAAGGTGTTACCGCCCTCCTTCACTGGTTTGAAGAAATGGAAAACACTTTCCTCAATTGTGATTGTCCCGAGGATCGCAAGGTACGTTATGCAACTGGAAGACTGTTTGGGGTAGCCCTTACCTGGTGGAACACGGAAAAGGGTAAACGAGGAGTTGAAGATGCCATGGCCTTAACATGGGAAGAGTTAAGGGAACTCATGACCAGACGCTTTTGTCCAAGAAGCGAAATCAAAAAGTTGGAAGATGAATTCCACGCGCTAAAACAAAAGGAAGGAGATCACACTTCCTATAACAAGAGATTTCTCGAACTAAACCAGATGATCCCTAATCTGTTCACCCCCGTGTACCGCTTGGTTGAACATTACATTCGAGGTCTTCCCTCGAAAATTCAAGACTCGGTTTTAAGCACTTCGCTGCAACACTTGAAGCCGCGATGGAGTTAGCTACAGAACTCACTGAAAATCGCATTCGAAACGGCAAGTTCAAAGATGAAAAGAAGAAAGCACCCATAGAGACCTCAACTACAAACCACTCAGTCTCCTCCTCAAAGTTTACTGGTAAGAGGAAACGAAACAGCAAGAATTTTGCTGTCACTCAAACCAACCCTCCTATCACCGCTGCACCAATCACCCAAATTGCACCCTCAGCTGCACATTTAAAAAGCCATACACCGGTCCACACCCAAAATGCAACCGTTGTCAATACATCACCCTCCCGAAACTCTTTGCCAACATTGCACAAGATGTGGCTGCGCAGGTCACACCATCCAAACCTGTCGTACTCTTCAACGAATGAACCGCAATCAACCCCCAACCCAAACCCACCATCAGATAGTGGGTCAAGCCCAACCACCCTTACTCCTACCACCTGCACCACACGCAGCCCAAACTTACTACCAACCCAACTACCCCATGATGCAACCCATGCGAGCTTGTTACAACTGTGGGGACCCAAACCACTTCAGGAACACATGTCCACGCTTGGTGAACATCATCCATGCTCAAGCCCAAGCGAACCCAGTAAACCAAGCCAACCAAGCTCTTCCGGCTGCCAGATGAAGAGCTTTTAACATCAATGCCAACTAAGCTAGGGCTGACAACAACGTGGTCAACGGTACGTTTCTCATCAATGGTAGTTATGCATCCATATTATTTGATACTGGTGCGGATAAGAGTTTTGTGTCCTTAGAATTTGAATCTATCCTTAACCAAACTCGTGTTAATCTCATGGAATCTCTAACGGTGGAAGTTGCTGACGGAAAACCTGTTTCATTAAATTCTATTATACGCGATTGTACCCTCACTCTAAATGATCACGATTTTCCAGTTGACCTCATTCCTATGAAGTTGGGAAGTTTCGATGTTATAATCGGTATGGACTGGCTCAGCCAGCATCACGCTGAAGTAGTGTGCCGCGAAAAGTTCATTCGCATTCCTCTTGCAGACGGTCAGACCCTACGTATTTTTGGAGAAACCCCTTCGAAAGGACTCAAATTAATGTCCTGCCTTCAAACCCGAAAATATCTCCGCAAGAACTATGTCGCATTCCTAACTCACGTCGTCAAAAAGGGAAACAAGGAGAAGAAACTCGAAGATATCCCAGTTGTGAAAGAATTCCCACAAGTCTTTCCCGACGATATTTCAGGACTCCCTCCTGTGAGAGAAGTCGAATTCCGCATCGATCTTGTACCTGGCGCTACACCAGTGCAAAATCTCCTTATAGGTTAGCCCCATCCGAAATGCAAGAGCTGGCTGACAAAGGATTCATACGTCCTAGCTCCTCGCCTTGGGGTGCACCTGTTCTCTTTGTGAAGAAGAAAGATGGAACGTTTCGCATGTGCATTGATTATAGAGAAACTCAACAAGTTAACGGTTAAAAATCGTTATCCACTACCTCGCATCGATGACCTCCTAGACCAACTTTAAGGCGCCACCTGCTTTTCAAAAATCGACCTTCGTTCTGGTTATCATCAGCTCAGAGTACATGAAGAAGATATCCCAAAGACCGCTTTCCGGACTCGTTATGGTCATTACGAATTCATGGTCATGCCATTCGGTTTAACCAACGCGCCCGCTGTATTCATGGATCTAATGAATAGGGTATGCAAACCCTACCTCGACCGTTTCGTCATAGTCTTCATCGACGATATTCTTATCTACTCCAAGTCTAAATCCGATCATGAACGACACCTTCGACTCATCCTTACACTCTTAAGGACTGAAAAGCTCTACGCTAAGTTCTCAAATGCGAATTCTGGTTAGGAGAAGTACAATTCCTTGGACATGTCGTCAACGACAAGGGAATTCATGTTGATCCTTCAAAAATCAAGGCAGAGCAAGAATGGCAAGCGCCACGTACCCCTACCGAAGTAAGGTCATTTCTTGGTTTGGTTGGTTACTATCGACGTTTCATTGCCAATTTTTCCCGTATTGCTGTACCACTCACGGCTTTGACTCATAAAGGAAAACCCTTCATATGGGGACCTAAACAAGAAGAAGCCTTCCAAACTCTAAAGCAAAAACTTTGTGACGCACCTATCCTCACACTCCCGAGGGTTGCGATGACTTTGTAGTATATTGCGACGCATCAGGGCAAGGACTAGGCTGTCTATTGATGCAAAGAGGAAAAGTGATAGCCTATGCTTCTAGGCAACTCAAGGTTCACGAGAAGAATTACACCACCCACGACCTGGAACTTGGAGCCGTTGTGTTCGCTCTCAAGATATGGAGACATTACCTCTACGGTACCAAGTGTGAAATATACACTGACCACAAAAGTCTCCAACATATCTTCAACCAAAAGGAGTTGAATATGAGGCAACGAAGATGGGTCGAACTTCTTAACGACTACGACTGTGAAATTCGGTATCATCCTGGCAAGGCAAACGTAGTGGCCGATGCGCTCAGTCGAAAAGGTTATGCGAACTCCATTCGCCTTCTCTATTCGCAAATCATAACCGACATTAAAGATCGAATCCGAGCAGCTCAACATGTTTCTGTAACAGAAAATGACGTACGCGATGAGCTGTCATGTGGAGCTGAACTCAAAATCGAAACCAAATCCGACGGTATTCTATACTATTTAAATCGCATATGGATTCCTGATCGCGATAACCTTCGTGATTTCCTCATGAATGAGGCGCACAAAACACGGTACTCTGTACACCCAGGAGCCGACAAGATGTATCAAGACCTACGATACACCTACTGGTGGCCGGGCATGAAAAAGGATATCGCTGTTTTTGTTTCCAAGTGCCTTACCTGTTCCAAAGTAAAAGCTGAACATCAAAGACCTTCAGGACTTCTAGTCCAACCCGAAATACCTGTATGGAAGTGGGAAAACATAACCATGGATTTCATTACCGGGTTACCTCGCACCTCCAGTGGGTATGACACCATATGGGTAATAATCGATCGTCTTACAAAGTCATCTCATTTCATTCCGATTCGCGAGGACTTCAAGAACGAGAAGTTAGCTCGTATCTACATCAGCGAGATCGTAAGCCGTCATGGTGTGCCATTAAGCATCATTTCAGACCGTGATGGTTGTTTCACTTCACGAACATGGCAAGCCGTACAAACCGCCTTGGGTACACGATTAGACCTCAGTACCGCTTTTCATCCTCAAACTGATGGCCAATCTGAACGCACCATCCAAACTCTTGAAGACATGCTTCGAGCATGTGTCATAGACTTCAAAGGGAATTGGGACGCTCATCTACCATTAGTTGAATTTTCGTACAACAATAGCTATCATTCAAGTATCGGCATGGCTCCTTTCGAAGCTTTATATGGCCGTAAGTGCCGATCTCCAGTATGTTAGCACGAAATTGGGGAATCACAAATCACCGGTCCAGAATTAATTCAAGAAACAACCGACAAGGTCATTCAAATTCGAAACAATCTTCTAGCGGTTCAAAGTCGTCAAAAGAGTTATGCAGACAAACGACGAAAGCCCTTGGAGTTTGACATTGGTGATCAAGTACTTTTAAAAGTATCACCGTGGAAGGGAGTGGTTCGTTTTGGCCAAAAGGGAAAGCTAGCACCACGCTACGTAGGACCTTTCAAGATACTCGAAAGAGTAGGTCCTGTAGCATACAAGCTTGACCTACCAGAAGAGCTTAACAGAATTCATCCCACATTCCAGTGGTGGACTGTGTGTATGTTTATATCACAGGTCACGAGTTCGAGTCCGGGCTACTGCACGACTCGGACAATTATCTATTTTTTTAGAATAAGATAGAAAAGGAAATAACTAATTTGTGTTTAAGTATAATAAAAATCAGTAAAGTTAACAAGTTGGACACACAGTCCAGCGGTGGACTGTGTGTTAGTATAAGCCACAGGTCCCGGGTTCGAGACCTGTGGAGCGCACCGTTTCTTTGATTTAAAATCGTTTTTAAAAATAAAATGATTTTCGGTTTAAACTAATTAATGTATATATATAATTAAAAACAGATATATAACGGGTTAGACACGTAGCTCAGTTGGTAGAGCTGCGTGCACGCGTACGGGAGGTCTCGGGTTCGAGCCTCACTCAGCGCACTTATATACACGATTCGAACCGGTCAACGGTCAGTCAACGGTCAACGGTCAGAAAAAAATCAAATTTTTTTATTATTTTTATTTAATTATTTTAATTAAAAATCAATTAAAAATACTTAAAAATAACATTTTTAAGGTTAGAAAATAGCCTCAAACTCACAAAAATACACCCAACAATCCTACTAAAATAGATTAATAAAATCCGTTTACTTACCAAACCATAATGCGATTTATCTAGGTTAATCTCACCCGTGGTTAAAACCACTTCGCGTGCATTCAACATCATCAACCGAACGCACCCACTGTGAGTGAATCTTACAACTCCCCCTTTTAAATTACACGTTTTGGGGTGTGTCATGTGTTATAAAAATAATTAACTTGTTTATTTAAACTTGTGCCATACCACATCATGATCTAAACTTAGATTGATTATATTGTTGTGATTACTTATTTCCTTTTGTCAAATTATATGAAACTCATTCATTAAGCCCATCAGTTCCTCGTGGGAGACGAGTTGAACAACGCGTGCCTCAAATCAAATTCATTATTGTTCATGTGTGTATCATTGAGTTTATATTGTTTGTAGTTGTGTCATTCATATTATCATGTTTATGCAATTCTTTCATTAGGCCCCTCAGTTCCTCGTGAGAGACGAGTTGAGCATCGCGTGCCTCTAAATGTTCCATTATTGTTCATGTGTGTTTTATTTAATATCTTATGATTGTTGAATAAGTTTACATCTATTTTTACTCATGTTTGGTTGTGCACATATTTCATAATCAATTCAAATAAACTTGTTCAAATGTTTTCCATAGGATTCACTCGCCAACATTATGTTGATCCAAAACCTTTTTACATATGATACAGGTGAACAGGTCGAAGCAAAGAAAACCTAGGAAATGCCTTAGAAGAGAACAAAGAAGCTTAGATTGATAGTTAGAATATGTTGTAACAATTATTGTAAATGTCCATTAAATTGTATTTAATGAATATGAAACGCATAATAAATGTCATGAGCTTTGATGATAACCCAATCATGCCCCGATCACCTTTTCCGCTGCGGGTCGGGGTGTGACAGATTGGTATAAGAGCCATGACTATAGGGATATAGGATAGGTTATTAGACCCTTAGAGCCTATACTATAGGCTGCCTAAATTTTTATTGATTAGGTGGTTACATACAAACTTGTGATATTTATTTGTTTCATATTTGTTTACATTTATAGTCAAACATACATGCTTATATACATATTCATTATACATATATCAATGTTCATGTATTCAATTTATTTTCATACTCTCATTATCCAAAGATTTTGTTGCAATTTTCAAATCTCATCAAAGTAAGTTCTACAACGGGCATGTAGTAACTGGAAGGGTACAAGTACCGGTAGTCGGAACGTCCTGTCTAGGTTGGCATTCGTATAAATCCAATATAACGGACCAGTTTGCCTACCTGGGGACCAACGATGAGAGTACAAAGGACCTATTAGGCCAAAGCATGCCACACCAAACGTCGTTCGAACTAACCCACTTTGAGGTGTCACCGTGTCTACACCTGGACACATTCCGAATATCACACGTTGTATACATATTTCTCGATTTTCTCCGGGTTTTTGTGTACGCAACCTGGCAAACCCGTGCGAACCATATGAAAAACCGGTATTCATGGGGGCCCACATGATTACACAGGTAAAGTATGGCGGCATGTAGGGCCTAACAGCGAGCAAAGCCCAAGACATCCTATGGATGTAGTAGATTTATTTTTCTATAATTATTTTATGAATGCTCATTCCTAATGCGACCCATGACTCCAAATCGTTCAACATATGCCGTAATACCCAACATAGTAATCCAAGTACAACAAGCACTCACCGCTAATCCTGTCAATCAAGAAAAAAACCAAAACGTTATCAACTCTCCATCAAATATCACTAAATGCACCTACAAACATTTCAAATCGTGCGACCCTCCAAAGTACAAAGGGACTGAAGGCGTCACCGCTCTCCTCCATTGGTTTGAAGAGATGGAGAACACTTTTCTAAATTGCGATTGCCCTGACGATCGCAAAGTGCGATATGCTACCGGTCGATTATATGGGATAGCACTTACTTGGTGGAATACAGAGAAGGCCAAACGAGGCGTCGACGATGCTATGACCTTAACTTGGAACGAATTGAAGGAAATCATGACCAGACGATTTTGCCCAAGGAGTGAAATCAAGAAATTAGAAGATGAATTTTACTCATTGAAGCAAAAGGAAGGAGACCACACTACATACAACAAAAGATTCCTCGAGTTACTTCAAATGGTTCCCAACATGTTCACTCCCCTCTACCGTTTGATCGAGCACTACATTCGTGGCCTTCCATCAAAGATCCAAGACCCTGTAATAAGTACCAAGCCTGCAACTTTGAAAGCAGCAATGGAGCTAGCAACAGAGCTTACCGAGAATCGAATCCGAAACAAAGACTTCAAGGAGGAGAAGAAGAAGGATAAAGAATCGACTGAAACCTCCGACTACACCCAAACCGAATCCCCTTGTCAACCCAATCCTAAGAGAAGAAGAGACGGGCAACTTTTCGCTGCTACCCAACGAAATCAACCAGTTTTACACGCCATACCCCTCCAAGCTATCCCAATCACTCAAGTGGCACCCAACTCAACTTACCCAAATAAGAAGCCATATCTTGGACCTCACCCTCGATGCAACAACTGTTTTTATCACCATCCCCTTACCTTACCTTGTCGTCTATGTGCAACTTGTGGACGCTATGGTCATTTGAGCAAGGTTTGTCGCACCTTCCAAAACCAAACCTTTTCCCCTACTCAAAACATGGCCCAAACTTATCATCAACCCCAATACCCCGTGTTCCCATATGCTCGAGCTTGTTTCAATTGTGGCGACCCTACCCACTTTAGAAACACATGCCCTCAATTGGTTAACGTCATCAACACTCAAGCCCAATCAAACCCAGTTAACCAAGTAAACCAAGAAAACCCAATCACTATGCCACCAGCAAGAGGAAGAGTCTTCAACATCAACGCCAATCTTGTCGAAGATAATGGCGGCCCAAACGAAGATACCCAACTAGTCCTCTTCGCCGAAGATCCAGATTCAACTCCTATCGTTTAGTTTTATGTTTTTCTTTATCGCATAGAACCAAACATAACTTAAGGATAAAGCTAATAAAACTTTGACGAGGATACGGTGGATACGCCGCTGGTACTTCCTATATATAAGTATTCTTGTCAAAGGATCAGAAGCATTATCTGGCGGTTATGAGAGGTTCCATGTGTAGACTGTTAGAGTAATTATTATTTATTGTTTTCAGTATATGCATTTGCCGAGGCCGCAGCTCCCCATCCATGAGGTTGAGCTTGATCCCCATTTTATTATGCGGTTGATCTGTGGCGTGCCCGCACGATCGGCTCCGTTTGATTGAGCCTTGATCGGTCATTTCATTTCATTTTCATTACATGTAATACGCTCGGCTCCGTTTGATTGAGCCTTGAGCGCACAGTTCATTTTACATTTTCATTACATGCAATACGCTCGGCTCCGTTTGATTGAGTCTTGAGCGCAAGTTCATTTTACATTTTCAGTACATGCAATACGCTCGGCTCCGTTTGATTGAGCCTTGAGCGCACAGACAATTTCATTATCAGTATCTTGTGGTTGTGGTGTTTGTAGTAGAGTCGCATAGAACTAATCATAACTTGCGGATAAAGTCAATGAGACTTTGACAAGAATATGGTGGATACGCCGCTGGTACTTCCTATATATAAGTATTCTTGTCAAATGATCGGAGGCATTATCAGGCGGTTATGAGAGGTTCCATGCATAGGCTGTTTGTGTGATTGTTGTTTAGATTAAGTTGTTCATTTTCAGTACATGCAATACGTTCGGCTCCGTTTGATTGAGCCTTGAGCGCACATACAATTTCATTTTCAGTACATGCAATACGTTCGGCTCCGTTTGATTGAGCCTTGAGCGCACAGACAATTTCATTATCAGTATCTTGTGGTTGTTGTGTTTGTTGTAGAGTCGCATAGAACTAATCATAACTTGCGGATAAAGTCAATGTGAATTTGACAAGAATATGGTGGATACGCCGCTGGTACTTCCTATATATAAGTATTCTTGTCAAATGATCGGAGGCATTATCAGGCGGTTATGAGAGGTTCCATGCATAGGCTGTTTGTGTGATTAAGTTATTCATTTTCAGTACATTCAATACGCTCGGCTCCGTTTGATTGAGCCTTGAGCACACAGACAATTTCATTTTCAGTACATTCAATACGTTCGGCTCCGTTTGATTGAGCCTTGAGCGCACAATATTTCATTTTCAGTACATGCAATACGATCGGCTCCGTTTGATTGAGCCTTGATCGCACAGTTATATTTCATTTCAGTATTTTATGTTTGTTGTATTGGTTGTAGAGTTATAGGACTAATCATAATTCACTGATAAAACCAATGAAAATTTGACAAGAATATGGTGGATACGCCGCTGGTACTTCCTATGTATAAGTATTCTTGTCAAAGGATCAGAGGCATTGTCAGACGGTTATGAGAAGTTCTATGTAGGATTTATTAGTTTCTTGGTAACTAATCATAACTTATGGATAAAACTAATGAAAATTTGGCAAGAATATGGTGGATACGCCGCTGGTACTTCCTATATATAAGTATTCTTGCCAAAGGATCAGAGGCATTATCAGGCGGTTATGAGAAGTTCCATGTAGGATTTAGTATTGCCTTGGTTGAAATTTGTGTTACATTTATATCATCTTGCTATTTAAAGAGATTGGATTGTGTTCCGTTTCTACATAAACTAACCTCTCCATCATAACAAACGAGAGAGGAACTTCCACCATTCAAACATATATGTTATCAGAATGTGGATTCAAATTCTTGCAGTTGTGTTTATTTATGTTCAAATATCAGCTGTTGTGTTATATTCCATGTAGGTTGTAGTGTTAGAAGTTTTGCCTTAGGATATAACCATACACTTCCAAACATATTCAAACTTTTATGCATGATATCATAGTTAGCGAATAATCTCTGCTTATCAATACTCTTACAGTAGGCAACAAAAAGCGATTCCTGTATTAGGGTTCTTAACCTTTACAAGGAACGTTACCGCCTCAAACAAAAAAAAAACTTAAACCCTTACTTTCTCTAAGCAAGTAACTTACAAACTAAACACCATCATTCTTTTAGTCAAATATATCGCTATTTAAATTTCGGGACAGAATTTCTAAAAAGCAGGGGATACTGTAACTTGATGAAGAAGACGATGTATCCAGAACGTATAAGTATAATTTAAATCAAAATATTACTCGGGTTAGACACACAGTCCAGCGGTGGACTGTGTGCACATTAAACATACAAACGTCACGAGTTTGAATCCTGTTTCGCACACGCCGCTTTAATAAAATGCCTTTTTGTTTTGTTAACCGAACCGGAGTCGCCACAGGTATATGTTAAGTATATTAATAACCGGAAAGATAACCAAGTTAGACACACAGTCCAGTGGTGGACTGTGTGTATGTTTATATCACAGGTCACGAGTTCGAGTCCGGGCTACTGCACGACTCGGACAATTATCTATTTTTTTAGAATAAGATAGAAAAGGAAATAACTAATTTGTGTTTAAGTATAATAAAAATCAGTAAAGTTAACAAGTTGGACACACAGTCCAGCGGTGGACTGTGTGTTAGTATAAGCCACAGGTCCCGGGTTCGAGACCTGTGGAGCGCACCGTTTCTTTGATTTAAAATCGTTTTTAAAAATAAAATGATTTTCGGTTTAAACTAATTAATGTATATATATAATTAAAAACAGATATATAACGGGTTAGACACGTAGCTCAGTTGGTAGAGCTGCGTGCACGCGTACGGGAGGTCTCGGGTTCGAGCCTCACTCAGCGCACTTATATACACGATTCGAACCGGTCAACGGTCAGTCAACGGTCAAGTCAACGGTCAGAAAAAAAATCAAATTTTTTTATTATTTTTATTTAATTATTTTAATTAAAAATCAATTAAAAATACTTAAAAATAACATTTTTAAGGTTAGAAAATAGCCTCAAACTCACAAAAATACACCCAACAATCCTACTAAAATAGATTAATAAAATCCGTTTACTTACCAAACCATAATGCAATTTATCTAGGTTAATCTCACCCGTGGTTAAAACCACTTCGCGTGCATTCAACATCATCAACCGAACGCACCCACTGTGAGTGAATCTTACAACTCCCCCTTTTAAATTACACGTTTTGGGGTGTGTCATGTGTTATAAAAATAATTAACTTGTTTATTTAAACTTGTGCCATACCACATCATGATCTAAACTTAGATTGATTATATTGTTGTGATTACTTATTTCCTTTTGTCAAATTATATGAAACTCATTCATTAAGCCCATCAGTTCCTCGTGGGAGACGAGTTGAACAACGCGTGCCTCAAATCAAATTCATTATTGTTCATGTGTGTATCATTAAGTTTATATTGTTTGTAGTTGTGTCATTCATATTATCATGTTTATGCAATTCATTCATTAGGCCCCTCAGTTCCTCGTGAGAGACGAGTTGAGCATCGCGTGCCTCTAAATGTTCCATTATTGTTCATGTGTGTTTTATTTAATATCTTATGATTGTTGAATAAGTTTACATCTATTTTTACTCATGTTTGGTTGTGCACATATTTCATAATCAATTCAAATAAACTTGTTCAAATGTTTTCCATAGGATTCACTCGCCAACATTATGTTGATCCAAAACCTTTTTACATATGATACAGGTGAACAGGTCGAAGCAAAGAAAACCTAGGAAATGCCTTAGAAGAGAACAAAGAAGCTTAGATTGATAGTTAGAATATGTTGTAACAATTATTGTAAATGTCCATTAAATTGTATTTAATGAATATGAAACGCATAATAAATGTCATGAGCTTTGATAATAACCCAATCATGCCCCGATCACCTTTTCCGCTGCGGGTCGGGGTGTGACATAAACAAACAGTCGGCTTCACTGTTTATGAGTTTTTATAAATGAAGAAGACGAAGTTGAGTTGTGTATAAATATAATTAAAACCAGATAATTAAACGGGTTAGACACACAGTCCAGCGGTGGACTGTGTGCACAAACAATACACACGTCCCGAGTTCGAATCGCACACGTACCGACTTTCAGAATTAAAACCAACATTTTTAGAACTGAATCAGAACAAGTCACAGGATGTTTATAAGAGTAATATAATCCATTTGTTAAACAGATTAGACACACAGCCCAACTGGTTGGGCTGCGCGCACTCGAACCGAAGGACCCGAGTTCGACTCCGGGTCCCTGCAACCGGTTCGGCCATATAAATCATTTTTAATAAAAAACCAAATAAGTTTAAAATTAATTAGTATATAAATATAATTAAAACAGAGAATATTTCAGGTTAGACACGTAGCTCAGTTGGTAGAGCTGCGTGCACGCATACGAGAGGTCCTGAGTTCGAACCTCACTCAGCGCATATAAAAACACAGTCTGACCGGTCAAGACCCGGTCAACTGTCAACGGTCAAAAAAGTCAATTTTTTTATTTCTTTTTATTTATTTATTTAATTAGAAAATTATTTAAAAATACTTAAAAATAAGATTATTAAGGTTAGAAAATTTCCTTAAACTCACAAAAATAAATCTAAAAATCCCATTTAAGAGCACTAATTAAAAATATTATTCTCAACCAAAATTTATTTATTTATCGAATCATTTTGTTATTATTTAGGTTAGTTCTTCCCTCGTCAATCGAATCATAAATTCGTGCGCCTTCATTATCATCAAAGAATGCACCCATCGTGAGTGAATCACTATCGATTCCCCGTTTTAATCATGTTTTGGGGTGTATCATGTGTCGTATAATTCTTTCATTATATATATAAACACTTGTGCATTCATCATATCCGTGATCAAATGTGTATCAATTGTTGTGTGGATTATATGTAGATTGGTTTTATCATTTTCAGTGCACGCATTTCATTAGGTCCATCAGTTCCCCGTGGGAGACGGGTTGAGCATCAGGTGCCTCATAAGATCGGCTCCGTTTGATTGAGCCTTGATCTCACATTCATCATCATTCATATCATATACTCATCCAAAGTGGTTTGTGTTTGTTTATTTATATATGTTTGCTCACATGTGATTATTGCACAAATTTTCCTCATTAAATAAAACAAGAAATTAGTAACAATGTTTTATCAAGGTTCACTCGCCAACTTTTGTTGACCCAAAATATCCCCCGTTTTACACATGATACAGGTGATCCAGCTGAGGCAAGAAACACATAGGAAGGCCTAGAAGAATAAATCAGTTTAAAATTTGGATTATTTATATAGTTTCATTTCTTGTAATTGTATGAATTTTGATTTGGATATTTAAGTTGTAATTTGAATTTAATAAATATGAAACATCTTAGTAAACATCATGAGCTTTGGTGATAACCCAATTATGCCCCGACTCTTATTCCGCTGCGGGTCGGAGTGTGACACTTGTCTGGTTTCCTTGGAAACTGTGCAAGTTCGGACGAACTTGACTGATTTTCTTGAAAATTTGACAAGTTCGGGCGAAGTTGGTCATCAATCTGATGACAACTTCGAGCGAACTTGCTCTTTTGGAGCGAACTTGACTGATTTTGGTCACCAAATCGTGCGTTTTCGCGTCGGTTGTTGAGGAAATCGAGTGCCCATCCCTCCAACCTTAAGCTACTGAGTAAAACATAGGCTGGAGAGGTCTTTTTGAGCGAGTATTAGCCACTTTACAGGAACGAGGGCTAATCCGGGCGAACTTGATGGTTCGTACGGGTTAGTCCAGTTCGTGCAAGGTGACAATATCATCCTTGTGCTTCCGGATCTGAGATCTTGCTTGACAACGCCTCGTTCTACTTCATAGTGAACGAAACATACGTCACTAGTCTGTATTCTGTGTAAAAATCAATGTTTAGAAAGATTTTACTCAGATCTAACACTTGGTGAGTTGAAATCATAAAGATATCTAGCTTGGAGAGCCAAAGCTAAGTCTAAATAACCCATTTAAGTGTAGATCTAAGTGAAAAGTAGAAGTTTTGTAGAAAAAGATGAAGTTTTTTATAAACAGAAGAGTTTTGATGAAAACGATGGTAATCCTTGTGCAAAATCGTAGTAGAAACGTTGTTGTTTTGCATAAAACGGGTTGATTACTTGGAAATCAAAGGTTTTTGGTTTTGGGAGCTCTAGGGCGAACTTGCAGCAAGGGGAGCATGAATGAGGTGCTGGGTATTTATAGGTGAGGAGAAATGAGAGGGCAGACATCAAGTTCGGCCGAACTTGACACAAGTTCGAGCGAACTTCGCACAAGTTCGGGCGAACTTGGCCAGTTCTGCTTGAACTGGTGCAAGTTCGAGTGAACTTGTTGATTTTTGGGGTTTTATGGTGGCCTGGTCATGTTCGGGCGAAGTTGGGGCACCCAACTTCTGGCGAACTTGGCATGTTGGCTAAGTGTTGTTCGTTATTCGCACGTTAGGTGTTCGTTTGGCGATTCGGTTCGTATTAGATAGTTAAGTTAAGTGTTTAGCAAGGCGTTAAGCGTATTTAGCGTTTTAAATTTAGTTAAAATCAAATAAATAAGCGAGATATTATGCGTCTTAGTTCCCAAGTCTTGCGAGAGTCGCGTTATTGATTAAGCGAGCAGATAGTCTTGGAAACTTCATGCAAAGTTTATAGTATTTAGCGAGTGCGATGCAAGCGTAAGCGTTGTGAGGTGCGATGCAGTGTGCGAAATAAGTGATGTAGTGCGATGTAGCGTAGTAAGCGATATAGTTTACATTATGATCCGAATCTCTGGTGCTAGGCGTAATGACAGTAACCAGCTGCGAAAAGCGGATTGTTACAAGACAAAATCACAAAAAATAACACGCAACCACACAAATCCGTAAGTATACCGCAAAAACCAAACCAAGCACCTAAACAAAACAAATAACAGTGAAAGACGACCAAAAGATAAAAAGATAACTTGAAAACCCTAATCGGGCCAGGGTAAACGGGTCTAAAACACAATCGTTTACATGTCAGAGAAGACATCCAACGGCAACCTAGCGTTCGCAGATGATTGTATACGACAAGCAGCGGTGTCAAAAGGGAGCGGTGGGGTGTAAATGAAGCACCCCAAAAAAACAAAAACAACTTAAATACCCAAATTTTTCACAACCCACAAATGCAAAGGTACAACTACCACATGCTTAAAAACAACCTAAGCTAGATGTACAACAACATAAAATGCTAATCGATAATACATAAATGTTCAATATGTTTTATCTTGTTCGCCTAGTTTTTAAATTTTTACCAATTTTGACGTGTTTATAATAAAAGTCTGACTGACATTAGCTTTATTGCCGAGCTACAAAACACGTGAAGGAAACCTACACAACTTATGTTCTTTTGTAAACTAGCTTTTTTTCAACGACCAATTTCTTTAATCCTGTCGTCTGTAAGACTTGAACCCAAGATCCTCAAACCTAGGTGTTCGCCTTTACCAATGGGCCACTAACCCCATTGGTTTTATAAACGTGCAATCATGCACAAAAACAAACTTTAGAATTTCATGTTGTTGAAAACGGTTGACACATCAGATATAAGATAGTTTGATACTAGAGTACAAACATGATTTCATCAAAACGTAAAAATAACAAACCATGGTATATAAATATGGGTCCGGCGCTCTTCCCGACTCAACTCAAATACCGAATCTCACCTAAAACGCATCGACTGTAAGTATACTTGACCGGTTTTCGCTTTAAATGCACTTTTTGAGTGTTACATATGTTCTATCAAAATCACCTCACAGATCAAACTGTTTATCACACGCGAATGATCTGGTTATATATGCTCAATACGTGATACTAGAAACATGTGACTAGGAACTTATTTTCGTTAACTTGCCTCCTTAGCTAGTATGGTACTATAGTGTGGCTAACACCCGACGAGGTCTAGTTAGGATGGACGCGCTAGCCTTCTCACGGAAGTTAGCATCAGAAATAAGCCTAGGTTTGTGTGATGTGTTTTGGTGTATCATAATATGTAATTAGACTATTTCACGAACGGTTTCTCTATTATGCTAGTATTACTTGAACATGTATGCTCACCTTTACTTAATTGTATTAACTTGTATTTAACGTATGTAACAGGTTGAGGATTTTAGCTTGGATGCTTTGGACGTAGTTTTGCATAGTTTAGGTTTTTGCTTTAGAAACGTTTTGTAATAAATCTAGAGATTGTTAAAGTAGAATTTGTGTTATGAGATTTCTTGATGTTCTGTAATGTTTTTTGAGGATTGTATGTTGAAAGTATGGGATTTTGACGTTTAAATATAGTCGTTGAAATAATGTTATGGAATTTCTCGTGATGCAATCTGGTTCGCTTAGTGCCGCGCCCTGAATGATTCCGCCATCGGTTGGGGTGTGACAGTATCAGAGCCAACGTTGAGTGAATTAAACACTAGCCTTTTGTGTTTAATCTCAATGACACAGTAGCACATTCCTTAGACTTTCGAGTCTCGACAACGACCTAGGATTACTACTTAATCTTTATTTAGTTTATATAGATGTTGTTATTTGTATTTTGACAGGCTTCCATACAAAAAGCTGCCACATGTCAGAGGAAGAGGGAAAGGGCCAATGAGGGGAAGATCGTCTAGCCATGCGGGGCCTTCTCACCGCCGTTACGCCTTCAGAATCATTTAGTTCCGATTCCAATGACGATTGGAGATGTTCATTGGAACCCGCAAGACGATCCGTTTCACTAAGCACTTCGCCATCTTACCACCATTCTTTTGGGCCACCACAACCAATAGAGCCACAACACTCTCACCATTCGCAGCATTCGCTGCAACCGCCCCAATCCCATCATTCGCACTATCTTTCACCATATTCCCCGAGACAGTTTAATCCTAACGATTATATTAACTCACCAGTGGGTCATAACCTGTTGGGTCCTGAAGATCATTTCCCCGAAGGTATGGATATGGATGATGATCCGGATCAATCCGAGCCGCCTTCGGGAAGCCTACCCATCCCATTGACATATCCAGTGGTTCTTCCCTCACAGGACACCCTATCATGGACCCGATGAGTTTGCAGAATGGTGGGACAGTGGAAATTCGTAAACACTCCTTCCTCTCACAGCACCCAACACAACCTCCATTGGAGGAACCACATTTTCCAGCAATGACACCATCACCACCACCACTACCAGAACAGGAACAACCTCCGTCTCCACCAGAATCAGCAAGGAGGAGAAGAAATGCACGCATGTCTGTGCGAGGGGGCACGCGTTTTTGCACCACTTAAGGTTCTAGTAACTATCCTCCTATCCCTGAAGATCCACAAATGGGTGGACCTTCAAATCCTGCGCCGGAGATTGATTTTCACACCGGCCACCTTTGCACCTCAACCACCTCCGGTGGGTTATGATAACCCAATCCCTACCTACCCATCTACAACATAGTATAATCCTTTCGAGCCTCAAGCTCCTGTGGAGTTTAACTACCAACCCCCTGCTATCGACCCATAAGTCGAAGCAGCCAACCATAATGCCCTCTATCATTCGTCTTTTCCTCCAGTATACCCAACTGGGCATCCTGTCTATACGTACCAACACCCCTACCTCAGCAACACACTATACCTCAACCTCCACCTCAACAACAACCACCCCAGGAACAACAATTGGAAATTTTGCAAAGGGTGCAAGATGTGGAATGTAGAGTGGAAAGAGGTGAGAAAAAGAATAATAAGTTTCTTAAGAATCTTGCAAAATTTATCAGGGAAAAAAAGTGGCGATTGAAGAATTTCTATGCTTTTATCTTGTATTTCTATTTAAATTAAGTCCCTAGCGTGGACATTTCTCTTTAGTACTAGTCCCTGCGTGACATTTCTCTTTAGTACTAGTCCTTGCGTGGACACTATCCTTATGTTTTAGTCCCTGCGTGGACTTTTTATTTTCTTCCAAGTCCCTGTGTGGACAACCTATGTCATTTAAAGACCCGTTTAGGGCAGTTTTTTAACCACTAGTAGTATTAATGAAAATTTCTTTTGGAAATTATATTGCCTCATTGTTCAAGTGATCATTTCAAATTTTATTTGATCTGCCAAGAAATTTCAAAAGATCCTCTTAATGGTATAACCTAGCCTATGTGTCAATACGAACATGGCTATGATGTAAAACCCTCTTAAGGAAATAAATCCTTGTTAACATCCTGAGCATGTTAGCAATCCTGGTAGTGTGGCTTGAGAAACCACACCAGCCGTCAAAGTATTTGGATTCTTCCAAGCTTTAATATAGCCTAAATGATCATTATGAATCATGGCTGGTATCATCCAATAGAATGTTATTAAGACATTCATAAGGTGATAATCTCTCATACTTCCGGCAAGGCAAACTGCATTGTTTTCATAACTAAGACAGATGCAGGTTATAACTCTCCGTCAAAAGGCAAAGAACTATGTTCAAATCCTTAAAACTTATGATCCAATAAGATCGTAAATTATATTGTCCAAGTGACAAGGCCTTCTTGCCATGAAGAAGTAACTATGCAGTAATGACACTTCGACACAGGTTCCCTGTCAAATTTATATAAAGGATTATATCCTGTTTAAATGCCCTTGATGGTTCAATTGTAACCTAGGCTAACTATAGTAAATCTTAAAATGTCATTTCCCATAAATGCTATGACTTTTAGCCTATATGGTTTATCTATACCATGGCTAGTAAAATACTAAGCGTGATGATCCGCTTTATGACCGCTAATTAGATTAGTGTTAGTTGATTTATAGCATTCAAAACCTCACCATGGCTGGTTCAGACGAGGCACATAGTCACCCGGTTGAAGGAAATGATAATACAAGAATAAATGTCACTGGCGCTGAACTGCAAGCCACGCTGCAGTCTCGAAAGCCGTGGATAGAGTACTAAAGGAGTCGAGTAGTACTCGCTCCAAAACACACTCTAAAACCCATTCAAAACCACATTCATCAAAGAAAGATGAATCTGAATATTCATCCAATCGGAAGAGTGAGTCACACAAACAGTCCATGGATGATCAGACACCACGATTTCGGCAAGGGTTGTACATACAAATACTTCGTCTCTTGCAAACCTAGAGACTTCATGGAGAAAAAGGGGCCACTGATTGTATGAAATGTCTTGATGAAATGGAAACAGTGGTGGATATAAGTGGTTGTGCTAAGGAAGATGTGGTTAAGTTTGTTTCGCAGTCATTCAAGGGCGATGCCCTGACGTGGTGGAAAGCGTTGACTCAATCCACCGGAAAGATTCCTCTGTATAACCTCTCTTGGATTAAGTTTGTAGAGTTGGTTAAAGAAACATACTGCCCACAACACAAAGTGGAGAAGGTTGAAGCTGACTTCTTAACCTTAGCTATGAAGGATCTGGACTGCAGATCATATGTAACCGATTTCAATGCTATGTCAAGGCTTGTTCCTTACTTGGTCTCTCCTGAACCAAAGCGCATCGCGCGTTTCATAGGTGGTCTATCCCCTGAAATCAAAGGAAATGTCAAGGCCTCAAAACCTACCACCTATAGGTCAGCTGTAGACTTATCCTTGTCCCTTACACTGGATGTGATTAGGAATAGGTCTAGAAAGACCTCAGATGAGGGAAAGAGAAGGAGAGAAGATGATCAGACTCATCATTCCAACAAAAAGAAGAAAGGAAATTTTGGGACCAGGAAGAACCCAAATCAATCAGGTGATAAGCCCATGTGTAAGAACTGTAACAGAAGGCACTTCGGGAAGTGCACTGTAGATCCACAGGCCAAACCGTGTGGGATCTGTAAGAAAAAGGGGCACAAGACTTTGGATTGTAGGAATCTAAAAGATGCAACCTGTTACGGTTGCAATGAAAAGGGGCATATCAAGACAAACTGCCCAAAGAATGGTAAGAAGCCTGAGAAGGCTAAGAAATCTAATGCAAGGATATTTCAGATGAGTGCCAAGGAAGCAGTTGAAGGATGATAAAGTTATAACATGTACCTTTCTCATAAACGATATCTATGCTAGAGTATTATTTGATTCGGGTGCAGATAAATCTTTTGTAGACCATAAGTTTAGTAAACTACTGAACCTGCCATCAAAACTCTGGATATTACATATGAGGTAGAACTCGCTGACGGTACCTTAGAAACTGCATCGACCCTTCTTGATGGATGTTGTATATCTATTAAGAATCATTTAATTCCATTTTCCCTCTTGCCAATGAAGTTGGCTGGATTTGATAGTAGTATTAGGCGTGGATTGGTTATCGCATAACCAAGCCCAAATTGCCTGTGATAAGAAACTAGTAAACATCAAAACCCCTTCGGTGAATCAATCACTATTCATGGAGATGCACATTATGGATTGCCTGATAAGGTATCTATACTCAAGGCATCCAAGTGCTTAAAGAGTGGATGTGTCATATACATGGCACAAGTGACAATGGATGAGCCAAAATTGAAGTTAGAAGACATCCCCGTTATCTATGAATATCCGGATGTCGTCCCAGAAGAGTTACCTGGATTACCTCCGGAGAGGCAGCTAGAGTTCAGAATCGACATCATACCGGGAGCAGCACCAGTCGCACGAGCCCCATACCGCTTAGCACCAACCGAAATGAAGGAACTGAGAACCCAATTAGATGAACTTTTGGAAAAAGGTTTCATTCAACCCAAACTCGTCACCATGGGGAGCCCCCATATTGTTTGTTAAAAAGAAGGATGGTTCAATGCGCCTGTGCATTGATTACCGCGAGCTAAATAAGGTAACGATCAAGAACCGCTACCCATTGCCCAGGATCGACGATCTGTTTGATCAACTTCAAGGGGCCAGTTTCTTTTCAAAGATTGACCTAAGGTCGGGGTATCATCAACTCAGAGTTAAAGCTGAAGATGTGCCTAAGAACGCGTTTCGAACAAGGTACGACCACTATGAGTTCTTAGTGATGCCTTTCGGACTCACTAATGCACCTGCATCATTCATGGATCTCATGAATAGAGTCTGCAAGCCATATTTGGATAAGTTTGTCATCGTATTTACAGATACATACTTATTTACTCTCGTAATCAGGAAGATCATGAGAAACACCTTCGATGTATCTTAGGACTTCTACAGCAGGAGAAGCTTTATGCAAAATTCTCCAAATGTGAATTTTGGCTTCGCGAGGTCCAATTCCTTGGACATGTTGTGAGCGAACGTGGCATCCAAGTGGATCCCGCTAAAATAAAAGCAATCATGAATTGGGAAGCACCTAAGACACCGACTGAAATTCACAGCTTTTTGGGATTAGCAGGATATTACAGAAGATTTATCGAAAATTTCTCAAGAATAGCCGCACCTTTAACTACTCTGACCCGCAAGAATATAAAATTTAATTGGGGTCCTAGCAGCAGGAGTCCTTTGAGATCCTCAACAGAAATTGAGCAATGCTCCAGTTATGACCTTACCTGAGGGTATAGATGAGTTTGTTGTTTACTGTGATGCTTCGCACACTGGCATGGCTGTGTACTTATGCAAAGAGGTAAAGTAATCGCCTACACATCACGGCAACTAAAGGTGCATGAAAAGAATTACACCACCCACGATCTAGAATTGGGTGCCGTTGTATTCGCACTTAAGTTATGGAGACATTATCTATATGGAACTAAATGTGTGATATACTCAGATCACAAAAGTCTCCAACACTTGTTTAACCAAAAAGAACTCAATATGAGGCAACGATGTTGGATGGAAACTTCAAACGACTATGACTAGGAGATTCGTTACCATCCTGGCAAAGCGAATGTAGTCTCCGATGCACTCAGCCGAAAGGAAAATGTCAAACCTATTCGGATTAATGCCAAAAGTATCGAGCTTAAGAATAAATTAAACGAGAAGCTATTGGCTGCACAAAAAGAAGCAATAATGGAAGTTAACCTTCCCGAAGAAAAATTAGGAGCAACTTTTGATCAGTTGTCACCTGGGAAGGATGGAATCCTCAGACTAAATGGTCGAATTTGGGTTCCTATTTATGGAGGACTTAGAGATGTAATCCTTAAGGAAGCTCATAATTCAAAGTACTCGGTTCACCCTGGGGGTGACAAAATGTATCAGTATTTAAGGGCGAATTATTGGTGGATGGGTTTGAAGAAATCCATAGCCACCCATGTAGCTAAATGTCTGACGCTCTCAAGTTAAAGCTGAACACCAAAAGCCGTCAGGACTACTGCAACAATTGGAACTTCCCACATGGAAATGGGAAATGATAACTATGGATTTTATCACCAAGTTACCCAAAACAAAACATGGAAATGATACAATTTGGGTCATAGTTGACAGATTAACTAAGTCAGCTCACTTCTTACCCATCAAAGAGACTCATAGCTCCGAAAAACTGGCACAGATTTATGTAGATAAGATTGTGTCCCTCCATGGAGTACCAATATCTATAGTATCCGATAGAGATACTAGATATACTTCTCATTTTTGGAAAAGTTTCCAACAATCTCTAGGCACTCGATTAAATTTTAGTACCGCTTACCATCCTCAGACGGATGGGCAGAGCGAGCGTACAATTCAAACGTTAGAAGACATGCTCTGAGCATGTGTCATTGATCCAGGAGGTAGTTGGGATGACCATCATCCCCTTGATTGAGTTCTCCTACAATAACAGTTACCATACCAGAATTCAGGTTGCGCCTTTTGAAGCTTTGTATGGACGAAGATGCAGAACGCCCGTCTGTTGGGCAGAAGTAGGAGAGGCCCAATTATTAGGACCTGAGATAGTCCTAGAAACGCCAGAAAAGATTGTGCAGATTCATGATCGTTTAAAGGCTGCTAGAGATAGGCAAAAGAGCTACGCAGATAAAAGGCGTAAACCTCTAGAATTCGAAATTGGAGATAAGGTCTTGCTAAAAGTATCACCCTAGAAAAGGGTGATGCGTTTTGGTAAGAAAGGCAAGCTAAGCCCAAGATATATTGGACCATTCGAGATAATCGAACGGGTTGGTAGTGTGGCTTATAAGCTAAAATTACCTAAAGAGCTTAGCGGAATTCACGATGTGTTCCACGTATGCAATTTAAAGAAATGTCTAGCTGATGAGTCGCTAGCAATGCCATATGAAGACGTGCAAATTGATGAAAGCCTGAAGTTTGTCGAGAAACCAATATCGATTGAGGATCGACAGGTAAAGAAGCTCCGAAAGAAGCATGTACCAATTGTAAAAGTGAAATGGGACGCCCGTAGAGGCCCTGAATATACGTGGGAAGTTGAGTCCACTATGCACCAAAAATACCCACACTTGTTTTTAGTAAATCTAGAGGTCGAGATTTCTTTTAAGGGGGTGAGGATGTAACACCTCGCAAAATCGTGTCCAATGATGAGAAGACACGTGTCCTAAACCCTAACCGTTGAAAGGTTAACTTTAAAGGGTTAAAAGTGTCAACAAGCAAAACTTGTGCCTTCGGACGGTCTACCGACGAACCGGGAGAAGTAGAATAATTATTATACTCCCACATACGCCTAATATTGGCTTATAACGGCTTTGTACAAGTTACAAGTCCCAAAAATACGAATATGCAAGTCAAGGGACCAAAACTGCCAAAATTGAAAATTTTGTTCGCTGGGCAGAGGCCTTGCGGACCGCATGGAACTAGCCATATGGACCGCATGGCTTACAGATGCCTTGCGGATCGTATGGCCAGACCCATATGGTCCGTATGCTCTGCAACTGGGCAGATTTTGGCGTGACCTCCACACATATGCTTCCAAACCGCCTCATTTCGAAACAAGGGGCTGTATTCTTGCTCCTTACTCATTCTAGGACACTTGGAGGCATCATAAAATACCTGAATACACCTGGAATGATCCTAGCATGGCTCCTTGCACTATAAATAGGTGCCTTGTAATGGCATTTGTTCTTGCACCTTCCATTATCTCACTCCTCTCATTCTCTGGAGCTTTTGGGTCAGCAAAGAAGCTCTCTTAAGCTCATATTTCATGCTAGGACCAGTGGTTAGTGTTCATAGCCACTCTAGTTCATTTTCATATGTTTAAAGACCGAAAGTTAAAGTTGCCGCAAAACGGCTTTGACCTTCGGCTTAGACCTAAACGATCCAGCCATTGTTCGAGGCGACTATGGCTACGTGATTGAAATTAAGTGAGTGTTAATCCCTCAAAAAGGTCACCATCCTAATTCCTACGTTTACTTAGTTAATTGTCTGGTCAAACTAATTGATAATAAAAGTCAACTAGTCAGATTCTAAACAAATTCAAATCTAATAATGTGGAAGTTATAGAACATATATTTTATCACTCTAATAACTTGGTAAACATTATTAGAACATGTCTAAACCTGTCCCACCCGACAATTCTGAGTTTAGGTCCAGTTCGCAACCGAAAGTCGCAAAAGCTTGACTTTTGCTTTAACTTTCAGTTCTGACCCAAATTAGCTTATTTACCTTGATGCCTTAGGGTTCTTTTGTGACCATATTATGTTATAGAATAACCCTCTGAAGCTATATTACTTGGTCACTTAGTAATCTAAGATCATATGCTTATTTCCGTTATTATGCTTAAAGTTGACTAGTATGCCCTTTTTGTCAAAAATGAGACTTTTAAGGTAGTTGGACATGCAAACGAATTAGGTACTGATTGGTAAACATATTTAGAGTATTTTGATGCTCAAAACCTGGTCATAAACTGAAGTTGTATAGAAAAGCGAAATTCATGCCTTTATAAGGACTAGAATGCCCTTTAGCATGAACATCATATTTAAAACATAATTTTGACACAAAACTCTTTACCTACTGTTATGATATCATATTTAGGAATTATTGGGATACCGGGTCAGATTTATTTCTGGCCTTAGCCTTGAGTTCTTGCATAACGCTTACAAATGACGATAGTACCCTTTTTGCAAATTAAATGAGTTTTACATATAAATATCGTGCAAAAGTTTTGGCTACTGATATACTATGATAGAGAAATTATTTCAAAGCCTCAAAGCTAGTCATAATCTCAGAATTACTTAAACTTCGGAATTATCGTCATATACCGACTTTTACGCTAAATAAGCACATAGTTTGACTTTAAACTATATTTAGCGACCAAGACTTGTTACCTACTGAATTTATAAATGATTGTAAGTATTTTTAAAGTAGGGATATGACATGAACTCAGTATCCCAAATGAGTCCCTAAAACCATATGTGAAATGACCAAAACACCCTAACGGGCATAGTTTGGCCATAAATCATAAATCACATATATGTATGATATCCTACTGATATAATATCATAAATTAATTACTTTCACAGAATGTTTATAACCAAAACTTCAGTTTGTATGTAAACCCATTTTATAAACCTTAAAATGACCAAAATGCCCTTATAGGGCCTAATTCGGTTTCAAGACCATTAGGGACATACTTGTAGACATCCCACTGATGCTATAAACATATCTTGAGCATAATAACTTGGGTCAACTTGTATATGTCTTATCGGTTACCCGTATATGCTCATACGCGTTCGGTTCGGCTTATGTGACTAGTTTTCACGAACGGACCGAAACGGGTCTAACCTTGGCCTCTTTGCTTCAAAATACAGAATGTGTTTAGTTTACCCATATTATACAAATCTTCATACTTGTTGGGTCTAAATTACATTCCTTCCGGCCATCGCTTATTTTAGCGTTTTTGAACCGTGATTCATCTTGTCACACCCCGACCCGCAGCGGAAAAAGGTGATCGGGGCATGATTGGGTTATCATCAAAGCTCATGACATTTATTATAACGTTTCATATTCATTAATACAATTTTAAAGGGAAATATACAATCATTATTACATCATGACCTAAACATCAATCTAGGCTTCTTTATTTTCTTCTAAGGCATTTCCTATGTTTTCCTTGCTTCATCCTGTTCACCTGTATCATGTGTAAAAATGGTTTTTGGATCAACAAAAAGTTGGCGAGTGAATCCTATGGAAAACATTTGAACAAGTTTATTCAATTGATTATAAAATAAAGTGCACAACCACACATGAGTAAAAATAGATGTAAACTTATACACCAATCATTTAATATTAAATAATGCACACATGAAAAATAATGGATCGTTTTGAGGCACGCGTTGCTCAACTCGTCTCCCACGAGGAACTGATGGGCCTAATGAATGATTTGCATAAACTTGACAATATGAAATACATAACTACAAACAATATAAACTAAATAATACACACACGAACAACAATGGATTTGTTTTGAGGCACGCGTTGCTCAACTCGTCTCTCACGAGGAACTGATGGGCCTAATGAATGAATTGCATATAAATTGACAAAATGAAATACATAACTACAAGCAATTTATATACAATCTAAGTTTAGATCACAATATGGTATGGCACAAGTTTAAATAAACGAGTTAATTTTGTGACACATGACACACCCCAAAACGTGTAATTAAAAAGGGGAGTTGTAAGATTCACTCACATTGGGTGCGTTCGGGTTGATGATGTTGAATGCGCACAAAGTTGGTTTTTAACCACGAGTGAAACTAACCTAGATAATGACATAATGGTTCGGTAAGTAAACGGATTTTATTAATCCATTTTAGTAGGATTGATAGGTGTATTTTTGTGAGTTTAAGGCTATTTTCTAACCTTAAAAATGTTATTTTTAAGTATTTTTAATTGATTTTTTATTAAAATAAATAAATAAAAATAATAAAAAAAATGTTGACTTTTTGACCGTTGACCGTTGACCATTGACTTTGACTGTTGACCGGTTCGTATGTGTAATTGTGTGCGCCGGGTGAGGCTCGAACCCGAGACCTCCCGTACGCGTGCACGCAGCTCTACCAACTGAGCTACGTGTCTAACCCGAAATATTTCTGTTTTTAATTATATTTATATATTAATTGAATTAAACAGAAAATCATTTATTTTTAAAAACGATTTTAATGCATCGAACCGGTGCGCTCCACAGGTCTCGAACCCGGGACCTGTGGGTTGAGTTAACACACAGTCCACCGCTGGACTGTGTGTCTAACTTGTTAAATAATCTGATTTTTATTATACTTATATACAAACTAAATAATTCCTTTCTGTCTTATATAAAAAGTTTGATAATTGTTCGGACCGGTGCGGTAGTCCGGACTCGAACTCGTGACGTGCGATTAAACGTTCACACGGTCTACCACTGGACTGTGTGTCTATCTTGGTTATTATTCTGGTTTTTATTAAACTTAACATGTATAAGCGGTGACTCCGGTTCGGTTAAAAAAAAGGACATTTTTATTAAGGCAAGCATGCGTGGGACAAGTATCGAACTCGAGACGTCTGCGTGTTTATGTGCACACAGTCCACCGCTGGACTGTGTGTCTAACCCGAGATATATCTTGATTTTAATTATACTTATACGATACTAAAACTTCCCTCTTCTTCGTTGGACTCAACCAGAAACGGAGGTCCGACTGGTTCGAAAATTAAATCAAGTTCGTTAGTGTCTGGTGGTTAATTACAGGTGAGATAAATAAAAAGAATGAAAGATTAAGCGTAAGGTATACCGAACAGTGGCCCCTCTGTTTCGCCGGCGAAACTTCGGTGACAGCAAACTATTCCGGCGACATGTGTCTTGCGGCAGAGGGTCTTCAGCGAGCTTGAGGTGAGTGTAGGTGGCTTCGGTATGAGCTCTGGGGGTTCAGTAAGGCTCAAAGGTGAAAGGCTCGGTTTTCCGGCGAGGTGCAGAACTTTTCCGGCGAGTGGAATTACTTTCGGGTAAAAGTGTGATTGTGAGCGAAAAGGCTACCATTGGATTGTGGGTGAATTTATATGGAGGAATCGAGATGTATAGAGTCGGATTTCAGACTTGATTCAAAGTCATTACGTTTTCCGGCGGTTATGACTTGCGTCACGGGTTCAGACGTCGGTTATAACCGATGTCATAGTTAAAGTTTACGTTAAAACTGAAGAAACCGTCCAATCTTGGCGAGATAGTCGGAATTTCCGACGACTGCAATTGGGCGCGTCGGTATTTGAATTCGAGATTTATTTTATGAATTAATTGTTTCCATTAATTAACAAGAAACATAAGTGGCGCAGTGGTTGGAGGGTGAGTGTAAGACGTTGAGAATTGCTTGTACCGTCGAAACCGCAAACCTTTTATTTTTAAACCACAATTTTAACAGTTTTTCAAAAACAAATTATATATTCCAATATACTTATTTATTATGTATCGTTTAAAATTATTTTGGGCATTAAATACGCAACGAAATTTTTAACTGATTGTTCGGTTAATAAACGGAGCGGGTTTGGTAAATCCGGTTTTTGACGGATGTTACAGTATCCCCTGCTTTTTAGAAATTTCGTCCCGAAATTTAAGTAGTGATATTTCGACTAAAAATGATGTGTGTTTAGTTTGACAGTTACATACTTAGAAAAAGTGTAAGAGTTTAAATTTTGTTTGAGGCGGTGACGTCCCTTATAAGGGTTAAGTACCCTGTTACAGGAATCCCTTTTTGTTGCCTACGGTAAAATATTGATAAGCAGAGTTGATTCGCTAAATATGATATCATGCGTAAGAGTTTTGATATGTTTGGAAGGATATGGTTATATCCTAAAGCAAAACTTCTAATACTATAACCTACATGGAACTTCTCATAACCGTCTAACAATACCTCTGATCCTTTGACAAGAATACTTATATATAGGAAGTACCAGCGGCGTATCCACCATATTCTTGTCAAATTTTCATTGGTTTTATCAGTAAGTTATGATTGGTTCTATGATATGACTCTAGAACATAAATAAACACAACAACTAATGTACCAAGAAATTACTAAATCCTACATAGAACTTCTCATAACCGTCTGACAATGCCTCTGATCCTTTGACAAGAATACTTATATATAGGAAGTACAGCGGCGTATCCACCATATTCTTGTCAAATTTTCATTGGTTTTATCAGTAAGTTATGATTGGTCCTATGATGTAACTCTAGAACATAAATAACACCACAACCAATATTTGAATCCACATTCTGATAGCATATATGTTTGAATGGTGATAGTTCCTCTCTCATTTGTTATGATGGAGAGGTTAGTTTATGTAGAAATAGAACACAATCCAATTTCTTTAAATGGCAAAATGATATGAATGTAACACAAATTTCAACCAAGACAATACTAAATCCTACATGGAACTTCTCATAACCGCCTGATTATGCCTCTGATCCTTTGGCAAGAATACTTATATATAGGAAGTACCAGCGGCGTATCCACCATATTCCTTGTCAAATTTTCGTTGGTTTTATCCGCAAGTTATGATTAGTTACCAAGAAACTACTAAATCCTACATAGAACTTCTCATAACCGCCTGACAATGCCTCTGATCCTTTGACAAGAATACTTATATATAGGAAGTACCAGCGGCGTATCCACCATATTCTCGTCAAATTTTCATTGGTCTTATCAGTGAATTATGATTAGTCCTATATGACTCTAAAACATAAACAACATAATAACACAGCTTGAGTCTAAATTCTGATAGTATACATGTTTGAATGATGACAGTACCTCTCTCGTTTGTTATGATGGAGAGGTTAGTCATTGTGGAAGTGAGACATAGCTCAACTTCTATAAATGATGAAATTGAATACACTGAAATGTATGATGAACAAACTTCAACCAAAACATACTAAATCCTACATGGAACCTCTCATAACCGCCTGATAATGCCTCCAATCCTTTGACAAGAATACTTATATATAGGAAGTACCAGCGGCGTATCCACCATATTCTTGTCAAATTTTCATTGACTTTATCCGCAAGTTATGATTAGTTTATGTGACTCTACAACAAACACAACAACCAAAAGATCGTATTGCATGTACTGAAAATGAAAAATGTCTGTGCGATCAAGGCTCAATCAAACGGAGCCGATCGTATTGCATGTAATGAAAAATGTCGTGCGATCAAGGCTCAATCGAACGGAGCCGATCGTATTGCATGTACTGAAAATAATAAACAATAATCACTCAAACAGTTTATACATGGAACCTCTCATAACCGCCAGATAATGCCTCCGATCCTTTGGCAAGAATACTTATATATAGGAAGTACCAGCGGCGTATCCACCATATTCTTGTCAAATTTTCATTGGCTTTATCCTTAAGTTATGATTGGTTCTATGTGATTCTAAAACATAAAGAAAAACATAAAACTAAACAATTGGAGTCGAATCTTGATTTTTGGTGAAGAGGACTAGTTGGGTGGTTTCGTTAGGGCCGTCATCATCTTCAACAGGATTGGTGTTGATGTTGAAAACTCTTCCTCTTGCTGGTGGCCTAGTGATTGGGTTTTCTTGATTTATTTGGTTAACTGGGTTTGATTGAGCTTGAGCATTTATGATGTTAACCAATCGAGGGCACGTGTTTCTAAAGTGGTAGGGTCGCCACAATTGAAACAAGCTGAACATATGGGAACATGGGGTATTGGGGTTGTTGATAGGTTTGGATCATGTTTTGAGTAGGGGGAGAGATTTGGTTTTGAAAGGTGCGGCAAACCTTGCTCAAATGACCATAGCGTCCACAATTTGCACATAGTCGACAAGGTAAGGTAAGGGGATGGTGATAAAAACAGGTGTTACATCGAGGGTGAGGTCCAAGGTATGGTTTCTTATTTGGGTAAGTTGAGTTGGGTGCTATCTGCGTGATTGGGATAGCTTGGATTGGTATGGCTTGTAAAACTGGTTGATTACGTTGGGTAGTAGCGAAAAGTTGCCCGTCTCTTTTTCTCTTAAAAGTGGGTTGAGAAGGGGATTCGGTTTGGGGGAGTTTGAAGTTTCAGTCGATGCTTTATCCTTCTTCCTCTCCTCCTTGAAGTCTTTGTTCCGGATTCGGTTCTCGGTGAGCTCTGTTGCTAGCTCCATTGCTGCTTCCAAAGTTGCAGGCGTGGTACTTATTACAGAGTCTTGAATCTTTGACGGAAGACCTCGAATATAGTGCTCGATCAAACGGTAGAGGGGAGTGAACAAGTTGGGAACCATTTGATGTAACTCGAGGAATCTTTTGTTGTATGTGGTGTGGTCTCCTTCCTTTTGCTTCAACGAATAAAACTCATCTTCTAATTTCTTGATTTCGCTCCTTGGGCAAAATCGTCTGGTCATGATTTCCTTCAATTCATCCCAAGTTAAAGTCATAGCATTTTCAACACCTCGTTTGGCCTTCTCTGTATTCCACCAAGTAAGTGCTATTCCATATAAACGACCGGTAGCATATCGCACTTTGCGATCATCAGGGCAATCGCAATTTAGAAAAGTGTTCTCCATTTCTTCAAACCAATGGAGGAGAGCGGTGACACCTTCAGTCCCTTCGTATTTTGGAGGGTCGCATGATTTGAAATGCTTGTAGGTGCATTTAGTGGTATTTGGGGAGGATTGACAACATTTTGAACTTCTTGATTGACGGGATTAGCGGTAAGTGCTTGTTGGACTTGGATTACAATGTTGGGTATTACGGCAGCCATTTGTTGAGCGATTAGGGCAGCCATGCGCTCGCGGGCTTTTCCTGCTCTCATCTTCCTACAGGG
This sequence comes from Scalesia atractyloides, assembly GCA_947069175.1. Classification (NCBI taxonomy): domain Eukaryota; kingdom Viridiplantae; phylum Streptophyta; class Magnoliopsida; order Asterales; family Asteraceae; genus Scalesia; species Scalesia atractyloides. Next base: position 13,467,855 of record CAMTDV010000025.1, on the reverse strand, counting down.
CGAGGCTAGAAGACATCTACAAGGAATACGCATCATGAGTATGAGTTGGATGTTTTTGGGATCATGGGTCGTATTTAGGAATGAACATTCATAAAATAAATATAGAAAAATAAATCTACTACATCCATAGGATGTCTTGGGCTTTGCTCGTCATTAGGCCCTGCATGCCGCCATACTTCACCTTCGTAATCATGTGGGCCCCCATGAATACCGGGTTTTTCATATGGTTCGCATGTTTTAGCCTGGTTACGTACACTAAAACCCGAGAAAATCGAGAAATATGTATATAACGTATGATATTCGGAATGTGTCCAGGTGTAGACACGGTGACAACTCAAAGTGGGGTTAGTTCGAACGACGTTTGGTGTGGCATGCTTTGGCCTAATAGGTCCTTCGTACTCTCATCGTTAGTCCCCAGGTAGGCAAACTGGTCCGTTATATTAGATTTATACGAATGCCAACCTAGACAGGACGTTCCGACTACCGGTACTTGTACCCTTCCAGTTACTACATGCCCGTCGCAGAACTTACTTTGATGAGATTTGAAAATTGCAACAAAATCTTTGAATAACAAAAGTATGAAGATGAATTGAATATATGAACATTGAAATATGTATGATGAATGTGTATATAAGTATGTATGTTTGACTGTAAGTATAAACAAATATGAAACAAATAAATATCATAAGTTTGTATGTAACCACCTAAACAATTAAAAATTTAGGCAAACTATAGTATAGGCTCTAAGGGTCTAATAACCTATCCTATATCCCTATAGTCATGGCTCTGATACCAATCTGTCACACCCCGACCCGCAGCGGAAAAAGGTGATCGGGGCATGATTGGGTTATCATCAAAGCTCATGACATTTATTATAACGTTTCATATTCATTAATACAATTTTAAAGGGAAATATACAATCATTATTACATCATGACCTAAACATCAATCTAGGCTTCTTTATTTTCTTCTAAGGCATTTCCTATGTTTTCCTTGCTTCATCCTGTTCACCTGTATCATGTGTAAAAATGGTTTTTGGATCAACAAAAAGTTGGCGAGTGAATCCTATGGAAAACATTTGAACAAGTTTATTCAATTGATTATAAAACAAAGTGCACAACCACACATGAGTAAAAATAGATGTAAACTTATACACCAATCATTTAATATTAAATAATGCACACATGAAAAATAATGGATCGTTTTGAGGCACGCGTTGCTCAACTCGTCTCCCACGAGGAACTGATGGGCCTAATGAATGATTTGCATAAACTTGACAATATGAAATACATAACTACAAACAATATAAACTAAATAATACACACACGAACAACAATGGATTTGTTTTGAGGCACGCGTTGCTCAACTCGTCTCTCACGAGGAACTGATGGGCCTAATGAATGAATTGCATATAAATTGACAAAATGAAATACATAACTACAAGCAATTTATATACAATCTAAGTTTAGATCACAATATGGTATGGCACAAGTTTAAATAAACGAGTTAATTTTGTGACACATGACACACCCCAAAACGTGTAATTAAAAAGGGGAGTTGTAAGATTCACTCACATTGGGTGCGTTCGTTTGATGATGTTGAATGCGCACGAAGTTGGTTTTTAACCACGAGTGAAACTAACCTAGATAATGGCATAATGGTTCGGTAAGTAAACGGATTTTATTAATCCATTTTAGTAGGATTGATGGGTGTATTTTTGTGAGTTTAAGGCTATTTTCTAACCTTAAAAATGTTATTTTTAAGTATTTTTAATTGATTTTTTTTTTAATAAATAAATAAAAAATAATAAAAAAATGTTGACTTTTTGACCGTTTGACCATTGACTTTGACTGTTGACCGGTTCGTATGTGTAATTGTGTGCGCCGGGTGAGGCTCGAACCCAAAACCTCCCGTACGCGTGCGCGCAGCTCTACCAACTGAGCTACGTGTCTAACCCGAAATATTTCTGTTTTTAATTATATTTATATATTAATTGAATTAAACAGAAAATCATTTATTTTTAAAAACGATTTTAATGCATCGAACCGGTGCGCTCCACAGGTCTCGAACCCGGGACCTGTGGGTTGAGTTAACACACAGTCCACCGCTGGACTGTGTGTCTAACTTGTTAAATAATCTGATTTTTATTATACTTATATACAAACTAAATAATTTCCTTTCTGTCTTATATAAAAAGTTTGATAATTGTTCGGACGGTGCGGTAGTCCGGACTCGAACTCGTGACGT